>CM059871.1:13882259-15176640 GCA_030490815.1 Acer saccharum
ATTGTCCTCAATGCATAACATCAAAGCACAAGACAAAGCGGATAAAGATATTGAAAAGCAATCATGTCAGAAAATAAAACAGAAGAAACAAAAGTTATAATACTAAATCCACAAAAGTAAATCTGAAAACCAAAATATCAAAGGAAAAAAAAAAGAAATAAAGAAAATAAAAATAAAAGAAAACATATCCTGCTGTAGACTCAGGACCATCTACAGTGCCTCTGCTGTCCTCCTCTCACTGCTGGCTTGGGCCAGGCCCAGTTTTGTAATCTCCTCTCCTTGGCTGGCCAGGCTGGACTGTGGCGGCACGGATCTCATCAATCGATATCTCCAAAGAATCCAGGCGGGAGTATATATCGTTCCTCAATCCTGCTATCCCGGTATCGACATGGGTCCTCATTGAGGATAGCATGTACTCCACCCACTCCGGCCTCTGCTGCGATGACCCAGCCCCGGACTCTCCTTGAGTGTGCGGCTCCACAGTGTGCTGGTCCGCAGCATCCAACTGCTCATCTCCTTCGTCGGTCTGACCACCCCGACGCCTTTTGCGCCCAGACAACTCGTCAATCAGGGGGAGACCACGCACACTAGCCTGAGTGTTCCATGTGGAAAGTGATAGTGGCCGCTCCGGCTCTGTCGTCACATCACTGGCGTCGGTGTACACTCCTATCCCAGTGGTAGCGCACATTCCTGTGATCAAACACGGGAATACCATAGTCGCCCCTGTCAAACGCCCAACACCCCGGATCTCCTTCTTGATGAAGGTGGCCACATCAAAGTATCTACCTGTCCTGATAGCATACAACAACACCCCGGATCTCCTTCTTGATGAAGGTGGCCACATCAAAGTATCTACCTGTCCTGATAGCATACAACACCTGAGATACCTCCTTGAAAATCTCCCCAGTGTGACTAGATGGCTTAAGAGAAGCCGAGATAAACAAGTTCCAGAAAGCAATATCTAAGTGCAAATCACCCCTCTTCAGCTCCTGGCCATTCCAGCCTGCTCCACCTCTGCTGCGAAGTGCACAGCCTATCTCATACTTGCCTGGGAACGCCTCCTGAACATCCTCATGCGGTGGTAAACCATAATAATCTCTAATAGCCTCCACAGAAAGCACCACAGGCACTCCTCTGACCACAACCACACTCTGTGACCCAAACTGCGCATCCACCATATTTGCATAGAATTCCTTGACAATGCTAATATTTGCATTGTAGGGCCTGCGCATATAACCTTCCCATCCTCTGGCGGCAACAGTAGCTGGTATGGGTGTGTCTTCTAACTCCTCCACAGCTATCCCCCTTTCCAGAATGAAGTTCCTGTCTTTCCTCAACCTGTCCTTGTAGTCAGGATGTCCCTTGAATTGCTGCTCAACTGGCCGTTTATCTCGCCTACGATTTGGATCCGCAGGAACATGACCTCCTCTGACTACTGTCCGTGCCATAACTACAAAGATAACAACAATAAAGCAAATAATCAAACCAAAATGGACAGTCACTGATCAACAAAAATTTCAGCAGCATTCTGGCAGTAAAATTAGTAAACCCAAGTGCCTACATTGCACAAATATTAACATTACACATTCAGCACAGCACAACTCAGTAAAAATATAGAATAACAAGTATTTGGACAATATAAAACACAATTTCAAGCATAATTGTTACACTATTCCATTGAAAATCATCAAAACACACTTCCACTCACTGCTTAATCCCTGAGCATTCATCAAATAACACATGCAATGGACTAAAATCATCCAACATCCAACAATCCCCAAATTTTCGTCATAGAACCCTAAGTATATCAATTGGAAACACAATATGGGGATAAAAGAGTGGGAACATGCAATTAGAGGCAATATTGATCATGAAATCAAAGTAAAACAAAATTGAAGCACATACCTGGAAGAAGTTCTGACAGAAATTGTGAAGAGGAGAAGAAAGAAGAAAAAGAAAGAAAAATTTGAGAGAGGAAAACGATTGAGAGTGACTTCGCAACAGTGCGTTTTATATTAGGGCACGACCGCTGCCACTACCGCTGCCATAGGAGCAGCTGTCAGGCAGCGGTTTGACAAAATTTCACGCTCCCAATTGTTGGGCAGCGGTGCAGCAGCGGTACAAGAACAGAAGGTACCGCTGCCATACCGCTGCCTATAACTCCACAGCGGTTGGGCAGCGTTTCGCCCAGGTAGAACCGCTCCCAATTGTTGGGCAGCGGTCCGGCAGCGGTGCGAGGACAGAATACACAGCTGCCTCACCGCTCTTAGTGCGCTGCACGTACATCACAGCGGCAGACCTGACAAACAAAAATTTTTTTTTTTTTTTTTTTCAAAATTTAAATTTAAAACAACACCCCCAAACCTATTTGAAAGCAAGGGGAACACTAATTAGGGACACGATAAAACAAAACTGAAAAGAACATACCTGGGTGGGTTGCCTCCCACCGAGCGCTTTATTTATTGTCTGGGCAAGACGCACAGGGGTCTTACGACCCCTGAAGCACGGAAGACCCAACACACACAACCTCGGATATGCTAAAGTATGGCTTCAGCCTGTGACCATTAACTTTGAAAACACCGCCATTCTGAAGATTTTGAATTTCAACAGCTCTATGCGGGAACACCTGAGTTACTCTAAATGGTCCAGCCCACTTCGATTTCAGCTTTCCTGGAAACAGCTTCAAACGTGATTGGTACAGCAAAACTAGCATCTCTGGATGAAACTCTTTACAAAAGATCTTACTATCATGTAATTTCTTAGTCCTTTCTTTGTAGATTTTTGCATTTTCATATGCATTGTTCCGGAGTTCCTCCAGTTCACTCAATTGCAAGCTTCTTTCCTCCCCTGCCTTGTCTAAATTGAAGTTCAGCTTCTTTAGGGCCCAATAGGCATTGTGTTCCAACTCTACCGGGAGATGGCACGCCTTGCCATAGACTATCCTATACGGGCTCATACCTATGGGAGTTTTGTAGGCTGTTCTGTATGCCCATAATGCATCATTCAACTTAAGTGACCAATCCTTCCGATTTGGCTGCACTGTCTTCTCTAGTACTTGCTTAATCTGCCTGTTGCTTACCTCAACTTGTCCTGAGGTTTGCGGATGGTACGGAGTTGCCACTTTGTGTTTGACACTATATTTCTTCATTAACGAGGCAAAGACCTTGTTACAAAAATGGCTCCCTCCATCACTTATGATTGCTCTAGGCGTACCGAATCCGGTGAATATGTTCTCCTTCACAAACTTTATCACCACCTGGCTATCATTCATCTTGGTTGTGACTGCTTCAATCCATTTTGAGACGTAATCGACAGCAACCAAGATGTAGAAGAACCCATGTGAGGATGGGAAAGGTCCCATGAAATCAATCCCCCATACGTCAAATATCTCTACTACCAACTGGCTTGAAAGAGGCATCTCATCTCTTTTACCAATGTTCCCCGTTCTCTGGCACCTGTCACAGGAAATACAAAATGTGTAAGCATCTTTAAATAAAGAGGTCCAGAAGAAACCTGATTGGAGAACTTTCAGAGCAGTTTTCTTGGCACTAAAGTGCCCTTCACAACTAAGGGTGTGGCAAAATTTCAGCACATCTTGCTGCTCCTCTTCAGGGACGCATCTTCGAATGATTTGATCAGCGCCATATTTGAACAGGTATGGCTCGTCCCAAAAGTATTGCCTAGTGATGGAGATGAATCTTCACTTTGCTTGCGAAGTCAGGTCAGCTGGAATGACGCCATTGGCAAGGTAGTTCACTATGTCCGCATACCAAGGATCATTGACTCCTACCGCCATCAACTGTTCATCTGGAAAATTTTCATTGATTGGCACAAGTTTAGTGCTTTCCTCCACATGCTCATTTTCCACTAATCGAGAAAGGTGATCAGCTACCACATTCTCGCTGCCTTTCTTATCCCTGATTTCCAAATCAAACTCTTGCAACAAAAGGATCCACCGGAGTAATCTCGGTTTCGCTTCCTTCTTTGTTAGTAAATATTTCAAAGTAGCATGATCAGAATAAACAATGACCTTAGATCCTATTAAATATTGACGAAATTTTTCTAAGGCACTCACAACAGCAAGCAATTCTTTTTCAGTTGTGGAGTAATTTAATTGTGCATCATTCAAAGTACAACTAGTGTAGTAAATAACATGTGGAACTTTATCAATTCGCTGTCCTAAAACAACACCTACAGCATAGTCCGATGCATCACACATTAATTCAAATGGTAGAGACCAATCAGGAGGCATAATAACAGGAGTAGATGTCAATTTATCTTTGAGAGATTCAAAAGCAAGCAAACATTCATTATTGAAAACAAATGTAGAATCCTTGGCTAAGAGGTTACATAGGGGGCGACTAATCTTTGAAAAATCTTTTATAAAACGCCTATAAAAACCTGCATGACCAAGAAAACTCCTCACGCCCTTCACCGAAGTGGGAGGTGGAAGTTTAGCAATTACTTCAATTTTAGCTCTATCTACTTCTATGCCTTTATCAGATATCACATGTCCTAGCACTATTCCAGATTTCACCATAAAATGACTTTTTTCCCAACTAAGAGTTAAATTGGTTTCAGTGCATCTTTTCAACACATTAGTTAAGTTATCAAGGCAGTGGTCAAAAGAATTACCAAAAACAGAAAAATCATCCATAAATACCTCAATAAACTTCTCTAGCATGTCAGAGAAAATAGACATCATGCATCTCTGGAAGGTGGCAGGGGCGTTGCACAGCCCAAAAGGCATTCTTCGGTAAGCAAAGGTCCCGAAGGGGCATGTGAACGTCGTCTTCTCTTGGTCCTCTGGAGCTATGGCAATCTGATTGTATCCTGAAAATCCATCCAAGAAGCAATAATAAGCATGTCCTGCCAAACGCTCGAGCATCTGATCAATGAACGGCAAAGGAAAGTGATCCTTTTTAGTTGCCGTGTTGAGCTTATGGTAATCTATGCACACTCTCCATCCCGTTGTCTTCCTTGTAGGAATCAACTCATTGTTCTCATTAGCTATCACCGTTATCCCAGACTTCTTTGGCACAACATGAACCGGACTCACCCATTTACTGTCAGAGATAGGATATATAATACCCACCTTAAGTAGCTTGAGGACCTCTTCCTTCACGACCTCTTTTAAATTCAGGTTAAGTCTTCGTTGAGCCTCTCTAGACGGCTTCATTCCTTCTTCTAAAAGAATGTGATGCATACAGGTGGTAGGACTTATTCCCTTAATGTCCGCTATGGTCCATCCAATGACGGCCTTATACTCTTGTAGCACCTTCAACAGTCTCTCTTCTTTTTCTGCCTCTAAGTCAGAGGCTATGATCACTGGCAGAGTGTCATTCTCCCCTAAGAAGGCATATTTGAGGTTAAAAGGAAGTTGTTTGAGTTCTAATATAGGGGGAGAACTTACAGATGTGATTAATGACTTGTTGATCTCATCTTCCACTTCAGCACTTACTTCCTCAATGTCAGAATCATCTTCTGAAACCTCACCCTGTTGAATTTCTTCATCATCTTCAATTGCATCACAAACCCAATCTAGAAGTTCTTCAGAAATTTCTCCAGTCAACTCATCTTGTACTGTCGAATTCACCACCTCAATTGAGTTACATTCAACTGAGTAACTATCATCTACTGCTTCAGGGAACTTGAGAGATTCAAAGACTTTAAACTCTACTGTTTCATCTAACACAGTCATCGTTAGCTTTCCATTCTGGACATCTATAAAAGCCTTTGCAGTTGCCATAAAAGGTCTCCCTAAAAGGATAGGTTTGCAGTTCCTATCTTTAGCTCCTTCATCCATGTCTAGGACAACAAAATCAGCAGGAATGATGAGATTATCTACCTGCACTAATACATCTTCAACATAACCCCTCGGGTATCTAACATAACCATCAGCCAACACAAGTGACATAGATATCTTCTTCAGGTCATTCAATCCCAGTTGCTCATAGATATAGTAAGGCATTAAATTAATGCTTGCTCCTAAATCTAACATGGCTCTCTCCAAAGTGCTACCTCCTATAGTGATGTTGATACAAAAACTACCTGGATCTTGTAATTTAGGTGGCAACGACTTTTGAAGAACTGCATTAGCACTTCCGGTCATAAATTCTTGATGATTCTCCCCAAATCTTGTCTTGTAAATATGAAGACTCTTGAAAAACTTGGCATATGCAGGCATCTTCTGAATCATCTCCAATAAGGGCAAGTTGACATTGACTTTCGAAAGAATGTCATATATGTCTTTGTAAGATTTCTCCAACTTGCTCTTTTGCAACCTCCCTGGGAATGGAATTGGAGGAATATATGGATTGGCTGACTTGTGGAGGAGCGGTGAAACCTTGGATTTTTCCACCACTATTTCTTCCTCCTAGGGCATGTTATTATCCTTTGAAGACCCTGAAACAGTAGCAAATTTATCAGAAAGTTCAGCAGGTTTAGTATCAGTTAGGACCTTACCATTACGAAGGACTGTCATAGCCTTTGCTTGCTCAGTGAAACTTGGAAATTTCCCTTGTTCCATCTTTTGTTGAGCTTCAGCTAATTGCCCAACTTGAGTCTCTGTCTTCCTTAGCGAAGCCTGTATGTTCCGAAATTGTACCTCATTTTTCTGAAATTGTACCTCATTTTTCTGATTCATTTGCTGCATCTGTACAAGCATGTCTTCTATTGATGGCATCTTAGGTTGGGATTCGGCATTATGTGGGGCCCTGGTATTAAATTGCCTTTGATTTCCATTGTTGTTGCCCCATTGGTTCCCAGTACCTTGAGTGTTGTTGTTGTTGCCCCACTGGTTCCCAGTATTCTGATTGTTGTTGGACCATGAAAAATTAGGGTGATTTCTCCAACCTGGATTGTAAGTGTTGGAATATGGGTCATTCCGTGGCCTAGGATTAAAGTTGTTCATGGCTTGAACTTCTTCTTCTTCTTCTCTAGATCCTGAACATCCTGCTTGGTGTTCTCCCATAAACACTTTTTGTTGCCAACTCTTCATCTGCCCCATATCAGTAGCTAAAGCATCCATCTTCTTTATTAGTTGTGTCATTTGAATGGAGCTTTCTGTATTTGCATCCACTGTATAAATTCCCTTCTTTCTCCTGGAGTTCTTGTGACGGGAATTCTGAGCTAATTTCTCAAAGATAGAATATACCTCCTCTGGTTGTTTGTCATACATGGATCCTCCACATGCGTTGTTCACTAGAAGACCTGATACTTCCGTTAGACCATCATAAAACCACTGACAAAGCTGATTTGTAAGAAAACCGTGCTGAGGATAATCTCTGGTGTACTTCTTGAAACGCTCCCATGCCTCATAAAAAGACTCATTGTCTTGTTGGTAGAAACTTGAAATTTTTGCTCGGATTTCACTGGTCTTCTGAGGTGCATAATATTGGTCAGTGATTTTCTCTCTTATTTCATCCCATGTTCTCAAGGATGCTGGAGGCAGTGTCAGCAACCATGTCTTCACCTCATCCTTCAATGCATGTGGAATGCATCTCATGCGCAGCTGGTCTTCTGATATCCTATGGTTGGGCAAGGATTGTATTGCTGCATAAAACTCTCTAAAGAACATAAGTACGTCTTCATCTGGTAAACCTCGGAACACAGGCAACTGGTTGTAATGGCTACTCTGCAGTTCATAGTTCCTAGCTGCAGGTTCTAGCACAATGCACAAAGGATGGTTGCTCACCACAGGCCTACTGTAATCCTTCATAGTTCTGATAGGCTCTGGTTCATAAACTAGATTCGGGACAAGATTAGGCATCTGATCAGGTACCTGGTTGAGCCCTTCTGGCTGTAATTGATCCCCGTCGTTCATTGTATGATTTCTGATGCGATGAATATTGTCGTTCAAAGGTAATAATTCTCCCTGCTGAGATCTTCTACCTTGCATCTACTATCAACACCTGAAATTAGAAAAGACAGCACACAAATAAACTGCTAGAAGAACGAAAATAAAGAAAAAGAAAAATAAAAAGAAAAATAAAAATTGATGTGTAAAACTTATTAACTATTAACTAAAACTAAAACTAGAAATAACCAATAAATTCAACTAGTTCCCCGGCAACGGCGCCAAAAACTTGATGTGTAAAATCGTGTTATAAAAACCTAACTCGCAAGTGCACGAATCGTGAGATAAGTACAGCGACAAGTAGGGATCGTTCCCACGAGGAAAAATGATTTATTGACTAAAACTAATTCTAATTAAAGCTAAGCAATTAACAGTATCCAAGAGCTTTGAGATTGATTGATTGATTGAGTGAATATTGATTAACTAAAACTAAATTAAACTAAGAAAGCAATTAACAAGAATATGTGAATGTGATCAAGAGGTGAGAGGACTAGGTCATCAATGCTCCCCAACTATGTTTACTCAATGCTATCGAACTGACTTTTGATAAAAGATGTAACTCAAGTTAAGGATTCGTTCTTATCTTATTTATGATTGTTACCGTATGATCCTGGGATGAATCAAGTGTTCTCAACTATAATTTACCCATAGATCAATGGCGCAAACTACAACCGAGAACCCATTAAGTGCAAGAACTAATGAACCAAAACCTACTTGCATAGATCAATGCTAAGATCAGTTTTACCCATTCAATTGAAAATTAATTAAGGTTACGTGTAGATCAACACTCCAAACTTAATTGTTAAATTATCAAAACCCTAAATTCATGCCAACGTATGATCATTGCATCAACATAAACAAAGAATTAAGACTTAGAATGAATTGAATGAATCAAAACTTTAATTAAGAAAATATAGTCAATTCTAACAAAGAGTATTCATAGAGGTTCACATTGACTCCCTAGTATGGAGTTAGTTACACATATTAGAAACAAAGAAACAAGAGTGAGGAAAGATAAAACCCATTGAAAAGCTTAAACAAATTCTTCAAATCCTCGATGAATGCCTTCGTCTTCGAATCTTCTATGAGTAAAGATGAATGGTGGATTGTGTGATGAGCAAAGAGTCTCTGATGTTTGAATGGAAGAGTTGCAGAACCAGCCAGAGAGAAGTTAGAGCGAATGCGCGAGAGAGTCCCCTAAAAAATATCATAACCTATTTATAGGCTCTCCTCAAACTGACTACGAAAAGAAACCCTCGAATGGCCTTTAATCGCAAAACCGCTGCCAGTCTGGCAGCGGCGCGGCAGCGGCCTTGACAAGAGACGGAGAACTGCTGCAGCAGCGGCAGCGGTTCGGCAGCGGTTCCTACTGATCTTGGAGCGCTGTTGCACCGCTGCTGAACAATTGGGAGCTCTTTTAGCTGCACTATTGGATAATTGCACGAAAGCCCCTGAAGTCTTCCAAATAGCACTATTTGCCTGATATTCTTCAATATATTCATCTGGATCCAAAATCCTGAAAAAGCTCATAAACACACATTAAATCCCTAAAAGACTCGAGAAACAAGCAATTGATTGGAGGAATGGGGATCAAAAACATATACAATAAATGACCGATCAGTGACTCATGGGATCCTCCGATCCAGAATACTTCTCCATGGGCATCTTGAACTTGGGGGGCAACTCGGCTTCCCGGTGTTAGGATTATGCTCAATAGCAAGAGTGTAATATTGTAATTGACAATCTTTTCATATTAATAAAGTGATTTCTGATTTAAACAAATCTTATAATTGAATATTATAATTGTCAAAAGTAAATAATCATAAGGTCAAAAGACTATGAGAAAAGAAGAATTGTTCGTACATCTGGATATGTATGAGGTAGACACAATTCTTTAGCTAGTCTTGAATAATGTTCACAACTTAAGTTAAAGGTTGGGCACCTTTATCTTGTTAAAGTTGTAGAATTCTTTTGCTAGCATTTGAGTGGGATCAAATGAGTTATGATGAGTCTGAAATCATCGGAGGGTCTTCGAGTAAAAGAATCTAGTGCACTGGGTGCATTGAACTGGATCATAATGAAATACTTTATCTAGAACCGTCAGTAGATAAAAGTCTTTTTATTATCAGGACAACCGAAGGGTCTATCTTAATCCTGAGATAAATGATGGACTTATGGTTGCAAGTGGTATCATTTGAGTTATCAATGAGTACGATTATATAGCATAGTCTATCCTCGATAGTTTGGTGATATTCATTTGTTAATCGATAGAGGACTTCATTTATAGATATGGACATCGTGGCTCCATTTATTAAATGAGAGTATAATATCATCATATGGATGTTTTGAGGTATTGGATATTGAATCTTAACGTTAAGTTTTCGATAGAATCTATTGAAACATGGCTTCTGGACAAGTCAAAATATCCAAGTTCATAATGTGGTCATATGAGTAAATATGGTAACTTGGAGAGCTATAGGCGGTCTATGAGCTCTTGGCAATTACTGATATTCTTCACGAGGATACACCATCTCCAATAAGATTGTCTAGGGTACTGTTGACGGTGATTTTGGTGATCACCAAGTCAACGATTCGTTTTCGAATTACTGCAGTTTATATTAGAGTATGGTCAAAGATTGTAAAGAAATAACAGGTGATTTACGTGGTAAAACTCCAAAAAATCGGAGAAACATCCACGGGATCGTTGCCTCTAGCAACAAAGCCAAATCCACTATGAATCACGATTACAAGATGATGAATGACAAAGAATGATTACAAGCTTTTCAATACTATTCCCTCTCTCTCTCCTGTTCTACTTCTCACGTACCCCTGCTTTATGAATAAAAGGGGTATTTATACATGTTGTATCTAGGGTTTTAAGATGACCGCTAGGGTTTAGTGTTGTGGCCCCCAAGTCTCGAGCGGTTTCCTAGTCCTATTTAGATTGTACTTCCTTTTTTCGGCTGTATTCAATTCTGAATGGAATTCTTTCTCCTTTATTCACGGGAGAACTGCTTGTTTCCTTTTTTACCTCTTATGATCCACATCGTTGCTTATCGTGGACCTGCTGGTTGCTGATTGCAAGTGTTGGTGACTGTTTTATTGTTTCCCGAGTGAGTTTGCCCGAGTGTGCCCGAGTGTGTCCGAATCCGATCTGCTGCTCATGCTGATCGTCTTTGTTTGTGGTCGGACTACTTATCCTCTTTTCCGAGTAAGTTATCGTGAAGGTTCATACTCCATAGGTTGACTTACCTTGACTTCTGCTGTCCTGGCCTTCCATGGTGATGACGTGTCTTATCACGACTATTTTTACCTATAACAATACCCCCTTAAATATTTGAGCCGATCACGCTTAGTCAAGTTCTCTCGGGTCTAATATTTAACTTCAATATTTCTTTATGGTTAATCCTTACTTGTCGTTTCCTGCATTAAAGTATCCTCGTTTGGATCAGAGCTTTAAATGACGTGTTTTAATTGCGACCGCACACGTTTGATTTATCAATCATTTCAAATCTTTATGATGGCGATGCTTCTGCTCTTCGGCGGCGCCTGACGTTCCCTTGCTGCCACTTGTCCCTATTTGTTTGGCTGTGGTACGATGTATTTATGGGATGTGACCTTTCTGCTCGTCTGCGCTCAACCTACGTCATCAGTCCTAACCCCTCTTTTTTCCCGCTTTTTCTGCAACCGCTCCTAGGGTTTTGGTATTTTTAAAATCGAGACGTCGCCTATATATTCTGGTTTTGATTTCTTCTCTTATACCTTTTTCTTCCATTTTTCGCTTTTATCTTCTCTTCCAGTATCTTTGCGTGCTCTTCGAAGGAGGTTTCATCTGTGCCTTTTGATCCTCTATTTTCTGTTTGGTTTACTAGCCCGTTTCTTCTAACCCTGCCATCTTTGAGTTTACCTGCTTCAACCCCCAGATTTTTCCTCGGAGGCTTTTTCTTCTGCGATCTGCGCCGTCTTCATTCTTTACTTCATCAAGGTTAGTCTTTATGGATTCCGGAGCTAGATATCGTCTTTTTACTGTTGGTATGATTGCTATTGAGCGAAATGATGCTTTCACTGCGTCGGTTGTTCACAGGTTATTAGACGAGCCCCGTTTCGATCAGCCGCGCTATACCGACGTTGATATTTCTGGACTTTTTCCGGAAAGGCCTGTGACTTCTGAGGTTCCTCCTGCTTCAGAGATCCCTTCTGCTTCTGCCAGTTCATCACCACCTTACTCATACCAACCTGAAGCTTGGTCGGATTCTTCTGCTTGTACTGATATTCGCCCGAGCAGAAGACCAGGAAAGAGGATGACCACTCGCAAAGTTTACAAAGACTCGCATTCTCGGGAAAGCCGAGTGGCAGCCCAAAGGATTATTGAAGATGATATTGAAGAGGAGCACAGGGCCGCTCGCATTCCCTTTTCCCCCGAGCGTATTTGCGTCGATGATGTTGAGCCGAACGTGGTCGGCCCTGACGAGATAACGCGATATATGCGGCGGTTTGATCTGGACAGCAATGAGATTTCGCTGATTCCAGCCGAAGGTCGGGCTGCATGGAACCCACCCCCTGGCCACGTAGCAATTTACGGGTCCATGCTCACCTGCGGCGTCACTCTTCCTCTTCAGCCTTTCATTACTTGGTTCTTGGCCGAAGCCCGACTCGCTCCGGCACAGCTAACGCCGAACAGTTATCGCATCCTGATGTGCATGTGGCACATGTGGCATAGAATGAAGCGGCCACCTCCCACCCCTCGCGAGGTTCGCCATTTTTATTCGCTGAGGCCAGTGGGGAAGACCGGGATTTATTTTCTCCAGTCGAACCAGCCCGAGTTCTGGATTCCAAAGGATGTCGTGGTCAAGGGCAGTGTCGAACCGACTACGGACGAGAAGATGAAAGGGTTCGTTTGGGGCTTCCCGACCTCGAACAAGTTTTGGAAGAACAGCTGGTTCTTCGTGGGCAAAGACTGGGGCCAGTCGATCAGTTTCGACTTGGACGGCACTCAGATGACCTGCCGGGTTCCTCGGTACTTCTGCACGCCGCAGTGGAACCATCTAACTTCAGCTTTTACTGATGAGGAGCTGAGGAGCTGAAGACCTTGGCTCGGGCAGCGGTCCGCCCCCTAGAGAAAAGGGGAAAACCCTATCTCTATAGAGAGGGGAAAATGATCAAGGCCCATTTCTTCCCTCAGATTTCCGCGTGCCGCAGACGCCGTAAGTATGCATTTTTTATTTGCAACCTGACTTCTAAGCTTGCTTGCTAACTCGGATTCTTCTTTTTTTTTTTTTTTTTTTAAGTGTTTGATGTAGATATAGTCAGTGATGGTCTGGCACGTCGGATGAAAGGCATCGTAGAGGCGAGTCGAAAGGCAGTCCTTCGCCAGCGAGATGCTGGGATAGCCCCTCCTGAAGATGAATCTGACGAGGGTACTCCCGAGAACGTTCCCGAGGAAGATGATGAAGAGGGAGTACCCGATTATGTGCCCGAGGAGGCTCATGACCAAGAACCGACCGTATGTTCGGCGGGAGCTGAGGGCGCCTCGGGGAACTTTGGAGTAAGTAGGACCTCTGCTGATTCGGGCAATCCCGCAGGTCCTTCCTCCAAGGGGAAAGAAAAAGTAGGGGATCTCCCCGAGCCCGAGCAGGCGAATCTCCCCAGCGGATCTGGTTCTCCCCACTCTGCTGCTGATATGCAAAACGTCCCTTTTGAAGCAGTTGGGGGGCCTTCAGGTGCGGTAGCTCCGGAGTTTTCGACTTCAGTTGAACCGAATCGTTCTTCTTCAGAGATTCCTGCCTCTGCTGATCCGATTTCTACTCCTGGGGACAGCAACACTGAAGCTGGGCAGACTGGGAAAAGGAAGGCTTCGTTTTCTTCTGGTCGCCCTTTCCCAAAGATTCCCCGAGTAGTTGCGTATGTTAATTCCTCTTCGGAGGACGAGGGGGAGGATGATGCGAGCGTGACCCCTCTGCGGGAGCAGGTCAGAGAGAGTGCTGGTGGCTCAGCCGGCCTTCCTCGGGCGGCCCCGTCCGCCGAACTCCCCGAAGGCGATGTGGGTGATATGGGCTCCTCTCCCCAAATCGATGATCCCACCCCCGAGACTATTTTCAGGGCCATGGCTTCAGGCCGAGCCTATATTGGGGAGGATCGTTGGAGTCATTTCAGGACCGGGACTGTGTCTGACCGACTCCGCAATTTCTTTAACAGCGCTTCCTACGTGAGTGACTCTCTCATATGCGTCATTTCGCATTCTTCCTTTTTATTTATATTTGTTGTTGATTTGTTTGTTGCAGATGGTGGCCGAGATGTCTGGGGCTTGCCAAGCTGGCGAAGCCCAAGCGGAGAAAATAAGAAGGCTAGAAGCCCAATTGAAGGAGAGCGAAGATCACTGCTCTCGCGTTGAATTAGCTCGTCAGGAGGAGGCCAGGTCGAGTGAGACGCTCATAAATCAGTGCTTAGGACGGCAAATGGAAGCCGAGCAACGGGCAACTTCTGCCGCGGAGGAGGTCAGGACTCTGCAGGATCAACTGTCATCCACCCGGGAAGCCTTGCTTCGAGCCGAACAGAACGCCGAAGACGCCAAGTCTGCTTATGAACGTCGAATCGACGACTTGGAGTGTCAGGCCCTGACGGCCAAGGAACTGTCGAAGGGAGCTAGGCTGGAAATGGAGCTACAAAGCGTTGACCGTTTTAAGAGATCTCCAGCCTATGATGCTCTGCTTCTTCGGGAATTCCAGCGGGGAATGGTCTCGGCCGGCGAATTTTTTAAGCAAAAGAACAGGGCGACTGATCGGGCCCGGGCCAACTGGAGCCTCTCAATTAGGAAGCATGTGGATACATCCTTGGAGTCTCTCCGGATCCAGATGAAGGAGTGGCGGGCGTATTGTAGAAGTAAAGGAAAAACGCCACATCCCATGCACCTTGAGGTTCCAACCGCCGAGTCATTCTCTACCTTTTACGCCAGTGAAAGGGCGAGTTTTAACAACGAGATACCCGACTTGGGGCCCATTCCTGGTACCGACTATAGTCCCTGGATGGATGACGAAGAAGATGTGATCGTGTGGCCATCGAACGACAGTCTTCTGAGCGAGTACGTGATGGAGCCTGACCCTGATGTTGGCAGAAGCAGCTCACCACCCCCGGCGCCTTCCTCTTGATTTTCAAGCCTTTTTGTAACGAGCCTTTTTGTAACTATACTTGTACATCTTTCATATATACACCATACATTGTATCTTTCTATACATTAAGAATATAAGACCAAATTTTACTCTTACATTCTACTTTTTGCCGAGTATCTTATGTATTCTGGCTTATCAATTTAGACCGAGTATCTTATTTAACCGGTAACTAATTTTTTGCCGAGTATCTTATGTAACTGGCTTATCAATTTAGACCGAGTATCTTATTTAACCGGTAATTAATTTTTGGCCGAGTATCTTATGTAACTGGCTTATCAATTTAGACCGAGTATCTTATTTAACTGGTAACTAATTTTTTTTTTTTTTTTTTTTTTCTTTGCCGAGTATCTTATGTAGCTGGCTTACACCCTTTGATTTATTTGGGGTTGTTTAACCTTCACGTTGCGTCGGGGCTCGCCGCGACCATACGTTGAGGTCCTTGCACAAGTCACCTAGGACGTCTCCTGGTTTTATCTGCGCAAGGGTTCGTCGAATCGTTGGGGTACTTTTTACCGGCCAACACGACTGCGCATCTCACTAGTCTTTCTAGCGGCGCTCCGAGCATTTTCCCAGTTATCCTGGTGCCTCGGTTTTGCCTTTTTGCTAAGGGACGCGTTTGCATCGCTTTAACTAGGCGGGCATGCTACTACAGCTTTTCCGCCCTTCGAGCACCACTCGTCCGCTCTTTCGCGGCCTTGTAGCGCTCGACTTTTTTCGGTGTTTATTCGGTCGCCTTGAGTGGCCTCCATTGAAATATTGCTCATGGATTTTATTGATTCCGCCACATCGTATTTGCAACTGAACTTTATTAGATGATCATGAACATGAAATTAATAAATAAATCTGAAATTTCAACGCAGAAACTAAAAACTGAGCTAAAGCAGAATAAATAAACTGTAGAACCATAACCGGATTCCTTTAGGGATAGAAGATCTTCAGATATTGTGCGTTGCATGGTCGGGGTACCAGGCTACCTTCTGGTCGGGCTATCATGTAGGCCCCGTGCCCTACGATTCTCTTGATGATATATGGCCCTTCCCATTTGTCGGCGAGGGATCCTGATGATTTATCCTTGGTATTCGGTGATACTCTCTTCAGCACTAGATCCCCGAGTTGGAATCTCCGCTCCCGAACATGAGAGTTGTAGTACCTAGCGGCCCTTTGCTGGTATGCGGAATTTCTTACTTGTGCTGCGTCTCTGATTTCTTCAAGCTCGTCTAGGTTCTGCTGCAGCATGTCTATATTGTGCTCGGGACTGTATAGCTGGACCCTGGGGGATGTGAAAGTAGTTTCTGCGGGGATAACAGCTTCTGTCCCGAATGCCAGCGTGAAAGGAGTTTCCCCTGTGGAAGACCTCACAGTTGTTCGGTATGCCCATAGCACCTCAGGCAGTTTGTCTGCCCAGACACCTTTCTTTGCCTCTAGCTTTGCTTTCAATGTGTGCTTGATCACTTTATTCACGGCCTCCGTTTGGCCATTGGTTTGAGGATGAGCAGGTGATGCATAGTAGTTTGCGATCTTGAACTCTTCACACATTTCTCTGAACTTGTTATTATCGAATTGAGTCCCATTGTCTGTTATGATGACGCTCGGGATCCCAAACCGATATATTATATTCTTTTTAACGAAGCTGGTGGTGTTTGCCTCGGTGATGTGCACAAGTGCTTCTGCCTCTGCCCATTTGGTAAAATAATCCACTGCCACAATAGCATGCTTGGCTCCTCCCTTCGTTCCTGTGGGCATTGGTCCTATCAGGTCGAGTCCCCACATGGCAAAGGGCCAAGGCGAGGTTAAGCTTCTGAGCAACTCTGGGGGTCGCCGAATGTCATTTGCTACTCTTTGGCATGTTTCGCAACTCTCTGGGAATTGCTGCGCTTCCGCGAACAGAGTGGGCCAGTAGAACCCTTGCCGGAGTATCTTGTGCGCTAAGCTTTTACCCCCAGTGTGGTTCCCACATACTCCACTGTGGATACTTCTCAGGATCTCTCCAGTCTTTTCACCGGAAATGCATCTCTGCAGTACCTTCGAGAATCCTCTCCTATATAATTCTCCTCTCAGAATCGTGTATCGGGCTGACCTGTATCTGATGCGTTTAGCCTCCACAGCATCCTCCGGTAGTATGTTCTCCTCCAAGTACTTTCTGAGTTGGTATGTCCAGTCGCCCGGGCTAGGTCGGATCTCTGCTATTATGATTTCCTCGGGTTCCGCTGTACTTGGTTTAGTCAGGTGCGCCACTGGTATCGCTTTGGATCTGATGCTTGTGGTGGCTGAAGCTAGTTTGGACAAAGCATCTGCCTTTTCGTTCTCTTCCCGAGGGATCTGAGAGATTCTGTATGCTTTGAACTTTTTAAGTAGTTTTTTTGCAATGTCCAAATAAGCTATCATGTGCTCTTCCCTGGCCTGGTATTCATTCAGTACCTGATGGACCACTACCTGTGAATCACTGTAAACTTCCAGCTCATCTGCCCCTAGTGCTATGCAGACCCTCAGACCGGCCAGCAAGGCCTCATATTCTGCTTGGTTGTTGGTTGCCTTGAAATCGAACCTCATGGCACATTCTACAGTATCCCCCTCGGGGGTCGTTATGACTATTCCTGCCCCGCTGCCATGCGTGTTCGATGACCCATCTACATGTAATTTCCATTGGAATTTAATAGTCTGTTCATCTTCCATTGCCCTCCTTACCTCGGCGTCTGGCTCGGTGAATTCTGCTATAAAGTCGGATACCGCCTGCCCTTTGATGGCCGTTTTTGGTGTGTATCTGATGTCGTATTCGCTGAGCTCTACCGCCCACTTGGTCAGCCTTCCTGACACTTCTGGCTTTTGAAGAATGAGTTTCAGCGGGCAGTCTGTATATACCTCTATTGTATGTGCTTGGAAATATGGCCTTAGCTTCCTGGCCGATGTGATCAGAGCTAACGCTATTTTTTCTGCCGGCGAGTATCTGGTTTCCGCCGCTAACAACGCTTTGCTTGTATAGTACACTGGCTTTTGTATTCCTTCCTCCAGTCGGATCAACACCGAACTCGTCGCCACCTCGGTGACCGAGAGGTATAAGTATAATGTTTCTCCCACCACCGGTTTTGAAAGGATTGGTGCTCTCCCCAGATATTCTTTTAGTTTTTGAAAGGCTTCTTCACACTCTGTACTCCATTCGAGCCCTTTCCCCTTTTTTATTGCTTTAAAGAATGGGGCGCATTTGTCTGTTGACTTGGCTATAAACCGGTTGAGTGACGCGAGGCATCCCGTTAGCCTCTGCACATCTTTTAGCGTCCTGGGTGAAGCCATTCCTTCTAGTGCTTTGATCTTCTAAGGATTTACTTCGATTCCCCTCTGGTGCACCTGAAAACCTAGAAACCTTCCCGAAGGTACCCCGAACACACACTTGCTTGGGTTGAGCTTCATCTGATACTTTCTTAGGACGTCAAAGGTTTCCTTCAAATCCTCCGTGTGCTTTTCTGCAGTGGTGCTCTTAGTTAGCATATCATCCACATAAACCTCCATATTTTTTCCAATCTGCCGAGCAAACATCCTGTTTACTAGCCTCTGGTATGTTGCCCCGGCGTTTTTCAATCCGAATGGCATCACTTTGTAGCAATATAAGCCCTGGTCCGTGGTAAACGACGTCTTTTCCTCATCTGCCTTATTCATCCGGATCTGATTGTATCCCGAGTAGGCGTCCATGAAGCTCAACAATTCATGTCCTGCTGTCGCATCTACCAACTGGTCGATCCTCGGTAGTGGGAAACTATCTTTTGGGCAAACTTTGTTCAAGTCTGTAAAGTCTACACACATCCTCCATTGCTTGTTCTTTTTCTTGACCAACACCACATTGGCCACCCACTCCGGATACTTGACTTCCCTTATCGACCCCGCGGAAAGTAGCTTTTCTACTTCCTTCTTGATTGCGACGCTTCTTTCTGGATTGAATAGTCTTCTTTTCTGTACCACGGGTCGGAACTCGGGGTTGGTGGAAAGATGATGTGAAATCACCTTCGGGTCTACCCCCAGCATATCTTCATGGCTCCAAGCGAAAACATCCTTGTAGTTTCTTAGTAGCGCAATGAGTACGGTTTTGACATGTACGCTCAAACTTGCCCCTACTTTCACTGTCCTACCTGGATCCTCCGGGTCTAGTGCCACCTCTTGGGTCGGCTCGTCTTCCCTATCCTCCGGTCCTTCTCTGGGATCCAACTCAAAATCTTTCGGCACTTCTGCCTGTTCTTCAGGTTCTCTATCCTTTTGCTGGACTGTTACCATGTATACCTGGCGTACCTCCCTATCTTTATATACTGATAAGTTTGCTCTTCGGGCCATCTCTTGTGACCCTTTGACCACTCCCACACCATATTCGGTCGGGAATTTCATCATGAGGGCATAAGTTGCTGTCACCGCCTTGGCTTTATTCAAAAATGGTCGGCCCAGTAAAGCATTATACGGCCAGTTTTCCGTATCTACCACCACAAAGTCGAGCAGCACTGTTTTCTGGCAAGGGGCTTTTCCGATCTTCACGGGTAGCTTAACCGTGCCGAGTGACCTTACTTCGACCCCTCCAAATCCTCTAAGGGGTGTGGGAAAAGGCTATAGGTCTTTCCTGTCTAGCCTCAGCTGGTCATATACTTCTGCACTAAGAATGTCTGCCGAACTCCCATTGTCGATCAGAATTCGATGAACTTCTCTATGGCCGATCCGAGCGCTGACCACTAGTGCGTCATTTGGCCTAACATCCACTCCGTGTGAGTAGGCCTCTGTGAACACGATCGGGTCCCAGCCCTCCTTGATTCTTTTCGGGTCGGGCTCAATAGAATTGACGTCCAGGTCTCTCCGTGCCTCCATAGCTTCCCGAATCTCCTGGGTTCTTTCCCTGTTACTCTTGCCCGTTGCTGGACCTCCGAAGATGGTGTTAATTGCTCCTTCATCCTCGGCTTTCTTGGGACTAAGTTTTCTTGCCCGTCCGTCCTGTCGGCTATCTTTCTGTCCATCTGCCCTGTCCGTCTTTTTGAAAACAATGTCCTTCAAATGCCCTTCCCTAATGAGAGTCTCGATATGATCCCTTAGCTGGAAACACTTGGATGTCTCGTGCCCATTCTCTTTGTGGAAACGACAATATTTGGTGGTGTCCCTCTGAGCATATGTCGATTGCTTAGGTGGTTCTTTGGACATGTTCTTCTCTTCTAGGATTGCCAGGACTTCTTCTTGATCTTTCTTCAACGGGGTATAATTTGTATATCGGCCCTGGAACCTCTGCCGTGGTTGATCGGTTTTTGGGTCATATGCTCGTCGTCCATCCCGACCATCCCGTGCTTTATTCTTCTGCTTGTCACCTTTGGTATCGGGCATCTTGGTCTGGTCCTTGGTTTTGGATCCCTCTGGGCGACCGCCATGTACGAAGTAACCTCCTGTGGCAATTTCCTCTTCTTCGGCCAAGGCGTAACCCCCTGCCATGTCCATCATATTGGCATAGCTGGTTAGTCGGGCTCTTCTGATGTCAAAGGACAGTTGGCCATTCTGAAGGTTGTTAATGAACGCGGCAATTATTGCTTCGTCGTTTGCACTTCCGATCTCGGACACTTCCTGACCGAACCTCCCTAGATATTTCTTCAGCGACTCGTCTTTTCCCTGTTTGAGTTGGGATAAATGAGCCACTGACTTTTTCCTGTGTACATTCCCGAGGAACTGCCTTGAGAAAGCCTTGCTCAGCTCGCCGAAGCTACTTATGCTTGCTGCTGGTAACCTTCCAAACCACCGGGAGCCTAGATCCCCGAGAGTCTGTGGAAAATTCAAACATAGTAGTGCATCATTATGGACATATTGCACCATAGCGCTCCTATACCTCCGGACGTGTTCTTTTGGGTCGGTATCCTTCTTGAACAACTCGATGTGGGGCATTCTGAATCTTTCTGGGAAAGGCATCCTTAAAACCCCATTGGTAAAAGGGCTTCCGGATTCATCGTCTGACAGCTCATTACGCCCATACCGCCTGACCAAAGCATCCATTTGTCGACGATTATTCTGAACTTCCCAGGTGAGGCTCTGTATAAGTATGTCTCTGTCCCCTTCAGGCTCTCCTAACGCATCGAAGTTCTGGCTTATGGTCAGTTTTTGGCCCCTCTCCTCGGGATTCAACTCTCTATGATCTCGGTTTAGGCCATGCAGTCGGACTGTGCCCCTTTGGCGCTTGCGATGATGGTCCTGCTCACTTTCTTCCGAGGATGACCGGTCTCTCCGGTGGCCACGCCTCCTGGGGCGGTCTCGATCTCCGGCTACCCGATCTTGATAGTACTCTTTATCGGAATCTTTCCCCTCTCTGTGCTCCCTACTTCTCCTGGCCACTCTTTCAGATAGCATCTCTGGTCTGCCTGTAGGATCTTGTCTCGCCTTTGGGGGTGCATCAGGGGTTGGTATCACCACTGCGGAGCGCAGCCTTGCTGTCTGCTGGCTTGGGGCGGACAGTTCATGAGGTGACATCAAACCTTCCGTAACAGAGAGATCAATTCCCTGCCTTGCTGCGTCTGATATGAGTTGTTGTAGAGAAGCGCGGAGTCGCTGCGCGATTTCTTCATTAGCTGTAGGTAAACGTTGAATACCAGCCAGGGCAGCTGACTGGTCTGCCGTCGTCAAAATTGCATCCGCCGTATTGAGCGCGGTGTCATCTTCCAACTCGTTACTTGGCACGCCCTGACTGTACCTGGAATCGCTACCATCTCCGTCGCCAGCCATTGTTGTCACAAAGTTCTGGGTTCCCCTCCTTCTAGTGCCAATTGTTGACGGTGATTTTTGGTGATCACCAAGTCAACGATTCGTTTTCGAATTACTGCAGTTTATATTAGAGTATGGTCAAAGATTGTAAAGAAATAACAGGTGATTTACGTGGTAAAACTCCAAAAAATCGGAGAAACATCCACGGGATCGTTGCCTCTAGCAACAAAGCCAAATCCACTATGAATCATGATTACAAGATGATGAATGACAAAGAATGATTACAAGCTTTTCAATACTATTCTCTCTCTCTCTCCTGTTCTACTTCTCACGTACCCCTGCTTTATGAATAAAAGGGGTATTTATACATGTTGTATCTAGGGTTTTAAGATGACCGCTAGGGTTTAGTGTTGTGGCCCCCAAGTCTCGAGCGGTTTCCTAGTCCTATTTAGATTGTACTTCCCTTTTTCGGCTGTATTCAATTCTGAATGGAATTCTTTCTCCTTTATTCACGGGAGAACTGCTTGTTTCCTTTTTTACCTCTTATGATCCACATCGTTGCTTATCGTGGACCTGCTGGTTGCTGATTGCAAGTGTTGGTGACTGTTTTATTGTTTCCCGAGTGTGCCCGAGTGTGCCCGAGTGTGCCCGAGTGTGCCCGAGTGTGTCCGAATCCGATCTGCTGCTCATGCTGATCGTCTTTGTTTGTGGTCGGACTACTTATCCTCTTTTCCGAGTAAGTTATCGTGAAGGTTCATACTCCATAGGTTGACTTACCTTGACTTCTGCTGTCCTGGCCTTCCATGGTGATGACGTGTCTTATCACGACTATTTTTACCTATAACAGGTACGAATGAGAAATATTTACTTATTCTATCTTTATTTAAGAGTTCAATTTTAGCTCTTTAGTGGAATGAGTTAAAATTAATAGATCGGACCTAAGTGAATCATTTGTTGATTGTGATTAGGTTATGTCTATTGATGCTTAAATTTAGATAGCCCGCCAAGATCCCCAATCCATACGGACTTGCATGGATCACTTGATATATTCTACCGGACTAATTTATGGGTCCATCTAGAATTGTATTTAATATATTAAGAATATAATTTGCACATTATTTATTTAATGGGCTGATCAATTATATTAATATATTAATGAAAGGCATGTGGGCTTGTTTCTTTTAGTAAGAATGGGTTTGGTTCACATGTGGACCTTTTATTAAGGTCCAATGGATTTAATAAAATAGAAAAACAATATATAGATATATTAATATATATGGCACATGGCCAAGATATATATATGATATTATATTGTTTTATTTTAATTATTTGATTAAATGGAAATTAATTAATTGATTAATTAATTATTTAATTAAAAATAAAAATCTTTTTCTAACTAGGAAATATGTTTCTTAGTAGTATACTATTGTGGTAGTATAAATAAAATAAAAGACTTTATTTGGTAAGTAGATAAATAAGGGATTTATTTATCTAGTCAAATAAGGAAGTCTTTTATATAGTTACAAATACACTAAAGAGTTGGATTAGGGTTTAGAATTCTAAGGAAATCTACCTAGGGTTAGGATTTAAGTCAAAAGACACAAATCCTACATGGTAAAGGATTTTCGGCCTCAATATATAGATATATATGAAATATATATGGCAATTAATTGCCGGAATATATATATATAAATATATATATAAATTTATAAAGGATATGGCCGCAATATATATAGATTATAAAAAGCATGCAGAATCCGCAATATGGATATGCATGCATAATGCACAATATATAGATTGTAAGGTTTATGATTTGTATTGGATTAATTCCATTGCAAAACACTCTATGATTGTATTAGTTGTTGCTTAGGACATTATTTGAAGAAAGGAAGCTTAAAGAGTGAAGAGCAACGTCTAGTGCAAAAGTCGTCTTCAAGAGGTGAAAAACGTCAAAGGTAAATCTTGACTTCCACCCTCTTGCAAGGCGTTAGCGCACACACACACAATTCATACATGTGTGTCCCTGCATCGTGGTTCAAACATTTGGTATAACACATTCACACACTTCATAGCATGCTCATGCATTGATCTTGTATTGACAAACATTGTGAAATTGCATGCTTTGTGACTATCTCTTTGATATGGCATGTTTGTGTGAATATGTGTTTATTTGTTTTCGTATTTTGTGTTTAGGAATTGAACATGTTCTTATTTAATGCCTTATCGAGTTCCGGTCGTTTCGGTTACTCATTCATAAGGTTTCGAGTCCAAACAAGTTGACTATGCTACTTTTCGTTCTCATTTGTTGTGTTGACTTCATCATCAGATTCCGAGATGATTTGTCAACCAGTTTTCAAAGTTGAGTAGTCGTAGTCGTAGTCGTAGTCGTGCGTGAGGGAGTCACGGTTCGTAATCCAAAAACAGATTCGAAATCGGAGGTTGGATACTCAAGATATGGGCCAACGAACCGAGGGAGCGCGCGAGAGAAGTGTGAATCACGTGTGGCCACTTGGCCAGCCCGTGAGGGAGGCCGTGGGCCCCACGGGCAAGGGAGCCCTCTGCTCCCGTGGGCCCCACGCGCCCCCCATGGGGTGGTGATGTGGCAGCACATGATTCGCTCGGAAAATCTCTCCTTTTCCCTCCTTTTAAGCTAACCTCCTTCCCTCCACACTTATGCAATTTTTTTGAAGAACACTTGATTCTCGCATCAGTTTTTCAACAATTTTTGTTTACTTGTTTTGATCATATCTCTCTCATACGAACTCGAAATCATTCAATTCAAAAACCAAAATTGTTGGTCTCGAAGAGAGCTACAAACCCCAAGCATTTCCAGAGGTAGTTGACTTCGGCATTTTTCTCAGCTGGTCCATTTCCAGTCCGTGGTCAGTTGTATGTTTCAACTTATTTCTTTTTCAATTTCATCTTTGATCATCTATTGATTCTTTCCATTTGATTGATGAAATTTGTTGAGAAGTATGTTAGATCACATGCTAGGGTTATTTGATCATTTTTTAATTGAGATTTAGCTTTGTGATTAGTCTTGAACATTTATGTGCTAAACTTGATTTATCATGAAATTGATTCTAGAAAATATATGTGTGATGTGCTTCATGTTATTTTCTATATTTTATTTCATGATCTAAGAACTAGGTTTTTAGTGTGCTAAATTGAATATTGATACCTTTGTTCTTATTGATTTGCATGTCTTGATTTCTAGATAACTTTTGTGATTGTGTGTTGAAATCATATTCTAGACTATCATTGAACATGTACATTTTGCTTGATTGATCATCTAGCTTAATTTGATTGTGCTTGCATCATTTGCATCACTTTAGATCATAGCCTTACATAAGGTTGAAGTCTCTTGCAAAGTGAGTGAAGCTTTGTGTAGAGCAAGGGAGTCTTGATTAGGACATGTGGTCCGGATAGTCAAGCAAAAGTCTTAGCTAGGAGTGTGCTACTCCGGATGGTTGAGCTAGGAGAGCTTAACTAGGATCTTTGTGATCCGGATAGCTAAGCACGAAATCTTCCTAGAGACGTGAGCGTCTTGGATAGGAAGTTGCTTTCTAGAGGTGTAGGACACATCTCGGATAGGAAGTAGGCTTGGTGATTCACTAGCCCGAGGGTAGATTAGGAGTTGATAGCTTAAGCGGATATCATGAGTGATAGCTTGAGTGTGTAAGTCCTTTTTCACATAGTGGATTGCTTCGCCGGTGGTTGTGGTATCAACCCGTGGATGTTTCCTCATTGAGGTTTTACCACGTTAAAATCATTGTGTTCAATTTTGCTTTACTTTCCTTTATCTTCCATACATTACATTGATTGTACATCTTGTAAAATTGATTAACTCTTGTCTTAGTGAAATCAATTCATTTGCTAAATCTAATCAAGTGTGCATTTGCCTTGTAATTTTCCGTATTATTTTTATTTGGAAGAATTTGGAGCCTATACCTATTCACCCCCCCTCTAGGTATATTTCACTACTACATTAAGGGAAATTTCATAGATATATATATTTATTAATAGGCGCGCAGGTTTTATAAAAGAGACCTAATATATATATTTTGTAAAAAAAAAAAAGAGCATCTTGCGGCCAATATGTATATATTCTTTGTATAGAATTTGGCAACACTAGGTCTTTGGCTTGAGAATATTTTTCTTTTGCTTGAGAAAAATAAAATCCAACTCTAGAGATTAGTGTGATAATTCGTCCAAGAGAGAAAAAGAGAAGAGATCGTTTTACTTCGATAGTTCACTAGTAGCTTATACATCAATAGGCTTTGTGCACAACTTTGAATAAAGTTCACGCGAGTTTCGATCATTAGATTGAGAATTCAAAAGTGACCGGAACGTTCTTTGTTATCTTTTGGAGGTTTTGTGACTAACGAAAAAGAAAAAGTTTTTGTTATCCATCCTCAGGTACACAATTCAAAGAGAAGGGAGACCACGCTCCTAGGTGATTCACGTTCGTGATTGGATTGGAAGATCTTGCGGATTACCATCGACGCAATGTCAATCGGATCACACAACAAAGGTATGATATCTTTAGTATTATATGTTTAATTAATTAGAGGGTTAAGGTTCAAATTATGGAAAAATTTTAAACTATACAAAACCCCTTTTTAGTCTCGCTTCCGCTGCATTGACCGTATTTTTCCCTACACCCGGATCCTCCTATAGAATGGCGTGTTCATCTCCCCCAGGGGGTTTTTCTGAGTACCTCGTTGTTTTCCTTTCTTCAATTCTTCGAGCTCCTTCGCCATCTTGGTCATCTGGTCCTCAAGGCGCTTAGATCCGTTGTGTCCGGATCGTGCCACTGAGTCTTCGTTGTCCGAGGTTTCTGATTCCCCTGTAGGTTCCTTGCTCTCCTCTTTCCGCCGGCGGGCACCTCGCTGGTCCCTCCTGGATCCAGCAGTACCACCTACGTCGGGCTGAGGATCCCTTTTCCTTGCCGCTGGCCTCGTTGTCGACTGGGCTTTTCTAGGTGGAATGTCGATAGCTGATTTCACCAATCGATGTCTGAGATCTTCGGGATGCTTCTGTATAGGTAATGGCGGCTCAAATCTATCAAAAACCGGTACCCGAGTACTTGGTCCAGCCCCTTCTGCAAATCTGGGTGATTCAAAGGGTATCCCTTGGGCAATCATCCGAAGGCGGACATTTTCCACATAGGCAGCAGCTTGTTGCTCTATGGCCTCTCTAGTTGCTTCTGGGACCGCGGGGTCCTGTGGTGCTAGTCTAGGACCCGATGACGGGATTGGTACCGGGATCGGTACCAGGATCTAGCTTCTAGTTCCTTTCCTTTTCCCCTGATTCCTTTGGGTGGAAGCGAGGGAATGAGGCCCAGAGTTCGCGGGCTATCCTTGGGAGGATCGAAGCCTCATCTTCTATCTTCTTCTAGGTTGAACTTGAAAGCTTGTTAAAGGGTGGGGAGTTTCTTCCCACAGACAGTGCCAAAGTGTTAACCCAAAATTGTCACTGGGGTGCAATTCAGAATTAACGGTATGTGAGGGACCCGGATCTAATTAGATCTGGGCTAGCGTGATACTTTATACCCCGATACCCCGCTAATTCTTTGGAATCCGTTAGGCGTGATAGGATTTGTAGGTGACGGATCCGGATCCGGATCCGGATCCTATAAGGGCCAACGAGAAACTTAGTAATCTAGTATCCCGCTGGGTACCCCGATCTTGATATTATGAAGGATGCAAGTAGTAAGATGGATAATTTCTTATATGATGGATGCATAAAACAAAAGCTGTTTATATATATATATATATGGATCTCAATCTCGGTGGGATCTTTACAATTTGGTATTTGAACTATCAGTATTTCAGTAAGGAAAAAGTAAAGCATATGGGGGAGCAATGGAGATGGAGCTTTTAGTGCCTATCGATAAGTAGTAAAAGTGTCGTGGGGTCTCTCTCCTTCTCCCGTTATCACGTGATCAATATATAGGCTCGCCTCCTTGGTGAGCACTCCTAGAACTTCAGTTTAGGGTTTTCGTGGTGCACGGGTCTTCTTTTGGGGCCCGACACTTTCGTCGGGAAATTGATCCCAAAAGATCAGGTGATTCCTTCTTTCCCGGTTCCAATTGAGTTGACTCCTATTAAAAATAGGATCCTCAATTGGCAGGAATGAATGCCGCGTTGTAGCTTGAGTTTTAAACCTTGAACGGTGACGTTTAGTGTCTGTTTTTATATGTAGTCTACCCTTCTGGGTGCCCCCCTCCTGCTTCAGCGGGGTCGGTCTATGGGGGTCCTGGTATATATCTTGCCATGTGTATGTCATGTGTTTCGCTGGTCAAGGTACTCCGGGTACCCCGCATTCCTCGTGCCCCTCTCAAAATGATGTTTCCAGACAGCGGGGCTTTCAAGTAGCAGGGTACGCTAGATACTCGAGTATCGGGGTACTCGGGGTAACTGGGTACCGGGATCTCGTGATGGTTGTGTCCTCCAAAGACCCCTCGTCTTTTTGGCTTCCTAGTGCTTTCCTGGCCCCGGAGATTCTGGACCTGGTAGTGGTAGGTAAAAGCTCTTACTTTAGCCCGTCGGCTAGCAAGCGAGGTACCCGGACATCTTTTCGTTGTTATTTTGGATCCTGGCCTTCTTCTCAAAACTAGTGGAAAATTCTTTTTTGATCCCTGCCCATTTTGGCGGTTAACATCTTCTTTTATAACCTTCAATTTGCTTGGGGTTTCTTCTTCTATATATACTTGTATGTTTGGTGAATGCTATTGAGAAAGATAACTTCACAATCAATCCTAATCAAAAGTCTATTTAGAGACATTTGTGAACTAGTTTCTTTGATTCTAGGTTTTTCACATGATTTTGAGTTGTATTGTGATTAGGTTGATATCTTAGGTTGTTTGTGACTTGATTGAATCAATTTTGTGATAAATGACCTCGAGATTTGTTTTGATCATTTGATTGACGAAATCTAGGATTATTGTATCTGTATGTGTTTTAGACCTATCTAGGATTTAATTGATTTACATCTTAAATCCTTGCTCTATATTTTTGGCTAGAATATTGATTGATTTGATCTCATGACTCTAGCATTTTATTTTATGTTTATAGCATCTTGAACTTGTACTTCATGAATATATATTGTTCAAAGTGTTGTATGTGTGAATGATAATTTGAGCTTTATGTGTTTGGTGTTTACACATGCTCTAGGTTTTATTCTTGTATTTTGCATCTAGACTTTTATTACTTGTGATATCACATGTTTAGGTATATTTGTACCATGGAATGTATTGATCATATGTTCTATGTTGAATTGGTTGTTTGCATCATTTGCATTCACATGACCACACTAGGAAGTCCTTGTAAAAGACATGAAGTCTTGGTTAGAGTCGGGATGACTCGGATAGCCAAGCAAGAAGACTTGTCTAGAGTCAGGAGGACTCGGATAGGCAAGCAAGAAGTCATGGCTAGAGTCGAGAGGACTCGGATAGTCATGCATGGGAGGCTCCCTAGAGGCATGAGTGCCTTGGATAGGGAGTTGATTATTATATTGGTAGGCCTAGGCGTATGGTTAGACATAGACTCCAAAAGAGCAGGGTACACGGGAGGTGTATGCACTCTTGAGGAATTTCTAATTGAAAGTCCTAGAGGTGTGTTATCAATATATTATATCTAGAGGGGGGGTGAATAGATTTTAACAAATATTACCCAATTTTCGCATGCAAGTCAATTTTACGAAAATGCCCCTAACTAGTTAAAATAATATATCAAGTGTAATATGTGCGGAATTTAAATAACACAAGATATATACGTGGAAACCCAACCACTGGGAAAAAACCACGGGCTGTATAGTGCGCCACACTCGGAACTCGAAATCACTAATTGAAATGAAGTTTACAACCTATGTAGACCTCGTCTAACACTCCGGTCTGTAACCCCTCACTTCTACCCTGCGGGCCTTTATTAGCAACCCTATTCCAATTTGCTTGAGGCCTAAGCACTCTTAGCCCCAAGACTTACTTCTCAATGAAGAGAAACAACCTAAGTGAATATGTATGAATATTCAAAATGCAAATTAGAGCTAGGTTACTCTATATGCTTATCTAGGATAATGATTTTGCAATTAAAACAATCTTAGATATAAATGGCTAGATGACATGTCAAATAGCTTAACTAACCAAGATTAATCAAAAACCTAATTAGCTATCACAATACAACACCCAATCATTTTCATCACAAATAATTATCTTTTCTTGTATTTAGCATATGATCTAAAACATATAAGTAATTTAAAAGAGATGGCTTGATAGTAAAAATACTAAAATAAGATGAAGTTAATCAAAATCTTACCAAGCAACTTGTGATGATGCAAACCCATGCATGGATGCATTCTATATAGACATAGAAGATGCAATATGAAATTTGATGCAAAAAGGATTTGATTTGAGTGGTTAAAGGTGAGTTCTTGATTTGATTTTCTCTCAAATCTCTCTTTCTCTCTCAAGAATATGGAGCCTCTCTCTCTAGGGTTTGATTTTGTGGCACAGCCCTTAAAATGATGAGAAAGATATGTATTTATAATGCCCAAGTGAAACTATGTCGTTTTGGAAGAAATGGAAAAAATATGGGCATTTTCGCGGTACTCGCGTCAGTGCAGCGACTCAAGATTCGAGAGCTTCGAAACATGATCAAACGACATCGAAACCTTTCGTATGATATATCGTTGGAAAGGTATGGAAGTCTACTTTCTACTCGTTTTTATAGAATAACATTTCGATGTCTGTAGAAAACGTTATGGTCAATTGAGTGACCAAAGGTCAGAAACAGACAACAACAGAGTTGCCCTGTTTTGGTTGTAACTTTGGAGATTTTAAAACCAATCCAAACGGTCATGAAATATTACGAATAATATACCATTGGAAAGGTATGGGTGTCTAGTTTGTACAGAAATTTTCAAAACTCATTTTGAAGCTTTTTATAAAAAGTTATGGTCACAAGACCATGCAAAGGTCAGTTTTGAAAAACATTTAAAACTTTGAAATCTAATCTTTTGAAACTAGACACTTTACTCCAAACAATCAAATCAAAACTACCACTTATCCAAGATAAGAATGAGACCTTCTCAAGTGGTCAACCATCGCGCTAAGACATGCACACCATCGTGCAAGCGCGGACGTTTCCGATCACATAAACGGAAACGAATTACACCACACTTAAGACTAATAATGAAGTGCAAGTGTGGGAAGTGAATGCATCCTAATGCCTAAACATGTCATGGCATTTCAATGAACAAGATGCAATCAAAATAAAACATGCAAGAAAAGATATTCAAGAACATGCATGCACACATATAAAACACACAACATACAAGAATAAGATTTATGCATGAGTTGTGTGTGTGTGCAACTAATCTCTTCAAAGCAAATTAAGCACATAGAAGTTTACCTTTGGTGCTTATCAACCTTGAGGACATGAGAGGGTCTTGAGCTTGAATATCAATCACTTAAGCTACCCTTACATGCAATCCCCAATACGTGGTTTGTCCACGAAATAAGCCAATCAAGATATGGGAATCCTTACACTAATCTTCCATCAATGTTGGTTTTGTGTGTTGTCCAATATATGGTGGTTCCGCATCATTGAGGGATTTCATACTTTCCAATAGGGTTGGGTAGACTTAGACTCCACTAGGTTGGGTGAGCTAAAGATTGGTCACTTTGTGGATTCTCTATTTTTATCATCCAATATATATAGTACCCAATGGTTGTAGTTCAACCCGTGGATGTTTCCTCCTTGGAGGTTTTACCATGTTAAAAAATCTCTTGTGTTAATTCTTCCTATCTCTATCTCTTATATTTTATTTGTGTATGTTATTATCTTGTTTCATATTCTTAACTTGTGATGTATAGTGAAGCAAGTATTTGTAAAGTGTAATTTGTGGATTCATTCCTTTGATCATTACAAGTATTCTTTGTTGCTGTGTTTGTTTGTTCTTATACCTCATACAACTAGGTGAATACCTCATACAACTAGGTGATAGACATAGACCTTGTCCACATGATTTCATTCACATATTGTCTATGTATGTCTTTCTTGGTTTATTTTGTTGTGTGTAAGGCTACCTTAAGGGATAAACGAAAGTTTATTCAAGGGATTGAAAAAAGGTGTAAAAACCTATTCACACCCCCCCCCCCCCCTTCTAGGTATGCCTCAAGCAATTTAACTACGTTTGTATACTTTTATCGAGGCCCTAGCAAGCCTCTTGACCATCATCATGTAGGAGGCTCCTCACTTTTGTACTAGGCCCGTCAATGCCCAAATGAGCATCCTAGGTTACGGTTCATCCAAGTGGGGTCCAGAGCCTCATTTCAGCTGCTGAGTACTTCTTGATGCCCTAGCAAGCCTCTGGACCAGCATCATGTAGGAGGCTCCTCACTTTTGTACTAGGCCCCTCAATTCCAAAGTGAGCCTCCTAGGTTCCGGTTCGTCCAAGTGGAGTCTAGAGCCTAATTTCAGCTGATGAGTACTTCTTGATACCCTAGCAAGCCTCTGGACCAGCATCATGTAGGATGCTCCTCACTTTTGTATCGGGCCCCTCAACACCCAAATGAGCCTCCTAGGTTCCAGTTCGTACGAGTGGAGTCCAGAGCCTCATTTAAGCTACTGAGTACATTTTGATCCCTTAGCAAGCCTCTAGACCAGCATAATGTAGGAGGCTTCTCACTTTTGTACCGGGCCCCTCAACGCCCAAGTGAGCCTCTTAGGTTCCGGTTCGTCCGAGTGGAGTCCAGATCCTCATTTCAACTGCTGAGTACTTTTTATAATGTTCCCATTTGTTGATTGGCTCATTTCGTGGACAAACCACATGTTGGGGATTCTTGTAAGGGTAGCTTAAGTATAGGTGTTATTGCTAAGGCCCTTTGAAGACCTCATTCTTAATAAGCACCGAAGGTAAATCTTTATGTGCTTACTTGTCTTGAAGAGATAGTTGCACACACTCACAACTCATGCATATGTTTTATCCTTGCATGTTGTGTGTCTTATTTGTGTGTTTTAATGTTCATTAACATCTCTTCTTGCATGTTAGTTTGATTGCATCTTGCATATCCAATTGCCTTGTCATGCTTAGACTTAGGATTGCATTTTTGCATTGGGCGCTCCCAAAAGCGCTCTACAGAAGTGCTGTACGAACAGCGCCCATTGAGCGCTGTTCAGACCTGATCGATTTAATCGGTCGCTGTTGGGTCGCTATTGGGGCGCTGTACAAAGCGCTCTACGTACAGCGCCACTCTATTTTCCCGAGAGAACAGAGCAGGGGCGCTGTACAGAAGCGCTCTACGTACAGTGCCCAAGGCAAAATTGAGGCAAACTTATCAAAACGACCACACTTTGGTTTGGCCTCTTATATATATGCCACTTTGACTTTAGGTCAATTAAGAGAGTTCATATTCAGATTTCATACTTAGGATATTTTTCAAAGAGAAGAAAAATTTCAAGAACTCATTTTTAATTACTCAAACACTTTTTCATGATCATCAATCATCATCTAGCATCATCTTTGATCATCTAGATGTCATCTTGCATGGATTCTTCATCATACTTTGCTTGGTAAGCTTTTCACTAATATCTTACATATTTTGTGTTTTTCTTAACAAGCAATCTCATTTTATTACTTGTATGATTTTCATATATCTTTTGATACAAGATTGAGATTAGTGTGATGTATGTTTGAGAAGTTGTATTGTGATAGCTAATTAGGTTTTGTGCTTAATCTTGATTAGCTAAACTATTTGACATGTCATTTAGTTTTTAATATCTAGGATTGTTCTAATTGCATATTAATCATCTTAGATAAGCATATAGGGTTTCCCTTGCTCTATGTTGCATTTTGGATATTCATATATTCACTTAAGGTGTTATTCTCTTCATTGAGAAAGTAAGTCTTGTGTGTAGCTTCCGGGATTAGGTTGCTTAGATCGCAAGCAAATTGGACTAGGTTCACTCATACCGGGATTAAGTAGGTGTGTGATTACTTCTGGGATTAGGTTGTAATCGTTTCACACATTTAGTGGATTCGAGGTTCGAGTGTGGCTTACTTACTAGCCCGTGGTTTTTCCCGTGAGGGTTTCCACGTAAAAATCAAGTGTTATTTAATTTTCGCATTTTATACTTGATTTATTGCTTTATCTAGTTAGGGGTAATTTCGTAATTTTGACTTAATACGAAAAATTGGGTAATAAACTTAAAATCTATTGACCCCCCTTCTAGATAGTATTATACACACCGTGCTATAATTTGTTTCAATTGGTATCAGAGCGGGTTCCTAGACATACATAGGTGATCCTTGCTTATTTTGGTGTGTTTTGAATTTTGTGTGATTTTTGATCATTCATACATTTGCATTCATTTCATTCATTCATAAACACTATGAGTGGAAACGGTGGAAATGGTGGTGGCAACGAAGGTGCTTTTAGCACAAGGCCTCCACTTCTTACCGGTTTGAACTATTCCCAATGGAAAGGGAAGATGGAATCCTACATATGCCAAATTCACGACCGTGCATGGATGGCAGTGGAAGACGGATATGATCTACCCATGATGACTCCTGGTGGTGGAGGAGAAGAAGTTTTGAAGCCTAAGGCGCAATGGAACGCGCAAGAGTTTGAGGCTTCAAAGTGGAATAGGAAGGCGATGCATGCCATCTTGTGTTCTATGGACGAAAATCAATAAAAATTGATTCAAAATACTAGGATAGCTAAGGAGGCATGGGACATTCTAGAGATTGCACATGAGGGAACCGAAGTGGTGAAGGACTCTAAGCTTCAAGTCCTCCAAACTCAATTCGAGATGCTTAAGATGGAGTAGAATGAGTGCTTCAACGACTTCGAGATCAAGTTGATGGACATAGTCAACCAAAGTAATCAACTTGGTGATCCATATTCTGATAGGAGAATCAAGCAAAAGATTATGAGATCTCTCCCTGATAGGTTTGAATCGAAGGTGACGGCTTTAGAAGAAAATAGTGGTTATAAGGATATGAAGCCGAGTGAGGTGATTGGGAGACTTCTAGCTTATGAGTCTAGGAAGGGTCCTATCTCCACACCTCCTAAAAAGCAAAAAGGAATTGCTTTGAAGACCTCCAAGGATGAAAAGGAGGCAAAGAAGATTGACTCGGATGAAGACCTTGCCTTGTTTGTAAAAAGGTTCAACAAGGTTATGAAGTTTAGAAGAAAGGGCTTTGGATCAAAAGGTCAAGATTTGAAGAAAAAGGGCTCTTTCAAGAAGTTTGAACCTAGGCAAGAAAGGACCGAAAGGAAAGGAGTCCGATGTTTCAAGTGTGGTGGCATAGGTCACTTTGCCCCCGAATGTGCAAATCACAATGAGAGGAAAAAGGGAAAAGTGATGGCCGCCACTTGGAGTGGAAGTAATGATGACTCCATTGAGGGAGATGAGTCTTCGGATGATGAAGAGCTCATGGCTAATCTCCTAGCTTTTGCCTCCTCCCATAAGAGCAAAAGTGGTAGTGAGAGAGAGGAAATGAGTCAAGAGGAAAATGACTCAAGTGAAGAAGAAAGTGATTCCTCTTCTAACTCCATAAATGGATTTATGGAGAAAAAAGTGCTTGCTAAATATCATGCCGAGTTTAATGATTTAGCAATCAAGAGCACAAGAAAGATCAAGATGTTGAGAGAAGAAAATCTTGAGCTTGCATCTTATAATGACCACTTAAGTGAACAAGTGGAAAAATTCAAGAAGATGGAAGATAAGCTAAAAGAGGAGTTAGTCTTATCTAGGAGGAATGAAGATAGTCTAAAGAGGGAGCTTGAAGAAGTTAGAGAATCTATGACTAGGATGGATTCTAGCACCAAGAAGTTTGACCATATGCTTGGTGTTGGAAAGAGTCCATGTGACAAGAGGGGTCTTGGGTATAAAGATGGCAAGAAGATCTCAACCTCTAACAAGACCGTGTTTGTCATGAGTTTGAGGAACGAAGAAACTTCATTTGTGCAAATTCCTATGAAGAAGTTAGAAGTAGGACAATGTTCTAATGCACAAGTGAAGATGGGGCCAAGAAGGCAACCTCAAGCTCAACCCCCTAGGGTCCCTCAAGCCAACATTCCTCCACACTTGGCTTACAAAGGAAAGAGACCTATCATGCAACCTCAAGCTAGGAAGCAATCTAGACCGGTTCAACAACGAAGACGGATTGAACCCATTCACCCACAAAGACAAGGATAAGGTATGATTCCTTATTTTACTCCTATATGTCTCTTTTGTGGATTTGATGGTCATATTAGACCACATTGCTTTCGATATATTAAAATGTGCAAAACTAGAAGCATGATGGAGAAGAAAAAGAAAAGAGCCATGATGCATGTTCCTAGGAATGATAATATTATTATGCATGATCCTAGAACATCTAGAACCCATGTACCAAAGACCACTAAGAAAGCTAAGATTGTTTCTAGGTGGATTAGAAAGAATGAAAATGTGTGCCACGTTGCTCAAATAGCCTTGAAGGCAAATTCTTCTAATTTTTGGTATTTAGATAGTGGGTGCTCTAGGCACATGACGGGAAACAAGAGTTTCTTCGAGACTCTTGTTATGGAGGAAGAAGGTGTTAGGATTATGCTCAATAGCAAGAGTGTAATATTGTAATTAACAATCTTTTTCATATTAATAAAGTGATTTCTGGTTTAACAAATCTTATAGCATTTATAGTTTAATATTATAATTGTCAAAGTAAATAATCATAAGGTCTAAAGACTATGAGAAAAGAAGAATTGTTCGTACATCTGGATATGTATGAGGTAGACACAATTCTTTAGTTAGTTTTGAATAATGTTCACAACTTAAGTTAAAGGTCGGGCACCTTTATCTTGTTAAAGTTGTAGAATTCTTTTGCTAGCATTTGAGTGGGATCAAATGAGATATGATGAGTCTAAAATCATCGGAGTGTCTTCGAGCAAAAGAATCTAGTGCACTGGGTGCATTGAACTGGATCACAATGAAAAGCTTTATCTAGAACCGTCAATAGATAATAGTCTTTTAATTATCAAGACAATCGGAGAGTCTATCTTAATCCTGAGATAAATGATGGACTTATGGTTGCAAGTGATATCATTTGAGTTATCAATGAGTACGATTATATAGCATAGTCTATCCTCGATAGTTTGGTGGTATTCATTTGTTAATCGATAGAGGACTTCATTTATAGATATGGACATCGTGGCTCCATTTATTAAATGAGAGTAGAATATCATCATATGGATGTTTTGAGGTATTGGATATTGAATCTTAACGTTAAGTTTTCAATAGAGTCTATTGAAACATGGCTTCTGGACAAGTCAAAATATCCAAGTTCAAAATGTGGTCATATGAGTAAATATGGTAACTTGGAGAGCTATATGCGGTCTATGAGCTCTTGGCGATTATTGATATTCTTCACGAGGATACACCATCTCCAATAAGATTGTCTAGGGTACGAATGAGAAATATTTACTTATTCCATCTTTATTTAAGAGTGCAATTTTAGTTCTTTAGTGGAATGAACTAAAATTAATAGATTGAACCTAAGTGAATCATTTGTTGATTGTGATTGGGTTATGTCTATTGGAGCTTAAATTTAGATAGGCCCGCCAAGATCCCCAATCCACACGGACTTGCATGAATCACTTGATATATTCTACCGGACTAATTATGGGTCCATCTAGAATTGTATTAAGGCATGTGGACTTGTTTCTTTTAGTAAGAATGGGCCTAGTTCACATGTGGGCCTTTTATTAAGGTCCAATGGATTTAATAAAATAGAAAAACAATATATAGATATATTAATATATATGGCCAATGGCCGAGATAAGCGGCAGAATATATATAAGATATACACTATTATTTTTGGCAAGTTGAATTCGCCTAAAATATATATAAATATATGGCACTTGGCCGATATACATATGAAAGATATAAGATATATATTATATATTTAGCAAGGCCGCAATATATATATATATATATATATATATAAAGCATGCAGAATTCGTGCAATACAGATTTAGATGGCAAGTTGAATTCTAATATATTTTATATATTATTTTATATGGCACTTATCCACATATATAGATATATGATTCTTGAAAGGTGTATTAGTTTTTAGTACTAATACTTTATGAGGCAAGTGGAATTCGTAGAACCCTAATGCAAGGCTTGAGAGTTTTTTCTTTTGCTTGAGAAAAATAGAATCCAACTCTTAGACTAGTGTGAGAATTCGGCCAAGAGGAAAAGAGAGAAAAGTTTGTTCTTATTTCGATAGTGCACTAGTAACTTTTATATCAAAAGGTTTTGTGCACAATTTCGAATAAGGTTCACGCGAGTTTCGATCTAACGATTGTGAATTCAAAAGTGACAGGAACATTCTTTGTAGCCTCTTGGAATTTGTTGTGACTAACGAAAAAGAAAAAGTTTTGTTAATCCATCCTCAGGTACACAATTCAAAGAGAAGGGAGACCACGCTCCTAGGTGATTCACGTTCGTGATTGGATTGGAAGATCTTGCGGATTACCATCGACGCAATGTCAATCGGATCACGCGACAAAGGTATGATATCTTTAGTATTATATGTTAATTAATTAGAGGGTTAAGGTTCAAATTATGGAAAAATTTTAAACTATACTAAACTCTATTTTAGTCTCACTTCCGCTGCGTGACCGTATTTTTCCCTACAATTGGTATTAGAGCCTTGGTTGAACCCTTTTAATTAATTAACATATATATACGTGGATCTATTTCTTTTTATTGTGATTATGCATGTTTAGAAAGAGATGGCACTCTAGTTATTCGCATATATAATTACATGTGGATGTATGGATTTATATATATTTTATGTGGATTGTTGTTGCACGATTTTGGTCCTAGATTTTCAATGTAATTTTTGTTTCGGAATTGTAACAAGAAGGGTGGTCTATTATCGCTATAATTCCTTCTTGGTAGTTGCTAAGTTTTTTATTTTTATTTTATTTTAAGTGCAGTTTTTACTGCAGTTTTTTTTATTTATTCTAGTGCAGTTTTTTTTTGTAATACATACTGCAGTGATTAGAAAAAAAAAAATACTGCAGTATTTTAATTTGTTTAAATACTGCTGTAATGTATTCGGGTATTGAAGATTCGAAGACATGAAGAAAAGGAAGCAACCGGAACCAAGAACGAGCACCGTACGCACCCTAGGAGTGGATTGGGCTGCGCATGGCAAGCCCAAATCTTGGTGGGCTGCGCACGGCAGCCTTGTGTGGCCTCATGGGCTGCGCATGGCAGCCCCTTTGTGGGGTTGTGGGCTGTGCACGCCCATGGGAGGAGGCCGGGGGATGAGCGATATGGTTGATGGCCACCTGAAGATCTTGTATTCCTGACAATTGTAATTTACTTGCTTTTCTAGGATGGACCAAAATTGTTGCTATTTATTTTTTGCATAAATATTACAATATTTGTTATTGTATGATAACATGACATATAGAATAGGAGTGCCACTCATATATCTCTTTTGGTATGAACATGCATTGAATGATTTAGGTATCTAAATTGGCATCTAGATAACTTGGTAAATCATTCTATGAGATTTAATCACACGCCTTAAATAATTGAGTGGGAGAAGGTGTTTTTGTAACACCTATGGCCTCCAAGGTTAGTTGAGCTTTATTATTTATTGGTAATCCCCCCAAGGGGCGTCCATGAATGGAATTTAGCAATATATTTCCTTACAAGGATAGACTAGACAATGGACTCAAACGAGATCTACTCCCCAAGGAGGGATTTTTGTGAGAGAAAATTGAGGGTCGATATCTTGGTAACACACTCAATGTAATTTTATTGATATCCTCCCAAGAGTTCTTGTCAATAAAATTGCAAGGCTAAAATTGAAAACGCTAGTTGTTATGTTAACAATTAGGTGGGACCTAGTTTAACTAGTAAATGGTGCGAACTCCCAAAAGAGGCGTAACATTTATGGGTGTTGGATCACTGTTGAATTTTTATGATTGAGTTATTTATTTAAATCAAGATAAATATTCGAAAGTGCTTTATCATGATTATTTACTCATATAATTTTGTTATATTCAGAAATCATGACCCCATCCCTAATGAACATCTTAAAAGATAATAATTTAACCGGAGATAATTATGTCATATGGAAAAGGAAAATTGGGTTGTTGCTGCAAGCTAAAAAACATAAGTTTATTCTGTCTGCTCCTAAACCACCTGCTCCTACTTATGAATCTCAGATTCATATGGTTGGTAAAGTTGCTACTGTTAAGGCCCGTCAAAAGGTCAAGGAACAACAGAAGAAAAAGCAACTTGGGTCTACCAAGAAGGAGACCAAGAAAGTAACCAAGATCAAAGGGAAGTGCTCCTTTTGTGGTGAAAAGGGACATTGGAAAAGAAATTGCCCAAAGTCCCAGAACAAGAAGGAACAAGGTAATATTAATTATCTTGAAACATGTTTTCTGGTAGATTCTACAGATTCCTGGATCATAGACTCTGGAACCACAAATCATGTTTGCTATTCCTTACAGGGGTTCCAAGAAAGGAGAAAGTTGAATAAGAATGAAATCAATTTGCGCTTGGGCAACGGAACGTTAGTGTCTGCAAGTGCAATGGGAGATATTAGAGTTTATTTGGATTCTAGAAGGCATTTAGATTTAATAGACGTTTATTATGTACCTCAATTCAAGAGGAATTTAATTTCAGTTTCTTGTTTGAATAAATTTGGATATTCGGTTACTTTTAATAAAGTTTTTATTATTAGTAAGAATGACAAAATTATTTGCCAAGGTACATTGGAAAACGGTCTATACTTTTTACATAGAAATATCTCTCACTCGTTAGACACAGAATTAACAGAACCTAATCATAAAAGAGTAAAATTATCAATAGATGAAACCTACCTTTGGCATTTACGCCTAGGTCATATTAACCTTAATAGGATTAAAAGATTGGTAAGTGACGGACCTTTAAGTGACTTAAAGGTTGATGATCTACCAACTTGTGAATCTTGTTTGGAAGGTAAAATGACCAAAAGGTCGTTCTCTGCCAAAGGTGCAAGAACCACTGAATGTTTAGGATTGATACACACTGATGTATGTGGACCTATGAGCATTCAAGCTAGAGGTGGATATGAGTACTTCATCACCTTCACAGATGATTACTCGAGATTTGGTTATGTGTATCTCATGCGACATAAGTCGGATGCTTTTGACATGTTCAAAACATTCAAAGCTGAAGTGGAAAATTAGCTTGAGAAACACATAAAAATCTTGAGATCTGATCGTGGTGGAGAATATCTATCTGGTGAGTTTCAGCAATATCTTATTGATAATGGGATAGTTTCTCAGTTTTCTGCACCAGGTACACCTCAACAGAATGGGGTAGCAGAAAGGAGAAATAGAACTCTTTTGGATATGGTTAGGTCTATGTTGAGTTATTCAACACTTCCTATTTCTTTTTGGGGATATGCTTTACAAACTGCTATATACATTCTAAACGATGTACCATCTAAGTCTATTCCTAAAACACCGCATGAGTTGTGGACTGGGCGCAAGCCTAGTTTACAACACTTAAGGATATTTGGTTGTCCTACGCATGTGTTAAAAGGAAAGACAGAAAAGATGGAGTCCCGTTCGGAAACATGTATATTTGTAGGGTATCCAAAAGAAACTAAAGGATATTATTTCTATAGTCCTTCAGATCTTAAAGTATTTGTTTCGACAAATGCTAAATTTTTGGAAAAGGACTATATGAATGATTTTGTGCCTAGAAGTAGAATTGTCCTGAATGAGATGTCAGGAGATACAATTCCACGAGAGGTTACACAACCTAACCCAATTGTAAGTTCCGATCCAACACAAGATCAACAACCTACCATTCCTCGTCGTAGTGGGAGGGTTAGAACACAACCCGAAAGATACATCGGTCTGGGAGAATCAGTGGAGAATCTCCCGGATGACGATGATCCCTACACGTATAAGGAAGCAATGGAGGATGTTGATAGTCGCCATTGGCAAAAGGCAATGCAATCTGAGATTGAATCCATGTTCGATAACAAAGTCTGGTCCCTTGTAGACTTGCTTAAAGGGATAAAACCCATTGGGTGCAAGTGGGTATACAAGAGGAAAAGAGGTATGGATGGAAAGGTGGAAACCTTTAAAGCTAGATTGGTAGCTAAAGGGTATACACAGAAAGAAGGTATCGATTACGAGGAAACCTTCTCTCCTGTGGCCATGCTTAAATCCATTAGGATACTCTTATCCATTGCAGCATCTTTAGATCTAGAGGTTTGGCAAATGGACGTCAAGACAGCTTTCTTTAATGGAAGTCTTGACGAAAGCATCTACATGATGCAACCAGAAGGATTCATTGAAAAGGACCAAATGGAAAAGGTATGCAAGTTGCAGAAATCCATATATGGATTAAAGCAAGCATCCAGATCTTGGAACATAAGGTTTGATCAAGCTGTCAAAGGTTTTGGATTTATTCAGAATCTTGATGAACCTTGTGTATACAAAAGGATTAAAGGCGACAAGTTGGTTTTACTGATTCTTTATGTTGATGATATACTACTCATTGGAAACGATGTAGGTGTATTGACATCAGTAAAAGAATGGTTAGCAAAACAATTTGATATGAAGGACTTAGGAGAAGCAAGTTTTATTCTATGTATCCAAGTAATAAGGGATAGAAAGAATAGAACGATTGCATTATCCCAAGCTTCATACATAGACAAGATCTTGTCTAGATTTTCCATGCAGGATTCCAAGAAAGGTATGTTACCTTTCAGACATGGAATCAAGCTTTCTAAGGAACAAGTTCCTAAGAATGAGCATGAAGAGCAATTCATGAGTAGAGTTCCATATGCCTCGGCAGTTGGAAGTCTCATGTATGCAATGCTCTGTACTAGACCAGATATTTGTTTTGCTGTTGGCATAGTTAGCAGGTTTCAATCGAAACCTGGTCCTGATCACTGGACGGTAGTCAAGAATATTTTCAAGTATCTCAAGAGAACGAGAGATAATATGCTTGTATACTCTGGAGGGGATTTGATTCCCGTTGGGTATACAGATTCTGATTTCCAATCAGATTTTGACTCCAGAAAATCCACATCAGGGGCAGTGTTTACTATTGGAGGAGGAGCAGTCATATGGAGGAGTATCAAGCAATCTTGTATTGCTGATTCCACCATGGAAGCTGAGTATGTTACTGCATGCGAGGCTGCCAAAGAGGCTGTTTGGCTCCGCCAATTCTTGATTGACTTGGAAGTGGTTCCTAGTGCGAATAAGCAGATCACTATCTACTGTGAAAACAGTGGAGCAGTGGCTAATTCGAAAGAACCAAGAAGTCACAAGAGAGGAAAACACATTGAAAGAAAGTATCATCTTTTAAGGGAGATTGTTGTAGGGAAAAAATAATAACAAAAGTGGTAAACGCAGCGGAAGCGATACTAAAAACGATTTAGTGACTTTTAAAATTTTTTCCTTTATGAACCTTAAACCCTTTTAATCAATAAACATGCATATATATTAACAAAAGTAAATTACCTTTTGTCGCGTGATCCGATTGACTTACGTCGATGGTAATCCGCAAGACCTTCAATCCGAGCACGAACGTGGATCACCTAGGAGCGTGGTCTCCCTTTCCTTTGAATTGCAAACCTGTGAATGGACCAAACAAAAACTTTCTTTTCTTTGTTAGTCACAAAACAATCAAAAGAATGTCAAAATTATTCCAGTCACTTTTGAGTTCTCAATCTTATGATCGAAACTCGCGTGAACCTAGATCGATATCGTATACACAAGCTTATTGATGATTAAGCAATAGTATACTATCAAAGAATAATTTCACACTCCTTTTTGTCTTTCTAGAATAAAAACTCTCTTAGAATTAAGAAGAAGAAGAAATAAATAAAAACTCAAGCACCAAAACTTGTGGTGGCCGAACCCTATAAGAACCCTTATATAGGTTGGCCGAATTTTTTCTTCTTTTTCGTTTAGGGTTGCCGAATTCTATGTAGTCTAAGATTAGGGTTGGCCGAATTTCATCATGTCACTTATATAGGGTGACTAAAATTCAACCCTAATTCTTTTCAACTTTATAGACTTCAAACCCTAATCCAACTCCTTGATTTTTATTCTTTTATTTTGACTAAATAAAAAGACTCCTTATTTGATTAAATAAATAAAACTAATTTATTTATTTCCTTGTCAAACAAGTCTTTTACTTTTAGGAAAGATTTGTTTCTTTAATTAAACAATTAATCAATAAATTAATTAATTCTTTTTTAATTAAAACAAATGAAACAAAATAATATTTTAGGTTAAAATTTTAACCTTGCCGCCCCACTTGTATAAGATTGGGCCTAACATTATTTTCTTATTTCATTTAATCCATTGGACTTTAAATAAAAAGCCCACATGTGAACCAGACCCATTCTTACTAAAAGAAACAAGCCCACATGTCTTTCATTAATATATTAATATAATTGAGCAGCCCATTACTTAAATAATGTGTAAATTATATTCTTAATATATTAAATGCAATTCTAGATGGACCCTTAAATTGGTCCGGTAGAATATATCAAGTGATCCATGCAAGTCCGTGTGGATTGGGGATCTTGGCGGGCCATCTAAATTTAAGCTTCAATAGACATAACCTAATCACAATCAACAAATGATTCACTTAGGTCCGATCCATTAATTTTAACTCATTCCACTAAAGAGCTAAAACTGAACTCTTAAATAAAGATAGAAAAGGAAGATGCTCCTCTTTCTTACCCTAGACAATCATATTGGAGATAGTGTATCCTTGTGATTAATATCAGTAATCGCCAAGAGTTCATAGACTGCCTATAACTCTCCAAGTTACCATATTTACTCATATGACCACGTTTTGAACTTGGATATTTTGACTTGTCCAGAAGCCATGTTTTCAATAGACACTATTGAAAACTCAACGTTGAGATTTAATATCCAATTACCTCAAAACATCCATATGATAATATTATACTCTCATTTTATTAAATGGAGCCACGATGTCCATATCTATAAATGAAGTCCTCTATCGATTAACAAATGAATATCACCAAACTATCGAGGATAGACTATGCGATATAATCGTACTCATTGATAACTCAAATGATATCACTTGCAACCATAAGTCCATCATTTATCTCAGGATTAAGATAGACCCTCCGATTGTCCTGATAATGAAAAGACTATTATCTACTGACGGTTCTAGATAAAGCTTTTCATTGTGATCCAGTTCAATGCACCCAGTGCACTAGATCCTTTTGCTCGAAGACACTCCGATGATTTTAGACTCATCATATCTCATTTGATCCCACTCAAATGCTAGCAAAAGAATTCTACAACTTTAACAAGATAAAGGTGCCCAACCTTTAACTTAAGTTGTGAACATTATTCAAGACTAACTAAAGAATTGTGTCTACCACATACATATCCAGATGTACGAACAATTCTTCTTTTCCCATAGTCTTTAGACCTTATGATTATTTACTTTGACAATTATAATATAAACTATAAATGCTATACGATTTGTTAAACCAGAAATCACTTTATTAATATGAAAAAGATTGTTAATTACAACATTACACTCTTGCTATTGAGCATAATCCTAACAATTGTTCAAAGAGGTGACGTGACGATTACCAAAATCGCGTCAGCAGAAAATCTAGCGGATCCCTTCACAAAGGCTCTACCTCAAAAGAGTTTCGATAGGCATCTAGAGAACATGGGCATGAGAGATATGACACATTTGCTATAGCGCAAGTGGGAGATTGTTAGGATTATGCTCAATAGCAAGAGTGTAATATTGTAATTAACAATCTTTTTCATATTAATAAAGTGATTTCTGGTTTAACAAATCTTATAACATTTATAGTTTAATATTATAATTGTCAAAGTAAATAATCATAAGGTCTAAAGACTATGAGAAAAGAAGAATTGTTCATACATCTGGATATGTATGAGGTAGACACAATTCTTTAGTTAGTTTTGAATAATGTTTACAACTTAAGTTGAAGGTTGGGCACCTTTATCTTGTTAAAGTTGTAGAATTCTTTTGCTAGCATTTGAGTGGGATCAAATGAGATATGATGAGTCTAAAATCATCGGAGTGTCTTCGAGCAAAAGAATCTAGTGCACTGGGTGCATTGAACTGGATCACAATGAAAAGCTTTATCTAGAACCGTCAATAGATAATAGTCTTTTCATTATCAGGACAATCGTAGAGTCTATCTTAATCCTGAGATAAATGATGGACTTATGGTTGCAAGTGATATCATTTGAGTTATCAATGAGTACGATTATATAGCATAGTCTATCCTCGATAGTTTGGTGGTATTCATTTGTTAATCGATAGAGGACTTCATTTATAGATATAGACATCGTGGCTCCATTTATTAAATGAGAGTAGAATATCATCATATGGATGTTTTGAGGTATTGGATATTGAATCTTAACGTTAAGTTTTCAATAGAGTCTATTGAAACATGGCTTCTGGACAAGTCAAAATATCCAAGTTCAAAATGTGGTCATATGAGTAAATATGGTAACTTGGAGAGTTATAGGCGGTCTATGAACTCTTGGCGATTACTGATATTAATCACGAGGATACACTATCTCCAATATGATTGTCTAGGGTATGAATGAGGAACATCTTCTTATTCTATCTTTATTTAAGAGTTCAATTTTAGCTCTTTAGTGGAATGAGTTAAAATTAATGGATCGGACCTAAGTGAATCATTTGTTGATTGTGATTAGGTTATGTCTATTGAAGCTTAAATTTAGATAGCCCGCCAAAATCCCCAATCCACACGGACTTGCATGGATCACTTGATATATTCTACCGGACCAATTTATGGGTCCATCTAGAATTGTATTTAATATATTAAGAATATAATTTGCACATTATTTATTTAATGGGCTTATCAATTATATTAATATATTAATGAAAGGCATGTGGGCTTGTTTCTTTTAGTAAGAATGGGTCTGGTTCACATGTGGGCTTTTTAATTAAAGTCTAATGGATTAAATAAAATAAGAAAATAATATTAGGCCCATGTATAAGGTGTGGGCGGCAAGACTAGAATAATAGTCTAAAATATTATTTTATTTTATTGATTGATTAAATGGAAATTAATTAATTTTTTAGTTAATTATTTAATTGAGAATCAAAATCTTTTTCTGACTAGGAAATATGTTTCTTAGTAGTATACTATTATGGTAGTATAATAAATATAAAAGACTTTATTTGGTAAGTAGATAAATAAATGGAATTTATTTATCTAGTCAAATTAGGAAGTTTTTGATATAGTCACAAATACACTAATGAGTTGGATTAGGGTTTGGAATTCTAAAGAAATCTACCTAGGGTTAGGATTTAAGTCAAAAGACAAATCCTACATGGTAGACAGGGGCGGCCCAAGGGTAACCGGGGCCTTAGGTGAAAATTTAAAATGAGGCCTTATGATTCCACAACCTTTTTCTTTTTTTTTTTTTTTTTTTTTTGCTATTGGTTACAAATTTATCAAGACCACCTTTTTATGATTCAAATATTAATTTTTCCATTCTTTTTTTTTTTTTCCATATCCGTATTTGTATATTCTACTAGACATGTCTAATATCCGATTATCAGTTATTAAAACTTAAAAAAATTAAATAATTATGTTATAGTTGAAAACAAAATAAATAAATGAATAAAATTAAAGTAATAGAGTTTGAAATAATTGAACTTGGAATGTTTATGAAAGAGTACGTAGAGAAACAATGAAAGAGTTTGATTGCAGGTGGAGAGTTTTATTTTGAAGTATAATGGTTTGATTGAATATAGAAGAAGATATAAAATAATATATTTTAATGTGAATATATAATTTTAAAAAAAAAAACTTTAACCGTTTAAAGAAAAAGAATAACATGTAATTTTTTTTTAGGAAAACATTAATAAGTATTTGAGTCCACTTAAATGTGGTTTACTTGAAAATAGGAATTGTTGACTTGAAAATAGGAATGATTGTTAATTTATAAATTTAAAGAGATATTTTTAAATAATAAATAGAAAGAAAAAAGAAAAATATTAAATATTAATTGTTAAAATACATATACAGTATTGATAATGAAAATATGAGGCCTTAATTTTAGGTGGGGCCTTAGGCAACTACCTCAGTTGCCTAGAGGTCCAGCCGGCCTTGATGGTAGAGTTTTTTGGCCACAATATATAAATATATATTAAATATATATGGCACTAGGCCGAAAATATATATGTATATAATGCATGCAGTATTAATTCGGATATATATATATATATATATATATTGGTTTGGCGTGCAGTACTAGAAGTTTCTTTGAGAATGCATTTAGAATTAGTTAGTGCAATATACATATTTTATAGATGCATGAAATAGTCGTGCGGCAATATATATATATATATATATATTTATTTTTGTGTAAAGAGAATTGGGTAACCCTAATTGCTAAGTCTTTGGACTTGAGAGTTTTTTCTTTTACTTGAGAAAAATAGAATCCAACTCTTAGACTAGTGTGATAATTTCGGCCAAGAGGTATAAAGAGAAGAGTTTGTTCTTATTTCCATAGTGCACTAGTAACTTTTACATCAAAAGGTTTTGTGCACAATTTCGAATAAGGCTCACACGAGTTTCGATCATTAGATTGAGAATTCAAAAGTGACCGGAACGTTCTTCATTATCTCTTAGAAGTTTTTGTGACTAACGAAAAAGAAAAGATTTTGTTATCCATCCTCAGGTACACAATTCAAAGAAAGGGAGACCACGCTCCTAAGTGATTCACGTTCGTGATTGGATTGGAAGATCTTGCGGATTACCATCGACGCAATGTCAATCGGATCACGCGACAAAGGTATGATACTTTTGATTATATATGTTTAATTAATTTAAAGGGTTAAGGTTCATAAAAAGGAAAAATTTTAAAACATACTGTTATAGGTAAAAATAGTCGTGATAAGACACGTCATCACCATGGAAGGCCAGGTCAGCAGAGGTCAAGATAAGTCAACCTATGGAGTATGAACCTTCACGATAACTTACTCGGAAAAGAGGATAAGTAGTCCGACCACAAACAAAGACGATCAGCATGAGCAGCAGATCGGATTCGGACACACTCGGGCACACTCGGGCACACTCGGGCAAACTCACTCGGGAAACAATAAAACAGTCACCAACACTTGCAATCAGCAACCGGCAGGTCCACGATAAGCAACGATGTGGATTATAAGAGGTAAAAAAGGAAACAAGCAGTTCTCCCGTAAATAAAGGAGAAAGAGTTCCATTCAGAATTAAATACAGCCGAAAAAGGGAAGTACAATCTAAATAGGACTAGGAAACCGCTCGAGACTTGGGGGCCACAACACTAAACCCTAGCGGTCATCTTAAAACCCTAGATACAACATGTATAAATACCCCTTTTATTCATAAAGCAGGGGCACGCAAAAAGTAGAACAGGAGATAGAGAGAATCGTATTGAAAAGCTTGTAATCATTCTTTGTCATTCTTCATCTTGTAATCGTGATTCATAGTGGATTTGGCTTTGTTGCTAGAGGCAACGATCCCGTGGATGTTTCTCCGATCTTTTGGAGTTTTACCACGTAAATCACCTGTTATTTCTTTACAATCTTTGACCATACTCAAATATAAATTGCAGTAATTCGAAAATGAATCGTTGACTTGGTGATCACCAAAAAATCACCGTCAACACATACTAAATCTGATTTTTAGTCTCACTTCCGCTGCGTGTACTACGGTATTTTTCCCTACACAATGTCCCTAGGAACCTATGGGCCGAAGCCGTCAATACGGCTTGCTATATAGGGAATAGAGTATTCCTAAGGCCCGGATCTAGAAACACCTCCTATGAGTTATGGAAGGGTAGGAAGCCAAATGTTAGCTACTTCCACACATTTGGGAGCAAATGCTACATTTTAAATGACCGTGATCAACTTGGCAAGTTTGATGCTAAGAGTGATAAGGGTATCTTTATTGGCTATGCCTTGAATAGTAGAGCCTATAGAGTTTTCAACTTGAAGACTCGAACCGTCATGGAATCATCGAATGTTGTCATTGATGATACAAGGCTCAAGTCTAATGACCATGAGGAGGAGGAAGTTTTAGAGGATGACTCTCCTTTGGAGAGGGTTGTGGTGACTCCCAATGTTGGGACATCCAATGACAATAATGAAGTCACACAACCTATTACTAGAGTCCCTCTCTTGGACTCTAATGAACCTGCTCCATGGGTTAGAAGACTCCATAACAAAGAGGATGTTATTGGAGATGTGAATGAGGGTGTTAGGACTAGGCGTCAAATAGCTAATCTCATTAGCTTTACATGCTACACCTCTCAAATAGAACCCAAAAAGGTTGATGAAGCCTTGAATGATGAATTTTGGGTTCTTGCCATGCAAGAAGAGCTAAATCAATTCGAAAGGGATGAGGTTTGGACTCTAGTTCCTAGGCCTAAAAGCTCACATGTGATAGGAAATAAATGGATTTATAGGAATAAATCCGATGAGAATGGCAACATAGTGTGGAACAAGGCTAGACTTGTAGCACAAGGGTACTCTCAAATTGAGGGTATCGACTTTGAGGAGACTTTTGCTCATGTTGCCCGTTTATAGTCCATTAAGCTTCTCTTGTCCATCTCTTGTGTGCACAAATTCAAATTGCACCAAATGGACGTCAAGAGTACCTTCCTCAATGGCTTCTTGCAAGAGGAAGTGTTTGTTGAACAACCTAAGGGGTTTGTGGATGCACACCACCCCAATCATGTCTATCACCTCAAGAAAGCACTATATGGGTTGAAATAAGCACCGAGGGCTTGGTATGAGCGCCTCACTCAATTTCTTGTTGACAATAACTACACAAGAGGTAGTGTTGACAAGACACTATTCATCAAGAAAGACAATGATGAGCTTTTCATAGCTCAAATATATGTTGATGACATAGTGTTTGGCTCCACCAACAACACCAAGGTCCAACAATTTGTTGATGTTATTTCTCATGAATTTGAGATGAGTCTTGTTGGTGAGCTTAGTTACTTCCTAGGTTTGCAAATTAGGCAAATGAAGGATGGGATTTTCATAACCCAAGCCAAATATGCTAAGAACCTAGTGAAGAAGTTTGGTTTAAAGAAAGCCAAACATTGTGATACACCCATGAGTACCACTTTGAAGCTAAGCAAGGATACTAGTGGTAAAAGTGTGGAACAAACGTTATATCGTGGCATGATAGGAAGCTTGCTTTATTTGACCGCAAGTAGGCCCGATATCTCCTTTAGTGTGGGTGTGTGTGCTAGGTACCAAGCGGATCCTAAGGAGTCCTATCTCTCTTCCGTAAAGAGAATCATTCGCTATGTGAATGGGACATCCAACTATGGGATTTGGTACTCTTTTGACACTAATGCTAGTCTTGTAGGCTTTAGTGATGCGGATTGGGCAGGAAATTGTGATGATAGGAAGAGCACATCGGGCGGTTGCTTCTTTCTAGGCAACAACTTGGTGTCTTGGTTTTGCAAGAAGCAAAACTCGATTTCCTTGTCCACGGCTGAGGCCGAGTACATAGCCGCGGGGAGTGGATGCACACAACTCCTATGGATGAAGCAAATGCTAGTAGACTACGGATTCAACCAAGGTACTCTCACTCTCTTTTGTGATAATATGAGTGCAATTAATATTTCCAAGAATCCGGTGCAACATTCTAGAACTAAGCATATTGACATCCGCCATCACTTCATTAGAGAGCTTGTTGAAAATAAATGCATAGTACTTGAACATGTAGGTACTAATGATCAACTTGCGAACCTATTTACTAAACCCTTAGATGCTACTCGATTTAAAACACTTAGTAGATCTATTGGGATATGTCTTGTGGAGTGATGTGATCTATGATTGACCCCATATGGGGAACTCAAGCAAAGAGAGCTATTTTGCATTCTTGTCACTTGCAAAAATTTGAAATAACTTATGCCTCTTCTTTTGATTGCTTGAGTAAGCTTGGTTGTACATATGTATTTATGTTTTCAATTAAATAAGTGTGAACCTTGCTTGTTTACAATCCATGTCATATTTATGTTCAAACATGCATTTTTGGACTAGGAGATGTTCATAGGAATTATGATTTGAATAACCTATAGTTATCTGCATGACATGATCATTCTTTTATAACATGCTAATGTCAAATGAAAAAGCATGAAATTCATATAACATGCTCACATGAAAAGCATGAATTGATGATTGCATTCTCTTAAAATGCAAAACTTGTGTGAAAGCTTATGAGACTCAAAATGAATAAAGGATCTTGTATCCGTTCAAAGGAATTTATATTCCAAATGTCTCTCTTTCTTTATTAGTTGAACGTGGCTACTATCATATGGATATCTAATCTGGAAAAATCAAATAGGGTGCAAAGTCGCTCATGCCATGTTTCGCTTATAAAGTTGGATATAGTTGCTATTAAATTGAAAACAATCATCTTTATATCCGTGCTTTTCTCATGACATTGGTGTAATTGGTTTGAATTCTAATTAGAAACCTTTGTCATTTGCTTTACCAAATACCATTGTATTTTGGACTTGAATGCTATATGTCTTGTATGCTAAGCATGTTGGATTCACACATTTTCTACAAATAAATCTCCTTGTTTCTCTTCAATTAATTGAGATGCATAAAGTGACTTATATTGATTATGCAAATATCTCGCATGCTACTATCTCTCGTTGCTATGAGTGACCCGGTTAGGGACTACTCCTTTGCCTATATCATGACAAAAAGGGGGAGTAGGAATGGTAAGGGGAGTTGAAAATTGTAGTAGTAATTGTGCTTGTTGGGGAGAATATTCATTGAGGGGGAGTAACCCGTTGAGGGGGAGCATTGCATATACATACATTGCATAATGTTGTGCCTATTTTTTTTAAATGCAAATGCTTGTTATTGTTCTCACTTGATTAATCTCACACTTTACTTGAATTGGAAAATATAGAAATCTTATTTTCAGGGGTTGATTGTTCTACAAAAGATTGAAGACTTGAAGTTTTATTTTCTTATCTCTTTGTAATGTAGATAATCATCGTAGTCCCGTAGTTTCTATTTTATGTGAGGAATCAATGTGAGTGGTGGTTTTGTCACGAAATAGCCAAAGGGGGAGATTGTAAGGTTCCCATTTGTTGATTGGCTCATTTCGTGGACAAACCACATGTTGGGGATTCTTGTAAGGGTAGCTTAAGTATAGGTGTTATTGCTAAGGCCCTTTGAAGACCTCATTCTTGATAAGCACCGAAGGTAAATCTCTATGTGCTTACTTGTCTTAAAGAGATAGTTGCACACACTCACAACTCATGCATATGTTTTATCCTTGCATTTTGTGTGTCTTATTTGTGTGTTTTAATGTTCATTAACATCTCTTCTTGCATGTTAGTTTGATTGCATCTTGCATATCCAATTGCCTTGTCATGCTTAGACTTAGGATTGCATTTTTGCATTGGGCGCTCCCAAAAGCGCTCTACAGAAGCACTATACAAACAGTGCCCATTGAGCGCTGTTCAGACCTGATCGATTTAATCGGTCACTGTTGGGTTGCTGTTGGGGCGCTGTACAAAGCGCTCTACGTACAGCGCCACTCTGTTTTCCCGAGAGAACAGAGCAGGGGCGCTGTACAGAAGCGCTTTACGTACAGCGCCCAAGGCAAAATTGAGGCAAACTTATCAAAACGACCACACTTTGGTTTGGCCTCCTATATATATGCCACTTTGACTTTAGGTCAATTAAGAGAGTTCATATTCAGATTTCATACTTAGGATATTTTTCAAAGAGAAGAAAAATTCCAAGAACTCATTTTTAATTACTTAAACACTTTTTCATGATCATCAATCATCATCTAGCATCATCTTTGATCATCTAGATGTCATCTTGCATGGATTCTTCATCATACTTTGCTTGGTAAGCTTTTCACTAATATCTTACATATTTTGTGTTTTTCTTAACAAGCAATCTCATTTTATTACTTGTATGATTTTCATATATCTTTTGATACAAGATTGAGATTAGTGTGATGTATGTTTGAGAAGTTGTATTGTGATAGCTAATTAGGTTTTGTGCTTAATCTTGATTAGCTAAACTATTTGACATGACATTTAGTTTTTAATATCTAGGATTGTTCTAATTGCATATTAATCATCTTAGATAAGCATATAGGGTTTCCCTTGCTCTATGTTGCATTTTGGATATTCATATATTCACTTAAGGTGTTATTCTCTTCATTGAGAAAGTAAGTCTTGTGCATAGCTTCCGGGATTAGGTTGCTTAGATCGCAAGCAAATTGGACTAGGTTCACTCATACCGGGATTAGGTAGGTGTGTGATTACTTCCGGGATTAGGTTGTAATCATTTTACACATTTAGTGGATTCGAGGTTCGAGTGTGGCTTACTTACTAGCCCCTGGTTTTTCCCGTGAGGGTTTCCACGTAAAAATCAAGTGTTATTTAATTTTCGCATTTTATACTTGATTTATTGCTTTATCTAGTTATGGGTAATTTCGTAATTTTGACTTAATACTAAAAATTGGGTAATAAGCTTAAAATATATTCACACCCCCCCCCCCCCCCCCCCCCCCCCCCTCTAGATAGTATTATACACACCATGCTATAATTTGTTTCACTTTTTGATGCCTTAACAAGCCTCTGGATTAGCATCATGTAGGAGGCTCCTCACTTCTGTATCAGGCCTCTTAATGCCCAAGTGAGCCTCCTAGGTTCCGGTTCGTCCAAGTGGGGTCCAGAGCCTCATTTCAGCTGCTGGGTACTTCTTGATGTTCTAACAAGCCTCTGGACCAGCATCATGTAGGAGGCTCCTCACTTTTGTACCGGGCCCCTCAACACCTTAGTGAGCCTCCTAGGTTCCTGTTCGTCCAAGTGGAGTCCAAAGCCTCATTTCAGCTGTTGAGTATTTCTTGATGCCCTAGAAAGCCTCTGGACCAGCATCATGTAGGAGGATCCTCACTTTTGTACCGGGCCCCTCAACGCCCAAGTGAGCCTCCTAGGTTCTAGTTCGTCTGAGTGGAGTCCAGAGCCTCATTTCATCTACTGAGTACTTTTTAATGCCTTAACAAACCTCTGGACTAGCATCATGTAGGAGGCTCCTCACTTTTGTACCGGGCCCCTTAACACCCAAGTGAGCCTCCTAGGTTCCGATTCATCTGAGTGGAGTCCAGAGCCTCATTTCAGATGCTTAGTACTTCTTGATGCCCTAGCAAGCCTGTGGACCAGCATCATGTAGGAGGCTCCTCACTTTTGTACCGGGCCCCTCAACACCCAAGTGAAACTACTAGGTTCCGGTTCGTCCAAGTGGAGTCCAGAGCCTCATTTCAGCTGCTGAGTACTTTTTGATGCCTTAACAAGCCTCTGGACTAGCATCATGTAGGGAGTTCCTGACTTTTGTATCGGGACCCTCAACGCCCAAGTGAGCCTCCTAGGTTCCGATTCATCCAAATGGGGTCCAAAGCCTCATTTCAGCTGCTGGGTATTTCTTGATGCTCTACCAAGCCTCTGGACCAGCATCATGTAGGAGGCTCCTCAATTTTGTACCGGACCCCTCAACGCCCAAGTGAGCCTCCTAGGTTTCGGTTCGTCCGAGTGGAGTCCAGATCCTCATTTCAGATGCTGAGTACTTTTTGATTCCTTAACAAACCTCTGGATTAGCATCATGTAGGAGGCTCCTCACTTTTGTATCAGGCCTCTCAATGCCCAAGTGAGCCTCCTAAGTTCCGGTTCGTCCGAGTGGGGTCCAAAGCCTCATTTCAGCTGCTGGGTACTTCTTGATGCCCTAACAAGCCTCTGGACCAGCATCATGTAGGAGGCTCCTCACTTTTGTACCGAGCCCCTCAACACCTAAATGAGCCTCCCAGGTTTCAGTTCGTCTGAGTGGAGTCCAGAGCCTCATTTCAGTTGCTAGGGACTTCTAGGATCCTAAACATCCCTCTAGACCAACCATCAAAGGAGGACCAGCAGTTCCTAATTTCTTGTACTGGGCCACTCAACGCCCCAATAAACAACCAAGGTCTCGGTTCGTTTCAGAGGAACCTCGAGCCCCATTATGATTGTTGAAAACTTTCATCTACCCTGAACAGGCCCCTAGACTGGATGTAGTACTTGGGGACTGGAAGCTCACCTTTCTCTCTCGCAATCTCCAAGGGAGGGACAGTGACCCCTACATTCAGAGATCTGTCTAGGTTACCGATATATGATAAAAGTGCATGAAGACCGGGATTTCTTGTGTAGAAATACCTGATGCCCTGGACCGGGATAACCCTTTTAAGAGGATTACCTTAACGAGCCAGGAGGGCTATATAGAACTCCTGATGCCCTGGACCGGGTTAAACCCCTTTAGGAGGATCTCCATTACTGGATCAAGACCAGGAGGGTTATATAATACTCATGATGCCCTGGACTGGGTCAACCCCTCCTGGAGGATCTCCATAACTGATCGCCTCAAGACCAGGAAAAGCCATATGGCATTCCTACTGCCTTGGTCGGGGAATATCCTTCTCGAGGAAGAATCTGGTGCATAAATGCTTAAGTGGTATAGTTGCCAGCCAGACTAAGGATGCAAAGTCATCCTACAGACCAGGAGAGCCTATACGGCAATCCAGAAGCCTAGGTCGGGGCATACCCCCCTCCAGGACATATCGCATAAGGACCAGGATCCCCTAGTAGGATGCCTGGTGCGGAAGATTCACCAAACGGAAGATCAGGAGAGCCTATACGGCACTCCTGAAGCCTCGGACAGCGAATACCTCTCTCCAGGACAGATCACCTAAGGATCAGGATCGCTTATCGGGATACCTGATGCCACAGATTCGCCATATGAAGAACTGGTGCTTAAGTGGCCTTAGTTGCCTGCCAGGACCTTTTCGCCTAAGCACCAAGACTCCTAATGTTGGAATATCTAGTACCCTGATTCGCCTAAACCAAATGCGCTAGGAACGATTTTCGTTTCAAGTGATGATTACTAGTAAGAAGCAATGAGCAAAATTCTTCATGCATTTCGGATCCTGACTCCAACCCTAACTAGGTATCGGTGTTCAAGTCAGGGGGGACTTCTGTTAACCGCCTTTTTTGGCAAGGGTCCTGTAAGGTTTATGATTTGTATTGGCTTAATTCCATTGCAAAACACTCTATGATTGTATTAGTTGTTGCTTAGGACATTATTTGAAGAAAGGAAGCTTAAAGAGTGAAGAGCAACGTCTAGTGCAAAAGTCGTCTTCAAGAGGTGAAAATCGTCAAAGGTAAATCTTGACTTCCATCCTCTTGCAAGGCGTTAGCACACACACACACAATTTATACATGTGTGTCCCTGCATCGTGGTTCAAACATTTGGTATAACAGATTCACACACTTCATAGCATGCTCATGCATTGATCTTGTATTGACAAACATTGTGAAATTGCATGCTTTGTGACTATCTCTTTGATATGGCATGCTTGTGTGAATATGTGTTTATTTGTTTCCATATTTTGTGTTTAGGACTTGAAAATATTCTTATTTAATGCCTTATTGAGTTCTGGTCGTTTCGGTTACTCATTCATAAGGTTTCGAGTCCAAACAAGTTGACTATGCTACTTTTCGTTCTCATTTGTTGTGTTATCTTCATCATCAGATTCCGAGATGATTTCTCAACCATTTTTCAAAGTTGAGTAGTCGTAGTCGTGCATGAGGGAGTCATAGTTCGTAATCCGAAAATGGATTCGAAATCGGAGGTCGGATGCTCAAGATATGGGCCAACGAACCGAGGGAGCGCGCGAGAGAAGTGTGAATCACGTGTGGCCACTTGGCCAGCCCGTGTGGGAGGCCGTGGGCCCCACGAGCAAGGGAGCCCTCTATTCCTGTGGGTCCCATGCGCCCCCACAGGGTGGTGATGTGGCAGCACGTGATTCACTCGGAAAATCTCTCTTTTCCCTCATTTTAAGCCAACCTCCTTCCCTCCACACTTCGAAGAAATTTAAGAACACTTTCACGATTTTCTGCAGTTTTCTTCACAATTGTTGTTTACTTGTTTTGATCATATCTCTCTCATACGAACTCGAAATCAATCGATTCAAAAACCAAAATTGTTGGTCTCGAAGAGAGATACAAACCCCAAGCATTTCCAAAGGCAGCTGACTTCACCAATTTTCTCAGCTGAAGCATTTTCAGTACGTGGTCAGTGTTTGATTTTCAACTTCTTCTTTTTTCAATTTCATCTTTGATCATCTCTTGATTCTTACTATTTGATTGATGAAATTTGTTGAGAAGTATGTTAAATCACTTGCTAGGGTTTTTTGATCATTTGTTAATTGAGTTTTAGCTTTGTGATTTGTTTTGAACATATATGTGCTAAACTTGATTTATCATGAAATTGATTCTAGAAAATATATGTGTGATGTGCTTCATGTTATTTTCTATGTTTTATTTCATGATCTAAGAACTAGGTTTTTAGTGTGATAAATTGAATATTCTTACCTTTGTTCTTATTGATTTGCATGTCTTGATTTCTAGATAATTTTGTGATTGTGTGTTGAAATCATATTCTAGACTATCATTGAACATGTGCATTTTGCTTGATTGATCATCTAGCTTAATTTGTTTGTGTTTGCATCACTTGCATCACCTTAGATCATAGCCTTGCATTAGGTTGAAGTGTCTAGCAAAGTGAGTGAAGCTTTGTGGATAGAGCAAGGAAGTCTTGACTAGGACATGTGGTCCGGATAGTCAAGCAAAAGTCTTAGCTAGGAGTGTGGTACTCTGGATGGTTGAGCTAGGAGAGTTTAACTAGGATCTTTGTGATCCGGATAGCTAAGCACGAAATCTTCCTAAAGACGTGAGCGTCTTGGATAGGAAGTTGCTTTCTAGAGGTGTGGGATACATCTCGGATAGGAAGTAGGCTTGGTGATTCACTAGCCCGAGGGTAGATTAGGAGTTGATAGCTTGAGCGGATATCATGAGTGATAGCTTGAGTGTGTAAATCCTTTTTCACATAGTGGATTGCTTCGCCGGTGGTTGTGGTATCAACCCGTGGATGTTTCCTCATTGACGTTTTACCACGTTAAAATCATTGTGTTCAATTTTGCTTTACTTTTCTTTATCTTCCATATATTACATTGATTGCATATCTTGTAAATTGATTAACTCTTGTCTTAGTGTAATCAATTCATTTGCTAAATCTAATCAAGTGTGCATTTGCCTTATAATTTTCCGCATTATTTTTAATTGGGAGAATTTGGAGCCTATACCTATTCACCCCCCCTCTAGGTATATTTCACTACTACATTAAGGGAAATTTCATTTGGTATCAGAGCGGGTGTCTAGACGTACTTAGATAGATCCTTTCTTTGTAGTGTTTTGTGTTTTATTTGTGATAATCATGATTAAGGAATTGTGTTCCTATGTGGCTTCTTTTGTTGAACCTATTGACTTGGATGAGAAAAAGATCAATGATCTTATTCTTGAAAATGAACACTTGTGTAAAGTCAATGTGTCCCTCAACAAGAAGCTTGATAATCATGGTCTTGGCTCAAAAGAATTCAATGAACTTAAAGACAAGATTTTAAGTCTTGAATTGAATCTAAAAGATAGCAATGATAGACTTAGCATCTTGAAGCAAGAAATTGAGCAAAGAGATTGTTCTCTTGTTAATGCTAAGAAACTTGAAAAAATGCTTAAATGTAAACTTGTTGAGCATTTAAATCAAGAGAAAAAGTATGAACAATGGCTTGATAATTCACGTAAAGATGTTATGTTTAGTGATGACATAGCGGAAAAATATGCCATTGAAATTAGGATGCTTCGTGAGAAACTTGATGAGGCTAATAGGATGATTACCAAGATGTCATCTAGTTCTAACAAAGTTGAAACCCTCATTAAAAGTGGAAAGCATCCATGTAACAAAGTTTTGGTTATATCAATGAGAAGGAGACTCCTTCATCTAACAAATCTATTTTTGTCAAGGCAAGCATTGAAACAAATGTAGGTACACTCACTCAAGGTAAAGCTATGAAAGCTACCGGAGGTGCCTTTACATCAACAAGGAAGTTCAATGGAAGAACTTAACAAGATCAAATTCAAAAAGCATCAACCTCAAATGGAAGAGGTGAAGCACCAAGGGTTGCTCTTCAAAGAGGTAAAATTGTGAGAAGACCAAATGCTATGGAAGCAAATGCAAATGGTAAAATTCTCAAATTCATACCTATTTGTCATCATTGTAATATGGTAGGACATATTCGACCTAGGTGTTTTGAATACATTCGGAAATGTGAATTTGATAATGCTTTTCATGATATGTCTTTGAATGGACCTAGGCAATCATCCATGTATGGATATAGAAATAGACCTAGGAAGACCTTGGAAAAGCATGTTGTTGAAAAAGTTGTTGATTGTGTTGTGCCTCACTCTACTATGCATAAGAAAATTGATAATGCTTTGTTTGATATTTTTGAAGATGTGACCAATGAGGTCAAGGTGCATGTTAAAAAGCCTAATATTGAGTCAAAGCATGTTAGAAGTAAGAGTGAGAATCATGTTGTGAAAAATGTGTGGATTAGAAAAGACACATCTAAATGTAATGTTGCACAATATGCTTTACGTGCCAACTCCTCCTATTCTTGGTACCTAGATAGCGGTTGCTCTAGGAACATGACCGGGAACAAAGAGTTCTTTAAGAATCTTGTTTTAAAGGATGAAGGTTGGGTTACTTTTGGTAATGGTACCAAAAAGAAAGTTCTAGGCAAGGGAACAATATGTATCCCCGGATTGCCTAAACTTCGAAACACTTTGTATGTTGATGGGTTACAAGCTAACTTGATAAGCATTACTCACTTGTGTGACATTTATAAAGAAGTTAGCTTTAACAAAGATGTGTGCATTATAATTGATAAAAAGGACAATGTTGTCCTAAGAGTCAAAAGGTCTATAGACAATTGCTATTATCTTGAGATAGACCCTTTAACTTGCAACATGGCACATGAGTGCAACAAGCTTGATTTGTGGCATCAACGTTTGGGCCACATGAACTTTAAGGGCATAAATAAGCTTGAAAAATGTTGCATTGTTAGAGGTCTACCTAGTCTTGGTAGTAAGCTAGAAAATGTTTGTAAACCTTGTCAATTAGGTAAACAAACCAAAGTGTCTCATAAGAAGAGCACTTCCATAGCTACCAAGAAGCCTTTGGATCTTATGCACATTGCCAATAATCTTGTAAAGGAACATACTAAGAAAGCTTGGATTAAAAAGTATGATGTGAAAAATGTTCCTAGTCATTCTTCTAAACATGTTTCTAATGATAACTCTTTAAATGTTGTGCATGTTAATGACAATCATGTCAAAAAGAATGTCAAGAAGATTTGGTTGAAAAAGAGTGTTTCACATGATCATATTCATAGTCTTGATGATATTTTTGTTGATGGCAATAATGATGTGTTTAACATGAGTAATATCTTTATAAAGAAGATTGTTGATGTTTTATCTTCTAGATATACTATTGCCTTAAGAAATGATCATGATGTTTGTGTTAGTGCTCCAAAGACCATATGGGTCAATGATGAGGACTCTAGTGAGGATGAGGGCTCTAGAGATGAGTCTTCTAGTGATGAAGAGCTTGTGAGCAACTTTGTTGCCTTCACGGCCTCTCATTCTATCCTAGAGAATGTTTGTCAAGATTTATTAGACAAGGAGGTTGATACAAATCATCAAGTGTGCTTAAGTGAGAATCCTACCTATAGTGATCTTTTGGCTAAGGTGAAGTGTCTTGAAGATAGTTTGAAGATAGCCTTAAGTGAGGTGGATGAGAAGAATGATTTGATCAAATTACAAGTGGATGAGTTTGTTTCAACAACTCAAAGGCTCTTAGGTGAAAAGAATGCTCTTTCCAAGAAGCTTAGAGAAGTTGAAGGGATTGTTCTTGAAAGGGATAGGATTATCTCTAGTTTGTCTTTAGGAGGCTCAAGTGACTTGGTAGTTGAGGAGAAGCTCATAGAAGCATCACTTCCTACAAGCAAGGATAATGTCATTGTTGATGTGAAAGCTCCTAAGAAGAGACGTTCCAAGACCAAGAACAAATTGAAGAACAAGGTAACCCTTGAAACTCCCATTTGTGCTTCTTTAATCCCGAAAGGTAAAATTTGTCATTTTGTTCCCATATGTCATTTTTGCAATACCGTAGGTCATACCAAGCCCAAGTGCTTTGAATATATTGAATATTACGAAATAGGAAATGCATCTAGGGATAAAGAGATTGAACTTCATTTAAGCATGCTAAAGCTTTTTAGTATGAAAAGCATGATAATGTCTAAAGAGCATGTTAAGAATGTCCGGATTGTGAAGAATGAAAACCTTGTGAAAATTGACAATGCATGTGTTGCTAGTAATGTTGAAAAGAAGAGTATCAATGATATTCTTGTGAATCAAGAGATGGAAGAACTTTATTCTAGTTTCAACATTGTTGTCAATAAGAATCTTGATAGTGTTTGTGTAGGTTCACCCAAGACCAAATTGTTCAAGGGTGAGTGCTCTTACCATTAGTGTAAGATTGCACATGTGAGTTAGCTTTAAGATTAGTGTCAAGTTGTTAAGTTACTTAGCTATCTAGCTTTGTTTCTATATAACTTGATATGAACTTAGCTATCTCACATAATCATTATGATAGTCAAAATCCGTTGATTAACTTTTGAGAAGTTGCATATCATGAAATCTATTTGGTAATAATCATGTTATGACTTTTAGAGAAAGTCAATTTTTGTTGTTGTTTGAGTTGAAATGCATAGTCTTTAGTCTCTTGGAACGACACACCAACAACTTGTTGTCATGAGGACAAACAAGCCAAGAGGACTCATAAAAAGGGTGAAGACTTTACATTTGATGGAAAATAGCTTGCAAAGGTATCTCTATATCACATTGCTTGCTTACTTGAATTTTCATCTCTCAACTCATTGTTTGCACTATTTCATGAAGCATGTCATATTAGAGAAATAATATAGTGTTCTTATGGTTCTCATTGACATTTGCTCATTTAAGATCTTTTGATGATAATTGTTCACATTGATCTTAATCATGATATGTGTCATTGTATGTATGATTGCGGTCGGTAGTGTATGCACATAATTACTTTGAATGAAACAAATCCTTAAGGATTATGAGATAGAATAAGGAAAAAATGACACTTTATTGTGATAACTCAAGTGCCATTAACATCTCTAAAATCCGGTTCAACACTCCCGTACAAAACACATAGACATTAGGCATCATTTCATTAGAGATCTAGATGAACATTCTATTGTTACTCTAGAGCATTTGCCTACTAAAAATCAACTTGCGGACTTGTTCACTAAGCCCTTGGACAAAGAGAGGTTTAAAACTCTTAGAATGTCCATTGGCATGATTTGTGTTGATTGATGTCTTTGTGTGATTGTGAGTGGCTTGATGAGCAAAACCTTAATTGAATATCATTGTCTTTAAGAGCTACTCACTTGAGAAGTAATGATCTTTAACAAGTATCTTTTATTGTTTTTAGATCATGCACTTGAGCTTGAAAAATCTTATTTTTGAAAAGTGCACTAATGCTTCTCTTGTATGTTTTAGTTTTTGAGTATATGTGGTTGAATATGTGTAGATAATGGATGCATCTAGAAGTTTATTGTTAAGTACATGATAGATGACCTATGGTATGTATCCATTTTGCTTCGGCACTACATAGTAATCAACGAGCACCCTCATGGAAAGGGCTACACACCTTGGTTGTGAAGCCACCCAATGTAGGAAAAGGGCTACGCCATTGTGATGAGTGAAAGCCGCCATGAAGAGTATATGTTTTTGTAAGTAAAATCAAAGAAGTGTTGAAAATGAATCATTAAAAAAAAAAAAATCTTTGATTCTAAGCCTAAAAAAAAAATGAAAAATTAAAAGGCTTATTGGTGTATAGTTGAGAATTGTGAAAAAGCTCGGGTTGACAAATAGAAACGGGAAAAACGAGCCACATGCACACACACGCTCATATGTTGATATCTATTCATTTTAAAAGCAAAAACCGGATGAATATCGGTTTGACCTATTTTTGGAAAGGCTTTAGATGGATAGGTGTGGATAGAGTTTGCATGTTAATATCACAATTACTCCTACTATATATTTGAGAAGCATTTACACATACACATTTTGCTTATATGCTTGATTCATTAGCAATGTGAGAATATTTTTGAGAGATTAATGAAAATCTATGATTCTCTCTTGGACTTTGACAAGTTATGAAATATTTTCTCCTATTGCTTGATTGTGTGATTGTGTGATGTCCCTTGTGAACAAATCTACTTGTTGATAATATGTGGAGCATATGTTAAGGGGGAGCTTTAGTTTATTCAACTTTCGCTTTCTATACGATTTGTTGTCTTAATATCTCGTTCTTTATCTCTTGTGTCCCTTGTCTATTCCTTGACAAAAAGGGGGAGAAAATGTATACCTCACCATGTTTGATATTGGGGAGTTTTTGTATACTTCACACCTTGTGTGGAAATTGTTCCAATTGTGTGAATCTTATTCCTCTTTGTGCTTAATTGTGACTTTGTCTTAAGGGAAAGAATTCTTGTCTTAATTGTGCTTAATCTTATTTCTTGACAATGTTAAGGATAGTTGGTTCTTGGAAATTGGGAAACTAAGGGAATGCTTTAATATGAACATATTTTATTCACTTGAGATAATGCATTTGTGTATGAGATAAGGGATATCTTCTATGTTTGTTGTTTGGTTAAATAACTCACCATTCTTCTTTAGAGAAGATCTCTTTTTGGTTGCTATTTTCTCTCATAGGTACTTTGAAGACCGAAAGAGGAATTCTTGAAGACTTGAAGACTTTTTAGTCTAGGAATTTCTTTGTAATGTGAGATTGAGAGTATGCTATCATTTTGAGTTTATTTGAGTGAAACATTGTATGGTAAGGTTGAATGCTTTTGCCATGGAATAGCCAAAGGGGGAGATTGTAAGGTTTATAATTTGTATTGGCTTAATTCCATTGCAAAACACTCTATGATTGTATTAGTTGTTGCTTAGGACATTATTTGAAGAAAGGAAGCTTAAAGAGTGAAGAGCAACGTCTAGTGCAAAAGTCGTCTTCAAGAGGTGAAAATCGTCAAAGGTAAATCTTGACTTCCATCCTCTTGCAAGGCGTTAGCGCACACACACACAATTCATACATGTGTGTCCCTGCATCGTGGTTCAAACATTTGGTATAACACATTCACACACTTCATAGCATGCTCATGCATTGATCTTGTATTGACAAACATTGTGAAATTGCATGCTTTGTGACTATCTCTTTGATATGGCATGCTTGTGTGAATATGTGTTTATTTGTTTCCATATTTTGTGTTTAGGACTTGAACATATTCTTATTTAATGCCTTATTGAGTTCCGGTCGTTTCGGTTACTCATTCATAAGGTTTCGAGTCCAAACAAGTTGACTATGCTACTTTTCGTTCTCATTTGTTGTGTTGTCTTCATCATCAGATTCTGAGATGATTTCTCAACCATTTTTCAAATTTGAGTATTCGTATTCGTGCGTGAGGGAGTCATGGTTCGTAATCCGAAAACAGATTCGAAATCGGAGGTCGGATGCTCAAGATATGGGCCAACGAACCGAGGGAGCGCGCGAGAGAAGTGTGAATCACGTGTGGCCACTTGGCCAGCCCGTGTGGGAGGCCGTGGGCCCCACGGGCAAGGGAGCCCTCTGCTCCCGTGGGCCCCACGCGCCCCCCACGGGGTGGTGACATGGCAGCACGTGATTCGCTCGGAAAATCTCTCCTTTCCCTCCTTTTAAGCCAACCTCCTTCCCTCCACACTTCGAAGAAATTTAAGAACACTTTCACGATTTTCTGCAGTTTTCTTCACAATTTTTGTTTACTTGTTTTGATCATATCTCTCTCATACGAACTCGAAATCAATCAATTCAAAAACCAAAATTGTTGGTCTCGAAGAGAGCTACAAACCCCAAGCATTTCCAGAGACAGCTGACTTCACCATTTTTCTCAGCTGAAGCATTTTCAGTACGTGGTCAGTGTTTGATTTTCAACTTCTTCTTTTTTCAATTTCATCTTTGATCATCTCTTGATTCTTACTATTTGATTGATGAAATTTGTTGAGAAGTATGTTAAATCACTTGCTAGGGTTGTTTGATCATTTGTTAATTGAGTTTTAGCTTTGTGATTTGTTTTGAACATATATGTGCTAAACTTGATTTATCATGAAATTGATTCTAGAAAATATATGTGTGATGTGCTTCATGTTATTTTCTATGTTTTATTTCATGATCTAAGAACTAGGTTTTTAGTGTGATAAATTGAATATTCTTACCTTTGTTCTTATTGATTTGCATGTCTTGATTTCTAGATAATTTTGTGATTGTGTGTTGAAATCATATTCTAGACTATCATTGAACATGTGCATTTTGCTTGATTGATCATCTAGCTTAATTTGTTTGTGTTTGCATCACTTGCATCACCTTAGATCATAGCCTTGCATTAGGTTGAAGTCTCTAGCAAAGTGAGTGAAGCTTTGTGGATAGAGCAAGGAAGTCTTGACTAGGACATGTGGTCCGGATAGTCAAGCAAAAGTCTTAGCTAGGAGTGTGGTACTCCGGATGGTTGAGCTAGGAGAGCTTAACTAGGATCTTTGTAATCCGGATAGCTAAGCATGAAATCTTCCTAAAGACGTGAGCGTCTTGGATAGGAAGTTGCTTTCTAGAGGTGTGGGATACATCTCGGATAGGAAGTAGGCTTGGTGATTCACTAGCCCGAGGGTAGATTAGGAGTTGATAGCTTGAGCGGATATCATGAGTGATAGCTTGAGTGTGTAAGTCCTTTTTCACATAGTGGATTGCTTCGCCGGTGGTTGTGGTATCAACCCGTGGATGTTTCCTCATTGACGTTTTACCACGTTAAAATCATTGTGTTCAATTTTGCTTTACTTTTCTTTATCTTCCATATATTACATTGATTGCATATCTTGTAAATTGATTAACTCTTGTCTTAGTGTAATCAATTCATTTGCTAAATCTAATCAAGTGTGCATTTGCCTTGTAATTTTCCGCATTATTTTTAATTGGGAGAATTTGGAGCCTATACCTATTCACCCCCCCTCTAGGTATATTTCACTACTACATTAAGGGAAATTTCAGGTCGAAAGAAGAATTTTCCATCCATGCCAAGGTCATTTGATTGTTGAAAGAATGAACCTAGGGTCCTGAGGATCCCACTACCACACTTTCTTGGTACCCCGTACCCCGCATCTAGTACCTCGTACCTCGTACCCCGTACCCCGTACCCTGCACTTGGTACCCCGTACCCCGCACCTGGTACCCCGTACCTCGCACCTGGTACCCCATACCCCGTACTCGGTACCCCGCACTCGGACTGGTCCTCCAAGCACCTCCCAACCACCTAACATAGAAGGCGTCAACAAAGGAGGTCGTAATGCACCATCTGTCAGACTACCAAGGAAGAAAAGATCAAGCTATAATGAGAGCAGCATGCAATAACACACCATTAATGATAAAACAGTCAACTCTTTAATGGTCATTCACAATGCCATTAATGAGAGATCAATCAACTCTTTAATGGCCATTCATAATGCCATTAATGAGAAATCAGTCAACTCATTAATGGCCATTCACAACGCCATTAATAAGAGGATATTCAACTCAATAAATACCAAATCAGTGTTCCTATAATTGTGGATTGATTGACTAAATTGATGGAGTGGGCAACAAGAATTAGAACCTATAAATATGACAAAGTTCTCTATTGAAAGGGGGATCTTCGGCTTCTTCTTCTTTTCTACTGATTTCAGAAAAAGGCCTACGCCGGCCTATTACTGTAAGCTCTCTGGAGCACTTATGTTGTATTATTCTCCCACTTGTGTAAGCTCCCCGAAGCACGTCTTATTGATAAATATATAAATGATCTCTCTCCACCGGATACTACCTAGGGGTTTTTCAGCATATGATCATACGTGATGCTTTTTCCCCTTAGGCCAGTCCACCTTCTACCAAAAGAATTGTCATTCTCTCTTCTGTCTCTTTTATTATGCATGTATGTAAGTTAGACTCCGACCCCGCTGGTCCAAGCTCTATTATCCACCTATTCCACCTTACTCCAGATATTTTACTTGCACAAAACAACGGTACCTAGAGGTACCTACCCTGCTGCAGCCTACCAGGTAGCAGTTTGAATGTGTTAATTGAAATTCCTCACCCAGAGCGAATTTTTGGTTAACACTTTCTTTGTCTTCTTAAATCTTCAACATATGGACCACTAAACATTACAAGAGAAACACGTTTTGATATGGAATACATGCCAACACAAACTAAAAACCTAACAATCTCCCCCTTTGGCAAATTCTATGTCAAAACCCCTAAACATATACTAAAACAATTACAAAGAAAATTTGGTCACAATGAGTACAATGAGTTATACATATAGACACAAATTAAAACAACAAGTCTTGAACTTCATCTTGGTCTTCTCTTGATATCACCTAAAATAAACTTGAAGGCACAAGAATATCCAAGAGACAACACATATGGCAATATACAATCTTAGGCAAGAAAATAAAAACATTTAAGTTCAAATGGATCATGTATGCTCCCCCTTAATACATACTATCCAACAAAGTGTTCTTAGCCAAGATTCAACAAAAAAAATATTACATGCCATAAAGTTCAAACTTGATACCAATTAAAATGAAATAAAAATAAAATAAAATGAGACTAAGCATACTAGATATCTAAAATGAGACAAAGCATACTAGATATCTCCCATATTTCTTCCTCTTTTTGACATGATATGAAGCCAAAGGGAAAGAGTAAGAAAATATACCTCAAGAGACTCTCTAGCCACTTGTGCCACCAAGGAAAGTAGTACGGTGTGATGATCTCACATAGTGCTTTGTTGTAGTTGTTTTTCCTTCCAATTTTTTGATTCTCTCATCTTGTACAACAATCTTAGCACTAAGATCTTCAATCTTCCTTTGTGACGCCTCAATCATTCTTCATGACTCTTCAACCTCATTCTTCAATTGCATAACCCAACTAGGAAGAATAGGTGAGCAAGGAACATGGCTTGAATCAAGAGATTCACCAAATAGCCTAAAAGTATCACAAGGCTTTCCCTTTTCCTTGTATGACATGGTTGTCACACGTTTCTCACTTAACTTCTCTAAGGGAGGAAGAATCACATCATCATCAAAATTCTTCAACCCTCTAGCTAAACACAATTGAGTAATAAATCCCGGAAATGCTAATTTCTTATCCAATCGACTTGTGCAAGCCGTAATCTCAATTTGTTCCACAAGCAATTCACCAAGATTTATAGGTTTGTTAGTCACCAAGGCATACATAATCTTGATCTTGTCTCTATTAAGCTCGGAAGCATTAGTAGAAACAACAAGATTGGAGCAAACAAATAAATGCCAAAAAGCACTTACTTTAGTTAACTCACCTTGTCTAATAAAAGCACATTTCCCCCACACAAAATTAACATCATCACAAAGAGTTTTACCCATTAAATCAAGGTTTTCCAAGACATCAACATCAAGGAAATCTGACTCAATATCTTTGGGCAAACCTAGAAATTCATTCAACTTCCAAGCACAAACTCTAAAGACAACATTTCTCATATCCATAACTGCATCCTCAACAGTGGTACTAGATTGATACACATGATAAAATTTCCTAACCATTATCTCATTAACAATTCCTATCATGTCAATCCAAATATTCCATTTTCTTTTCATAATAACCTTATGAACATAAGAGTCAATACAAGAGTTCAAGTCAATACCTCTTTCTTGAATGATCTTCTTGCAACCAAATATTCCCAAATCCTTCACCTTTTTAACTTTGGAAACCTTGGAAGAAAGTGTAGGTTTAGACTTGTCAATGGGAATAGAAGAATTGTTACCACCAACCTTCTTCACTTTACCCATGATCTTGTAACACAAAAACACTAAAAACAAAAATGTGAGAGGGAACAACAAACAAGTTAGTGACCAATAAACATATATAAAGGCAAAAACATTATTTTTCAACAAATCATCATGCATATAAGAATTTATCATAGCATCACCAAGATTTATCAAAAATAAGAATAATGCTAACAAACAACAATTTTGAAGAACATGTGAACATGTCATAAAAGATAACACAAATTTAGCATATTATGCTCCCCCTTGACAAATGTCTCATCTAAAATCAAGATAGACAAATGTTCACAAAAATCACCACACATTCACATCACAAGCAATTTTAATAGATTTTACAAATTAAGCTTCACATATCAAAGAGAGTTACACCAAGATTTTCAATCACTCTCATATGTCATCAAAAATTGCTAAAGTATCAAAATACTAAATAAGCAAAAGTGAGTGTGTGAAGATTTTGCTTTAAGTATATGAAAAGAATTAGTTTGATAATCAAGCATACAAACATTCTCAACATCTATTCATCTTAGGCCTTTCCATAAAAAGGTCAAATCGGTTATCATCAAAATTTTGCTTATAAACATAATAGATTTCAATATGTGAGCGTGTGTGTGCATGTGGCTCGTCAACCCATTTCTATTTGTCAACCCGAGCTCATTTGATTATTCAATTATACTCCATAAGCCTTTTTTTTTTTTTTAGGCTTGAATCAAAGATTTTTTTTTTTTTTTTTTTTTTTTTATGATTCAATTCAACACTTCTTTGATTTTTCTTACAAAAACATATACTCCTCATAGCAGCTTTCACTCATCACAATGGCGTAGCCCTTTCCTACATTGGGCGGCTGCACAACCAAGGTGTGTAGCCCTTTCCATGAGGGTGCTCGTTGAGTTCTATGTTGCCGAAGCAAATGGATACCAACCATTGGTCATTTTTAAATGTACTAGTCCTTAGGACTTCAAGGTGTATCCAAAGCTTACATCAATCAAACTCAACATACTTAACAAGACATACAAGAGAAGCAAAGTGCAATTTTTGAAACCAAAATTTAAGGCTTAAAAGCACATGATCAAGAAGCAAGTAAAGAGACTTACTTAAGATCTCTACTTCTCAAGAGAGTAGCTATCAAAGAATATGAAGCTCATATTATTCAAAATTAGCCACTCAACAATCATACAAATAATAACACACATCATGAATAAGATCAATGTGAACACTTATCACCAAAAGATCTTAAACTAGCAAATGTCAAAGAGGACCATATAAACACTATACTAGTTCTCAATTATGACATGCTTCATGAATGTGGTACAAACAATGAGTTGATAGAAGAAAAATCAAGCAAGCAAGCAATATGATATAGAGATACCTTCGCAAGCTATTTTCATCAAAAGCAAGGCCTTCACCCTTTTTATGAGTCCTCTTGGCTTGTAAGTCTTCATGACTACAAGTTATAGGTGTGTCGCTTCCAAAGGACTAAAGACTATGCAATTCAACTCAGACAACAACAAAAAATGACTTTCTCTAAAAGTCTTAACATAATCGTCACCATATAGATTCCAAATAAAACTTCTCAAAAGTTAATCAACAAATTTTGACTATCATAACAAACAATGTGAGATAGCTAAGTTCATGTCAAGTTGTAGAGATACAAAGCAAACAAGCTAAGCTTCTTAACAACAAAACACTAGTCTTAAAGCTAACTTACATGTGCAACTTACACTAATGGTAAGAGCACTCACCCTTGACAAATTTAGTCTTGGGTGAACTTACACGAACATTATCAAGATTCTTTTTTACCACAATGTTGAACCTAGAGTGAAGTTCTTCCACAACTTGATTCATAATAATATCATTAAAACTCTTCTTGTCAACATTGTTAGCAACAAATGCATTGTCAAATTTTGAAGGATATGCATTCTTCACCTTTCGGACATTCTTAACATTCTTTGAGATGTTATCATGCTTTCCATATTCAAAAGCTTTAGCATGCATAAAATGAGGTTCAATCTCTCTATTCTTAGATGCATTTTCTAAGTTGCAATATTCAATGAATTTGTAATACTTGGGTTTGATATGACCTATGGTATTGCAAAAATGACATATGGGAACAAAATGAGAGATTTTACCTTCTAGAGTCAGATAAACACAAATGGGAGTTTCAAGGGGTACCTTATTCTTCAACTTGTTCTTCTTCTTGGAACGTCTCTTCTTAGGAGCTTTCTCTTCAACAATGACTTCGCTTATAGGAAGTGATGCTTCTATAAGCTTCACTTCAACCACCGCGTCACTTGAGCTTCCTAAGGACAAGTTAGAGATGATCCCATCCTTTTCAAGAACAATACCCTCAACTTCACTAAGCTTCTTGGCAAGAGCATTCTTTTCACACAAGAGCCTCCAAGTTGTAGAAACAAATTCATCCACTTGTATCTTGATCAAATCATCCTTTTCGTCAACCTCTTTTAAGGCTATCTTCAACTTCTCCTCAAGAAACTTCACCTTAGCCAAAAGATCAATGTAGGTTGGATTATTATTTAAACACTCTTGATGACTTGGATCAATTTCCTTATCCAACGAATCTTGACAAACATCCTCTAGGATAGAGTGAGAGGCCATGAATGTAACAAAGTTACTCACCAACTCTTCTTCACTAGTAGACTCATCACTTGAGCTCTCCTCATCACTCCATGTGGATTTCTTCATTATGTTGCTTGAGTAAGTGATCAAATCTAAATTGATCATCCTTTGGAACATAAGAACATCTTCTTCTTTACTTTTGTAACTAACACTCTTTCAAGCTTATCATCAAAGTTGTTAGTAGACAAATGCAAAGAAAACCAAGAAGAATCTTTTTCACAACAAATAAAGGAGGACAACTATGACACAAAAACCTAAGCAATTCACTCGTAAGTATAACTTGGATCTCGTCGAGTGCCGTCTGACGACTCGCTTTGATACCAATTGAAAGTATGCTGTAAGTGCCTCACTTTTGATTGGCTTATTTCATGACACACCACATTGGGATTGGTATGTAACGGGTAGCTTAGGACTTCGTGGTTGGCAAGCTTCCGGACTTCCCAAGGTGACTTCAAGAGCTTCTAAAGGTATATCACTTGACCTTGATTCTTGAAGAGATTAGGTGCACACACACACTTGCATGCATCTTTATATATTGTGTATTAGTTACTTTGCATGTGTGTTTCCTTAGTTTGTGCATCTATGTCTTTCAGCACACACACATTTGCATGCATTGTTATATATCTTGTATGTGTTACCTTGCATTTGTGTTTCATTGATTTGTGCTTCTATGTCATCTTGCACACATTTTTATTGCATTTATATGATTGCTTTTATATGTTTGCACACACACACTCTCATTGCATTTATATGATTGCACTTGTATTTTTTATTGATTGTGTGCTTACATGCTTTATCACACTTATGCATTTTCATAATTGCAAATCTTTTGTGTGTCACATGCTTGGTGAGTTTTTCATGATGATTATACATTCCCATGCATGCTAAATTGATTGCACCTTTTTTATTTTTGAATGCCATGTCATGTTTTAGGCATTATGTGCATTGGCCTTTCCAAGGGGCATTCGGCGCCCTAGGGCGCAGAATAGGCCACCATTTTTCGGTGCCCTTGGTTTGGCGTTAAGGGGCCGCAAAAACTAGGCCGCCGAAAGGGACCAGAAAGTCAGGTCTCTTTTCGACGCCCTTGTTCTGCGGCGAAGGGTGCAAAAACAGGCCGCATAATCCAAAGCCTCGCGCGTCTGTTGGTATTCGGCGCCCTCATTCTGCGGACACCGACTGCAGAATCAAGGGCGCAGATTTACCTTTTTTCTGATACTTTTCCAAAATGATGTCATTTCATTTTTGGACTATATATATACATTCTCTTCTTCCTTGCTCGGGTCATGGAGCCAAAAATCAGATCAAAGAGAGAGAAAGTAAACCCTAGAGAGAGAAAGCTTCAAGAAAGCTTCAATCTTGCTCCTTTAACTCTCCAAACCCAAACCCATGTGCATCTAACATGTTTCATGCATCATCCTTCCATGGGTCTTCATCATTCTTGACTTGGTAAGGAGAACAAACACCACATCTTCATTTATTGTTCTATCTTAGTCAAGACATGTCTTTAATTGCTTAGTTTAGCAAATCTTCACTCTTATTGCATATTTAGTGAAGTTATGACATGATTGGGTTTGTATTTTGGTAGCTTAATTGATTAGGTCATTCTTGCCTAAAAAGCTATGTCATAAACATTCTTGTATGATTTATTGATGACTAGGTTGATAGATAGTCTTTTAATCAACTAGTTAAACTTTTGAATGTTTATGTGTTGTTTGATAGCTAGGATTGTTTTGTGATTGATAACATCTAGCTAAGTCTATATGATTTGCATTTAGACAATTTTTGTGTAGGACTCATTGATTGCATTTGTTAATTGCATTTAGAGTCTATGCCATGATTATTGACAACTTATGTTGATTGGCATTTTGTTTGATTAATTGCACTTGTTAGTTGCATTTAGTATCATTGCCATGATTTTGACAACTTAAGTTGATTGGCATTTTGTTTGGTTAATTGCATTAGTTGATTGCATGCTATTAGGCCTTGCCATTATTAATTGACAACTTGTGTTGATTGGCCTTGATTGATTGACAATTTATTGATTGCATTTGTTAATTGCATTTATTGTCCTTGCCATGTTTGTTGACAACTCTTGTTAATTGGCATTTTGATTGACTATTCATTGATTGCATATTCATAGTCATTGCCATGTTTATTGACAACTTGAGTTGATTTGGCTTTCTTTGTTGACAATTAGGTTGCTAGAATCTCTTTGCATCTAATTGAGTTTACATGTATGTACATGTAGGCTTTGTTGATAACTAGGATGTTCACTTGCATTATAACATCTAGTTAAGCATATAGTGTTTAGTCTAGCACTCATTGCATTTGTGCATCATTGTGATACACTTAGACTTTTTTTATTCTCTTCTTGAGTCAAAGTCTTGTGACTTCTTGGTGAAGTTTCACAAGCAAGGAAAGTCTTGTGGCTACCCGTGTGTGGTGCTCAGGCAATTGGTCGAGTGCCACTGTAAAAGGCCCGTTGGGTAGATTAGGGGTTGCTCATGCCAAGTGTAGTGTATCAGGGGATATCACTAGGGATTGAACCAAGAGTGGCGAGTGGTAGTGTCCATAGCCTGAGGTTATCTAGGGTGAGAGTCCGAGAATCACTTGAGGGTGTAGATTCCTTTTCATATAGTGGATTTCGTTGACCGTGTGTGGTGCACATATCAGCCCGTGGTTTTTCCCCGTGTGGGTTTCCACGTAAAAATCAAGTGTTCTTTAATTTCCGCATTTTATACTTGATTTTATTATATGTGTGTTTTGGGTTAATGGTGATTAATTTTGACTAATAGAAAAGTTGGTAATAATCGATTAACAACCCATTCACCCCCCTCTAAGTTGTTTAGACACGCACGTGAGCTTATATTTGTATTTTCAATTGGTATCAATGCGGGTTCCTAGACATAATTAGGTGATCCTTGCTCTTGCTTGCGTGTCTTGCATTTGTGTGCATTCTGTTTGCTGCATTCATTTGCATTCATTTGCATACATCCACCCAAACACTATGAGTGGATTTGTGAGGCTAGAGGGTGCGTTACTCTCCGAACCACCATTGCTCACCATTGATAACTATTCCTCATGGAAAGTTAAAATGGAATTCTTTCTAAAGGACATTGATGAGCATGTGTGGATGTTTGTGGAAGAAGGATACTCACCTCCCACAGAGAGACTTGAAAATGGGACTTGTGTGCCTAAGCCTAAGTCCAAGTGGTCCAATAACGAACTCAAGGGTGAAGAATGGAACTCAAAGGGCATCCATGCCTTATCTTGTACCATGGATGAGAGTCAAGCCAAACTCATCCAAACCACTCAAGATGTTCGAGAAGCGTGGGAGATTCTAAGAGTGACCCACGAAGGTACCGTGAAGGAGAAAAAGATGATCTCTACGGTGGTAGAGGAGAAGAAGATTAATCCTCCTAAGAAGAAGGAAAATGTTGCTTTGAAGACTTCGAAGCATGACAAGAAGGAGGATGACTTGAATGATGAAGACATGGCGTTAGTTGTTAAAAGATTCAAGAAGTTTTTAAGTCTTCAAAAGAAGGGTTATGGCTCAAAGGGTGATGACTTCAAGAAGAAGAAGACCAAGGTCAAGAATGATGAGCCAAACCAAGAGGTGTCTTCAAGAGAGGGGACTAATTGCCTTGGATGAGGAGAATTTGGGCACATCTTCTCGGAATGTGAAAGCTTGAAGGATATAAGGAAAGAAAAGGTGATGGCCACCTCATGGAGTGAAGATGAGAGTAAAGAAGATCCTTCGAGTGATAAAGTGCTTGCTATCAACTACATGGCATTTGGAGCCACTCATGTAGAAGTTGAAGAAGATAGTCAAGTTGCCTTGATTTGTGACCTTGAAGAAGGAGTAAATGAAATGGTAGCTAGGAGTGTGATTGATGTAGCTACGCAAAGGGAAGTTGCTTGTATAACATCAAGTGACAAGTTTGATGACCTTGATGAGGGAAGTGTCTCCGATGAAGAAATGACTCTTATGGTGGAGAATCTTGAGAGAATCACAAAATCTCACAAGAAGAATATGACCTCAAAAGTGAAGGAGGAGAATAGTATGAACTCCAAAGAAAAGGAGGTAAAGATGAAGGCATCTCTCAAGAATGGAGAAGCTACTCAAGACAAGTCCTCAAGAAATATCACTAAATGCTTTGAATGCGGAGGATTTGGTCACATAGCTCCCATGTGCATTAATTTGAAGGACAAGAAGAGAGGAAAAGGCATGATAGCTTGGAAGGGTGTAAAATGCTTCGAATGTGGTGGACTTGATCACATAGCCTCCATGTGTGGTAACTTGAAGTGTGAGAAGAGAGGAGAAGCTAGCCTTGATGATACGACTCTCACAAGCATTAGTGGGAGAAGCCCTGAAAGTGATGAGTGTTGCTCATACTCATGTGAAGATGATAGCTCCGACTTGGAGAATCTTGACAACAATGAAAAAATGAGTTATGTGTAGGGAAAAATACCGTAGTACACGCAGCGGAAGCGAGACTAAAAATAGATTTAGTAACTTTTAAAATTTTTCCTTTTTATGAACCTTAAACCCTTTAATCAATTAAACATATATATTATCTAACAAAAGAAGAATACCTTTTGTCGTGTGATCCGATTGACTTACGTCGATGATAATCCGCAAGATCTTCAATCCTAGCACGAACGTGAATCACCTAGGAGCGTGATCTCCCTTTTCTTTGAATTGCAAACCTGTGAATGGACAAACAAACTTTTCTTTTTCTTTGTTAGTCACAAAAACAATCAAAAGAAGACTAAGATTATTCCGGTCACTTTTGAGTTCTCAATCTAATGATCGAAACTCGCGTGAACCTAAATCGATGTTGTACACACAAGCTTATTGATGAACAAGCAAATAGTGTACCATCAAAGAATAATCTATCACTCTTTTATGTTTTAGTAGAATAAAAATAATGCTCTCTATGAATTAAGAAGAAGAAGAAAATTGTCTCTCAAGCACACAACCTCTAGAGTGGCCGAATTCTATAAGTCCACATATATAGGTGGCCAAATTTTCTTTCCTTCTTTTTATTAGGGTGGCCGAATTCTACACTAAAAGGGACTAGGGTTGCCGCAATACACAAGCCAAAAAAGAGTTTGTGTTGCACCCTAATTCCTATCTAGTTTAAGACTTCAAACCCTAATTCAACTCATAGATCTTTTATTCTTTTATTTGACTAAATAAAAAGACTTCTTATTTGATTAAATAAACAAAATTAATTATTTATTTTCTTATCAAACAAGTCTTTTAATTTTAGTATACTACTACCAATAGTATAACTCTAGGAATCATATTTCCTAATCAGAAAAGATTTGTTTCTTAATTAAACAATTAATTAATAAATTAATTAATTCTTATTTAATTAAACAATGAAACAAAATAATATATAGGCTAATATATTAACCCTTGCCGCCCCACTTAAAATAAATGGGCCATATATTATTTTCTTATTTCATTTAATCCATTGGACTTTAAATAAAAAACCCACATGTGAACCAGACCCATTCTTACTAAAAGAAACAAGCCCACATGTCTTTCATTAATATATTAATATAATTGAGCAGCCCATTAAATAAATAATTTGCAAATTATATTCTTAATATATTAAATGCAATTCTAAATGGACCCATAAATTGGTCCGGTAGAATATATCAAGTGATCCATGCAAGTCCGTGTGGATTGGGGATCTTGGCGGGCCATCTAAATTTAAGCTTCAATAGACATAACCTAATCACAATCAACAAATGATTCACTTAGGTCCGATCCATTAATTTTAACTCATTCCACTAAAGAGCTAAAATTGAACTCTTAAATAAAGACAGAAAAGGAAGATGTTCCTCATTCATACCCTAGACAATCATGTTGGAAATAGTGTATCCTCGTGATTAATATCAGTAATCGCCAAGAGTTCATAGACCACCTATAACTCTCCAAGTTACCATATTTACTCATATGACCACGTTTTGAACTTGGATATTTTGACTTGTCCAGAAGCCATATTTTCAATAGACACTATCGAAAACTCAACGTTGAGATTTAATATCCAATTACCTCAAAACATCCATATGATGATATTATACTCTCATTTAATAAATGGAGCCACGATGTCCATATCTATAAATGAAGTCCTCTATCGATTAACAAATGAATATCACCAAACTATCGAGGATAGACTATGCGATATAATCGTACTCATTGATAACTCAAATGATATCACTTGCAACCATAAGTCCATCATTTATCTCAGGATTAAGATAGACTCTCCGATTGTCCTGATAATGAAAAGACTATTATCTATTGACGGTTCTAGATAAAGCTTTTCATTGTGATCCAGTTCAATGCACCCAGTGCACTAGATTCTTTTACTCGAAGACACTCCGATGATTTTAGACTCATCATATCTCATTTGATCCCACTCAAATGCTAGTAAAAGAATTCTACAACTTTAACAAGATAAAGGTGCCCAACCTTTAACTTAAGTTGTGAACATTATTCAAGACTAACTAAAGAATTGTGTCTACCACATACATATCCATATGTACGAACAATTCTTCTTTTCTCATAGTCTTTAGACCTTATGATTATTTACTTTGACAATTATAATATTAAACTATAAATGCTATACGATTTGTTAAACCAGAAATCACTTTATTAATATGAAAAAGATTGTTAATTACAATATTACACTCTTGATATTGAGCATAATCCTAACATTATGAGGATCTAATGACACTCTTGCGTGACTCCTTGAAGATGAAGAGGAAGGAGATTTTTGAGTTGAAAGAAGATAACCTTCAACTAAGAGAAAAGGTGATTCTCTTAGATAAGGAAGTTAATCTTGTCAAAGTAAATGCAGGCAAGTTGAAGAAAGAGCTTGAAGAAGCAAGGATGTCACTTGCTAAATTTACTTCGAGTACGGAAAAGCTCTACATTATGCTAGGTTGTGGAAAGATGCCTAGTGACAACATTATGCTAGGTTGTGGAAAGATGCCTAGTGACAAGAGAGGACTAGGGTTTGTTGATGAGGAAGTCACACCGTCATCCAACAAGACAATCTTCGTGAAGGAAATTGTTCCTAAGTTGGCTCCTCAATCTTCTTATCACAAGAAGATGCTTGAAAATGGTGAATCTTCTAAGAGTGCTCATATGAAGATTTTCAAGGACAAAGAGACAAGGCATCTAGAAGATTTGAAGAAGGCTAAGATCAAGCAACCTCAAGCTCAAGGAAAATTCTTAGCTTCACCCTCTCAACACCCTAGGAGGAAGATTGATCTTGGAGAGTCATCCAAGAATGGCCAAGTGAAGATGCCAACAAACGGTAAAGCTCAATCACAACATTCAAGAGCTCAACACCCAAGCTTTGCACAACCAAGGAAGTACATTCAACCGGTTCAACCACCTCAACAAGCTAGACCACAAAGGTGCCACCAATTGGCTCAAGCTCCAAAGAGAAGCAATCCGATGCACCATCAAAGACAACCTCATCAACATGGCAATGCCTCGATGAGATCTCAATGCAATGGTATAAACTCTATCTTTGTACCTACTTGTCATTTTTGTGGTATGATTGGTCACTTAAGACCAAATTGCCTTGATTACATCAAGAGGTGTAGGTTAGAGAGCATGAAAGAAAAACGGTTGAAAAAGAAGGCAAGTTTGCATGAACCTAGGGAACTTAGAAACATGCCTATGACCACTAGAGTTGATAAAGTGGAACCTAGGAGGGTTAGAAAGAATGAACATGCTTGCCATTGTGCCAATGGGATACCCGTAGATGCTACTAGGTCCAATGGACTTGGTAAGTCTATAAGGGATCATGCCTCCCTTTGACTTGGTTGCAATTGACCCTATGAGGGGAGCTCAAGCAAAGAGAGCAAACTTGCATGATTTGCCATGTGCAAAAAGTTAATAAATTTATGCTCTTTTGATAATTGCTTGAGATTTTTTGGTTGCACATATGCTTATGTGATATTTTCTTCAATAAGTGTGAACCATTGCCTTGCTTGCAATCCATGTCATATTTATGCTCAAACATGCATCTTTGGAAATAGGAAACGTATTTTGGGAGTACTTTTTGAATGACCTTTAATTGATTCCTATGACATGATGATTCTTTAAATAACATGCTTAAAATGATACGCATGAAATGTTTTTGATTGCTTGAAATGCAAAAAATGTGTGTGCAAAAGCAAATATTGAGACTTAAATTGTTAACGGATCTTAAAATCCAAAGTCTCTCTTTCTTTATTTGTAGAACAAGGCTACTATCATACGGGTACTTTACCCAAAAAAATCAAATAGGGTGCAAAGTCACTCATGCCTTGTTTTGCTTATAAAGTTGGATATAGTTGTTTTTTTTTTTTAATACTTAAACTCTATATCCTTGCTTTTCCATGACAAAGGGTGAAATTGGTTTGAATTCTATTAGGAAACCTTTGTTGTTTGCTTTTCCAAATACCATTGTTTTTGAACTTGAATGCAACATGTCTTGCATGCAAAGCATCTTTGTCACACATTTTCTTTAAATAAAACTCCTTGAATCTCTCTCAATTACTTGAGTTGCATAAAATTGGTGTATATGATTATGCAAATGTCTTTTGTGCTAATAGCTCTCTTTGCTAAAGCAACCCGATAGGGGGAGCTCATTTTCCTATCTCATGACAAAAAGGGGGAGAAGTCTTGAGAGATATAGGGGGAGCATTATGTATGCTTTGGGGAGAGAAATTTGAGAGAGAGTAACCTTTTAGGAGGAGCATTGCACATGCATTTATTTGATATGTTCTTATTGAGTGCAAATGCTTTGTATATTTGTTTACCTCACATGCACTTGGTCTTGGAAAGTGCTTTCTTGCTATTGAGTGTAGGTTCAATGATCTACGAAGAGATTGAAGACCTTGAAGACTTAGTTTCTTAAATATCTCTTTTGTAACGTAGAATACACTCAGGATGGACAATAGCTTTATTTTGTGTTTTGTGAGGATTTCTATGTAAGTGGTGTTTTGTCATGAAATAGCCAAAGGGGGAGATTGTAAGTGCCTCACTTTGATTGGCTTATTTTATGACACACCACATTGGGATTGGTATGTAACGGGTAGCTTAGGACTTCGTGGTTGGCAAGCTTCCGGACTTCCCAAGGTGACTTCAAGAGCTTCTAAAGGTATATCACTTGACCTTGATTCTTGAAGAGATTAGGTGCACACACACACTTGCATGCATCTTTATATATTGTGTATTAGTTACTTTGCATGTGTGTTTCCTTAGTTTGTGCATCTATGTCTTTTAGCACACACACACTTGCATGCATTGTTATATATCTTGTATGTGTTACCTTGCATTTGTGTTTCATTGATTTGTGCTTCTATGTCATCTTGCACACATTTTTATTGCATTTATATGATTGCTTTTATATGTTTGCACATACACACTCTCATTGAATTTATATGATTACACTTGTGTTTTTTACTGATTGTGTGCTTACATGCTTTATCACACTTATGCATTTTCATAATTGCATATCTTTTGTGTGTCACATGCTTGGTGAGTTTTTCATGATGATTATACATTCCCATGCATGCTAAATTGATTGCACCTTTTTTATTTTTGAATGCCATGTCATGTTTTAGGCATTAGGTACATTAGCCTTTCCAAGGGGCATTCGGCGCCCTAGGGCGCAGAATAGGCCGCCGTTTTTCGGTGCCCTTGGTTCGGCGTTAAGGGGCCGCAAAAACTAGGCCGTCGAAAGGGACCAGAAAGTCAGGTCTCTTTTCGACGCCCTTGTTCTGCGGCCAAGGGCGCAGAAACAGACCGCATAATCCAAAGCCTCGCGCGTCTGTTGGTATTCGGCGCCCTCATTCTGCGGACACCGACCGCAGAATCAAGGGCGCAGATTTACCTTTTTTCTGATACTTTTCCAAAATGATGTCATTTCATTTTTGGACTATATATATACATTCTCTTCTTCCTTGCTCGGGTCATGGAGCCAAAAATCAGATCAAGAGAGAGAAAGTAAACCCTAGAGAGAGAAAGCTTCAAGAAAGCTTCAATCTTGCTCCTTTAACTCTCCAAACCCAAACCCATGTGCATCTAACATGTTTCATGCATCATCCTTCCATGGGTCTTCATCATTCTTGACTTGGTAAGGAGAACAAACACCACATCTTCATTTATTGTTCTATCTTAGTCAAGACATGTCTTTAATTGCTTAGTTTAGCAAATCTTCACTCTTATTGCATATTTAGTGAAGTTATGACATGATTGGGTTTGTATTTTGGTAGCTTAATTGATTAGGTCATTCTTGCCTAAAAAGCTATGTCATAAACATTCTTGTATGATTTATTGATGACTAGGTTGATAGATAGTCTTTTAATCAACTAGTTAAACTTTTGAATGTTTATGTGTTGTTTGATAGCTAGGATTGTTTTGTGATTGATAACATCTAGCTAAGTCTATATGATTTGCATTTAGACAATTTTTGTGTAGGACTCATTGATTGCATTTGTTAATTGCATTTAGAGTCTATGCCATGATTATTGACAACTTATGTTGATTGGCATTTTGTTTGATTAATTGCACTTGTTAGTTGCATTTAGTATCATTGCCATGATTTTGACAACTTAAGTTGATTGGCATTTTGTTTGGTTAATTGCATTAGTTGATTGCATGCTATTAGGCCTTGCCATTATTAATTGACAACTTGTGTTGATTGGCCTTGATTGATTGACAATTTATTGATTGCATTTGTTAATTGCATTTATTGTCCTTGCCATGTTTGTTGACAACTCTTGTTAATTGGCATTTTGATTGACTATTCATTGATTGCATATTCATAGTCATTGCCATGTTTATTGACAACTTGAGTTGATTTGGCTTTCTTTGTTGACAATTAGGTTGCTAGAATCTCTTTGCATCTAATTGAGTTTACATGTATGTACATGTAGGCTTTGTTGATAACTAGGATGTTCACTTGCATTATAACATCTAGTTAAGCATATAGTGTTTAGTCTAGCACTCATTGCATTTGTGCATCATTGTGATACACTTAGACTTTTTTTATTCTCTTCTTGAGTCAAAGTCTTGTGACTTCTTGGTGAAGTTTCACAAGCAAGGAAAGTCTTGTGGCTACCCATGTGTGGTGCTCAGGCAATTGGTCGAGTGCCACTGTAAAAGGCCCGTTGGGTAGATTAGGGGTTGCTCATGCCAAGAGTAGTGTATCAGGGGATATCACTAGGGATTGAACCAAGAGTGGCGAGTGATAGTGTCCATAGCCTGAGGTTATCTAGGGTGAGAGTCCGAGAATCACTTGAGGGTGTAGATTCCTTTTCATATAGTGGATTTCATTGACCGTGTGTGGTGCACATATCAGCCCGTGGTTTTTCCCCGTGTGGGTTTCCACGTAAAAATCAAGTGTTCTTTAATTTCCGCATTTTATACTTGATTTTATTATATGTGTGTTTTGGGTTAATGGTGATTAATTTTGACTAATAGAAAAGTTGGTAATAATCGATTAACAACCCATTCACCCCCCCTCTAGGTTGTTTAGACACGCACGTGAGCTTATATTTGTATTTTTATATACAAACGTAGTTAAATTGCTTACCGCATACCTAGAGGGGGGGTGAATAGGTTTTTACGCCTTTTTCAATCCCTTGAACAAACTTTCGTTTGTACCTCAAGGTAGCCTTACACACAACAAATAAACCAAGAAAGACATACATAGACAATATGTGAATGTAATCATGTGGACAAAGTCTATGTATATCACCTAGTTGTATGATGTATAAGAACAAATAAAATCAACAACAAAGAATACTTGTATTTCAATAGATGTTCAATGAGTTACAAGAGTGATCAAATATCACTATACAAAATTACAATATACTAAAGAATCATATATATACAAAAATAATCAAAAGAATGAATCCACAAATCACACTTTACAGAATCTTGCTCCACTATACATCACAAGTGAATAATATGAAACAAGATAATAACATACAAAAATAAAGTATAAGAGATAGAGATAGGAAGAATTAACACAAGAGATTTTTTAACGTGGTAAAACCTCTAAGGAGGAAACATCCACGGGTTGAATTACAACTATTGGGTAATATATATATTGGATGATAAAAATAGGTTATCCACAAAGTGACCAATCTTTAGCTCACCCAACCTAGTGGAGTCTAAGTCTACCCAACCCTATTGGAAAGTATGAAATCCCTCAATGATGCAGAACCACCATATATTAGACAACACACAAAACCAACATCGATAGAAGATTAGAAATTCCTCAAGAGCGCATACACCTCCTTGTACCCCACTCTTTTGGAGTCAATGTCTAACCATACACCTAGGCCTACCAATATAATAGCCAACTCCTTATCCAAGGCACTCATGCCTTTAGGGAGCCTCCCATACATGACTATCCGAGTCCTCCTGACTCTAGCCATGACTTCTTGCTTGCCTATCCGAGTCCTCCCAACTCTAGACAAGTCTTCTTGCTTGGCTATCCGAGTCATCCTGACTCTAACCAAGACTTCATGCCTTTTACAAGGACTTCTTAGTGTGATCATGTGAATACAAATTATGCAAACAACCAACTCAACATAGAACATGTGATCAATACATTCCATGGTACAACTAGACCTAAACATGTGATAACACAAGTAATAAATGTCTAGATGCAAAACAAGAATAAAACCTAGAGCATGTGTAAACACCTAACACATAAAGCTCATAGTCTCATTCACACATACAACACTTGAACAATACATATTCATGAAGTACAAGTTCAAGATGCTATAAACATACAATAAAATGCTATAGTCATGAAATCAAATCAATCAATATTCTAGCCAAAGATTTAGAGCAAGGATTAAAAGATAAATCAATTAAATCCTATATAGCTCTAAAAACACATACAAATACAATAATCCTAAATTTCATCAATATAAGGTTCAAAACACATATAAAGGTTATTTATCACAAAATTGATTCAATCAAGTCATACACAACCTAAGATATCAACCTAATCACAATACAACTCACAATCATGTGAAAAACCTAGAATCAAAGAAATTAGTTCACAAATGTCTCTAAATAGACTTTTGATTAGGATTGATTGTGAAACTATCTTTCTCAATAGCATTCACCAAACATACAAGTATATATAGAAGAAGAAACCCCAAGCAAATTTGTAAGATCCTAGATCTTTGTTGGCTTGATTCCATCGCAAAACTCTCTTTATTTGTATTGCTTAGTTGCTTAGGTGTTTCGTGATTAGATCAAGCTTCAAAGAAGGAAAGCAACGTCGCATGCAAAGTTCGTCTTCAAGAGGAAATGTGCTTATTTGGATGCTAAGGTATCGAGATACTTCTTCCTCTTGCAAGGCATAAGCGCGCACACACACAATTCATACATGTGTGTCCCTACATCGTAGTTCAAACATTTGGTATAACACATTCACACACTTCTTAGTATGCTCATGCATTGGTCTCTAATAGACAAACATTGTAGAATTGCATGCTTTATGACTATCTCTTTGATATGGCATGCTTGTGTGAATTTGTGTTTATTTGTTTGTGTGTTTTGTATTTTGGACTTGAATATGTTCTTATTTGATTCCTTATTGAGTCCCGGTCGTTTCGGTTACTCATTCATAAGGTTTCAAGTCCAAACGACTTAGCTAGGCTACTTTACGTTCTCATTCGTTGAGTTGACTTCATTGTCATTTTTCGAGATGATTTCTCAACCATTTTTCAAAGTTTTGTAGTTGTAGTCGTGAGTGAGGGAGTCATGGTTCGTAATCCAAAAAGGGATTCGAAATCAGGAGTTCGGATGCCCAAGATATGGCTGAAGAACGTGAGGGAGCGCGCGAGAGGCAAGCATGGCCAAAGGCCACGCATTGCCCACCACGTGTGGAGCCCGTGGGACCCACGGCTAGAGCACCCCTCTGGTCCCGTGTGGCCCATGCGCCCCCCACTGGGGTGCTGACGTGGCAGCCTCTGATTGGCTCACGTCTTCCTCTCTCTTCTCCATCTCTTTTCCCTCCATATATATTCGAAATCCCGTACAGAATTCTCTACAATTTTTGATTTCTTATTTTGATCATATCTCTCTCAAATCAACTCTGAATTGAGTGATTCAAAACCAAAATTATTGGTCTTGAAGAGAGCTACAAACCCCAAGCAATTTCAGAGTCATTTGAGTTTGTGATTTTTCGCAGTGAGCTGATTTCAGTTCGTGACTCAATTTTTGTATGTGAAACTTCTTCTTCTCACTTCATCTTTTTGATCATCTCTTTTAATCTTCCTAATTGATGGATGATATGTGTTTAGAATGTTGTTAGATCATATTCTAGGGGTGGTTGATATATTGATTGTTGAGTTTTAGCCATTTGATTTCAATTGAACATATATTGCTAAACTTGACCTATCTTGATATTGATTCTAGAAATACTTTTTGTTCTTGAGCTTGATTGTTGATTTCTAGGTTTTTGTCACATGTTCTGGAACTAGGATTTTTTGATTGTGCTATCTACCATTTAAATCTAGTTCTTGTTTGGATTGAATATGTTGTGGATTTCAAGTGTTAACTTGTTCACTTGATTTCAAAGCTAGTTTTGTGATTTCTATTGAAAATTTGTTACTCTAGCTTTGTTTGACATGTTTAGGTTTCTAGATATTTTTGTGAATGACTTGTTCATAAGAATTAGCTACATTTGCTTGTGAGCATGATTTTTGCAAATCTAATTCTTCATAGAGTGTGTTTGATATACTTGCTCTATTTGCTTGTGTTTGCATCCTTTGCATCACATAGATCATTGCCTTGTGAAAGGTTGAAGTCTCTTGCAAAGTGAGCGAAGCTTTGTCTTGAGCAAGAAGTCTTGGCTAGGAAAGTGTTCCAGATAGCCAAGCAAGAAGTCTTGATTAGAGTCGGGAGGACTCGGATAGTCAAGCAAGAAATCTTCCTAGAGACGTGAGCGTCTTGGATAGGAAGTTGCTTTCTAGAGGTGTAGGACACATCTCGGATAGGAAGTAGGCTTGGTAGTTCACTTGCCCGAGGGTAGATTAGGAGGTGATAGCTTGAGCGAATATCATGTGTTGATAGCTTGAGTGTGTAAGTCATTTTCGTATAGTGGATTGCTTTGCCGATGGTTGTGGTATCAACCTGTGGATGTTTCCTCTTTGAGGTTTTACCACGTAAAAACACTTGTGTCACATTTTGCTTTAAATTTCATTATCTTCCATATCGTATATTGATTGCATCACTTGTATATTGATTTTCACATGTGTTGGTTAAATCAATTCAATTGTTAAGATTCATCAAGTGTGCTTTTAATTGTTGTATTCCGCATATTATTTGTATATTGAAAGAATTTGGGTCTATACCTATTCACCTCCCCTATAGGTATATATTACACTATATTGCTTAAGGGAATTTCAAAATTGAAGGTTATAAAAGAAGAAATCCCAAAGATATGACCAATACCTTGGATTCACGAGCTGGTTTGGTTTTCTATGTGGAACCACCAGAAATATCAATCAAACAGCTGCCAAACCACTTGGAAGAGGTATAGGACTCGATTACAAACAATCTCCAACCTGAATCACTCAATTACGACTTCGTATGAGAAAGTTATGGTGTTTGGAAGGTGAGAAAATTGGAGAGGAAAAATCTGACGGGATTTGCAACTTTTCTTCTTGAAAATAAAATGGAGGGAATATATAGGATTTAAATGGAGGAGAGAGAGAGGAATTTTTGGTCAATCAAAGAGGGCCACCTCAGCCTGGACCGTGGGGGGCACGTGGGCCACACAAGACCAGAGAGCTGGTCTGGCCGTGGGTCCCACGGCTCCCACACGGCTTGGCCTAGCTTGGCCGCTTGGCCACTTGGCCTCGATAGCTCTCCCGCGTACCTCTCACGTTCTTCAGCCGTACTTGGGCCTCTGAACTCTGATTTCGAATCCATTTTCGGATTATGAATCATGACTCCCTCATGCACGATAACAACTGTGAAACTTTGAAAAATGATAGAGAAATCATCTCGGAAAACGACGATGAAGTCAACTTAATGAATGAGAACGAAAAGTAGCGTAGCTACATCGTTTGGACTCGAAACTAAGTGAATGAGTAACTGAAATGACCAAAACTCAATAAGGAATCATAATAGAACATATTCAAGTCCAAATACAAAAATACGGAAACATACAAACACAAAGACACACACATATGCTATTTCCTAGACATAGTCCTAGAACATACAATAAGCAAAGATTGTCAAGATAGTATAAATGCATGAGCATACATTATCAAGTGTGTGAAAGTGATATATAAATGATGTTTAACCATGAAGGAACACACAAGGATTCCATGTGTGTGTGTGCCTAGCCTTGTAAGAGATATGAGGTCTTATATGTAGGAACCCAGGGTTACAGATTGCGCAGCGGAAAGGTTTTAAAATTTTTATGCAATCATAAACTAACCCATTTGTACAGTAATAATAAAAAAAAATAAGAAGGAGATGAAGCAATTTCATACCAACGTTTGTAGGCTCCTTCTTTCTTTTCGATCTGCTTTCTGATTTGAACCACGAGATCTTCCTGGCTATGACCCGGGATTGGTAACGGCGTGTGGGCGCGTCACGGTACTTGGGAACAAGGAGGATAAAGAGACTTGAAGAAAGAACTCCTTCTTTTCTTCTTTGCAAGTTCGGCCACTAGATATCAAAAAGCAAGAAAAATTTATTCTTCTTTTTTCTCTTAACTTGGCCGCATAACTCTGTGTCTTTTCTTTTTTAATTGAGTGAGTATTGATCTTTTCTTTTAAGCAATATATATCACATATATATCTTTTTAATCAAAACAACCGATGATATCTTTTAATTTAAAACAAAATCTTTATTTTATTTTCTTTAATAGATATCATCTAAATCGAATCCAAACTATTTAAATTCAAAATTAATATTTAACTAATTAAAAATAAGATAATCATATTATCCCATTTTTCAAATGTAAATATCAACTAACACCTTCCATCAATAATTAATAACATAATTAAATAATCTAATTATTTAATTAATTTAATCATTAATATTTATTAATTAAATAATCTCATTATTCAATTAATTCCCAAATATATACGTGTCACTTTCGTAACACAATTAATCGGACAATCCAATTAATTAACCGTGACCCTTGTTACATAAATCGATCGGGCTAGCAAGGGGACCTAATGGACCCACAGTGTTTTGAGCTCCCATAATCCTTAGAAATAATTAATTAAACTCTTTAATTAATATTTCATGATTATTAACTTCGGTGTTATTCCACTAAAAACCCAAAGCTGCACTCTCTCAACTGTAGACATTTTTACACAAACCAATAACTCTTGGTGTCCATTGATATAGCTATTAGATATGGTATGATCCTCCACAAATAGTTCATAGTTAGAGCTGGGTCATAATGTCCGTTATACCCCTCTAATTATATCTTTCCATTAAGTACCATTGATTCTCTAATGAACAATAAATCCTACATTCCTTACGAAATTAGGAGAGCGCTCATATTGTTCAAGCCCCGAATCAACCCTTAAGGGAACTACTATCTACTTCTCACAAGAAGGAGTGGATTCCTCTATTGTGTACAAACCTTCCCAGCTATAAGCCAAACCATGATTCCAACGTACGAAGTTATTGACCGGGAATGCAACTCCGATCTCACCCATGGCATATCAAAAACCACGATCTAACCTGAAGGAGTCGATAAGACACTCAGGATTAAGATCACCCATATATAGCCATCGTTTGTTGATATATATGAATCTCATCTTGTAACGGATCTTGGTGAGAGATTCATATAGATCATGGCCCAATCCTATATGATCACATCATATAAGGTGCCTCCATTCTCATATCACCATATGAATAGTTTAGGTTAAGACCATCGTACATTATAGAATGGACCGCAGCTATAGATTAACCACAAATGAAGTACCTAACTCTATTTGCTATCTACGGACTCTTTAGATTGCTCATCTCAAACTGAATACCTCTGTATATGACACTCATATACTCAGTTAGAGATTACATCCAGCAATCTTGGATGTTAAGTACACATGTTATATATAAATGTATGAGATAATTTGAATGAATAAACTACTTCTTTTATTTATGTTAAATTCACATTTACAAATTACAAGCTTTAGGGCAAAAACCCCAACATTATATTACCTTTGACGATCGATGAAGCACATATCTCTTTGAAGCCGGCATCTTGCATGAATTGTGGCCAAGACTTTCTTTGTCTTCTTAAATCTTCAACATATGGACCACTAAACATTACAAGAGAAACACGTTTTGATATGGAATACATGCCAACAAAAACTAAAAACCTAACACCAAATCTAACGGGAAGTGGCGTATGTGCGTGGACTACACTGACCTCAATCGAGCTGCCCAAAGGATAGCTTCCCTCTACCTAAGATAGATCGGTTGATTGATTCCACTGCAGGTAACAAGCTCCTAAGCTTCATGGATGATTTTTTGAGGTACAACCAGATCATGATGCACCCCGCCGATCAAGACAAGACAAGACAAGACAAGACCAGCTTTATCACCGGGCAAGGCCTCTACTTCTACAAGGTGATGCCATTCGATCTTAAAAATGCTGGAGCTACATACTAGCGTTTGGTGAACAAACTATTCAAGCAATAGATAAGAAGGTCTATGGAAGTATACATAGACGACATGATCACCAAGTCTCAGTCAACCGACCACCATCCAGAGGATTTACACCAAACCTTTTAGGTAATAAGGGAGAACCAAATGAGATTGAATCCTACTAAGTGTGCTTTCGGGGTAGCAGCAGGAAAGTTTCTTAGGTTCGTGGTACATGAGAGAGGGATTGAGGCCAATCCCAAAAAAATCAAAGCCATCAAAGATCTTGAATCCCTCACTACCCTCTAGCAGGCACTGTGATTGATTGGCAGGATAGCAGCATTAAACTGATTCATATCCCGATCTACAAATAAGTGTCTATCTTTCTTTATAATCATTAAGTAGGGTAAGAAGATGAAGTAGGATCAAGAAAGTGAGCAAGCTTTCCAGTCTTTGAAGAAATACCTAGCTAGCCCGCCTTAGCTAGTGAAACCCCTGTCGGGAGAAGAGCTACAACTTTACTTGGCAATATTAGAAACCGCTACCAGCGGGGCATTGGTGACAGAATGTAGTAACAGGGCCTAGAGACCAATTTACTATTTAAGCCGTGCTTTGACCAAGTCTGAGAAAAACTACACCCTCATGGAGAAACTTGCTTATGCACTTGTGACTACAGCCAGAAAGCTTCGACCCTATTTTCATGCTCATACCATTGCAGTAATGACAGATCAACCATTGAGATAGTTCATTCAGAGGCCAGATGTATCGGGCAGGTTGGTCCTATGGGCCCTAGAGCTCACCCAGTATGATATAAAATACAAGGCAAGAATAACAATCAAGGCTCAGGCCTTGGCTGACTTCGTAGCAGAATTCAGTACGACCTCTAATCCAGATACCATCACGGTCCTGAACCCGGATTCAGAACTATTGGAAATGGCCCACTGATTGCAAGACCTGGATACTATACACGGATGGAGCATCAAATCAAGTAGACTATGGAGCAGGGATCGTCCTTACCGATCTAGAAGGGATCCAATGCAGCCACTGTTTCAGGTTTAAGTTTAAAGCCACCAACAATGAAGCGGAGTATGAAGCCTTGTTAGCAGGGATGAAAGTAGCTAAAGAATTGGGGGTGGATTTCCTCTTGGTAAGGAGTGATTCACAGCTAGTAATCAACCAAGTGTCCAGTTTGTACCAGGTGAAGGGTGACAACATGATAGTGTATCTCAAAAAGGTTTGGGAAACAGCAACAAGATTCAAGGGTATGAAGATGAAACAGGTTCCTTGAAAGAACATTCATCGAGCAGATGTCTTGGCCAAGATTGCTGCAACCGAAGGGCAAGCATTTCCTAGAGGGGTACCACTCCAACTTCTACCCTAACCCAGCATAGCTAGGGGATTATAAGTGAACCCAGTTGACCGACTTCCTTGCTGGATGGATCCTATAGCTGACTATCTCCGAAATGATAATCTTCATGTAGATCCGGATCAAGCATGTAAGCTCAAAAGGATCGCTACCCAGTACTGCCTGGTAGAAGGATACCTCTACCACAAAGGAAAATCCCTTCCATTACTAAGATGTCTACATCCGAATGATGCTCAATGGGCGTTGAATGAAGTACACGAGGGGGACTGCGACAACCATGTATCGGGTGAAACCTTGGCTTACCAAGTTCTTAGAATGGGCTACTTCTGGCCTACTTTGCATCAAGATGTGAAAAAGTTTACGCAATCCTGTGAACCCTATCAAAAGACAGTAAATCTCTATCACCTACCTCTAGAAAGGCTTGCTTCTATTAGCACACCTTACCCCTTTGCCATATGGGGGCTAGACCTTATCGGGCCACTTCCCACTTCTCCTGGTCAGGCCAAGCATGCTGTAGTGGCAATAGACTACTTTACCAGGTCAGTGGAAGCAAAGTTCTTTACAAAGATAACCGAGGCAAACACCATGAGTTTTGTCAAGGAAAACATTGTGTAAGTTTCTCAAAGTTTGATTGGCTTATTTTGGTGACAAACCACAATTAGGGTTTGTATTGTAAGGGTAACTTAGGTGCATGATGATCAAGCTCAAAGGCCCTCTCAAGTCCTCAAGATGATAAGCACTCCAAAGGTATATTTCTAGTGCTTAGTTTTTCATTAAAGAGATTTAGTTGCACACACACACTACAATTGTTTGCATATGTATGCTTTACTTTTATGTGCATTCTCTTCACATGTCATATTTCACACTTGCATTTTGTTGTTATATTTGGTTGTGTGTTAGTGTGTCTAGTAATTTGTTTCCCAAATATTGTTCGGAAACGTCCACACATGCATAATGGTATGCTTGGTTAGCGTGATGATCGCCTTCGGAGAATGCCCTTGGCTTCTCCTTTGGTTTCACCAAAAGTGGTGAAACTGTAGTTTGATCGACGGCCATGATCGCCGAATGAAACCGCCATTTATGTCTAGAAGGTTCTAGAGCATTTCTACAGTTATGATCGGCGGCCACGACCGCCATTTGAAACCGTCGATTAGACCTGGTCGATTTAATCTCTCGAGTCTATTTCTGCGGTTGTGATCGGCGGTTATGAAACCGCCAATTGAAACCGCCGATGTTCCCTTTGTTAGGATTACGCTCAATAGCAAGAGTGTAATATTGTTTTTGACAATCTTATCATATTAATAAAGTGATTTCTGTTTTAACAAATCTTATAGCATTTATAGTTTGAATATTATAATTGTCAAAGTAAATAATCATAAGGTCAAAAGACTATAAGAAAAGAAGAATTGTTCGTACATCTGGATATGTATGAAGTAGACATAATTCTTTAGTTAGTCTTGAATAAATATTCACAACTTAAGGTAAAGGTTGGGCACCTTTATCTTGTTAAAGTTGTAGATTCTTTTGCTAGCATTTGAGTGGGATCAAATGTGTTATGATGAGTCTAAATCATCAAAGTGGTTTTTAGTAAAAGAATCTAGTGCACTAAATGCATTGAATAGGATCACAATGAAATACTTTATCTAGAACCGTCAGTAGATAAAAGTCTTTTCATTATGAGGACAATTGGAGAGTCTATCTTAATCCTAAGATAAATGATGGACTTATGGTTACACGTGTTATCATTTGAGCTATCATTGAGTACGATTATATAGCATAGTCTATCCTCGATAGTTTGGTGGTATTCATTTACTAATCGATAGAGGACTTTATTTATAGATATGGACATCGTGGCTCCATTTATTAAATGAGAGTATAATATCATCATATGGATGTTTTGAGATATTGGATATTAAATCTCAACGTTGAGTTTTCGATAGTGTCTATTGAAAACATGGCTTCTGGTCAAGTCGGAATATCCAAGTTCAAAATGTAGTCATATGAGTAAATTTGGTAACTAGGAGAGCTATAGGCGGTCTATGAGCTCTTGGCGATTACTGATATTATTCACGAGAATTCACTATCTCCAATAAGATTGTCTAGGGTATGAATGAGGAACTTTTACTTATTCTATCTTTATTTAAAAGTGCAATTTTAGTTCTTTAGTGGAATGAACTAAAATTAATAGATCGAACCTAAGTGAATCATTTATTGATTGTGATTGGGTTATGTCTATTGAAGCTTAAATTTAGATAGCCCGCCAAGATTCCCAATCCACACGGACTTGCATGGATCAGTTGATATATTCTACTGGACTAATTTATAGGTCCATCTAGAATTGTATTAAGGCATGTGGACTTGTTTCTTTTAGTAAGAATGAGCCTAGTTCACATGTGGGCCTTTTATTAAGGTCCAATGGATTTAATAAAATGGAAAAACAATATATAAGCCCACGTATGGACTTGGGCGGCAAGGCTAAATATAATAGCCGATTATATTGTTTTATTTTTATTATTTAATTAAATGGGAATCAAAATCTTTTTATGACTAGGAAATATGTTTCTTAGTAGTATACTATTATGGTAGTATATTGAGAATAAAAGACTTTATTTGATAAGAAGATAAATAAAAGGATTTTATTTATCTAGTTAAATTATGAAGTTTTTGATATAGTCACAAATACAATAAAGAGTTGGATTAGGGTTTGAATTCTAAAAAGATTGATAGGAGTCTTTTGTGGAAACACAAATACTCTTTTGTAGAGGATTTCGGTCACCACCTAAAAGACTATCAAGAGAATTCGGCCAACCCTAAAATAAAAGAGCAAGGAATTCAGCCACCCTATATATTAGAAGATATAGAATTCGGCCACCCTACTTGCTAGGCTTGAGAGTTATTTTCTTTTGCTTAAGAAAAATAAAATCCAACTCTAGAGATTAGTGTGAGAATTTGGCCAAGAGAAAAAAAGAGAAGAGATTGTTTTATTTCGATAGTGCACTAGTAGCTTATACATCAATAGGCTTTGTGCACAACTTCGAATAAGGTTCACAAGAGTTTCGATCATTAGATTGAGAATTCAAAAGTGACCGGAACGTTCTTTGTTATCTCTTGGAGGTTTAGTGACTAACGAAAAAGAAAAAGTTTTGTAATCCATCCTCAGGTACACAATTCAAAGAAAGGGAGACCATGCTCATAGGTGATTCACGTTCGTGATTGGATTGGAAGATCTTACGGATTACCATCGACGCAACGTCAATTGGATCACACGACAAAGGTACGATACTTTTAGTTATATGTTAATTAATTAAGGGGTTAAGGTTCATCTTAAGGAAAAATTTTAAAACATATTGAAACCTATTTTAGTCTCGCTTCCACTACGTGCATGCATTTTTCCCTACACCCCTGTTCTCTCGGGATCAATTCGGCTGTTGGATCGATGGTTTCGAAACCGCCGAATGAAACTGTCGATCGTGCGGTTCAGGGGTAAACCTGTCTTTTCACATGCCCTGCTTTTGATGTCTATAAATACATCACTTTCTCATCTCTCTGAACTTAACTCTTTCAATGTAAGAACCCTAAATTCTATATAAAGATCTGTGAGAGAAAAGGCAATCAAGATTGCTCATTGAAACACTCAAAACCATTTTCATATGCATTAAACTTCATCTAGCATCTTCTAGCATATCTAGGATGCTTGCTTGCATGGTTCTTGCTCAACACACTTGTTTTGGTATGTTCTTCACTAATTTCATCTAATCTTAGTGTTTTACTTATCAAGGCTTCTCTTTTATTACTTGTATGTTCTTAGATTATAATTTTATATACAAGATAGAGATTATTGTGTTGTTTTGATTGAGTGTTGTTTTGTGATAGCTAAACTTAGGATTTCTTAATCTATGTTAGTTATGCTTTATGACATGTCATTTACCAATTGATATCTAGGATTGATTTAATTGTCATCTTATTATCCTAGATAAGTATTTACTGTGACCTAGCACTAAGTACATAGTTGGATATCTTTGCATATTCACTTAGGTTGTTTAATCTCTTTAGTGAGAACTAAGTCTAGTGGCTAAGGTTGCTTAGGCCACAAGCAATTGGACTAGGTTCACTTTTATAAGCCTGCGGGCAGTGGTGGTGGGTTATATACCGGGATTAAGTTGTAAACACCATTGCAATTAGTGGATTCGATGTTCGTGTGTGGCGCACATAACAACCCATGGTTTTTCCCAGTTTGGGTTTTCATGTAAAAATCAAGTGTTATTTAATTTCTGCACTTTACACTTGATTTATCGCTTTAACTAGTTTGGGGTATTTTTGTAATATTGACTAAACACGAAAATTGGGTAATAACGATTAAAATATATTCACCCCCCTTTAGATAGTTTTATACACACCGTGCATTATTAGTTTCACATTGTCTGCCGATTCGGTAACCCAATGGCCATAATAACTTATTTGGGTAAACAATTTGACAAGGCCAAATCCAAGGAATTCTGTGAAGAGTGGGGTATCAACCTCCGTTTTGCATCAGTGGCTCATCCTTAGACTAATGGATTGGTGGAAGCTACCAACAAGACCATCAAAAAGCTCCTGAAGAAGAAACTTCAACAGAAGAAAGGGAAGTGGGCTGAAGAACTCCCAAATGTGTAATGGGCATATCGGACTACCGATAGGACTGCAACTGGGGAAAACCCCTACTCACTAGCTTTTGGAACAAAAGCAGTCTTACCCATTGAACATAGGCTAACATCTTTTAGGGTCTAACACATTAAACTAGAAGACAATGAAACAAAGTTAAGAACCAGTCTAGACCTTCTTGTGGAGAAGTAGGATAGGGCTTGCAGAGCGAGTAGCAGCCTACCAAAGCAAGATAGCTCGATGTTTCAATAGATGGGTGAACACTTGAAACTTTAAAGAAGGGGACTTGGTCCATAAAAAGGTAACTCAGAATACCTGGAAGAGGTCTGACGGGGTACTAGCTCCCAACTAGGAAGGTCCCTACTTGATAAAGATGGTGATTCAAAGAGGGGTCTACAAATTGGAAGATATAGATGGATACCCGGTGGACCACACCTGGAATGCCGATCACCTCAAAAGGTTCTACCCTTAGAGTTTGAAGAAAAATTTATTTCAGTTGGTATATCTCCAAATATACCTTGAATTTGCTTTGTATCGCTTGAGAAATTCAATAAAAGTCAGTTTTTTATCCTACATGATTCTCTTGAGTTCGTCTTGCCAATTTCACCATAACTGATCGCCTTAAGACCAGGAAAAGTCACATGGCATTCCTGCTGCCTTGGTCGGGGTATACCCTACTCTAGGAAAGATCTGGTGCATAAATGCCTAAGTGGCGTAGTCGCCTACCAGACTAAGGATCCATATTCGTGGCCCTAGTTGCCCACCGCATCCTCAAGACCAAGAGAACCTATACGGACCTCCTGAAGCCTCGGACGAGGAATACCCCTCTCCAAGAAAACCTGGTGCTAAAGTGACCTAAATTGCCAACCAGGACAGATCGCCAAAGAATTAGGATACCTTAACAAGATACTTGGTACCTTATTTTGCCATGTATACATATGAAAATATTTCATGATAAAAGTGAGCTGGGTTGCCTATCAGGGTTGGTTTAACACCCCCGATCCACCTAAAGCTAGCCAACCAAGCAGTATGCAGGGATCGTCAAGTATCTTGACTTACAGTGTTCTGATTAGAGTATCTAAGCAACCTCGGCATCCTACTAGGATCAATCAACACTTAGTTAAAATTACTTGCAAATTTTTTCACCAAGTCTTACAAGGGGACTATCGTCCAAATAGTTTTCAGAGATGATAGAAATTTGGTTTCCTCTAAGGCCTGATGGACAAATATTAAGGTACCAAGTATTGACAACATCTCCAACAAGTCTTAATCGGGTTATGAAACAAGCATGCAAGTGTCATATCCTACCAGGGTACATTTTAAGTGAGTAAAACAGGGCAGTTGCAAAAAAAAAAAGGCTTTCCATTGATCAATCAAGGTGCCCAACCCCCATTTCTGAGCTACAAAAAATAAAAATAAATATATGAATGAAATGAGAAAAATAATAGGTCATGCATCCTGCTTCTCCCGTGCTTCCTCCTCTTGGCCAGCTGCATCTGCTCCCTCAACAACCTTGGCTCCTACATCAGCTTGGACTTCTCCAGCTCCTAGCACCCTGGCTTCATCAGGAACATCTACCTCATCCACTAATACAACCTCGGTAGGATGCACAGAATCCTGCGCTTGATCATCTTGAGTAGCTGGAGGATCATGTACCCTCTTCTCGGTTGTTTCTACCAGGTCAACAACAGGCAGATAAGATCCCTGATGTAGAGAGGGATCCGGGATGGTAGCTGCTTGAGAAGGACCCTCTTGGTCTATATCAGCATCCAAAAATTAAGCAGCCTTGGCCTTAATTTGATCCTGGTCCCAGTTGAAGGCAGTCTGCAAGGTCAAAGGGAGGAGGAATGGCCTTGGTGACCTCATAGGAGGCGGTGAAGTACCCGTTCGCGAAAGTAGAGTCCACCCTGGCTTCATAAATACTCATTGAACCTCGCAAAAGCCGGTTCTCATCCAGGAGCACGGCCTTCTCCGCTTTCACACTCTCTCTTTCAGCACGGCTGTGTGTCTACTTGATCGTTTCTGTGTCCAAGGCATGCTTCATCCACTTTAGCTTGACTAAGGCCTCCTACCTACCAGTCTCAACATCAGAGACTGGACCAGGGAGCTTACACTCTACTCGGCCCAAGCCAAATCATCCTTGGCCTTCTCCAGTTTAGCCTAGAGTGCGAGATTGGCCTCTTTTAGAACTGTTACCTGCTACCCCATAACCAACGCAAATTTGAAACCCTACAAAGAGAAGAAAACAATAAGTATCCTCTAAATCAAGCAGGCAAGAAGATCAAGGATTATATCTGTAAGTTCCACAAGTTTGATTGGCTTATTTCGGTGACAAACCACATGTGGGGATTGATGTAAGGGTAGCTTAGGCTTTTGATGGCTGTTGTTTTGCACAACCAAGGCCCTCTGAAGTCCTTAAGAGAAGAAGCACCAAAGGTAAAATTCTAAGTGCTTACTTGCTTTGAAGAGATAGTTGCACACACTCACAACTCATGCATATGTTTAATACTTGTATGTTGTGTGTCTAATATGTGTGCATTAATGTTCATTAATCTCTCTCCTTGCATATATATATATATTTTTATTGCATCTTAGGATTAAAATGCCATGTCATGATAGAACTTGTTAACCAAAAATTGTTACCAGGGTGAAATTTCTAATTAACGGTTTATGAGGGACCCAAATCGGGATAGATCTGGCCTAGCAGGATACCTAGTAGCTCGATACCCCGCTAGTTCCTACAAATCGACTAAGTGCGGTGTATGGTAGTTGCGAGATAAGAGAAATTCTGGTACGTAGAAGCGTGAACACACAATTTGTTTTATATATTGACTTAGAATGAGATTTACAATCCAGTTGCTAAAACAACTATGATTACAATATCAAAGAAAACAAAAACGGTTGGGTGGGCAATGGTGATGGAGCTTTTCGTGCCTGTCGATAAGTGGAAAAAGTGAGGTAGGGTTTCGATCCCCTTTTTCTGTCAACATACGATGAATATATAGGCCCGTTTCTTGCTATGTGTTCCTAGAACTTCGGTCTAGGGTTTTAGCAAATTACAGGTCTTTCCTTCCCGATCAACGGGTTCGTTGGGGAATTTATACATTCAATCAAGTGATTCCTTCTTTCGTCCAATTTGATGGGAGTTGACTTTTATTTAAAATAGGATTCTATATGACAAGAATGAATGCCGTGTTTTAACTTGAGTTTTCTGTCTTGAACGGTGGCGTTTAATGTTCGTCTTCCTTCTCATGCTAATTGGGATACTTGTTTCTGGCGGGGTCGGAGGACATATGTGCTTATCGTCTGATTTATTCATCTAGTGCTTACCGCTGGCTTCTTAGTGGATTAGGATACTTGTTTCTTCTTCTTCTCCTTTCACGTTCTTGCTTTACCGGATCGGGGTACCAGGATGCCGGGGTATCGGGCTACCAGGCTACTTGGATGGGGTAGACAGGTGCTACGATTTCATAGCTGTAGAGTCTCTAGGGCTCTTTCTTTGAGGTTTCCTGGGGCTTTCCTTGGTCCTGAAGGTTTTGGACCTGGGCGGGGTGGGTAGGAGTTCGTACTCTAGCCTTCTCATAAGTAGGCAAGGTTCCCGGGTATCTCACCTATTGTTGCTTTCTACCCCGACTCATTCTTTAGGGTTGGCGGAAAATTATTCTTTGATCCCTGCCTTTTTTTTTTGGCAGTTGACAGAAGTCCCCCTTGACTTGAACACCGGTATCTTGCCGGGGTTGGAGTCAGGATTTCTAGTCCGTTTGAAGAATTTTTTCATTTTGTCTGCTTGTCTAGCTTCGTCCGGAAGGCTTCCATAACTAAGAGGGGAAATCCTCTTTGTATAAGATGGTATTTAATGACAATCCACGTGCCAAACGGTGGTTGCTTCAAATTCAAACTAGTCGTTTTGGGGGCGGCTTTTTCGGAGTTGTCCTCGCACACGTCTCTAGTCACTACTCTTTGTTTCCTTCTATGCTCCGGTAACCGTCCTTCTCCTATCTATAAATAAATCTCTCTTCTCTTTTCTTGTTTATGCTTCAATTGTCTTTCAGAAATCAAGAATTGAAGTCTTTTCCTCTTTTCGAATCTTTTTTTTCGCTTTTTTTACAATGGTGTCTCCCTCAAGATTTCCTACCCCTACTCAGGGTGCTCCATCGTCCTCCTTGCCTCCTCGACTTGCTTCCTCGAGTTCTCATTTTGCCTCCACCCATCTTCCTAGTAACCATGGCGAACCTTCGCACGTTTAGAAGGAAGATTCTGCGGGGAGTTCTCCATCAATCAAGGGAAAGAAACGCGGTCGGGGTGATGGTGACATTGCTGGAGAGGGTATTCAATCCCAACATTGTCGTTCTGGGAGGAATCCTCGAATCGGGTCGGGTTTTTATAACAAACCTGATGACTCGGTCCAGATAGTGGACGAAGAAGAGGGTTGAAAGTATACAAACGTAGTTAAATTGCTTAAGGCATACCTAGAGGGGGGGGGGGGGGTGAATAGGTTTTTACACCTTTTTCAATCCCTTGAACAAACTTTCGTTTGTCCCTCAAGGTAGCCTTACACCCAACAAAATAAACCAAGAAAGACATACATAAACAATATGAGAATATAATCATGTGAACAAGGTCTAAGTATATCACTTAGTTGTGTGAGGTATAAGAACAAATAAACACAACAACAAAGAAAGCTTGTATTTCAATAGATGTTCAATCAGTTACAAGAGTGATCAAATATCACTATATAAAAAATTACAATATACAAAAGAATCATATATACAAAAATGATGAAAAGAATGAATCCACAAATCACACTTTACAAATACTTGCTTCACTATATATCAAAAGTGAATAATATGAAACAAGATAATAACATACACAAATAAAATATAAAAGATAGAGATAGGAAGAATTAACACAAGAGATTTTTTAACGTGGTAAAACCTCCAAGGAGGAAACATCCACGGGTTGAAATACAACCATTAGGGTACTATATGTTAGGATTATGCTCAATAGCAAGAGTGTAATGTTGTAATTAACAATCTTTTTCATATTAATAAAGTGATTTCTGGTTTAACAAATCGTATAGCATTTATATTTTATATTATAATTGTCAAAGTAAATAATCATAAGGTCTAAAGACTATGGGAAAAGAAGAATTGTTCGTACATCTGGATATGTATGTGATAGACACAATTCTTTAGTTAGTCTTGAATATTGTTCACAACTTAAGTTAAAGGTTGGGCACCTTTATCTTGTTAAAGTTGTAGAATTCTTTTGCTAGCATTTGAGTGGGATCAAATGAGATATGATGAGTCTAAAATCATCGGAGTGTCTTCGAGCAAAAGGATCTAGTGCACTGGGTGCATTGAACTGGATCACAATGAAAAGCTTTATCTAAAACCGTCAATAGATAATAGTTTTTTCATTATCAGGACAATCGGAGAGTCTATCTTAATCCTGAGATAAATGATGGACTTATGGTTGCAAGTGATATCATTTGAGTTATCAATGAGTACGATTATATCGCATAGTCTATCCTCGATAATTTGGTGATATTCATTTGTTAATCGATAGAGGACTTCATTTATAGATATGGACATCGTGGCTCCATTTAATTAAATGAGAGTATAATATCATCATATGGATGTTTTGAGGTAATTGGATATTAAATCTCAACGTTGAGTTTTCAATAGTGTCTATTGAAAACATGGCTTCTGGACAAGTCAAAATATCCAAGTTCAAAACGTGGTCATATGAGTAAATATGGTAACTTGGAGAGTTATAGGCGGTCTATGAACTCTTGGCGATTACTGATATTAATCACGAGGATACACTATCTCCAATATGATTGTCTAGGGTATGAATGAGGAGCATCTTCCTTTTCTATCTTTATTTAAGAGTTCAGTTTTAGCTCTTTAGTGGAATGAGTTAAAATTAATGGATCGGACCTAAGTGAATCATTTGTTGATTGTGATTAGGTTATGTCTATTGAAGCTTAAATTTAGATGGCCCGCCAAGATCCCCAATCCACACGGACTTGTATGGATCACTTGATATATTCTACCGGACCAATTTAAGGGTCCATCTAGAATTGCATTTAATATATTAAGAATATAATATGCACATTATTTAAGTAATGGGCTGCTCAATTATATTAATATATTAATGAAAGACATGTGGGCTTGTTTCTTTTAGTAAGAATGGGTCTGGTTCACATGTAGGCTTTTTATTTAAAGTCCAATGGATTAAATGAAATAAGAAAATAATATTAGGCCCATCTTATATAAGTGGGGCGGCTAGGTTAAGGTTTTAACCTAAAAATATTATTTTGTTTCATTTGTTTTAATTAAATAAGAATTAATTGATTTATTGATTAATTGTTTAATTAAAGAAACAAATCTTTCCTAAAAGTAAAAGACTTGTTTGATAAGTAAATAAATAAATTAGTATTATTTATTTAATCAAATAAGGAGTCTTTTTTTGTTTAGTCAAATAAAAGAATAAAAATAAAAGAGTTGGATTAGGGTTTGAAGTCTATAAAGTTAAAAAGAATTAGGGTTGAATTTTAGTCACCCTATATAAGTGACATGATGAAATTCGGCCAACCCTAATCTTATACTACATAGAATTCGGCAACCCTAAAGGAAAAAGAAGAAAAATTCGGCCAACCTATATATATGTTCTTATAGGGTTCGGCCACATCAATTAATTGGTGCTTGAGTTTTTATTTTCTTTTTTTCTTCTTCTTAATTCTAAGAGAGTTTTTATTCTAGAGAGACAAAAAGGAGTGAAAAATTATTCTTTGATAGTATACAATTGCTTAAACATCAATAAGCTTGTGTATACGATATCGATCTAGGTTCACGCGAGTTTCGATCATAAGATTGAGAACTCAAAAGTGACCGGAATAATTTTGACATTCTTTTGATTGTTTTGTGACTAACAAAGAAAAGAAAGTATTTGTTTGGTCCATTCACAGGTTTGCAATTCAAAGGAAAGGGAGACCACGCTCCTAGGTGATCCACGTTCGTGCTCGGATTGAAGGTCTTGCGGATTACCATCGACGTAAGTCAATCGGATCACGCGACAAGAGGTAATTTACTTTTGTTGATATATATGCATGTTTATTGATTAAAAGGGTTTAAGGTTCATAAAGGAAAAAATTTTAAAAGTCACTAAATCGTTTTTAGTATCGCTTCCGCTGCGTGTAACACTTTTATTTATTATTTTTTCCCTACAATTGGTATCAGAGCCCTGGTTGAACCCTTTTAATTAATTAACGTATATATACGTGGATCTATTTCTTTTTATTGTGATTATGCATGTTTAGAAAGAGATGGCACTCTAGGTATTCAAATATATAATTACATGTGATGTATGGATTTATATATATTTTATGTGGTTTGTTATTGCTCGATTTTGGCCCTAGATTTTCAATGTAATTTTTGTTTCGGAGTTGTAACAAGAAGGGTGGTCTATTATCGCCATAATTCCTTCTTGGTAGATTGCTAGGTTTTATTTTTTTTTATATGTGCAGTATTTTTTAGGGTTACTGCAGTTTTTTTTTATTTATTTTTAGTATGTGCAGTTTTTGGTTTGTAAAAATACTGCAGTGAATAAAAAAAAAAAAAAAAAAGAAAATTAATACTGCAGTATTTATTATATATATACTGCCGTAATATTTTTAGGTCTTGAAGATTCGAAGACACGAAGCAAAACGAAGCAACCGGAACCGTGAACGAGCACCGTGCGCACCCTAGGAGTTGATTGGGCTGCGCCTGGCAAGCCCATTGCAAGGTGGGCTGCGCACGGCAGCCTTGAAGGCCCTATGGGCTGCGCATGGCAGCCCCTTTGTGGGGTTGTGGGTCGTGCACGCCCATGGGGGTTGGGCCGAAGGATGAGCGTATGGTTGATGGGCCACCTGAAGATCTTGTATGCCTGACAAATTGTAATTTACTTGTTTTTCTAGGATGGGCCAAAATTGTTGCTATTTAATTTATGCTTAAATATTACAATATTTGTTATTGTATGATAACATGACATATAGAATAGGAGTGCCACGCATATATCTCCTTTGGTATGAACATGCATTGAATGATTTAGGTATCTAAATTGGCATCTAGATAACTCGGTAAATCATTCTATGGGATTTAATCACACGCCTTAAATAATTGAGTGGGAGAAGGTGTTTTTGTAACACCTATGGCCTCCAAGGTTAGTTGAGCCTAATTATTTATTGGTAATCCCCCCAAGGGGCGTCCATGAATAGAATTTAGCAACATACTTCCTTACAAGGATAGACTAGACAATGGACTCAAACGAGATCTACTCCCCAAGGAGGGATTTTCGTGAGAGAAAATTGAGGGTCGATATCTTGGTAACACACTCAATGTAATTTTATTGATATCCTCCCAAGAGTTCTTGTTAATAAAATTGCAAGGCTAAAATTGAAAACGCTGGTTGTTATGTTAACAATTAGGTGGGACCTAGTCTAACTAGTAAATGGTGCGAACTCCCAAAGGAGGCGTAACATTTATGGGTGTTAGATCACCGTTGAATTTTATGATTGAGTTATTTATTTAATTCAAGATAAATATTTAAAAGTGCTTTATCATGATTATTTACTTATATATGTTTTGTTTTATTCAGAAATCATGACCCCATCACTTATGAACATCCTGAAAGATAACACTTTAACTGGAGATAATTATGTCACATGGAAAAGGAAAATTGGGTTGTTGCTGCAAAGTGAAAAACATAAGTTTGTTCTAACTACTCCTAAACCACCTGCTCCTAATAATGAATCTAGCATAATGTGTAGAGATGAGTATGAGCAGTGGAAGACTTCAGATGATATGGCAAAATGTTACATTATGGCCACTATCTCCGACGTGTTGCAACAGCAGCATGAAGGAATGGAGTCCGCTGCTGATATAATGATGTCTCTAGAGGAAATGTTTGCTATGAAGTCTAGGACAACTAAGAGAGAGGCAGTGACTGCTTTTATGAATCTTAGGATGAAACCTGGACAGGCTGTGAAAGATCACATGATGAAAGTCATAGCACATCTCAACATTGCTGAACTGCATGGCGCTGAGATAGATGGTGAGACAAAGATTGATATGGTTGTCAATTCATTGTCAGATTCCTTTGATCAGTTCAAATTGGACTACACTTTGAACAAAAAGGAATACACCTTACAAGGCCTGATGCAAGATGTTCAAAGTGCTGAAAAGATCTTTGTGAAAGGCAAAGGTCAAGAGATTCATATGGTTGGTAAAGTTGCTACTGTTAAGGCCCGTCAAAAGGTCAAGAAACAACAGAAGAAAAAGCAACTTGGGCCTATCAAGAAGGAGACCAAGAAAGTAACCAAGATCAAAGGGAAATGCTTCCTTTGTGGTGAAAAGGGACATTGGAAGAGAAATTGCCCAAAGTCCCAGAACAAGAAGGAAGAAGGTAATTTGAATTATCTAGAAACATGTTTTTTGGCTGATTCTACAGATTCTTGGATCATAGACTCAGGAGCCACTAATCATGTTTGTTATTCCTTGCAGGGGTTTCAAGAAAGGAGAAAGCTGAGTAAGAATGAAATCAATTTGCGCTTGGGCAACGGAACGTTAGTATCTGCAAGTGCAGTGGGAGATATTAGAGTTTATTTGGATTCTAGAAGGCATTTAGATTTAATAGACGTTTATTATGTACCTCAATTCAAGAGGAATTTAATTTCAGTTTCTTGTTTGAATAAATTTGGATATTCGGTTACTTTTAATAAAGTTTTTATTATTAGTAAGAATGACAAAATTATTTGCCAAGGTACATTGGAAAACGGTCTATACTTTTTGCATAGAAATATCTCTCACTCGTTAGACACAGAAATAACGGAACCTAATCATAAAAGAGTAAAATTATCAACAGATGAAACCTATCTTTGGCATTTACGCTTAGGTCATATTAACCTTAATAGGATTAAAAGACTGGTATGTGACGGACCTTTGAGTGACTTAAAGGTTGATGATCTACCAACTTGTGAATCTTGTTTGGAAGGTAAAATGACCAAAAGGACGTTCTCTGCCAAAGGTGCAAGAGCCACTGAATGTTTAGGATTGATACACACTGATGTATGTGGACCTATGAGCATTCAAGCTAGAGGTGGATATGAGTACTTCATCACCTTCACGGATGATTACTCGAGATTTGGTTATGTGTATCTCATGAGACATAAGTCGGATGCTTTTGACATGTTCAAAGCATTCAAAGCTGAAGTGGAAAATCAGCTTGAGAAACACATAAAAATCTTGAGATCTGATCGTGGTGGAGAATATCTATCTGGTGAGTTTCAGCAATATCTTATTGATAATGGGATAGTTTCTCAGTTTTCTGCACCAGGTACACCTCAACAAAATGGGGTAGCAGAAAGGAGAAATAGAACTCTTTTGGATATGGTTAGGTCTATGTTGAGTTATTCAACGCTTCCTATTTCTTTTTGGGGATATGCTTTACAAACTGCTATATACATTCTAAACGATGTACCATCTAAGTCTGTTCCTAAAACACCGCATGAGTTGTGGACTGGGCGCAAGCCTAGTTTACAACACTTAAGGATATTTGGTTGTCCTGCGCATGTGTTAAAAGGAAAGACAGAAAAGATGGAGTCCCGTTCAGAAACATGTATATTTGTAGGGTATCCAAAAGAAACTAAAGGATATTATTTCTATAGTCCTTCAGATCTTAAAGTATTTGTTTCGACAAATGCTAAATTTCTGGAAAAGGACTATATGAATGATTTTGTGCCTAGAAGTAGAATTGTCCTGAATGAGATGTCAGGAGATACAATTCCACGAGAGGTTACACAACCTAACCCAATTGTAAGTTCCGATCCAACACAAGATCAACAACCTACCATTCCTTGTCGTAGTGGGAGGGTTAGAACACAACCCGAAAGATACATCGGTCTGGGAGAATCAGTGGAGAATCTCCCGGACGACGATGATCCCTATACGTACAAGGAAGCTATGGAGGATGTTGATAGTCGCCATTGGCAAAAGGCAATGCAATCCGAGATTGAATCTATGTTCAATAACAAAGTCTGGTCCCTTGTAGACTTGCCTAAAGGGATAAAACCCATTGGATGCAAGTGGGTATACAAGAGGAAAAGAGGTATGGATGGAAAGGTGGAAACCTTTAAAGCTAGATTGGTAGCTAAAGGGTATACACAGAAAGAAGGTATCGATTACGAGGAAACCTTCTCTCTTGTGGCCATGCTTAAATCCATTAGGATACTCTTATCCATTGCAGCATCTTTAGATTTAGAGATTTGGCAAATGGACGTCAAGACAGCTTTCCTAAATGGAAGTCTTGACGAAAGCATCTACATGATGCAACCAGAGGGATTCATTGAAAAAGGCCAAGTGGATAAGGTATGCAAGTTGCAGAAATCCATATATGGATTAAAGCAAGCATCCAGATCCTGGAACATAAGGTTTGATCAAGCTGTCAAAGGTTTTGGATTTATTCAAAATCCTGACGAACCTTGTGTATACAAAAGGATTAAAGGCGACAAGTTGGTTTTCCTGATTCTTTATGTTGATGATATACTACTCATTGGAAACGATGTAGGTGTATTGACATCAGTAAAAGAATGGTTAGCAAAACAATTTGATATGAAGGACTTAGGAGAAGCAAGTTTTATTCTAGGTATCCAAGTGATAAGGGATAGAAAGAATAGAACGATTGCATTATCCCAAGCTTCATACATAGACAAGATCTTGTCTAGGTTTTCCATGCAGGATTCCAAGAAAGGTATGTTACCTTTCAGACATGGAATCAAGCTTTCTAAGGAACAAGTTCCTAAGAATGAGCATGAAGAGCAATTCATGAGTAGAGTTCCATATGCCTCGGCAGTTGGAAGTCTCATGTATGCAATGCTCTGTACTAGACCAGATATTTGTTTTGCAGTTGGCATAGTTAGCAGGTTTCAATCGAAACCTGGTCCTGATCACTGGACGGCAGTCAAGCATATTTTCAAGTATCTCAAGAGAACGAGAGATAGTATGCTTGTATACTCTGGAGGGGATTTGGTTCCCGTTGGGTATACAGATTCTGATTTCCAATCAGATTCTGACTCCAGAAAATCCACATCAGGGGCTGTGTTTACTATTGGAGGAGGAGCAGTTATATGGAGGAGTATCAAGCAATCTTGTATTGCTGATTCCACCATGGAAGCTGAGTATGTTGCTGCATGCGAAGCTGCCAAAGAGGCTGTTTAGCTCCGCCAATTCTTGATTGACTTAGAAGTGGTTCCTAGTGCGAATAAGCAGATCACTATCTACTGTGACAACAGTGGAGCAGTGGCTAATTCGAAAGAACCAAGAAGTCACAAGAGAGGTAAACACATTGAAAGAAAGTATCATCTTTTAAGGGAGATTGTTCAAAGAGGTGACGTGACGATTACCAAAATCGCGTCAACAGAAAATCTAGCGGATCCCTTCACAAAGGCTCTACCTCAGAAGAGTTTCGATGGGCATCTAGAGAATATGGGCTTGAGAGATATGACACATTTGCTATAGCGCAAGTGGGAGATTGTTAGGATTATGCTCAATAGCAAGAGTGTAATGTTGTAATTAACAATCTTTTTCATATTAATAAAGTGATTTCTGGTTTAACAAATCGTATAGCATTTATATTTTATATTATAATTGTCAAAGTAAATAATCATAAGGTCTAAAGACTATGGGAAAAGAAGAATTGTTCGTACATCTGGATATGTATGTGGTAGACACAATTCTTTAGTTAGTCTTGAATATTGTTCACAACTTAAGTTAAAGGTTGGGCACCTTTATCTTGTTAAAGTTGTAGAATTCTTTTGCTAGCATTTGAGTGGGATCAAATGAGATATGATGAGTCTAAAATCATCGGAGTGTCTTCGAGCAAAAGGATCTAGTGCACTGGGTGCATTGAACTGGATCACAATGAAAAGCTTTATCTAAAACCGTCAATAGATAATAGTTTTTTCATTATCAGGACAATCGGAGAGTCTATCTTAATCCTGAGATAAATGATGGACTTATGGTTGCAAGTGATATCATTTGAGTTATCAATTAGTACGATTATATCGCATAGTCTATCCTCGATAATTTGGTGATATTCATTTGTTAATCGATAGAGGACTTCATTTATAGATATGGACATCGTGGCTCCATTTAATTAAATGAGAGTATAATATCATCATATGGATGTTTTGAGGTAATTGGATATTAAATCTCAACGTTGAGTTTTCAATAGTGTCTATTGAAAACATGGCTTCTGGACAAGTCAAAATATCCAAGTTCAAAACGTGGTCATATGAGTAAATATGGTAACTTGGAGAGTTATAGGCGGTCTATGAACTCTTGGCGATTACTGATATTAATCACGAGGATACACTATCTCCAATATGATTGTCTAGGGTATGAATGAGGAGCATCTTCCTTTTCTATCTTTATTTAAGAGTTCAGTTTTAGCTCTTTAGTGGAATGAGTTAAAATTAATGGATCGGACCTAAGTGAATCATTTGTTGATTGTGATTAGGTTATGTCTATTGAAGCTTAAATTTAGATGGCCCGCCAAGATCCCCAATCCACACGGACTTGTATGGATCACTTGATATATTCTACCGGACCAATTTAAGGGTCCATCTAGAATTGCATTTAATATATTAAGAATATAATATGCACATTATTTAAGTAATGGGCTGCTCAATTATATTAATATATTAATGAAAGACATGTGGGCTTGTTTCTTTTAGTAAGAATGGGTCTGGTTCACATGTGGGCTTTTTATTTAAAGTCCAATGGATTAAATGAAATAAGAAAATAATATTAGGCCCATCTTATATAAGTGGGGCGGCTAGGTTAAGGTTTTAACCTAAAAATATTATTTTGTTTCATTTGTTTTAATTAAATAAGAATTAATTGATTTATTGATTAATTGTTTAATTAAAGAAACAAATCTTTCCTAAAAGTAAAAGACTTGTTTGATAAGTAAATAAATAAATTAGTATTATTTATTTAATCAAATAAGGAGTCTTTTTTTGTTTAGTCAAATAAAAGAATAAAAATAAAAGAGTTGGATTAGGGTTTGAAGTCTATAAAGTTAAAAAGAATTAGGGTTGAATTTTAGTCACCCTATATAAGTGACATGATGAAATTCGGCCAACCCTAATCTTATACTACATAGAATTCGGCAACCCTAAAGGAAAAAGAAGAAAAATTCGGCCAACCTATATATATGTTCTTATAGGGTTCGGCCACATCAATTAATTGGTGCTTGAGTTTTTATTTTCTTTTTTTCTTCTTCTTAATTCTAAGAGAGTTTTTATTCTAGAGAGACAAAAAGGAGTGAAAAATTATTCTTTGATAGTATACAATTGCTTAAACATCAATAAGCTTGTGTATACGATATCGATCTAGGTTCACGCGAGTTTCGATCATAAGATTGAGAACTCAAAAGTGACCGGAATAATTTTGACATTCTTTTGATTGTTTTGTGACTAACAAAGAAAAGAAAGTATTTGTTTGGTCCATTCACAGGTTTGCAATTCAAAGGAAAGGGAGACCACGCTCCTAGGTGATCCACGTTCGTGCTCGGATTGAAGGTCTTGCGGATTACCATCGACGTAAGTCAATCGGATCACGCGACAAGAGGTAATTTACTTTTGTTGATATATATGCATGTTTATTGATTAAAAGGGTTTAAGGTTCATAAAGGAAAAAATTTTAAAAGTCACTAAATCGTTTTTAGTATCGCTTCCGCTGCGTGTAACACTTTTATTTATTATTTTTTCCCTACACTATATATATTGGACGATAAAAATAGAGAATCCACAAAGTGACCAATCTTTAGCTCACCCAACCTAGTGGAGTCTAAGTCTATCCAACCCTATTAGAAAGTATGAAATCCCTCAATGATGCGGAACCACCATATATTGGACAACACACAAAACCAACGTCGATGGAAGATTAGAAATTCCTCAAGAGTGTATACACCTCCCGTGTACCCCGCTCTTTTGGAGTCTATGTCTAACCATACGCCTAGGCCTACCAATATAATAGTCAATTCCCTATCCAAGGCACTCATGCCTCTAGGAAGCCTCCCATGCATGACTATCCTGAGTCCTCCCGACTCTAGCCATGACTTCTTGCTTGTCTATCCGAGTCCTCCCGACTCTAGACAAGTCTTCTTGCTTGGCTATCCGAGTCATCCCGACTCTAACCAAGACTTCATGCCTTTTACAAGGACTTCCTAGTGTGATCATGTGAATGCAAATGATGCAAACAACCAATTCAACATAGAACATGTGATCAATACATTCCATGGTACAAATAGACCTAAACATGTGATATCACAAGTAATAAAAGTCTAGATGCAAAATACAAGAATAAAACCTAAAGCATGTGTAAACACCAAACACATAAGCTCAAAGTCTCATTCACACATACAACACTTGAACAAAATATATTCATGAAGTACAAGTTCAAGATGCTATCAACATACAATAAAATGCTAGATACATGAGATTAAATCAATCAATATTCTAGCCAAAAATATAGAGCAAGGATTTAAGATATAAATCAATTAAATCCTAGATAGCTCTAAAACACATACAAATACAATAATCCTAAATTTCATCAATCAAAGGATCAAAACAAATCTCAAGGTCATTTATCACAAAATTGATTCAATCAAGTCACAAACAACCTAAGATATCAACCTAATCACAATACAACTCACAATCATGTGAAAAACCTAGAATCATGGAAACTAGTTCACAAATGTCTCTAAATAGACTTTTGATTAGGATTGATTGTGAAGCTATCTTTCTCAATAGCATTCACCAAACATACAAGTATATATAGAAGAAGAAACCCCAAGCAAATTGAAGGTTATAAAAGAAGAAATCCCAAAGATTAGACCAATACCTTGGATTCACAAGCTGGTTCAGTTTTCTATGTAGAACCACCAGCAATATCGATCAAACAGCTGCCAAACCACTTGAAAAAGGTAGAGGACTTGATTACAAACGATCTCCAACTTGAATCACTCAATTCCGACTCCGTATGAAGAAGTTATGGTGTTTGGAAGGTGAGAAAATTTGGGAGAAAAAATCTGACGGGATTTTACAATTTTTCTTCTTGAAAACAAAATGGAGGGAATGGAGGGAATTAAAAAGGAGGAGAGAGAAGGAAAAAATGGACCAATCAAGAGTGGCCATGTCACCCCAGCCCATGGGGGGCTCGTGGGCCACACGGGGCCAGAGAGGCTCTCTGGCCGTGGGGCCCACGGCTCCCACACGGCTTGGGCCACGTGGCCTCTTGGCCACTCTTTCCTCTCGCGTACTCCCTTACGTTCTTCAGCCGTATCTTGGGCATCCGAACTCTGATTTTGAATCCAATTTTGGATTACGAACTGTGACACCCTTACGCACGATGATGATTATACAAATTTGAAAAATGGTTGAGAAATCATCTCAGAAAACGACGATGAAGTCAACTCAACGAATGAGAATGAAAAATAGCGTAGCTACATCGTTTGGACTCGAAACTAAATGAATGAGTAACCGAAATGACCGGAACTCAATAAGGAATCATAATAGAGCATATTCAAGTCCAAATACAAAAATAGAGAAACATAAAAACACAAAGACACACACATATGCTATTTCCTAGACATAGTCCTAGAACATGCAATAAGCAAAGTTTGTCAAGATAGTATAAATGCATGAGCATATATTATCAAGTGTATGAAAGTGATATGTAAATGATGTTTAACCATGAAGGAATACACAAGGATGCCATGTGTGTGTGTGTGCCTAGCCTTGTAAGAGATATGAGGTCTTATATTACCTTTGATGATCAATGAAGCACATATCTCTTTGAAGCCGGCATTTTGCATGAATTGTGGCCAAGACTTTCTTCGTCTTCATAAATCTTCAACATATGGACCACTAAACATTACAAAAGAAACATGTTTTGATATGGAATACATGTCAACACAAACTATAAACCTAACAAGGGTGCTAATGTCGATGACAAGGAAGGGGAGGAGGTGGATGATAGCCATACTATGGACTCTCTAGGAGCTCTTGTTGGGCCCCTCCTCCCTTTTGGTGAAGGCCGCATAATCCCGGAGTCGGTCTGCACCGCTAACACCTTAGCCCGACTTAGGAAGGCCTACAGGATATGACGTTATCCGTCTTTCCCTCCCTCACCGGGGATATGACGTATATACTCCTCCTTTAGGCTGCCTGTTAATTCATGTAACCGCCTTTAAATGTTGAGTTCGGCTTCCTCTTCATCCATCTATTTGCAGGTTGCTTGTCGCTCTAGAACTAGCTCCACTACAAATTTCACCTGGATTCTAGAAGAATCTGATGGGGTTCCTAGTGCTCTGGAAGGAGTAGTGTAAAAAAGAATGCATTGAGAAGAAGCCCGACTTCGATGAATTTCGTTATATTTATCAAATAACGAGTATGGTTCCTTGTGTAAGGAAACATAGAGTGCACGTAGCGGAAGCGAGACTAAAATCGAGTTTAGTATAGTTTAAAATTTTTCCATAATTTGAACCTTAACCCTCTAATTAATTAACATATAACACTAAAGATATCATACCTTTGTCGCGTGATCCGATTGACATTGCGTCGATGGTAATCCGCAAGATCTTCCAATCCAATCACGAACGTGAATCACCTAGGAGCGTGGTCTCCCTTCTCTTTGAATTGTGTACCTGAGGATGGATTAACAAAACTTTTTCTTTTTCGTTAGTCACAACAAGTTCCAAGGGACAACAAAGAAGGTTCCGGTCACTTTTGAATTCACAATCTTTAGATTGAAACTCGCATGAACCTTATTCGAAATTGTGCACAAAACCTTTTGATGTAAAAGTAACTAGTGCACTATCGAAATAAGAACAAACTTTTCTCTCTATTCCTCTTGGCCCCCTAGTCTAAGAGTTGGATTCTAATTTTCAAGCTAAAGAAAAATAACTCTCAAGCAAGCCTTTAGGGTTACCGAATTCTTATTCACCTAAAATATAATGTTTGTAGTCACCGAATATAATATATATATATAACTCACTCAATTCTTGCCATATAATCTAATATATATATCAGCATGAATTCTTGCCCATATCTCGTACATAGTGGGCGAATTCTTGCTATATAGAATATATATATATATATATATATATGTCTTACAGAATTCTTGCCATATAATCTAATATATATATATGACCGTGTGCTTTATAAATATATATATATATATATATATATATTCCGGCAATTAATTGCCATATATATTTCATATATATCTATATATTGAGGCCGAAATCCTTTACCATGTAGGATTTGTGTCTTTTGACTTATATCCTAACCCTAGGTAGATTTCCTTAGAATTCCAAACCCTAATCCAACTCTTTAGTGTATTTGTGACTATATAAAAGACTTCCTTATTTGACTAGATAAATAAATCCCTTATTTATCTACTTACCAAATAAAGTCTTTTATTTTATTTATACTACCACAATAGTATACTACTAAGAAACATATTTCCTAGTCAGAAAAAGATTTTGATTTTTAATTAAATAATTAATTAATCAATTAATTAATTTCCATTTAATCAAATAATTAAAATAAAACAATATAATATCATATATATATCTCGGCCATGTGCCATATATATTAATATATCTATATATTGTTTTTCTATTTTATTAAATCCATTGGACCTTAATAAAAGGCCCACATGTGAACTAGACCCATTCTCACTAAAAGAAACAAGTCCACATGCCTTTCATTAATATATTAATATAATTAATCAGCCCATTAAATAAATAATGTGCAAATTATATTCTTAATATATTAAATACAATTCTAGATAGACCCATAAATTGGTCCGGTAGAATATATCAAGTGATCCATGCAAGTCCATGTGGATTGGGGATCTTGGTGGGCTATCTAAATTTAAGCTTCAATAGACATAACCTAATCACAATCAACAAATGATTCACTTAGGTCCGATCTATTAATTTTAACTCATTCCACTAAAGAGATAAAATTGAACTCTTAAATAAAGATAGAATAAGTAAATATTTCTCATTCGTACCCTAGACAATCTTATTGGAGATGGTGTATCCTCGTGAAGAATATCAGTAATCGCCAAGAGCTCATAGACCGCCTATAGCTCTCCAAGTTACCATATTTATTCATATGACCACATTTTGAACTTGGATATTTTGACGTGTCCAGAAGCCATGTTTCAATAGACTCTATCGAAAACTTAACGTTAAGATTCAATATCCAATACCTCAAAACATCCATATGATGATATTCTACTCTCATTTAATAAATGGAGCCACGATGTCCATATCTATAAATGAAGTCCTCTATCGATTAACAAATGAATATCACCAAACTATCGAGGATAGACTATGCTATATAATCGTACTCATTGATAACTCAAATGATACCACTTGCAACCATAAGTCCATCATTTATCTCAGGATTAAGGTAGACTCTCTGATTGTCCTGACAATGAAAAGACTATTATCTATTGACGGTTCTAGATAAAGTATTTCATTGTGATCCAGTTCAATGCACCTAGTGCACTAGATTCTTTTACTCAAAGCCACTTTGATGATTTAGACCCATCATAACACATTTGATCCCACTCAAATGCTAGCAAAAGAATCTACAACTTTAACAAGATAAAGGTGCCCAACCTTTAACTTAAGTTGTGAACATTATTCAAGACTAACTAAAGAATTGTGTCTATCTCATACATATCCAGATGTACGAACAATTCTTCTTTTCTCATAGTCTTTTGACCTTATGATTATTTACCTTGACAATTATAATTATAAATGCTATAAGATTTTGTTTAAATAAACAGAAATCACTTTATTAATATGATAAGATTGTCAATTACAATATTACACTCTTGCTATTGAGCATAATCCTAACAATCTCCCACTTGCGCTATAGCAAATGTGTCATATCTCTCATTCCCATGTTCTCTAGGTGCCCATCAAAACTCTTTTGTGGTAAAGCCTTTGTGAAGGGATCCACTAGATTTTCTGTTGACACGATTTTGGTAATCGTCACGTCACCCCTATGCACAATCTCCCTAAGAAGATGATACTTCCTTTCAATGTGTTTTCCTCTCTTATGACTTCTTGGTTCTCTCGAATTAGCCACTGCTCCACTGTTATCACAGTAGATAGTGATCTGCTTATTCGCACTGGGAACCACTTCCAAGTCAATCAGGAATTGGCAGAGCCAAACAGCCTCTTTGGCAGCTTCGCATGCAGCAACATACTTAGCTTCTATGGTGGAATCGCAATACAAGATTGCTTGATACTCCTCCATATGGCTGTACCTCTTCCAACAGTAAACACAGATCCTGATATGGATTTTCTGGTAGTCAGAATCTGACTGGAAATCAGAATCTGTATACCCAATGGGAATCAAATCCCCTCCTAAGTATACAAGCATATTATCTCTCGTTCTCCTGAGATACTTGAAAATATGCTTGACTGCCGTCCAGTGATCAGGACCAGGTTTCGATTGAAACCTGCTAACTATGTCCACAGCAAAACAAATATCTGGTCTAGTGCAGAGCATTGCATACACGAGACTTCCAACTGCCAAGGCATTTGGAATCCTACTCATGAATTGCTCTTCATGCTCATTCTTAGGAACTTGTTCCTTAGAAAGTTTGATTCCATTTCTGAAAAGTAACAAACCTTTCTTGGAACCTTGTATGGAAAATCTAGACAAGATTTTATCTATGTATGAAGCTTGGGATAGTGCAATCGTTCTATTCTTTCTATCCCTTATCACTTGGATACCAAGAATATAACTTGCTTCTCCTAAGTCCTTCATATCAAATTGTTTTGCTAACCATTCTTTTACTGATGTCAATACACCTACATCGTTTCCGATGAGTAGTATATCATCAACATAAAGAATTTAGGAAAACCAACTTGTCGCCATTAATCCTTTTGCATACACAAGGTTCGTCACAACTTGATCGAACCTTATGTTCCAGGATCAGGATGCTTACTTTAATCCATATTTGGATTTTTGCAACTTGCATTGCCTTTTGCCAATGGCGACAATCAACATCCTCCATTGCTTACCTATACGTGTAGGGATCATCGTCGTCCTGGAGATTCTCCACTGATTCTCCCAGACCGATGTATCTCTCAGGTTGATTTCTAACCCTCCCACTACGACGAGGTATGGTAGGTTGTTGATTTTGTGATGGTGCGGAACTTAGAATTGGGCTAGGTTGTGTAACCTCTTGTGGAATTGTATCTCCTGACTTCTCATTCAGGACAATTCTACTTGTAGGTACAGAATCATTCATATAGTCCTTTTCCAGAAATTTAGCATTTGTTGAAACAAATACTTTAAGATCTGAAGGACTATAGAAATAATATCCCTTAGTTTCTTTTGGATACCCCACAAATATGCATGTTTCCGAACGAGACTCCATCTTTTCTGTCTTTCCTTTTAACACATGCGCAGGACAACCAAATATCCTTGAGTGTTGTAAACTAGGCTTTCGCCCAGTCCACAACTCATGCGGTGTTTGAGGAACCGACTTAGATGGTACATCGTTTAAAATGTATATTGTAGTTTGTAAAGCATATCCCCAGAAAGAAATATGAAGCGTTGAATAACTCAACATAGACCTAACCGTGTCTAAAAGAGTTCTATTTCTCCTTTCTGCCACCCCATTTTGTTGAGGTGTACCTGGTGCAGAAAACTAAGATATAATTCCATTATCAATAAGATATTGCTGAAACTCACCAGATAGATATTCTCCACCACGATCAGATCTCAAGATTTTTATGTGTTTCTCTAGCTGATTTTCCACTTCAGCTTTAAATGCTTTGAACATGTCAAAAGCATCAGACTTATGTCTCATGAGATATACATAGCCAAATCTCGAGTAATCATCTGTGAAAGTGATGAAGTACTCATATCCACCTCTAACTTGAATGCTCATAGGACCACATACATCAGTATACATTAATCCTAAACATTTAGTGGCTCTTGTGCCTTTGGTCCTGAACTACCTTTTGGTCATTTTACCTTCCAAACAGGATTCACAAGTTGGTAGATCATCAACCTTTAAGTCACTTAAAGGTCCATCACTAACCAATCTTTTAATCCTATTAAGGTTAATATGACCTAGGCGCAAATGGCATAGGTAGGTTTCATCTTATGATAATTTTACTCTTTTATGGTTAGGTTGCATTAATTTTGTGTCTAAAAAGTGAGAGATATTTCTATGTAAATAGAATAGACCATTTTCCAATGTACCTTTGCAAACAAATTTGTCATCTTTACTAATAATAAAAAAAATTTATTAAAAGTAACCGAATATTCAAATTTATTTAAACAAGAAACTGAAATTAAATTTCTCTTGAATTGAGGTGCATAATAAATGTCTATCAAATCTAAATGCCTACTAGAATCTAGATTAACTATAATATCTCCCACTGCACTAGCAGACACCAACGCTCCGTTGCCTAAACGCAAGTTGATTTCATTCTTACTCAGCCTTCTCCTTTCTTGAAACCCCCATAAGGAATAACAAACATGATTATTGGCTACTGAGTCTATGATCCAAGAATCTGTAGAATCTGCTAGTAAACATGTTTCAAGATAATTCACATTACCTTGTTCCTTCTTATTCTGAGACTTTGGGCAATTACTTTTCCAATGTCTCTTTTCACCACAAAAGAAGCACTTCCTTTTGATCTTGGTTACTTTCTTAGTCTCCTTCTTGGTAGGCCCAAGTTGCTTTTTCTTCTGTTATTCCTTGACCTTCTGACGGGTCTTAACAGTAGCAACTTTACCAACCATATGAATCTCTTCTAGAGACATCATCATATCAGCAGCAGACCCCATTCCTTCATGCTGCTGTTGCAACGCGTCGAAGATGGTAGCCATTTGGCCATCTCATTCGAGGTCTTCCACTGCTCATACTCGTCTCTTTGAATCACATTAGATTCATTAGTGGGAGCAGGTGGTTTTTAGAAGCAGTCAGAATAAACTTATGTTTTTCAACTCGCAGCAACAACCCAATTTTCCTTTTCCATGTGACATAATTATCTCCAGTTAAAGTGTTATATTTTAAGATGATCATTAGGGATGGGGTCATGATTTCTTAATAAAACAAAATTATATATGAGTAAATAATCATGTTTTAGCACTTTCAAATATTTATCTTGAATTAAATAAATAACTCAATCATAAAAATTCAACAGTGATCCAACACCCATAAATGTTACGCCTCCTTTGGGAGTACGTACAATTTATTAGTTGGACTAGGTCCCACCTAATTGTTAACATTGAACTCTTAAATAAAGATAGAATAAGTAAATATTTCTCATTCGTACCCTAGACAATCTTATTGGAGATGGTGTATCCTCGTGAAGAATATCAGTAATCGCCAAGAGCTCATAGACCGCCTATAGCTCTCCAAGTTACCATATTTACTCATATGACCACATTTTGAACTTGGATATTTTGACTTGTCCAGAAGTCATGTTTCAATAGACTCTATCAAAAACTTAACGTTAAGATTCAATATCCAATACCTCAAAACATCCATATGATGATATTCTACTCTCATTTAATAAATGGAGCCACGATGTCCATATCTATAAATGAAGTCCTCTATCGATTAACAAATGAATATCACCAAACTATCGAGGATAGACTATGCTATATAATCGTACTCAATGATAACTCAAATGATACCACTTGCAACCATAAGTCCATCATTTATCTCAGGATTAAGATAGACTCTCCGATTGTCTTGATAATGAAAAGACTATTATCTATTGACGGTTCTAGATAAAGTATTTCATTGTGATCCAGGTCAATGCACCTAGTGCACTAGATTCTTTTACTCAAAGCCGCTTTGATGATTTAGACCTATCATAACACATTTGATCCCACTCAAATGCTAGCAAAAGAATCTACAACTTTAACAAGATAAAGGTGCCCAACCTTTAACTTAAGTTGTGAACATTATTCAAGACTAACTAAAGAATTGTGTCTACCTCATACATATCCAGATGTACGAACAATTCTTCTTTTCTCATAGTCTTTTGACCTTATGATTATTTACCTTGACAATTATAATTATAAATGCTATAAGATTTTGTTTAAATAAACAGAAATCACTTTATTAATATGATAAGATTGTCAATTACAATATTACACTCTTGCTATTGAGCATAATCCTAACACCTTGGGGCCAATTCTATCTGAGGCCCAAGAACAAGATGCAGTTCATTGTTCCTGGGGCGAATGTGAAGTTCAACCCGCCCTGGAAAGATGAGTGGGTCGTAGTTAAAGGTGACTGGGGCCAATTGGTGTACTTGGATGGGGTCGAGTATCCGGTTCCGATTCATTTTTCTCCAAGAGATAAGTGGAGCACGGGTGTGCTTTATGCAGAATCCTGAAGGATTCTTAAGGGGATTCAAGACAGGAACTACACCAATTCGAGATACACCACTTGTGACCCCTTTGAAGGCGCTCGGTTGGAGCGGTATCTGCGTTTATCTCTCGCGCACCCAGGTAGGCTTTGCCTCTCGTCCTTTATTTCCTTCTCTTCCCTTTTTTTTTTTTTTTTTTTTTTTTTTTTTACTGATTATTCTTCTGACAGTTTCTGCTACTCCTCTTCTTCCTTCCTTCCTTCCTTCTTTCCTCTCTATCAGGACTGACATATCCAGATCCCCTTCCAGCCAATTCTTCTGTCCCTTCTCCTTCCAACGTTGGTGCTGCCTACAGATCTCAGCCACTCATGTCAACCCCTCCTTCTGTAACTACGGGGTTGGTTTCACATTCTCCTACTCCTCTTCCAACAACAAAGGTCGCAGCACGCCCATCTTTGAGCGAGATGCTAGCACGGGCGGCCAAAACCAGGGTTTTTCCACTCCCTACTTCGAGAAAGGTTTCAAGTGCGGCTGCTCCCCCACCTGTAATGATGGTTGCTCCTCCTCATGCTCCTCCCATCGCTCCAATTCAGCTTCCAGTTAGGAAGGAAAAAGGGAAGGTTGACGTTGCTTAGGCTACCCCCTCCGTTGATCTTCCTTCTGGGTCGGGGTCGCGAGACTCTAGCCAAGAGAAAGTCATCTCAAAGTTCATTGCGACTTGTCCCGGTGGGGGTCTGCTGCCAATGTACTCTTTTCCTGCTAATATCTTGGCCTCAAAGGGGGCCTCTCTACTCGTTGAGGTATGCGCCAGACTCCTTAGCTTGTTATGCATGAATCACCCCTCTCTTTTTAAACCTTCTTTGTACTTCTCTACAGGGTTTCAAGTTCACCCTGGCCATGGAACAGCAGGTGATTGCCCTAAAGGAGGCCAACCTGGCTCTTCAGGCTACTTTAGAGGAGGCTAGGAACTCTGGTTCAGGATGCCTCTGAATCTGAAGCTGGTAGGAAAGCTACCTTGATGGAACTGAAGTGGGTGACACATGCCTATGACATGGAGGTTATTAGATCAACCCGCTGCCGGGATGAGAGAGAGACCGTCAAGGTGGAGATGACTGTCCTTCTAGACGACTACAGGTCCCTACGGGCTTCAATGAGCGTTTTGGAGTCTAGAGTGGATTCTTCCTTCGGAGATGGGTATTTTACTGCTTCATATGAAGTTGCCAAGGCATTTCCTCCTCCCTTTGACTTGCAGACCACCCTTAACTGGGACCGTGACCCGATTATGATTCAGGCTACCCAATTTGAAGATCAAGACCAGGGAGGTCCTCCTCAAGCTGCCATTATTCCTGAATCTGTTGAGAAAGGTACTCAAGTTCCCTGGTTTCTCCGAACGATTTGGGACGAGATTCTAGGCCCCTGGCTGAAGAGATGGATCCTCCTACTGGAATGGTTGTGGCGGGAGCCGGGGAGATCCAAGTGTTAGGATTATGCTCAATAGCAAGAGTGTAATATTGTAATTAACAATATTTTTCATATTAATAAAGTGATTTCTGGTTTAACAAATCTTATAGCATTTATAGTTTAATATTATAATTGTCAAAGTAAATAATCATAAGGTCTAAAGACTATGAGAAAAGAAGAATTGTTCGTACATCTGGATATGTATGAGGTAGACACAATTCTTTAGTTAGTCTTGAATAATGTTCACAACTTAAGTTAAAGGTTAGGCACTTTTATCTTGTTAAAGTTGTAGAAATCTTTTGCTAGCATTTGAGTGGGATCAAATGAGATATGATGAGTCTAAAATCATCGGAGTGTCTTCGAGCAAAAGAATCTAGTGCACTGGGTGCATTGAACTGGATCACAATGAAAAGCTTTATCTAGAACCGTCAATAGATAATAGTCTTTTCATTATCATGACAATCGGAGAGTCTATCTTAATCCTGAGATAAATGATGGACTTATGGTTGCAAGTGATATCATTTGAGTTATCAATGAGTACGATTATATAGCATAGTCTATCCTCGATAGTTTGGTGATATTCATTTGTTAATCGATAGAGGACTTCATTTATAGATATGGACATCGTGGCTCCATTTATTAAATGAGAGTATAATATCATCATATGGATGTTTTGAGGTAATTGGATATTAAATCTCAACGTTGAGTTTTCGATAGTGTCTATTGAAAACATGGCTTCTGGACAAGTCAAAATATCCAAGTTCAAAACGTGGTCATATGAGTAAATATGGTAACTTGGAGAGTTATAGGCGGTCTATGATCTCTTGGCGATTACTGATATTAATCACGAGGATACACTATCTCCAACATGATTGTCTAGGGTATGAATGAGGAACATCTTCTTATTCTATCTTTATTTAAGAGTTCAATTTTAGCTCTTTAGTGGAATGAGTTAAAATTAATGTATTGGACCTAAGTGAATCATTTGTTGATTGTGATTAGGTTATGTCTATTGAAGCTTAAATTTAGATAGCCCGCCAAGATCCCTAATCCACACGGACTTGCATGGATCACTTGATATATTCTACCGGACCAATTTATGGGTCCATTTAGAATTGCATTTAATATATTAAGAATATAATTTGCACATTATTTATTTAATGGGCTGCTCAATTATATTAATATATTAATGAAAGACATGTGGGCTTGTTTCTTTTAGTAAGAATGGATCTGGTTCACATGTGGGCTTTTTATTTAAAGTCCAATGGATTAAATGAAATAAGAAAATAATATATGGCCCGTTTGTATGAGTGGGGCGGCAAGGTGTAAATATTAACCTAGTATATTATTTTGTTTCATTGTTTTAATTAAATAAGAATTAATTAATTTATTAATTAATTGTTTAATCAAGAAACAAATCTTTTTCTGATAAGGAAATATATTTCCTAAAGCTATACTATTGGTAGTAGTATACTAAAAGTAAAAGACTTGTTTGATAAGAAAATAAATAATTAATTTTATTTATTTAATCAAATAAGAAGTCTTTTTATTTAGTCAATAAAAGAATAAAATATCTATGAGTTGGATTAGGGTTTGAAGTCTAAACTTTGATGGAAATTAGGGTGCAACACAAACCCTTTTAGGCTTGTGATTTGCGGTAACCCTAGTGAAAATTAGAGTAGCATTTTCGGCAACCCTAAAAGAAAAGAGGAAGCAAATTTGGCCACCTATATATTTAGACTTATAGAATTCGGCCAACATAAGTTGATTGATACAATTTTCTTCTTCTTCTCAATTCTTAGAAAGTATTATTTTTAATCTACTAAAACATAAGAGAGTAAAGAGATTATTCTTTGATGGTACACTAATTGCTTGTTCATCAATAAGCTTGTGTGTACAACATCGATTTAGGTTCACGCGGTTTTCGATCATTAGATTGAGAACTCAAAAGTGACCGGAATAATCTTAGTCTTCTTTTGATTGTTTTGTGACTAACAAAAGAAAAAGAAAAGTTTGTTTGACCATTCTCAGGTTTGCAATTCAAAGAAAAGGGAGACCACGCTTCTAGGTGATTCACGTTCGTGCTAGGATTGAAGATCTTGCGGATTACCATCGACGTAAGTCAATCGGATCACGCGACAAAATGTATTCTTCTTTTGTTGATTATATATATGCTTAATTAATTAAAGGGTTAAGGTTCATAAAAAGGAAAAATTTTAAAACTACTAAATCTATTTTTAGTCTCGCTTCCGCTGCGTGTACTACGGTATTTTTCCCTACACCAAGATGCTACTGGTGATGAAAAGGCTAAGGGAGAAAGCGGGTCTGGGCAAGGAAAGCTAGTGGAGGAAGGGTCTTGATTGATTTTTCTAGTTGTGTTGTTGTTTTTTTTTTATGGGGACTAGGCGCCCTGATTGACTAAATGAAACTCCTTTCCCTTTTTTTTTTTTTTTTTTTTTTTGCTTTACTTCCTTAATCATTTGTGAAATCGTAACGCTTGACTTGGATTCTGCTTGATTGACGATAGGAAAACCCATACTTATACTCTACAAATAGTTCTTGGATGATGGTCCCCCCAGCCTTAGTTCGCTGCGTTTTTTTCAACCAAGTAAACTTGTATAAGTAGGGAGCTATCTTGGCCGGTAGTTCTTGACCCGGGTTATGTGACTTAAACTGTCCATCGGGATGAGGTGTCTGGCTTGATTCTTGAAACAAATAATGCACTGTGTGTATAAAACTATCTAGAGGGGGGGTGAATAGATTTTAAACGATATTACCCAATTTTCGCGATTAGTCAATTTTACGAAAATTCCCCAACTAGACAATATAAACAACAAGTGTAATATGGTGCGGAAGTATAAACGACACTTGAAGTTTTACGTGAAAACCCTCACGGGAAAAACCACGCGCTGGTAAGTGTGCCACACTCGGTCACTGAAATCCACTATATGAAAAAACGGTTACACCCTCAAGTGATTCTCGGACTCTCACCCTAAGTAACCTCAGGCTATGGACACTGCCACTCGCCACTCGCCACTCGCCACTCGCCACTCTTGGGTCAACCCCTAGTGATATCCCCTGATACACTACTCTTGGCGTGAGCACCCCCTAATCTACCCGCAGGCCTTTTATAGCGGTACTTGACCAATTGCTCATGTGACCACCTAATCCCGGTCTATCACACAAGACTTACTTCTCCAAAGAGATCAAACCCTAAGTGAATATGCAATGATATTCAAATATGCAAAATAGAGCTAGGGTACTCTAGATGCTTACCTAGGATTATATGATGATAATAAAATCAATCCTAGATATGAAAATAGCTATATGTCATGGCATACAACTTTAGCTAAGTAAAGGATAACCAATCCTAGATACAAAGCTATCATAAATAACCCACAAACATTCAAAAGATTAACTAGTTGATTAAAAAACAATCTATCAACCTAGTTATCAATAAATCACACAAGAATGTTTATGGCATAGCTTTTAGGCAATAATTACCTAATCAAATAAGCTATGAAAAATTAACTCAATCAACACATAATCTCAATCATGTATGTAGAAATTAATCTAAACACATACAAGTAATAAATGAGATAAAATTAATAAGTAGAAACACTAATTATGTAAGATAAAAGTGTTCAACAAATCATACCATGTGTGTTGAAGAAGACCCATGCATTAGCACATGCTAGATGATCCTAGATGATGCTTAGATGATGATTTATGCATGTGGAAATGGGTTTGGATGATCAAAGATGAGTTCTTGGGGTTAATTTCTCTCTTTGAAAATCCTCTCAATCAAAAATATGAGTTTATTGAGTCATTGAAGTGACCTAAGGTCAAAGAGGCATATATATATGATGTCCAATTGAAGCTATGTCGTTTTAGAAATTTTTCAAAAAGTTTCCACGCAAACGGCTCTACGTAGGGCGGATTTTGGGCGGGTGTAGGGCAGATTGAAAAATCAATCAGGTGCCCGCTCTACGTAGGGCGGGTGAACAGCGGAATGGGCGCGACAGTGCATCAGCTTCAACTTCAAGTGCCTCAAAACATGACCAAACGATATCGAAACCTTTCATATGATATATTGTTGGAAAGGTATGGATGTCTACTTTCTACTCCAATTTATGGAATGACATTTCGATATCTGTAGAAAAGGTTATGGTCAATTGAGTGACCAAAGGTCAGATTTGAGCAATAACAATATTGCCAAAACTCATGGTATAAGACTATGTGACCCAAGACCAATCCAAGAGAGGAAGATGGACCTCTCTAGTGGTCACTCATCGCGCTAAGACATGAACACCATTGTGCAAGCGCAGACGTTTCCGATCACACAAACGGAAACGAATTACACCACACTTAAGACTAACATGAAGTGCAAGTGTGGGAAGTGAATGCATCCTAATGCCTAACATGTCATGGCATTTCAATGAACTAGATGTAATCAAATAAATATGCATGAAGAGATATTCAATGAACATGAATGCACACATATAAAAAAACACAACATACAAGAATAACATTTATGCATGAGTTGTGAGTGTGTGCAACTATGATCTCTGTAAGGATTCCCATATCTTGATTGGCTTATTTCGTGGACAAACCACGTATTAGGGATTGTATGTAAGGGTAGCTTAAGTGATTGATATTCAAGCTCAAGACCCTCTCATGTCCTCAAGGTTGATAAGCACCAAAGGTAAACTTCTATGTGCTTAATTTGCTTTGAAGAGATTAGTTGCACACACACACAACTCATGCATAAATCTTATTCTTGTATGTTGTGTGTTTTATATGTGTGCATGTATGTTCTTGAACATCTTTTCTTGCATGTTTTATTTTGATTGCATCTTGTTCATTGAAATGCCATGACATGTTTAGGCATTAGGATGCATTCACTTCCCACACTTGCACTTCATTATTAGTCTTAAGTGTGGTGTAATTCGTTTCCGTTTATGTGATCGGAAACATCCGCGCTTGCACGATGGTGTGCATGTTTTAGCGCGATGGTTGACCACTTGAGAAGGTCTCATTCTTCTCTTGGATAAGTGGTAGTTTTGATTTGATTGTTTGGAGTAAAGTGTCTAGTTTCAAAATATTAGATTTCAATATTTTAAATGTTTTTCAAAACTGACCTTTGCATGGTCTTGTGACCATAACTTTTTATACAAAGCTTCAAAATGAGTTTTGAAAATTTCTGTACAAACTAGACACCCATACCTTTCCAACGGTATATTATTCGTAATATTACATGACCGTTTGGATTGGTTTTAAAATCTCCAAAGTTACAACCAAAACAGGGCAACTCTGTTGTTGTCTATTTCTGACCTTTGGTCACTCAATTGACCATAACTTTTTCTACAGACATCTAAATGTCATTCTATAAAAACTAGTATAAAGTATACTTCCATACCTTTCCAACGATATATAATACGAAAGGTTTTGATGTCGTTTGGTCATGTTTCGAAGCTCTCGAATCTTGAGTCGCTGCACTGACGCGAGTACCGCGAAAATGCCCATATTTTTTCCATTTCTTCCAAAACGACATAGTTTCACTTGGGCATTATAAATACATATTTTTCTCATCATTTTAAGGGCTGTGCCACAAAATCAAACCCTAGAGAGAGAGGCTCCATATTCTTGAGAGAGAAAGAGAGATTTGAGAGAAAATCAAATCAAGAACTCACCTTTAACCACTCAAATCAAACCACTTTTGCATCAAATTTCATATTTGATCTTCTATGCCTCCATAGAATTGATCCATGCATGGTTTTGAATCATCACATCTTATTTGGTATGTTCTTCACTAATTTCATATCTCTTTAGTGTTTTCCATATTAATACATCTCTTTAATTACTTGTAGGCTTTTGATTATATACTAGATACAAGTTAGAGATTATTTGTGATGAAAATGATTGGGTGTTGTATTGTGATAGTTAATTAGTTTTTTAATTAATCTTGATTAGCTAAGCTATTTGACATGTCATCTAGCCATTTATATCTAGGATTGTTTTAATTGCAAATTCATTATCCTAGATAAGCATATAGAGTAACCTAACTCTAATTTGCATTTTGAATACATATTCACTTAGGTTGTTTCTCTTCATTGAGAAGTAAGTCTTGGGGCTAAGAGTGCTTAGACCTCAAGCAAATTGGAATAGGGTTGCTAATAAAGGCCCGCTGGGTAGAAGTGAGGGGTTACAGACCGGAGTGTTAAACAAGGTCTACATAGGTTGTAAACTTCATTTCAATTAGTGATTTCGAGTTCCGAGTGTGGCGCACTATACAGCCCGTAGTTTTTCCCAGTGGTTGGGTTTCCACGTATATATCTTGTGTTATTTAAATTCCGCACATATTACACTTGATATATTATTTTGACTAGTTAGGGGCATTTTCGTCAAATTGACTTGCATGCGAAAATTGGGTAATATTTGATAAAATCTATTCACCCCCCCCCCCCCCCCCCCCCTCTAGCTTTATATTAGTACACACCGCGTATTAGTTTCAATCTCTTCAAAGCATGTAAGCACTAGAATTTACCTTTGGTGCTTCTTCTCTTGAGGTCTTGAGAGGGCCATTGAACTTTCACTAATTCCTAAGCTACCCTTACAATAAGCCACACATGTGGTTTGTCCACGAAATAAGCCAATCAATAATTAGGAATCCTTACAATTCTGTAATAGTCAATCCTGGTAGGCAACTAAGGCTACCTCAGTACTAGGTCTTTCTCATTGAGACATGGCGATATAACGAAGTGAAGTGTCAAGTATCCTAATGGATTACCTTGATTCTTTGGCGACCTGTCTTGGTAGGTGACTAAGGCCACCTTGGTACTAAGTTTATCCTGGAGAGGGGGATTCCCTGTCCGAGGCTTCAAGGGGTCCATATAGGTCCTCCTGGTCTTGATAGAGTAGAGTCTGGCAGGCGACTACGCCTTTTATGCATTCAAGCACCAGATCCTTCCTGGAGGGGGGTATACCCCGACCAAGGCAGCTGGAATGCCATGTGGCTCTTGAGGTGAAAGGGATGGCGAAAGCTTGCTTAGGCGAACTTAGGAGAAATCCGTAGGAGAAAAAAACTGACTTTATTGAATTTCTCAAAAGCAAATACAAAGGAAAAATCGGGGTATATGTATCAGGAGTATACCCATCGAGATACATCCTTCCTCAAAACTCTAAGGGTAAAATCTCTTGAGATGATCGGCATTCCATGTGTGATCCACCGAGTAACCATCCATATCTTCTAACTTGTATGCTCCCCTACATACCACTACCTTTATCAGGTATGGCCCTTCCCAGTTGGGGGCCAGTACCCCGTCTGACCTCTTCCGGGTATTCTGGGTCACTTTTCTGAGGACCAAGTCCCCTTCTTTGAAATTTCGAGTCCTCGCCTTCTTATTAAAGCATCGGGCTATCTTGTTTTGGTAGGCCGCTACCCGTTCGGTAGCTCTATCTTGCTTCTCTTCGAGGTCTAAATTGGCTTTCAACTTCATTTCGTTTTTTTCCAACTCAAAATGCTGGACCCTGAAAGATGTCAACCTATGCTCGATGGGTGAGACTGCTTCTGTTCAAAAAGCAAGAGAGTAAGGGGTTTCCCCAATAGCAGTCATTTTGGTAGTCCGATACACCCAAAGAATGTTTGGAAGCTCATCAACCCATCTCCCTTTCCTCTGTTGGAGTTTCTTCTTGAGGAGCTTCTTGATAGTTTTGTTAGTGGCTTCGACTAATCCGTTAGATTAAGGATGAGCCATTGAGGCCAGGCGAAGATCGATACCCCTTTATTCGCAGAAAAATATGAAGTTGGCATTGTCAAACTGTTTACCAAGATCGGTGATTATGGCCATCGGGGTACCGAATCTGCAGACGATGTATTCCTTGACGAAGCTCATGGTATTGGCTTCGGCTATCTGGACCAGGTATTTTGCTTCTACCCACCGGGTGAAATAGTCTATGGCTATTATAGCATGCTTAGCTTGACCAGGTGCAGTAGGAAGCGGCCCGATTAGGTCTAGCCCACAGACAACGAATGGATAAGGTGTACTGATGGAAGTGAGCTTTTTTGGGGGTAAATGGTAAAGGTTCGCAGTCTTCTGGCATGCCTCACAGGATTGTACAAATTTTTTGGCGTCCTGATGAATAGTAGGCCAGTAGTACCCCATTCTGAGAACTTGATACGCCAAAGCCTCTCCTAAAACGTGATTGCCGCAGTCACCTACGTGTACCTCATCTAATGCCCATTTAGCATCATCTGGGTGTAGACATCGCAGCAACAAGAGTGATTTTCCTTTGCGATAGAGGTGCCCTTCTACCAAGCAATACCGGGTTGCAATCCTCTTGATTTTGCGTGCTTGATCCAAGTTCTCAGAGAGCGTATCATTGTAGAGGTAGTTAGCTATGGGGTCCATCCAGCAAGGCAAACGAGTGACCATGCTTACTTCCAGCCCCGGGGCCGTACTAGGTCGAGGTACTAACTGGAGCGGAATCCCTTTAGGTAATGCTCGTCCTCCTGTTGTAGCTATCTTGGCTAGGACATTTGCTCGGTGATTCTTCTCTCGAGGGATCTGTTCCATCCTCATACCCTTAAACTTCGTAGCTGCTTCTTGGACTTTCCGGAGGTATGCTATCATGTTATCACCCCTGCTTGATACGTGCCGGATACCTAGTTGATTACCAACTGGGAGTCACTTCTAACTACGAGGTACTCGACTCCTAACTCTGTAGCCACCTTCATTCCTGCCAATAGAGCTTCATATTCTGCCACATTATTCGTAACTTTAAACTCAAACCTGAAACAGTGACTGCATTCGATCCCTTCGGGGTCAATAAGGATGATCCCGGCTTCACAGCCGACTTGATTTGAGGAACCGTCTATATACAGGATCCAGGTCTTACAATCAGTCGGCCATCCCGAAGATTTCGGATCTAAACCTGGAGCTGTAGGCGCATCCGGATGGGGAACCATGCTAAATTCTGCTACAAAGTCGGCCAGAGCTTGGGCTTTGATTGTCGTCCTAACCTTGTACCTTATGTCATCCTGAGTGAGTTCTAAAGCCCACAAGACTAGTCTGCCTGATACGTCTGGTCTTTGGAGGAATTGTCTCAAGGGTTGGTCTGTTACCACTGCGACGGTGTGAGCTTGGGAATAAGGCCGAAGTTTTCTGGCCGTGGTTACCATTGCAAAGGCCAACTTCTCCAGAATAGTGTAATTCTTCTCAGATTTTGACAGAGCACGACTTACATAATAGATTGGTTTCTAGGCTCCATCACTACATTCCTTCACCAAGGCTCCACTTGTCGTGGTTGTTGATACTGCTAAGTAAAGTTGCAGTTCTTCTCCTGGGAGGGGTTTTACCAGTAGTGGTGGACTAGCTAGATACTCTTTCAGGGCCTGAAATGCCTGCTCACTTTCTTGATCCCATTTCATGTTTCTCTCTTGTTTGATGATCTTGAAGAAAGGTAAGCACTTATCTGTGGATCAAGATATGAAACGGTTCAGTGCTGCTATCCGTCCAGTCAACCCTTGTGCTTGTTGGAGTGTGCTAGGAGATTCTAGATCCATGATGGCCTTGATCTTCTCAAGATTGGCTTCGATTCCTCTCTCATGCACCATAAAGCCAAGGAACTTTCCCGCTGCTACCCCGAAAGCACATTTAGTCGAGTTTAGCCTCATCTGATTCTCCCTAATCACTTGGAAAGTCTGGCATAAATCTTCAGGGTACTGATGGGTCATTTGTGACTTGGTGATCATGTCATCTATGTATACTTCCATAGACCTCCCTATCAGCGGCTTGAATAGCTTGTTCACCAGGCATTGATATGTGGCTCCAGCATTCTTGAGGCCAAAAGGCATGACCTTGTAGCAGTAAAGGCCTTGTCCAGTGATGAAGCTGGTCTTGTCCTGATCAGCGGGGTGCATCATGATCTGGTTGTATCCCGAGAAGACATCCATAAAACTTAGGAGTTTATTTCCTACTGTAGAATCAATCAGCTGGTTGATTTTTGGAAGAGGGAAGTTATCCTTTGGGCATGCCCGGTTAAGATCGGTATAGTCCACACACATACGCCACTTTCCATTGGCTTTGGTCACCATGACTACATTGGCAATCCATTCAGGGTAGTGGGATTCCCTGATGAATCTGGCTTTCAAGAGTTTATCCACCTCTTCCTGTACCGCAGTGTTCCGCTCCGAGTTGAAATGCCTCTGTTTCTGCTTAACAGGTTTGACGGTAGCGTCCACAGCTAGTCGATGAACTGCTAGGTTGAGAGGGATGCCTGGCATTTCATCGTGATTCTAGGAAAAATGTTGTTGTATTCTTCAAGAAGTTCTATCAAGCTCATTCTGACCCCGCTATCCAGTGCACCTCCAATCTTCACTACTTTAGTTGGGTCATCTTTTCTGATCTGGATCTCTTCTAACTTCTCCGCGGGGTGTCCACCAGTCCATCCCCTTTCTTCCTCTTATGTTTCCTCTATGATCAGGTATGGCATCTCCGCTTCCTCTGTGATACTATGGTCCGGCTCTGAAATCCTATGACCTAGCTCATGGGTAACATGGGTGTATTGCTTGGTCAGAGTGGTGTGGTCGGTGGATACCGCATGACAGGTGTGAGCTATTTGCTGATCTTGTTAGGATTATGCTCAATAGCAAGAGTGTAATGTTGTAATTAACAATCTTTTTCATATTAATAAAGTGATTTCTGGTTTAACAAATCGTATAGCATTTATAGTTTATATTATAATTGTCAAAGTAAATAATCATAAGGTCTAAAGACTATGGGAAAAGAAGAATTGTTCGTACATCTGGATATGTATGTGGTAGACACAATTCTTTAGTTAGTCTTGAATAATGTTCACAACTTAAGTTAAAGGTTGGGCACCTTTATCTTGTTAAAGTTGTAGAATTCTTTTGCTAGCATTTGAGTGGGATCAAATGAGATATGATGAGTCTAAAATCATCGGAGTGTCTTCGAGCAAAAGGATCTAGTGCACTGGGTGCATTGAACTGGATCACAATGAAAAGCTTTATCGAGAACCGTCAGTAGATAATAGTCTTTTCATTATCAGGACAATCGGAGAGTCTATCTTAATCCTGAGATAAATGATGGACTTATGGTTGCAAGTGATATCATTTGAGTTATCAATGAGTACGATTATATCGCATAGTCTATCCTCGATAGTTTGGTGATATTCATTTGTCAATCGATAGAGGACTTCATTTATAGATATGGACATCGTGGCTCCATTTAATTAAATGAGAGTATAATATCATCATATGGATGTTTTGAGGTAATTGGATATTAAATCTCAACGTTGAGTTTTCGATAGTGTCTATTGAAAACATGGCTTCTAGACAAGTCAAAATATCCAAGTTCAAAACGTGGTCATATGAGTAAATATGGTAACTTGGAGAGTTATAGGCGGTCTATGAACTCTTGGCGATTACTGATATTAATCACGAGGATACACCATCTCCAATATGATTGTCTAGGGTATGAATGAGGAGCATCTTCCTTTTCTATCTTTATTTAAGAGTTCAGTTTTAGCTCTTTAGTGGAATGAGTTAAAATTAATGGATTGGACCTAAGTGAATCATTTGTTGATTGTGATTAGGTTATGTCTATTGAAGCTTAAATTTAGATGGCCCGCCAAGATCCCCAATCCACACGGACTTGCATGGATCACTTGATATATTTTACCGGACCAATTTAAGGGTCCATCTAGAATTGCATTTAATATATTAAGAATATAATTTGCACATTATTTAAGTAATGGGCTGCTCAATTATATTAATATATTAATGAAAGACATGTGGGCTTGTTTCTTTTAGTAAGAATGGGTCTGGTTCACATGTGGGCTTTTTATTTAAAGTCCAATGGATTAAATGAAATAGGAAAATAATATTAGGCCCAATCTTATATAAGTGGGGCGGCTAGGTTAATGTTTTAACCTAAAAATATTATTTTGTTTCATTTGTTTTAATTAAATAAGAATTAATTAATTTATTGATTAATTGTTTAATTAAAGAAACAAATCTTTCCTAAAAGTAAAAGACTTGTTTGATAAGTAAATAAATAAATTAGTTTTATTTATTTACTCAAATAAGGAGTCTTTTTATTTAGTCAAAATAAAAGAATAAAAATAAAAGAGTTGGATTAGGGTTTGAAGTCTTAAAAGACATATGGTTTTTGGGTGCAATACAACTCCTCTTTTGTAGAGGAAAATTGCGGCAACCCTAGGCAAACACACATAGAGAATTCGGCCACCCTATAAGGAAAGAAGGAAGAAATTTTGGCCACCTATATAAGCACACTTATAGAATTCGGCCACCAGAATGAATGGTGCTTGAGTTTTTTATTTCTTTCTTCTTCTTCTTAATTCCAAGAGAGCTTTTATTCTTAAAAGACAAAAAGGAGTGGGAGATTATTCTTTGATAGTATACTATTGTTTAATCATCAATAAGCTTGTGTATACGATATCGATCTAGGTTCACGCGAGTTTCGATCATTAGATTGAGAACTCAAAAGTGACCGGAATAATTTTTGACATTCTTTTGATTGTTTTGTGACTAACAAAGAAAAGAAAGTTTTTGTTTGGTCCATTCACAGGTTTGCAATTCAAAGAAAAGGGAGACGACGCTCCTAGGTGATCCACGTTCGTGCTCGGATTGAAGGTCTTGCGGATTACCATCGACGTAAGTCAATCGGATCACGCGACAAAAGGTAATTTACTTTTGTTAATATATATGCATGTTTATTGATTAAAAGGGTTTAAGGTTCATAAAGGAAAAAATTTTAAAAGTCACTAAATCGTTTTTAGTATCGCTTCCGCTGCGTGTACCACTTTTGTTATTATTTTTCCCTACAGATCTCCCCTGACCTCTCCTACTTTGGTCCCAACTGGGAACTTCAGGACGTTGTGATAAGTGGATAGGACCCCCCATGATTCCCGATAAGAAAGGTCTTCCTAAGATTGCATTGTAGGCAGACGGGGTATCTACCACGATGAACTCCGTCATGATGTTCTGCTGAAGGGGGGCTTCTCCGATTATTACTGGCAGGTTGTGTGTTCCTACTGGCATCACGGATTCCCCTATAAATCCGTGTAAAGGTGTAGTGCAACTGTTGTAACAATGGTTCTTAAGGATGAGTTTCTCCAATACTTCTTTGAACAGGATATCCATGCTACTTCCGGTGTCTATCAGGATGCGGTGGACCCGGCAATTGGCAATCTGGACTGTGACCACTATTGGATCGTCATGGGGCTGTACTGTGTTGTAGGAATCATCCTCAGTGAAAATAATCTGAACAGAATTAGGGTATTCTCGTGACCTTCTGGATACCCGGAAAACATCCTGGCCAATGGCGTGCTTTGGGATCTTCCTAGCATGGTTCTTTCTTGAATTGTTGGAAGCCCCTGCTAAGGTTGGGCCTCCTCTGATAGTATGAATAACCTGGACTTGTTACATTAAGTTCTTTCCCCCATTCTTCCTCCCAGATCTAGTACCGACACCTGCATCGGGCTGCGGACCATTTCTTCCAGCATCCGGACTTGTCATTGGTTGGATCCTTCTGGGACGGTCTCATTCCGATAAGGGCAGTCCGAGCCTATCAAAGATCGATACCCGGATGCTAGGCCTAGCCCCCTCTGCAAATCTGGGTGCTTCAAAGGGTATTCCTTAAACGATCATCTGAAGACGGACGCTTTCTACATAGGCAGTAGCATGTTGCTCCATGGCCTCCCGAGTTGCTTTTGGGACCGCGGGGTCCAACGGTGCTGATCCAGGATTATGTGGTGGAACTAGTGCCAGGATCTGGCTTCTGGTTCCCTTCCTTTTACCTTGATTTCTCTGGGTGTAAGCGAGGGAATGAAGCCTTGAGTTTGCGGGCTGCCCTTGGGGGGATCGAAGCCTCATCTTCTACTTTCTTCCGGGTAGAGCTAGGTAGCTTGTCAAAGGTGGGGAGTTTTGTTTCCCACAGACGGCGCCAAAGTATAAACCAAAAATTGTCACCGGAGTGAAATTTCTAAATAACGGTTTATGAGGGACCCAGATCGGGATAGATCTAGGCTAGCAGGATACCTAGTAGCTCAATACCCTGCTGGTTCCTACAAATCGACTAAGTGCGGTGTATGGTAGTAGCGAGATAAGAGAAATTCTGGTACGTAGAAGCGTGAACACACAATTTGTTTTATATATTGACTTAGAATGAGATTTACAATCCAATTGCCAGAACAACTATGATTACAATATCAAAGAAAACAAAAACGGCTGGGTGGGCAATGGTGATAGAGCTTTTCGTGCCTGTCGATAAGTGGAAAAAGTGAGGTAGGGTTTCGATCCCCTTTTTCTGTCAACATACGATGAATATATAGGTCCGTTTCTTGCTATGTGCTCCTAGAACTTCGGTCTAGGGTTTTAGCAAATTACGGGTCTTTCCCTCCCGATTAATGGGTTCGTCGGGGCATTTATTCCTTCAATCAGGTGATTCCTTCTTTCGTTCAATTTGATGGGAGTTGACATCTATTTAAAATAGGATTCTGTATGGCGGGAATGAATGCCGTGTTTTAACTTGAGTTTTCTGTCTTGAACGGTGGCGTTTAATGCTCGTCTTCCTTCTCGTGCTAATTGGGATACTTGTTTCTAGCGGGGTCGAAGGACTTATGTGCTTATCGTCTGATTTATTCATCTGGTGCTTCCCGCTAGCTTCTTAGTGGATCGGGATACTTGTTTCTTCTTCTCATTTCATGTTGTTGCTTTACCGGATCGGGGTACCGGGTTACCGGGGTATCGGGCTACCAGGCTACTTGGGGGTAGACAGGCGCTACGATTTCATAGCTGTAGAGTCTCTAGGGCTCTTTCTTTGAGGTTTCCTAGGGCTTTCCTTGGTCTTGAAGGTTTTGGACCTGGCAGGGGTGGGTAGGAGTTCGTACTCTAGCCTTCTCGCAAGTAGGCGGGGTTCTCGGGTACTCCCCTATTGTTGCATTCTACCTCGACTCATTCTTCAGGGTTGGTGGAAAATTCTTCTTTGATCCCTGCCTTTTTTTTTGCGATTAACAGAACTTTTTAGGATGCAAAATTGTTGTAGGCGATGTACGGTCACTCTACAGGGGTGCTCTACGTATAGCGCCCACCTGATACTTGGTGGAACTGGGCTGGTCACTGTTCAAACCTGATTGATTTAATTCGGTTGCTATATGGTTACTGTACAATGGCGCTCTACGTACAACGCCTGTACACAGACGCTCTGTTTCCCAAGAGAACAGAATTGTGGCGCTGTTCAGGCGCTCTACAAGGGCACGGTACGAACAGCGCCTATAAAGAAATGTTCTTCATGTTCTTCATTTTTTCCAGGAAGACGCTGTACAAGTTGCTCTACGTACAGCGACCTGTACAGTGCCCACGGCAAATATAGTGTCACTTATTCAAAACGTTGTCACTTCATCTTGAAACCCGATATATATGCCTCTTTCATTTTAGGTTGAGTTAAAGAGTTCAAAATCAGATATTTTACTTAGCATATTTTTCCAAAATAAAAAATTCACTAAAGAACTCACCTTTCATTACTCAAACACTTTTCTGTGAACATCAATCATCATCTAGCATCATCCTTGATCATCTAAGTGTCATATTTGCATGTGTTTTTCAACACACTTTGCTTGATAAGATTTTCACTAATATCTTACATATTGTTAACTAAAAATTCGCTCTGGGTGAGAAATTTCAATTAACACCCTCAAACTGCTACATGGTAGGCTACGGCAGGGTAGGTACCTCTGGGTACTATGATTTTGTACGAGTGAAATATCTGGAGTAATGTGCAATAGGTAGGGGAAAATATCACCCCACCCGTAGAGGTTTTATTGTGACACGTTATGCGAATAGGCGGATAAGAAAGCTTGGACCAGCGGGGTCGGAGTCTAACTTACATACATGCATAATAAAAGAGATAGAATGGGAGAATGACAATTCTTTTGGTAGAAGGTGGACTGGCTTAGGGGGAAAAAGCATCACATATGATCATATGCTGAAAAACCCCTAGGTAGTATCCGGTGGAGAGAGATCCTTTATATATTTATCAACAAGCCGTGCTCCGGGGAGCTTACACAAGTAGGAGAATAATATAACATAAGTGCTCCAAAGAGCTTACAATAATAGGCGGGCGTAGGCCCTTTTTTGAAATCAGTCGAAAAGAAGAAGAAGCTGAAGCCCCTTTTCAATAGAGAGCTTTGTCATATTTATAGGTTCTAATTCTTATTGCCCACTCCATCAATTTAGTAAATCAATCCACAATTATAGGAACACTGATTTGGCATTGATTGAGTTGAATATTCTCTCATTAATGGCGTTGTGAATGGCCATTATAGAGTTGACTATCTTCATTAATGGCGTTGTGAATGGCCATTAAAGAGTTGACTATCTTCATTAATACAGTTGATCATCTCCATTAATAGGGTTGACTATCTCCATTAATGGCATTGTGAATGGCTAGAGAGGTCAACCTTCCTTGTATTTGAATGCTGGCACATACTGTCCTTCTTGTAGCATGGTTCTAGTCTTCCTTGGTAATTTGACAAATGGTGTACTAAGACCTCTCTTGTTGACGCCTTCTATGCTAGGTGGTTGGGAGGTGCTTAGAGGACCGGTCCGAGTGCGGGGTACCAGGCACAGGGTACCGAGTACCGGGTACCAGGCGCGGGGTACGGGGTACCAGGCGCGGGGTACGGGGTACCAAGCACGGGTACTGAGTACCAGGCATGGGGTACGGGGTACGGGGTACCAGGCATGGGGTACGGGGTACGGGGTACCAGGCATGGGGTACGGGGTACCAGGCAAGAGGTACGGGGTACCAGGCACGGGGTACGGGGTACCAGGCAAGGGGTACCAGGTACCAGGTACCAGGTACCAGGCGTGGGGTATCGGGTACCAAGCGCGGGGTACGGGGTACGGGGTACGGGGTATTGGGTACTAAGTGCGGTAGTGGGATCCTCAGGACCCTGGGTTCATTCTTTCAACAATCGAATGACGTTGGCATGGATGGAAAATTCTTCTTTTGACCCCTGCCAAAAAAGGCGGTTAATAGAAGTCCCCCCTAACTTGAACACCAGTACCTAGTTGGGGTTGGAGTCAAGATCCGAAATGCATGAAGAATTTTGCTCGTTGCTTCTTACTAGTAATCATCACTTGAAACGAAAATCGTTCCTAGTGCATTTGGCTTAGGTGAACCAGGGTACTAGATATTCTAACATTAAGAGTCTTGGTGCTTAGGCGAAAAGGTCCTTGTAGGCAACTAAGGTCACTTAAGCACCAGTTCTTTATATGGTGAATATGTGGCATTAGGTATCCCGATAAGCGATCCTGATCCTTGGGCAATCTGTCCTGGAGAGGGGTATTCCCCATCTGAAGCTTTAGGAGTGCCGTATAGGCTCTCCTAGTTTTCCGTTTGGTGAATCTTCGACACCAAGCATCTTACTAGGGATCCTGGTCCTTAGGCGATATGTCCTGGAGGTGGGTATTCCCCCACCGAGGCTTCTGGATTACCGTATAGGCTCTCCTAGTCTGGAGGATGACTTTGCATCCTTAGTTTGGCTGGCAACTATACCACTTAAGCACTTGTGCACCAGATCCTTCCTGGAGAAGGGTATTCCCCGACCAAGGTAGCAGGAATGCCATATGGCTTTTCCTGGTCTTGATGCGATTAGTTATGGAGATCCTCCTGGAGGGGTTGACCCAGTCCAGGGCATCAGGAGAGTTATGTAACCCTCCTGTTATTGATTCAGTAATGGAGATCCTCCTAGAGGGGTTAACTCGGTCCAGGGCATCAGGAGTGCTATATAACCCTTCTGGCTTATTACGGCGATCCTTCTAGAGGGGTTATCCCGGTCCAGGGCATCAGGTATTTCTACATAAGAATTCCCGGTCTTCAAGCGCTTTTATAATAGATCGGTAACCCAGTCAGATCTCTGAATGTAGGGGTCACTGTCCCTCCCTTGGGGATTGCGAGAGAGAAAGGTGAACTTCCAGTCCCCAAGTACTACAACTAGTATAAGAAATCAGGAACTGCTAGTCCTCCTTTGATGGTATTGGTCCAGAGGCATGTTTAGGAACCTAGAAGTCCCCAGCAATTGAAATGAGGCTCTGGACTCCACTCGGATGAATCGGAACCTAGGAGGCTCACTTGGGCGTTGAGGGGCCCGGTACAAAAGTGAGAAGCCTCCTACATGATTCTGGTCCAGAGGCTTACTAAGGCATCAAAAAGTACTCAGCAACTGAAATTAGGCTCTGGACTCTACTTAAACGAACCAGAACCTAGGAGGCTTACTTAAGCGTTGAGGGGCCCGGTACAAAAGTGAGGAGCCTCCTACATGATGCTGGTTTAGAGGCTTGCTAGGGCATCAAGAAGTACTCAACAGCTGAAATGAGACTCTGGACTCCACTCGGACAAATCGAAACCTAGGAGGCTCACTTGGGCGTTGAGGGGCCCGGTACAAAAGTGAGGTGCCTCCTACATGACGCTGGTCCAGAGGCTTCCTAAGGCATCAAGAAATACCCAGCAACTAAAATGAGGCTCTGGACTCTACTCGGACGAACCGGAACCTAGGAGGCTCACTTGGGCGTTGAGGGGTCCCGGTACAAAAGTGAGGAGCTTCCTACATGATTCTGGTCCAGAGGCTTGCTAAGGCATCAAAAAGTACTCAGCAACTGAAATTAGGCTCTGGACTCCACTCAAACGAACCGGAACCTAAGAGGCCCACTTGGGCGTTGAGGGGCCCGGTACAAAAGTGAGGAGCCTCCTACATGATGTTGGTCCAGAGGCTTGCTAGGGCATCAAGAAGTACTCAGCAGCTAAAATGAGGCTCTGGACTCCACTCGGATGAATCGGAACCTAGGAGGCTCACTTGGGCGTTGAGGGGCCCGGTACAAAAGTGTGGAGCCTCCTACATGACGCTGGTCTAGAGGCTTGCTAGAGCATCAAGAAATACCCAGCAGCTGAAATGAGGCTCTGGACTCTACTCGGATGAACCGAAACCTAGGACGCTCACTTGGGCGTTGAGGGGCTCGGTACAAAAGTGAGGAGCCTCCTACATGATGTTGGTCTAAAGGCTAGCTAAGGTATCAAGAAGTACCCAGCAGCTAAAATGAGGCTCTGGACTCCACTCGGACAAACCGGAAACTAGGAGGCTCACTTGGGCGTTGAGGGGCCCAGTACAAAAGTGAGGAGCCTCCTACATGATGCTGGTCCAGAGGCTTGCTATGGCATCGAGAAGTACCTAGCAGTTAAAATGAGGCTTTGGACTCCAGTCAAATGAACCAGAACCTAAGAGGCTCACTTGAGCGTTAAGGGGCCTGGTACAAAAGTGAGGAGCCTCCTACATGATGCTGGTCCATAGGCTTGCTATGGCATCGAGAAGTACCCAACAGCTGAAATGAGGCTATGGATCCTGCTAAAAAGAATAGGAATAATAGTGACTCACTTGGGCATTGTTAGGCCTGATACAAAGGGTGAGGAGCCACTGGTCGTGCTACTCCTAGTGATCACAGAGGCAACCTGCAATGCTTTATTTCCAAAATCCCGCGCATAAATTCTGTGCTGACCTTTAGGTAGTAAAATAGTCATAACTCATTCTATAAAACTCGAAATCACAAACCGTAACATTCTATGGAAACCTGACTTCCATACCTTTCCAACCATATAAGACTTGAAACCCAGTTCTTTATGAGATGATACATTTTAATTCTTGAAGTTGACCCATCAGCAGTAGAAATTCCCGGCTGATCTTTAGGTAGTAAAATTGTCATAACTCATTCTAAAAAACTCAAAATCTTGAACCGTAAAATTCTACAGAAAGCTAACTTCCATACGTTTCTAACCATATGAGGATTGAAACCCAGTTCCTTCTGAGATGATACAGTTTAATTTTTGAAGTTGACCCATCAGCAGCAGAAATTCCGGGCTGACCTTTAGGTAGTAAAATTGTCATAACTCATTCTGGAAAACTCGAAATCGCAAAGCGTAACATTCTACGGAAAGCTAGATTCCGTACCTTTCCAACCATATAAGGCTTGAAACCCAGTTCCTTCTGACATGATACAGTTTAATTCTTCAAGTTGACCCATCAGCAGATGCTGTTTTCTCAAGCCTGATAAAAAATCTTCCAAATTACTTCCAATTATCTCCTAAGACTTGAATAGCTGAGAACTAGGAGCTTTTGAAGAGTGGATCCGTTGTCATGAGGGGATGCATATGTATAAGTGCAACTTTGGTAGATGTGCTGGATAGGAGATCTACCGGTACCGGAGCAAATCTTCTGTAAGAAAGTAGAAGAGGTACAACTCTACTGCATAGGAGCTCTAGGAGCACCGGATCTGCTGGATAGGAGATCTACCGGTAGTGGAGCGACTGTAGAGGAGCTCTACAAGTATATGAGCAGACTTACTGCATCAGGGCAGCATAAGATACCGGCTCCGTTAGGAGTCCCATACATCATATTTACTCCACATCAAACAAAAGTCGTCAAATGACAAAGTGAAGCACCATTCATGTTGCACATGCAGTACATACAAATATGGAGAAAGTATATAACACATGAATAACATGTCATGAATAATGAATCTATCACCTTAATAATAAAAGTTTGAACTTGCATGGCGATAAATTACTTATATCTCATGGATCTACATGATGATGCACTCCACATGTTCAACATATTTAAGTAGCAACATATATAAGGCGAAATATCAACCGACTGTATTAGGCGTTGATTTAGTTCACAGGGTTCATGCAAACCCATTTTTTTTTTTTACAAAATCACACTAGTAATAAAGGAACTAATAGGATGAAATAAAGTTTCATGGCATCATGACATCATGAAATAAGCATGCAGTGAACATAGCAGGAGGATGCTGTAGGGAAAAATCGCAGTACACGCAGCGGAAGCGAGACTAAAAATTGATTTAGTAACTTTTAAAAATTTTTCCTTTTATGAACCTTAAACCCTTTAATCAATTAAACATATATATTATCTAACAAAAGAAGAATACCTTTTGTCGCGTGATCCGATTGACTTGCGTCGATGGTAATCCGCAAGATCTTCAATCCTAGCACGAACGTGGATCACCTAGGAGCGTGGTCTCCCTTTTCTTTGAATTGCAAACCTGTGAATGGACAAAACAAACTTTTCTTTTCTTTGTTAGTCACAAAAACAATCAAAAGAATACTAAGTTTATTCCGGTCACTTTTGAGTTCTCAATCTGATGATCGAAATTCGCGTGAACCTAAATCGATGTTGTACACACAAGCTTATTGACGAACAAGCAAATAGTGTACCATCAAAGAATAAACTATCACTCTTTTATGTTTTTAGTAGAATAAAATAATCTTTCTATGAATTGAGAAGAAGAAGAAAATAGAATCATGCACCAAAAACCTAGAGTGGCCGAATTCTATAAGTCCACATATATAGGTGGCAAAATTTTCTTTCTCTCTTTCTATTAGGGTGGCCGAAAATAATAACCTAAAAGGGACTAGGGTCGCCGCAATACTCAAGCCAAAAAGGAGTTTGTATTGCACCCTAATTCCTATTTAGTTTAAGACTTCAAACCCTAATTCAATTCATAAATCTTTTATTCTTTTATTTGACTAAATAAAAAGACTTCTTATTTGATTAAATAAATAAAATTAATTATTTATTTCCTTATCAAACAAGTCTTTTACTTTTACTATAGGAAATATATTTCCTGATCAGAAAAGATTTGTTTCTTAATTAAACAATTAATTAATAAATTAATTAATTCTTATTTAATTAAAACAATGAAACAAAATAATATATTAGGTTAATAAACCACCTTGCCGCCCCACTTAAAATAAATGGGCCAAGATATTATTTTCTTATTTCATTTAATCCATTGGACTTTAAATAAAAAGCCCACATGTGAACCAGACCCATTCTTACTAAAAGAAACAAGCCCACATGCCTTTCATTAATATATTAATATAATTGAGCAGCCCATTACTTAAATAATGAGCAAATTATATTCTTAATATATTAAATGCAATTCTAGATGGACCCTTAAATTGGTCCGGTAGAATATATCAAGTGATCCATGCAAGTCCGTGTGGATTGGGGATCTTGGCGGGCCATCTAAATTTAAGCTTCAATAGACATAACCTAATCACAATCAACAAATGATTCACTTAGGTCTGATCCATTAATTTTAACTCATTCCATTAAAGAGCTAAAACTGAACTCTTAAATAAAGATAGAAAAGGAAGATGCTCCTCATTCATACCCTAGACAATCATATTGGAGATAGTGTATCCTCGTGATTAATATCAGTAATCGCCAAGAGTTCATAGACCGCCTATAACTCTCCAAGTTACCATATTTACTCATATGACCACGTTTTGAACTTGGATATTTTGACTTGTCCAGAAGCCATGTTTTCAATAGTCACTATCGAAAACTCAACGTTGAGATTTAATATCCAATTACCTCAAAACATCCATATGATGATATTATACTCTCATTTAACAAATGGAGCCACGATGTCCATATCTATAAATGAAGTCCTCTATCGATTAACAAATGAATATCACCAAACTATCGAGGATAGACTATGCGATATAATCGTACTCATTGATAACTCAAATGATATCACTTGCAACCATAAGTCCATCATTTATCTCAGGATTAAGATAGACTCTCCGATTGTCCTGATAATGAAAAGACTTTTATCTACTGACGGTTATAAATAAAGTATTTCATTGTGATCCAGTTCAATGCACCCAGTGCACTAGATCCTTTTGCTCGAAGACACTCCGATGATTTTAGACTCATCATATCTCATTTGATCCCACTCAAATGCTAGCAAAAGAATTCTACAACTTTAACAAGATAAAGGTGCCCAACCTTTAACTTAAGTTGTGAACAATATTCAAGACTAACTAAAGAATTGTGTCTACCACATACATATCCAGATGTACGAACAATTCTTCTTTTCTCATAGTCTTTAGACCTTATGATTATTTACTTTGACAATTATAATATTAAACTATAAATGCTATACAATTTATAAACCAGAAATCACTTTATTAATATGAGAAAGATTGTTAATAACACTATTACACTCTTGCTATTGAGCATAATCCTAATAGATGCGTTAAATAATGTGTAGTTTTAATATGTAAGAGGTAAAGAAACGTATGCTCATGTAGAGACAAGGAAGCCACGTTGGTCTAGTGAACATCCTACAGACGGCGCCAAAGTGTTGACCAAAAATTCGCTCTGGGTGAGAAATTTCAATTAACACCCTTAAACTGCTACCTGGTAGGCTGCGGCAGGGTAGGTACCTCTGGGTACCATGGTTTTGTACGAGTGAAATATCTGGAGTAATGTGCAATAGGTAGGGGAAAAAATTACACCGCCCATCGAGGTTTTATTGTGACAGGTCATGCGAATAGGCGGATAAAAGAGCTTGGACTAGCAGGGTCGGAGTCTAACTTACATACATGCATAATGAAAGAGATAGAAGGGAGAATGACAATTCTTTTGGTAGAAGGTGGACTGGCCTAGGGGGAAAAAGCATCACGTATGATCATATGCTGAAAAATCCCTAGATAGTATCCAGTGGAGAGAGATCCTTTATATATTTATCAATAAGCCGTGCTCCGGGGAGCTTACACAAGTAGGAGAATAATATAACATAAGTGCTCCAAAGAGCTTACTATAATAGGCGGGCGTAGGCCCTTTTTTAAAATCATTCAAAAAGAAGAAGAAGCTGAAGCCCCTTTTCAATAAAGAACTTTGTCCTATTTATAGGTTCTAATTCTTGTTGCCCACTCTATCAATTTAGTAAATCAATCCATAATTATAGGAACACTGATTTTGTATTGATTGAGTTGAATATTCTCTCATTAATGGCGTTGTGAATGGCCATTAAAAAGTTGACTATCTTCATTAATACGGTTGATCATCTCCATTAATAGGGTTGACTATCTCCATTAATGGCGTTGTGAATGGCCGGAGAGGTCAACCTTCCTTGCATTTGAATGCTGGCGCATAATGTCCTTCTTGTAGCATGGTTTTGGTCTTCCTTGGTAATCTGACAGATGGTGTACTAAGACCTCTCTTGTTGACGCCTTCTATGCTAGGTGGTTGGGAGGTGTTTGGAGGACCGGTCTGAGTGCGGGGTACCAAGTGCGGGGTGCGGGGTGCGGGGTGCAGGGTACGGGGTACGGGGTACCAGGTGCGGGGTACCGGGTACCAAGTGTGTTAGCGGGATCCTCAGGACCCTAGGTTTATTCTTTCAACAATCAAATGACCTTGGCATGGATGGAAAATTCTTCTTTTGACCCCTGCCAAAAAAGACGGTTACACATATTTTGTGTCTTTCTTAACAAGCAATCTCATCTATTACTTGTATGCCATTAGAATATATTTTAAATACAAGATTGAGATTAGTGTATTGATTGTTTGAGAGTTGTATTGTGATAGCTACAGAGGATCGCCTAATCTATGTTTAGTTAAGCTTTTTGACATGTTATTTAGCTATTGATATCTAGGAGTGTATTAATTGTCACTTTATCATCCTAGATAAGCATCTAAGGTTCCCTAGCTTTGTTTGCTCTTTTAATATCATCATATATTCACATAGGACATATTATCTCTTCATTGAGCAGTAAGACTTGTGTAGCTACTGGGATTAGGTTGCGTAAATCACAGGTAATTGGACTAGGTTCACTTATACTGGGATTAGGTAATGGTGGTGAGTTACATACTGGGATTAAGTTGTAATCACCTTTACCATTAGTGGATTTGAGGTTCGAGTGTGGCGTACTTACTAGCCCGTGGTTTTTCCTGTGAGGGTTTCCACGTAAATATCTTGTGTCATTTATAATTCCGAACATATTACACTTGATATATTATATTGACTAGATATGAGCATTTTCGTAAAATTGACCTATAACGAAAATTGGGTAAAATCGAATAAAATCTATTCACCCCCCTCTCTAGATTAATATTGAACACACCTTAATTTGTTTCAATTGGTATCAGAGCGGGTTCCTAGATGTACTTAGGTGATCCTTGCTCATTTTGGTGTGTTTTGCATTTGTGTGATTTTTGTTCATTCATACATCTTGCATACATTTCATTTCATTCATTATACACATTGAGTAGAAACGGTGGCAACAATGAGGGATCTTCTAGCACGCGACCTCCTTTTCTCACTGGCTTGAATTATTCCTTATGGAAAGGAAAGATGGAATCCTACATATGTTAAATTCACGACTGTGCATGGATGATGGTTGAAGATGGATATGATCTACCTATGATGACTCCCACGGGTGGAAGAGAAGAAATATTGAAGCCTAAAGCGCAATAGAACGCACAAGAATTTGATGCTTCGAAATGGAATAGGAAGGCTATGCACGCCATCCTATGTGTGATGGACGAAAATCAGTATAAACTGATTTAGAATACTAGGATTGCCAAGGAGCCATGGGATATCATAGAAGTCACACATGAGGGCATCGAGGTCGTCAAGGATTCGAAGCTTGAAGTTCTCCAAATGCAATTCGAGTCGCTTAAGATGGAAGAGGACGAATGCTTCAATGACTTTGAAGTCAAGTTGATGGATATTGTCAATCAAAGCCATCAACTCGGTGACCCGTATTCAAATTGGGGAGTCAAGCAGAAAATTATGAGGTCTCTCCCCGATAAGTTTGAATCAAAGGTTATGGCTTTAGAAGAAAACAGAGGGTATAAGGACATGAAGCTGAGCGAGGTAATTGGAAGACTCCTCGCCTACGAGTCTAGGAAGGCTCCTAGCTCTACACCTCCGAAAAAGCATAAAGGAATTGCTTTAAAAGTTTATAAGGATGAAAATGAGGAAAAGAATGTGTAAGGTTTATAGTTAATGCTGGCATCAATTCCATATCAAAACATGTTTATCTTGTAATGTTTAGTGGTTAGTATATTGAAGAATTAAGAAGACGAAGGACGTCTCAACCACAATTCATTCAAGAAGCCGGTTTTTTAAGAGATTCGTGCATCATTTGTCAACAAAGGTATTAAAGGATCTCATATCTCTTACAAGGCTAGGCACACACACACACATAGCATTATTGTGTGTTCCTTCATGATTTAATTTCATTTACATATCACTTTCACACACTTGGCAAAATATGCTCATGCATTCATATTATGTTGATAAACTTTGTGTTGTGCATTTTCTAGGACTATGTCCGGAAACTAGCATATGTGTGTGTCTTTGTGTTTGTATGTTTCCATATTTTTGTATTTGGACTTGAACATGCTCTATTATGATTCCTTATTGAGTTCTGGTCGTTTCGGTTACTCATTCATGTAGTTTCGAGTCCAAACGATGTAGCTACGCTACTTTTTGTTCTCATTCGTTGAGTTGACTTCATCGACGTTTTCCGAGATGATTTCTCAACCGTTTTTCAAAGTTGTGTAGTCGTTGTCGTGCGTGAGAGAGTAACAGTTCGTAATCCAGAAACAGATTCGAAATCGGAGTTCAGATGCCCAAGATACGGGCTGAAGAACCGAGGGAGCGCGCGAGGAGACAGCCCAGGCCGTGAGGCTACTTGGGCTGGCCGTTGGTGTGGCCATGGGCCCCACGGCCTTGAGGGGCCTCTTCCCCCGTGTGGTCCACGGCCCCCCATGGCCAAGGGGTGATGTGGCCTCACACAATTGGCCGGTTGGCTCTTCTCTCTCCTCCTATTTCTTCCCTCTCTCTCTCCATTTGAAATTTTAATAAGAAAAAATTGTGTTTTCCCGTAAGGATTTTCTCTCCAGATTTCAGATTTTCAAAACACCATATCTTCCTCATCCGGTGTCGGATTTGAGTGATTCAAGTTGGAGAGTGTTCGTATTTGAATCCTCTATCATCTCCAAGTAGTTTGGTGGCTGTTTGATCGTGATTTCTGGTATTTCAACACAGATTTCCGAACCAGCTATAGAATCCAAGGTATTGGACTTAACTTTGGGATTTCTTTCTTTTTGACCTTCCATTTGCTTGGGGTTTCTTCTTCTATATCTATGTTTATGTTTGGTAAAAGCTATTGAGAAAGATAGCTTGATTATCATTCTAATTGAAAGTCAATTTGTGGACTAATGTTGACTAGATTCTATGATTCTAGGTTTTACATATGTTTGTGAGTTGTATTGTGATTAGAATGGCATCTTAGGTTGTTTGGAACTTAATTGAATTAATTTTGTGTTAAATGACCTTGAGATTTGATTTGATCCTTTGATTGAAGAAATCTAGGATTTGTGTATTTGTTTGTGATTTAGAGAATCTAGGTTTTGATTGATGAAAATCTTAAATCCTTGCTCTATATTTTTGACTAGAATATTAATTGATTTTAATCTCATATATCTAGCATTTAATTGTATATTGATTGAAACTAAATATAGCACGGTGTGTATAAAACTATCTAGAGGGGTGGTGAATAGATTTTACGCTTTTTACCCAATTTTTCGTGTTAGTCAAAATTACGAAAATGCCCTCAAGATAATATAAACAAGCAAGTGTAATATGGTGCAGAAATTAAATCAACACTTGATTTTTACGTGGAAACCCTCACGGGAAAAACCACGGGCTATGTAAGTAAGCCACACTCGAACCTCGAATCCACTAAATGTGCAAACGATTACAACCTAATCCCGGAAGTAATCACACACCTACTTAATCCCGGTATGAGTGAACCTAGTCCAATTTGCTTATGATCTAAGCAACCGAATCCCGGATGCTACACACAAGACTTACTTTCTCTATGAAGAGAATACAACCCTAAGTGAATATATGTGAATATCCAAAATGCAACATAGAGCAAGGGAAACCCTATATGCTTATCTAAGATGAATAATATGCAATTAAGACCAATCCTAGATATCAAAACTAAATGACATGTCAATTAGTTTAGCTAAACAATATTAAGCACAAAACCTAATAAGCTAGCACAATACAACTTCTCAAACATACATCATACTAATCTCAATCTTGTATTCAAAATATATAAAATAACATACAAGTAATTAATTTGAGATTGCTAGATAAGAGAAACACAAAATATGTAAGATATTAGTGAAAAGCTTACCAAGCAAAGTATGATGAAGAATCCATGCTAGATGACATCTAGATGATCTAAGATGATGCTAGATGATGATTGATGATCATGGAAAAAGTGTTTGAGTGATTAAAAATGAGTTCTTGGAATTTTTCTTCTCTTTGAAAAATATCCTAAGTATGAAATCTGAATATGAACTCTTGTAATTGACCTAAAGTCAAAGTGGCATATATATAGGGTGTCAAGATGAAGTGTGGTCGTTTTGATAAGTGACACCAAAATTGCCTTGGGCGCTGTATGTAGAGCGCCCCTGTACAGCGCCCTTGCTCTGTTTTCACGAGAAAACAGAGGGGCACTGTACGAACAGCGCTTTGTACAGCGCTCGTACAGCGCCCATCCAAAATGCATCTGACCTGATGCATTTAAATGGCATTTTTGCATCAGGTCTCATGGGCGCTGTTCACAACAGTGCTTTGTAGAGCGCTTTGAACAGCGCCCTTTGCAAAGAAGGAATCCCAAGATTATGCATGACAAGGCAATGGGCAATGCAAGATGCAATCAAGCTAACATGCGAGAAGAGATGTTAATGAGCATTAAGGCACACATATAAGACACACAACATACAAGGATTAAACATATGCATGAGTTGTGAGTGTGTGCAACTATCTCTTCAAGACAAGTAAGCACTTAGAGTATTACCTTTGGTGCTTGTCAATAATGAGGTCTTCAAAGGGCCTAGGCAATAACAACAACATCTAAGCTACCCTTACAAAGAATCCCCACATATGCTTTGATCACGAAATAAGCCAATTAAAAAACTACGGGAATCCTAACTATCTCCCCCTTTGGCTATTTCGTGACAAAACTACCACTCACATAGATTCCTCACATAAAAATAGAAACTACGGGACTACATTGATTATCTACATTAAAAAGAGATAAGAGAATAAAACTTCAAGTCTTCAATCTCTTGTAGAACAATCAAGCCCTGAAAATAAAGTTTCTAGCATTTCCAATACAAGTAAAGTGTGAGATTAATCATGTGAGAACAATAACAAGCATTTGCATTTAAAAAATAGGCACAACATTATGCAATGTTTGTGTATGCAATGCTCCCCATCAACGGGTTACTCTCCCTCAATGTATGTTCTCCCCAATATGCACAATTGCCTCTATATTTTGCAACTCCCCTTACCATATCCTACTCCCCCTTTTTGTTATGATATAGGCAAAGGAGTAGTCCCCAACCGGGTCACTCATAGCAACAAGAGATAGAAGCATACAAGATATTTGCATATACATATAAGTCACTTTATGCACTTCAATTAATTGGAAAGAAACAAGGAGATTTATTTGTAGAAAATGTGTGAATCCAACATGCTTTGCATACAAGACATATAGCATTCAAGTCCAAAATACAATGGTATTTTGCAAAGCAAATGACAAAGGTTTCAAATAAGAATTCAAACCAATTTCACCAATGTCATGGGAAAAGCAAGGATATAGAGATTATTGATTTCAAATTTTAGAGTAACTATATCCAACTTTATAAGCGAAACATGGCATGAGCGACTTTGCACCCTATTTGATTTTTCCGGATAAGATATCCATATGATAGTAACCATGTTCAACTAATAAAGAAAGAGAGACATTTGGAATATAAATTCCTTTGAACGGATACAAGATCCTTTATTCATTTTGAGTCTCATAAGCTTTCACACAAGTTTTGCATTTTAAGAATATGCAATCATCAATTCATGCTTTTCATGTGAGCATGATATATGAATTTCATGCTTTTTCATTTGACATTAGCATGTTATAAAAGAATCATCATGTCATGGAGATAACTATAGGTCATTCACATCATACTTCCTATGTAAATCTCCTAGTCCAAAAATGCATGTTTGAACATAAATATGACATGGATTGTAAACAAGCAAGGTTCACACTTATAGAATTTGAAAACATATATACATATGTACAACCAAGCTTACTCAAGCAATCAAAAGAAGAGGCATAAGTTATTTCAAATTTTTTGCAAGTTACAAGAATGCAAAATAGCTCTCTTTGCTTAAGTTCCCTATATGGGGTCAATCATAGAACACATCACTCCACAAGACATATCCCAATAGATCTACTAAGAGTTTTAAATCGAGTAGCATCTAAGGGTTTAGTAAATAGGTCCGTAAGTTGATCATTAGTACTTACATGTTCAAGTACTATGCATTTATTTTCAACAAGCTCTCTAATGAAGTGATGGCGGATGTCAATATGCTTAGTTCTAGAATGTTGCACCGGATTCTTGGAAATATTAATTGCACTCATATTATCACAAAAGAGAGTGAGAGTACCTTGGTTGAATCCCTAGTCTACTAGCATTTGCTTCATCCATAGGAGTTGTGTGCATCCACTCCCCGCGGCTATGTACTCAGCCTCGGCCGTGGACAAGGAAATCGAGTTTTGCTTCTTGCAAAACCAAGACACCAAGTTGTTGCCTAGAAAGAAGCAACCGCCCGATGTGCTCTTCCTATTATCACAATTTCCTGCCCAATCCGTATCACTAAAGCCTACAAGACTAGCATTAGTGTCAAAAGAGTACCAAATCCCATAGTTGGATGTCCCTTTCACATAGCGAATGATTCTCTTTATGGAAGAGAGATGGGACTCCTTAGGATCCGCTTGGTACCTAGCACACACACCCACACTAAAAGATATATCGGGCCTACTTGCGGTCAAATAAAGCAAGCTACCTATCATGCCCCGATATAGAGTTTGTTCCACACTTTTACCACTAGCATCCTTGCTTAGCTTCAAAGTGGTACTCATGGGTGTATCACAATGTTCGGCTTTCTCTAAACCAAACTTCTTCACTAGGTTCTTAGCCTATTTGGCTTGGGTTATGAAAATCCCATCATTCATTTGCCTAATTTGCAAACCTAGGAAGTAACTAAGCTCACCAACAAGACTCATCTTAAATTCATGAGACATGACATCAACAAATTGTTGGACCTTGGTGTTGTTGGTGGAACCAAACACTATGTCATCAACATATATTTGAGCTATGAAAAGCTCATCATTGTCTCTCTTGATGAATAGTGTCTTGTCAACACTACCTCTTGTGTAGTTATTGTCAACAAGAAATTGAGTGAGGCGCTCATACCAAGCCCTCGGTGCTTGTTTCAACCCATATAGTGCCTTCTTGAGGCGATAGACATGGTTGGGGTGGTGTGCATCCAGAAACCCCTTAGGTTGTTCAACAAACACTTCCTCTTGCAAGAAGCCATTTAGGAAGGCACTCTTGACGTCCATTTGGTGCAATTTGAACTTGTGCACACAAGAAATGGACAAGAGAAGCCTAATGGACTCTAAGCGGGCAACAGGAGCAAAAGTCTCCTCAAAGTCGATACCCTCAATTTGAAAGTACCCTTGTGCTACAAGTCTAGTCTTGTTCCGCACTATGTTGCCTTTCTCATCGGATTTGTTCCTAAATATCCATTTAGTGCCTATGACATTAGTGGTCTTAGGCCTAGGAACTAGAGTCCAAACCTCATTCCTTTCGAATTGGTTTAGCTCTTTTTGCATGGCAAGAACCCAAAATTCATCATTCAAGGCTTCATCAACCTTTTTGGGTTCTATTTGAGAGGTGTAGCATGTAAAGCTAATTAGATTAGCTATTTGACGCCTAGTCCTAGCACCCTCATTAACATCTCCAATAACATCCTCTTTGTTATGGAGTCTTCTAACCCATGGAGCGGGTTCATTAGAGTCCAAGTTAGGAACTTTAGTAATAGGTTGTGTGACTTCATTAGATGTCCCAACATTGGGAGTCACCGCAACCCTCTCCAAAGGAGAGTCATCCTCTAAAATATCCTCTTCCTCATGGTCATTAGACTTGAGCCTTGTATCATTAATGACAACATTCGATGATTCCATGACGGTTAGAGTCTTCAAGTTGAAAACTCTATAGGCTCTACTATTCAAGGCATAGCCAATAAAGATACCCTCATCACTCTTAGCATCAAACTTGCCAAGTTGATCACGGTCATTTAAAATGTAGCATTTGCTCCCAAATGTGTGGAAGTAGCTAACATTTAGCTTCCTACCCTTCCATAACTCATAGGAGGTGTTTCTAGATCTGGGCCTTAGGAAAACTCTATTCCCTATATAGCAAGCCGTATTGACAGCTTCGGCCCATAGGTTCCTAGGGACATTGTTGCTAAGCAACATCACTCGGGCCATCTCTTGGAGGACCCTATTCTTCCTCTCAACAACTCCATTTTGTTGAGGTGTCCTAGGAGCCGAAAACTCATGGGAGATGCCTAAACTATCACAATAGCTTTCAAAGGATGCATTCTCAAATTCCCTCCCATGGTCACTTCTAATCCGTTTAATGCTTCTAATGTTAGATTTCATTTCATTTTGTAATTTAGTACAAAGCATTTTAAACTTATCAAAAGTTTCGGATTTTTCTCTAAGAAAATATGTCCATGTAAATCTAGAGAAATCATCAACACAAACAAAAATGTATCTCTTTCCACCTAAACTCTCGGTTTGCATAGGACCCATGAGATCCATGTGGAGAAGCTCTAAGGGCTCCTTGGTGGAGAGATACTTGCCCTTTTTGTGCATGCTTTTGTTTGTTTTCCTTGTTGGCAAGGTCCACAAATACCATTGGCTTTCTTCCCAAGCTTAGGGAGGCCACGCACACACTCGAACTTTCCAAGGGTTCTTAAATCCCTAAAGTTCATGTGGCCAAGTCTTTCATACCACAACTCAACTTGCTCATCCATGGACACATTGTTTGAGACTATTCTAGCTTCAAGACAATAACAATTGTCACTAGATCTCATATCTTTCAACAAGGTTTGTCCATCGGGCTTTAGGATTGAGCAGTCATTTTTACTAAACAAGACGAAATATCCTTCATCACTTAGATGTGAAATGCTTATTAAATTGGCTTTCAAGCCATCAACAAATAAAGCATCGGATAAAGAGGGTAAACCGGGAACGGAAATGGATCCTTTCCCTACAACCTTCTTTTTGGATCCATCACCAAAAGTGACATATCCACCTTCCTCCATAACAAGAGTCTCGAAGAAACTCTTGTTTCCCGTCATGTGCGTAGAGCACCCACTATCCAAATACCAAAAATTAGAAGAATTTGCCTTCAAGGCTATTTGTGCAACATGGCAAACATTTTCATTCTTTCTAATCCACTTAGCAACAATTTTAGCTTTCTTAGTGGTCTTTGGTACATGTGCTCTACTATTCCTAGGATCATGCAAATCACTATTATCATTCCTAGGAACATGCATCATGGCTCTTTTCTTTTTCTTCTCTATCATGCTTCTAGTTTTGCACATTTTTATATAGCGAAAGCAATGTGGTCTAATATAACCATCAAATCCACAAAAGTGACAAATAGGAGTAAAATAAGGAATCATACCTTGTTCTTGTCTTTGTGGATGAAAGGGTTCAATGTGTCTTCGTTGTCGAACCGGTCTAGGTTGCTTCCAAGCTTGAGGTTGCATGATAGGCCTCTTTCCTTTGTGAGCCATTTGAGGAGGAATGTTGGCTTGAAGGACCCTAGGGGGTTGAGCTTGAGGTTGCCTTCTTTGCCCCATCTTCACTTGAGCATTTGAGCATTGTCCTACTTCTAATTTCTTCCTAGGAATTTGCACAAATGAAGTTTCTTCTTTCCTCAAACCCTTGACAAACACGGTCTTATTAGAGGTTGAGATCTTCTTGCCATCTTCATACCCAAGACCCCTCTTGTCACATGGACTCTTTCCAACACCAAGCATATGGTCAAGCTTCTTGGTGCTAGAATCCATCCTAGTCATAGATTCTCTAACTTCTTCAAGCTCCCTCTTTAGGCTATCTTCATTCCTCCTAGATAAGACTAACTGCTCTTTTAGCTTATCTTCCATCTTCTTGAATTTTTTCACTTGTTCACTTAAGTGGTCATTATGAGATGCAAGCTCAAGATTTTCTTCTCTCAACATCTTGATCTTTCTTGTGCTCTTGATTGCTAAATCATTAAATTCGGCATGATATTTAGCAAGCACCTTTTTCTCTACAAATCCATTCATGGAGTTAGAAGATGAATCACTTTCTACTTCACTTGAGTCATTTTCCTCTTGACTCATTTCCTCTCTCTCACTAGCACTTTTGCTTATATGGGAGGAGGCAAAAGCTAGGAGATTTGCCATGTGCTCTTCATCATCCGAAGACTCATCTCCCTCATAGGAGTCATCACTACTTCCACTCCAAGTGGCGGCCATCACTTTCCCCTTTTTCTTCTCTACATGATTTGCACAATCGGGAGCAAAATGAGCTATGCCACTACACTCGAAACAACGGACCCCTTTCCTTTCGGTCCTTTCTTGCCTAGGTTCAAACTTCTTGAAAGAGCCCTTTTTCTTCAAGTCTTGACCTTTTGACCCAAAGCTCTTTCATCTAAACTTCATAACCTTGTTGAACCTTTTTACAAACAAGGCAAGGTCTTCATCCGAGTCAACCTTCTTTTCCTCATTTTCATCCTTGGAGGTTTTTAAAGCAATTCCTTTTTGCTTTTTAGTGGGTGTGGAGATAGGCCCCTTCCTAGACTCATAAGCTAGAAGTCTCCCAATCACCTCACTCGGCTTCATATCCTTATAATCACTATTTTCTTCTAAAGCCGTCACCTTCGATTCAAACCTATCGGGTAGAGATCTCATAATCTTTTGCTTGATTCTCCTATACGAATATGGATCACCAAGTTGATGACTTTGGTTGACTATATCCATCAACTTGATCTCGAAGTCGTTGAAGCACTCATTCTCCTCCATCTTGAGCATCTCGAATTGAGTTTGGAGGACTTGAAGCTTAGAGTCCTTCACCACTTCGGTTCCCTCATGTGCAATCTCTAGGATGTCCCATGCTTCCTTAGCTATCCTAGTATTTTGAATCAACTTGTATTGATTTTCGTCCATAGCACACAAGATGGCATGCATCGCCTTCCTATTCCACTTTGAAGCATCAAACTCTTGCGCATTCCATTGCGCCTTAGGCTTCAAAACATCTTCTCCTCCACCCGCGGGAGTCATCATAGGGAGATCATATCCGTCTTCCACCGCCATCCATGCACGGTCATGAATTTGGCATATGTAGGATTCCAACTTCCCTTTCCATTGGGAATAGTTCAATCCGGTAAGAAGTGGAGGCCTTGTGCTAGAAGCTCCTTCGTGGCCACCACCATTTCCACCGTTTCCACTCATAGTGTTTATGAATGAATGAAATGAATGCAAATGTATGAATGATCAAAAATCACACAAAATGCAAAACACACCAAAATAAGCAAGGATCACCTATGTATGTCTAGGAACCCGCTCTGATACCAATTGAAACTAAATATAGCACGATGTGTATAAAACTATCTAGAGGGGGGGTGAATAGATTTTACGCTTTTTACCCAATTTTTCGTGTTAGTCAAAATTACGAAAATGCCCTCAAGATAATATAAACAAGCAAGTGTAATATGGTGCAGAAATTAAATCAACACTTGATTTTTACGTGGAAACCCTCACGGGAAAAACCACGGGCTATGTAAGTAAGCCACACTCGAACCTCGAATCCACTAAATGTGCAAATCATTACAACCTAATCCCGGAAGTAATCACACACCTACCTAATCCCGATATGAGTGAACCTAGTCCAATTTGCTTATGATCTAAGCAACCTAATCCCGGATACTACACACAAGACTTACTTTCTCTATGAAGAGAATACAACCCTAAGTGAATATATGTGAATATCCAAAATGCAACATAGAGCAAGGGAAACCCTATATACTTATCTAAGATGAATAATATGCAATTAAGACCAATCCTAGATATCAAAACTAAATGACATGTCAATTAGTTTAGCTAAACAATATTAAGCACAAAACCTAATAAGCTAGCACAATACAACTTCTCAAACATACATCATACTAATCTCAATCTTGTATTCAAAATATATAAAATAACATACAAGTAATTAATTTGAGATTGCTAGATAAGAGAAACACAAAATATGTAAGATATTAGTGAAAAGCTTACCAAGCAAAGTATGATGAAGAATCCATGCTAGATGACATCTAGATGATCTAAGATGATGCTAGATGATGATTGATGATCATGGAAAAAGTGTTTGAGTGATTAAAAATGAGTTCTTGGAATTTTTCTTCTCTTTGAAAAATATCCTAAGTATGAAATCTGAATATGAACTCTTGTAATTGACCTAAAGTCAAAGTGGCATATATATAGGGTGTCAAGATGAAGTGTGGTCGTTTTGATAAGTGACACCAAAATTGCCTTGGGCGCTGTACGTAGAGCGCCCCTGTACAGCGCCCTTGCTCTGTTTTCACGAGAAAACAGAGGGGCGCTGTACGAACAGCGCTTTGTACAGCGCCCATCCAAAATGCATCAGACCTGATGCATTTAAATGGCATTTTTGCATTAGGTCTCATGGGCGCTGTTCGCAACAGCACTTTGTAGAGCGCTTTGAACAGCACCCTTTGCAAAGAAGGAATCCCAAGATTATGCATGACAAGGCAATGGGCAATGCAAGATGCAATCAACCTAACATGCAAGAAGAGATGTTAATGAGCATTAAGGCACACATATAAGACACACAACATACAAGGATTAAACATATGCATGAGTTGTGAGTGTGTGCAACTATCTCTTCAAGACAAGTAAGCACTTAGAGTATTACCTTTGGTGCTTGTCAATAGTGAGGTCTTCAAAGGGCCTAGGCAATAACAACAACATCTAAGCTACCCTTACAAAGAATCCCCACATATGGTTTGATCACGAAATAAGCCAATTAAAAACTACGGGAATCCTAACATTAATAGCATCTTGAATTTGTACTTTATGAATATATTTTGATTCAAGTGTTGTATATGTGAATGAGACCTTGAGCTTATGTGTTTGGTGTTTCACATGCTTAGGTGTTTATTCGTGTATTTTGCATCTAGACTTGATTACTTGTGATATCACATGTTTAGGTCTATTTGTGCCATAGAATGTATTGATCACATGTTCTATGTTGTATTGATTGTTTGCATCATTTGCATTCACATGATCACACTAGGAAGTCCTTGTAAAAGGCATGAAGTCTTGGTTAGAGTCGGGGTGACTCGGATAGCCAAGCAAGAAGTCTTGCCTAGAGTCGGGATGACTCGGATAGGTAAGCAAGGAGTCATGGCTAGAGTCGGGAGGACTCGGATAGTCATGCATGGGAGGCTCCCTAGAGGCAAGAGTGCCTTGGATAGGGAGTTGGCTATTGTATTAGTAGGCCTAGGCGTATGGTTAGACATAGACTCCGATAGAGCGAGGTACACGAGAGGTGTATGCACTCTTGAGGAATTTCTAATCTACCATCGATGTTGGTTGTGTGTGGTGTCCAATATATGGTGGTTTTGCATCATTGAGGGATTTCACACTTTCCAATAGGGTTGGGTAGGCTTAGACTTCACTAGGTTGGGTGAGCTAAAGATTGGTCACTTTGTGAATGTTCTATGTTTACTTTCCAATAATATAGTACCCAATGGTTGTAGTTCAACCCGTGGATGTTTCCTCCTTGGAGGTTTTACCACGTTAAAAAATCTCTTGTGTTAATTCTTCCTATCTCTTTCTCTTATATTTTAATTGTATATTTTATTATCTTGATTCATAATATTCACATGTGGTGTATTGTGAAGCAAGACTTTGTATAGTGTGATTAGTGAATTCATTCCATTGATCAATTTTGTATCTATGATTCTTTTGTATATTGTAATTTTTGTTTAGTGACACTTTGTTCACTCTTGTAACTCATTGAACATCTAATGAAATACAAGCTTACTTTGTTGTTATGTTTATATGTTCTTATACCTCACATAACTAGTTGATATACTTAGACTTTGATCTTATGATTGTATTATCGTATTGTCTATGTATGTCTTCCTTGGCTTATTGTGTTGTGTGTAAGGCTACCTTGAGGGACAAACGAAAGTTTGTTCAAGGGATTGAAAAAGGTGTAAAAACCTATTCACACCCCCCCCCCCCTCTAGGTATGCTTTAAGTAATTTAACTTCGTTTGTATACTTTCAGAATGACTCGGACGAAGACCTTGCATTATTTGTGGAAAGATTCAAGAAGGTTATGAAGTTTGTGAGAAAGGACTTTGGATCCAAAGGTCAAAACTTCAAGAAAAAAGGTTCCTACAACAAGTTTGAGCCTAGGTAAGAGAAGACCGAAAGGAAAGGGGTCCGATGTTTTGAGTGTGGTGGTATAGGTCACTTCACCCCTGAATGTGCTAATCACACGATCAAGAAGAAAGGTAAAGTGATGGCCGCCACATGGAGTGGTAGTAGTGATAACTCCAATGAGGGAGAAGAGACTTCGGATGATGACACTACAAAAAAAGGGCTATTGGGACGATTTTTTTTCGTCCCAATAGCAAAAAATTCATCCCAATAGACCTATTGGTATGAAAACAATTCGTCCCAAATTACGTCGCCTCAGGTGGGTCGCAATAGGTTCTTTAGGACGAAAATTGAAATTCATCCCTTAAAACTACCTATAGGGACGATTTTTGTTCGTCCCAATTGATAATGTATAGGGACAAAATTATTCGTCCCCATAGACAACTTATAGGGACGAATTGTTTTTTTGTCCCCTTTAACAACCTGTAGGGACGAAATATTTCGTCCCTTTAAATAAATTTCCGTCCCTTTAGATATCCTATAGGGACGAAATTAAAAAAAAATAGAAATTGTTGCCTTCAAACAACCCACCCACACCCACACCCACGCCCACGCCCGCCCGCCCACCCACTCACCCAGCCAGCCACGCCCACCCACCAGCTCCACACAAATCACAATTAATTTGTGTTCTCATGCAGTGTTGAACCCAGCACTCATGAGTGAGCCAAGCCTTATCCACATTGCTCCTGCTTTGAATGTGGTAATAAAAACATAATTTTTATATTTAAACTTTACTTGTTATTAAATTTTTATTGAATATTTTTCAATCAAAATTTTATTTGTAAATCGATTCCACTAACTGAAATTTTATTTTTATATGATAAACAAATTGATATTAAAAATCATTTATTATAACATTTAATCAAACTATTTTGTTAAAATCATATATTGTTCGATCAAAGGGTCAATCGTTAATCATACTCAGAATTAGACATGACCCTGGTTCCAGTTCTTGATTCGGAACCAGCGATTCTGATTTTCGATTAGGAACCAGCGATTTCAGTTTTTGATTCAGAACCAACGGTTTTGATTTTCGATTTGGAACCAACGATTTTGGTTTTCGATTCTGAACCAGGGGTTTCGGTTCCAATTCCGACGGTTCGGTTCTTTCTTAAAAAAAATAATAGAAAATCTCTCAAGACTAATAGTTATTGATCCTTATGAAGAACTTATTGGGAAAAAACAAAATTCATCTCGATAGAGAACCACTTTGGACGAACAAAATGATCCATATTGTATTATTTTCTAATTTATATGGTAATTTAATTATTAATCTATCTTTAAGAAAAAACTTTTAAAAAAAATCAAGAATTTTCAACAAAATTAATTAATTATTATAATTTTAAATAAAAAGAAAACCTATTGGGACGAAAACAATTTGTCCCAATAGACAGTCTATTGGGACGAATTATGTTTTTCGTCTCAATAGACGTTATATTGGGACCAAAAAAAAAATCATCCCTAAAGGTCTATGTTTAAGGAAAAACTTAAAAAAAAAAAAAAAATCAAGAATTTTCAACAAAATTAATTAATTATTATAATTTTAAATAAAAAGGAAACCTATTGGGACGAAATAAATTTGTCCCAATAGGCAGTCTATTGGGACGAATTATGTATTTCATCCCAATAGACAACCTATTGGGACGAAAAAAATTCGTCCCTAAAGGTCTTACAACATTGGACAAAATTTATCCCAATAGACATTCTATTGGGACAAATTTTTTTTAATTTCGTCCCAATAAAATGTCTATTGTGACAAATTTTGTCCAATGTGGAAGACCTTTAGAGACGAATTTTTTTCATCCCAATAGGATGTCTATTGGGATGAAATACATAATTTGTCCCAATAGACTGCCTATTGGAATAAATTTATTTTGTCCCAATAGACATCCTATTAGGACAAAAAAAAAAAAAAAAAAAAAAAGCGTCCCTCCTATAGATTTTCGTCCCAATAGGCCTTTTTTCTTGAAGTGTGAAGTGGCTAACTTCATAGTTTTTGCCTCTTCTCACAAGAGCAAAGGTAGAAGTGACGAAGAGGAAGAGAGTCAAGAGGAAAATGACTCAAGTGAAGATGACTCCTCAACTCACTCCACAAATGGATATGAGGAGAGAAAGGTTCTTGTTGAACACTACGCTGAGTTTAAAAGAGATGGTAAGGAGATCTCAACCTCTAACAAGGCCGTGTTTGTCAAGAGCTTAAGCAACAAAGAAGCTTCACTGGTGCAAACTCCTAGGAAAATTGATCTAGGACAATGTTCAAATAGTGCACAAATGAAAGTGGCGCCAAGAAGGCAACCTCAAGCTCAACCTACAAGAGTTCTTCAAGCTAACATTCCTCAACATATGGCTCACAAAGGAAAAGGACCAATCGTGTAAGCTCAACCTAGGAAGCAAGCTAGACCGGTTCAACAACGAAGATGGATTAAACCTACTCAACCACAAAGACATGGGAAAGCTCCTATGTACGCACAAGGACATGGTATGATTCCTTATTTTATTCCTACATGTCATTTTTATGGTTTTGATGGTCATATTAGACCAAGATGCTTTCGTTATATTAAAATGTGTAGAACTAGAAGCATGATTGAGAAGAAAAAGAATAGAGCCATGGTGCATGTTCCTAGGAATGATAAGATTGATTTGCATGATCCTATGACATCTAGAGCCCATGTTCCAAAGACCACTAGGAAAGAAAATTCTTTACCTAGGTGGATTAGAAAGAATGAAAATGTTTGCCATGTTGCTCAAATTGCTTTAAAGGCTAATTCTTTAATTTTTGGTATTTAGATAATGGGTGCTCTAGGCATATGACAGGAAACACTTGTCATGGAGGAAGGAGAATGTGTCACCTTTGGTGATGGATCCAAAAAATGAGTCATATGGAAATGAACCATTTCCGTTCCTGGATTACCCTCCTTATCCAATGCTTTATATGTTTATGGCTCAAAAGCTAATTTGATAAGCATTTCTCATCTTAGTGATGAAGTATATTCCGTCTTGTTTAGTAAAAATGATTGCTTTATCCTAAAGCCCAATGGACAAACCTTGTTGAAAAGTATGAGATCTAGCTATAATTGCTATTGTCTTGAAGCTAGAATAGTCTCTGTAGGGAAAAATACGAGTCCACGCAGCGGAAGCGAGACTAAAATCGAGTTTAGTATAGTTTAAAATTTTTCCATAATTTGAACCTTAACCCTCTAATTAATTAACATATAATACTAAAGATATCATACCTTTGTCGCGTGATCCGATTGACATTGCGTCGATGGTAATCCGCAAGATCTTCCAATCCAATCACGAACGTGAATCACCTAGGAGCGTGGTCTCCTTCTCTTTGAATTGTGTACCTGAGGATGGATTAACAAAACTTTTTCTTTTTCGTTAGTCACAACAAATTCCAAGAGGCTACAAAGAATGTTCCGGTCACTTTTGAATTCACAATCGTTAGATCGAAACTCGCGTGAACCTTATTCAAAATTGTGCACAAAACCATTTGATATAAAAGTTACTAATGCACTATCGAAATAAGAACAAACTTTTCTCTCTTTTCCTCTTGACCGAATTCTCACACTAGTCTAAGAGTTGGATTTTATTTTTCTCAAGCAATAAAAAAAACTCTCAAGCCTTGCATTAGGGTTAGCCAATTATATATAAAGAATATATATATACTGGCCGCAAATCACTTGCCTATATATATATAAATATCTCGCACCGAATTCAACCTTTTAAATATATATTCTATATCTTTGCACGACTTAACATGCATATATCATATATATCTACTTTAATTCAACGCACGACTCTTTTAACATGCATATCTCATATATCTCAAACATATATATTACCAATACTGCATGCCACCTATAATATATATATATATTGCCGAAAATTGCTTTCCACCCATAATTTATATTAGTGGCCGAAATCTTCTACCCAAATAGGATTTTTGTCTTTTGACCTAAATCCTAACCCTAGGTAGATTTCTTTACAATTCCAAACCCTAATCCAACTCTTTAGTGTATTTGTGACTATATAAAAGACTTCCTTATTTGACTAGATAAATAAATCCCTTATTTATCTACTTACCAAATAAAGTCTTTTATTTTATTTATACTACCACAATAGTATACTACTAAGAAACATATTTCCTAGTCAGAAAAAGATTTTGATTTTTAATTAAATAATTAATCAATCAATTAATTAATTTTCATTTAATCAATTAATAAAAATAAAACAATATAATATTATATATATCTCGGCCATGTGCCATATATATTAATATATCTATATATTGTTTTTCTATTTTATTAAATCCATTGGACCTTAACAAAAGGCCCACATGTGAACTAGGCCCATTCTTACTAAAAGAAACAAGTCCACATGCCTTAATACAATTCTAGATGGACTCATAAATTAGTCCGGTAGAATATATCAAGTGATTCATGCAAGTCCGTGTGGATTGGGGATCTTGGCGGGCCTATCTAAATTTAAGCTCCAATAGACATAACCCAATCACAATCAACAAATGATTCACTTAGGTTCAATCTATTAATTTTAGTTCATTCCACTAAAGAACTAAAATTGCACTCTTAAATAAAGATGGAATAAGTAAATGATTCTCATTCATACCCTAGACAATCTTATAGGAGATGGTGTATCCTCGTGAAGAATATCAGTAATCGCCAAGAGCTCATAGACCGCCTATAGCTCTTCAAGTTACCATATTTCCTCATATGACCACATTTTGAACTTGGATATTTTGACTTGTCCAGAAGCCATGTTTCAATAGACACTATTGAAAACTTAACGTTAAGATTTAATATCCAATACCTCAAAACATCCATATGATGATATTCTACTCTCATTTAATAAATGGAGCCACGATGTCCATATCTATAAATGAAGTCCTCTATCGATTAACAAATGAATACCACCAAACTATCGAGGATAAACTATGCTATATAATCGTACTCATTGATAACTCAAATGATACCACTTGCAACCATAAGTCCATCATTTATCTCAGGATTAAGATAGACTCTCCGATTGTCCTGATAATGAAAAGACTATTATCTATTGACGGTTCTAGATAAAGTATTTCATTGTGATCCAGTTCAATGCACCCAGTGCACTAGATTCTTTTACTCGAAGACCCTCCAACGATTTTAGACTCATCATAACACATTTGATCCCACTCAAATGCTAGTAAAAGAATTCTACAACTTTAACAAGATAAATGTGCCCAACCTTTAACTTAAGTTGTGAACATTATTCAAGACAAACTAAAGAATTGTGTCTACCTCATACATATCCAGATGTATGAACAATTCTTCTTTTCTCATAGTCTTTTGACCTTATGATTATTTACTTTTGACAATTATAATAATTAAACTATAAATGCTATAAGATTTGTTAAACCAGAAATCACATTATTAATATGAATAGATTGTCAAAAACACTATTACACTCTTGCTATTGAGCATAATCCTAACAATCTCCCACTTGCGCTATAGCAAATGTGTCATATCTCTCATTCCCATGTTCTCACCCCTATATACAATTTCCCTTAAAAGGTGATACTTCCTTTCAATGTGTTTTCCTCTCTTATGACTTTTTGGTTCTTTCAAATTAGCCACTGCTCCACTGTTGTCACAGTAGATAGTGATCTGCTTATTTGCACTAGGAACCACTTCTAAGTCAATCAAGAATTGGCGGAGCCAAACAGCCTCTTTGGCAGCCTCGCATGCAACAACATACTCAGCTTCCATGGTGAAATCAGCAATACAAGATTGCTTGATACTCCTCCATATAACTGCTCCTCCTCCAATAGTAAACATAGCCCCTGATGTAGATTTTCTGGAGTTAGAATCTGATTGGAAATCAGAATCTGTATACCCAACGGGAATTAAATCCCCTCAAGAGTATACAAGCATATTATCTCTCGTTCTCTTAAGATACTTGAAAATATGCTTAACTGTCGTCCAGTGATCAGGACCAGGTTTCGATTGAAACCTGCTAACTATGCCAACAGCAAAAAAAATATCTGGTCTAGTGCAGAGCATTGCATACATGAGACTTCCAACTGCCGAGGCATATGAAACTCTACTCATGAATTGCTCTTCATGCTCATTCTTAGGAACTTGTTCCTTAGAAAGCTTGATTCCATGTCTGAAAGGTAACATACCTTTCTTGGAATCCTGCATGGAAAACCTAGACAAGATCTTGTCTATGTATGAAGCTTGGGATAATGCAATCGTTCTATTCTTTCTATCCCTTATTACTTGGATACCTAGAATAAAACTTGCTTCTCCTAAGTCCTTCATATCAAATTGTTTTGCTAACCATTCTTTTACTGATGTCAATACACCTACATCGTTTCCAATGAGTAGTATATCATCAACATAAAGAATCAGGAAAACCAACTTGTCGCCCTTAATCCTTTTGTATACACAAGGTTCGTCAGGATTCTGAATAAATCCAAAACCTTTGATAGCTTGATCGAACCTTATGTTCCAGGATCTGGATGCTTGCTTTAATCCATATATGGATTTCTGCAACTTGCATACCTTTTCCATTTGGCCCTTTTCAATGAATCCCTCTGGTTGCATCATGTAGATGCTTTCGTCAAGACTTCCATTAAGGAAAGCTGTCTTGACGTCCATTTGCCAAATCTCTAGATCTAAAGATGCTGCAATGGATAAGAGTATCCTAATGGATTTAAGCATGGCCACAGGAGAGAAGGTTTCCTCGTAATCGATACCGTCTTTCTGTGTATACCCTTTAGCTACCAATCTAGCTTTAAAGGTTTCCACCTTTCCATCCATACCTCTTTTCCTCTTGTATACCCACTTGCACCCAATGGGTTTTTATCCCTTTAGGCAAGTCTACAAGGGACCAGACTTTGTTATCGAACATAGATTCAATCTCAGATTGCATTGCCTTTTGCCAATGGCGACTATCAACATCCTCCATAGCTTCCTTGTACGTGTAGGGATCATCGTCGTCCGGGAGATTCTCCACTGATTCTCCCAGACCAATGTATCTTTCGGGTTATGTTCTAACCCTCCCACTACGACGAGGAATGGTAGGTTGTTGATCTTGTGTTGGATCGGAACTTACAATTGGGTTAGGTTGTGTAACCTCTTATGGAATTGTATCTCCTGACATCTCATTCAGGACAATTCTACTTCTAGGCACAAAATCATTCATATAGTCCTTTTCCAGAAATTTAGCATTTGTCAAAACAAATACTTTAAGATCTGAAGGACTATAGAAATAATATCCTTTAGTTTCTTTTGGATACCCTACAAATATACATGTTTCCGAACGGGACTCCATCTTTTCTGTCTTTCCTTTTAACACATGCGCAGGACAACCAAATATCCTTAAGTGTTGTAAACTAGGCTTGTGCCCAGTCCACAACTCATGCGATGTTTTAGGAACAGACTTAGATGGTACATCGTTTAGAATGTATATAGTAGTTTGTAAAGCATATCCCCAAAAAGAAATAGGAAGTGTTGAATAACTCAACATAGACCTAACCATATCCAAAAGAGTTCTATTTCTCCTTTCTGCTACCCCATTCTGTTGAGGTGTACCTGGTGTAGAAAACTGAGAAACTATCCCATTATCAATAAGATATTGCTGAAACTCACCAGATAGATATTCTCCACCACGATCAGATCTCAAGATTTTTATGTGTTTCTCAAGCTGATTTTCCACTTCGGCTTTGAATGTTTTGAATATGTCAAAAGCATCCGACTTATGTCGCATGAGATACACATAACCAAATCTCGAGTAATCATCTGTGAAGGTGATGAAGTACTCATATCCACCTCTAGCTTGAATGCTCATAGGTCCACATACATCAGTGTGTATCAATCCTAAACATTCAGTGGCTCTTGCACCTTTGGCAGAGAACGACCTTTTGGTCATTTTACCTTCCAAACAAGATTCACAAGTTGGTAGATCATCAACCATTAAGTCACTTAAAGGTCCGTCACTTACCAATCTTTTAATCCTATTAAGGTTAATATGACCTAGGCGTAAATGTCAAATGTAGGTTTCATCTATTGATAATTTTACTCTTTTATGATTAGGTTCCGTTAATTCTGTGTCTAACGAGTGAGAGATATTTCTATGCAAAAAGTATAGACCGTTTTCCAATGTACCTTGGCAAATAATTTTGTCATTCTTATTAATAATAAAAACTTTATTAAAAGTAACCGAATATCCAAATTTATTCAAACAAGAAACTAAAATTAAATTCCTCTTGAATTGAGGTACATAATAAACGTCTATTAAATCTAAATGCCTTCTAGAATCCAAATAAACTCTAATATCTCCCACTGCACTTGCAGACACTAACGTTCCGTTGCCCAAGCGCAAATAGATTTCATTTTTATTCAACTTTCTCCTTTCTTGGAAACCCTGTAAGGAATAACAAATATGATTTGTGGTTCCAGAGTCTATGATCCAAGAATCTGTAGAATCTGCCAGAAAACATGTTTCAAGATAATTAATATTACCTTGTTCCTTCTTGTTCTGGGACTTTGGGCAATTTCTTTTCCAATGTCCCTTTTCACCACAAAAGGAGCACTTCCCTTTGATCTTGGTTACTTTCTTGGTCTCCTTCTTGGTAGGCCCAAGTTGCTTTTTCTTCTGTTGTTCCTTGACCTTTTGACGGGCCTTAACAATAGCAACTTTACCAACCATATGAATCTGAGATTCATAAGTAGGAGCAGGTGGTTTAGGAGTAGACAGAATAAACTTATGTTTTTCAGCTTGCAGCAACAACCCAATTTTCCTTTTCCATGTGACATTAATTATCTCCGGTTAAATTATTATCTTTTAAGATGTTCATTAGGGATGGGGTCATGATTTCTGAATATAACAAAATTATATGAGTAAATAATTATGATAAAGCACTTTCGAATATTTATCTTGATTTAAATAAATAACTCAATCATAAAAATTCAACGGTGATCCAACACGCATAAATGTTACGCCTCCTTTGGGAGTTCGCACCATTTACTAGTTAGACTAGGTCCCACCTAATTGTTAACATAACAACCAGCGTTTTCAATTTTAGTCTTGCAATTTTATTGACAAGAACTATTGGGAGGATATCAATAAAATTACATTGAGTGTGTTACCAAGATATCGACCCTCAATTTTCTCTCACGAAAATCCCTCCTTAGGGAGTAGATCTCGTTTGAGTCCATTGTCTAGTCTATCCTTGTAAGGAAGTATATTGCTAAATTCCATTCATGGACACCCCTTGGGGGGATTACCAATAAATAATAAAGCTCAACTAACCTTGGAGGCCATAGGTGTTACAAAAACACCTTCTCCCACTCAATTATTTAAGGCGTGTGATTAAATCCCACAGAATGATTTACCAAGTTATCTAGATGCCAATTTAGATACCTAAATCATTCAATGCATGTTCATACCAAAAGAGATATATGAGTGGCACTTCTATTCTATATGTCATGTTATCATACAATAACAAATATTGTAATATTTATGCAAAAAATAAATAGCAACAATTTTGGTCAATCCTAGAAAAGCAAGTAAATTACAATTGTCAGGAATACAAGATCTTCAGGTGGCCATCAACCATACGCTCATCCCTCGGCCTCCTCCCATGGGCGTGCACAGCCCACAACCCCACAAAGGGGCTGCCATGCGCAGCCCATGAGGCCACACATGGCTGCCGTGCGCAGCCCACCAAGATTTGGGCTTGCCATGCGCAGCCCAATCCACTCCTAGGGTGCGCACGGTGCTCGTTCTTGGTTCCGGTTGCTTCCTTTTCTTCGTGTCTTCGAATCTTCAATACCCGAATACATTCCAGCAGTATTTAAACAAATTAAAATACTGCAGTATTTTTTTTTTTTTTTAATCACTGCAGTATATATTACAAAAAAAAAAAACTGCACTTTAATAAATAAAAAAAAACTGCACTAAAAACTGCACTAAAAAATTAAAATAAAAAATAAAACCTAGCAACTACCAAGAAGGAATTATGACGATGATAGACCACCCTTCTTGTTACAATTCCGAAACAAAAAAATACATTGAAAATCTAGGACCAAAATCGAGCAACAACAATCCACATAATAAACATATATAAATCCATACATCCACATGTAATTATATATGCGAATACCTAGAGTGCCATCTCTTTATAAACATGCATAATCACAATAAAAAGAAATAGATCCACGTATATATACGTTAATTAATTAAAAAAGGGTTCAACCAAGGCTCTGATACCAATTGTAGGGAAAAATACGAGTCCACGTAGCGGAAGCGAGACTAAAATCGAGTTTAGTATAGTTTAAAATTTTTCCATAATTTGAACCTTAACCCTCTAATTAATTAACATATAATACTAAAGATAGCATACCTTTGTCGCGTGATCCGATTGACATTGCGTCGATGGTAATCCGCAAGATCTTCCAATCCAATCACGAACGTGAATCACCTAGGAGCGTGGTCTCCTTCTCTTTGAATTGTGTACCTGAGGATGGATTAACAAAACTTTTTCTTTTTCGTTAGTCACAACAAATTCCAAGAGGCTACAAAGAATGTTCCGGTCACTTTTGAATTCACAATCGTTAGATCGAAACTCGCGTGAACCTTATTCGAAATTGTGCACAACACCTTTTGATATAAAAGTTACTAATGCACTATCGAAATAAGAACAAACTTTTCTCTCTTTTCCTCTTGGCCGAATTCTCACACTAGTCTAAGAGTTGGATTTTATTTTTCTCAAGCAAAAGAAAAAACTCTCAAGCCTTGCATTAGGGTTAGCCAATTCTATATAAAGAATATATATATACTGGCCGCAAATCACTTGCCTATATATATATAAATATCTCGCACCGAATTCAACCTTTTAAATATATATTCTATATCTTTGCACGACTTAACATGCATACATCATATATATCTACTTTAATTCAACGCACGACTCTTTTAACATGCATATCTCATATATCTCAAACATATATATTACCAATACTGCATGCCACCTATAATATATATATATATTGCCGAAAATTGCTTTCCACCCATAATTTATATTAGTGGCCGAAATCTTCTACCCAAATAGGATTTTTGTCTTTTGACCTAAATCCTAACCCTAGGTAGATTTCTTTACAATTCCAAACCCTAATCCAACTCTTTAGTGTATTTGTGACTATATAAAAGACTTCCTTATTTGACTAGATAAATAAATCCCTTATTTATCTACTTACCAAATAAAGTCTTTTATTTTATTTATACTACCACAATAGTATACTACTAAGAAACATATTTCCTAGTCAGAAAAAGATTTTGATTTTTAATTAAATAATTAATCAATCAATTAATTAATTTTCATTTAATCAATTAATAAAAATAAAACAATATAATATTATATATATCTCGGCCATGTGCCATATATATTAATATATCTATATATTGTTTTTCTATTTTATTAAATCCATTGGACCTTAACAAAAGGCCCACATGTGAACTAGGCCCATTCTTACTAAAAGAAACAAGTCCACATGCCTTAATACAATTCTAGATGGACTCATAAATTAGTCCGGTAGAATATATCAAGTGATTCATGCAAGTCCGTGTGGATTGGGGATCTTGGCGGGCCTATCTAAATTTAAGCTCCAATAGACATAACCCAATCACAATCAACAAATGATTCACTTAGGTTCAATCTATTAATTTTAGTTCATTCCACTAAAGAACTAAAATTGCACTCTTAAATAAAGATGGAATAAGTAAATGATTCTCATTCATACCCTAGACAATCTTATAGGAGATGGTGTATCCTCGTGAAGAATATCAGTAATCGCCAAGAGCTCATAGACCGCCTATAGCTCTTCAAGTTACCATATTTCCTCATATGACCACATTTTGAACTTGGATATTTTGACTTGTCCAGAAGCCATGTTTCAATAGACACTATTGAAAACTTAACGTTAAGATTTAATATCCAATACCTCAAAACATCCATATGATGATATTCTACTCTCATTTAATAAATGGAGCCACGATGTCCATATCTATAAATGAAGTCCTCTATCGATTAACAAATGAATACCACCAAACTATCGAGGATAAACTATGCTATATAATCGTACTCATTGATAACTCAAATGATACCACTTGCAACCATAAGTCCATCATTTATCTCAGGATTAAGATAGACTCTCCGATTGTCCTGATAATGAAAAGACTATTATCTATTGACGGTTCTAGATAAAGTATTTCATTGTGATCCAGTTCAATGCACCCAGTGCACTAGATTCTTTTACTCGAAGACCCTCCAACGATTTTAGACTCATCATAACACATTTGATCCCACTCAAATGCTAGTAAAAGAATTCTACAACTTTAACAAGATAAATGTGCCCAACCTTTAACTTAAGTTGTGAACATTATTCAAGACTAAGTGAACATTATTCAAGACTAACTAAAGAATTGTGTCTACCTTATACATATCCAGATGTATGAACAATTCTTCTTTTCTCATAGTCTTTTGACCTTATGATTATTTACTTTTGACAATTATAATAATTAAACTATAAATGCTATAAGATTTGTTAAACCAGAAATCACATTATTAATATGAATAGATTGTCAAAAACACTATTACACTCTTGCTATTGAGCATAATCCTAACAGTTTCAAACAATGTGTCCATGGATGAGCAAATTGAGTTGTGGCATAAAACACTTGGCCATATGAACTTTTGGGATTTACAAATCCTAGGTAAGTTCAATTATGTGCATGGCCGTCCCAAGCTTGGGAAGAAAGCCAATGGTGTTTGTGGACCTTGCCAACAAGGAAAACAAAGTAAAAGCATGCATAAAAAGGGCAAGTATCTCTCCACCAAGGAGCCCCTAGAGCTTCTCCACATGGATCTTATAGGTCCTATGCAAACCAAAAGTTTAGGTGGAAAGAGATACATTTTTGTTTATGTAGATAATTTTTCTAGGTTCACGTGGACATATTTTCTTAGAGAAAAATCTAAAACTTTTGACAAGTTTAAAATGCTTTGGAATAAAATTCAAAATGAAATGAACTCAAACATTAAAAGCATAAAACGGATTAGAAGTGACCACGGGAGGGAATTTGAGAATGCTGATCGCACTCCAAATGTTCACAATTGGTGCTCCCTTTTCCTATCTTTTTATGCTTGTTTCTCGGGTAAAACCGGGTATTTAACAGATAAATAAGTGTTTTAGGTAATTAGGGAAGTTCAAGGGCATTATTGTCATTTTGGACAATTCAGGGGCAAAAGTACAAAATTCAGGACTTTATTAAAGATTCTGTGAATAAGGGAAAGCTCAAGGGTGCAAACTGTAATTCGCTAGCAAAGCATTGCATCAACTGCCACCTAGAACGACGCTGTTTTGATACTGATTGAGTCACACCTGACGTCACACTGATGTCAGGTCGTTTTCAAGCTTGAGCCGGGCCGACCAGACCCGACCCTCTACAGACCCGGTTCAAACTCGACCCGACTCGGCGATGACCCGTCGTTGACCAGGTCGTTTTTGACTGTTTTTCGGTGGTTTTTCCAGCAGTTTTCTGCCCAGTTCGACGGCCACTCTTCCTACGGTCACAATGGACCCATTTTTGTGTTAGGATTATGCTCAATAGAAAGAGTGTAATATTGTAATTGACAATCTTTTCATATTAATAAAGTGATTTCTGGTTTAACAAATCTTATAGAATTTATAGTTTAATATTATAATTGTCAAAGTAAATAATCATAAGGTCAAAAGACTATGAGAAAAGAAGAATTGTTCATACATCTGGATATGTATGAGGTAGACACAATTCTTTAGTTAGTCTTAAATAATGTTCACAACTTAAGTTAAAGGTTGGGCACCTTTATCTTGTTAAAGTTGTAGAATTCTTTTGCTAGCATTTGAGTGGGATCAAATGAGTTAAGATGAGTCTGAAATCATCGAAGGGTCTTCGAGTAAAAGAATCTAGTGCACTGGGTGCATTGAATAGGATCACAATGAAATACTTTATCTAGAACCGTCAGTAGATAAAAGTTTTTTCATTATCAGGACAATCGGAGTGTCTATCTTAATCCTGAGATAAATGATGGACTTATGGTTGCAAGTGTTATCATTTGAGTTATCAATGAGTACGATTATATAGCATAGTCTACCCTCGATAGTTTGGTGGTATTCATTTGTTAATCGATAGAGGATTTCATTTATAGATATGGACATCGTGGCTCCATTTATTAAATGAGAGTAAAATATCATCATATGGATGTTTTGAGGTATTGGATATTGAATCTTAACGTTAAGTTTTCGATAGAGTCTATTGAAACATGGCTTCTGGACAAGTCAAAATATCCAAGTTCAAAATGTGGTCATATGAGTGAATATGGTAACTTGGAGAGCTATAGGCGGTCTATGAGCTCTTGGCGATTACTGATATTCTTCACGAGGATACACCATCTCCAATAAGATTGTCTAGGGTACGAATAAGAAATATTTACTTATTCTATCTTTATTTAAGAGTTCAATTTTAGCTCTTTAGTGGAATGAGTTAAAATTAATATATCGGACCTAAGTGAATCATTTGTTGATTGTGATTAGGTTATGTCTATTTGTTAGGTTTATAGTTTGTGTTGGCATGTATTCCATATCAAAACGTGTTTCTTTTGTAATGTTTAGTGGTCCATATGTTGAAGATTTAAGAAGACGAAGAAAGTCTTGGCCACAATTCATGCAAGATGCCGGCTTCAAAGAGATATGTGCTTCATTGATCATCAAAGGTAATATAAGACCTCATATCTCTTACAAGGCTAGGCACACACACACACATGGCATACTTGTGTGTTCCTTCATGGTTAAACATCATTTATATATCACTTTCACATACTTGATAATATATGCTCATGCATTTATAATATCTTGACAAACTTTGCTTATTGCATGTTCTAAGACTATGTCTAGGAAATAACATATGTGTGTGTCTTTGTATTTGTATGTTTCTGTATTTTTCTATTTGAACTTGAATAGGCTCTATTATGATTCCTTATTGAGTTCCGATCGTTTCGGTTACTCATTCATTTAATTTCGAGTCCAAACGATGTAGCTACGCTACTTTTCGTTCTCATTCGTTGAGTTGACTTCATCGTCGTTTTCCGAGATGATTTCTCAACCATTTTTCAAAGTTGTGTAGTCTTTATCGTGTGTGAGGGAGTCACGGTTCGTAATCTAAAAACATATTCAAAATCGGAGTTCGGATGCCCAAGATACGGCTGAAGAACGTGAGGGAGCGCGCGAGAGGAGAGCGTGGCCAAGAGGCCACGTGGCCCAAGCCGTGTGGGAGCCATGGGACCCACGGCCAGAGGGCCCTTCTAGTCCCATGTGGCCCACGCGCCCCCCATAGGGTGGGTGATGTGGCCACCTCTGATTGGCCTAAAAAATCTCTCTCTCTCCTCCTTTTTAAATTCCCTCCATTCCCTCCATTTCATTTTAAAAAGAAGAAAAAATTGAAATCCCGTCAGATTTTCTCTCCAATTTTTCTCATCTTCAAATCATCATAACTTTCTCATACGAACTCGAAATTGAGTGATTCAAGTTGGAGATTATTTGTAATTGAGTCCTCTACCTTTTCCAAGTGATTTAGCAGCTGTTTGATCGACTTTTCTGATGGTTGTACACAGAAAACCGAACCAGCTCGAGAATCCAAGGTAGTGTTCATATCTTTGGGATTTCTTCTTTTATAACCTTCAATTACCTTGGGGTTTCTTCTTCTATATGTATGTGTATGTATTATGAATGCTATAGAGAAAGATAGCTTCATAATCAATCTTAATCAAAAGTCTAATTAAAGACATATGTGAACTAGTTTCTTAGATTCTAGGTTTTTCACATGCTTGAGAGTTGTATTGTGATTAGATTGATATCTAAGATTATTTGTGGATTGATTGATGTATTTTATGATTGATAATCCTCACATGTGCTTAGATCCTCATATTGAACAAATCTAGGATTAGCACTTGTGTTTGTGTATTTAGATACTAATAGGATTTAATTGACTATTCATTATATCCTTGCTCTAAATCTTTAGCTAGAATATTCATTGAATAAATTTTATGATTCTAGCATTTTTGTGTATGTTTATGACATCTTGAATATGTGCTTCATGTATATGATTTATTCAAGTGTTATATGTATGAATGAAACTAGGAGCTTTTGTATTAGGTGTTTTTCACATGCTCTAGGTTTAATTCATGTTTTGGCATCTAGACTACTTTACTTGTGTTTTCACATATTTAGGTCTAGTTGTTCCATAGAATGTATTGATCACATGTTCTATGTTGTATTGATTGTTCGCATCATTTGCATTCACATGATCACACTAGGAAGTCCTTGTAAAAGGCATGAAGTCTTGACTAGGACAAGGTGTCCAGATAGTCAAGCAAGGAAGTCTTGGTTAGGACGTGAGGTCCGAATAACCAAGCAAGAAGTCATGGCCAGGATCGGGAAGGTCCGGATAGTCATGCATGGGAGGCTCCCTAGAGGCATGAGTGCCTTGGATAGGGAGTTGGCTATTATATTGATAGGCCTAGGCGTATGGTTAGACATAGACTCCAAAAGAGCGGGGTACACGGGAGGTGTATGCACTCTTGAGGAATTTCTAATCTTCCATCGATGTTGGTTTTGTGTGTTCTCCAATATATGGTGGTTCTGCATCATTGAGGGATCTCATACTTTCCAATAGGGTTGGGTAGACTTAGACTCCGCTAGGTTGGGTGAGCTAGAGATTGGTCACTTGTGAATTCTCTATTTTCACCATCCAATATATATAGTACCCTAATGGTTGTATTTCAACCCGTGGATGTTTCCTCCTTGGAGGTTTTACCATGTTAAAAAATCTCATGTGTCAATTCTTTCTATCTCTCTTTTATATATGTTTATGTGTATGTTTTAATCTTGTGGTACAATATTCACTTGTGATATATTTGGAAGCAAGATTGTGTAAAGTGTGATTTGTAATCAATATTCATTTTGATCATTTTTGTATATACTGTTCATTTGTGTAAATATAATTCTCTTATTTTTTGATTCTTTTGTATAGATGTTTTTAGATTGATATTTGTATATTCATTGAACATTAATATTAATATATGTATCATTTGTTTTGGTTTTAATATATTTCCTTCATTAGCAAGTTGTAGTAGTTTTACTTAGTGTACTTACATTGTAATATTCAAAATACAACTTGTGGAATTTGATCTTAATTGAATATCTTGTATAGGAGATACATTGTTTGTTGGTATATGTTTTGTAGACTAAGGGTGCTGAATTAAGCATACATGTGTTAATTGTTTTCTTATAACAATCATGTTTAAAGTTAATTTGTATCCTCACCAAGGTTTTGACATAAGTCACGAAAGAGTCTTTAAAACTAGTGTGTCAACCTATTCACGCTCCCTCTAGGTTGTTTAGTATAACCTTGTAGGTATTTTCACTATTGAAGCTTAAATTTAGATAGTCCGCCAAGATCCCCAATCCACACGGACTTGCATGGATCACTTGATATATTCTACCGGACCAATTTATGGGTCCATCTAGAATTGTATTTAATATATTGAGAATATAATTTGCACATTATTTATTTAATGGGCTGATCAATTATATTAATATATTAATGAAAGGCATGTGGGCTTGTTTCTTTTAGTAAGAATGGGTCTGGTTCACATGTGGGCTTTTTAATTAAAGTCTAATGGATTAAATAAAATAAGAAAATAATATTAGGCCCATGTATATGGTGTGGGCGGCAAGACTAGAATAATAGTCTAAAATATTATTTTATTTTATTGATTGATTAAATGGAAATTAATTAATTTATTAGTTAATCATTTAATTGAGAATCAAAATCTTTTTCTGATCAGGAAATATGTTTCTTAGAGTTATACTATTAGTAGTAGTATATTAAAGATAAAAGACTTATTTGGTAAGAAGATAAATAATAAGGTTTATTTATCTAATCAAATAAGGAAGTCTTTTAATAAGTCATAATAGGATTAAACACTTATGAGTTGTATTAGGGTTAGGATCTAAGGTTGATATGAATTAGGGTAAAGCACAAATCCTCTTTGGGAGAGAATTCGGCCAACCCTAAATCCTAATACAAGAAGAATTCGGCAACCCTAATAATAATACAAGAAGAATTCGGCCACCCTATATATTTGATAGGATAGCATTCAGCCACCTCTTCTTCTTCTCCTAGCTTGAGTGAATTATTTCTTTTGCTTAGAAAAATAATTCATACTCTAGACAAGTGTTTAATTTCGACCAAGAGAGAAATAGAGAAAGAGAGTTCTAATTTCGATAGTGCACTTGTAAGCTTGAATATCAAAAAGCTTTGTGCACAACTTTGAATTAGGTTCACGCGAGTTTCAATCTTAACGGTTGTTAAATTCAAAAGTGACCGGAACATACTTTCTAATTTCTTGGATTTTATTGTGACTAACAATCAGGAGGAGAGATTTTGTTTTCCATCCTTAGGTACGCAATTCAAATAAAGGGAGACCACGCTCCTAGGTGATTCACGTTCGTGATAGGATTGGAAGATCTTGCGGATTACCATCGACGCAAAGTCAATCGGATCACGCGACAAAAGGTATTCTACTTTTTAGTATATATATATATGTTTAATTAATTTAAGGGTTAAGGTTCATAATATGACAAAATTTTAAACTATACTAAACTCGATTTTAGTCTCGCTTCCGCTGCGTGCACTTGATTTTTTCCTTACAATTGGTATCAGAGCCTGGTTGTACCCTTTAATTAATTAACGTATATATACGTGAATCTATTTCTTTTTATTGTGATTATGCATGTTTTAGAAAGAGATGGCACTCTAGGTATTCTCATATATAATTACATGTTGAATGTATGGATTTGTATATGTTGTTATAAAGTGAATTGTTGTTGCTCGATTTTGGTCCTAGAATTTCAATGTATTTTTGTTTCAGAATTGTAACAAGAAGGGTGGCCTATTATCGTCACAAGTTCCTTCTTGGTAGTTGCTAAGTTTTTTTTTTTATTTTATTTTACTATTGTAATAAAAATTCTGCAGTAGAAAATTGTATTAAAAATACTGCACTTTTATTGCTAAAAAAATCTGCAGTAGGTTTAATTAAAAAAAAAAAAAAAACTGCAGTATTTTATATGTATATATACTGCTATAATATTTTCAAGTATTGAAGATTTGAAGATTAGAAGATATGTAAGCAATTGGAACGAAGTTCGTCTCATGCTCACCATAGCAACGAGCGTGCGTGCAATTTAGCACGCAACTGCGCTTGTTGTGGTATGGGCTGCGCATGGCAGCCCTTTGTGGTGCTGTGGAGTGTGCACGCCCATAGGAGGCAGCCAAGGGGTGCGCGAGTGGACGATGGCCGCTTGAAGACTAGTTCGCCAAGGAAGGAGTTTTTGTATTCCAAACAAATGTAATTTATTTGTTTTTCTATGATGGACCAAAATTGTGGCTATTTATTTTTCGTAAATATTACAATATTTGTTATTGTATGATAACATTTCATATAGAATAGGAGTGCCACTCATATATCTCTTTTGGTATGAACATGCATTGAATGATTTAGGTATCTAAATTGGCATCTAGATAACTTGGTAAATCATTCTATGGGATTTAATCACACGCCTTAAATAATTGAGTGGGAGAAGGTGTTTTGCAACACCTATGGCCTCCAAGTTTAGTTGAGTTTTATTATTTATTGGTAATCCCCCCAAGGGGCGTCCATGAATGGAATTTAGCAACATACTTCCTTACAAGGATAGACTAGACAATTGACTCAAACGAGATCTACTTCCCAAGGAGGGATTTTCGTGAGAGAAAATATTGAGGGTCGATATCTTGGTAACACACTCAATGTGATTTTATTGATATCCTCCCAAGAGTTCTTGTCAATAAAATCACAAGGCTAAAATTGAAAACGCTGGTTGTTATGTTAATAATTAGGTGGGACCTAGTCCAACTAGTAAATGGTACGTACTCCCAAAGGAGGGGTAACATTTATGGGTGTTGGATCACCGTTGAATTTTTATGATTGAGTTATTTATTTAAATCAAGATAAATATTCGAAAGTGCTTTATCATGATTATTTACTCATATATATTTTTGTTTTATTCAAAAATCATGACCCCATCACTTATGAACATTCTGAAAGATAACACTTTAACTAGAGATAATTATGTCACATGGAAAAGGAAAATTGGGTTGTTGCTGTAAAGTGAAAAACATAAGTTTGTTCTGACTACTCCTAAACCACCTGCTCCTAATAATGAATCTAATATAATGCAAAGAGATGAGTATGAGCAATGGAAGACTTCAGATGATATGACCAAATGTTACATTATGGCTACTATCTCCGACGTGTTGCAACAGCAGTGTTAGGATTCCCGTTGTTTTTAATTGGCTTATTTCGTGATCAAACCATATGTGGGGATGCTTTGTAAGGGTAGCTTAGATGTTGTTGTTATTGCTTAGGCCCTTTTGAAGACCTCACTATTGACAAGCACCAAAGGTAATACTCTAAGTGCTTACTTGTCTTGAAGAGATAGTTGCACACACTCACAACTCATGCATATATTTAATCCTTGTATGTTGTGTGTCTTATTTGTGTGCCTTAATGCTCATTAACATCTCTTCTTGCATGTTAGTTTGATTGCATCTTGCATATCCAATTGCCTTGTCATGCTTAGACTTAGGATTGCATTTTTGCACTGGGCGCTCCCAAAAGCGCTCTACAAAAGCGCTCTATGAACAGCCCCCGTTGGGCGCTGTACAGACCTGATCGATTTAATTCGAGCGCTATAGGGGCGCTCTACAAAGCGCTCTACGTAGAGCGACCTCTCTGATGGCGCTCTACAAAGCGCTCTACGTAGAGCGCCCCTCTGTTTTCTCGCGAGAACAGAGCAGGGGGCTCTACAAAGCGCTCTACGTAGAGCGCCCAAGGCAAATTTGAGGCAAACTTATCAAAACGACCACACTTTGTTTTGACCTCCTATATATATGCCACTTTGACTTTAGGTCAATTACAAGAGTTCATATTCAAGCTTCATACTTAGGATATTTTTCAAGACAAGAAAAATACACAAAGAACTCATTTTTAATTACTCAAACACTTTTTCATGATTATCAATCATCATCTAGCATCATCTTAGATCATCTAGATGTCATCTAGCATGGATTCTTCATCATACTTTGCTTGGTAAGCTTTTCACTAATATCTTACATATTTTGTGTTTCTCTTATCTAGCAATCTCAATTTAATTACTTGTATGTGATTTTATATTTGTTGAATACAAGATTGAGATTAGTATGATGTATGTTTGAGAAGTTGTATTGTGCTAGCATATTAGGTTTTTGTGCTTGATATTGATTAGCTAAACTAATTGACATGTCATTTAGTTTTGATATCTAGGATTGTTCTTAATTGCATATTAATCATCTTAGATAAGCATATAGGGTTTCCCTTGCTCTATGTTGCATTTTGGATATTTTCACATATTCACTTAGGGTTGTATTCTCTTCAAGAGAAGCTAAGTCTTGTGTGTAGCAATCGGGATTAGGTTGCTTAGATCGCAAGCAAAATCGGACTAGGTTCACTCATACCGGGATTAGGTAGGTGTGTGATTACTTCCGGGATTAGGTTGTAATCGTTTGCACATTTAGTGGATTCGAGGTTCGAGTGTGGCTTACTTACATAGCCCGTGGTTTTTCCCGTGAGGGTTTCCACGTAAAAATCAAGTGTTAATTTAATTTCCGCACCATATTACACTTGCTTGTTTATTTTATCTTGAGGGTAATTTCGTAATTTTGACTAACATGAAAAATTGGGTAAAAAGCGTAAAATCTATTCACCCCCCCCCCCCCCCCCCCCCCCCCCTCTAGATAGTTTTATTCACACCGTGCTATAATTAGTTTCAAGCAGCATGAAGGAATGGAGTCTGCTGCTGATATAATGATGTCTCTAGAGGAGATGTTTGCTATTGTTAGGATTATGCTCAATAGCAAGAGTGTAATAGTGTTTTTGACAATCTATTCATATTAATAAAATGTGATTTCTGGTTTAACAAATCTTATAGCATTTATAGTTTAATTATTATAATTGTCAAAGTAAATAATCATAAGGTCTAAAGACTATGAGAAAAGAAGAATTGTTCGTACATCTGGATATGTATGAGGTAGACACAATTCTTTAGTTAGTCTTAAATAATGTTCACAACTTAAGTTAAAGGTTGGGCACCTTTATCTTGTTAAAGTTGTAGAATTCTTTTGCTAGCATTTGAGTGGGATCAAATGAGATATGATGAGTCTAAAATCATCGGAGTGTCTTCGAGCAAAAGGATTTAGTGCACTGGGTGCATTGAACTGGATCACAATGAAAAGCTTTATCTAGAACCGTCAATAGATAATAGTCTTTTCATTATCAGGACAATCAGAGAGTCTATCTTAATCCTGAGATAAATGATAGACTTATGGTTGCAAGTGATATCATTTGAGTTATCAATGAGTACGATTATATCGCATAGTCTATCCTCGATAGTTTGGTGATATTCATTTGTTAATCGATAGAGGACTTCATTTATAGATATGGACATCGTGGCTCCATTTATTAAATGAGAGTATAATATCATCATATGGATGTTTTGAGGTAATTGGATATTAAATCTCAACGTTGAGTTTTCGATAGTGTCTATTGAAAACATGGCTTCTGGACAAGTCAAAATATCCAAATTCAAAACGTGGTCATATGAGTAAATATGGTAACTTGGAGAGTTATAGGCGGTCTATGAACTCTTGGCGATTACTGATATTAATCACGAGGATGCACTATCTCCAACATGATTGTCTAGGGTATGAATGAGGAACATCTTCCTTTTATATCTTTATTTAAGAGTTCAATTTTAGCTCTTTAGTGGAATGAGTTAAAATTAAAGGATCGGACCTAAGTGAATCATTTGTTGATTGTGATTAGGTTATGTCTATTGAAGCTTAAATTTAGATAGCCCGCCAAGATCCCCAATCCACACGGACTTACATGGATCACTTGATATATTCTACCGGACCAATTTATGGGTCCATCTAGAATTGCATTTAATATATTAAGAATATAATTTGCACATTATTTATTTAATGGGCTGCTCAATTATATTAATATATTAATGAAAGGCATGTGGGCTTGTTTCTTTTAGTAAGAATGGGTCTGGTTCACATGTGGGCTTTTTATTTAAAGTCCAATGGATTAAATAAAATAAGAAAATAATATTGAGCCCATATATATATGATGTGGGCGGCAAGGCTAATTTATTAGTCTAATATATTATTTTATTTTATTGTTTGATTAAATGAGAATTAATTAATTTATTAATTAATTATTTAATTAAGAAACAAAATCTTTTTCTGATCAGGAAATATGTTTCTAGAGTTATACTATTGGTATTAGTATACTAAAAGTAAAAGACTTATTTGGTAAGAAAATAAATAATAAGGTTTATTTATTTAATCAAATAAGGAAGTCTTTGAGATAGTCACAAATACACTAAAAAGTTGGATTAGGGTTTGGAATTCTAAGGAAATCTACCTAGGGTTAAGATTTAAGTCAAAAGACAAATCCTACATGGTAGATGATTTTGGCCACAATATATAAATATATATTAAATATATAAGGCCGAAGATATAGAGGTATATAAGGCATGCAGTTTTAGGCGTGAAAATATATATTATTTTTGTTTGGTTTTAGGCATGCAAATATATATTATAATTGTTTGGTAAGGTGTGAAGATTTGATGCACTTGTAAATTAGTTGTGCAAAGTGCAATATTCGGTGCACTATATATATTATAATATATATAGATATTATATATAGGTTGAATTTGGCTAACCCTAGGAAGGCTTGAGAGTTTTTCTTTTGCTTAAAAAATAGAATCCAACTCTAGTGATTAGTGTGTGTTGATTTCGACTAAAAACATAAAAGAGTGAATAGATTATTCTTTGATGGTACACTAATTGCTTGTTCATCAATAAGCTTGTGTGTACAACATCGATTTAGGTTCACGCGAGTTTCGATCATTAGATTGAGAACTCAACAGTGACCGGAATAATCTTAGTCTTCTTTTGATTGTTTTGTGACTAACAAAAGAAATAGAAAAGTTTGTTTGTCCATTCTCAGGTTTGCAATTCAAAGAAAAGGGAGACCACGCTCCCAGGTGATTCACGTTCGTGCTAGGATTGAAGATCTTGCGGATTACCATCGACGTAAGTCAATCGGATCACGCGATAAAAGGTATTCTTCTTTTGTTGATTATATGTACGTTTAATTAATTAAAGGGTTAAGGTTCATAAAAAGGAAAAATTTTAAAACTATACTAAATCTATTTTTAGTCCCGCTTCCGCTGCGTGTACTATGGTATTTTTCCCTACAACTATGAGGTCCAGGATGACTAAGAGAGAGGCAGTGACTGCTTTTATGAATCTTAGGATGAAACCTGGACAGGCTGTGAAGGATCACATGATGAAAGTCATAGCATATCTCAACATTGCTGAACTAAATGGCGCTGAGATAGATGGTGAGACAAAAATTGACATGGTTGTCAACTCACTGTCAGATTCCTTTGATCAGTTCAAATTGGACTACACTTTGAACAAAAAGGAATACACCTTGCAAGGCCTGATACAAGATGTTCAAAGCGCTGAAAAGATCCTTGTGAAAAGCAAAGGTCAAGAGATTCATATGGTTAGTAAAGTTGCTACTGTTAAGACTCGTCAGAAGGTCAAGAAACAACAGAAGAAAAAGCAAGTTGGGCCTACCAAGAAGGAGACCAAGAAAGTAACCAAGATCAAAGGGAAATGCTTCTTTTCTGGTGAAAAAGGACATTGGAAAAGAAATTGCCCAAAGTCCCAGAATAAGAAGGAAGAAGGTAACGTTAATTATCTTGAAACATGTTTTCTGGCAGATTCTACAGATTCTTGGATCATAGACTCTGGAGCCACTAATCATGTTTGTTATTCCTTGCAGGGGTTCCAAGAAAGGAGAAGGCTGAATAAGAATGAAATCAATTTGCGCTTGGGCAACGGAACGTTAGTGTCTGCAAATGCAGTGGGAGATATTAGAGTTTACTTGGATTCTAGAAGGCATTTAGATTTAATAGACGTTTATTATGTACCTCAATTCAAGAGGAATTTAATTTCAGTTTCTTGTTTAAATAAATTTGAATATGCAGTTACTTTTAATAAAGTTTTTATTATTAGTAAGAATGACAAAATTATTTGCGAAGGTACATTGGAAAATGGTTTATACTTTTTGCATAGAAATATCTCTCACTCGTTAGACACAGAATTAACGGAACCTAATCATAAAAAAGTAAAATTATTAATAGATGAAACCTACCCATGGCATTTACGCCTAGGTCATATTAACCTTAATAGGATTAAAAGATTGGTAAGTGACGGACCTTTAAGTGACTTAAAGGTTGATGATCTACCAACTTGTGAATCCTGTTTGGGAGGTAAGATGACCAAAAGGTCGTTCTCGGCCAAAGGCCCAAAAGCCACTGAATGTTTAGGATTAATACACACTAATGTATGTGGTCCTATGAGCATTCAAGCTAGAGGTGGATATGAGTACTTCATCACCTTCATAGATGATTACTTGAGATTTGGCTATGTGTATCTCATGCGACATAAGTCGGATGCTTTTGACATGTTCAAAGCATTCAAAGCTGAAGTAGAAAATCAGCTTGAGAAACACATAAAAATCTTGAGATCTTATCGTGGTGGAGAATATCTATCTAGTGAGTTTCAGCAATATCTTATTGATAATGGGATAGTTTCTCAGTTTTCTGCACCAGGTACACCTCAACAGAATGGGGTATCATAAAGGAGAAACAGAACTCATTTGGATATGGTTAGGTCTATGTTGAGTTATTCAACACTTCCTATTTCTTTTTGGGGATATGCTTTACAAACTGCAATATACATTCTAAATGATGTACCATCTAAGTCCGTTCCTCAAACACCGCATGAGTTGTGGACTGGGCGCAAGCCTAGTTTACAACACTTAAGGATATTTGGTTGTCCTGCGCATGTGTTAAAAGGAAAAACAAAAAAGATGGAGTCCCGTTCGGAAACATGCATATTTGTAGGGTATCCAAAAGAAACTAAAGGATATTATTTCTATAGTCCTTTAAATCTTAAAGTATTTGTTTCGACAAATGCTAAATTTCTGGAAAAAGACTATATGAATGATTTTGTACCTAGAAGTAGAATTGTCCTGAATGAGATGTCAGGAGATACAATTCCACGAGATGTTACACAACCTAACCCAATTGTAAGTTCCAATCCAACACAAAATCAACAACCTACCATTCCTCATCGTAGTGGGAGGGTTAGTACACAACCCGAAAGATACATCGGTCTGGGAGAATCAATGGGGAATCTCCCAGACGACGATGATCCCTACACGTATAAGGAAACAATGGAGGATGTTGATAGTCGCCATTGGCAAAAGGCAATGCAATCTGAGATTGAATCCATGTTTGATAACAAAGTCTGGTCCTTTGTAGACTTGCCTAAAGTGATAAAACCCATTGGGTGCAAGTGGGTATACAAAAGGAAAAGAGGTATGGATGGAAAGGTGGAAACCTTTAAAACTAGATTGGTAGCTAAAGGTTATACACAGAAAGAAGGTATCGATTACCAGGAAACCTTCTCTCCTGTGGTCATGCTTAAATCCATTAGGATACTTTTATCCATTGCAGCATCTTTAGATCTAGAGATTTGGCAAATGGACGTCAAAACAGCTTTCCTTAATGGAAGTCTTGACGAAAGCATCTACATGATGCAACCAGAAGGATTCATTGAAAAAGGCCAAATGGAAAAGGTATGCAAGTTGTAGAAATCCATATATGGATTAAAGCAAGCATCCAGATCCTGGAACATAAGGTTCGATCAAGCTGTGAAAGGTTTTGGATTTATTCAGAATCCTGACGAACCTTGTGTATACAAAGGGATTAGGGGCGACAAGTTGGTTTTCCTAATTCTTTATGTTGATGATATACTACTCATTGGAAATGATGTAGGTGTATTGACATCAATAAAAGAATGGTTAGCAAAACAATTTGATATGAATGACTTAGGAGAAGCAAGTTTTATTCTAGGTATCCAAGTAATAAGAGATAGAAATAATAAAACGATTGCATTATCCCAAGCTTCATACATAGACAAGATCTTGTCTAGGTTTTCCATGCAGGATTCCAAGAAAGGTATGTTACCTTTTAGACATGGAATCAAACTTTCTAAGGAACAAGTTCCTAAGAATGAGCTTGAAGAGCAATTCATGAGTAGAGTTCCATATGCCTCGGCAGTTGGAAGTCTCATGTATGCAATGCTCTGCACTAGACCAGATATTTGTTTTGCTGTTGGCATAGTTAGCAGGTTTCAATTGAAACCTGGTCCTGATCACTGGACGGCAGTCAAGCATATTTTCAAGTATCTCAAGAGAACGAGAGATAATATGCTTGTATACTCTGGAGGGGATTTAATTCCCGTTGGGTATACAGATTCTGATTTCTAATCAGATTCTGACTCCAGAAAATCCACATCAGGAGCTGTGTTTACTATTGGAGGAGGAGCAGTCATATGGAGGAGTATCAAGCAATCTTGTATTGCTGATTCCACCATGGAAGCTGAGTATGTTGCTGCATGCGAGGCTGCCAAAGAGGTTGTTTGGCTTTGCCAATTCTTGATGGACTTGGAAGTGGTTCCTAGTGCGAATAAGTAGATCACTATCTACTGTGACAATAGTGGAGCAGTGGCTAATTCGAAAGAACCAAGAAGTCACAAGAGAGGAAAATACATTGAAAGAAAGTATCATCTTTTAAGGGAGATTGTTCAAAGGGGTGACGTGACGATTACCAAAATCGCGTCAGCAGAAAATCTAGCAGATCCCTTCACAAAGGCTCTACCTCAGAAGAGTTTTGATGGACACCTAGAGAACATGGGCATGAGAGATATGACACATTTGCTATAGCGCAAGTGGGAGATTGTTAGGATTATGCTCAATAGCAAGAGTATAATATTGTAATTGACAATCTTTTCATATTAATAAAGTGATTTCTGGTTTAACAAATCTTATAGCATTTATAGTTTAATATTATAATTGTCAAAGTAAATAATCATAAGGTCAAAAGACTATGAGAAAAGAAGAATTGTTCGTACATCTGGATATGTATGAGGTAGACACAATTCTTTAGTTAGTCTTGAATAATGTTCACAACTTAAGTTAAAGGTTGGGCACCTTTATCTTGTTAAAGCTGTAGAATTCTTTTGCTAGCATTTTAATGGGATCAAATGAGTTATGATGAGTCTGAAATCATCGAAGGGTCTTCGAGTAAAAGAATCTAGTGCACTGAGTGCATTGAATAGGATCACAATGAAATACTTTATCTGGAACCATCAGTAAATAAAAGTTTTTTCATTATCTAGACAATCGGAGAGTCTATCTTAATCTTGAGATAAATGATGGACTTATGATTGCAAGTGTTATCAATGAGTACAAATATATAGCATAGTCTATCCTCGATAGTTTGGTGGTATTCATTTGTTAATCGATAGAGGACTTCATTTATAGATATGGACATCGTGGCTCCATTTATTAAATGAGAGTAGAATATCATCATATGGATGTTTTGAGGTATTGAATATTGAATCTTAACGTTAAGTTTTCAATAGAGTCTATTGAAATATGGCTTCTGGACAAGTCAAAATATCAAAGTTCAAAATGTGGTCATATGAGTGAATATGGTAACTTGGAGAGCTATAGGCGGTCTATAAACTCTATGAGCTCTTGGCGATTACTGATATTCTTCACGAGGATACAGCATCTTCAATAAGATTGTCTAGGGTACGAATGAGAAATATTTACTTATTCCATCTTTATTTAAGAGTTCAATTTTAGCTCTTTGGTGGAATGAGTTAAAATTAATAGATCGGACCTAAGTGAATCATTTGTTGATTGTGATTAGGTTATGTCTATTGAAGCTTAAATTTAGATAGCCCGCCAAGATCCCCAATCCACACGGACTTGCATGGATCACTTGATATATTCTACCGGACCAATTTATGGGTCCATCTAGAATTGTATTTAATATATTAAGAATATAATTTGCACATTATTTATTTAATGGGCTGATCAATTATATTAATATATTAATGAAAAGCATGTGGGCTTGTTTCTTTTAGTAAGAATGGGTCTGGTTCACATGTGGGTTTTTTAATTAAAGTCTAATGGATTAAATAAAATAAGAAAATAATATTAGGCTCATGTATATGGTGTGGGCGACTAATAATAGTCTAAAATATTATTTTATTTTATTGATTGATTAAATGGAAATTAATTAATTTATTAGTTAATCATTTAATTGAGAATCAAAATCTTTTTCTGATCAGGAAATATGTTTCCTAGAGTTATACTATTGGTAGTAGTATATTAAAGATAAAAGACTTATTTGGTAAGAAGATAAATAAGGTTTATTTATCAAATCAAATAAGGAAGTCTTTTAATTAGTCATAATAGGATTAAACACTTATGAGTTGTATTAGGGTTAGGATTCTAAGGTTGATAGGAATTAGGGTAAAGCACAAATCCTCTTTGGGAGAGAATTCGGCCAACCCTAAATCCTAATACAAGAAGAATTCGGCCACCCTATATATTTGATAGGATAGCTTTCGGCCACCTCTTCTTCTTCTCCTAGCTTGAGTGAATTATTTCTTTTGCTTAGATAAATAATTCATACTCTAGACAAGTGTTTAATTTCGACCAAGAGAGAAATAGAGAAAGAGAGTTCTATTTTCGATAGTGCACTTGTAAGCTTGAATATCAAAAAGCTTTGTGCACAACTTCGAATTAGGTTCACGCGAGTTTCAATCTTAACGGTTGTTTAATTCAAAAGTGACCAGAACATACTTTCTAGTTTCTTGGATTTTATTGTGACTAACGATCAGGAGAAGAGATTTTGTTTTCCATCCTTAGGTACGCAATTCAAAGAAAGGGAGACCACGCTCCTAGATGATTCACGTTCGTGATAGGATTGGAAGATCTTACGGATTACCATCGACGCAAAGTCAATCGGATCACGCAACAAAAGGTATTCTACTTTTTAGTATATATATATCTTTAATTAATTTCAGAGTTAAGGTTCATAATATGAAAAAAATTTAAACTATACTAAACTCGATTTTAGTCTCGCTTCCGCTGCGTGCACTTGATTTTTTCCTTACATTTTGGGCATCCCATGCACAAGTTTCTCCTTTCCTCCAAGACCTCCAACTTCCATAGCCAAGCAAGCTTTCAAGCTTACTTCCAATGGGTTCTTTCACGCCCAAAGATGTCAAAAATCGCTGGAAGACCACGGTTTCATGCTGCGGGAAAGAAGCCGCAATCCAGAAGGTCCCAACTCGCGGCCAACTTCTAGAAATCGCCGCGAGTTCCGACGATAGGAACAAACCCGCGAGGCAGGGGATCGAAGTCCGCCAACTCAACCGACTCAGCCTTTTTCATGCCCAAAACACTCCCCTCTATAAATATACAACTTTCCCTAACCCTAAACACTATCCCTAATATCCAAACAATGCCACAACAACCTAAAATAACCTTAGAATAGCTTAGAAACTCACCAAGAATACTCAACCCACCTTAGTTAGTTAGTAAACTTTGGTTGCATGTGGATTCCAAGCTTTGGAAAGCAAGAGGAACTTGTTTTATTGTGAAAACTCTCCAAGATATTGGGTTGTCTCTCTTTCTCTCTTATTTCCTTTAGTTTGTAATTATATGTGTAACTAAACTATTGATGTTGGGATATGATGTACTTGTAATATTATCTATGTTTGAGCTTCAAGTTATGTATGTGTTGATTTAATTAACCAATTGATTAACATATAATACAATTTAGATCATACATGAATGAATATTTATGTATGGGTCTTTATTCATGGTTTAAGACCACCCTTTGTGCTTAATTGTGATCAACTTAGTAATTAGGTGATTGAACTTGTACACCAACTTCCTAACATCTTATTTCCTATACCACTCACTCTCATTATCACTCTTGCATGACCAATATTGCATTAGTGATAATTAATTAAGTTAGTTAATTTAGTTCATTGTAGTGATAAGCTTAGTTGATAGATTAGTTAATTGCCTAAGGGATTGACAATCCTTAGTTGTAGTTAAATCTAGTAAAACTTAATTGTATTTCCATTCTTGCCATCTTAATGTAATTTAGCCATTAGCTAGTTAACTTGCTTGCAACCATCCTCCATTTACTTTTCATGCATGCAATTAGTGTAATTAGTGTAATTATATTTTGTATATATTATATAAGACTAGAACCTATTTAAGGTAACACCTCCCTGTGGAACAAACCGTACTTCCTGCTACGCGATCTAACGATCCGTGCGCTTGCGGATAAACCACCACGCTCACACATTTTAGGGAACCGTCCTGTGTCGCGTCAAGTTTTTGGCGTCGCTGCCAGGGAAATGGTTATTAGAACCGGTCATCTCGACGCCGATCAAATGCCACCTTTGAAACCTATTGCAATAGCGTAGGCATCTCCCATGAGTTTTTGGCTCCTAGGACACCTCAACAACATGGAGTTGTTGAGAGGAAAAATAGGGTCCTTCAAGAGATGGCCTGTGTGATGTTGCTGAAATTCCCTTAAGTAATAGTGTAAAATATACCTAGAGGGGGGGTGAATAGGTATAGGCCCAAATCTCTTCCAATATTCAAAATAATGTGGAATATAACAAAGAAAATGCACACTTGATTAGATTTAACAAAAGAATTTATTTAACTAATGCAAGAGTAAATCAATATACAAGATATGCAATCAATGTAAGATATGGAAGATAAAGAAAAGTAAAGTGAAAATTGACACAAGGATTTTTACGTGGTAAAACCTCGAAGAGGAAACATACACGGGTTGATACCACAACCACTGGCAAAGCAATCCACTATATGAAAAGGACTTACACACTCAAGCTATCAACACATGATATCCGCTCAAGCTATCACCTCCTAGTCTACCCAATGGCTAGTGAACTACCAAGCCTACTTCTTATCCAAGTTGTGTCCTACACCTTTAGGAAGCAACTTCCTATCCAAGACGCTCACGTCTCTAGGAAGATTTCTTGCTTGTCTATCCGGATCCTCCCGGCCCTATACAAGTCTTTTTACTTGACTATCCGAGTCCTCCCGACTCTAATCAAGACTTCTTTGCTCTATCCACAAAGCTTCACTCACTTTGCTAGAGACTTCAACCTTATACAAGGCAATGATCTAAGTGATGTAAATAATGCAAACACAATCAAATAAAGCTAAATGATCAATCAAGCTAAATGTACATGCTTAGTGATAAACTAGAATTATGCTTTCAACACACAATCACAAATCTATCTAAAAATCAAAGCATGTGAATCAATAAAAATAAGATATGAATATTCAATATATCACACAAAAATCTTAGTTCTTAGATGATGAAATTAAACCTAGAAAATGTCATTAGGTACAACATATATGATATTTCTAGAATAAATTTCAAGATAGGTCAAGTTTAGCAATATATGTTCAATTGAAATCAAATAGCTAAAACTCAAACAAACACTCAATTATAAAACCCTAGCATATATACTAGCATTCTTCTCAACACATTTCATCAATCAGATAGAAAGAATAAAAGAGATGATCAAAAGAAATTGAAAGAAGAACAAGCAACACATACAAAGTTGAACCACATACTGAAATAAGACCACTGGGAAAAATTACGAAGTCAACTGGCTCTAGAAATACTTGGGTTTGTAGCTCTTGTTGAGACCAACATTTTTTGCTTTTGGATCACTCGATTTCGAGTTTGTATGAAAACGTTATGATCGAAATAAGAACACTAAAATCATGAAGATTTCTGCAGAAATTTCCTTTCAAAAATTCTTCAAGTTGTGTTTGGAAGGAAGGAAAATCATATTTGAATGATTCAAGGAGGGAACAAAAACGACTCAATCAGAGGCGGCCACATCACCCAACCCCGTATGGGGCGCGTGGGCCACACGGGACCAGATGGGTGCTCTAGCCATGGGTCCCACGGCCTCCACACGTGGTGGCCATTGCATGGCCTTTGGCCATGCAAACCTCTCGCATGCTCCTCTCACGTTCTTCAGCCGTATTCGGGCATCCGAACTCCGATTTCAAATCCTTTTTCGGATTACAAATCGTGACTCACACACAATGAAGACTACAAAACTTTGACAAATGATTGAGAAATCATCTCGGAAAATGACGACGAAGTCAACTCAACGAATGAGAATGCAAAGTAACGTAGCTACATCATTTGGACTCGAAACCTTATGAATGAGTAACCGAAACAACCAGGACTCAATAAGGAATCAAATAAGAACATGTTCAAGTCCAGAATCCAAGAAACACAAACATATAAACACAATGTCACACAAGTATGCCATATCTACGCGATAGTCATAAAACATGCAATTCTACAATGTTTGTCTATAAGAAACCAATGCATGTGCATACTTAAAAGTGTGTGAATATGTTATACCAAATGTTTGCACTATGATGCGGGGATACAAATGTATGAATTGTGTGTGTGTGCGCTAACGCCTTGCAAGAGGATAGAAGTCTAAGTATACATTTGACGCTTTCACCTCTTGAAGATGATATTTGCTCTAGACGTTGCTCTCCACCTTTGAAGCTTCTTTTCTTCCAAGACTATCCTAAGCAACAACTATTACAAATATAGAGCGTTTTGCAATGGAATCAAGCCAATACAAATTGTGAACCTTACAATCTCCCCCTTTGGCTATTCCATGGCAAAACCCCATCCTCACCATACAATGTTTCACTCCAATAAACTCAAGATGATAGTATACTCTCATCCTCACATTACAAAGAGATTCCTAGACTAAAAAGTCTTCATGAGTCTTCAAGAATTCCTCTTTGGTCTTCAAAGTACCTATGAGAGAAAATAGCACACCAAACAAGAGATCTTCTACTAAAGAAGAATGGTGAGTTATTTATACCAAAAACAAATATAGAAGACATCCTTTATCTCATACAAAAATACATTATCTCAAGTGAAATAAATGTTCACAGTAAAGTATACCCTTAGTCTCCCTAAGATTTAAATCTCCCCGAGGACCGACCTTCCTTACCTAAGATTTAATTCTCCCCAAGGACCGACCTTCCTTAACAATATCAAGAAAGAATTCTTTCTCCCCCTTAAGACAAGAATTCTCCCCCTTAAGACAAAGTCTCCAATAAAGCACAAAGGAGCACAAGACTCACACATTTGGAACATTTTTTCCACACAAGGTGTAAGGAATACAATTTTCTCCCCTATATCAAACATGGATTTCTCCATATCAAACAAGGTGAGGTATACAATTTCTCCCCCTTTTTGTTAAGGAATAGACAAAAGACACAAGAGATAAAGAACGAGATATTAAGTAAACAAATCGTATAGAAAGCGAAGTTGAATAAACTAAAGCTCCCCTTAACATATGCTCCACATATTGTCACCAAGTAGATTTGTTCACAAGGGATTCACACATTCACACAATCAAGCAATAAGAGAAAATATTTCATCACTTTTCAAAGTCCAAGAGAGAATCATAGATTTTCATTAATCTCTAAAAAATGTTCTCACATTGCTAATGAATCAAACACATAACCAAAATGTGTGTGTGTGAATGTTTCTCACATATATAGTAGGAGTAATTGTGATATCAACATGCAAACAATTTCCACACCTATCCAACTAAAGCATTTCCAAAAATAGGTCAAACCGATATTCATCCGGGTTTTGCTTTAAAAGAATAGTTATCAACATTTGAGCGTGTGTGTGCATATGGCTCATTTTCCCGTTTCTATTTATCAACCCGAGCTTTTCACAATATTCAACTATACACCAATAAGCCTTTTATTTTTATTTTTATTTCTTTTAGGCTTAGAATCAAAGATTTTTTTTTTTAATAATTCTTTTCAACACTTCTTTGATTTTTCTAACAAAAACATATACACCTCATGGTAGCTTTCACTCATCACAATGGCGTAGCCCTTTCCTACATTGGGCGGTTGCACAACCAAGGTGTGTAGCCCTTTTCATGAGGGTGCTCGTTGGATACTATGTAGTGCCGAAGTAAAATGGATACATACCAAAGGTCATCTATCATGTACTAAGCAATAGGCTTCTAGATGCATCCATAATCTACACATATTCAACCACATATAATACACAAAAACTAAAACATATAAGAGAAGCATTAGTGCACTTTTAAAAAAAAAATAAGATTTTCAAGCTTAAATGCATGATTAAGAAACAATAAAAGATACTTGTTAAAGATCATTACTTCTCAAGTGAGTAGCTCTCAGAGATAATGATATTCAATTAAAGTTTTGCTCAATAAGCTACTCACAATCACACAAAGACATCAATCAACACAAATCATACCAATGGACATTCTAAGAGTTTTAAACCTCTCTTTATCCAAGGGCTTGGTGAACAAGTCCGCAAGTTGATTTTTAGTAGGCATATGCTCTAGAGTAACAATAGAATGTTCAACTAGATCTCTAATGAAATGATGCCTAATGTCTATGTGCTTTATGCAGGAGTGTTGAACCAGATTTTTAGACATGTTAATGGCACTTAAGTTATCATAATAAAGTGTTATTTTTCCTTGTTCTATCTCATAATCCTTAAGGATTTGTTTCATCCAAAGTAATTGTGTACATGCACTTCCGGTCGCAATGTACTCGGCTTCAAAAGAAGAAAGGGAAACGGAATTTTGTTTCTTACTTGACCAAGAAACTAAGTTATTCCCAACGTAAAAGCAACCGCCCGATGTGCTTTTACGGTCATATATGTTTTCCGCCCAATCCGCATCACAATAACCTACAAGGATATCATTGGTATCAAATGAATAGAATAGACCAAGACTATGAGCTCCTTTGATGTACCTAATGATCCTCTTGACAGCTTTTAAGTGAGATTCCTTGGGATTGGCTTGGAATCTAGCACACAAGCCTACACTAAAGAAAATGTCGGGTCTACTAGCCGTTAGGTAAAGTAAACAACCTATCATGCTTCTATAAAGGCTTTGGTCAACACTTTTCCCTTTTTCATCTTTGTCAAGTTTTAAAGTGGTACTCATGGGAGTTTCAAAATCTTTTCCATTTTCTAGGCCAAATCTCTTAACAAGTTTTTAGCATATTTAGATTGGTTTAACATTATGCCCATACTAGTTTGCTTTACTTGCATTCCTAGAAAATAATTCAACTCACCCACCATGCTCATTTCAAATTCACTTGACATAACACTTACAAATTCATCAACCTTGGTTTTATTAGTAGACCCAAAAACAATGTCATCAACATATATTTGTGCAACAAAAATATCATGATCATGATTTTTGATAAACAAAGTTTTATCAATGCCACCTCTCATATATTGGTTGTCAATAAAGTATTGAGTCAACCTATCATACCAAGCTCTTGGAACTTGTTTAAGGCCATAGAAAGCCTTTTTCAATTTAAACACATGATTAGGAGAGTATGGGTCTACAAAACCCTTAGGTTGTTCAGCATACACTTCTTCTTGAAGGTATCTATTGAGGAAAGCACTTTTGGCATCCATTTGAAACAATTTGAACTTTTTAATGCATGCAATGGACAACAAAAGTCTAATGGACTCAAGACGAGCAACCGGGGCAAATGTCTCATCAAAGTCTACACCTTCCACTTGAGTGTAACCTTGAGCCACTAGTCTAGCTTTATTCCTCACAATCTTGCCACTTTCATCGGTCTTATTCCTATAAACCTATTTAGTGCCAATTACATTTATATCTTTAGGTCTATGAACCAAGGACCACACTTCATTCCTCTCAAATTAATTAAGTTCATCTTGCATAGCCCCAGCCCAATATTCATCAACAATTGCTTCATTAATATTTTTGGGTTCAATTTGAGAAGTGTAGCAAGCATAAGAAATTTGGTTAGCAATTTGATTTCTAGTTCTAACCACTTCATTTAAATCACCTATGATGTCTTCTTGATAGTGTAAGTTTCTAAATCTAGGGTGAGAAAGTTCAACAACTTGGTCATTTTATTGATTATCATTTAAAGCATTTTCCAACCCTTGACTTTAACTTAAACACAACTATTATTTGTCTATATAAATTTTACTTCTTTCTAGAACATCTATAATTGTATTTTCTTCTAAATTAGGTAAATTTCATTCTAAACCTGGGTTGATTAATGCTTAATCTTTCTGGCACTTGCATCTTAACATATCTAAAGAGATAAAGAAAAAGGTTTAAGAGAAATAATATTGAGACTTATTTTATTAATTCACTGATTTAGTAGTACTGATTTACACACACACACACACACACACACATATATATATATATATATATATATATACAGTCTTTCTATTGTCAGTTCGTCCTGACAATAAATATATCAGGACGAAGAATGCGGACCACAAATTATGGAGAAGTTTTGACAAATGCATACACTTTGAGTCAAAGTATGTAAATCTAGTGGTCCACATTCTTTATCCTGATATATTTATTGTCAGGACGAACTGATAATAGAAATTTTGTATATATATATAGCAAGTTAGCAATGCAGAAACTCATATATGGAAGACATAAAAGTCATCCTAATTCTAGGGAGTGAATCCCGACAATTACAAGATATTATGCAATCAAATTTATACATTCAATCTCCTACAAATTAGTGTGAATTGAGAATCACCAATTACATAAATTAAGTTTGATTATCCGTGGGAGGATCTTCTTGATCTTCTTTCCTAATAATATCTACTTGAAAAATATTCAACTATACTTTTTTTTAAATCTAAATTTCTTATGATATTTATTATAACATCTTCTTAAAACAAAAAATTTTAGTCTAAGATTTTTGTATTCAGCATTCGTTCTAAAGCCTTTTGTTTGTATAGTAAGTTTTATTTTTTTTCTCAAAATTCTTTTATATCTATATTTATATTAGGTAAGCATTCTACTACTGCTATTTTATTTCTGAAGTCTACCTCTGCACTAGCTATATGTGCTTGCTCATGGTCTTTAAATCTACCATCATATAAAAATAAGTGTGTTTTAGTATCTATACTTTCATTAACTTAGCGAGACTTATTTGTTCCCGACTATGAAAATAAAAACTAAATACAAGAAATGGAAAACTTACTTGCAAAATTCACTGCTTTTATTAACGATGCTTTGATTGCAAATGGAAGATTACAACTTCAAAAAGATAAGTATTTTTATTATTATTATTATTTTTTGCTCTGATGCTCTCTCTTGCTTTTTTTTTTTTTTTTCATTGACTATTTATGAACAAACACTACTTTTATCTAGTACAAAATACTTTATCTATAGTAGAATTCTGATTTTGTTGAGTCAAAATTTTGATATTTTGTTAAAGATTCTTCGGTGTCCTATTTAGTAGTATACACAAGGTGTTCATAAACTATAAGAATCTTTGAAAATCAGTCTTGAACTCTCAGAATCTTTATAAATTCAAAAGGCCATTCCTTTACACCACATAGTTGGGGAATCCGCATGTATGGCGGAAAATATGGGTTCTGTTATTTTCCTCCATACATGCGGATTGATTTTTGTGATTTGTTGGGGAGGAAATAGATCTTTAAAATATTGGTAGCATGTAAGCTATCAATAATGCCATAATCAAATAATTCTCCAATACGGACTATTCCAGCTATATCTGGGATGTCGATAGCCTTTGAAAAACTATCCAGATTAATTTGTACAATGGTGAATTTGAACTAGACTTCTTCATTTTATTTTATTTTTTGTGAGTTTGGGTTATAGCAATCATATTGGATGGTAATTCTGCTGTTGTTGAAAGGAATTTCTGGATTTTTAGGAAACGCTTTGTAGATTGAGCTTCTACAAGACCAAGAATGGTTTGTTGAATATCAGAAGGACATTTTTCTATTTCTTTGTTCAAAATTCTAGCTTGCTCCTACATAAAAGTCATGTTAGTAGTAGTAGGGTCTAAAGCATTCTTTTCCTCTACTACAAGGTTTTTAGATTTTTGTTGATACAATTTTAGCTTCTCTAATAATTCTTGAACGGTTACAACACATGTCCAACACGTGTGTGGCTTTCCACCACATACTTTCTTCTTGGCTTATTGAAGAAGCCAACCCACGTGGAAGCTTTACACACTTTGACTACATGCATATTGAATAGTGGCATTTTGTTTGTCTTATTTTGATTGGTCCTCCCACTTATAAGTATGTTTAATTTATTGTTTCCTTTTTTTTGGATGTAATCTGAAATCATCAATTCAAAGCAAATAGTAATTCTTCTCCTTTTCACTTTATCTCACGTTTATGTTATTCTCTCGTTTCTTCTTCATCTTATTTCTGTTATATTATGTTAAGATTCCCGTAGTTTTTTAATTGGCTTATTTCGTGATCAAACCATATGTGGGGATTCTTTGTAAGGGTAGTTTAGATGTTGTTGTTACTGCCTAGGTCCTTTGAAGACCTCACTATTGACAAGCACCAAAGGTAATACTCTAAGTGCTTACTTGTCTTGAAGAGATAGTTGCACACACTCACAACTCATGCATATGTTTATTCCTTGTATGTTGTGTGTCTTATATGTGTGCCTTAATGCTCATTAACATCTCTTCTTGCATGTTAGGTTGATTGCATCTTGCATTGCCCATTGCTTTGTCATGCATAATCTTAGGATTCCTTCTTTGCAAATGGCGCTGTTCAAAGCGCTCTACAAAGCGCTATTGTGAACAGCGCCCATAAGACCTGATGCAAAATTGCCATTTAAATGCATCAGGTCTGATGCATTTTAGATGGGCGCTGTACGAGCGCTGTACAAAGCTCTGTTCGTACAGCGCCTCTCTGTTTTCTCGTGAAAACAGAGCAAGGGCGCTGTACAGGCGCTGTACAAGGGGCACTCTACGTACAGCGCCCAAGGCAATTTTGGTGTCACTTATCAAAACGACCACACTTCATCTTGACACCCTATATATATGCCACTTTGACTTTAGGTCAATTACAAGAGTTCATATTCAGATTTCATACTTAGGATATTTTTCAAAGAGAAGAAAAATTCCAAGAACTCATTTTTAATCACTCAAACACTTTTTCCATGATCATCAATCATCATCTAGTATCATCTTAGATCATCTAGATGACATCTTGCATGGATTCTTCATCATACTTTGCTTGGTAAGTTTTTCACTAATATCTTACATATTTTGTGTCTTTCTTAACTAAGAAATCTCAATTAATTACTTGTATGTTATTTTATATACTTTGAATACAAATTTGAGATAAGTATGATGTATGTTTGAGAAGTTGTATTGTGCTAGCTTATTAGGTTTTGTGCTTAATATTGTTTAGCTAAACTAATTGACATGTCATTTAGTTTTTGATATCTAGGATTGTTATTAATTGCATATTATTCATCTTAGATAAGCATATAGGGTTTCCCTTGCTCTATGTTGCATTTTGGATATTCACATATATTCACTTAGGGTTGTATTCTCTTCATAGAGAAAGTAAGTCTTGTGTGTAGCATCCGGGATTAGGTTGCTTAGATTGCAAGCAAAATTGGACTAGGTTCACTCATACCGGGATTAGGTAGGTGTGTGATTACTTCCGGGATTAGGTTGTATTCGTTTGCACATTTAGTGGATTCGAGGTTCGAGTGTGGCTTACTTACATAGCCCATGGTTTTTCCCGTGAGGGTTTCCACGTAAAAATCAAGTGTTGTTTTAATTTCCGCACCATATTACACTTGCTTGTTTATATTATCTTGAGGGCATTTTCGTAATTTTGACTAACACGAAAAATTGGGTAAAAAGCGTAAAATCTATTCACCCCCCCCCCCCTAGATAGTTTTATACACACCGTGCAATAATTAGTTTCAATTGGTATCAGAGCGGGTTTCTAGACATACATAGGTGATCCTTGCTTATTTTGGTGTGTTTTGCATTTTGTGTGATTTTTGATCATTTATACATTTGCATTCATTTCATTCATTCATAAACACTATGAGTGGAAACGGTGGAAATGGTGGTGGCAACGAAGGTGCTTCTAGCATAAGGCCTCCACTTCTTACCGGATTAAACTATTCCCAATGGAAAGGGAAGATGGAATCCTACATATGGCAAATTCACGACCGTGCATGGATGGCGGTGGAAGACGGATATGATCTCCCTATGATGACTCCAGCGGGTGGAGGAGAAGATGTTTTGAAGCCTAAGGCGCAATGGAACACGCAAGAGTTTGATGCTTCAAAGTGGAATAGGAACGCGATGCATGCCATCTTGTGTGCTACGGACGAAAATCAATACAAGTTGATTCAAAATACTAGGATAGCTAAGGAAGCATGGGACATCCTAGAGATTGCACATGAGGGAACCGAAGTGGTGAAGGACTCTAAGCTTCAAGTCCTCCAAACTCAATTCGAGATGCTCAAGATGGAGGAGAATGAGTGCTTTAACGACTTCAAGATCAAGTTGATGGATATAGTCAACCAAAGTCATCAACTTGGTGATCCATATTCGGATAGGAGAATCAAGCAAAAGATTATGAGATCTCTACCCGATAGGTTTGAATAGAAGGTGACAGCTTTAGAAGAAAATAGTGATTATAAGGATATGAAGCCGAGTGAGGTGATTGGGAGACTTCTAGCTTATGAGTCTAGGAAGGGGCCTATCTCCACACCCACTAAAAAGCAAAAAGGAATTGCTTTAAAAACCTCCAAGGATGAAAAGGAGGAAAAGAAGGTTGACTCAGATGAAGACCTTGCCTTGTTTGTAAAAAGGTTCAACAATGTTATGAAGTTTAGAAGAAAGAGCTTTGGGTCAAAAGGTCAAGATTTGAAGAAAAAGGGCTCTTTCAAGAAGTTTGAACCTAGGCAAGAAAGGACCGAAAGGAAAGGGGTCCGTTGTTTCGAGTGTGGTGGCATAGGTCATTTTGCCCCCGATTGTGCAAATCATGTTGAGAAGAAAAAGGGGAAAGTGATGGCCGCCACTTGGAGTGGAAGTAGTGATGACTCCTGTTGACGGTGAAATTTGGATTGCCACGCACTCAACAATTATATCAATTTAATATAAAACAAGAAAATTAAGAACGCATGCAAAAGACAGATTTTACGTGGAAAACCCTTGAATGGGAAAAACCACGGCGCCCCTGAGGGCAGAAAAATAATACTAGGTTTGCTTTGTTATACGCTTAGATCTCTCTTACAATTGCTCTCTCCTTTTTTGATTTCTCGTTGTCCTGGGTCTTCTAGAAGTTTAGGGTTTATTTCTGCGTTTCTGCCGAGTCGGTTCGAGCCCAGTGTATTGGTCCAGCGAGTATCTTTACTTTCTGGGTATCGTATATTTGGCGAGCACATTTTTGCATTCGGCGAGTAGGTCTCTAGCTTCGGCGACCATATCTTTGACTCCCTTTGGCTTTGAGCTATTTTAGCATTCTGACTTGTCAAACTTCCTCCCTTGACCCGGTCAATGAGTGACGTGGCAGTCTTTCATTGGCTCTTTTGTTGACGTGTCAGGTTGGCGAATTTATACATACAACAATACCCCCATAAATACTTCGAGCTGAGCGAATGACTTTTTCTTCCCACTTCGTTTGCTTTTACGAGCAGTATTTATATTTATGCTTACAAGATTTTTGGAACACTTTGTAATAACTCCTCCTTTTCTTTTTACCATGCGCTGTATTTATTAATTGATTCTTCTGGTGCAAGCTTTCAATTTGAGCTAAACAACTTCTGGCGCTTCCACTTGTTTAACAGGTGAAAAGACATTCTGACTGCTTGGTTGTCCCCGAGACGCCACATGTCATTTGTTTGGCGGTGACTATTGCGGTTTTGGTGACTGGCCGTCATTCTCATTAATTGTGCATCATTGCACTTGATTTTTTTTTTTGAATTTCAAAGTTCCCTCTTTTTAAGGCCCGATCGTTTCCTTTTCTCCACTTCACTCTTTCATTTATTTCCCCATCGTTTTTTCAGAGCAGAAAAGAACAGTTTGATTCCTCGTTTTTATCTGCCTCATTTCTTCGAGTACTTGCTACAGTCCTTTCCCTGTGTTTTTTATTGCCGAACGGTTTCACCGAAATCGACTATTCCTGCTTCTCTGCGTATCCTTCGTGAATCTAGGGTTTTCTGGTGAGTTCCCATGGACCCTTCTTTACATTTTTCTCTTTTTAATCGGATGATGCAAGCCATGGAGCTTGGTGATAAAAGTACTGCGGACAAAATCGAATCTCTGATTCGTAATTTTCATCCGGGTTCTCCGGTGCCAATTTCTGTTTATGTTCCTTCCTCTGAGGATGCTTTTATCCCTAATATCTCTCCTCCGTCTTCTAACAGTGATTCTCCCATGATGCTGAGATCTTCTAAGCCAAGCGGAAGCAGACGACGCGCTTCTAGGGCTCCTCGTGGATCCCTTCTGGATGCCCAAACGACCGTTGATTTAGATGTTGATGACCATCAACGGGACAGGCTGAATTTTTCGTTTGATCGCCCGTGCTCCTTTGATACTGAAGTCAACGTGGTTGGCGAGGCGGAGCTCAGCAAGTTTAAGAGTCGCTTTGGGATCCCAGACTCTGTGACTTTGATACTACCTGGTAGCCGAGCAGCGTGGAATCCTCATGAGAACGCAGTCGCCATTTATGGCGCCATGCTTAGCTGCGGGATCACCCTTCCTCTGCAACCTTTTATTGCTCGGTTCCTCGTGGAGGCAAAAATTGCACCTGCTCAACTTGCCCCGAATAGCTATAGGATCCTCATGTGTTTGGGTTTAATGTGGAAGTTGAAAGGCTATGGATCCCCTACGCCCCGCGAGATTCGCCATTTCTATACTTTGAGGCAGGCTGGCAATAGTGGGACATATTTTCTGCTTTCTTCGCCTGTGGAGAACTGGATTCCAGAGGGTGTGTCGAACCCTGTGAAAGTGGAGGTCTCCAGCGATGAGAAGAAGAAAGGCTTTATTTGGGGCTTTCCTTCTTCAAACAAAAGATGGAAAAACAGCTGGTTTTTTGTCGGCGGCGAATGGGGTAGAAACGTGTCCGCAAGTGGTCGCCTAAGTCTTGCAGCGAAGAAAGTTCCTAGGCATTTTACTTCTCCTGATGTCTGGTCAAAAGCTGTCCCTGTTTTGTTGGATGCGGAGGTATCTCACCTCGCTGCTGTAGCCGTCCTCCCTCTGGATGAAAGGGGCCGATCATTTCTTCTGGACGAGGATAAAATGATCGCACAAGGGCTGTTCCCTCGTCTACCAGCCAGACTTCCTCGCCGTAAGTTTTACTTGCTTTCTTTATAGTTTTCTTGTGTCCATTCGCTAACATTTGGTGGGTTTCTGCAGTATATGATTTTGACAGAGTTTGTGATCTGCAAGCTCGGGCGGTCAAAAATTCTGAGGCTGCTAGCAAGAGACACGCCTCTGGTTTGGCCAAGGAAGGTGTCGCTAGCCCGGATGGCGGTGACCCTTCAGATGATGAGGAAACTGGCGATGTCGATGGGGGGCGGGTCGAGTTGAGGCCATCTCCTGTTCGTCCGGGGGCTGCTGCGAGTACCCCTGCAGCTACTGCTACTGCTACTACTGCTACTATGGCTGCGAGTACTGTTGCGACAACTCCTAGCCGTAAGGGAAAAGAGAAAGTGGGGGTTTCGGGGGTGGCTAGTGAGATCCCTACTTTTGATGCGGATGTCCCCGAGACTCCCCCGGATCCTTCAAGCGACCTATCCCCTAGAACTGGTAGAGGTAAGCGTCCGGCAGAGGGCACGCCTGACCACACTGCCCGACCTGTAAAGCGGGCGTCAAGGGTCGTGCAATACGTGGTTTCTTTAGATGAGGAGGTCGCTGAAGAACCTGTGCTCGCCGAGGTTCCTTCTGCTGAGACAACTGTCCTTGGGGCTTTTGTTGAGGGACCAGATTTGGCGGAGTCTCCCTTCCCGGAGGGGGTAAGTAGTTTTGGTGCTTCTGCCATTCCCCCAACCAGTGCAACTCTTCCTCCGGTAGCTGCGGACAAACCGAATACCTCTTTAGTTGGTCAGCCTGGGTCACCTGGTCGACAAGGGCCAACTGATAAACCGGGGTCGTCCAGACAGGATGGGGCTTCTGCATCTGGTTCTGGCGTTGCTCACGGAGCTCCTCCCATTGATCCAGCTGAGGCTAGTGAGGGGGATGAGTTTGTCTCCCTCTCGGATTTTACGACTGCTGAGATTTGTTCTTATATAATGAATAACAATATCTATGTTGGTGAGAGTTGGGAGCAGATGAAGAAGGGATCCTACAACAAGAAAATGGAATTCTTTTTCAACTGCCATTCTCTGGTGAGCCTCTCGCTGTACTTATGTATTTTTGTTAGCGCGTTTCCTGACTTCTGTTTTTCTCTTCTTTTCTTTTCAGATGCTGTCTGAGTTGACTGATAACTACAGGCGAGGAAATTTTTTGTCGAGAGATTTGAAGCGCCTGCGGGAGCAGGCCTCTCTTTTGGAAGCTGAGAAGCTTTCGGCTAAGGAAACCCACGCTCAGCAGCTTGCACAACTAAGAGAATTGGCAGATGGGCACCTTTCAGCCCAATTGGCTGCTGAGGAGAAACTAGGTGTTGCTGAGGAAGAGATTCGTTTACTGCGAGAGCAACTCTCTGTTAGTCAAGAATCGCTCGCTGCACGCTTTGAGGTTGAGCAACTAGCTGAGGATGCGAAGGAGAAAGCCGAACGTGAGGCTATAGATTTGCGCAACCAGTTAGCCTCGCATGAAGTCATTTTGACTGATCTTAAGGCTGTATTGGAGGTTGAAGCGGTTGATCGTTTCAAAAGATCCCCTGCCTATGACGCACTTTTGCTGCGTGAGTTTGAAAAGGGCATGAGGCAGGCGAAAAAGTTTTTGCCATGAAGGATCATTCAACCGAGAAAGCTCTGCGGCGTTTTGACAGGTCTCTTCAGCAGCACATGGCCAGTGGTGTGGGCTCGATTAAAGAGAAAATAAAACGATGGCGAGCCCACTGCCGTTATAATAGGACTGACCCTCATCCCATGTATTTGGAGATCCCCAGCAAGCGCGCCTTCAATACATACTACTCGGGTCAGAAAGGCAGTTTTTCTGGTTCGGGTGCTGAGCCAGATTTGGGCCCTGTTGCTGGAAGGGATTATGAGCCATTCATGCCAGAAGAGGATGAGGAAGTCACCTGGCCTTCAGAGGAAGAGATGGAAGATGAGGAGGATAGCGAGGGCCCTCCTACAGCTGGTTGAGTTGTTTTTAGGACTGTAAATCTTATTTTTGCTCCATTATTTGTAATTCTTTAATTGTAAATAACTTTTGTTCAAGTTATAAACTCTCCTTCTCTTTTTTGTGTTCAGCTGCCTTTGCTGATTTTTCGGCTTTGTTTAGTTTTTTCACAAAGTTCTTTTTAGCATATTTTATAGCTTTATTCAGCTGCCTTTGCTGTATTTTCGGCATACTCAGTGTTTGTCAGGACGTATCCGACCATGCACCAAGTTTTTTTAGCATGTCTTATATCTTTTATTCAGCTGCCGTTGCTATATTTTGGCATACTCAGTGTTTTGTCAGGATTTATCCGACCATGCACTGAGTTTTTAACATGCTTTTTGTTTGTTCAGTTGCCATTGCTGAGTTTTGGCTTTTTATTTCTCGCCAGTTATCGCTGCAGTGAGCATAAAACTCGTTTTTATGTGATGATAGCAATGTGTGATGACGAATGCCTTTTGCGTTTGGCGAGTGAAATCGAGAATCTCTCAGTAATAAATTACTCTCTATTGAATACTTCCTGCAACTTTGTTAACATAGTCATAAAGAAAAATGCTAAAACGAATAACTGCTCTAAGAAAAAATAAAAGGCTCACAAAAATTTTAAACTTCATCCCCGGGTTAAGGATAATATATCTTCAAGTACTGGGCATTGCATGGAAGAGGTAGTTCTCCAAATCCTTCTCGAGTGATGCGATATGCCCCGTGGCCAGCTATGCCTGTAATCTGATAAGGCCCTTCCCATTTATCTGCGAGTGACCCTACAGCTTTGTCTTTTGTTCCTGGGTTCACCCTTTTCAGCACTAAGTCACCCAGCGAGAACCTTCTTTCACGCACATGTGAGTTGTAATATCTGGCTACCCTTTGTTGGTACGCAGCACTCCTTATTTGCGCGCGCTCTCTTTTTTCTTCTAACTCATCTAAGCCGCACTTTAGCATATCAATGTTGATTTCTAGCTGAAAGAGTTGTACCCTTGGTGAAGAGAAAGATGTTTCCACGAGGATGACGGTCTCAGCTCCATATGCCATGGAATATGGAGTCTCGCCTGTTGAACTCCTTTCTGTGGTTCGGTATGCCCAAAGCACCTGTGGTAATTCATCCGCCCAGCTGCCCTTTTTTGCTGCCAATTTAGCCTTTAAGTTATGCTTTATGATTTTGTTCACTACTTCAGTCTGGCCATTTGTCTGTGGATGTGCTGGAGAGGCGTAGTAGTTGTTGATGCCATATTTATCACATAGCTCCCTGAATTTCCTGCCATCGAATTGGGTCCCATTGTCTGTGATGATGGTATTTGGTATCCCGAATCTGTACAGGATGTTTTTCTTCACAAAGCTTATGGTGTTTGCTTCTGTTATGTGTACCAACGGCTCGGCTTCTACCCATTTTGTAAAATAATCCACTGCTACTATGGCATGCTTCGCTCCTCCAGTTGCTGTTGGCATTGGGCCGATCAAATCAATTCCCCACATGGCGAATGGCCAAGGCGAGGTAATACTTTGCAAGAGTTCAGGTGGCTGTCGGATGTTGTTGGCAATTTTCTGACACGCCTCGCATCTCGCTGCCACCCTTTTGGAGTCGGCGAACAGTGTTGGCCAATAGAAACCCTGCCTTAATGTTTTGTGGGCTAGGATAGCACCCCCTGCGTGATTCCCGCAATTTCCACTATGTATGCTTCTCATGATACCTTCTGCTTCTTCAGGTCCGACACATCTCTGCAGCGCCCTCGAGTATCCCCTTTTGTACAGTTCTCCATTGAGTACTGAGTATCTTGTAGCTTTGTACTTCAGTCGCTTTGCTTCTAATGGGTCACTTGGGAGTACATCATTAACGAGATATTCTTTGATTGGTGTGATCCAGCTGTTCCTTTCGCCAAAGACTGCCCCAACTTCCTTTGTTTTAACTATACTCGGCTGCGATAGGCGAATCATAGAGATATTTTTGGGCCAGATGTTGATTGTGGCAGATGCCAACTTGGCTAAGGCATCAGCCTTTTCATTTTCTTCTCGGGGGATGTGAACAATCATGTATTCTTTAAATCTTTCTAAAAGCTCTTTTGCTAATTCCAGGTAGGTGATCATGCTTTCATCTCTCTCCTGGTATTCATCTAACACCTGATTGACCATGACTTGAGAGTCGCTGAATATTTCTACCTCATCTGCTCCTAGGATTGTGCAAACTTTTAAACCTGCTATGAGTGCCTCGTATTCAGCTTGATTGTTAGTAGCTTTGAAGTCAAAACGCAAGACACATTCGATTGAATCTCCCTCCGGGGTTGACACCACTACCCTTGCCCCGCTGCCGTGCGTGTTTGATGAGCCATCAACGCGAAGTTGCCATTTGAATATTTTCTTATTTTGCTCTACCATCATTCTCGCCACCTCTATACTTGGCTCGGTGAACTCTGCTACAAAGTCTGCCACTGCCTGGGCTTTAATTGCTATCCTTGGGAGATACTCTACATCGAATTCACTTAATTCGATCGCCCACTTCGTTAATCGCCCGGATACTTCTGGTTTCTGCAGGATTAATTTTAGTGGGCAGTTGGTGTATACCCCGATTTTATGAGCCATGCGCAGCCCAATCCACTCCTAGGGTGCGCACGGTGCTAGTTCTCGGTTCCGGTTGCTTCATTTTTCTTCGTGTCTTCGAATCTTCAATACCCGAATACTTTACAGCAGTATTTAAACAAATAAAATACTGCAGTATTTTTTTTTTTTTTTTAATCACTGCAGTATATTTACAAACAAAAACTGCACATAATAAATAAAAAAAAACTGCAGTAAAAACTGCACTTAAAATAAAATAAAAATAAAAAAACTTAGCAACTACCAAGAAGGAATTATGGCGATAATAGATCACCCTTCTTGTTACAATTCCGAAACAAAAATTACATTGAAAATCTAGGACCAAAATCGAGCAACAACAATTCACATAAAACATATATAAATCCATACATCACATGCAATTATATATGCGAATACCTAGAGTGTCATCTCTTTCTAAACATGCATAATCACAATAAAAAGAAATAGATCCACGTATATATATGTTAATTAATTAAAAAGGGTTCAACCAGGCTCTGATACCAATTGTAGGGAAAAATACCGTAGTACGCAGCGGAAGCGAGACTAAAAATAGATTTAGTAGTTTTAAAAATTTTTCCTTTTTATGAACCTTAACCCTTTAATTAATTAAACATACATATAATCAACAAAAGAAGAATACCTTTTGTCGCGTGATCCGATTGACTTACGTCGATGGTAATCCGCAAGATCTTCAATCCTAGCACGAACGTGAATCACCTAGGAGCGTGGTCTCTCTTTTCTTTGAATTGCAAACCTGAGAATGGACAAACAAACTTTTCTTTTTCTTTTTGTTAGTCACAAAACAATCAAAAGAAGACTAAGATTATTCCGGTCACTTTTGAGTTCTCAATCTAATGATCGAAACTCGCGTGAACCTAAATCAATATTGTACACACAAGCTTATTGATGAACAAGCAATTAGTGTACCATCAAAGAATAATCTATTCACTCTTTTATGTTTTTAGTAGAATCAACACACACTAATCACTAGAGTTGGATTCTATTTTTTAAGCAAAAGAAAAACTCTCAAGCCTTGCCAGTAGGGTTAGCCAAATTCAACCTATATATAATATCTATATATATTAAAATATATATAGTGCACCGAATACTGCACTTTGCACAACTAATATATAAGTGCATCAATTCTGCACACCTCACGAAACAAAAATAATATATAATTGCACGCCTAAACCAATATTTATATATCTTACAGAATTAATACTGCATGCATTATATACATATATCTTTTCGGCCTAATACTGCATGCATTATATACCTATATCTTTTCGGCCTTATATATTTAATATATATTTATATATTGTGGCCAAAATCATCTACCATGTAGGATTTGTCTTTTGACTTAAATCCTAACCCTAGGTAGATTTCCTTAGAATTCCAAACCCTAATCCAACTCTTTAGTGTATTTGTGACTATCTCAAAGACTTCCTTATTTGATTAAATAAATAAACCTTATTATTTATTTTCTTACCAAATAAGTCTTTTACTTTTAGTATACTACTACCAATAGTATAACTCTAGGAAACATATTTCCTGATCAGAAAAAGATTTTGTTTCTTAATTAAATAAATAAATTAATTAATTAATTAATTCTCATTTAATCAAACAATAAAATAAAATAATATATTAGACTAATAAATTAGCCTTGCCGCCCACATCATATATATATGGGCTCAATATTATTTTCTTATTTTATTTAATCCATTGGACTTTAAATAAAAAGCCCACATGTGAACCAGACCCATTCTTACTAAAAGAAACAAGCCCACATGCCTTTCATTAATATATTAATATAATTGATCAGCCCATAAAACAAATAATGTGCAAATTATATTCTTAATATATTAAAAGCAATTCTAGATGGACCCATAAATTGGTTCGGTAGAATATATCAAGTGATCCATACAAGTCCGTGTGGATTGGGGATCTTGGCGGGCTATCTAAATTTAAGCTTCAATAGACATAACCTAATCACAATCAACAAATGATTCACTTAGATCCGATCCATTAATTTTAACTCATTCCACTAAAGAGCTAAAATTGAACTCTTAAATAAAGATAGAATAAGAAGATGTTCCTCATTCATACCCTAGACAATCATATTGGAGATAGTGTATCCTCGTGATTAATATCAGTAATCGCCAAGAGTTCATAGACCGCCTATAACTCTCCAAGTTACCATATTTACTCATATGACCACGTTTTGAACTTGGATATTTTAACTTGTCCAGAAGCCATGTTTTCAATAGTCACTATCGAAAACTCAACGTTAAGATTTAATATCCAATTACCTCAAAACATCCATATGATGATATTATACTCTCATTTAATAAATGGAGCCACGATGTCCATATCTATAAATGAAGTCCTCTATCGATTAACAAATGAATATCACCAAACTATCGAGGATAGACTATGCTATATAATCGTACTCATTGATAACTCAAATGATATCACTTGCAACCATAAGTCCATCATTTATCTCAGGATTAAGATAGACTCTTCGATTGTCCTGATAATGAAAAGACTATTATCTATTGACGGTTCTAGATAAAGCTTTTCATTGTGATCCAGTTCAATGCACCCAGTGCACTAGATTCTTTTACTCGAAGACACTCCGATGATTTTAGACTCATCATATCTCATTTGATCCCACTCAAATGTTAGCAAAAGAATTCTACAACTTTAACAAGATAAAGGTGCCCAACCTTTAACTTAAGTTGTGAACATTATTCAAGACTAACTAAAGAATTGTGTCTACCTCATACATATCCAGATGTACGAACAATTCTTCTTTTCTCATAGTCTTTAAACCTTATGATTATTTACTTTGACAATTATAATAATTAAACTATAAATGCTATAAGATTTGTTAAACCAGAAATCACATTTTATTAATATGAATAGATTGTCAAAACACTATTACACTTTTGCTATTGAGCATAATCCTAACAGTTTCCGGGAACCACTCGACTTTAACAAAGGGAACAACTTTTATGTTATGGAAACTACTTTAACGTTGCAATGGACATCAAAGCTGTTCCTGATGGACATCAAAGTTGTTCTTGGGAACAACTACTCGTTGGGAACAACTTCAACGTTGACAGAAACCACTTTAACGTTCTAACCATCGTTGTAGTTGTTTCAGGGAACCACTCGACTTTAATAAAGGGAACAACTTTTACGTTATGAAAATTATTTTAACGTTGCAATGGACGTCAAAGTTGTTCCCGGGAACAACTACTCGTTGGGAACAACTTCAACGTTGATGGAAACCACTTTAACGTTCTAACCAATGTTGTAGTTGTTTCCACTTTAACGTTCTAACCAACATTGTAGTTGTTTCCGGGAACCACTCGAGTTTAACAAAGGGAACAACTTTTACGTTATGGAAACCAATTTAACGTTGCAATAAACGTCAAAGTTGTTCTCGGGAACAACTACTCGTAAGGAACAACTTCAACGTTGACGGAAACAACTTTAACGTTCTAACCAACGTTGTAGTTGTTTCCGAGAACCATTCGACTTTAACAAAGGGAACAACTTTTACGTTATGGAAAGCAGTTTAACATTGCAATAAACGTCAAAGTTGTTCCCAGGAACAACTACTCGTTAGGAACAACTTCAACATTGATGGAAACAACTTTAACGTTCTAACTAACGTTGTAGTTGTTTCCGGGAGCCACTCGACTTTAACAAAGGGAACAACTTTTACGTTATGGAAACCAGTTTAACGTTGCAATAAACGTCAAAGTTGTTCCCGGGAACAACTACTCGTTGGGAACAACTTCAAAATTGATGGAAACCACTTTAACGTTCTAACCAACATTGTAGTTGTTTCCGGGAACCACTCGACTTTAACAAAGGGAACAACTTTTACGTTATGGAAACCAGTTTAACGTTGCAATAAACATCAAAGTTGTTCCTGGGAACAACTACTCGTTAGGAACAACTTCAACGTTGATGGAAACAACTTTAACGTTATAACTAACGTTGTAGTTGTTTCCGGGAACCACTCGACTTTAACAAAGGGAACAACTTTTACGTTATAAAAACCATTTTAACGTTGCAATGAACGTCAAAGTTGTTCCCGGGAACAACTACTCGTTGAGAACAACTTCAACGTTGACGGAAACAACTTTAACGTTGACGGAAACAACTTTAACGTTCTAACCAACGTTGTAGTTGTTTATGGGAACCACTCGACTTTAACAAAGGGAACAACTTTTACATTATCGAAACCACTTTGACGTTGAAGTGAATGTCAAAGTATTTCTCGGGAACAACTTCAGTGTTGATGGAAACTACTTTATCATAATAAATTGTAATAATATAAATTAATCTATTCCTCTCCTTTTTTTTTTTTAGTTTCTATTTTTCTATTATATATATGCATTAAAGGTGAATTAATCTATTCCTTATAATGTTTTACGAGTAGTATTTAATTCTTGCATTCAAAATTAGATTTGTATGTATGTCAAATAATATTTTTATTAATTTCTAAGTAATTGTAACAATATATTTAAATGATTTTCTCATTGCAATCCAATTTTATCTTTATGCATTCCTTTTTGAAAATACACTTGATTCTAAAAATTTAAAATTTTAAAAATTCTATAGTTATCCATTGTATTAATATTTTTTTTTCTAAAGAGATATAGAGCTGCATTAATTTTAATAATTTTTATTTTTTAAACCAATTGTAATAATTTTCTTATTAATTAGTAATAGGGTTAGGGTATATCAACTCAAATTTCTGACCCTAACCCATAAGGGGCAGCTTGATATGGGATAATGTTTACATGGGAATGAGAATCTAATACTTATTTCTTTATCCTGTGAATAATTGATGGTAATTAAAGTAAAAGATACATGCTTTTATGTCTAAACATGTTAGCTTTTGAACTTGGATGTTGATTTTTTTATGGATGTAAAATTCAATGAAAAAAGTTTGAGAATTATTTTAGCTGTAAACCTTTTTTTTTTTTTTTTTTTCTTTCTTCATATCATTATAACTAAAATAATCATATCCCAAATAATGTACAATCAAATATTATTTTAAAACCTCATATCGTCATACTGCTCAAACATGACAATAGTGCATTTAAATCTAATTTAATAAAAGTATCCTTAGCATGCATTTGTCATGCCATACTGATTTGTAATAAAATGAATTGATATTTAATATGGGTATCTAGGTAAAATGTGTTGATATCTAATTCAAAAGACTCTAATCATACAGATGTAAGTATTATTTTACTCTCATTTTTTTGTCTTTCTTTTATGTCTAATTTTGAACTTTTTCAATAAACAAAATAATTTTTTTTTTTTAAATAGCTGTAGATATAAATGAGTTTTTTTTTTATTTTTCTTTTTTCTTTTTTAACATAGCTGTATATATAAGAGTATTCTATATTAAAAATCTCTTGATCCCTTATACAATCTCTTTCTACATCATCTCTTTCATAAGACTCCTACATTCAAGATATTTCCAAAAGTAAATTGCACCATCATTACAAGAGGATTTGATTATAAAAATAATATAATTTATATATATATATATATATATATATATATACAAATTGGGTATGTTAATAATTTAAGAGGGTTTATAAAAAAATAATATTAAAATGAATATATTCATTTCAATAATGATACTATTGGCATTAGAATGAGTGACAATATCCGCACCAATTTAATATTTGTATGGTTTTAATCTATCTATCTAGTATTTATATGATCTTATTTTACAAGACTTATAAATCTATTCCAATAATATATTCAATAATTTCCAATAATATATTCAATAATTATGGATAACCCAAATTGTTATACTCAATTACTCATTATTTTCGAGAGTTTCGATTTTTTTCCCAAATTGTAAATTAAATATTTGGTATTAATAATTTTCAATTATAAATCGATTTAAATTTTCCAATAATAATTTCAAAAATCAATTATAAATTTAAATAATTAATAATAAACATCAAAACTTCTTCAAATTTAAATTTCAATAAATTTATACACATTCAAATATATCAAGGGTAACAATACATTTTCAAGTAGCTTAAAAAAATAACAATGTATCCTCATATATATATATATATATATATATAACAAAATGAATAATTTTGGTACATAAATTTCAATAATTAATCTATAAAACAAGAAAAAGGATTGGTTCAAAAAAAAAAAAAAAAAAACTTATCATTTTAAAGAGTTTCTATTTTTTCCCACATTGCAACAATACAAAAATAAAATTAAAATTGGTAAGATCATCCATTAAAAAAAACACCTAAATTTTCTTAACACCTATATATCAATATTTTTCACAAAATAGTATGAAAAATATCATTACACACAAAAAAATCAACCTAACATTACAACCAGTGGAATTTACAAAAGAGTTGTATCTTTTTTTTTTTTTTAAGGAGTTACATCCTTTAGTTACCAAACCACCATTCAAGTAAACACAACACCATTATAAGTCCACCTGTGTACACACAAAAGAGTAAAAAGAATGTTTCTTTTGGGAACACAAAATGAGTCTACTTTTCATTTGGAAAGCAATAATATTTGTTGGTATATTTAGTTCAAAGGAAATGCCATCCACTACAAGAAAAATCATTTTTATTGATAGTTAAAAACTGTCAATAAACCCCCTTGTTGACAGTTTTCAAACTGTCAAGGAAGGCTGTGTCAAAAAAGGTTTGAATAGTGAAAAAACTGTCAAGCAACTTTTGACATTCTTTAACTGTCAAGATTTGAAAACTGTCAACAATACAAAGTAAAATTTGTCAAAAATCTAATTAAAATTTTCTATATATAATTAATATCTTACAAAAAATCAAATAAACAAGATCTGTAATATAAATCATATACACACCATCAAAAGCTTTATTCAAAATCCAACACTTCAACATTTCATTACATTATGCAATAATCCAACATCAAACTACAATAATAATAAAATAAAAAACTAACTTAAACCATCATTCTCAAGGTCATTGTACAAATCTAAATTGATTTCACCAGATCATCTAGCTAAAAGGTCGACAAGTTCATAACATAGTACTTGTAGTTGCAATCTTTCCATTCAACTCCAGCAAATTTTACATTCTAGCTGACCTGCACAAAATTAAGAAGAATTATTTTTAGCCAACTACTATATTTTTTGTAGAAAAGGCAAGCTTTATTGAACAAAACCAGAAACAGCAGCCAAAACAACCACAACAGCATAAAAGCCCACAGAAAGCAACCACAAAACAGCAAAACAAAACCAAGGACCCTCAGAACCAGAAAAAGAAAAAAGAGGCTGCAGCAGACAGATAGCAGCAACAACACAACAAAAGACACCACCAAAGCAAATCAGACCCACACTTCCTGAACCTGCCCGCTCAAAGCACCCAACTTGGCCAGAAGATCAGCTAAAACATTCCCACTACTAGGCACATACTGAACCAACACCTTCGACCCAAAATTGTGCAAAAACTCCCTAATATCCAAGATAGACTCCATCAGTTTTACATTGCCAACACCGATTTAGCCAACTACTATATAACATAATAATCCCAAAAAACTGCAAGTATTTTCAGTATGGACTAACCAATGCATTACACTCGGCATTCGAACAAAATACTTAGTTACATTATAACAATGAAACAATCAATTGACTTTGACAGTCACACACAACATAAAGCTAAAAATCACATCAGCCAAGCAAGAGATATCGTCCTATTATAGCCCAACTAGCAACAAAAATAATTCTATCTTCTAATTATCAGATATATAGTAAATAAACCCCCAAAAAATCACATTCCCTGAAAAGATAATAGGAAAAGAAGGCTTTACCAGCTAAATCTTCAACCTGGTCAGCCTTGACAATGTGAACTCCACCCTTGAGACTGCTTTTAAATGTGGCTTGGTGATTCTCAAATTAAAGATTCACACTCTCAGCATGTGCACGCATAACTTGAACTCGTATGCATGTCGCAGACACTCTAACATCCTTATCATTCTGTAACACAAAGAATACAAAAACCATATTATATAAAGACTAAATGAGATTTGCAACACATTATCTAGGCAAAGTAGAAACTCTAAAATTCTCAATCCATCCGATAAGATATTATATTATAGGTGAACACTTGCAATACTTACCCAGATTTTCCTTGTCTCTTTTACAAATTAAGTCATTGACGTGTATCAGAAAATGTAGCCCTAAAAATTCTCTTTTTCTCTCTCTCTTTCCATCTTCTGAATTCTGATCAACCTGCAACATTACAGTAGACAATAGTGGGAATCGGAAACAAAATCTTCATGCTTTTTTTTTTCCTGGAAAGTTCAAATTTTCGCTGGAAACTGTAAGGCACGAATATTGTGGCAAAGTTGTGAATTAATTTTCTGCTTTTGATATCACTTGAAAGAAGGAAAGCTACATGTATATAGGTAGCTTGTTGATGATAATAATTCAAGTGTGTTGTTACACTAAATATGTATATATCTGTAAAGTTTCAGTTCATGTCCACAAAAGCAGAATCATATATAACATTTGAAGATCTGGTTCGAAAACGATTGATGTCCAAATATGGGAATTCATTAATTAACAAAAATTTCTTTGATAATTTAATTACTTCAAAAGCATTTTCTTTTGTTCAGATATATGTTGTGGGCTAGGAAGCATAGATACTTCATTTGGTGAAAGTAACTTTTATCCGATTCAAATACTCTCCGGATATTTCAAGATACGTATCCGATATGCTAAATGGCATATCCGTTGACTTTTTCACAAGTTTGATTAGAGGATACTCGTGGGATACTTGGGGGATACTTGGAGGATACTTAGGGGATACTTGAAGGATACGTTTGGGGTAATATTATAATTATTTAGTATAAAACGGGGTCAAATTATAATTAATAAATTTTAGGAGTCAAAATGAAATTGTAAGGAAATTTTGGTTTTGATTCCATTGATATGGAGAATACCGGGATACTTGAGATTGCAAACCTTTCTCTTGATAAAGCAGAGTTAGAGGCCGAATTATTTAGATCTTTTAACAATATGAATGATGATAATAAAATTAATTAGGAATTTAAGATATGTTTTATGAGTTTTTTTTTTTATGTATTATTTGGATTTTGTAATATGTTATGACTCATGTGATATATGTTTTATTTGGATTTTATATTATGTTCGACTTATGTGACATGTTTTATTTAGATGCTGTAATATGTTACATTATTATGATTTATGTAGTTATGTGACATGTTTTATTTGGATTTTGAATATGTTTTTATTTGAATGAATTATTAAATATGTTTTCATATATTATTATTATTATTAAATATAAATATATATTATTTTAATTGACGTATCCTACTATATCCGTATCCTAGTTTTTGAAGATTTACCGCATCCCCGTATCGTGCCGTATCCATATCCCGTACCCGTATCTATATCTCTGCTACATAGGTTGTGGGTTTTTGCACCAGAAATGGTGGTGTGACTGTTTGTGTTTTTCCAGGGTTGATGATTATTGATTGATGAGGGAGAGTTTTAACTTTTAATCAGGACCGTTTGATCAGATCAGAGATCGGTTCATCTATTGTCTTGGTTTAAGAGATGACCTATTTTCTATTCATTCATAATTTGTTTACTTAGTTTTTATTTTCCTTGAAATTTAAAAAGAAAAAAAAATCCATGACTCTTTTATTTCTTTATTTATTTATTTTCTCTGATTTCTGACTTTTCCTCAGACATTCTGTCTCTTACTGTTCTCTATTGTGAATCGTGACAGCAGTGCTTTCTCGAGCCTTGATCTTCATTTTTTTTTTTTTTTGTCGATATCATAACCCATTTATATAATAGGGCAAATTGCATTGCACTCCTTGAGGTTTGGGCAAGTTACACTTATTTGGAAAAGTTTTGGTATTATACACTATCACCCCCAAGACTTAAGTTTGAATTTTAAAATACCTAAAATGCCCCTAGTTGTATTATTTTATACTTTATTTTTTTTACCTTTTAACTAAAAACTTTATAAACTTTAATAAAATAAAAAAATTAAATAAAAGATATGATTTATTAAATAAATAAATAGTTAAAAATAATTAAAAACTTAAATAAATAAATAGTTTTAAAAAGCTTAAGTAAATGAATAGATTAAAAAAACTTAAATAAATAAATAGTTTTAAAAAATTAAATAAATAGATAGTTTAATAAAATAAAATAAATAAATATTTTTTAAAAATTAAATCAAAAAATTGTTTTAAAAAATAAAATAAATAAATAGTTTTAAAAATTAAATAAAAAAATTGTTTAAAAAAATTAAATAAACAAACAGTTTTTAAAAATTAAATAAATAAATGAAAAAAATTAAAAACAATAAATTTTTTTAAGGATATCCATTAATATGGATAAGAAAAGATCTAAATATCCAAACTTTTACGGTAAAGATGATGGTGAGATAAGCTTCGAGATTCCCTTCAAGCTCTAAATATCCAAACACTAGGGGAATCTTGATGCTTCTCTCACCATCATCATTATGGTAAAAGTTTGGATATTTAGAGCTTTTTTTATCCATATTAATGGACATCCTTAAAAAAAAATGTTTTTAATTTTTTCATTTATTTATTTAAACTATCTATTTATTTAATTTTTAAATTATTTATTTATTTTAAAACTATTTATTTATTTAATGAATCATATCTTTTATTTAATTTTATTTTATTTTATTAAAGTTTATAAAGTTTTTGGTTAAAAGGCAAAAAAATAAAGTATAAAATAATACAACTAGTGGCATTTTAGGCATTTTAAAAGTCAAACTTAAGTCTTGGGGGTGTTATTGTATAATACCAAAACTTTTCTAACTAAGTATAACTTGCCCAAACCTTAAGGGGTGCAGTGCAATTTGCCTTATATAATAATATATGATATATGAGTTGTCAAATAACTACATATTGAAGTCTAAATTAAAATAGTCTTCAGTCGCATAGCTTAGTTAGTAAATGGATAAGCTTGGAGTTTAGAGAAATAACTCCCAAATCAGTGGCTCGAATTCTACCAATGGCAAAAGCTTTAACTCTATCTAAATAGGAAAAATTATATATTTAAATTAAAATATTACTTGAGAAGAATAATATTATTATTTTACAATAAATCTTCAACGACTTAAATTCCCATTACCATACAAGTTTAATTCTTGATTTGTGATTATTGTGTTTTTCAAACTTTTGAAAATTAAGTTATATAAACACTATACATAAATCATGGATTATCATTTTGTTAAGAAGTGGTAAACCTAAGCTCTAAGGTTAGATTTATATCAAACACCAACGCCCCTAAAGATTGTAAACAAGTAGAAAATACACTAGGTGGTGTTTGGTTTGTGGAATCAACATTGGAATAGGAAAGGGAATCCTCATTCCATTGTTTGTTTTATGCAAAATGTCATGGAATGAGGATTCCACCAAAATGGTGGATTAGGATTCCTAACTCATGAGGTTGAAAGTAGGAATCCAGATTCCACCCTCACTCAAATGTTCAATTTATCTATTTATCCACTTGGTGGATTAGGATTCCTACCTCTTGAGGTCGAAAGTAGGAATCCAGACTCCACCCTCACTCAAATGTTCAATTTACCTATTTATCCTCCAAATAAAAAAAAATCAAAAAAGTAAAAATAAAATAGAAAACAGAGGAAGATCAATACATGGAGGATCAACTGGAAGCTCTCTTCGTTATTTGCACTTCTACCAAGTACCAATACATGGAAGATCGACGCCACAAATTCAAGTCCCTCTCCTCTGCCAAAACTGCTCCAACGGCGGCGGCGGTGACTCTCCTGGTGAAATCGAGCCTTGTCAGCTCAGATAGATTCGCGATGGCCGTGTTGTTAGGAGTGAACTCGGGTTGTGCTCCTGCCCATCGTTTTGGGTCTCTCTGTTGGATACTATTTGTTTAGATCTACAGAGGAGGAGGTTGTGGACTTGTGGTTCTCACCGACAACACCTATGCTTTTTCTCTTTTTTTTTTTTTTTTTTTGAATTCCGTATTTTTCTAATAAATATTATTCTATTCAAATAATAAATAATTAAAATTTAAAAAAAAATTTCAAAATTTTTTTGAGTATTTTTGAAAAAAAAAAAATTTTAAAAAGATTTTTAATATATAAAAAATATAATGGGCATTTTGGTTAAAATAGTAAAGATTCCATGACGAATTCCATATGACAACCAAACAAATGAATCCATTTAAGAATTGGATTCGTTCCTACAAGGATTCCATTTTTACATGGATTTATTTCCCATGTGGTTTCCTTTCCGCAAACCAAACATGACCTTACATGGATTCCTTTCCTATTCCACCAACCAAACATAATGTTAGCGGAATAGGAAAGAAATCTATGTAGGAATAAAATTATTATAGGGAAGGAGTCCATTTAGGATATGGATTCTTTTGTTTGGTTTCAATATGGAATCCATTATAGAATCCTTGATGCTTTGACAAAAAAGCCCATAATATATATATTTGATATATTAAAAATATTTTTTAAATTAAAATATTATTCTAATATTCAAATTATAAATAATTAAAATTTTAAAATATTTTTCAAAAAATTACAAATAATATAATTTTAAAGATGTAATAATTATTTTTAAAATATAAGTTAATTATTTCAAAAAACATATAACTTAATTTATTAGAAAAATAAAAAATATTTAAAATGGAAAAAGTAATAATAAATTGATAAATTTCTCCGATGACCACCATGGCCACCGGACTAGCGTCGCCGGAGTAGGCAATAGCGGTCACCTTCAGCGTTGCCTCCTCCGAGGAGAAAATTGACAGAAATTTAGAAAATAAATAACCTAATAAGTCAAATGATATTTGGACTTTGATTATTGATTATTATGTCTTCATTCCCAAATAATGAAACATGAAAATCCCTATTCGAATATACACCGTCAAACCCTTTATATATATATACATATATATACATATATATATATATATATATATATATAATTTCCTAAACATTAAACAACCACATACAAATCAAATTAACAACTCGATTCTTGTAAAAAACACAATTAACAAAATGAATATTAGAAGGGGATTTTAAAAAAAAGAAAAAAAAAGGGCAAACTTGATCAGCAACAAAATGTGTAAGTGCCTCACTTTTGATTGGCTTATTTCATGACACACCACATTGGGATTGGTATGTAATGGGTAGCTTAGGACTTCGTGGTTGGCAAGCTTCCGGACTTCCCAAGGTGACTTCAAGAGCTTCTAAAGGTATACCACTTGACCTTGATTCTTGAAGAGATTAGGTGCACACACACACTTGCATGCATCTTTATATATTGAGCTTTTGTTACCATGCTTGTGTTTCATTGTTTAGTGCATCTATGTCTTTTTGCTCACACACACCTTCATTGCATTTATATGATTGCATTTGTGTGAATCTTAATTGTGTGTCACATGCTTGGTGATTTTTCATGTTGATATCCATTTCCATGCATGTTTAGTTGATTGCATCTAGCTTATTGAAATGCCATGTCATGTTAGGCATTAGGATGCATTCACATCCCACACTTGCACTTCATTTATGTTTGTCTTAAGTGTGGTGTAATTCGTTTCCGTTTGTGTGATCGGAAATGTCCACGCTTGCACGATGGTGTGCATGTCTTAGCGTGATGGTTAACCACTTGAGAAGGTCTCATTCTTCTCTTGGATAAGTGTTAGATTCGGTTTGGTTATTTGGAGTAAAGTGTCTAGTTTAAAAAGATTGGATTTCAATGTTTTAAACGTTTTTCAAAACCGACCTTTGTATGGTCTTGTGACCATAACTTTTTATCAAAAGATTTAAATTAAGTTTTGTAAAATTTTGGACAAACTAGACACCCATACCTTTCCAACAGTATATTATTCGTAATATTTCATGACCATTTGGATTGGTTTTGAAATTTCCAAAGTGACCACTAAAACAGGGCATCACAGCTGTTATCCGAATCTGACTTTTGGTCACTCAAATGACCATAAATTTTTCTACATTTATCCAAATCATGTTTTGTTAATTGGAGTAGAAAGTAGACTTCCATACCTTTCCAACGATATATTATTCGAAAGGTTTCGATGTCGTTTGGTCATATTTTGGGGCGCTCAAAACTTGAGCTGAAGCACTGTCTGTGCTTTACTGTGGCCTAGACCGCCCCCTAGGCATGTGCCTGGCCAGCGGTCCTCTGCAGCGAGCCAAATCAGTTTCTTCATGCTTGATGTACCGCTGCCCAGGCATGTTGCCTCTTGAGCGGTACGCGCGGCGGTACGCGCAGCGGTTGCCCGTGAGAAGCTGAATCGTTTTCTTCAAAACGACATCACTTCATTTTGGCCTCATATATAAGTATCATCTTCTCCCTTGCTCGTTCTAGTGAGCTCAAAAACTGAACCAAGTGAGAGAAACTCACATTCTAGAGAGAGAAGCTCCCAAGAAACCATTTTTACTCAACCAAACCACCTCCCATGTGCATCTAACTTCTTCTTAGCATCATTCAAGCATGGAGTGTGTTGATTTCATTGACTAGGTATTTTCTACATGTCCTAAAACTTCTAGTTTCATATTTATGACATGTAAGCCTAGATTTAGCATTTATTTGTTAATTAAATGCTTGTCTCTTTGCTCATTGTTGTTTATAACATGTTTGAGACATTATTGATTGGTTGAGATAGGTTGTATGTTGATAGCTAGGATCTAGAGCCATTTTTTGCCATCTAGCTAATTTAATCTCATTGTGTGATTGAGATGTTTTATTTATGATAGCTATGATTGTTTTGTGATTGACAACATCTAGCTAAGTCTATATGATTTTCATTTAGACATTGATGTGTAGGACTTCTTGATTGCATTTGTTAATTGCATTTAGAGTCTATGCCATGTTCATTGACAACTTAAGTTGATTGGCATTTTGTTTGGTTATTTGCATTAGTTGATTGCATGCTATTAGGCCTTTCCATTATTAATTGACAACTTGTGTTGATTGGCCTTGATTGATTGACAATTTATTGATTGCATTTGATTATTGCATATCTATTGTCATTGCCATGCTTTTTGACAACTTAGGTTGAGTTGGCTTTATTTGTTGACAATTAGGTTGCTAGTGTCTCTCAGCACCTAATTGAGTCTTCATGCACATTCATGTAGACTTTGTTGATAATTAGGATGTTCACTTGCATTATAACATCTAGTTAAGCATATAGTGTTTAGTCTAGCACTCATTGCTTTTGTGCATCATTGTGATACACTTAGACTTTTTGATTCTCTTCTTGAGTCAAAGTCTTGTGACTTCTTGGTGAAGTTTCACAAGTAAGGAAAGTCTTGTGGCTACCCGTGTGTAGTGCTCAAGCAATTGGTCGAGTGCCACTGTAAAAGGCCCGTTGGGTAGATTAGGGGTTGCTCACGCTAAGAGTAGTGTATCAGGGCTAGGGATTGAACCAAGAGTGGCGAGTGGTAGTGTCCATAGCCTGAGGTTATCTAGGGTGAGAGTCCGAGAATCACTTGAGGGTGTAGATTCCTTTTCATATAGTGGATTTCGTTGACCGTGTGTGGCGCACATATCAGCCCGTGGTTTTTCCCCGTGTGGGTTTCCACGTAAAAATCAAGTGTTCTTTAATTTCCGCATTTTTTACTTGATTTTATTATATGTGTGTTTTGGGTTAATTGTGATTAATTTTGACTAATCGAAAAGTTGGTAATAATCGATTAACAACCCATTTACCCCCCCCCCTCTAGGTTGTTTAGACACGCACGCGAGCTTATATTTGTATTTTCAAAATGAATAGCAACCTCTCATGCCTCCTCTGTTTCTCTGTTTAAAAATAGAGAAGGCCCTCACCTCCTCCAGTGATGAAGGCGATACCCTCCGACAGAAATGAAGCCACCTCTGGTGGCCTAAGATGTCGGCGACAAGGCTCCACTGGTGGCCTCACCGTCTTCGGTTACGAAGGAGGCCACTGACGATGGCCTCCTCTATTTTCTGTTTGTTTTTTGTTTTTAATTTTGATTTTTGTTTATCTTTTAATCTAGAGGATAAAATGGTAAATTGAACATTTGAGTGAGGGTGGAATCTGGATTCCGACATCAAGAGGTAAGAATCCTAATCCACCATTTTGATGGAATCCTCTAGGGAGTGGAATCCTTATTCAATGACATTTTGTGCAAAACAAATAGAGAATGAGGATTCTTTTTAATATTCCATGCTTGATTCCACCAACCAAACACCACATAAGGGCATGTTTAGTACACCGTACGATACTGGACTAGATTGTATTGTATAGGATTGTACTTGATAGTATTAAATTGTATTGGATTTAAAACTAATAATGCATTGTGTGTATAAAACTATCTAGAGAGGGGGGGTGGTGAATAGATTTTAAACTAATATTATCAATTTTCGCAATTAGTCAAATTACGAAAATACCCCAATCTAGTCAAAGCAAAAATCAAGTGTAATAACTACGGAATTATAAATAACACTTGATTTTTACGTGGAAACCCAAACTGGGAAAAACCATGGGCTGTTATGTGCGCCACACACAAACCTCGAATCTACTAATTGCAATGGTGTTTACAACCTAATCCCGGTCTATAACCCACCACCACTACCTGCAGGCCTATAAAAGTGGACCTAGTCCAATTTGCTTACGGCCTAAATAACCTTAGCCATAAGACTTAGTTCTTACTAAAAAGATTAAACAACCTAAGTGAATATGCAAAGATATCCAAATATGTATTTAGTGCTAGGTCACACTAAATACTTATCTAAGATTATAATATGACAATTAAATCATTCCTAGATATCAATAGCTAAATGACATGGCATAAAACTTAGTTAACATAGATTAAACAATCCTAAGTTTAGCTATCACAAAATCAACACTCAATCAAAACAACACAACAATTTCTATCTTGTATATAAGAAAATAATCTAAGAACATACAAGTAATTAAAGAGATGCCTTTTAAAGTAAAACACTAAGATTAGATGAAATTAGTGAAGAACTTACCAAAGCAAGTGTGTTGATGTAAGACCCATGCAAGCAAGCATCCTAGATATGCTAGAAGATGCTAGATGAAGTTTAATGCATATGAAAATGGTTTTGAGTGTTTAAATGAGCAATCTTGATTGCCTTTTCTCTCACAAATCTCTCTATAGAATTTAGGGTTCTTGTATTGAAAGAGTTAGGTTCAGAGAGATGAGAAAGTGATGTATTTATAGACATCAAAAACAGAGCATGTGAAAAGACAAGTTTGCCCCTGAACCGCACGATCGACGGTTTCGAAATCACCAATCTAACCGTCGAATTGATTCCTGAGAGAACAAGGGATCATCGGCGGTTTCATAACTGCCGATCACAACCGTAAAAATAGACCCGAGAGATTAAATCGATCAGGTCTAATCGGTGGTTTTGAACAGCGGTCATGGCCGCCAATCATAACTGTAGAAATGCTCCAGAACCTTCTGGACATAAACGGCGGTTTAATTCGGCGGTCAGGGCCGTTGATCAAACTGTTGTTTTACTACTTTTGGTGAAACCAAAGGAGAAGCCAAGGGCATTCTCCAAAGACAATCATTGCGCTAACCAAGCACACCATTGTGCATGCACGGACATTTCCGAACAACATTCGAGAAACGAATTACTAGACACACTAACACATAACCAAATATAACAACAAAGTGCAAGCGTGAAATGTGACAAGTGAAGAGGATGCACACAAAAGTAAAGCGTACATATGCAAACATTACAAGTGTGTGTGTGCAACTAAATCTCTTCAATGAAAACTAAGCACTAGAGATATACATTTGGAGTGCTTATCACCTTGAGGTCTTGAGAGGGCCTTGAGCTTGATCATTAATTACCTAAGCTACCCTTACAATACAAACCCCAATTGTGGTTTGTCACCGAAATAAGCCAATCAAACTTTGAGGAACTTACAGGATTAAATTTAATACTCTACATTATTTGGTATTATATAGTATTAGACTGTACTTGGTTGGCTAATATAATTTTTATTTATTTAAATTGACATTTATAGATATATTTAAATATTAAAATTAAAAATATTAACAAACAAAAAATTCAATATATTTTCCTTTTTAAAAAAATTCTAAATTTTTTTAAATTGCATCTCCACCATCGATCTCAGTGAGATGGATGGTGGAGATCTGATTAAAAAAAAAACATTTTAAAAAAATAAATAAATAATGGGGCATCACTCACTGGATCTCTAGGCAGCGGCGGGGGATGAGCCTCTCCCACCATGGGATCTCCATCGTCCAAAAGAGAGAGAGAGGCTACAATGGTGGTGGCCTCAAACGGAAGTGAGTATTTCGAGTTTGAGATCAAAGCATGGAGGGAGTTGTTTGTGTAGCCGTCGAATGTAGAGGCAATGGAGGAGGAGCTAGTGTGGGCAGCGCTCACCAGGCTGTTGTTGCAGAAGCAAGGAAACTTCGCTTTACTTAGGCGGCAATCGGCTCAGTTTCCTCACGTCCATAGTCTCTCTCTTTGCGTCTTCCTCTGTTTCACTGGCGAGATCTAGCGACGAGGGATGCTTGTCCCTCGCCGCCACCTAGAGATCCAACCACTGGATCTCCATCGAAACGAAGATCCAAGCAGTGCGATCTTCATCGTGATAGAGATCGCAACCTCTTTAGGAGGTCGCTGGCCTCCGTTCATGGAGGAGATCGACCAGCGACCTCAACGACAAGATCAGCGACCTCAACGACAAGATCATCGATCGGTCTCCTCCATCAACTTAGGATGGTGGCCTCCTTGAAAATGAGGCCTCACAGCCTCCACGACAAAGGTTGTTTGGCCTCATGTAATTTTCAATTTTTTAAATATATATATACAGTCTTTCTTTCCTCGAGATGAACTGATTTTATTTATATCAACTCCATAACTATCAACCATTAGATTCACATACTTTAACTTAGTCAAAGTCTTATTAAACTTAATCAATGACTAACAAATTTAGTACTGATCTTAAAAGTTTAGTTCGCTTTTGAGAAGAGAAAAACTGTATACATATTTGAATTTTTTAAAAATCTAATCCAATTGAGAACCACCCCTCCCCACTGTATAACGGTTTGGACCGTATGAATTGAGTACTTCGTACGACTATAAAATATTACCAAACAATGTACAGTACTAAATTAGTAACATATGGTGTGCTAGTAATGTCTAGTATGGCACACCAAATGAGGCCTAATATGTTTTAAATTTATAATAAACATATTTAACTTTTATCATTTATATAATTACAAAACCGCCTCTTACTAATTTTTTTGTTACCTGGGGAGGGAGATTTGAACGTAAGACCTCTAACTTTGTTGAAAGGTGTGGTTATCACCAAGCTATTGTCATCGACTACAATAATCTATTACTAATTGAATGGCTTTTGTAATTTATTTACTTTTATCACGCAAAATGACACTAAAATTGAGGAATCAAAAGCCAAAATTTATATTCTAATAATTTTTTGATGATAATATTACCTCCCCTTTTGTGACATTGTTTAGAATTATTAGAGGGTAACTATTGTCCATTAAATTTCACTTTATTATCACCATCCAATATGGTTCTGTGGTAAATGGCGCTCATCGTACTGCAAGTTACAAAAAAAAAAATTGGGGGTTTTCAAATATAGCCACTTCGAAGATGCCAAAACGACATATAGCCAGAAATTATTAAAAAACCAATTCTGATCACTTCATTGTATTTAAAAACCTGATTTTACAATTGTACCCCTATTTAATTGTTATGTCCTGAGATGTAAGAACATTGCAAAAATGACAAACCGGGATAAACTTAGAGATGTTACGTCTAGCTCTAGACTTAAACTCATGCTTATGAGAATGAATACGTAACTTTTTCACATTTTTATAATGTTCCACATTTCCTAGTTTGCATTGACTAGCATATTTATAATACTTAGGCCTAATGTGACCAACCACATTACAATAATGACAAACTGGAATGAATTTAGAAAAGTTACCTTTTGGGTGTGCATGCTTTGGTTGAGAAGTCGGTTGAGAGGTTCCATAGCTCTTCTTGTCTTTGTCTTTGATGTTGGAAGGAATAGTAATTGAGTTTTTCTTCTTCTTGGACTTTCTGGACTTGTTCTTAGTTGTAGGAGTCTTCTTCACTTCTTCTACAAAACCCAAGCTACTCATATATGCTTTCCAAGTTTAATGACTTCATCAAGTTTAATGGCTCCAATTTTCATGCCATTAATAGACTCTTTGAGCACTTTGACTTCATCTTTAAGCTCACACTCCTTTATCTTCATGATACTCAAAGTGTTCTCTTTTTACTTAATCTCTCCTTCCATGGCAAACAACTTCAGAGTAAAGTCTCCTTTTAGATCATCTAGCTCTTGAGCACTTTCTTCCACCTTTGAGATATACTTTTCAATGGCCTTTTCATGCTCTTTGATGACTTCACTTTGCTTGCTCATCTTCTCTAAAGACATCTTCTTTCATTACAAGAGCTTTAAAGATTACCACTAAATTGGCATTGATCAACTTCAACTTGTTGTTCTCTTCATTCTTTTGTTGAAGGATCTTGTCATCGAAGCTTATATAATCTTGATTTGAGGAGGCTTCAAACTCTTCATGATTAGAGGAGATTTCACTATCTTCACTACTCGAAGTGTATTCACTTTCCTCATTACTTGAGGAGTCTTCACTACTACCCTCAAATCTTCCTTCATATATAGCCACGTGAGCAATGTAATTGCTAGTAGATTCTCGATCATCCAAGGACTCCTCTTCCTCTACTACGTCACTCACACTAATCCATGATTTATCATTGAAAGCTCTAATGTAGGCTTTCATTGTATTTTTCCAAAAGGTGTAGTTATCACTATCCAAGAGCGAAGGTCTAGCACTAAAATCACCTTCCGGCAACAACTCACCCATAGCTACAAAGTGAACAAACAAAAAAAAAAAAAAACACAACAAAACAAAACACAAACACTATAATATGGATCTATCTAATTACTTCTAGACACTCGCTCTGATACCAATTGAAATTCCCTTAAGCAATATAGTGTAATATATACCTAGAGGGGGGGTGAATAGGTATAGGCCCAAATTCTTCCAATATACAAAAAATATGCGGAATACAACAATTAAAAGCACACTTGATGAATCTTAACAATTCAATTGATTTAACCAACACATGTGAAAATCAATATACAAGTAATGCAATCAATACAAACATATGGAAGATAAAGAAACATAAAAACGAAACTTGACACAAGTATTTTTACATGGTAAAACCTCAAAGAGGAAACATCCACGTGTTGATACCACAACCACCGGCAAAGTAATCCACTATATGAAAAGGACTTGCACACTCAAAGCTATCAACACATGATATCCACTTCAAGCTATCAACTCATAATCTACCCAAATGGCTAGTGAACTACCAAGCCTACTTCCTATCCAAGATGTGTCCTACACCTCTAGGAAGCAACTTCCTATCCAAGACGTTCACGTCTCTAGGAAGATTTCTTGCTTATCTATCCGGATCCTCCCGACCCTAGACAAGTCTCCTTGCTTGACTATCCGAGTCCTCTCGACTCTAATCAAGACTTCTTTGCTCTATCCATAAAGCTTCACTCACTTTGCTAGAGACTTCAACCTTATACAAGGCAATGATCTAAGTGATGCAAATCATGCAAACACAATCAAATCAAGCTAAATGATCAATCAAGCTCTATGAACATGCTTAGTGATAATCTAGAATATGCTTTCAACAAACAATCACAAATGTATCTAGAATCAAAGCATGTGAATCAATAAGAACAAGATATGAATATTCAATATATCACACAAAAATCTTAGTTCTTAAATGATGAAATTAAACCTAGAAAATAACATGAAGCACATCATATACAACATTTCTAGAATCAATTTCAAGATTAGTCAAGTTTAGCTAAATATGTTAAATTGAGATCACAAGGATAAAACTCAATAATCAATAGATCAACCACCCCTAGAATATGATCTAACAACATTCTAAACACATATCATCGATCAATTAGGAATATTAAAAGAGATGATAAAAAGATGAAGTGAGAAGAAGAAGTTTCACATACAAAAGTTGAGTCACGGATTGAAATCAGCTCACTGCAAAATATCATGAACTCAAAAGATTCTAAAAATTATTGGAGTTTTTAGCTCTCTTCAAGACCAACAATTTTGGTTTTTGAATCACTCAATTCGGAGTTGAAATGAGAGAGATATGATCAAAATAGGAAATCAAAAGTTGTAAAGAATTCTGCACGGGATTTCGAATATAAATGGAGGGAAAAGAGATGGAGAAGAGAGAAATTCAGTGGCCAATCAAAAGGGGACATGTCACCTATCCCCGTGGGGGACACGTGGCCCACACGGGACCAGAGGGGTGTTCTGTCCGTGGGTCCCACGGCTCCCACACGTGGTGGGCAATGCATGGCCTTTGGCCATGCTTGCCTCTCGCGCGCTCCCTCATGTTCTTTAGCCGTATCTTAGGCATCCGAACTCCGATTTTGAATCCGTTTTTGGATTATGAACCGTGACTCGCTCACGCACAACTATGACTATAAAAATTTGAAAAATGGTTGAAAAATCATCTCAGAAAATGATGATGAAGTCAACTCAACAAATGAGAACGCAAAGTAGCGTAGCTATATCGTTTGGACTCGAAACCTTATGAATGAGTAACCGAAATGACCGAGACTCAATAAGGAATCAAATAAGAACATGTTCAAGTCCAAAATACAAGACACACAAACAAATAAATACAGATTCACACAAGTATGTCATATCAAAGAAATAGTCATAAAACATACAATTCTACAATGTTTGTCTATAAGAGACCAATGCATGTGCATACTCAAAAGTGTGTGAATGTGTTATATCAAATGTTTGCACTATGATGCAGGGACACACATGTATGAATTGTGTGTGTGTGTGTGTGCGCTTACGCCTTGCAAGAGGAAGAAGTATCTTGATACCTTAGCATCTAAGTAAGCGTATTTCCTCTTGAAGACGATATTTGCAAGATACGTTGCTTTTAACTTTTGAAGCTTCTTTTCTCCAAGAAACACCTAAGTAACTAATCAATACAAATAAAGAGAGTTTTGCAATGGAATCAAGCCAACAAAGATCTAGGATCTTACAATCTCCCCCTTTGGCTATTCCATGGCGAAACCTCATCCTCACCATGCATTGTTTCACTCCAATAAACTCAATGTTGATAGCATTCTCTCATCCTCAAATTACAAAGAGATCCCTAGACTAAAAGGTCTTCAAGTCTTCTTGAGTCTTCAAGAATCCCTTCTTTGATCTTCAAAGTACCTATGAGCAACATAGCAAACCAACGAGAGATCTTCTTCCAAAGAAGAATGGTGAGATATCATCATATAAACAAATACAAAACTTCCCTTATCTCAAACAAAAAAAAAAAATGCATTATCTCAAGTGTATAAATGTTTTCACATTAAAGCTCTTACTAAGATCCTTAACCCAATTAGGCAAGAATTCTTTTCTCCCCTTTAAGACAAGAATTCTCCCCCTTAAGACAAAGTCTCAATTAGGCACAAAGAGGAATTTCCCACACATTTGGAAAGAGGTATACATTTTTCTCCCCTATATTAAACATGGATTCCCCCATATCAAACATGGTGAGGTATACAATTTCTCCCTCTTTTTGTCAAGGAATAGGCAAAGGACACAAGAGATAAAGAATAAGATATTAAACAAACAAATCGTATAGGAAGCGAAGTTGAATAAACTAAAACTCCCCCTTAACATATGCTCCACATATTATCATCTAGTAGATTCGTTCACAAGGGACTTCACACATTCACACAATCAAGCAATAAGAGAAAATATTTCATTACTTTTTAAAGTCCAAGAGAGAATCATAGATTTTCATTAATCTCTCAAAAATATTCTCACATTGCTAATGAATCAAGCACATAAGCAAAATGTGTGTGTGTGTTAATGCTTCTCACATATATAGAAGGAGTAATTGTGATATCAATATGCAAACTCTATCCACACCTATCCATCTAAAGCATTTCCAAAAATAGGTCAAACTGATATTCATCCGTGTTTTTGCTTTTAAAAAAAATAGATATCAACATATAAGCGTGTGTGTGCATGTGGCTCGTTTTCCCATTTCTGTTTGTCAACCCGAGCTTTTTCACAATTCTTAACTATACACCATAAGCCTTTTTTTTTTTTTTTTAGGCTTGAATCAAAGATTTTTTTTTTTATGATTCATTTCAACACTTCTTTGATTTTATTAACAAAAACATATACTCCTCATGGCGGCTTTCACTCATCACAATGGCATAGCTCTTTCCTACATTGGGCGGCTTCACAACCAATGTGTGTAGCCCTTTCCCTGAGGGTGCTCATTGAATACTATGTAGTGCCGAAGCAAAATGGATACATACCATAGGTCATCTATCATGTACTAAGTAATAGGCTTCTAGATGCATCCATAATCTACATATTTTCAACCACATATACTCAAAACTAAAACATACAAGAGAAGCATTAGTGCACTTTTCAAAAAATAAATTTTCAAGCTCAAGTGCATGATCTAGAAACAATAAGAGTTATTTATTTAAGATCATTACTTCTCAAGTGAGTAGCACTCAAAGATATTGATATTCAAATAAAGTTTTTGCTCATCAAGCCACTCACAATCACACATAGACAATAATCAACACAAATCATGCCAATGAATCTTCAAAGAGTTTTAAACCTCTTTTTGTTCAAGGGCTTAGTGAACAAATCCGCAAGTTGATTTTTTAGTAGACATATGCTCTAGAGTAACAATAGAATGTTCAACATGTTCTCTAAAGAAATGATGCCTAATACCTATGTGCAATGATATCATGCATACATAGAGTTGAAAAGATGAAATAGAAAGCAAGCTTTTAGAATAGAGAAATACCTTAGCAAGCTTTTTCACCAATGAAAGGTCTCCGCTCTTTTTATGAGCTCTCTTGGCTTGTTTGTCCTCATGACAACAAGTTGTTGGTGTGTCATCCCAAGAAAATAAAGACCAAACACTTTCAACTCAAACAAACACATGAAAATGACTTTTTTTAAAAGTCTTAACAAAAATTTTCACCAAATAGATTTCAAAATTCAACTTCTTTAAAGTTAATCAACAAATTTTGACTATCATAATGATTATGAGAATATTAAGCTTATGTATTGACTAGAGACACCAAGTTTGAATACTAGACCTAGCACATTACAAATGGCATAGTCAAGCATCAAACTTAGAACTCTTATCAAACAAGAACAAAAATATTCTTATATGTGCTACTCAATCAAGTATGAGAGCACTCACCTTTGACCATATTGGTCTTAGGTGAACCAACACAAACAACATCATGATCATTACGCATGGCAATATGAAATTTAGAAGATAAATCATCAACTATCTTCTTCATGAAAATATCACTCATATTAAACTCATCATTTTTGCCATGCACAACTATTTCATCAAGACTCTTCAAATGATCATGGTTAACACTCTTCTTAACCAACATCTTCTCGACATATTTATTAACATGATTATTATTAACATGCATGTCATTCTTTTCAATCCAAATTTTCTTGGTAGGTTTCTTCACATGAATATGATCAATATGCACATTTCTCAAAGCATCAAAGCTATTGTCATGTTTAGAAACTTTCAAAGAAGATTTATCCATTTCACAAGAATGCATATTATTTTTCTTAACCCAAAATTTCCTTGTTGATTTCTTTTCATTAACATATTCACCATGCATAGTCTCTAAGGCCTTAACATGTTTAGAAACAACCAAAGGAAGTCTTTTCATCTCTCTAGCATGCATCTCATTCCCTAGTTTGTATTGTCTAATATACTCGTAGCATTTAGGTTTGATATGCCCAACAACATTGCAAAAATGATAAACCAGGATAAACTTAGAGATGTTACGTCTAGCTCTAGACTTAAACTCATGCTTATGAGAATGAATACATAACTTTTTCACATTTTTATCATGTTCCACATTTCCTAGTTTGCATTGCCTAGCATATCCATAACACTTAGGCCTAATGTGACCAACCACATTACAATAATGACAAATCGGAATGAATTTAGAAAAATTACCTTTTGGGTGCACATGCTTTGGTTGAGAAGTCGGTTGAGAGGTTCCATAGCTCTTCTTGTCTTTGTCTTTGATGTTGGAAGGAATAGTAATTGACTCTTTCTTCTTTTTGGACTTTCTAGACTTGTTCTTGGTTGTAAGAGTCTTCTTCACTTCTTCTACAAAACCCAAGCCACTCATATCTCCATGATGCTTTCCAAGTTTTATGACTTCATCAAGTTTAATGACTCCAATTTTCACGCCATTAATAGACTCTTTAAGCACTTTGACTTCATCTTTATCTTCATGATACTCAAAGTGTTCTCCTTTTACTTAATCTCTCATTCCATGGCAAACAACTTCATAGTAAAGTCTCCTTTTAGATCATCTAGCTCTTGAGCACTTTCTTCCACCTTTGAGACATACTTTTCAATGGCCTTTTCATGCTCTTTGATGACTTCACTTTGCTTGCTCATCTTCTCCAAATACATCTTCTTTTCATTGACAAGAGCTTTAAAGATTACCACTAAATTGGCATTGATCAACTTCAACTTGTTGTTCTTTTCATTCTTTTGTTGAAGGATCTTGTCATTGAAGCTTATATAATCTTGATTTAAGGAGGCTTCAAACTCTTCATGATTGGAGGAGATTTCACTATCTTCACTACTCGAAGTGTATTCACTTTCCTCATTACTTGAGGAGTCTTCACTACTACCCTCAAATCTTCCTTCATATATAGCCACGTGAGCAATGTAATTGCTAGTAGATTCTCGATCATCCAAGGACTCCTCTTCCTCTACTACATCACTCACACTAATCCATGATTTATCATTGAATGCTCTAATGTAAGCTTTCATTGTATTTTTCCAAAAGGTGTATTTACCACTATCCAAGAGTGAAGATCTAGCACTAAAATCACCTTCCGGCAACAACTCACCCATAGCTACAAAGTGAACAAACACAAAAAAAAAAAAAAAAAAAAAAAAAAAAAAAAAAAAAAAAACACAACAAAACAAAACACAAACATTATAATATGGATCTATCTAATTACTTCTAGACACTCGCTCTGATACCAATTGAAATTCCCTTAAGCAATATAGTGTAATATATACCTAGAGGGGGGGTGAATAGGTATAGGCCCAAATTCTTCCAATATACAAAAAATATGCGGAATACAACAATTAAAAGCACACTTGATGAATCTTAACAATTCAATTGATTTAACCAACACATGTGAAAATCAATATGCAAGTAATGCAATCAATACAAACATATGGAAGATAAAGAAACATAAAAACGAAACTTGACACAAGTATTTTTACATGGTAAAACCTCAAAGAGGAAACATCCACGGGTTGATACCATAACCACCGGCAAAGTAATCCACTATATGAAAAGGACTTACACACTCAAAGCTATCAACACATGATATCCACTTCAAGCTATCAACTCCTAATCTACCCAAATGGCTAGTGAACTACCAAGCCTACTTCCTATCCAAGATGTGTCCTACACCTCTAGGAAGCAACTTCCTATCCAAGACGTTCACGTCTCTAGGAAGATTTCTTGCTTATCTATCCGGATCCTCCCGACCCTAGACAAGTCTCCTTGCTTGACTATCCGAGTCCTCTCGACTCTAATCAAGACTTCTTTGCTCTATCCACAAAGCTTCACTCACTTTGCTAGAGACTTCAACCTTATACAAGGTAATGATCTAAGTGATGCAAATGATGCAAACACAATCAAATCAAGCTAGATGATCAATCAAGCTCTATGCACATGCTTAGTGATAATCTAGAATATGCTTTCAACAAACAATCACAAATGTATCTAGAAATCAAAGCATGTGAATCAATAAGAACAAGATATGAATATTCAATATATCACACAAAAATCTTAGTTCTTAGATGATGAAATTAAACCTAGAAAATAACTTGAGGCACATCATATACAACATTTCTAGAATCAATTTCAAGATTAGTCAAGTTTAGCTAAATATGTTCAATTGAGATCACAAGGATAAAACTCAACAATCAATAGATAAAACACCCCTAGAATATGATCTAACAACATTCTAAACACATATCATCTATCAATTAGGAATATTAAAAGAGATGATAAAAAGATGAAGTGAGAAGAAGAAATTTCACATACAAAAGTTGAGTCACGGATTGAAATCGGATCACTGCAAAAAATAACGAACTCAAAAGACTCTGAAAATGATTGGGGTTTGTAGCTCTCTTCAAGACCAACAATTTTGGTTTTTGAATCACTCAATTCGGAGTTGAAATGAGAGAGATATGATCAAAATAAGAAATCAAAAGTTGTAAAGAATTCTGCACGGGATTTCGAATATAAATGGAGGGAAAAGAGATAGAGAAGAGAGAGATTCAGTGGCCAATCAAAAGGGAACACATCACCTATCCCCGTGGGGGGCACATGGGCCACACGGGACCAGAGGGGTGTTCTGGCCGTGGGTCCCACGGCTCCCACACGTGGTGGGCAATGCATGGCCTTTGGCCATGCTTGCCTCTCGCACGCTCCCTTACGTTCTTCAGCCGTATCTTGGGCATCCGAACTCCGATTTTGAATCTGTTTTTGGATTACAAACTGTGACTCCCTCATACATGACTATGACTATAAAACTTTGAAAAATGGTTGAGAAATCATCTCAGAAAATGACAATGAAGTCAACTCAACAAATGAGAATGCAAAGTAGCATAGCTGCATCGTTTGGACTCGAAACCTTATGAATGAGTAACCGAAACGACCGGGACTCAATAGGGAATCAAATAAAAACATGTTTAAGTCCAAAATACAAGACACAGAAACAAATAAATTCAAATTCACACAAGTATGCCATATTAAAGAGATAGTCATAAAACATGCAATTATACAATGTTTATCTATAAGAGACCAATGCATGTGCATACTCAAAAGTGTGTGAATGTGTTATACCAAATGTTTGCACTATGATGCAAGGACACACATGTATGAATTGTGTGTGTGTGCGCTTACGCCTTGCAAGAGGAAGAAGTATCTTGATACCTTAGCATCGAAGTAAGCGTATTTCCTCTTGAAGACGATATTAGCAAGATATGTTACTTTTAACCTTTGAAGCTTCTTTTCTCCAAGAAACACCTAAGTAACTAATCAACAAGAGAGTTTTGCAATGGAATCAAGCCAACAAAGATCTAGGATCTTACACTTTCATATAGTCACAAATACACTAAAGAGTTGGATTAGGGTTTGGAATTATAAAGAAATCTACATAGGGTTAGGATTTAGGTCAAAAGACATAAATCATATTTGGTGGAAGATTTCGGCCATCCAAAATATGTATGACAAAAGAATTCATATATATATATTATTGATATTGCAAGTTGAATTGATATTGATATATATATATTACTTTATATGTCAAGTAGAATTCGTTCACTACACATGATTATGGTGCAAGGAATTTGCACTAGATATATATAATATATATATATGACAAAAGAATTCGCCTATAGATATATAAAATATATTGTGCAAGGATTTCGCACTAGATATATATAATATATTTAGCAAGGAATTCATAATATATATATATATTGTTTTAAAAGCAACAAAATTAGGCCACCACCCTATATAAAAGGAGGGATAGAATTCGGAAACCCTAATTGCTTGATAGAGAGTTATTTTTCTATTGCTTGAAAAATAAAATCCAACTCTAGACATTAGTGTGAAAAATTCGGCCAAGAGAGAAAAAGAGAAGAGATCGTTTTACTTCGATAGTGCACTAGTAGCTTATACATCAATAGGTTTTGTGCACAACTTTGAATAAGGTTCACGTGAGTTTCGATCATTAGATTAAGAATTCAAAAGTGACCGGAACGTTCTTTGTTATCTTTTAGAGGTTTGGTGACTAACGAAAAAGAAAAAGTTTTTGTTATCTATCCTCAGGTACACAATTCAAATAGAAGGGAGACCACACTCCTAGGTGATTCACATTTGTGATTAGATTGGAAGATCTTGCGGATTACCATCGACGCAACATCAATCGGATCACGCGACAAAGGTACGATATCTTTTATTATATGTTAATTAATTAAAGGGTTAAGGTTCAACTTTAAAAGGAAATTTTTTTGAAATATACTAAACCATTTTTAGTCTCGCTTCCGCTGCGTGCACCAATTTTTCCCTACAAGATTAACATTCCATGATGCATTCATGATGCTTGCCATGACATTCCATGATGCTGCCATGACTTTACATGATGTTTACATGACTTTCCATGACATTGCCATGACTTTCTTTCCATGATGCCATGACCAAGGCTAACATTCCATGATGCTTTCGATTCCATGATGTTGACATGACTTTCCATGATGCCATCACTTACAATCATCTCTCAGGACTTTCACTTACTTTTCATTACAAGTTCATGTTAGCCGCTTAGATTCTGATTTTCCATGCTTTCATGAATTGCCTATGGTTTTACACGACCTGCCATGATTTTGCTGATTTTCCTTGATTTTCCAGGACAATTCATGACAACCATGTCAGGCACTGGTATGGCATTGTGATATTAAAAATGATATTCCCTCAACCGCATTATTTCATAAATATTCCCCCCCCCCCCCTATTATTTTCAGATGGCTTTAGACCCAAATGCGAAAACTTTCTTATATTCGGATCATGAGAGATGGATCAATGTAAGGATAAACTCGAAAAGTCAGCAACACTGTGACATTCTTGGTAACATTGATGAAGTTTTAGGTAGATTACATGTTTCAGAGGGGTTTAAGTAAGGACATTTCGGCCACTACTTAGGTCTACATTTGCCCATCACTATACATGGAAAGGTTTTGCATTCTATTCTAAAAAGGCAAATCGAATATACCACTAGGTCTGCTAATGCATCACCACATTGAGATGATGAAATGTGGTTTGGGCTGGGTATGCAACAATATCGTGTCGGTCAAGTTGAGTTTTGCCTATGTTCTGGGCTAAAAATGGGTAAATTGCCAGATGGATTAATAAGGGCGAAGTATACTCTAATGGAGAACAACCTATATGCAAGACATTTCAAGAACCAACCTACGTATGCATTATTGTTCGAAACTTTTAAATGACTGACCGACGAGCAAGGTGAAGATGGCCTGAAGATGGCAAATCTGTTGGTCATAGGTTATATCTTATGCACTATCGACACACGTGACTGTGTACCGCTATGGATGTTTGCATTAGTGGATGACAACGAAGCTTTCAAAGGTTTTCCATAGGGTTCATACGTGTATAGTTTGACTTTGCACTGGATTATAAATCCTATACACAAAAACCTTCACAACCTCAAACCATCAAACAAAGCAGACAAGAATGAGTCAGCCTCCAAAACAATCAAATCAATTGTTGAAGTGTTAGGATTATGCTCAATAGCAAGAGTGTAATATTGTAATTGACAATCTTTTTCATATTAATAAAGTGATTTCTGGTTTAACAAATCTTATAGCATTTATAGTTTAATATTATAATAGTCAAAGTAAATAATCATAAGGTCTAAAGACTATGAGAAAAGAAGAATTGTTCGTACATCTGGATATGTATGAGGAAGACACAATTCTTTAGTTAGTCTTAAATAATGTTCACAACTTAAGTTAAAGGTTGGGCACCTTTATCTTGTTAAAGTTGTAGAATTCTTTTGCTAGCATTTGAGTGGGATCAAATGAGTTATGATGAGACTGAAATCATCGGAGGGTCTTCGAGTAAAAGAATCTAGTGCACTGGGTGCATTGAACTGGATCACAATGAAAAGCTTTATCTAGAACCGTCAATAGATAATAGTCTTTTCATTATCAGGACAATCGGAGAGTCTATCTTAATCCTGAGATAAATGATGGACTTATGGTTGCAAGTGGTATCATTTGAGTTATCAATGAGTACAATTATATAGCATAGTCTATCCTCGATAGTTTGGTGATATTCATTTGTTAATCGATAGAGGACTTCATTTATAGATATGGACATCGTGGCTCCATTTATTAAATGAGAGTATAATATCATCATATGGATGTTTTGAGGTAATTGGATATTAAATCTCAACGTTGAGTTTTCGATAATGACTATTGAAAACATGGCTTCTGCATAAGTCAAAATATCCAAGTTCAAAACGTGGTCATATGAGTAAATATGGTAACTTGGAGAGTTATAGGCAGTCTATGAACTCTTGGCGATTACTGATATTAATCACGAGGATACACTATCTCCAATATAATTGTCTAGGGTATGAATGAGGAACATCTTCTTATTCTATCTTTATTTAAGAGTTCAATTTTAGCTCTTTAGTGGAATGAGTTAAAATTAATGGATCGGACCTAAGTGAATCATTTGTTGATTGTGATTAGGTTATGTCTATTGAAGCTTAAATTTAGATAGCCCGCCAAGATCCCCAATCCACACGGACTTGCATGCATCACTTGATATATTCTACTGGACCAATTTATGGGTCCATCTAGAATTGCATTTAATATATTAAGAATATAATTTGCACATTATTTATTTAATGGGCTGATCAGTTATATTAATATATTAATGAAAGGCATGTGGGCTTGTTTCTTTTAGTAAGAATGGGTCTGGTTCACATGCGGGCTTTTTAACTAAAGTCTAATGGATTAAATAAAATAAGAAAATAATATTGAGCCCATATATACATGATGTGGGCGGCAAGACTAGATATTAGTCTAAAATATTATTTTATTTTATTATTTGATTAAATGAGAATTAATTAATTTATTAATTAATTATTTAATTAAGAAACAAAATCTTTTTCTGATCAGGAAATATGTTTCCTAGAGTTATACTATTGATAGTAGTATACTAAAAGTAAAAGACTTATTTGGTAAGAAAATAAATAATAAGGTATATTTATTTAATCAAATAGGAAGTCTTTTAAAATAGTCATAATTGAATACTACACATTAGAGTTGGATTAGGGTTTGGAATCTCAAGAGTGATAGGAGTTTTGGTTAAACCTAAATCCTCTTGAAGTGAGGATTTCGGCCACCAACAATCTCCTACACTAGAGGATGCGGCAACCCTAGAAAAATAAGGGGTGGAATTTCGATCACCCTATATATGGCAAGAGATGAAATTCGGCCACCCTACTTGCTTGGCTTGAGAATTATTTTCTTTTGCTTAGAAAAATAAATCCTTCTGTAGTGATTAGTGTGTGTAGATTTCGGCCAAGACACAAGAGAGAAGAGATTATTCTATTTCGATAGTACACTCATTGCTTATACATCAATAGGCTTTTGTGTACAACTTCGAATAAGGTTCACGCGAGTTTCGATCATTAGATTGAGAACTCAAAAGTAACCGGAATAATCTTTGTGGTCTTTTGGATGTTTTGTGACTAACGATAAGAAAAAGAGATTTTGTTTATCCATTCTCAGGTACGCAATTCAAAGAAAAGGGAGACCACGCTCCTAGGTGATTCACGTTCGTGCTAGGATTGAAGATCTTGCGGATTACCATCGACGTAAGTCAATCGGATCACGCGACAAAAGGTATTCTACTTTTGTTAGTTTATATATATGTTTAATTAATTTAAAGGGTTAAGGTTCATCAAAGGAAAATTTTTAAAATATACTAAACTTGTTTTTAGTCTCGCTTCCGCTGCGTTGACCGTATTTTTCCCAACATGAAGGTGAAGGTAAGCAAGAATCATAGAATGCAGGTCCTTCCAAAGGAAATGCAATAAAACGAGGAAGAAAAAAGACTACAGGTAAACTCGAATCGAAACCTACCATCACTTACAACCTTTCTGGGTTTCTTTTCTATTTCCAGGTATGTACATCGACCACTATGGCTTAAATACTGATTGACTGGATCCATTTCCTAACACTTGTATATAATGCTACTTAATGATAACGTTAATAGGTTTGGGCCCTTGAAAGATTTCCTTTTCTGACCGGCATAATTGGCATTCGCCTTGGTTCAAGTTATCCACGGTTCAAAAATTGGCAGTTTTTCAACACTTCGACTGTGTTCGATGAAAAACTTTTCGACAAACGCAGTGTATGTGTGTATATTGTAAGGTTGATAATTAGTGTTGGCATTAATTCCATATCAAAACGTGTTTATCTTGTAATGTTTAGTGGTTAGTAATTGAAGAATTTTGAAGACGAAGGACGTCTCAACCACAACTCATTCAAGAAGCCGGCTTTTAAGAGATTCGGGCATTATTGGTCGACAAAGGTATTCAAGGACCTCTTATCTCTTACAAGGCTAGGCACACACTCACACATATCATAATTGTGTGTTCCTTCATGATTTAATTTCATTTACATATCACTTTCACACACTTGGCAAAATATGCTCATGCATTCATATTAAGTTAATAAACTTTGTGTTTTGCATTTTCTAGGACTATGTCCGAAAACTAGCATATGTGTGTGTCTTTGTGTTTGTATGTTTCCATATTTTGTGTTTAGGACTTGAACATGTTCTGATTTAATGCCTTATTGAATTCCGGTCATTTTGGTTACTCATTCATAAGGTTTCGAGTCCAAACAAGTTGACTATGCTACTTTTCGTTCTCATTCGTTGAGTTGACTTCATCGATGATTTCCGAGATGATTTCTCAACCGTTTTTCAAATTTGTGTAGTCATCATCGTGCGTGAGAGAGTCACGGTTCGTAATCTAGAAACAGATTCAAAATCGGAGTTCGGACGCCCAAGATACGGGCTGGAGAACCCAGGGAACGCGCGAGAGGACAGCCCAGGCCGTGGGCCACTTGGGCTGGCCGTTGATGAGGCCGTGGGCCCCACGGCCTGGAGCACTCTCTGCTCCCATGTGGGCCACGCGCCCGCACGGCCAGGGGGTGATGTGGCACCACGTGGTTGGCTCCCTTGGCCCTTCTCTCTCCTCCTATTTCTTCCCTCTCTCTCTCCATTTTGAAAATTAAGAAGAATAGTTTCAGTTTTCCCGCAATAGAGTTCTCTCCAATTTTCAGATTTTCAAAACACCATATCTTCCTCATCCGGAGTCGGATTTGAGTGATTCAAGTTGGAGAGTGTTTGTATTTGAGTCCTCTAACATATCCAAGTGGTTTGGTGGCTGTTTGATCATGATTTCCAGTGGTTGAACACTGATTTCCGAACCAGCTGCAAAATCCGAGGTAATGGTCTCAACTTTGGGATTTCTTGCTTTTTGACCTTCCATTTGCTTGGGGTTTCTTCTTCTATATCTATGTTAATGTTTGGTAAAAGCTATTGAGAAAGATAGCCTGATTATCATTCTAATTGAAAGTCAATTTGTGGACTAATGTTGACTAGATTCTATGATTCTAGGTTTTACATATGTTTGTGAGTTGTATTGTGATTAGAATGGCATCTTAGGTTGTTTGGAACTTAATTGAATTAATTTTGTGTTAAAATGACCTTGAGATTTGGTTTGATCCTTTGATTGATAAAATCTAGGATTTGTGTATTTGTATGTGATTTAGAGAATATAGGTTTTGATTGATGTAAATCTCAAAACCTTGCTCTATATTTTTACTAGTATATTGATTGATTTTAATCTCATATATCTAGCATTTAATTGTATATCGATAGCATCTTGAATTTGTACTTCATGAACATATTGTGATTCAAGTGTTGTGTGTGAATGAGACTTTGAGTGTATGTGTTAGGTGTTTCACATGCTTAGGTTTCTATTCATGTATTTTGCATCTAGACTTGATTATTTGTGATATCACATGTTTAGGTCTAGTTGTGCCATAGAATGTATTGATCACATGTTCTATGTTGTATTGATTGTTTGCATCATTTGCATTCACATGATCACACTAGGAAGTCCTTGTAAAAGGCATGTCTTGGTTAGAGTCGGGGTGACTCGGATAGCCAAGCAAGAAGTCTTGCCTAGAGTCGGGATGACTCGGATAGGTAAGCAAGGAGTCATGGCTAGAGTCGGGAGGACTCGGATAGTCATGCATGGGAGGCTCCCTAGAGGCAAGAGTGCCTTGGATAGGGAGTTGGCTATTGTATTGGTAGGCCTAGGCGTATGGTTAGACATAGACTCCGATAGAGCGGGGTACACGGGAGGTGTATGCACTCTTGAGGAATTTCTAATTTACCATCGATGTTGGTTGTGTGTGGTGTCCAATATATGGTGGTTTCGCATCATTGAGGGATTTCACACTTTCCAATAGGGTTGGGTAGGCTTAGACTTCACTAGGTTGGGTGAGCTAAAGATTGGTCACTTTGTGAATGTTCTATGTTTACTTTCCAATAATATAGTACCCAATGGTTGTAGTTCAACCCGTGGATGTTTCCTCCTTGGAGGTTTTACCACGTTAAAAAAATCTCTTGTGTTAATTCTTCCTATCTCTTTCTCTTATATTTTAATTGTATATTTTATTATCTTGATTCATAATATTCACATTTGATGTATTGTGAAGCAAGACTTTGTATAGTGTGATTAGTGAATTCATTCCTTAGATCAATTTTGTTTCTTTGATTCTTTTATATATTGTAATTTTTTGTATAGTGACATTTTGATCACTCTTGTAATTCATTGAACACTTATTGAAATACAAGCTTACTTTGTTGTTGTGTTTATTTGTTCTTATACCTCACATAACTTGTTGATATACTTAGACCTTGCTCTTATGATTGTATTATCGTATTGTCAATGTATGTCTTCCTTGGCTTATTGTGTTGTGTGTAAGGCTACCTTGAGGGACAAACGAAAGTTTGTTTAAGGGTTTGAAAAATGTGTAAAAAACCTATTCACCCCCCCCCCCCCCCTCTAGGTACACTTTAAGCAATTTAACTTCGTTTGTATACTTTCATATATATATATATATATATATATACCCATGTCACTTGCAACCTTTAATTGTCATGTTAGATTTTTATCTCACGTTAACATTAACGGTAATCCTCTGATATGTGCAGTTGGTAACTGTCAACATGATACCTACTCTGGCTAAACAACAGCAAACCTACTACAAATCAATCGAAATAGACTTCGTCTGTTCTAGTTTGATTCATAGGGGATGTCCTGCCCAGGCGTATCGAATTGAGTCTATTATTGATGATTATGTAGGATGTGAATTGCCTGGTGGTATTCCAGATTTGGACAACCAGGAAAACAAAAAGAAAAAAGAACAAATCGATTCCCATCACAAATCCTGTCCACCTTCAATTCAGAGGACACTGTTTCCCAACAACGAATCTCCTGAGACTTCACCCAATCCAAACGGCATGGATAACCTTGACCCAAAGGTGGTTACATATAAAAGTATGTGTGGGATGATGACAAAGGTCTTGTTTGACGTTCTTCCTAAGGTGTTTCCCCAGGCAGCAGTGAAGGATGTGTTGCCTAATGAGGTTACGGAAAAAAAATACTTCTGAGGTGATAACAAAGGTGCTGTATGATGTTTTTCCCAAGATGCTTCATCAGGCACTTAATGATGTGCTCCCTAAGGTCCTCCCTCAGGAACTAAATGACATTCTTCCCAAGGTGATGCCTGTTTTTCTGGAGAAGGCGATGCACGAGAATTTGTACAATGTGCATGGGACTGCCTCCGCCTCTGCCAACAAAAAAGACAAAACTGAGGAAGTTGATAATAAGGACTCCGAGGCCATAAAACCGGATGGACATGCTCCCAAAGTCAATGCATTTGAAGAGAATCTATACAATGTGCATGGGATTGCCTCTGACCCTACCAACAAAAAAGACAAGCCTGAGGAAGTTGATAATAAGGACTCCGAGGCCCTAAAATCGGATGAATATGCTCCCAAAGTCAATGAATTTGCAGTTGAGGTACACATATTCTGATCCAAGTCCTTACGTACAATATTATTTGGCTTTCTTATTACCTATTCCGCGTTATTCAAATGGGTACAAGTTATGGTTTAGTCACTCTTCGAGTTTCTTTGATCAGATAGCAATGTTTCTTTAATCATATAGCAATGCTTTTAATTGCATTAGTTGTGACATAAGCTCGTACAAGGTCCCCTATAGGCTACAAAAGTATGATTGATGTTGAACCTTACATATCTCCAGTTCCCAACTTAATGGTCCCTATAGTGGAACAAAGTATAATTCTCTTGGATAAATAGCCAGATAACTACCCAAAAAGGGATTTAGAAACTGTGAGGAAGTGGAAGAGATCAAAATTTCTGAACAGCCTTTGGATCGATCCCAACGTAAGGAAGAATCGAAAACGACTAAAACCTGGACAGCTCCAGGATATTAGTGAAGATGACGATTTATTGAACCCCAAATATGACGCTTTCCTGAAACCACCTGTAACCTCTTCATCCTCTTATTATCTATCTTTTTTACTTGCATCTAATACGTTTCGTGTACTACCACAGTCTTTACATGGGTCAAGAACATCGATTTACTCGATAAAATTTTCTCGAAATGAAGGACTCGTCAGTGCAGTTCTCTAACCTGGTAATTATAACTATTTTTGTATATGCTATTTATCCCTTTATGTTTTGGTCGAACACCTTAAACAAGCATTTTTAATACAAACCAAAATTCTATCAGCATGTCTGTAACTTTATGGTTGTTCTATGGAGGTGGCGTTGTTCTAGAGATGTCGAGTATGCGTAGGACATCACAATGGTTGACTGTTCATTCTACGTAAGTATATCTGAGTAACTGCATATCCAACAGTCATTTAATGAGTATAACACATCCCTGTCTCCAAAAAACTAACACCAATCCTTTAAACAGCATTTCCTTGCTATAAAATGGGACCCGATCAAGGCAACCTTGCAACTGGAGACCAAACCAGTAGGAAAGAGGGATAAAAAAAAAAAAGAGGATTCTTGGATTGATTTTTCGGACATTGATGTCATGTCCTTCGTCCATGATGAACAGTGTATGGATGCTGTGAGAGGTGATGGGTCAATTCTGGTTTGACCCGAGTGGTGGAATATGAAGTCGATTGCTTATCTTTCATGTACTATTTTTCCTTATCACTAACGTTTAATGACATCAACTGCTAAACCCATTTATTATCTTTTTCTCACCTGCATTGAAACTAAATATAGCACGGTATGTATAAACCTATCTAGAGGGGGGGTGAATAGATTTTAAGCTTTTTACCCAATTTTTCGTGTTAGTCAAAATTACGAATTTACCCTCAAGATAATATAAATAAGCAAGTGTAATATAGTGCGGAAATTAAATCAACACTTGATTTTTACGTGGAAACCCTCACGGGAAAAACCACGGGCTATGTAAGTAAGCCACACTCAAACCTCGAATCTCGAATCCACTAAATGTGCAAACGATTACAACCTAATCCCGGAAGTAATCACACACCTACCTAATCCCGGTATGAGTGAACCTAGTCCAATTTGCTTGTGATCTAAGCAACCTAATCCCGATTGCTACACACAAGACTTACCTTCTCTTGAAGAGAATACAACCCTTAGTGAATATGTGAAAATATCCAAAATGCAACATAGAGCAAGGGAGACCCTATATACTTATCTAAGATGATTAATATGCAATTAAGAACAATCCTAGATATCAAAACTAAATGACATGTCAATTAGTTAAGCTAATCAATATCAAGCACAAAACCTAATATGCTAGCACAATACAACTTCTCAAACATACATCATACTAATCTCAATTTTGTATCTAAAGCATACAAAATAACAATCAAGTAATTAATTGAGATTGCTAGATAAATTAAACACAAAATATGTAAGATATTAGTGAAAAGCTTACCAAGCAAAGTATGATGAAGATTCCATGCAAGATGACATCTAGATGATCTATGATGATGCTAGATGATGATTGATGATCATGAAATTGTGTTTGAGTAATTAAAAATGAGTTCTTTGTGTATTTTTCTTCTCTTGAAAAATATCCTAAGTATGAAGCATGAATAAGAACTCTTCTTGGTGACCTAAAATCAAGTTAGCATATATATAGAGGCCATAAGTGAAGTGAGGTCGTTTTGAAATTTCGCCAGAAAAATACTCTGTGCGCTGGTGGACCTGCGCTGGTGGACCTGCGCTGGTGGACCAACGCAGGACCAGCGCACAAGCCAATTTTGGCTTGAGCGCTGGACGTCAGGCGCTGCCACCAGCGCCAGTCCAGCGGCGCCAAACTGGGCGATCGGCGCTGGTGGCCGGCGCTGGTCCACACCAGCACACGACCAGCGGCGCACCACTGGGCGATTTACGCCGGTGAGCGGCGCTGGTGGACCAGCGTACAGCCCAAATTTGCACCCCAAAAGCAATCATGCAAGGGGTACAAAGTCAAACAAGATGCATCCTAAAAGCCTAAATGCTATGATGTTTTCAACACAAGATGCAATCATATAAATAAGCAAGAAGAGATGAAAATAAGCATTGATGCACAACAAAAAGAAACACAACATACAAAGATTAAACATATGCATGAGTTGTGAGTGTGTGCAACTATCTCTTCAAGACAAGAAAGCACTTAGAATATTACCTTTGGTGCTTGTCAATAATGAGGTCTTCAAAGGGCCTAATGCACTAATAACAACATCTAAACTACCCTTACAAAGAATCCCCATTTATGGTTTGATCACGAAATAAGCCAATTAAAAACAACGGGAATCCTTACATGCATAGGTTCTAATCCCCTGTAATGTGGGTAACCACTGTGTACCAAAAGTACAGCAAGGTTGAGGGTAAAGGAAATGGACTGTATTAGCTACCTAATGCCCTTCCTTCTCCACCAGTCAGTGTATTATGACCATAAGGGGATAGAAGTACATACGAAGCCATTCAGGGCTTTACAGTACGTCAAAAAAAATCTTCCAACCTAGAATGATGGGTACGTAATTAATAGTCGTTTCTCTCATATCCCTTTGCAACAGTTGATTTTGTCTTCAGTCCTCATATATGTATTTATTTTCATACTTTCTGTATATGTTTCACTTTTCAATATCCAATGCGGCGTTTACATGTGTTAGTTTGTTGAATTTATATTAGAAAGAAAGATAGAACCTTCGAATATCCACATTTTGAACGTGTTGTTGATTCAGGCATGGATGGCACATAAGGTTTTCACGAATGCCACAACGGAGTGAGTTAGCAGCATAACCAACCAGCAATCATTATTTACCATTTGCACATTCCTATATCCTTACCCAATCTTCGAATCACTGGACAGTGCACTCATGTGTAACATGTACATTTTCAAACATTGTCAACACATCATTCTAACACGATGACAACTATTACTCTAACCTAACACGATATAACATGTGTTGCATTAATTACACGATAAGGTCAACACCACAAGCTAACACGTTAAATGGTCCATATATACATAGTGGTCTGACTAATCTTTGTATAAATATGATTTTTATTAATATCTCACTAAATAGAAACGGTTGCCTCATATTCATTATGTTACTGTAAAGTAATAAACAATTAACCTTTACAAACGATTTGACGATTCTTTGGGCAATCCCCTTTGCCATGTATCTCTTCCAATTAAAAAAATTGTATAGATGTTACACGGACAAAAATTTGGTTTCCATTGTAGAATGAAACTTGCAAGCGATGTAACTTCCCTGTATACACAACATTCCCTGCAGAACAACCGAATATTAACATTGAGTTCCTATTAGCTCACCCCCCCCCCCCCAACGGAAAACGCCATCACATGTGTTGCAATATTGACACGAAATGGTCCACACCATAACCTAACACACATCTAATACCTATGTTACACAATTAAAAATCTTGTTGTAGACAACACGGTTGTAGGCGATGTAAAATCTACCATGTAAAACGTAACAACCAACGTTGGTCGTACTTTAATTATACACGATACAATTTATTACCATGTCACATTTTTTGTTACGAAACCTTCCAAAATATAAAGTATTTAACATTGAGCTCTTTTTTGCTCACCCAGTCACCCCCTATCTAAGGGGGTTGAGCATTACCCCCGTCCCCGGTTAGTAATTAACTTTGTAATAACAAAACTTTTTGATCTAAACATAATAACACTTGAAAACAAACATACAAAACCCAAAAAAATATCCCCACCGTCCACCTCATAACACCATCACAACCACTCAAACCTTTTGTGAAAACAAATATAATGCACAACGGTGTGTTCTAATATTATTCTAGAGGGGAGAGTGAATAGATTTGTACCCTTATTTCCAATTTTCCGCGTTTAGTCAATTTACGAAAATACCCCAATCAAGTCAATACAATAAATCAAGCATAAATGTGCGGAAATTAAATGACGCTTGATTTTTACGTGGAAACCCTAATCCTAGAAAAAACTACAGGTTGTTATGTGCGCCACACACGAACCTCGAATCCACTAATTGTGATAACGTTTACAACCTAATCCCGGTCAATAACCCTCTACCACTACTCGCAGGCCTGTAAAAGTGAACCTAGTCCAATTGTTTGTGCGCCAAGCCACCTTAGCCACACAAGACTTACTTCTCAATGAAGAGATCAAATAACCTAAGTGAATATGCAAAGATATCCAAATATGTAGTTAGTGCTAGGTCACACTAAATACTTATCTAGGATTATAATATGACAATTAAATCAATCTTAGATATCAATAGCTAAATGACATGTCATAAAGCTTAGCTAACTTAGATTAAACAATCTTAGGTATAGCTATCACAGTACATCACTCAATCAAGGCAACACAAACAATCTCTATCTTGTATCTAGAATATGTTCTAAGAGCATACAAGTAATAAAAGAGAAGGCTTAATAAGGAAAACACTAAGATTAGATTAAATTAGTGAAAACCTTACCAAGCAAGATGTGTTGTATAAAACCCATGTATGAATGCATCCTATATGGTCATAGATGATGCAAGATGAACTTTTAAGAACAAGGGAAATGCTTTGAGTGATTAAAGGAGAGTTCTTCATAAAATTTTCTCACTTGAAAAATATCTTAAGTGAAAAATCTGATTTTGGACTCTTGAACTCGACCTAATAACAAAGAGGCATATAAATAGGGTGTCAAAATGAAGCTACGTCGTTTTGAAAAGTTGCCTATGAAACGCACCGATCAGCGGTTTCAATCAGCGGCTAGGCCGCCGATATTAACCGCTGAATTGAAACCCGAGAACACTAGTTTCAAACGGCACTTTCATTCAGCGGTTTCATAACCGCCGATCACAACCATCGAATTGGACCCAAGACATTGAATCAATCAGGTCTAATCGATGGTTTCAATCGGCGGTCTGGTCACCGATCAGAACCGCCGTTTCACCAAAAGTGGTGAAACATAAGGAGAATACAAGAGCTTCTCCAACGGCGATCATCGCGTAAAACTATGCACACCAACGTGCACCCGCGAACGTTTTCAAACATACTTCGGGAAACAAATTATACCACACTTAAGACTAACATACATGAAGTGCAAGTGTGGGAAATAAGCCAATCAAAATATGAGATCTTACACCTTGTTTCTGTAAAATCAAAACAAAATAGTAGGATCCCAGTCTCCACCATACATCTTTTGGGATTACAATTTAAAGTTAATTTTTTAGTTAATAACAGGTACGTCGAGGGTAGAAGAACCATGGAGGTTCGAATCAAGAATTTTGATCCATGGATCTTCGAATCCATGAATCCCAAGTAACCAATTATTATTGGATTTCATAATGAAACTGATGTACTTATCTTTGACCCCATTTTTGGTCAAATCCAATTCCAAAACCCTAATCAACCGGCGATGCCGACCTTTTTCATTGAAAGATCTGACATCAACTTCAAGGATTTTTTTTGTAAATCTAGTTAAAGCTTTTAAATTATGGTTGTTATTGTGTAATCTACATTATTTTCCGTTTCTTTCTGTTGTTTTTTGCTGGTTATTTTCTTGGTTTGCGATCAAAATCTTGGTACCTGTGGATTCAATACCTCTAATGATGTGGTTTCCATTTTTAGATTAATAGTTGTGAATTTTGTGTAGTTTAATCCCAGATATGTGCAGACCTTCCTTAGTCCTTGCATTTTCATCTCTTCAGTACTGCTTTTGTTTTCATTGTGTTTCCAATACAACAAAATACATCATCATTCGTCAAACATGTTTTTATTCTTATGTGAGGTTCACCTTCACTGTTCTTCAACAATGGATGATACGGATTCAAAGGTTTCAGTGTGTATAACCCATTTATTTATGTTCTCTATAACAAATCTAAAGTACATCCAAACTAGATATCTCACACATCATAAACTAATTTGGTCCTGTGAATGGTGATAAACCTATCGTGTGCAAATGGTAAGTTCAGTCTTACATCATGGGCAAAAATAAACCAGAATCCGAGGTTTACAATGATGCATTTGTGACAATGGTTCAGTAACACGAACGCAAGCTAAACGGGATGCACAAACAAAATTAACTATAGCATTGGTAACTAAAAAAAAGGCTGTTTTTTCCCAATTAACAACATAAACAACGTAGTCCGATGTGGGGTTAAAAATGTTGTAGTGCATTAGGCACGACTAACAAAACAATAAATGTTGGGGAACATTAAAGTCATAGCTATTTTTGTGAATACGATGGAGTATCCCTAAAATGGACGGGTCTGGGTTACCGGCGGAGACATTCATAGACAACCGACGTGACAAGGGAGGTGGTGTTCCTCTTTAACCTCTCCACATCTACCTCCAATTCATCCACTATGGACTCAAGTTGCATCATTTTTGTCTGGTTACGATCCTCTTCTTCTTGCACTCATATCTTATACTGTTCTAGGATGTCCAGCAGCTGTATGAGAGAGTTGGTGGTTTTACTAACGGAGTTAACCAATTGACCTTAGCTGATCATTTCATTATCAATGTCTGAAGAATCCATATCCTCGGTTAAGCTTCAAAAGGCAATATTTTTGGACACGAACCAATTTTATAGAATGTGAACACCAAAATGTATTCCGCCAAATTTGATAACTACTATATATATAAAATACTGAATATTGTACTTTTCATTTTGTTTAAGTACTAATGTATTATGAAATTCAAGTTTATTGCTTGATCGGGGGGGACTCAAACTAGGGTGCACTTACATGTCCACGCTTACTGAATATTAAATAATACTGCAGTACTGTGACAATGTCATACCTAGATACGCACAAATGTCTCCACATTTATTTTTCCGAAGAAAACCAAATTCGTGTAATGAAAAGTATTTTTTTGAATCGAAGCCACATGTGAATGTGTGATGTTGTGGGGGAACATTGTTATCGTCTTTGTTTATTGGAAATGTATCAACATATTTTAATGTCAGCTCTGCATGACCATATATCAAATTTGTATAGAACCGTGTAGAAGTAATGACGGTAACGTATATAGCATTATAGCCTAAAGGCATAAAGGTTGTGTGGGGTTGGCTTGATGGAACAAAATTGTCTTATTGATTTGGCATAACACCATTGAATAAGGGTTAAAATTGAAACTGACCATATAATTAGTGGTGAAGAGATAAAGACATAGAGTCGGTCTCCCTTTTTTTTTTTTTTGTGCTCATTTGGGATAACTTTTACTTTTGGCTTTTTGGTAGGGATCAGTAGAAGAAGAGAAGTAAAAGCTTGCACATTTTAAATCTTTAGTTTTTATTGACCCTTCAATTTAAATCTAATGTCCAATAACTAATCCAGCAATTATACTCGTATATAGTAGCTGAACCCTAAAATTAAAATAAATGAAAAATACATTGTGCAAAACGAGCCACGACTGTATTGGTAAAAATATATACTATAAAAGCTCTACTCTAAAAAAGATACCAAAAATAACCCTTGCTCTTGAAAAGTAAAAACACAATATCGAAAATCGGATGGATTAGATACGATTGTTGTCCTGAAGGTGGATAAAGTCAATCTTACTAAAAGAAAACGTCCTTTACCAAACAAAGCCCAATAGAGTAATCAATATATAATATACTATTATATATACCATGAAATAAGGTTTTGTACTAGAATTAATCGACAATAACCACAGAACAAATTACACGTGTACGTGTGAAAGGAAATATTTTGGTCGAACGAAAACAGGCCCAATACGACGCATCAAGAATCCATATTACAGAGAGTTTGTAGTTGTGGACATTTTATTTACGAACAAACATCCACCGGCCACTGGGTAAACAAAGCCTTCTAATCAACAAAGGAGAAAATGTGCTCACTCGGGTACCTGGAACTCTGGAAGTGGTTAGGTTGTTCCTTGAATGGAAATTGTTAGAATACGTTAATATATCTTCTTTAATTTCTTGTTCATTTCCCGATTCTTAGTTTCACAAAGAATGGTTTTATGTGAATAACAATTAGAAGCTTTAATCGAAGATATCATCGTCTGTATTTGGAGACAATGTTTATGCATTGTTCGAACAAGTAAATCATCGCTGGGGTATCTGGACAAGTCTATCTACAACCAAGTTGCATGGTTCGCAAAGGATTCAAATGTTGTCTATGGAAAGTAAATAGTCCTTAATACTACCCAAATACTTTACGCGAGGAAAAGACAAACAACTTATACGAAACATGATAGCAGAACAAGTTCCTTACATGATAAAATTCTACAATAATTGATTACACGATCTTATACGCACGTGAAGAAAAGACAAACATGCAGCATGTAGAGTAAACTTGCATGATTTTGCACTAACAGATTACACGACCGCAAGCTAAAGGGGATGGAGAAAAAAAAATTAACTACAGCGTTGGTAACTAAAAAAAAGGCTATTTTTATCCAATTAACAGCATAAACAACATAGTCCGATGTGGGGTACAAGATTGTGTACATGAAGTTGTCATTTCGTACTTGTTAATGGATCAGGATTCTCTCCTCTATTTTTTGTTCCCCTTAGATTTGCACTAGATTGTTGAGACCTAATCATAAATGAAAATACATGGTCAAGATTTATTGGTTTCTTTCTCTCTCATGCAAGTGGATGTTTGGTTTACACCCTCTCCTACCTCACTTGAAACCTTGCAGGAAAAGGATTTTTTCACATAGTTAGAGGATTAAAGTAGACCCTTGCTGGGCACACATAGATGTGCCTACCTGTGATTGCTATGCAAGAAGAGACCCGTGAACATCCCTTGTAAATATAAGCACAGATTAGCCATCTTGGATTGCAAAATCTTTATAAGTAGATCGGTAACTTTTTCGGAGATGTTTATAAGGGGGATAAGTAGCCTCCAAATTCTTTGGGAAGCGATCAGGCTGGAGGAGTACCTACCCAATTGAGGTTTGTAAATAAACGGGCAATTACACTTAATGTCAAACGATTCAGAACCGATATTGTAAGGTGATATTACAAGCAGGGACTACTCAAACAACTGAATGAAAGAAAAATTAAATAGATCACATATTACATGCATTTTCCTTAAAACCAAAGTAGAATGACACATTGTCCATGAATCAACCTAAGAGTGCCGATAAAAGGTTCTCAAATTGGGGGACCTTGTTGGTGCAACATTCAAAAGTGGGTCATGATATCACCTTATGGATTAGGGTTATTAGCTAGAGGGATAAGTTTGTCTATTGTGTCCAAGTCTGTGACATATACTGCAAGTGCGTGGTGGCTTGGTTAGCCAAGATGCATCAAACATTGGTTTCCGACACCCTGATTTGTTGTGTCCCTTTTCAGAGCAATTTGAACAAGTCTCCTGGTTGTACTTCTTAATGGACTTTCTCTGTCTTCCAAATCGTCGACGCAATTTTAGCTCGTGCTCAGGACCTGATAAATTCTTGTTTATACCTGCTGCAGAAAGGCTTATCAGATCAACAAGGTGCAGTGGATTGTCATCATGTTTAGGGTGTAGCGGTAAATCTTGTGGATGGATATCATTCAAATAAGGACACAATGACGACTTGATATTGGGTGAGCAACCCATGCCGTCTTTTTCAGCCGTAACAATAGTTGGACAATCAACTTTCTCATCTTTAGCATAATCAAAATCTGATTGAACCACCTTGTCATCAAAGCTTGATAGAACCCCGGACGATTACAGCTAATGTATGACAAGATTCATGCCGCCGTGATTGCTGCCGTTAGCAGATTTCTTACCGACTGTAACGAGTGGGCTTTGGGGAAATATAGACTTCTTGATTGATGGTGAAGTATTTGATTCATCAACAGGGGAACCACTTGGAACACATTCATTGCTACCAGTTGTGGATCTGTATCCGAATAAACTCACAATAGGGCAGAGTGTAGATTTACACTTCATCATGGGTGGCGGCATACATGCTTGATCACCAGTGGAGCCAAAGGTGATGGACATAGATTTGGATTTCAGATCAGGTGGCACAGTTAACTGTTTAACCTGGCTTCGTAACTGTTTGTGAAACATCGACACATAACATTTAGGATTCTCTTTGTTATGTGAAATGAAGATCTGTAAATCTAAGTCATAAATCATTTCAACAATGGAGCCATCAATTCTAGTACTTATCTTGAAGTCAACTTCATCGCAATTTAAGCCAAACCGACTACATATCTTCTCTGTCAATGTTTTCAAAGTCTCCTCCAGTGTCATTGACAAAAAGAAAACAGCTTTAGGGTTGAACTGTCCATCTTCCCACTGTCCATTGTAGTTCATTATCAACAAAACCATATTCCTGAAGCTGTATGCAACAGTTGTAATCAGTTCCATCATCATGGAATTAAAATACATGTCATCAATGTCATTAGACGATCAAGGAATTAAGGGCACGTTCAGTAACCTTTTTGTTTTCAGTTTTCTATTTTCGTTTTTGGTTTTCGTTTTCTATTTTTTGTTTTCTATTTTTCGAGTTTGAAAACGCGTCCAGTAGTAATTATGAAAACGATATTCCGAGAATGAAAACATTAAAAACGCATCTCGTAGTAATTCAATTTTTTTTTTCATAAATTTTTTTATATCAATAAAAACACACAACAACAACAATAATAAAAGATAATATTAATATTATAAAAAAATAGTTAGAACACCTAATAAATTATATTGATAATAACCATTCAAAATTACAAACAAAATTTAATTAATCATAATGTTTATCGATTATTATAGTCATTCCATAATTGTGATGTGATCTCATTCCTAACTGGGTTCACTTGTGTCATGTTATCTTGAGACATGTCCAAATTGAGAATATGTGTCTATGCTTCTTCCTCGATAATCAAATCTTCTACTTCAAATTCTCTGAACAACTTATCACGACGAGCTTCTTTCCGTATAAAGTTATGCAGTATACAACATGTAATTGGAATCAGTCGTTGCCTACGTGGTGGGTAATTAGGCATTAACTTCAAAATTGGGAAATGATCCTTCAATACACCGAAACACCGCCCAATAACATTACACAAAGATGAATGTCTGTAACTGAATAACTCTGTTGGACCTTTTGGTGCCTGAGTAGAACCTCGATGGTCACGGAGATGGTATCTCTCGCCTCTATAAGATGCTAAAAAGCCTAGCATGTTTGAATACCCAGAATCCACCACATAGTAATAACCTGTAATAATATTATTCATTATTTCCACATCATAACAATATTAGAAAAAGAAAAAACATTAAAAATAGTGATAATGCAATTTATACCTTCAATTGGAAAAGGAAATTGGTTTTCAACTCTTGTCAATGTATCCATGACCACTCTAATTAATTGATTAATTATTAATAATTTCTAAATTTTCAATTATTATATATGTATTTTATCACTGCACCCTTTTTTTATTTTTTTATTTTTTTTATTCAAACCTTATTGGTTATCACTGCACAATTAATTAATTAAGTATTTTTTTTTTTTCATTCAACAATCACAGTTCTTTGACCATGAAAGCAGCACAGCAAACAAAGAAAGCAGAACAGAGCAACTTTGATTCCAAGCTTTTGGTGGGTAGATCTGAGATATAGCCGCCGCTCTCTTCAATCCTTACCGGTCCCGACGCCGTTGTTGCTCTTCTTCCATTCACGACGACGCCACTGCTGCTCTTCTTTCGTTCATAGTCTCTACTGCATCTCTTGGCTACTATCTCATCAGATTTGTTCTTGGCTGCTATCTCATCTCATCTCTTTCTTCGATCTGATTTGTTCCTGGGAGATTGATTTTGATGAGTCTGGTAAAAACACTGAAAACGTTAAATTGGTGTTCTCAATGTTCTCAATTTTTTGTTCATTAAAAGTGAGAACAGTTCTCAATGTTCTCAGTGTTTTTTTCTTCTTTTTCTTATTCTTCTTCTTCCCAGACCTCCATGTTCTTCTTCTTCTTCTTCTCGAAAAAAAAAAAATCTCTATTTTTTTTCTTTTTCTTCTTCCTCTTCCCAGACCTCCATCTTCTTCTTGTGTTAGACTTGGTGTGTTTAATTTGGTTTTTTCCCGGGTATGTTTAATTGATTTTCCATGGTGTGTTTAATTGAGTTACCTTGGTGTGTTTAATTGGATTGTCGTGGTGTGTTTCATTAGTCTGCCTTTATATATTTAATTGGTCTGCTAGTGTGTTTAATTGTTTACACCTTATGTGTGTAATTGGTCTGCCCTAGTGTGTTTAATTGGGTTTCTGTGGTGTGTTTAATTGGGTTGACCTGGTGTGTTTAATTGGTGGCGTGGTGTGTTTAATGAAATTTGGAAAAATTTCCAGATTTAAATAGATTTGTGAACTTTCAGCTTCACTAAACATAGATTAAGAAAACCTAGATAGCTATCACAATACAACACTCAATCATATCGACACAACAATCTCTATCTTGAATATTAGAAATTAATCTAAGAACATGCAAGTAATAAAAGAGATGCCTTGATAAACAAAACACTAATTATATATGATAATAGTGAAGAACTTACCAAAGCAAGTGTGTTGATGAAAGACTCATGCAAGCAAGCATCCTAGATATGCTAGAAGATGCTAGATGAAGTTTAATACAAATGAAAATGGTTTTGAGTGTTTAAATGAGCAATCTTGATTGCCTTTTCTCTCTCAAATCTCTCTTTAGACTTTAGGGTTCTTATCTTGAAAAAGCTGAGTTCAGAGAGATGAGAAAGTGATGTATTTATAGGCACTAAAAATAGAGCATGTGAAAAGACAAGTTTGCCCCTGAAAACACACAATCGACGGTTTCATTCAGCGGCCAGGCCACCGTTTGCAACCGTCGAATTGAGCCTGAGAAGAATAGAGCATCATCGGCGGTTTCATTCGGTGGTTTCAAAACCACCGAACCAACCGCAGAATCAAACCCGAGAGATTAAATCAATCAGGTATGATTGACGGTTTCGAATGGCGGTCGTGGCCACCAATCATAACCGCAGAATTGCTCTAAAAGCCTCTGGACACAAACAGCAGTTTCATTTGACGGTCAGGGCCACCGATCAAATCGCTGATTCACCAAAAATGGTGAATCCAAAGGAGAAGCTAAGGGCATTCTCTGTAGGCGGTCTTCACGCTAAACCAAGCACGCATTCATGCAAGCACGGACGTTTTCGAACATGTTCGTTAAACGAATTACACGACACAAAAACACACAATAAGATACATCAATCAAAATGCAAGTGTGAAGTGTGACATGTGAAGAGTATGCACACAAATGCAAGTATGCTAAGTGTGTGTGTGTGCAATCTAAGTCTCTTCAAAGAAAACTAAGCACTAGAGATTATACCTTTGGCGTGCTTGTCTCTTAAGGTCTTGAAATGGCCTTTAAGCTTGATCCTCAATCACCTAAACTACCCTTACACAATAAACCCCAACATGTGGTTTGTCCACGAAATAAGCCAATCAATAAACGGGAACCTTACACTCGCCTATGCACTTGTGACTACAGCTAGAAAGCTCCGACCTTATTTTCAAGCTCATACGGTCGCAATAGTGACAGACCAACCACTGAGACAATTCCTCTAGAGGCTAGACGTATCAAGCAGGCTGGTCTTGTGGGCCTTAGAGCTCACTCAGTATGACATAAAATACAAGGCAAGAACGACAATTAAGGCTCAAGCCTTAGCCGACTTTGTAGCAGAATTCAGCATGACCTTCAATCTGGATACCACTGCGATCCCGAGCTCGGATCCAGAATCCCTAGAATGGCCCACTGATTGCAAGGCCTAAATACTATATGAAAGTATACAAACATAGTTAAATTGCTTAAGGCATACCTAGAGGGGGGTGAATAGGTTTTTACGCCTTTTTCAATCCCTTGAACAAACTTTCGTTTGTCCCTCAAGGTTGCCTTACATACAACAAATACACTAAGAAAAGACAACGTACATAGACAATATGAATAGGTAATCATATAAGCATGATCTACATATATCACCAAGTTGTATGAGGTAAACAAACAAATTAGTATAACAACAAAGAATACTTGTATTTCACTATATGTTCAGTGAGTTACAAGAGTGATCAAATATCACTATACACAAATACAATATACAAAAGAATCATAGAAATAAAATTGATCAATAAAATGAGTTCACTAATCACACTATACAAAGTCTTGCTTCACAATACATCATAAGTGAATATTATGAAACAAAATAATAAAATGTACAAATAAAATATAAGAGATAGAGATAGGAAGAATTAACACAAGAGATTTTTTAACGTGGTAAAACTTCCAAGGAGGAAACATCCACGGGTTGAACTACAACCATTGGGTACTATATTATTGGAAAGTAAACATAGAACATTTACAAAGTGACCAATCTTTAGCTCACCCAACCTAGTGAAGTCTAAGCCTACCCAACCCTATTGGAAAGTGTGAAATCCCTCAATGATGCGAAACCACCATATATTGGACACCACACAAAACCAACATCGATGGTAGATTAGAAATTCCTCAAGAGTGCATACACCTCCCGTGTACCCCGCTCTATCGGAGTCTATGTCTAACCATATGCCTAAGCCTACCAATACAATAGCCAACTCCCTATCCGAGACACTCATGCCTTTATGAAGCCTCCCATGCATGACTATCCGAGTCCTCCCGACTCTAGCCATGACTCCTTGCTTACCTATCCGAGTCATCCCGACTCTAGGCAAGTCTTCTTGCTTGGCTATCCGAGTCACCCCGACTCTAACCAAGACTTCATGCCTTTTACAAGGACTTCCTAGTGCGATCATGTGAATGCAAATGATGCAAACAATCAAATCAACATAGAACATGTGATCAATACATTCTATGGTACAAATAGACCTAAACATGTGATATCACAAGTAATAAAGTCTAGATGCAAAATACAAGAATAAAACCTAAAGCATGTGAAACATCAAACACATAAGCTCAAAGTCTCATTCACACATACAACACTTGAATCAAAATATATTCATGAAGAACAAGTTCAAGATGCTATCAATATACAACAAAATGCTAGATATATGAGATTTAAATCAATCAATATTCTAGCCAAAAATATAGAGTAAGGATTCAAGATATAAATCAATCAAATCCTAGATTGCTCTAAAACACAAACAAAATTCAATAATCCTATATTTCATTAATCAAAGGATCAAATCAAATCTCAAGGTCATTAATCACAAAATTGATTCAATCAAGTTCCAAACAACCTAAGATGCCATTCTAATCACAATACAACTCACAAACATATGTAAAACCTAGAATCATAGAAACTAGTCAACATTAGTCTATAAATTGACTTTCAATTAGAATGATAATCAAGCTATCTTTCTCAATAGATTTTACCAAACATAAACATAGATATAGAAGAAGAAACCCCAAGCAAATTGAAGGTTAAAAAGAAAGAAATCCCAAAGATTAGTCCAATACCTTTGATTCAACAGCTGGTTCGGAATTCAGTGTGAAACCACCAGAAAACTCAATCAATCAGCTACCAAACCACTTAGAAATGATAGAGAACTCAATTACGAACGTTCTCCAATTCAAATCACTCAAATCCGACTCCGGATGAGGGAGATATAATGTTTGGAAGATGAGAAAATGAAGAGGAGAGGACTGACGGGATTTTACAACTTTTTCTTCTTGAAAATCAAATGGAGAGAGATGGAGGGAAGATAAAGGAGGAGAGAGAAGAGGAATACGGACCAATCACATGAGGCCATGTCACCCCTGGCCATGGGGGGCGCGTGGGCCTCACGGGTGCAGAGAGCCCCCTTGGCCGTGGGGCCCACGGCCTCCCTCACGGCCTGCACCATTTTCTCGCGCGCTCCCTCGGTTCTTCAGCCCGTATCTTGGGCATCCGAACTCCGATTTCGAATCTATTTTTGGATTACGAACCGTGACTCTCTCACACACGACGATGACTACACATCTTTGAAAAATGGTTAAGAAATCATCTCGGAAAACAACGATGAAGTCAACTCAACGAATGAGAACGAAAAGTAGCGTAGCTACATCGTTTGGACTCGAAATTAAATGAATAAGTAACCGAAACGACCGGAACTCAGTAAGGAATCATAATAGATCATATTCAAGTCCAAATACAAAAATACGGAAACATACAATCACAAAGACACACACATATGCTAGTTTCCGGACATAATCCTAGAAAATGCAATAAACAAAATTTTACCAATATAGTATAAATGCATGAGCATATTTTGTCATGTGTGTGAAAGTGATACATAAGTGATGTTTAATCATGAAGGAACACACAAGAATACGATGTGTGTGTGTGTGCCTAGCCTTGTAAGAGATATGAGATCCTTTATTACCTTTGTTGAACAATGATGCACAAATCTCTTAAATGCCGGCTTCTTGAATGAATTGTGGTTGAGACATCCTTCGTCTTCTTAATTCTTCAATATACGAACCACTAAACATTACAAGAGAAACACGTTTTGATATGGAATTAATGCCAACACAAACTATAAACCTAACACTATATACAGATGGAGCATCAAGTCAAGTAGGTTGTGGATCCGGGATCGTCCTTACCGATCCTGAAAGGATCGAATGCAGCCGCTATTTCAGGTTTGAGTTTAAAGCCACCAATAATGAGGCGGAGTATGAAGCCTTGTTAGCAGGGATGAAAGTTGCTGAAGAATTAGGGGCAAATTTCCTCTTGGTTAGAAGTGATTCCCAGCTTGTAATCAACCAAGTATCCGGTGTGTACCAGGCGAAGGGTGACAACATGGTAGCATACCTCAAAAAAGTCCAAGAAGCAGCAACAAGATTCAAGGGTATGAAGATGGAACAGATTCCTTAAAAGAAGAATCATCGAGCAAATGTTATAGCTAAGATAGCTGCGACCGGAGGACAATCATTGTTAAGAGGAATACCACTCCAACTTCTACCCCGACCCAGCATAGCCACGAGGTTAGAAGTGAGCCCAGTTGACCGACTTCCTTGTTGGATGGATCTTATAGCTGATTACCTCCAAAATGACACTCTTCCAGAAGATCCGTATCAAGCACGTAAGCTCAAAAGGACCGCTACCCAGTACTGCCTGGTAGAAGGATACCTCTACCGTAAAGGAAAATCCCTTCCATTGCTAAGAAGTCTACATCCGGATGATGCTCAATGGGTGCTAAACAAGGTACACGCAGAGGACTACGACAACCATGTATCAGGAGAGATCCTAGCTTACCAAGTTCTTAGGATGGGCTACTTCTGGCCTATTCTTCATCAGGATGCCAAACAAATTATGCAATCCTGTGAACCTTGTCAGAAGATAGCAAACTTTCATCACCTACCTCCGGAAAAACTCACTTCAATCAGCACACCTTACCCATTTGCTATCTGGGGGTTAAACCTGATCGGGCCACTTCCTACTACTCCTAGTCAAGCCAAGCACGCTGTAGTGACCATAGACTACTTTACCCGGTAGGTGGAAGCAAAGTCCCTAGCCTAGATAACTGAAGCAAACACCACAAACTTCGTCAAGGAAAACATTGTCTACCAATTCGGTACCCCAGTGGCCATAATCATTGATCTGGGTAAACAGTTTGACAATGCCAACTTCAGGTTTTTCTGTGAAGAGTGAGGTATCAACCTTCGTTTTGCCTCGGTAGCCCACCCTCAAACTAATGGGTTGGTGGTTGGTGGAAGCTACCAACAAGACCGTCAATAAGTTCCTAAAGAAGAAGCAAACACCACAAGCTTCATCAAGGAAAACATTGATTGTCTCCCGATTAGGTACCCCGATGGCCATAATCACTGATCTGGGTAAATAGTTTGACAATGCCAACTTCAGGTTTTTCTGTGAAGAGCGGGGTATCAACCTTCGTTTTGCCTCGGTAGCCCACCCTCAAACTAATGGGTTGGTGGAAGATACCAACAAGATCATCAAGAAGCTCCTAATGAAGAAGCTCCAATAAAAGAAAGGGAAGTGGGTTGAAGAACATCCAAATGTACTATGGGTATATTGGACTACCAAGAGGATTGCTACTGGGGAAACTCCCTACTCACTGGCTTTTGGGACAGAAGCAGTCTCACTTATCTAGCATAGACTGACATCTTTTAGGGTCCAACACTTTGAGTTAGAGGACAATGAAACGAAATTGAGAGCCAGTCTAGACCTCCTCAAGGAGAGGCAGGATAAAGCTGCAGAACGGGTAACAGCCTAACAGAGCAATATAGCCCGATGTTTCAATAGAAAGGTGAAAACTCAAAACTTTAAAGAAGGGGACTTGTGTAGGGAAAAATACCGGTCAACGCAGTGGAAGCGAGACTAAAATCAATTTAGTATGTTTTAAAAATTTTCCTTTGATGAACCTTAACCCTTTAAATTAATTAAACATACATATAAAGTAACAAAAAGTAGAATACCTTTTGTCGCGTGATCCGATTGACTTACGTCGATGGTAATCCGCAAGATCTTCAATCCTAACACGAACGTGAATCACCTAGGAGCGTGGTCTCCCTTTTCTTTGAATTGCGTACCTGAGAATGGATAAACAAACTTTCTTTTTCTTATTGTTAGTCACAAAACAACCAAAAGACTACAAAGATTATTCCGGTCACTTTTGAGTTCTCAATCTAATGATCGAAACTCGCGTGAACCTAATTCGATGTTGTACACACAAGCCTATTGATGAATAAGCAATTAGTGTACTATCAAAAGAATAATCTCTTCTCTCTTTTTTGTCTTGGCAGAATAATCAAACACTTTTCTATGAGTATGAGAAGAAGAAGAAATTGATCTAGTAAACTCTTTTTGGTGACCGAACCCTATATGATTGCTTATATAGGGTGGCTGAATTTTTACTTCTCTTTTAATTAGGGTTGCCGAAATCTCCTTGTAATGCTATTAGGGTTGGCCAAAAATCCTCTACAAAAAAGGATTTGTGCTTTACCCTAATTCCCATCAACTTTAGACTCATAACCCTAATTCAACTCATAAGTGTTTTTATTATTTTTATTGACTAAATAAAAGACTTTCCTATTTGATTAAATAAATAAAACTTATTATTTATTTTCTTACCAAATAAGTCTTTTACCTTTAGTATAACTCTAGGAAATATATTTCCTTATCAGAAAAAGATTTTGTTTCTTAATTAAATAATTAATTAATAAATTAATTAATTCTAATTTAATCAAACGATAAAATAAAATAATATTTTTGACTAAAAATTTAGCCTTGCCGCCCCACATTATATATATGGGCCAAATATTATTTTCTTATTTTATTTAATCCATTGGGCTTTAAATAAAAAGCCCACATGTGAACCAGACCCATTCTTACTAAAAGAAACAAGCCCACATGCCTTTCATTAATATATTAATATAATTGATCAGCCCATTAAACAAATAATGTGCAAATTATATTCTTAATATATTAAATGCAATTCTAGATGGACCCATAAATTGGTCTAGTAGAATATATCAAGTAATCCATACAAGTCTGTGTGGATTGGGGATCTTGGCGGGCTATCTAAATTTAAGCTTCAATAGACATAACCTAATCACAATCAACAAATGATTCACTTAGGTCCGATCCATTAATTTTAACTCATTCCACTAAAGAGCTAAAATTGAACTCTTAAATAAAGATAGAATAAGAAGATGTTCCTCATTCATACCTTAGACAATCATGTTGGAGATAGTGTATCCTCGTTAATAATATCAGTAATCGCCAAGAGTTCATAGACCGCCTATAACTCTCCAAGTTACCATATTTACTTATATGACCACGTTTTGAACTTGGATATTTTGACTTGTCCAAAAGCCATGTTTTCAATAGTCACTATCGAAAAATCAACGTTGAGATTTAATATCCAATTACCTCAAAACATCCATATGATGATATTATACTCTCATTTAATAAATGGAGCCACGATGTCCATATCTATAAATGAAGTCCTCTATCGATTAACAAATGAATATCACCAAACTATCGAGGATAGACTATGCTATATAATCGTACTCATTGATAACTCAAATGATATCACTTGCAACCATAAGTCCATCATTTATCTCAAGATTAAGATAGGCTCTCCGATTGTCCTGATAATGAAAAGACTATTATCTATTGACGGTTCTAGATAAAGTTTTTCATTGTAATCCAGTTCAATGCACCCAGCGCACTAGATTCTTTTACTCGAACACACTCCAATGATTTTAGACTCATCATATCTCATTTGATCCCACTCAAATGCTAGCAAAAGAATTCTACAACTTTAACAAGATAAAGGTGCCCAACCTTTAACCTAAGTTGTGAACATTATTCAAGACTAACTAAAGAATTGTGTCTACCTCATACATATCCAGATGTACGAACAATTCTTCTTTTCTCATAGTCTTTAGACCTTATGATTATTTACTTTGACAATTATAATATTAAACTATAAATGCTATAAGATTTGTTAAACCAGAAATCACTTTATTAATATGAAAAAGATTGTCAATTACAATATTACACTCTTGCTATTGAGTATAATCCTAACAACTTGGTCCTTAGGAAGGTAACCCAGAATACCTGGAAGAGGTCTGACGAGGTACTAGCCCCTAACTAGGAAGGTCCCTACCTGATAAAGATGGTGGTTCAAAAGGGGGCCTACAAGCTGGAAGACATGGATGGCTACCCGGTAGACCACACCTGGAATGCCGATCACCTTAAAAGGTTCTACCTTAGAGTTTGAAGAAAGATTTATTTTGGTTGGTATATTTCTAAATGTGTACCCGAATTTGCTTTGTATCGCTTATTAAGAAATTCAATAAAAGTCAGTTTTGTTCTCCTACATGATTCTCCTGAATTCGCCTTGCAAATTTCGCCATTATTGATCGCCTCAAGACCAGGAAAGGCCACATGGCATTCTTGCTGCCTTGGTCGGGTTATACCTTCCTCCAGGAAGGATCTGGTGCTTAAATGCCTAAGTGGCGTAGTCACCTACCAGATTAAGGATCCAGATTCGTGGTCCTAGTTGCCCACCGCATCCTCAAGACTAGGATGGCCTATACGGACATCCTGAAGCCTCGGACGAGGAATACCCCTCTCCAGGAAAGCAGGTGCTAAAATGGCCCTAGTTGCCTACCAGGATAGATCGCCAAAGGATCAGAATACCTTGTCAGGATACCTGATACCTTACTTCGTCATATCTACACTTGAAGACCTAGTGCTAAAGTGACCTTAGTTGCCTACCAGGACAGATTGCCAAAAGATCAGGTTACCTTATTAGGATACCAAATACCTTACCCCGCCATGCATATATGTGAAAATTTTCCATGATAGAAGTTTGTCGGGTTGCCAATCAGGGTTGGTTCAGCATCAGGATTCCTTATGTAGGGATTATCAAGTACCTGGACTTGTAGTGTCCTGATTAGAGTATCTAAGCAACCTTAGCCTCCTACTGGGATCGACTTGCTCTAGCCAAGGTCATTCCATACTTGGATAAAATTACTTGATCAATATTCCTTACAAAACTTATATTGAATCCTACAAGGGGACTATCGTCCAAAGAGATCATTAGAAATCGTTCAAGTTTGGGTTCCCCTATGGCCAAGTGAACAAGCTTGAAGCTAAGTACTGGCAGTATCTCAAGTAAGTTTTATTTGGTTTATTAACAAATGTGACTAGATTCTACCAGGGTGCATTTTAAGCAAGTAAAACAATATAGTTGCAAAAAATAGAGGCTTTCCCTTAATCAAACAGGGTGCCCAACCCCCATTTTTGGGCTACAAAAATGGTGTGCAAGGATAAAAAAAAATACGACAAAGTAACAGATCATGCATCCTACTGGTCCCCTGCTCCTTCTTCATGGCCGGCTGCACTTACCCCCTCAACCATCTTATCTCCTGCATCAGCTTGGACTCCCCCAGCTCTTGGTACCCCGGCTTCAGCAGGAACACCTACCTCATCCAATGATACAACCTCAGGGGATGCATGGAATCCTGCACTTGATCTTCTTGAGTAGCAGGAAGATCCTGTCCCCCATTCTTGGTTGATTCTGCTAAGTCTGCAGTAAGTAAACCGGATCTCTGATGTGGAGGAGGATCCGAGATGGTGGCAACTTGGGAGGGACCCCCATGGTCCGAATCAGCATTTGAAAATAGGGCAGCCCTAGCCATGATTTGGTCCCTGTCCCGGTCCCAATTAAGGGTAGTCTGTAGGTCAAAAGGATGAGGGAAAGCCTTGGCAACCTCGTACGAGGCAGTGAAGTATCCGTCCATGAAAGAGGATTCCGCCCTGGCCTCCAAGATACTCATAGAACCCCGTAAAATCCGGTTCTCATCCAGAAGCACGGCCTTCCCCGCCTTTATAATCTCCCTCTCAGCCCGGTAGCGTGTTGACTTGATTATCTCTGTGTCATAAGCATGCTTCATCCGCTCCAGCTCCACCAAGGCAGCCTACCTACCAGATTCAGATTCAGATTCAGATTCAGATTCAGTGGAAGACTGGACTAAGATGGTCACACTCACCTTAGCTTAGGCTAGATCATCCCTGGCCTCTTCCAGCTTAGCTTGAAGTATAAGATTGGCCTCCTTTAGAGCTGTAACCTACTGCCATAACCAAAGCAAATTTATAGCCCTACAAAAAGAATAAAATAGTAACCTTCTAAAGAATTATACCAAACAAGCTGGAAAGTCAAGGTTCATACCTCAGCAAGCAGAGAAGCCCCCTTGGTAACTAGGATGTCAGTGGGCAAGGAAGACATTGACTACAAGCCTCCCTCAGGACAAGCAGCGATGAACTTGGACACAACATCTTCCTGGCTGAAATCTCGTGACCCTGATCTAGAGGGAAGATCAGCAGGAAAAGTGGCCTCGGTAACAACACTTTTTTCTTTCTCCACCCTGGCTAGGCGCCTGGCAGATATGGTTGGAGGAGAAGGAGGAGGAGGAGGAGGAGGAGGAGAAGAAGAAGCCACTGCAGCAGGTTCAGTAGCAACAACACTAGTAGCTTGCCTCGGGATTTGGACTGGTGAAACCCGAGCCTTGGCAGCCCGTGCCAACAGCTCGCCCAGAGTCAGGCGTGCTGTGATCTGAGTGGGAAGAGAGGCAGGAGAGTGTGATGACAACCCTGTAGGAGCCGGAAGAGGGGTTGAAGCAGGCAATTTGGACCCAGATGCAGCACTAGCACCAGGAAGAGAAGGGATAGGAGGATGGACTAGAAGAGGATCTGGGAATCCCGGCCCTGAAGAAGAAGAAGAAGAAGAAGAAGAAGAAAGAGGCAGGAAAGGAGTGGCAGAAACTGCCAGAATGAGGATCAGCACCATAAAAAATTAAAAAATAAAATAAAATAAAATAAAAAGAAGCAAGAAGGATAGAACCACATACCCAGATGAGCGATAGATATCCTGAGATATCGGTCCAGCCTAACTCCTTCATAGGCGTCGTTGGAGGGGTACTGCATATTCATATAATTCCTCTCTTGGATCCTCTTAAGAACATCAAGGGACTCCGTGGAGATATCCCCATTGTCCCATTTATCCCTCTTGGTAAATTGGGTAGGGACCGGATACTCAATTCTCCCTATATGCACTGAGTGGCCCCAATCCCTCTCTACCATGACCCATTCATCCTTCCAACTCTGGTTGTACTTCACATTCACCCCGGGTACAATGAACTTCATCTTATTGTAGGCTCTCAAGTAAAATTGGCCCTGGGGTACCAAGTTTGCTACTTGGAAGATGTAGCGGAGCTCGTCAAAACTAGATTCCCTCGCCACATCATTCTTCTCTCACTGTTCTTTCCAGAGAACCAAGAACCCCGTCAAGTGCTTCCATAACCCCAACGAGATTTATAGGGGGGCCAGCTCCAGAGCAACAAGCGCCCTGCTAAATGTGGGATGAAGGCGAAGCCTGACCCCACACTCGAAGGCAGTTGTATGAATGAGAAGGTGGCCTTGAGGAGGGGTGTACACATCATAACCCCAATGAGGGAGAAATGGGGTGATGGTATCAGGGATCCTATAATCCCTCCTCAAGCGAGCCAAAGTGTCAACTGTGTACACTGAATCCAGGATAATCTGGCCATTGTGGAAGGAGGACAGAGGACCAATAAGGACTCCCGTAGAATCATCAGCTGGAATATCATCCTCCTCCTAATAATCAACGTCCTCATCGTCCTCTTCATCGATGTTATAGGTAAAAATCAGCGTAAAGGACACGTCATCACCATAAAAAGCTACATAAGCAGGAGTCATGAGAAGTCAACTTGAAAGCACAGAAACCCCCCCCCCCCCCCCCCCCCCCCCGCCCCGAAGTAATGTACTCGGGAAAGATTAAAGCAACCCGATTACAAATGAAGAGAACCAGCTCGGGAAGCAAAGCCTGCTCAGGCATACTCGGGATTCAATAAAAAAGATAGTCACCAGCATTCACATTCCAAACGCGTGGGCAGAAACAACAACCAGCATCCCCACAATAAGCAACATCCCCACAATAAGCAACGGTGTGGCTGCCCAGAATTCAACAAAGAAACAAATAGGTTTCCTGCAAATAAAAGAGAAGGAATCAGTCCCAAACTCGGACTCAACGAATCAGGAAATATGTTGCACTTAAGAAGGAAATAGAATCCGTCTAGGATTGGGGAATCGCCCGAAACTTGTGCACCACAACACCAAACCCTAGCGGCACCCACAAACCCTAGTAACATTATGTATAAATACCCCTGTAACACACAAAATAAGCGGTACACAAGAACTAGCAAGAGAGACCTGAGTGCAATATTTTGTAATAGCTATTTATAGTGAATTTTGCTTCGTTGCTAAAGCAACAACCCGTGGATGTTTCTCCGGTCATCGGAGTTTTACCACGTATCTTTGTTTGTTACTCTTTTCATCCCTAATATCTTCATCCATTCACATTCATAAACAGAAATAAATCGAAATCAAATCGTTGACTAGGTGACCACGAAAAACCACCGTCAACAATTGGCGCTAGAAGGAGGGGGATCAGAAGACTTGTGAAACAATGGCTGGCGAAGGAGATGGTAGCGATTCCAGATACAGTCAAGGTCTGCCAAATAACGAGCTGGAGGATGACACCACCCTCAATACTGCAGATGCAACTGCAACTGCAACAACGGCAGACCAATCAGCTGCCCTGGCTGGTATCCAACATTTCCCTACAACTAATGAGGACATTGCGCAACGATTTCGTGTTTCTCTGCAGCAACTTATATCATATGCAGCTAGGCAAGGGATTGACCTTTCCACTACGGAGGGTCTAATGTCGCCTCACGATCTGTCCGCCCCAAATCAGCAAGCAACAAGATTGCGTTCCACGGTGGTAATACCAACGCCTGATGCACCCCTAAAAACAAGACGAGATCCTACAGACAGGCCAGAAATTGTGCCCGAAAGGCTAGCTAGAGGTAGTAGGGAGCATAGATAGGAGAATGACTCTGACAGAGGGTATGACCAGGATCGGATGGCCAGGGGTCGAGATCGTCCCAGGAGGTGTACTCACCGGAGAGATCGGTCATCGTCCTCAGAGGTAAGTAATCAGAATCATCATCGCAAGAGCCAAAGGGGCACTGTTCGGTTGCATGGCTTAAACCGAGAACACAGATAAGTGAATCCGGAGGAAAGGGGCCAAAAGCTGACCATAAGTCAGAATTTCAATGCGATGGGGGAGCCAGAAGGAGACAAGGACATACTCATACAGAGTTTGACTCGGGAGGTTCAGAATAATCATCGAAAAATGGATGCTTTAGTCAGGCGATATGGGCGTAATGAGTTGTCAGACGACGAATCCGGAAGCCCTTTCACCAATGGAGTCTTGAGGATGCCTTTCCCGGAGAGATTCAGGATGCCACCCGTGGAGCTGTTCAAGAAAGATACCGATCCAAAAGAACACGTCCAGAGGTATAGGAGCACGATGGCGCAATACGTCCATAATGACGCACTACTATGTTTGAACTTTCCACAAACTCTAGGGGATCTGGGCTCTCGATGGTTCGGTAGATTACTGATCAGTCTATTTCTATGCTTATATTTTGCCCTTTTTGCTTATGTTTATGCGCGTTTCTTGGATCCTTTTGGTGGGTTGATGTGTTTCTTAAGTCTTTGCAGGTCTCTTACCATAGAAATGTTGATCGGATCGTATTCTGGAGATGATGGAGTCAAAAGATGCAGAAAGGGCATTTATTCCCATTTTCCGCGGCCCATGCCGCCCATCAGGCAGGTGCACCGTCGGCAGTGCAACAGGCGCCAGTGAAGTCCCCTTTTCCGCGGCCCATGCCGCTCAAGAGGCAAGTGCATACTCAGCGGCACGCCAAGCGAGCCATTCCAGTTTTGTGGAGTTAGTTTTTCCGCTGCCCATGCACGTGCCTACCCAGCGGCACGTTGAGCGGTGGACCGCCTCCTCGTCCTCTCGTTACTGCAGAAGACCTATAAAAAGAAGGAAAAAGAGAAAATAAAGGAGTCGGCATATAGACAGATAGAGAGGGTTTTAAAAAACCACCATTCATTGATTCTTTTCATTCATTCCATCAGAGGAGATTACTTGGAGCAGGAAGACGACGGAGATCTCAAGTCAGAAGCATCACACCATAATGGGTTCTATCTTCATCTCTTCTATGTTTTTGTTCTCTCCATTGATGTGTAACTAAACCTTTATTAGGGGATTGATGTAACCAATTTTGGACGACTCTATGTAATCAATTAGTCTATCTTTTTGTTAATCAATTGGGTTTTAGTCTTGTCTATTGAATTAATTGCTCAATATTATTGATTCATATTATTTTGTGGCCTCAATTGATATGAGTTTGTGATTTAGTTTATCTTTGAGATTAGGGTTTGGATGTGAATGGCCTTTCCATTTAAATCACAATCATAAGCTTAATAGACTTGAAAATTAATGTTTGCATGGCCTTGTGGCATTGATTTGGCTTAGAGTTTTGTTCATAGGGATTTCATTACTATCACTTGACACATGGCCTTTGTGCGAGTGGTGGGAAGGAGATTCGATCTTAATTGTTTATCAAAACAAGCCCTAAACTTTATTGAAGTGTTTATTGAGACTAATTGAGAGCATTGAGTGTCTAAGAAAGGTGCATCGATTCCCTAATATCTCCTCATATATTCATTCTTTGATTTGTTTATTCGTTGATTTGATTTTTAGTTCAAGTAGTCATAATTTAGGTTAATCCTAGAGTTAAACAATTTTTCCAAAGAAAAGCATTATGCAATTTAGTTTTCGCATTTAGAGTAACCTTTGCTAGATTAATTGGTTTTAACTGATAAAATCGCCGATCCCAGTGAACGAACTTTCTTAATAAATTGAACACAGATTTTACTGCATCAATTTTGGCGCCGCTGCCGGGGATTGGTATAGATTCTATTAGTTGGATCTAGTTAGTTTAGGTTAGGTAGTGTGTGTCATTAGATTTTATTTTTAGTTTTTAGTTATTCTCTTGTTTCATCTTACTTCGTGGTAGTTGTGTTTTTGGTGTTTCAGGTTTTACAGGTGTATGAACGGACGTCGTTCGCTTGGAGGTATTCTGATCCTTGCTAACGACAAGATTGACCGAGTAGGCCGAGTTGCTAGACAATTTGAAGAGTTAGATCCTTTAGTTGAGGATATGGGTGATCGCGGTGAGCAACGTGACCGGGTTATTCGAGCTGAAAGAGAGGATCATGATGAACAAGGTGTTCAGAATAGACAGGAAATTCGAGACAATCCACCGGGTCCTCCAAGACGTGCACTAGAAGATGAGATCAGACTAATGAGAGAGTCTGGACAGCCTATGTTGGGAGACCAACCTCAGCCTATTGTGTTAGATGCCATAGCCAGGAGTTATGAGTTGAGGGGTAGCCATTTAAACATGCTGCCATCTTTTCACGGTTGGGCAACAGAAGACTGCCTCCAGTTTATGAAGGATTATCAAGCTACCGTAGGGAATTTCCCGATGGGCCGATTGACAGAAGAGCAGTTGAGGATGAGGTGTTTTCGGTATTGTATGAAGGACAAGGGCATCAAGTGGTACAATTCAGTAAGGGCAGGATCTTTGAGATCATGGGTTGATGTGTGCACTGCATTCTTCAACAGATTTTTCCCTGCTTCTAAAGCAAAAGAAGTCCGGATCAAGATAGCTAGTTTCAGTGAAGAAGATGGTGAGTCGTTCCATGAAGCATGGTCACGATATAAGGAGCTGTTAGATCAAATTCCCCCTCACATGGTGACAGAGGAGTACAAAGTCCGCACTTTTTATGATGGATTGACACCTTTCACACAGAACATTGTTGACAATGCCTGTGGGGGTATCATTACCAGGAAATCTGCTTCAGAGATTGCTGAGATCTATGAAACTTTGGCTCTAAACTCCCAACATAGAAGTTCAATGGTCAGAAAAGGAGGTAAGTATGAGGTCAACCAGACAACTGGGGTGGAAATTCAGATGCCGAATCTAGCTAAGCAAGTACAAGCTATGATGGCCCAAAACTCGAATAGGGCTCAACAGCAGTTAGGGGTGAACTTAGTGCAAGATGGAGATGGGATACCATTTGAGACAGAGGAGGTTCAAGCTTTCAATTACCAAAGAGGGAGGAACGATCCTTACTCGAATACCTACAACCCTGCATGGCGTAACCATTCGAATTTATCTTATTCTGACCCTAACACTGCTCTTAATAGTCATCAGCTCATTCAACAGAACACTCAGGGAACAAATCAAGGAGGGTACAACAGAGGCACTTACCAAGGTCAAGGTTCCAATAGTCAACCTCAACAATGGAACAATGCAGCTAATAGGGACAGTACCACCTATCAGCCGAAGAAGAGATCTTTGGAAGAAATTGTGACATCCCTTGCTGAGAATACAGAGCGTTTCTCACGTGATACAAATCAGAGAATTAACAACGTTGAGGCATCCATTAAGAATTTAGAAACACAGATGGGGCAAATAGTCGACGCAGTCCGCAAGAATGAACCAGGAAGGTTTCCTAGCCAATCAGAGCAATCCAAGGCATTGACTGTGTTGAGAAGTGGGCGAGTGTTAGACACTGAAGTTGTCAGGGGGCAACAGAAAGAGGGCACCAGGGGATCAGAAGAGGTAAGTGAGAAGGAGACTAACGCAGAAGAAGAAGTAGTGGTAGAGACACCCAAGAAAACCTCAATTTTACATAAGTCATCAGACCCTTATGTTCCACCCCCTCCATATGTTCCACTAATTCCTTTTCCTGGGAGGCTTAAAAGGGACAAGCTTAGCAAGGCTTTCAAAGAAATTTTTGATGTTCTGTCCAAGGTACATGTGAACTTGCCTTTACTTGAGATGATAGAAAAGATGCCTGCCTATGCAAAATTTTTCAAAAGCCTTCACACCAACAGACAGAAATTTGGGCCGAATCATCAGGAATACATAGCAGGTAGTGCTAGTGCAGTTTTACAGAAGGAACTTCCTCCCAAGCTGAAAGATCCGGGCAGTTACTGCATCAATTTTGGCGCCGCTGCCGGGTCGCCAAATGTCATTTGCTATTCTCTGGCATGTTTCGCAACTCTCCGCGAACCGCTGTGATCAGTCTATTTCTATGCTTATATTTTGCCCTTTTTGCTTATGTTTATGCGCGTTTCTTGGATCCTTTTGGTGGGTTGATGTGTTTCTTAAGTCTTTGCAGGTCTCTTACCATAGAAATGTTGATCGGATCGTATTCTGGAGATGATGGAGTCAAAAGATGCAGAAAGGGCATTTATTCCCATTTTCCGCGGCCCATGCCGCCCATCAGGCAGGTGCACCGTCGGCGGTGCAACAGGCGCCAGTGAAGTCCCCTTTTCTGCGGCCCATGCCGCTCAAGAGGCAAGTGCCTACTCAGCGGCACGCCAAGCGAGCCATTCCAGTTTTATGGAGTTAGTTTTTCCGCTGCCCATGCACGTGCCTACCCAGCGGCACGTTGAGCGGTGGACCGCCTCCTCGTCCTCTCGTTACTGCAGAAGACCTATAAAAAGAAGGAAAAAGAGAAAATAAAGGAGTCGGCATATAGACAGATAGAGAGGGTTTTAAAAAACCACCATTCATTGATTCTTTTCATTCATTCCATCAGAGGAGATTACTTGGAGCAGGAAGACGACGGAGATCTCAAGTCAGAAGCATCACACCATAATGGGTTCTATCTTCATCTCTTCTATGTTTTTGTTCTCTCCATTGATGTGTAACTAAACCTTTATTAGGGGATTGATGTAACCAATTTTGGACGACTCTATGTAATCAATTAGTCTATCTTTTTGTTAATCAATTGGGTTTTAGTCTTGTCTATTGAATTAATTGCTCAATATTATTGATTCATATTATTTTGCGGCCTCAATTGATATGAGTTTGTGATTTAGTTTATCTTTGAGATTAGGGTTTGGATGTGAATGGCCTTTCCATTTAAATCACAATCATAAGCTTAATAGACTTGAAAATTAATGTTTGCATGGCCTTGTGGCATTGATTTGGCTTAGAGTTTTGTTCATAGGGATTTCATTACTATCACTTGACACATGGCCTTTGTGCGAGTGGTGGGAAGGAGATTCGTTCTTAATTGTTTATCAAAACAAGCCCTAAACTTTATTGAAGTGTTTATTGAGACTAATTGAGAGCATTGAGTGTCTAAGAGAGGTGCATCGATTCCCTAGTATCTCCTCATATATTCATTCTTTGATTTGTTTATTCGTTGATTTGATTTTTAGTTCAAGTAGTCATAATTTAGGTTAATCCTAGAGTTAAACAATTTTTCCAAAGAAAAGCATTATGCAATTTAGTTTTCGCATTTAGAGTAACCTTTGCTAGATTAATTGGTTTTAACTGATAAAATCGCCGATCCCAGTGAACGAACTTTCTTAATAAATTGAACACAGATTTTACTGCATCAATTTTGGCGCCGCTGCCGGGGATTGGTATAGATTCTATTAGTTGGATCTAGTTAGTTTAGGTTAGGTAGTGTGTGTCATTAGATTTTATTTTTAGTTTTTAGTTATTCTCTTGTTTTATCTTACTTCGTGGTAGTTGTGTTTTTGGTGTTTCAGGTTTTACAGGTGTATGAACGGACGTCGTTCGCTTTGAGGTATTCTGATCCCTGCTAACGACGAGATTGACCGAGTAGGCCGAGTTGCTAGACAATTTGAAGAGTTAGATCCTTTAGTTGAGGATATGGGTGATCACGGTGAGCAACGTGACCGGGTTATTCGAGCTGAAAGAGAGGATCATGATGAACAAGGTGTTCAGAATAGACAGGAAATTCGAGACAATCCACCGGGTCCTCCAAGACGTGCACTAGAAGATGAGATCAGACTAATGAGAGAGTCTGGACAGCCTATGTTGGGAGACCAACCTCAGCCTATTGTGTTAGATGCCATAGCCAGGAGTTATGAGTTGAGGGGTAGCCATTTAAACATGCTGCCATCTTTTCACGGTTGGGCAACAGAAGACTGCCTCCAGTTTATGAAGGATTATCAAGCTACCGTAGGGAATTTCCCGATGGGCCGATTGACAGAAGAGCAGTTGAGGATGAGGTGTTTTCGGTATTGTATGAAGGACAAGGGCATCAAGTGGTACAATTCAGTAAGGGCAGGATCTTTGAGATCATGGGTTGATGTGTGCACTGCATTCTTCAACAGATTTTTCCCTGCTTCTAAAGCAAAAGAAGTCCGGATCAAGATAGCTAGTTTCAGTGAAGAAGATGGTGAGTCGTTCCATGAAGCATGGTCGCGATATAAGGAGCTGTTAGATCAAATTCCCCCTCACATGGTGACAGAGGAGTACAAAGTCCGCACTTTTTATGATGGATTGACACCTTTCACACAGAACATTGTTGACAATGCCTGTGGGGGTATCATTACCAGGAACTCTGCTTTAGTGATTGCTGAGATCTATGAAACTTTGGCTCTAAACTCCCAACATAGAAGTTCAATGGTCAGAAAAGGAGGTAAGTATGAGGTCAACCAGACAACTGGGGTGGAAATTCAGATGGCGAATCTAGCTAAGCAAGTACAAGCTATGATGGCCTAAAACTCGAATAGGGCTCAACAGCAGTTAGGGGTGAACTCAGTGCAAGATGGAGATGGGATACCATTTGAGACAGAGGAGGTTCAAGCTTTCAATTACCAAAGAGGGAGGAACGATCCTTACTCGAATACCTACAACCTTGCATGGCGTAACCATTCGAATTTATCTTATTCTGACCCTAACACTGCTCTTAATAGTCATCAGCTCATTCCACAGAACACTCAGGGAACAAATCAATGAGGGTACAACAGAAGCACTTACCAAGGTCAAGGTTCCAATAGTCAACCTCAACAATGGAACAATGCAGCTAATAGAGACAGTACCACCTATCAGCCGAAGAAGAGATCTTTGGAAGAAATTGTGACATCCCTTGCTGAGAATACAGAGCGTTTCTCACGTGATACAAATCAGAGAATTAACAACGTTGAGGCATCCATTAAGAATTTAGAAACACAGATGGGGCAAATAGTCGACGCAGTCCGTAAGAATGAACCAGGAAGGTTTCCTAGCCAATCAGAGCAAGCCAAGGCATTGACTGTGTTGAGAAGTGGGCGAGTGTTAGACATTGAAGTTGTCAGGGGGCAACAGAAATAGGGCACCAGGGGATCAGAAGAGGTAAGTGAGAAGGAGACTAACGCAGAAGAAGAGGTAGTGGTAGAGACACCCAAGAAAACCTCAGTTTTACATAAGTCATCAGACCCTTATGTTCCACCCCCTCCATATGTTCCACCAATTCCTTTTCCTGGGAGGCTTAAAAGGGACAAGCTTAGCAAGGCTTTCAAAGAAATTTTTGATGTTCTGTCCAAGGTACATGTGAACTTGCCTTTACTTGAGATGATAGAAAAGATGCCTGCCTATGCAAAATTTTTCAAAAGCCTTCACACCAACAGACAGAAATTTGGGCCGAATCATCAGGAATACATAGTAGGTAGTGCTAGTGCAGTTTTACAGAAGGAACTTCCTCCCAAGCTGAAAGATCCGGGCAGTTTCTGCATCAATATCACGGTAGGAGGTACCCAACTTGAAAGAGCAATGCTAGATTTAGGTGCCAGTATTAATTTGATGCCGTATTCTATTTACAAGCAGCTAGGGTTAAATGAGTTGAAGCCTACAACAATGTCACTTCTGTTAGCAGATGTTTCGGTAAGATATCCGAGAGGGCATGTTGAAGATGTTCTGGTCCAAGTTGGGAAACTTATAATTCCTTCTGATTTTGTGGTATTAGACATGGAGGATGTGAGCAAAGAGATTAACATGAGACCTGTTCTTTTGGGTAGACCGTTCATGGCAACAGCAAAGACATTTATTGATGTGCAGAATGGAAAACTTTCAATGACAGTGTTAGATGAGACAGTGGAGTTCAAACTTTTTGAAGCATCATCATACCCTGCCGGAGCTGATGATTGTTCATTCATCGAGGTTTTAGACCCTGGGGTTGATGGAGTATTCAAGGATGAGGATTTGGCAGATTGGGATTGGGATGATCAAGACGACATGACTGAAGATAGTTCTGAACTAGGTGAAGAAGAAGTTGCAGACTTCCAAGTTTCAACTGTCAGTTTTGCCAATGATCCACCACCAAAGTTGGAGCTCAAGGAGTTACCAACAACTCTGAATTATGTGTATCTAGGTGATTATGAGACATACCCGGTAATTGTTGCTTCAGAATTGCAGAGTACCGAGGAAGAAAGGCTCATTGGGGTTCTACAGAAACATAAGTCAGCTATAGGATGGTCAATTGAAGATATCAAGGGAATCAGTCCAACAATTTGCATGCACAAGATATTTCTCGAAGAAGAGTCTAGACCGTCAAGAGAAGCCCAGAGGAGATTAAATCCGATAATGAAAGAGGTAGTGAAGAAAGAGGTCCTGAAACTTTTACAAGTGGGGATAATTTATCCCATATCAGACAGTAAGTGGGTCAGCCCGATTCACGTGGTTCCTAAGAAATCAGGTATTACCGTGGTTCGCAATGAGCAGAATGAGTTGGTTCCACAGAGGCTTCAGACAGGATGGAGGGTGTGTATCGACTACAGGAAGCTGAACACTGCTACTAGAAAAGACCACTTCCCTCTTCCATTCATAGATCAAATGCTCGAGCGATTGGCAGGGCACAGTCACTATTGTTTCCTCGACGGGTACTCAGGTTACAATCAGATAGCTATCACACCAGAAGATCAAGAAAAAACTACTTTCACTTGTCCATTTGGGACATTCGCATACAGAAGGATGCCATTCGGTCTCTGCAATGCACCAGTTACTTTTCAGAGGTGTATGATGTCAATATTTTCAGATATGTTGGAAGAGATCATTGAGGTATTCATGGATGACTTCTCAGTGTTTGGGGATTCATTTGATTTGTGTTTGCACAACCTTACCTTAGTCCTTAAGAGATGCGAGGAGAACAATTTGGTGTTGAACTGGGAAAAGTGCCACTTCATGGTACAACAAGGGATAGTTCTGGGACATGTGATTTCAAGAAGAGGAATTGAAGTGGACAAAGCTAAGGTGGAGGTGATCAGTAGTTTACAACCTCCAAAATCTGTGAAAGATGTGCGGTCTTTTCTTGGGCATGCGGGTTTTTACAGAAGATTTATAAAGGATTTTTCGAAGATAACAAGGCCCTTATGTTTGCTTCTACAAAAAGAAACTGAGTTCGAGGTGACTGAAGAGTGCATGGTAGCTTTTAACACTTTGAAGAGTGCATTGACCACCGCACCAGTAATAATTCCACCTAATTGGGAATTGCCCTTTGAATTGATGTGTGACGCTTCAGATTATGCTATCGGAGCTGTTTTGGGGCAGCGAGTAGATAAGGTTCCGCACGCAATATACTATGCTTCTCGAACCTTAAATGACGCTCAATTGAACTACTCAACAACTGAGAAGGAGCTCCTAGCAGTAGTCTTTGCATTGGAGAAATTCCGAACGTACTTGGTGGGCGCCAAAGTCATTGTATATTCGGACCATGCAGCCCTTCGTCATCTTCTTCAGAAAAAGGATGCCAAACCTAGATTGATTCGGTGGATCCTCCTGCTACAAGAATTTGACTTGGAGATACGAGACAAGAAAGGTAGTGAGAACGTGGTTGCTGATCATCTAAGCAGGTTAGTACGGGTAAACCCGGATGAGGTAGACATATTGCCATTGCATGAGAAGTTTTCGGATGAACAATTGTTGGCTGTAATGGATAGTGAACCATGGTATGCTGATCTGGTTAACTATTTGGTAAGTGGGGTAGTCCCAGAGGATTTGAACTCACAAGGAAGAAAAAGGTTCATTACAAAAGCGAAAAAATACTTTTGGGATGACCCTTATTTGTACACTCATGGTCCTGATTCTGTGATAAGAAGATGTGTTCCTGAGTCAGAGCAGATAGACGTTTTGAAATTTTGTCACGAGCTGCAATGTGGAGGACATTTTGGTGCAAGAAAAACAGCCTTGAAAGTGTTGCAATCTGGATTCTTCTGGGAATCGTTACATAAAGATACAGTCCGGTTTTGTTTGGCATGCGACAGATGCCAACGTACGGGGAGCATAAGTAAGCGAAATGAGATGCCCTTATCTGGAGATTTGATAATAGAGCTTTTTGATGTCTGGGGCATAGATTTCATGGGACCATTCCCACCATCTTGTGGTTATAGTTACATCTTGGTAGCAGTTGATTATGTGTCAAAATGGGTAGAAGCAAAGGCCACAAGGAATAATGATGGTCAAACTGTGGTGAAATTTGTGAGGGAGACGATATTTGCAAGATTCGGGACTCCTAGAGCTATCATTAGCGATGGAGGTACGCATTTTTGCAACAGATCCTTTGCTGCACTTTTGAAGAAATATGGTGTAAGGCATAAGGTTGCTACACCATACCACCCACAGACTTCAGGACAGGTTGAGGTCAGCAACAGACAAATAAAGAGTATCCTAGAGAAGACTGTCAATTCCACTCGAAAGGATTGGGCGTTGAAGTTAGATGATGCATTGTGGGCCTACAAGACAGCTTTCAAGATGCCTATTGGGATGAGTCCATATAGGTTGGTCTTTGGGAAGGCGTGTCACCTTCCAGTAGAACTCGAGCATAGAGCCTTATGGGCAGTCAAGAAGTTGAACTTTGATTATGACAAGGCCGGTGAGGAGAGGAAACTTTAGCTGTGTGAACTCGAGGAATTTCGCTTGGAAGTGTATGAAAGTGCAAAACTATACAAGGAAAAGACTAAGTTGATACATGACAAGATGATAGTGCATAAAGACCTTCGTCCCGGTATGCAAGTGCTGGTGTTCAACTCCCGGCTGAAGCTGTTTCCCGGTAAGTTGAAGTCTAGATGGTTTGGACCATTCAGGGTCACACAAGTTTTTCCCCATGGAGCTGTATAAGTGCAAAACGAGAAGAATGGCAACATGTTCAAGGTAAATGGGCATCAGGTTAAGCCTTACATTAAGGATTTCGGAGCTGTCGTTCGATTGGAGGATTCCGTGCTTATAGAGCCGTAGAGCTCTCACACGTCTTGCCTAGACGCTAAATAAAGCGCTTGGTGGGAGGCAACCCACATAGGTAACATTTTTTTTTTTTTTTCTCTTTCGTTTATTTTCTTTAGATTAATTTGAGTCAGTAATTAGTGTGAGTCGTCTGTTTAGTGAAGAGTATTATTCAATCCAGGTTTGGGGGAATCGAGATTTCCAGTTGTGTTGAGCTGTGTGCAGTTATGTTTTATGTGTGCTTGTTTGTTTTGGTCAGACTCAGGTTCGAACTGCACATTTTTGGGAATTAACGCTTGATAGACCGCTCAAGGTGCCTATGCCTGAGCCGCGGTACACTCAACGTTGCAACACTTGAATGGTTCGCAGCCTAGATCGCTGAGGAGGCACATGCACAGTCCGCGGTAATGAGAGACCTGACTTCCTAGAAAATAAACCGCTCAAGGGACCGCTCAAGAGGCTCTCGATGAAATAAGGCCTGTCACATTTTCAGAAATTACCGTGGCCCATACCGCTGAAGAGGAACATGCATGGACAGCGGTGCCTCCAGCGTGAGTAACACTGGAATGGTTCGCAGCCTAGACCGCTGAAGAGACAGGTGCACAAGCCGTGGTCCTTGAAAGTTGACAACACTGGAATGGCTCGCCTGGTAGACCGCCCATGATGCATTTACCTGCCAAGCGGTACGCCCAGCGGTCCAATTAATAAAACGGTGCGTTGGACTCTCCAGGTAAGTTTTTTTTTTCCCTTTACCGCTGACCGGACCGCTGCCCATGCAGCGTGTCTCGTCAGCGGTTGGTCCAACTTTGCCCTACTCTATTAAAAAGTGGCGAGCAGTTTTGTGGGTCTCATTTGACCCACAAACGGCTGCACATTTTTGTTCTCTCTTCCTCCTCTTCCTTTTCTTCTCTCTCAATTTCTCTCCATAGTCTCTACTCTCCTAAATTCGACTACAAGGTATGCTTTCTCTTCTCTCTTCTATTTTACTTTAATGGCATTAACTTATGAAGTTTTGATTTTACAATGTGGTATGAAGAGATTGAGAGTTTTTCATGCTCAAATTCGGATTCTATGTCTTAATCACCAATGGGCTTTGTTCAAATTGATCTATTTAGCATGATTAAGTTTATTGGGTTGTGTTTTTCACTTGGTATGTAAGGAATTCCGAATATTGTTGTTCTTAGGAGAGTTTGAATGTTTTTGCTTGAATAATGGTTGCCATGCTTGATTTTGAAGGATATATTTGGTTTAGATGAACTTGCATGTGATTTATTTGGTGTTGCATGTGATTTATATGGTATTATAAAAATATTTGGAGCTGAATTTTGAAACGAAATGCTGCCGAATTTTTGGTAGAAATTTGTGTGTAATTTTGGCTTGTGTTATCTGCAGATGGCAAGGACTGCTATAGGGAAGCGTCCTCGGGTCAGTACATCCGATAAGGGGAAACAAAAGGCATTGCCAAAACAAGCACAACACAAGGACTTTAAGAGTCGGTTCAGCAATTTCCTCAGGCGACCTTGGATTATTGAGAGGGGAATTGATGTAAAGAGTTTGGTACAGACACCTGTTCCACAGATGGTTACAGACCGCGGATGGGGTGGATATGTTGCACGCCCACCAAGGCCGAACAGGGGGATTGTGACAGAGTATTATGCTAGTGCTGTACCAGGGAGACTGTTGGTTGGAGAACCAGTTTTAGTGCAGGGTGTTGAGGTTCATATAACTCCGGAGGCCATTAATCAGTACTTTGACGCTCCGGAGGTGGCTATCAGTAACGGTCGAGGGATAGAGTATATTGCAGATCTTGACCCCTATAGAGGACGAGTGGCTGCAGGCCTTAGGATGGATGGACAGGCGGAATGGGGTACATTAGTGAAGCTGTACCAGCGCGACACGCATGCCGATGTTGCCTTTTGGAACCTTTTCCTGACATACTCACTGATGCCATCTCAGCACCGTTCAGAGATCTTTTATGACCAGGCCCGTGTGTTGCTACGTTTGAGGTCAGGTGGCCTTATCAATATTGGACGGGTGATTTTCAATGCCATTCAAGACGCCAGTGCGCACGATGACCAGTCCATGGTTTTTCCGTGTTTGATCACTGCTTTCTGCAGACAGGTAGGCATTGATGTGAGTGCAGGGTTAGAGAATCATGACCCGAGTATGATGAACTTGACGAACTGGAACCAGCAGTTAGTCCTGAAGGGCCTTCCTCCTATTGGGAATTATGGGGAGAGAAGACGTCGCCGAGAGGAGCGAGAGGCACGAGAGGCTGAGGCAGCTGCACTTTTACAAGACCAGCCTCAAGGGGCACCACAGGCCCCTCAGATAGGCGGAGCTCAGCCAGGAGGTGATCCATTTACCACTCTTTTGCAGGCTATGCAGACGCATATGGATTTGCGCTTCGCGCAGTTGGAGGGTCGATTAGATACTCGTTTTGACACTATTGAGACTAACATAGAGGAGCTGCGTGGGATGCTGACTAGCCGGTCTTCTGTGGCTAGTGGGAGTGGAGTGCCATTTTAGTCCCCTATGCTTGACCAGGATCCTTTTGCAGCCGGTGGATCAGGTGTCGAGCCGCAGGACTTTGACCAGCGGACCCCGATTTTGAACTTTGATGATGAGCAGCAGATGCAGGATGACACAATAGACTCCGATCAGGGGACCGAGATCTTACAGCTCTCCGATGAGGATGGAGGAGATTAGCAAGCTATGATTTTTTTTTTTCTTTTGTTTTTCTCTTTTTCTTTTTGAACTTTTATTTGCTTTTGATTTTCTTTTGTTTTTCTTGCCTGTTTTTTCTTGCTTGTCAACATTGAGGACACTGTTGAGTTTAGGTTTGGGGGTATGTTGAGTCTTGGGTCATGTCTTTCAGTGTTTTAGAGTCTGTCGTTCCTGCAATAACCTTGATGAGATATTTTGGTATTTGACTTTGAAATGATATGCTTAAATCACTGGGTTTAAACTAACATCTTGCCACTTAGAGTATTGCATTGCATTTTCAAAATTTATGACATGCTCTGGATGTGATAGTGGATAGGATGCCTAGTTGGATTGCCATGATTAATAGTGGAGACTACCCTGTGAGTTCACTAAGCCAAAGTGCGTACATAAATGACATATATGAGGGATTATTTTGTTTCTACTCTTTAAACACTCAATAGGTTCTTAGCTTTAGATTTGATCTCTATAGGTTGAACATTGAGCATTATAGAGCATTCATCATAAAAGATTTTCACATGTAATCTTTGATCTTGAGTAAGTCGAACCAGTGGAAGTGATGTTAGACTATGTGTGCATGAACTAATTAAAAGGCCTGTAATATTTCCTACCTATGTGTGTGTGCTCCATAGCCCTGTTTGAAGCCAAACACTGATTGCCTTTTCTTTCTTCACCACATTTACTGTAACCCATGTAAGCCATATTATAGCCATACCTGTTAACTTGGGATCATGCTTTGAGATGGTAAAGAAGGTTGAAGAGTTCGCATAAGAAGTTGTGCGAAAGTGATACGAGTCAAATGAAGAATGAGCTGCATTCAATCCAAATGTAAGAGGCAAGGTTATAGTTTTTGTATTTTGTCTATTAAAAAAAAAAAAAAAAAAGAGAAAAAGAAAGTTTTACCACCAAAATGAATGGTGAGTTGCGTATGCCAGAAAAAGAATCTAAGGAACACAACATGTCAAAGGACTTAAGTGTTGTATCTACTCTCGAAGGAGTGGGCAAAAGTGAATGGTGAATTAAGGGAACATCAATGAATGGTAAGTGGCATTATTCCACTTGCAAAGAAAGTCAATGAAGACCTAAGAGCTTGTGCCAAGCCGTAAAGGTAACTGAAGACTCTCACTGAATGATCCTAGGGTTTTGAACTCCTACATCCCGTTCCTTTCTAACCTTCACCCAATAGCCCCATTACAACCTAATGAAAAGTCTAATTGATCTGCTGGTTATCCTTGCTATGAAAGTAGAAGTGTATGTGTGTTTATCTTGCTCATAATGATTCGATTCTTTTCATGAGATCTTTGCATTCAAATCAAGCGTTCTTTCAATGACATATTCATATGCGATTATAATTTGAAATTTCTTGTGCATAACTTCTTTCGCATATGCTTGATGAGTTTATTTGCCTAGGTTCTGTGAGAAATATGAGCGATATCTGGTGAGGCTTAGAGTCAAGGCGAATTACATCTATGGCGTTCGGCAAAGTGTTCTTGATGCTAGAATATCTTGAGTTTGGGCTTTTCATCTAAAACTGAGCAATGCATTCAAATTTGTGACATAATGTTAGTCTTTACCTATTGGCTTTTGCATGCATTGTTTCAATCTGAGCATTAATCGATTGCATCTCGAATGATTGGTTTTGTGGGATATGTTTGTGGGTGTCATAGCTGAGAACCCTCAGGAGACAACACTCCTCCTACTAGGGACACCTAGAGGTTTAAAGGCTTGTAGCATGTGCTCAATGCTATCGCGTTCCCTGCGCAAGTGGCTTTATTAGGATTTAGTTTTTCAGTTTAGGAATGTTTGGTTTTGCTCGAGGACTAGCAAAAGATAGGTTTGGGGGTATTTGATCAGTCTATTTCTATGCTTATATTTTGCCCTTTTTGCTTATGTTTATGCGCGTTTCTTGGATCCTTTTGGTGGGTTGATGTGTTTGTTAAGTCTTTGCAGGTCTCTTACCATAGAAATTTTGATCGGATCGTATTCTGGAGATGATGGAGTCAAAAGATGCAGAAAGGGCATTTATTCCCATTTTCCGTGGCCCATGCCGCCCATCAGGCAGGTGCACCGTCGGCGGTGCAACAGGCACCAGTGAAGTCCCCTTTTCCGCGGCCCATGCCGCTCAAGAGGCAAGTGCCTACTCAGTGGCACGCCAAGCGAGCCATTCCAGTTTTGCAGAGTTAGTTTTTCCGCTGCCCATGCACGTGCCTACCCAGCGGCACGTTGAGCGGTGGACCGCCTCCTCGTCCTCTCGTTACTGCAGAAGACCTATAAAAAGAAGGAAAAAGAGAAAATAAAGGAGTCGGCATATAGACAGATAGAGAGGGTTTTAAAAAACCACCATTCATTGATTCTTTTCATTCATTCCATCAGAGGAGATTACTTGGAGCAGGAAGACGACGGAGATCTCAAGTCAGAAGCATCACACCATAATGGCTTCTATCTTCATCTCTTCTATGTTTTTGTTCTCTCCATTGATGTGTAACTAAACCTTTATTAGGGGATTGATGTAACCAATTTTGGACAACTCTATGTAATCAATTAGTCTATCTTTTTGTTAATCAATTGGGTTTTAGTCTTGTCTATTGAATTAATTGCTCAATATTATTGATTCATATTATTTTGTGGCCTCAATTGATATGAGTTTGTGATTTAGTTTATCTTTGAGATTAGGGTTGGATGTGAATGGCCTTTCCATTTAAATCACAATCATAAGCTTAATAGACTTGAAAATTAATGTTTGCATGGCCTTGTGGCATTGATTTGGCTTAGAGTTTTGTTCATAGGGATTTCATTACTATCACTTGACACATGGCCTTTGTGCGAGTGGTGGGAAGGAGATTCGTTCTTAATTGTTTATCAAAACAAGCCCTAAACTTTATTGAAGTGTTTATTGAGACTAATTGAGAGCATTAAGTGTCTAAGAGAGGTGCATCGATTCCCTAATATCTCCCCATATATTCATTCTTTGATTTGTTTATTCGTTGATTTGATTTTTAGTTCAAGTAGTCATAATTTAGGTTAATCCTAGAGTTAAACAATTTTTCCAAAGAAAAGCATTATGCAATTTAGTTTTCGCATTTAGAGTAACCTTTGCTAGATTAATTGGTTTTAACTGATAAAATCGCCGATCCCAATAAACGAACTTTCTTAATAAATTGAACACAGATTTTACTGCATCAATTACCAGCAGCGAGCATAAGCAGCTTCAGCGAACTAAGTAAAGCCTTCTCAAGGCAGTTCCTCGGGAATGTACACAGGAAGAAATCAGTGGCTCACTTGTCCCAGCTCAAACAGGGAAAAGACGAGTCGTTGAAAAAATACTTGGGCAGGTTCGGTCAGGAAGTGTCGGAAATAGGGAGTGCGAACGATGAAGCCATCATTGCAGCCTTCATCAACACCATCTTTGGTGGGCCAGCAACGGGCAAAAGTAACAGGGAGAGAACCCAGGAAATTCGGGAAGCCATGGAAGCCCGAAGAGACCTCGACGTCAACTCCATTGAACCTGATTCGAAAAAGATCAAGGAAGGTTAGGATCCAATCATCTTCACAGAGGCTGATTCTCACGGAGTAGACGTAAAACCAAATGATGCGTTGGTCATCAGTGCTCGAAATGGGCACAGGGAGGTTCATCAGATCTTGATTGATAATGGAAGCTCAATGGATATATTAAGTGCAGAGGTGTATGATCAGTTAAGACTAGATAGAAAAGACTTACAGGCCTTTCATACCCCACTCAGAGGGTTGGCGGGGCAGAGGTAAGGTCACTCGGCACAGTAAAATTACCAGTGAAGATCGGGAAGGCCCCTTGTCAGAAGACAGTGTTACTCGATTTTGTGGTAGTAGATATAGAGAATTGGCCATACAATGCCTTGCTCGGCAGACCATTCCTGAATAAAACAAAGGTAGTAACGGCAACGTATGCCCTCGTGATGAAATTCCCGACTGAGTATAGGGTAGGCGTGGTCAAGGGATCACAAGAGATGGCGCGAAAGGCGAATCTGCTAGTTTACAAGGATAGGGAAGTACATCAATTATACACCATATCAGCCGAGCAAACCAATGAACCTAAGGAGCAAGCAGAAGCACCGAAGGAATTCGAACTAGACCCTAGAGAAGAGCCTGAAAATAAAAAAGATGAGCCGACCGAAAAAGTGATATTAGACCCGGATGAGCCGAGTAAGATAGTGAAGATAGGAGCAAGCCTATACGGGGACATCAAAGCCAAACTCATCACATTGCTGAGGGAATACCGGGATGTTTTCGCTTAGAGTCATAAAGATATGCTCGGGATAGACACAAAGGTGAAATCTCATTATCTCTCCATCGACTCGGGGTTCCGCCCAGTGGTACAAAAGAGAAGATTGTTCAATCCAGAGAGAAGCATCGCAATCAAGAAAGAGGTGGAGAAGTTTCTTTCTGCAGGGTCAATAACGGAAGTCAAATACCCGGAGTGGGTGGCCAATGTGGTGTTGGTCAAGAAAAAGAACAATCAATGGAGGATGTGTGTGGATTTCACAGATTTAAACAAAGCTTGTCCGAAAGACTGCTTCCCACTGCCAAGGATCGACCAATTGGTAGATGCGACAGCAGGACATGAACTGTTGAGTTTCATGGACGCTTACTCGGGATACAATCAGATCCGGATGAATAAGGCAGATGAAGAAAAAAACAACTTTTATCACGGATCAGGGATTGTATTGCTACAAGGTGATGCCATTCGGATTAAAGAATGCTGGGGTGACATACCAGAGGTTGGTGAACAGGATATTCGCTTGGCAGATTGGGAGAAACATGGAGGTCTATGTGGACGACATGTTGACCAAAAGCACCACGGCGGAAAGACATTCAGAAGATTTGAAGGAAACTTTTGATGTCCTGAGAAGGTACAAGATGAAACTCAACCCAAGTAAATGTGTGTTCGGAGTACCGTCAGGGAGGTTTTTAGGGTTTCATGTGCACCAAAGAGGAATTGAGGTAAATCCCGAGAAGATTAAAGCTTTAGAAGAAATGGTCTCACCAAAGACATTGAATGACGTGCAGAGGCTGACGGGATGTCTTGCATCACTCAACCGGTTCATAGCCAAATCAACAGACAAATGTGCCCCATTCTTCAGAGCAATAAAAAGGGGAAAAGGGCTCGAATGGAGTAAAGAATGTGAAACAGCTTTTCAGAAGTTGAAAGAGTATTTAGGAAGAGCACCCATTCTTTCAAAACCGGTAGCCGGGGAGACACTGTACCTATATCTCTCGGTTACAGAAGTGGCGACAAGTTTGGTATTGATTCGGTTGGAGGAAGGAGTACAAAGGCCAGTGTATTACACAAGCAAGGCGTTGCTACCGGCCGAAACTAGGTATTCGCCAGTTGAAAAAATAGCGCTGGCCCTTGTTAGGTTGATAATTAGTGTTGGCATTAATTCCATATCAAAACGTGTTTAACTTGTAATGTTTAGTGGTTAGTAATTGAAGAATTTCGAAGACGAAGGACGTCTCAACCACAATTGGTTCAAGTTGCCGGCTTTTAAGAGATTTGGGCATTATCGGTCGACAAAGGTATTCAAAGACCTCTTATCTCTTACAAGGCTAGGCACACACTCACACATATCATTCTTGTGTGTTCCTTCATGATTTAATTTCATTTACATTTCACTTTCACACACTTGGCAAAATATGCTCATGCATTCATATTTAGTTAATAAACTTTGTGTTTTGCATTTTCTAGGACTATGTCCGGAAACTAGCATATGTGTGTGTCTTTGTGTTTGTATGTTTCCATATTTTGTGTTTAGGACTTGAACATGTTCTTATTCAATGCCTTATTGAGTTCCGATCATTTCGGTTACTCGTTCATAAGGTTTCGAGTCCAAACAAGTTGACTATGCTACTTTACGTTCTCTTTCGTTGAGTTGACTTCATCGATGATTTCCGAGATGATTTCTCAACCGTTTTTCAAAGTTGTATAGTCTTCGTCGTGCGTGAGAGAGTCATGGTTTGTAATCCGAAAACGAATTCAAATTCAGAGTTCGGACGCCCGAGATACAGGCCGACGAACCGAGGGAGCGCGCGAGAGGACAGCCCAGGCCGTGGGCCACATGGGCTGGCAGTGGTTGAGGCCGTGGGCCCCACGGCCTGGAGCAGCCTCTGCTCCCGTGTGGGCCACGCACCCCCCACTGCCAGGGGGTGATGTGGCACCACGTGATTGGCCGAAAAGGTCTCTCTCTCTCCTCCTATTTCTTCCCTCTCTCTCTCCATTTTGAAATCTAAGAAGAAATTTTCAGAAAATCCCGTCAGAATTCTCTCCAATTTTTCCAAACTTCAAAACACCATATCTTCCTCATCCGGAGTCGGATTTGAGTGATTCAAGTTGAAGAGTGTTCGTATTTGAGTCCTCTAACATCTCCAAGTGGTTTGGTGGCTGTTTGATCGTGATTTCCAGTGGTTGGACACTGATTTCCGAACCAGCTGCAGAATCCGAGGTATGAGTCTCAACTTTGGGATTTCTTGTTATTTGACCTTCCATTTGCTTGGGGTTTCTTCTTCTATATCTATGTTATTGTTTGGTAAAAGCTATTTGGAAAGATAGCTTGATTATCATTCTAATTGAAACTCAATTTGTGGACTAATGTTGACTAGATTCTATGATTCTAAGTTTTACATATGTTTGTGAGTTGTATTGTGATTAGAATGGCATCTTAGGTTGTTTGATACTTAATTGAATTAATTTTGTGTTAAAATGACTTTGAGATTTGATTTGATCCTTTGATTGATAAAATCTAGGATTTGTGTATTTGTGTGTGATTTAGAGAATATAGGTTTTGATTGATGTAAATCTCAAAACCTTGCTCTATATTTTTGTCTAGTATATTGATTGATTTTAATCTCATATATCTAGCATTTAATTGTATATTGATAGCATCTTGAATTTGTACTTCATGAACATATTGTGATTCAAGTGTTATGTGTGTGAATGAGACTTTGAGTGTATGTGTTAAGTGTTTCACATGCTTAGGTTTCTATTCATGTATTTTTGCATCTAGACTTGATTATTTGTGATTTCACATGTTTAGGTCTATTTGTGCCATAGAATGTATTGATCACATGTTCTATGTTGTATTGATTGTTTGCATCATTTGCATTCACATGATCACACTAGGAAGTCCTTGTAAAAGGCATGAAGTCTTGGTTAGAGTCGGGATGACTCGGATAGCCAAGCAAGAAGTCTTGCCTAGAGTCGGGATGACTCGGATAGGTAAGCAAGGAGTCATGGCTAGAGTCGGGAGGACTCAGATAGTCATGCATGGGAGGCTCCCTAGAGGCAAGAGTGCCTTGGATAGGGAGTTGGCTATTGTATTGGTAGGCCTAGGCGTATGGTTAGACATAGAGTCCGATAGAGCGGGGTACACGGGAGGTGTATGCACTCTTGAGGAATTTCTAATCTACCATCGATGTTGGTTGTGTGTGGTGTCCAATATATGGTGGTTCCGCATCATTGAGGGATTTCACACTTTCCAATAGGGTTGGGTAGGCTTAGACTTCACTAGGTTGGGTGAGCTAAAGATTGGTCACTTTGTGAATGTTCTATGTTTACTTTCCAATAATAAAGTACCCAATGGTTGTAGTTCAACCCGTGGATGTTTCCTCCTTGGAGGTTTTACCACGTTAAAAAATCCCTTGTGTTAATTCTTCATATCTCTTTCTCTTATATTTTAATTGTATATTTTATTGTCTTGATTCATAATATTCACATGTGATGTATTGTGAAGCAAGACATTGTATAGTGTGATTAGTATATTCATTCCTTAGATCAATTTTGTATCTTTGATTCTTTTGTATATTGTAATTTTTGTTTAGTGACATTTTGTTCACTCTTGTAACATATTGAACATCTTATGAAATACAAGCTTATTTTGTTGTTATGTTTATTTGCAATTTTACCTCACATAATTTGTTGATATACTTAGACATTGCTCTTATGATTGTATTATCGTATTGTCTATGTATGTCTTCCTTGGCTTATTGTGTTGTGTGTAAGGTTACCTTGAGGGACAAACGAATGTTTGTTCAAGGGTTTGAAAAAGGTGTAAAAACCTATTCACCCCCCCTCTAGGTATGCTTTAAGCAATTTAACTTCGTTTGTGTACATTCAGCCCTGATCACAGTAGCCAGGAAGTTGAGGCCATATTTTCAAGTGCATACAATAGAGGTATACACGAATTGCCCGTTGAAACTCATCCTCCAAAAGCTGGAGCTGTCAGGAAGATTAACCAAGTGGGCAGTGGAACTCAATGAATTCGACATCAGGTACATGCCAAAAGCAGCAATCAAAGGGCAGGCAGTGTCAGATTTTATAGCAGAATTCACCGAGCCGGATGCCGAGGTAAGGAGGATAATGGAAGATGAACAGGCGAGTGAATTTCAATGGAAGTTGCATGTAGACGGGTCATCAAACACACATGGCAGTGGGGCGGAAATAGTCATAACAACCCGGAATGAGACGCTGTGGAGTGTGCCATGAGGTTCGATTTCAAAGCAACCAACAATCAAGCAGAGTATAAAGCTTTGTTGGCCGACTTGAGGGTCTGTATAGCATTGGGAGCAGATGAGTTGGAAATTTATAGCGACTCACAAGTTGTGGTTAACCAAGTATTGGACGAATACCAGGCAAGGGAAGAACACATAATAGCTTACTTGGACATCGCAAAGAGGTTGCTCAGAAAGTTTAAAATGTACAAAATCTGTCAGATTCCTTAGGAAGAGAACGAAAAAGCAGATGCCTTGTCAAAATTAGCTTCAGCCACCATGAGCATCAGGTCCAAAGCAATACCGATGGCGCACCTGACTAAACAGAGTACAGCAGAACCCGAGGAAGTCATGATAACAGAGATCCGACCAAGCCTAGGTGATTGGACAGCCCAGCTCAGAAAGTACTTGGAGGAAAACGTATTACCGGAAGATGCTGTGGAAGCTAAACGCATCAAATACAAGTCAACCCGATACACAATTCTAAAGGGAGAATTATACAGGAGAGGGTTCTCAAAGGTACTACAAAGGTGTGTTGCCGGCGAAGAAACCAGAAAAATCCTAAAAGATGTTCACAGTGGGGTATGCGGGAACCATACTGGAGGTAAGAGCCTAGCACACAAGGTACTTAGACAAGGATTCTACTGGCCGACCCTGTTAGCAGAGGCGCAGCGATTCGTAGAGAGTTGCGAAACATGCCAGAGAATAGTAAATGACATTCGGCGACCCCCAGAATTACTCAGAAGCTTAACCTCACCTTGGCCTTTTGCCATGTGGGGCCTCGATCTAATAGGACCAATGCCTATAGGACCAAAGGGAGGTGCAAAGCACGCTATTGTGGCAATGGACTACTTTACCAAGTGGGCAGAAGTAGAGGCACTTGCACATCACCGAGGCAAACATCACTAGCTTTGTCAGAAAGAACATAATATATAGGTTCGGGATCCCAAGCATCATCATAACAGACAATGGGACCCAATTCGACAACATCAAGTTCAGAGATATGTGCGAAGAGTATAAGATCGCAAACTACTACGCATCACCTGCTCACCCTCAAACCAATGGCCAGACCGAAGCTGTGAACAAAGTGATTAAGCACACACTAAAAGCAAAGTTGGAGGCAAAGAAAGGCAGCTGGGCGGACAAACTACCCGAGGTACTATAGGCATACCAAACAACCGTAAGGTCATCCACAGGGGAAACTCCTTTTGCACTGGCATTTGGAACGGAGGCTGTTATCCCAGCAGAAATAACTTTTACATCCCCTAGGGTTCAACTATACAGCCCCGAGCACAATGTAAACATGCTGCAGCAGAACTTAGACGAACTCGAGAAAGTCAGGGATGCAACACAAATAAGAAATGCCGCGTACCAGCAAAGGGCTGCAAGGTACTATAATTCCCATGTTCGGGAGCGTAGATTTCAGCTCGGAGATTTAGTACTAAGGAGAGTATCCCTGAATACCAAAGACAAATCAACAAGATCCCTTGCCGACAAATGGGAGGGGCCATACATCATCAAAGGAATCGCGGGGCACAGGGCCTACATGATAGCCCGACCAGAGGGTAGCTTGGTACCCCGACCATGCAACGCACAATATCTCAAGACTTTCTACCCCTAAGGAACCCATCCTTGTTTATGTTAATTTATTCTGCTTTAGTTCAGTTTTAGCTTCACAATTGATTACTTCAGATTTATTTGTTGATTTCATTGCCATGTTGATTATCTAATAAAGATCAGTTGCTAATAAAAAAGTTATTCAGCGGAGTAGATAGCTTCCATGATCAAAGAGCAACACTTCAACAACGGCCACTTAAAATCTGACCAAATAAACTCCAAAAAAGAATAAAATTCGGGTGCTATAAAGCCGCGAAAGAGCGGACGAGTAGTGCTCGAAGGGTGAAAAAGCTAAAGTAGCGTGCCCGCCTAGTTAAGATGATGCGAATGCATCCCTTAAGCAAAAAGGCAAAACCGAGGCACCAGGATAACTGGAAAACTGCTCGGAACACCGCTAGAAAGGCTAGTGAGATGCGCAGCCGTGTTGGCCGGTATATATTACCCCAACGATTCGATGAAACCTTGCACAAACAAAATCGGGATACGTCTTAGATGACTTGTGCAAGGACCTTAACGTATGGTCGTGGTGAGCCTCGGCGTAACGTTGAGGTAAAACGACCTTAATAAAAGGCCGAAAAACAAATGCCAGTTAAATAAGATACTTGGTTAAGTTAATTAAAAGCCAGTTAAATAAGATACTCGGCCGAATCAATTAAATGCCAGTTAAATAAGATACTCGGCTGAATTAATTAAAAGCCAGTTAAATGAGATACTCGGCTGAATTAATTAAATGCCAGTCAAATAAGATACTCAGCTAAATTAATTAATTGCTAGTTAAATAAGATACTTGGTTAATTAATTTAACGAAAAGCCTCAGCCAAAGTAAGATTAAGGATTTCCAAAAATCCATAAAGATATCCGAGTGCAGGGAAGTTAGAAACAGCGGAACAACGTAAGAATTAAAGATTCATATATATACGAGTAAAGGTGAATACAAAGATCATTACAAGAAATTAAATAAAAAATCAAGAAGACAGCGCTGGGGGTTGTGAGCTGCTCCCGCCGATGCTCGGGTCGGGTTCCATCACATATTCGCTCAGGAGGCTATTGTTAAAGGGCCATATGATCACATCTTCTTCTTCATCATCCATCCAGGCACTATAGTCAGTCCCGGGGACGGGCCCCAAATCAGGGTTCTTACCATCAATCCCCGCTTTCTCACAAGCGTGAAAAGTGGAGAAGGAATTGGCAGTGGGAACCTCTAGGTGCATGGGATGTGGCGCCTTACCTTTACTATGACAATATGCTCGCCACTCTTTCATCTGGATCCGAAGAGACTCCAGAGACGTATCCACATGTTTTTTTATGGAAAGGCTCTAGTTGGCCCTGGCCCTGGCCCGATCAGTCGTCCTATTTTTCATACCGAAGAACTCTCCAGCCGAGACCATCCCCCGCTGGAATTCTCGGATAAGCAAAGCATCATAGGTTGGAGATCTCTTGAAACGATCAACACCTTGTATCTTCAATTCCAGCCTAGCTTCCTTCGATAGGGACCTGACTATCAAAGCCTGACGCTCCAAGTCTTCGATTCGGCGTTCGTAAGATGACTTGGCATCTTCAGCATTCTGCTCGGCCTGGAGCAAAGCATCCTGAGTGGATGACAACTAATCCCGCAAAGTTTTGGCTTCCACAGCAGCAAAAGATGTTTTTTGGTCAGCCTCCATCTGGCGTGCCAAGCATTAATCCAGGAGCACCTGATTTGATTTAACCCCTTCCTGACAAGCTAGCTCAACCCGAGCACGGCGATCTTTGCTCTCCTTTAATTAGGCTTCCAGCCGCTTTATTCTGTCCTCCTGGGCTTCACCGGTTCGGTAGGCCTCAGACATTTCGGCTACCATCTATAGTAAATCAAAAGTGAATAACTAAGTAAAGCAACGGTAACAAAAGAAAATACAAAATTATAGTTGAAACGTTACTCATATAAGAAGCGCTATTGAAAAAGCTGCAGAGTCGGTCAGACGGAGTGCCAACCCTGAGGCGACTCCAATGATCCTCCCCAATATAAGCATGGCCCGAGGACATGGCTTTCAACATAGACTGGGGGGTAGGATCACCAGGTTGACTCGGCAAACCTGGGCCACCAGCACCAGCACCAGCAAGGGGCATGACATCAGATGTTTAAGCTTGGGGGAATGGGCCGTCAAAGCCTCCAGCCCGAGTCTCAGCATGATCTCTGGGAGGCGAAGGAAAAAGCCTATCTTCAGCCCTAACGCCAGTCTCCTCATCGCCCAAAGATGGGTCAATATAGGCAACCACCCGGGGAATCTTGGGAGTAGGACGCCCAGGAGAAAAAGAAGCCTTCCTTTTTCCAGATTGCCTCCCGCGAGTGTCAAGGCCGAAAGCAGGATCCTCCACCTCAACATCAACCCCAACACCAGGTGATTCGGGGATAGAAGTTGGTGCAGTGCCAGAGGGCCCCCTGGCCCCGTCAAAGCTTTGAGACGCAGCAGCCGCTACATCAAAAGCAGGACCCCTCAGATTGCTCTGATTATTAGGCGAGTGGTCCCGCTCACTCCCAGGCTGCCTCCCGCGAGTGTTCAAATCAGCAGCAAGATCTTCAAAATCTGGATCAGGATGCCTCAACTCAGCATCACCACCCGCGGGAGATGGAACAGGAACTGATTTGGGAGGGACCGAAACTTCGGGGGCCATTGCACCAAGAGGCTTCCTAACTGGCTCAGCATCCCGCGGCACATTATAAGACTCCCCAACCTCCTCACCAGCACCATGAGTCTCCTGAGGTGTGTATTCGGGAACACCCTCATTATGTTCCTCCTCAGGGGTGTCTTCTGGAGAACTCTCATCAGAATCACCTTCTAGAGGCGCAATCCCAGCCTCTTCTTGGTGCAAAGCCTCTTTTCGACTGGCTTCAACCACAGATTTCATCCGGCGTGCCTGAACGTCACAAACGATATCTACATCGTACACTGAAAAAGAAGGAACTCGCGATTATTGAGCCGACCAAACAAAAAGTTAGGCAAAAAATAACATGGAAATGAAACAAAGAAAACTCACGGCGTTGCCGATGGGTAGAGATCTGAGGGAAAATGCGAGCTTTTATCATCTTGCTCTCACTGTAGAGGTACAGCTTGCCTCTTTTTTCTAAAGGCCGCACCGCAGCTCGGGCCAGTGCCACAAGCTAGCTATCGATATAAGTTGGAGTCGCTCGGTTCCAGTTCTCAAGCGAGCAAAAATATCGAGGGACCTTGTACGTCACTCGAGCCTCATCAAGGTCAAAAGAAACCGATTGGCCCTAATGACCGCCAACGAAAAACCAGCTGTTCTTCCAAAATTTGTTAGAAGAAGGGAAGCCCCAGACAAAACCTTCATCTTCTCATCAATGGTCGACTCAACTTGGCCGCGGACCTCCACATAGTTAGGAATCCAATGCTCGGGCTTAGTCGAGTAAAGAAAATAAATTCCCGACTTGCCCAGCGGCCTTAATGAATAGAAGTGCCTAATCTCGCGAGGAGTAGGAGGTGGCCGCTTCATCCGATGCCACATATGCCACAGGCACATTAAGATCCTATAACTATTTGGGGTCAACTGAGCAGGGGCAAGTTGGGCTTCTACAAGAAACCACGTAATGAAAGGCTGGAGTGGAAGGGTCACGCCGCAAGAAAGCATTGCCCCATAAATAGACACCATGCTCGGCGGGGGGTTCCATGCCGCGTGACCGTCAGTCGGGCTCAACTGAACACGGTCGGTATCCAGGTCAAATCGACCTATGTATTTGCTGGCTTCGGAGGGACCAACCACGTTCGGCTCAACATCGTAAGCGCATGGTTGATCTGGGGAAAAAACCGAGACGAGCTGCCCGATGCTCCTCCTCCACGTCGCTCTCATTCAATCTCTGAGTCCCAATACGACTCTCTCGCGAATGGGAGTCCTTGTACACCCTGCGTTTGCTACCATGCTTCCCCATTCGCCTCCACCACGGCCAAATGGAACTAGGGCTAGAGGAAGATGAATCCGACTGAACCTCGAGGTGATAAGATTCCTCGGGATGATAAGACTCCTCGGGATGGTAAGACTCGGGGGTTGCAGAACCAGAAGAAACAGAATGAACTTCAGGAGTAGGAGGAACTCTGGAAGTAGCAGGGTTGTCACGGTAAATCCCAGAAACGTCGGTGTTAGTGAAACGCGTTTGATCGAAAAGAGGCTCTTCTAGTAACCTGTGGACAACCGATGTAGTAAGAGCATCATTTCGTTCAATAGCAATCATACCAACAGTAAAAAGACGGTACCTAGCCGCAGAATCCATGAGAACTAACCTTGATATATCGAAAAGATGAAGTTACGCGGACTACAGAGGAAAAGTCTTCAAGAAGAAGTCTGGGGGCTGAAGTTGGTTATCTCGGCAAAGCAAGACTAGGAAAACGAGTTGGAGACGAGTCGAAGAACAGAACGAAATACCTAGAAATACCCAGAAAAATAAACAGATGCAAATGAACCTCTCTCGAAGAAATACGAAAATGGTGGAGAAAGAAATAGAAATGTGAAAATAAAGTGCAAGCCAATATATATAGGCGAGACATTGATTTCAAAAAAGACCGAAACCCTAGGTGAAACGCAGAGAAGCGGGAAAACAAAGGGACGTGGGCTGTGACATTGGCAGCACACAGGCAGGCAAAGAGGTTATGTCTAATAAATGCGTTGTACCACAGCCAAACAAAAGAAGACAGGTGGCAACCAGAGAGCACCTTGAGCCGTCGAAGAGCAGAAGCGTCACCATCAAGAGATTTCTGAAATGAGTGGCAAATCGAATGCGTGCGGATGTAATTAAGACACGTCATTTAATGCTTCGAATCAAACGAGGATACATTAATGCAGAAAACGACGAACAAAGACAAGTCATAACAAAGGGAAGTATACGGAGTTAAATATTTGCCCCGAGAAAACCTGACTCGGGACAGTCGGCTCAAATATTTAAGGGGGTATTGTTATAGGTAAAAATCGACGTAAAGGACATGTCATCACCATAAAAAGCCACATAAGCAAGAGTCAAGAGAAGTCAACTCGAAAGTGCAGAAACCCCCTCCCCCCCCCCCCCCCCCCCCCCGAAGTAATGTACTCGGGAAAGATTAAAGCAACCCGATTACAAATGAAGAGAACCAGCTCGGGAAGCAAAGCTTGCTCGGGCATACTCGGGATTCAATAAAAAAGATAGTCACCAGCATTCACATTCTAAACGCGTGGGCAAAAACAACAACCAGCATCCCCACAATAAGCAACGGTGTGGCTGCCCAGAATTCAACAAGGAAACAAATAGGTTTCCCGCAAATAAAGGAGAAGGAATCAGTCCCAAACTCGAACTCAACGAATCAGGAAATATGTTGCACTTAAGAAGGAAATAGAATCCGTCTAGGATTGGGGAATCGCCCGAAACTTGGGCACCACAACACCAAACCCTAGCGACACCCACAAACCCTAGTAACATTATGTATAAATACCCCTGTAACACACAAAATAAGCGGTATGCAAGAACTAGCAAGAGAGACCTGAGTGCAGTATTTTGTAATAGCTTTTTATAGTGAATTTTGCTTCGTTGCTAAAGCAACAACCCGTGGATGTTTCTCCGGTCATCGGAGTTTTACCACGTATCTTTGTTTGTTACTCTTTTCATCCTTAATATCTTCATCCATTCCCATTCATAAACAGAAATAAATCGAAATCAAATTGTTGACTAGGTGACCACGAAAAACCACCGTCAACAATCGACAATTTGGATCGGGTCTTTGGGTCTGTTGTTGAAGCCCGACCCAATTCGGGGATTTCTTGTGGAACGACAGTGCTGAGACGGTTGTTGCCACCAGCAACATCGCTTTCTTCCCAGCCGCGTTTCTTCCCCATTTTCGTTAAGGAACTCTCCTCTGATTCTACCTTCTCCATATTAAGGAGGTCATCAATGCTGTCGGAAGGGTTTGGAAGAGTTAGGCGAGGGTTTGGTGAAGCTGAATGAGGGTCTTGTGAAGGTGCAGGAAGGTCTGATGGAGTTGCCATTGTAGAAATATGAAGAAAAATACGAAGGAAATTTGAGAGGTTGCTGCTAAGAAGAAAGAACGAGAAAGCTAGGGTTGTGCTTTTTGAATTTTGAAATCGATGTGAGAGAAGGAAGAAAGTTGGATTATTTAAAGAGGAAGGTAGGCGGTTACCTGGATAAGTAAGGAAACCAGAATTAATGACCAAAAACATGCAGGAGACAGTTTCAAGAAAATCGTGCCAAAAAACAGTCCATTCAAATAAGTGGACCACTCAGGACTCGACACGTGGATTACTCATTTATTATGAGCGTGCTGAAGAAGGATTTCCTCCAAGACAGTGGAAACCAACTAGACAGGATAAGGAAAATCCTTCATGTATCCAGGTATCCTGACTCCAACTCCAACCCCAATAAGGTATCGGTGTTCAAGTCAAGGGAGACTTCTGTTAACTGCCAAAAATGGCAGGGTTCAAAGAAGAATTTTCCATCAACATTGAGGAATAACCGAGATAGAAAGACACCATAAAAGAGCATCCTGGTACCCCGCCTTTAAAATTGACTAGGTACAACCTCCTACCAGTCCAAATCAGGATCAAAGGTTCCTAGACTCAAAGGTACCAGGAAACAAAGAAGCCAAGTTCCAGGGACTCCACTACTGCAGGATCCTAGTACCCCGTTACCATCCAGCATCTCGGTATCCCGATACGCCGATGCACTTATACTAAGTTTAATAATCAGGTAGAAAGCGAGATGCCTATGTACCCCGATTCCTCTTAGAACCGGCCAACCAAGAAGCAAGTAGCAGATTAGCGGACTACCAAGTATCGAGGTAAGAGTAGGCTTGCCAAGATCAAGCTACAAAGAAAGACAGTGTGACGACAGCGTTTTAATAACGAGGAAGTTGATTCTTTCCCGCCACTCAAGAGTTTTTGATTCTTTCCCGCCACTCAAGAGTTTTATTTGAAAGACAAGTCAACTCTATCAAAATCCGCCAAATAAGGGATCGCTTGATTCCTAAAATCAATCCGACGATCTTTTCGCCAATCACCATGGAACGTCCTGAAAATCTCTAGGTCACTGGACCGAATTTAGAGGAATGCTCAACAAGCATTAGGACTATATATAAATCATATTTTCACATAGATAAAGGACCGCAATTTCGAGTCCTGAACCCTACTCTACGTTTTCCCACTTATCGACATGCACGAGAGCTCTATCGCCATCGCCAACTGAGCTTTAACCTTATCACCATAGCCACACGGAAATCTCCATTGTATTTTCATTATATGTTTACTATCAATAAAAGAGTTATATGTGATCCTGTTTCTACGTTAATTTTTACTCACCATTATCATTGTCTTTTACTGGTTTTATTGAGAATCTAAAGGTATCGAACTACTTGATATCTCTCCGACTGAGATTTACCTCGATTCTAGTCACTAGAATTGTTAATTGGAAAAATCACCCCAAGTGACAATTTCCAAAAAACGACGACATGTGGTTTTTCACTCACGGGCAAGTAATCCGCAGAAGCCCGTAAATGGCAATGCACATCAAATGACACTTTCGGTTAACATGGAAACGTAAAATCCAGGGTACTTTTACCCGGCTTACACCAAATTACTAAATCGCCCTTGTGGGTTCTCGAGGTGGACCCGCTTGTCACTACTGGGCCCCCACTAAGTAATAGCAATGTTTGACCAAAACTAAACCCTATTTACATTGAACAAGAAAGGTTTAGTGAGCACCACAAGGTGGTTGCCTTATTGGTCCAAGGCTTGGGATGAAAGTCTCAAGTCTTTAGTTCTACTCTTAACAATTACATTGTGGCCAGCCAACAGGGTGTTAGCTTAGCTGGTGTAAGGACGTGCTTGGGGCACGAATAACTCCCAGGCCAACGGTTCGAATCCTATCCAGACGAAGACGAATTCTGATTTACCCGTTTATATCTTTGTGTGGTCGGGGGTGTGGGTCGAGGAGGACAGACGGATGGGTGCCTGGAGGTCAATATTGCTCACATACAAATTAGACGAGATGAGGTTGGTCTGTTTCTAACAGAAATAAGAGATATAATTTAGACGAGTTGTAATTTTGTAATACTTCAAAAAAAAAAAAAAAAATTACACACAAATAAGAGATATTATTAATCGAAATCTTTATCTTAACTATTACGATTTCGAAGTTTAAAAGAAAATGATACAATTAAAACCAGTAACTTCAATGTTGCAAGTGTGGGGAGTATAGCACCGGGCAATCTCGTATAATCTTAATAATTAAATGTATGGTTTTGCATATATTGAGATTTATTTTCATTTTACAAAATATTACGAAACTTATTGTTGTATGGTTTGATTAATATGAATTGTAATAGAACTCTAACCTAGTGTCAACTATTTCTTCTTTGAAAAAAAAAAAAAAAAAAAAAAAATTAGAAATTCTTGTAGAATGAGCATTCATTTTTAGTAACATAGTTGTACATTTCTCATTTCTCGTCTATACCGGTGATTCAAGTCCCACCAAATTATGGATAAACCTCTTTGTTGTAGTCGGAGTTACCATTTGGATCTATTGTTGATCTCGTCAAGTTTTGATAATATGGTAGACATATCCCTTCTGGTGGGGGAGTTGCATTTCAGACTTGCTTATTCCCGTGGATCTCGTTAATGTACGACAAACTCTTGACCCAATACCCGATCGTTATCAATTTTTTTTTTAAAAAAAAATCCATATAAAATATTTGGTTTAGTTAGGTCCGTAGAATCCCACGAACAAATGTTAGGCCAAGAAGCACTCATGTAGTCATGTGTAGGGTTTGGTGGTGGCGGTCTCGAAAATATTTAAAGCCTCGGCTCTCGTGCTTGTTGGGTCAAGTTTTCGCAATTTAAAACCTGTAGATTTTAAGATGTGTCTCAAAAATAACATAACAACAAAAGAAATAATTAATTAACCAATGATTACTTTTTTATTACATTAACTTTACCTCAAAAGAATGAATATGTTTTTTTTCGTTCCTTTCAAAAAATATATATATATATAGTTAGAGACGGAGGCATGTGAGGACGGGAGGGGGCCACTGTCCCTGAAGTTTTATAAATTTTTAAATTTATCCCCTAAATTTTTAGAGTTTTATGTTTTTACTCTTATTTCATATTCGTTGAAGTTTTACAGTCTTATAAATTAATTCACTAAACTTTCAGATTTTTATGTTCTTACCCTTATTTGATATTTAGAATTTCTAATTCTCTTATAAATTAAGTGTTAATAATTTTCTCGTAATCACGTAGAAAATATATTTGATTCTAATCATATTATTATTACTTCCTTATATCTCAAATATAAATCAAATCACAACATATATATTTTGTTATGTCACTTGTAAATTTTTCTTATCAAAATTACACTTACTCAATTCTATCTTAACTAATTTTATTATTTTCTCTCTCCAAATCTTACATATCTCACCCTAGTACTATAATACAATGTCATACTTTTGATAAGTTATTTATATAGATTTTACTTTTTTTATATATTTATATAATTAAAATATGTCAAGTAAATATAGTCGTATATTTATATTTAATTATTAAGAAATTTTATCGAACAAACTTTTATAATTTTTAACAATTAAAATAGTTTTTAGATATTAGAAAAATACTAGGATAATTTTTAACAATGAAATTTCATCATCTTATTTTTCATAAATGCACAAATTAAAATAATTTATCTCAAATAAAATATTATTATTCATTTAAAATAATTAATGAAAAAAGTAATGTTTTAAAATATAAACATTTTTTTTTAATTAACTTTTAAAATATATGTCAATTTAACTCATTATTTTACGCCCACCCCCAGCCCTTAAAAAAATATTAAAAAATATTAAAAAAAATCCTGGATCTGTCCCTGTATATAGTATTTATCAAGTGATGTATACCTAACTTTAATTTTAGTAAGGACTTTAATGAAATCATATCGATTTTTATGAATTTTGATCTGAATTTTTGTATGGATAATAAGTTTAATGAAATTTACTTATGAATAAAAATTAATGACAATATAAGATTTGTCAAGTGGTAATATCCCTCACACCTACTTTACGAGGTCGTGGGTTCGAGTCACCCCTCCCCAAAAACCAGGATTTATGTAATATATATATATACTTGATAAATTAATAATAATATGGAGGAAATACCCCTTTTTAGTATAAAAAAAATTAGGAGGGTTATAGTTGTTATCCAAAATTAGTATTTTTATTGTTTTTAGTAAATAATTGGCTGTGAAGACTTAAATGCCCCTCATTATTTTCTTTACCTCTTCTCTCTCCATTTCTCTCCATTTGGTCAGAACATTTTCTTTTTTGCTTTCTCTCTCTTCCCAAATTCTCTCACACCTCTCTCCTCTTCAAGACAACATTTTTTTTTTCTTTGGATCAGATCAGGTGTGTGATCTGGTTTTGCTCTTGGGTTGATGGGTTTTCACACCCAAACCCTCTGGTTTTGCTCTCTCCTCTTGAAGACAATTTTTTTTTTCTTTCTCTCCTCTCTCTCTCCTCCATCTTCTCTCTTTCTCTCCTCTCTTCTCTCTCATGTCCTCTCTAAAATCAGATCTGAGTTGTGGTGGGAGTTGTGTTTGGGTTTGGGTTTTGTTAAACAAAATTTTTAGAATTTTTTTTTTAAAAAAAAATATTCATATTTCATTTTTTTTTTTCAAAAAAAAAATTTCAGATTTGAGGGTGGTTGTTGTGTTTATGAATGATGAGAGTTGTGTTTGGGTTTGGGTTTTGTTAAACAAAATTTTAAATTTTTTTTTTTTTTTAATTTCATATTTCATTTTTTTTCAAACAAAATTTCCAGATTTGAGGGTGATTGTTGTTTTTGTGAATGGTGGGAGTTGTGTTTGGGTTTGGGTTTTGTCAAACAAAAGTTTCATATTTTTTTTTTTAACAAAAAAATTTCAGATCTAAAAATTTTTTGTTTTAAAAAAACGAAATCTGAATTTTTTTTCCAGATTTCTTTAAACACACCAAGGCTACTAATTAAACACACCACGACAACCCAATTAAGCACATCAAGGCTGACCAATTGAACACACTAAGTGTAAACCAATTAAACACACCAGGGCTAACCAATTAAATATATAAGGTGTAAACCAATTAAACACACCATGTGTAAATCAATTAAATACACCAGGGCAACCCAATTAAATACACCAGTGCAACTCAATTAAACACATCATGGAAAATCAATTAAACACACCAGGGCAAGACCAAATTAAACACACCAGGTCTAACACAATTAAACACATTCAGGAAGAAGAACAAGAAGATGGAGGTCTAGGAAGAAGAACAAGAAGAAAAAGAAAAAAGAAAAAATAGAGAAAAAAAGCAACTTTTTTTCCGGGAAGAAGAAGAAAAAGAAAAAAAATAGAGATTTTTTTTTTTTATAAAGAAGGGCAATTTTGTCCAAAAAGTGGATATTTTGATAGAAACAATAAAAATACTAATCCTGGCTAATACAATAAACTCACTAATTTTATGGTTACTTTTAAAGTTCTCCCTAATATATGTAATATAATAAAATACAGATTTGTGCATAACAAACTCCAAATCTATTGTATCATCCTCTGAACTTATTGCACCATTTTCATCGGGATAATTCAAAATGTAATTTACATCCATTTCATCACGGTAACCCAATCATTTGATTATTGTCCCAAGTTCACCGATGCCACCTTCTCCATCTAAGTTCTCAGAGGTCATGTCTTGCGTAGAACAAATTTTACAATGTGGAGATTCTGGTACTCTACATTGATTCACAAATGCACTCTATTAATATCTCTATCAATTACTTAATAAATTTATCGATAACTTAATAACTCTATTAATTAATAAATTTTGAACGGTCCAACATTATTAATTTATAGAGGTCTTAATTTTATTAATCTTTCCACTTTCACTATCTTTAAATACAATGTATTCTTTTTAAGAGTTTGAGATCAAGACAAAGATTCCTTAATAATGATATTATTTAATAAATTTTGAACAGCCTGACATTGTTAATTTATAGAGGTTTTGATTTTATTAGTTTTTCACTTTCATTATCTTTAACTGCAATGTCTTTTTTATTTTTTTATTTTTTTATTTTTTATATTATTATTATTATTATTATTATTATTATTTATTAGTTTGAGATCAGACCAAAGATTAGTATAGAGAATCTAAATCCATATCTTAGACCTTAGAGCGTGAAAAAGAGAAATAATTTAATGAGATGTTCATGATGCATTTTTTTTTTCGTACATAAGTCTAATACATTTTGCCATAAATGTATATTTTTTTAAAAATTAACAATTGTAATGGTGATATTGAATTTAAATTCATGTATAAATACATTAGAACTACTTAGATACATCTTTTTCTTTTGTTCAAATCATATTATGTGTCGTAAGAATACATGTAATTGGATATGCTTAATTGCATACTACATGCATTCAATACTTTCACTAAATGATATGTTATAATGTGTGTATGTATATACATTGAAGCATTATTATTTTATTAATTTTTTCGAAAAACATTGAACCATTAGTTTAAAAGGATATGTTAATTGTATAAATTTTATCCTTACTTTCAAGAATCACATTGATCTCGATTTATGATGGGGCAATTGACTCACACTAACTGTGGTAAAGGAATTAAACTATCATTAATGTGTATCATAATTCGTAATTATCATTTATCAATTATCACGTCTAGGGGTGGGCGTGAGTCGGTTCGATTTAGTTTTCGGTCGAAATTGTTCATCACTTATTTATACTTGGTTTTCATTTTTTTAATCGGATTGACTCGTCTCAATAGGGTGATTCGACTTGATTCGAACCTGTTTTTTTCGGTTCGAATCGGTTTGGTTTAATATGGTTATTTTGATTGGCCTGATGAGATTTTTCGACCTAATGAAAATTTTACTTACGTGTTTAATTGTATGAGCCTTTTAGACTATAATTCAACAATAACTTTAATTTCTTGACAAAAATTATTTGAGAACTAAGATTTGATAAAGATATATAGTGATAAAAAGATGGGTGATAGAGATGAGTGATAGAGAGAGATGAGTAATGGAGACAAAAAAAAAATTAAGGGAGAAAGAGGATAAAATGGTAGTTTTGAAATTTATTGATAAAAATAATAATAGGGTGAAAATGGAAACTAGCCAAAAATTAAGGAGGTTTATTGTTTTTAGTCGGAATTAGTATTTTGATTGTTTTTGTCAAAAAATCCACTTTTCGGACAAAAATGCCCTTCATTCAGAAATTTTGCCTGGTGTGTTTAGTCATTTTTTCCTGGTGTGTTTAGTCGTTTTGGCCTGGTGTGTTTAGTCGTGTTGGCCTGATGTGTTTAGTCCTTTTTGCCTTATGTGTTTAGTCGTTTTAGCCTGGTGTGTTTAGTCCTTTGGCCTTTCGTTTTTGCTTGGTGTGTTTAATTCGTTTTTGCCTGGTGTGTTTAATTCGTTTTTGCCTGGTGTGTTTAATTCATTTTGCCCGAAAAAAAATAACTTTTTTTCTCTATCTTTTTTTTCTTTTTCTTCTTCTTCTTCCCAGACCTCCATCTTCTTATTCTTCTTCCCAGATGTGTTTAATTGTGTTTAATTGGGTTAGCCTAGTGTGTTTAATTGGGTTGTTGTGGTGTGTTTAATTGTTGTGATGTGTTTAATTAGTCTGGTGTGTTTAATTGGTTTACACCTGGTGTGTTTAATTGGTGTGTCATGATGTGTTTAATTGATTTATACTTGGTGTGTTTAATGGAGTTGCCCTGGTGTGTTTAATTGGTGACCTGATGTGTTTAATTGGTCTGGTGTGTTTAATTGATTACAACTGGTGTGTTTAATCTGGAAAAAACAAAACAAGATCTGGAAATTTTTAAAAAAAAATCTGAAATTTTTTTTAAACATTCAAATCCAACTAACACTCAAGTCCAAACATTCACAACCACAACCACCCTTAAAATCAACAACTAACACTCAAAAACCTGATTTTTTTTAAAAAAAAATTGGAAATAATTTTAAACAAAAACAAAATCTGCAAATTTTTTCAAAATAATAATAAAAAAAAAAAACTGAAAATTTTAAAAATAAATCTGGAAACCGAACCACCCTTAAACCCAGATCGGACGACCGACGATCGGAAAACCCATTGGAAAACCCAAACTTAAACACAACCACCAAATCTAAAATTTTTGGTTTAAAAAAAATTCTGAATTTTTTTTTTAAAACCTGGAAAAAAATGTGAAAGAGAATGAGAAGAGAGGAGAGAAAGAGAAGAAGAAGAAGGGAGAAGAAGAAGATGGAGGAGAGAGGAGGAGAGATGGCGTGAGGTAGTGAGAGAGAAAGAGAAGAGAGGAAAGAAAGAAGAAGAAGGTAACGTGAGAGAGAAAGGAGAGAGAGAAAGAAATAAAAAAACTGATTCTGTAGAAATGAGAGAGAAAAGGAGAGAGAAGAGGTATTTTTAAAAAAATTGAGGGGCAATTATGTCTCTTCAATGGATTATTTGACAAAAACAATCAGTTTACTAATTCTGGCTAAAAACAATAAAAACCCTTAATTTTTGGTTTAAAAGGGGTATTTCCTCATAATAATAATGTATTATGCTGATTGGTTACAAACAATAAAAAAATTAAAATTTGGTTAGAAACAATAATCCATTCTGTGGTTAGGTTATTTTTTTGCAATTTTCACTAAAAATTAACTTCTTAATATAAACGAAAGTCCAAATAATCCATAATATATTTCTTCATAATTCAAAGTATAGTCCATAATGATAATAACAATCACGACTGAATGTTAATAGCATAGTTCAAATTGATACTTGAGCGGAGTGGGTGAGTGCGAGAGATGTGAGGTGTTAGATTGTAGGGTATTTTAGACTTTTAGTTAATACTTTATATTTATATATATTAATAAAACAATATTCATTAACTTAAATCAATATAATAGAATGATATATAAATTCGTATAATTACTTAAAATAAACCTTATATATATTTATAATTAGTTTTATAATATATATATATATATTTAATATTTTACTCGGTTTAATCAAATCGATTCGGTTTTTGGTAAGGTAAAACCATTCATGACTCACTTAAACTCAGTTTTCATTTTCTTGAATTGGATTGACTCGTCTCAATATGGTAATTCGACTCGAATACATATCTTTGGTTCGGTTAACCACGGATTGTAAAATTGTGCCCATCCCTAGTAACTTCATATGTTTGGATATAAAAATTGAAATGTCTAACATTATTGCAAGGAGTGGATTTAAAACCAATCACAAAAATAATGATGTAAATCTTTGATTAAAATAATCAATGTAAAATACTAAAATCTATCTATGGATATCAGTCTTTAATTATTTTTTTTTATCTCATCAGTCTTAGATTTATAGGAATACTAAAAGCACATAAACAATTCTAATTCTAATTAAGACGTTAATATAGAAACAATAATATACCAAAAGATATGGATTGGATCCCAATTCCCAACTTTACAAAGCAAGAGAGGGCTATTAGTGGAATTTTGAGAAATAGTGAAGGGTAGGCAAAGAAACAAGAAAAACACAGAGGTTGCTTGCGCAAATATAGCTTAATCTGGGCCTTCTCAGCCAAGTAAGCTTCACAAAACCAACAAAGCAAGAAATAGAATTAAAATAAATAAATAAATAAATAAATAATAATAATAATAATAAAGCATTGATTGCTTTGCTTTGGTTAATAACCAAAACAATGCAGAAAAAATTGCATTTTCAATCACTCCATGCCTCAATCGTACAAACCATTTTCACTTCTCTTTTCTTCTTCTTCACTTGGCTTGGCCTCACTATGTCTCTGTTTAGTTGCTCACAAGCGATCTTCTGCTTCACATCTCTTATTGGTTTTTAGCTGTTTTTCTTTTTTCAATTTTCTTTTCTTTTCTTCTTTTTCAGCATAGGACAAAGAAGACCCATGACAGGGTTCAGGGGAAAGATGAAACTTTGAAGAAAGATAGTACAAGCACCAACCCAATGTTTTTATTTTTTTTCTTGTTTGGTTCTTGAATCTTGATCATTACTAATGCGCCCACACAGGGCCAGGGGGTGATGTTAGGGTTTCTGGGGTGGTTCTGGTGGTGGTGGTGGCGGTGGAGGCGGCGGTGGAGGAGGCTTCAAAAGGGTGGTGGGTTATGGTGGGGTTTGTGGCTGCTGCAAATGAGTTGGGCTTTTGGATGAGAAATTTTGAGATTTTGGGCTTGTTTTTGAACGTGGGTGTTTTCAGAAGCATTTTTCAAGTCCAACATCTGCATTCTTTCTCTGCTTTTCAAGGCACTTGGTGATGATCTTCTCAGCGGCGGCGGCGACGCCGCGACGGTGGTGGTGGTGATATTGGCGGGACGGCTCAATCTTTTATTGTTATGATATACATTTTTATTTTTTCATCAAATGATTTTTCTTTCCCTTTTTAGTAGTTTTTACTTTGTTGATAGAGGAATTAATGAGTGATGCAAAAATGTTGAGATCATTTAGAGCCTTGTTTGTGGCTTGTTTTTCCAATGACAATAACTTCTAACATCTACTTTTAATCTGTTCCTCATATTTTCTACATTATATATTTTTGTTTCTTGAAGCAGAAACTCAATCTTCTTTAACATCTCAAGGAGCAGCTCAAATCTGCAATGATTTGGTGAGTAAAAAAGTTTGTCATTTAATTTTATTTGTTTTTGGATTCCCTAAAAACAAATTGCAGAGACTTCAATGCTCTCAAAGCTACTGTTACATTATCAATTCAAAAAATCATTGTCAGAACTTGTCCATCTAATTTATATCTTCTTGGGAAATGTGGGGGTTGCTTATTTTCATTCAGAAATCACAATTATAACTCTTCTAGTATCTGCTACTTGTCCTTCGTTTCAACAAATATTATTTAAGAGATAAATTTAGAACAAATTTAATAATTTTAATTCATGAAATGGGTTCTGGTGGGAATTGAAGTGACAATGCGACAGTTTAGGCTGCAGAGAAACTGCCTGCTATGAATTTATATATAAAATATGTAATAAAAAGACAAGACTTAGTTTCAAAAAACAGAAGAAACGAAGGGAAAGACAAGAAAGTTGAGGTTAGAGTGACGAAGGGGGTCCTTTATATTTCATAGAAATGTCCTATCACTGTGTTTATGCACTGCAATTTAGGTTTTTTATTTTATTTTATTCTATCTATCTATGCACGTGAAGCTGTGATCTATTTTGTTTTCAGCCATGGGACCAGGAACGGGGTCGAAGTAACTATGAATTTCAATTTTCAATCACGCAACATGATATGTATGTTTTACCAGATTATAAAAGGTTATTATTATGAGTTTTCCTCTTAAAATTGTTGCATTTTGATGGGTTAAAGTTGTAATGTATTTGAGTACCAACACTTGACTATGTTTGCTTATCAAGCATTACTTTCCAATAAAATTATAAACAATCTAATGCTTGTAGTATCGATTCTCGTCAGGTCTGACAAACTCCTAATCCGAATGGTGTCATACTGTCAGCCCTTAAAAACATAAGAAAAAAAAAACCCTTAAAAGTGTGTTTAGAACTAATTTGAATGGGATCTAATTTATATTTTACATAATAATAATAATAAACATTCTTTTTTTTTTTTTTTTTTTTTTTTGAGAACAAAATAATAATAAACACTCTTTAAAATATTTAGTCTGGTAGTGTAAAAAACAAAAACAATTCGATAGAAGGGTTCATTATTATTTCACTGCTCAACCAAATGAGGTAGTTGAACTGATAGTCCGTATACCAGCACCATAATTGAATTTTGTCATATAAAACTCAGAATGTAAAAACAAAGCTTTCAGCTAAATTTTGGCATACTGTCAATTTTATTGAAAATAAAACCAACATCAATCTGGAATATTTAGTAATTGGTTTAAACTTTAAAGCAACAGTTGAGAGAGAGAGAGAGGAGTGAGCGGTTGTAAAAGAAGTAGGCAAAGTGTCAATTTCAATTAATAACTCAACATGTTAGCTTGAATTCCCTAACAGAGACACTGCTTTGCTTGTGTAGTCCCAAATTGTGTCAATAATATAATAGAAAAGGAAATTAAACCACGTATGCATTTGACATTAATGGAGGTTGGGTGTGTAAAACTATGTTTCAGAGGCAACTTCTCTTTCCATCTGGGTCCAGATAATGGAATGAGAGAGTGAATTCAAATCGATCATCACTAATGTATGAAAGCGATATGACAAGTTATGGGATTATAAGTAAGATTTAGTTGTTAGCAGAATTTCAGCTCGGCAACACAAAGATAAGACAATTACTTGGTATTTCAGCTCTAGATACTTTTAAACCCACTACCCTTAATGACAATTAGAGACTGTTTGAGCTGTAATTTCTATTGCAAGAGATATGAAGATGACGAGTGAGTCAAATAACCAATGCAGTGGAAGAAACAGAAATCAGGAATCTTGTTGGTACAAGTCAAACTAAAATTATAACTCCTACATAAGTAAATTGTGAAATTTGTTAATTTTATGGCTTCCAGCTCGAAACGGATTTACGCTTCTTATAGCCCAATGGTGGCTGAGGCAGTGGCTATCCTTATAGGGCTACAACTTGCTTTCGATACTAGTTTAGTGCCTTTAGACTTGGTTTCGGATGCTGCTGTGGTGGTGGGGATGGTGAATGATTTGAAGGATCATGCTTCTGAAATTGGTCTTGTTATTGATGCTATTCGAAGGCTTATGCTGTTTCTGCCGAGCTGTGTGATTAGGTTTGCTTCTAGAGCTACTAATTTGGTTGCTCATTCTTTAGCTAAGTATGCTCTTAGTTCTTCTGTGTATTGTGTTTGGCTAGAAGATTTTCCTCCCTATATTCGTATGTTCTTACTTACGGATGCCCCTGGTTGTCTCTAGTTTTCCTTGTATGGTTTGGTTATTTCAAAAAAAAAAAATGCATCATAATAAAATAAAACAAATTGGGCTGTATAACCAATAACGAGTTTCGGTATGCACCTACACAACAAGAACCAAACAATGCCACAATTTATGCAATTAGGAGAGAATTGGACAGACCTAATATCACCAGGATCATAGGAAACAAACTGTGAAATTCATTGCATCTTGTTTTAATAAATCTAGATGTAACTCTTGTTGTCTAATACAAGTGAGGGGCACTCAAATAAAATCGAATCACATTTTTGAACCTCGTAAACTCATAACCTGAAGCAGAGGAAAGCCCTTTTGATGCCAAGCACATGTGCATATGTATGCTCACAGACATTCTGCAAAGTCCTGTAGTGAGATGGCACAAATACATCCCAAGTAATATCAATGATAAACAAGGAAAATGCATTTTATCGATTTGAGTATATAACTATGCATCTCACAACAGAAAAGGCACTCACTAGATACGTAATTTTTACCAAAAATTCAAAAACGCATCTAGGTATCATCATTTTACCATGAGAATGAAAAGGCAGCAAAAAAGTGACCAGGGACAAGCTATTTGCTGAACCTTTGCTAAACTACTGTCTTTATTGGAGTCAATAGATTGCATTATTCATACAAGGCAAAAAGTTCATGTAATCAAATCTAAAAGAACCAGTCCTTTAACGGAACAGAAGCTCATTTCATGGCAGAAAGTCTCTCAGTACAATTATAAACACTGTTAGCAGAATTTCCGTGGCCCAATCAGCTCGGCAACACAAAAGATAGACAATTACTTAGTATTTCACCTATAGCAAGTATTGGAGTAAAAAGTAACCAGCTGCCTAAGGCCAGATCTAGATATACTTTTACACCCTGTTACCTTAATGTTTGAAGAATTCGTTCCTTTCCAGCAACTTAGACAATTAGAGACTGTTTTGAGCTGTAATTTTATTGCAGTTCAACATTAAGAACAGATATCACAATAATGAAAAAGCAAGAGAGATGAACAGTGTAATTTTTGATTGGCTTATTTCGTTGACTAACCACAATTGGGGCTTAATATGTAAGGGAAGATCAGGCACTTCATTGTTTGTGATCAAGCTCTCAAGATCAAGAGCACTTCAAAGGTATATCGATTGTGCTTAATTCTCTTGAAGAGACTAGTTGTACACACACGTCTTTCATGCATGTTTATTCTCTTGCATTCGTGTTTCAAATTCTTATGTGCGTGTTCTTCACTTCCCACACGTGCACTTTATTGTTAGATCTAAGTGTGGTATTGAGTATGGTAATTCGTTTCCCGATGCTTGATCGAAAACGTCCGCACATGCACGATGGTGTGCTTGATTTAGTGCAATGAGTGACCTATGCCCCAGTGCATTGGTACTTGCCCTGGTAGTGCACTAGTGCTACCCGCGCAGTGGCCTTGGATGTTTTTTTCTAGGTCCCGATGCGCTGGTAGGTTGGCCGGTCCTACCAGGGCAATGACCTTAGATTGATTTTCCAAGTCCAGGTTCTCTGGTAAGTTGGCTGGTAGTGCACTGGTACCTACTAGTGCAGTGCCCTGATTTCAACATAAAATTTCCAAAACGTCGTAGTTTCATTTAGGGCTCCTATATATATGATGTCTTCTCTCTTGTATGCTTTTTAAGAGTTCAAAATCATATTTTTAATATAGAGTGTTTTCCAAGAGAGAATCTTCCAAGAACTCACATTTGATCATCTAAACTCATTTCCATGTGCATCAAACATCATCTAGGGTGTGCTCTTGCATGGGTCTTCTTCAACACACATAACATGGTAAGTCGAACACCATCTTCATCTATTTTAGTGTTCTTACTTAGCAATAAATCTCATTTATGACTTGTTTGCATCTAGATTAAGTTTTATCTAAACGTTGGGATTTTTGTGTTGATTGATTGAGTTGTTGTATTGTGATAGCTATTGCATCTAGGATTGCATTTATTTAATATAGCTAAGTTTTATATATGACATGTAACCACATGATATCTAGGATTGTTTGACATATTCATCCATGATTAGATAAGCATTAAATGTGTTCATCTAGCATTTATGCATTTGATATTCACCTAGGTTGTATTCTCTTCCTTGTGAGTTAAGTCTTGCGACTAAGTAGCTTAATACACAAGCAAGTCTAGGATCACTATTGAAGGCCCGTTGGGAAGAGTGGAAGGGTTAGTAACCAAGAAGGGTTTGACTTGAGATCAACCTAGGTTGTAAACTTTCATTCAAGTAATAGATTTAAGGACCGTGTATGGCTAGCACAATAACCCGTGAGTTTTGCCTAGTTGGAGGGTTTCTCACGTAAATCAATAAACGTGCAATTTATTGTTTTCAGCACTTAAATTTGGTTGATTGTATTGCTTTATTTGGGTGATTATTGAATATTGACTAATCAAGAAATATTGGTAATTAACTTGATTAAAACCTATTCACCCTCCTCTAGGTATATTTAGACACACATTAATAGTTCCAATTGGTATCAGAGCGGGTTCTTAGACATACTTAAGAGATCCTTGCCATTTTTGTGTCTTGCATTTGTATGCATTTTAATCGTTGAATTCATTTGCATTCATCTCATTCATTAAACACTATGAGTGGCATTGAGATGTTAGAGGTAACTTGACCTCCAAAGTAGAGAGAGAAGAAATTGACTCCGATAAGGAGGTGACTCTCATGATTAGGAGATTTAGGAAATTCATGAAATTTCACAAGAAGAGAATAACCTCTAAAGTGAAGGAGGAAAAAAACATGACCTCGTCCAAGAAGGGAGGGGAAGTTATGATCATTACTTAGGGTGATAGCAAAGTTGAAGTAGTTGAAGGATGTTCCACAAGCTCGATTGAGTGTGAGAACAACTACTTCACCTTTCCGGTCTCCTATCAAGAAGAAACTCAAACCGTCACCAAGTGTTTGTCACTTGAAGAATTCAAGAAGGGTGACTTAGAGAGTGGAGACCAAAGAGGAGCAAGTTTGAGTGAAGCTAGGCTTGATGACATGACCCACGAAAGTACAAGTGGGAGAAGCTTCGATCAAGAGAGTACTTGCTCCGGAAACTCTAGTGATAATGTGGTGAATTATCATGAGTTCATTGACTGCCTTCAAAAATGTTTGACGAAGAAAAATGATGAAGTTCTAAGGTTGAGTAAAGAAAATCTCCAACTAAGACCTAAAGTGACTCACTTAAATGGGGAAGTGCCAGTTATCAAAGTGAATGAAGTGATGATGGCGAAGGAACTTAAAGAGGAAAAGAATACACTTGCTATAATGACTTCGGGTTCGGACATGAATGACTCATTGAAGACGGACATGATAGATGTATCCAAATATGAGAAGAAGATTGAAGATTGCCATTTACGAATAAAGGCAATGAAAGATGAGCTTGCCAATAAAGACATTTCCTTAAAGATTGTCAAGGAAATAGAGATGAGGTGCCTTGAAGAATTAAAGAAGGCCAAGGTCAAACAACCTCAAGCTCAAGGCAAAAGCAAAGCTTCATCCAAGCAACCTTCAACTCAAGGAAAGTCCACATAAGCCTTGGCAACTCAACCAAAGCCTAGGCAATCCAAGAAGAAAAAACACGTCCTTGAGAAGTCAATCACCTCCTCCAATAAGCCAACTATGAGTAAAATAGGTGATCACAAGAAACATGCTCAACCAAGGAGGCTAGATCAACCGGCTCAACCACCTCAACAAGCTAGACCACAAAGGTGCCACCAATCGGTTCAAGTTCCAAGGAGTAGCCAACTGGTGCACCATCAAAGATAACCTTATCAACATGGCAATGCCTCGATGAGATCACAATACAATGGTATAAACTCTTACTTTGTACCTACTTGTCATTTTTATGGTATGATTGGTCACTTAAAACCAAATTGCTTTAATTACATCAAGAAATGTAGGTTAGAGAGTTTGAAAGAAGAACGGTTGAAAAATAGGGCAAGCTTGCATAAACTTAGGAACCTAGAAAAATGTCTATGACCACTAAAAATGAAACCTTGGTGTGTTAGGAAAAATGAACCCGCTTGCCATTGTGCCAATATGATACCCGTAGATGCAACTAGGTCCAATGGACTTGGTAAGTCTATAGGGGCACATGCCTTCCATTCACTTGGTTGGTTTTGACACCATATGTAGGGCTCAAACAAAGAGAGCAAACCTGCATGAATCTTACATATGCAAAAAGTTGATTTATTTTATGCTCTTTTATGATTGCTTGAGAGTGCATGATGAATAACATTGATTAATAATTGAATAATGTTTTTGATTACACCTAGCACGGTTTCTTTGTATTGTAATGCATGATTTCTGTTTTTGCTTGAGTTTGCTTATCTATTTGAGGAATGTTTTACTTGTTAGTACATGTGATTGACCTCAAATTATTCTCTATGTTCATAATTCTTTGATATGCATTCTTAAGCTCTCTCTTGAAAAATGGCTACTGGCGATATGACATGCAGCTACCCAATGTAGGAAATGGCTACTCAGTTGAAACCGAGTGTAAGCCATCAAGAGAGTTATATTAGCATGAAAAACAGAAATACATGCTTGCTAGTATAAAGGAGAAAAACAGAAAAGTTGAAATGTTATTGATGATGTGTGATTCATTGCTTAATAAAGACCTCAAAATTGTTTATTGATGTGTCTAGCAATGAAGAAAATATGATATATTTTTGTTGTGATTAGTTCACTTTGCATACAAATGCTTGGATATATATCTTCTTGCCATAACAACAAGGTCTTAATTGATTTAACTTTATTTGGAAAATTTGTTGATTGTTGCTTCGATTGATTCTTATGCATAAGCTTAATAGTGCTTGTATTACATGTTAAGCAACTTTCACTCACACACTTTACTTAAGTTGCATAAACTTGGTGTATATGATTATGCAAATGTATTTTGTGCTAATAGCTCTTTTTGCTAAAGAAACCCGATAGGGAGAGCTCCTTTGTCTATCTCATGACAAAAACGGGGAGAAGTTTTGAGAAATATGGAGGGAGTGTTATTTATGCTTTGGGGAGAAGTCTTGAGAGAGAGTAACGTTTTAGGGGGAGCATTGCATATGCATTACCTTTTATTGATTTACTGTTATTGAGTGCTTTCTTGCTATTGTGTGTAGGTATGATGATCTACGAAGAGATTGAAGACCTTAAAGAATTAGTTTCTTAGGAATATCTTTTTGTAATGTAGAATGGACAATAGCTTTCATTTTGTTTTGTGAGGAATTTTTTGTGAGTGGTGATTTTGTCATGAAATAGCCAAAGGGGGAGATTGTATGGACCTCTAAATTTTCTGATTGACTTATTTCATGACAAACCACATTAAGGATGATTGTGTAATGGGTAGCTTAGATCTTCTTGATGATTATTAAAGCAAGCTTCCAAGCATCTTCGTGACTTCAAGAGCGAAAGGTAAATTTACTTGACTTTGCCTCTTGAAGAGTTTAGGTGCACACATACACTTCATGCATGCTTCGTTTATCTTACATTTGTGTTCTAATTGTTTATATGTGTGCATCCATTACACCTATCATACTTGCACTTCATTCTTAAACTTAAATGTGGTTTTGCGTGATGTAATTCGTTTCCCGATGATTGATCTGAAACGTTCGTGCATGCACGATGGTGTGCTTGTCTTAGTACGATGAATGACCATTTGAGAAGGTCTTATTCTTCTCTTGGTTTGGTCTTTGGTCACATGGTCTTATATTATGAGTTTTAGACATTTTCTTCTTGTTGTCCATATTTGACATTTGGTCACTCTTTTGACCATATCTCTTTCTACCAACATCAAAACCTCTTTTTGTAAAATGGAGTAGAAAGTAAACTTCTATACCTTTCCAACGGTATATCATATGAAAGGTTTGGATGTCGTTCGGTATTGTTTTGATCCGTTTGGAAATCAGCTTGCTGTGCTGATTTGCCAATGCGTGGGTACTACGCGGGTCCCTACCCATGCAGTCACCAGCAAATTCATTTTTTATGATTTTCCTGGTCCCGGTGCGCTGGTAACTTTGCTGGTCCGTACCAGGGCATTGCAATGTTTTTTTTTTTGCCTAATTTCCAAAACGATGTCATTTCAATTAGGGCTTCTATAAATACATCTCTTTCTCATATTCTTCACTAAGAGCACGAATTAAAACCCTAAAAAGAGAGATTGAGTGGCTCTAGAGAGAGAAAGCTTCAAACTTCATATATTGACTCTTCAAACCCAAAACCCATCTTCTTCACACATCATTGAAAATCTTTAAAGCATGAGTCTTCCTGATTTCATGACTAGGTAAGTTAAAACTTCACTGAATATCATTTATTGTTCTTCTTACTCTAGATTAGGTATTTATTACTTGATTAAATACCTTGACTCCTTTTATTTAATATATTTATGAGTCTTAATTGCATGATCATATTTGTTTGTGATAGCTTTCATTATTAGGTCATATATGCCTAAATAGCTAATCCATAAATGTTCATGTATGTTTAATTGAGCAGAAAATACAAAATAAATGAATGATGAACAACAAAAAAAAAGTATTAAAAGAGATTTAAACCGAAAAAAAGAGATAGGTCTGTCAATTTGGTCTTAACATTGAAGATCCATGATACCATACAAGCAGCAGCGGATGTCCATTTAAACATTAGGATAAAAATAGAGCAGATGACTTAAAATATTGAAAAATTAGGAGAACAGATCCATTAGCATATTATTCAAGGTACATTACAACTTCACCATTGCTATATATACAATTCTCAATTTTCGGGAAGATCAAAGTATCCCCTGCAAAAACTAAACTCAACCACTATAACTGACATTGTACTATGTCTAAAACTGCAAAGCTAATAATTCAATTACATGCCACCCTACATCACAATAATTCAAGTAAAATACCAATGTCAAATTCGAAGCATAGCATACCCCTATGGCCTATCAACAAGTCTGCAAACCAGCAAAATTGGCAAAAGATTTCACCTTTTTCTCCATAAATTTAAATGTTATTTATGATCTTGTCTGCAGATAACAAATAAGTATCCACAAACTACAATTACACAACAAAAAAACAATATAACTCTGTCAACAATACTTGTATAACATCAAGTTGAATCTTTTACTTGTTCTACAACACCTCACCATTACTCATAATAATAGCACAGAATCAATAACAATTATGGCAATGAAATGCATCATAATAAAATATAAAACAGCAACAAATTGAGCAAAATGACCTGCGCTGATGGATTATATCATTCATTGCGTGACATTCTCCAAGTACCACTTGTAAGTATCAACAAGTCCATCCTTGAGCTCGACCTTAGGCTGCCAGCCCAATGCAGCGAGCTTGGAGCTGTCCATGAGCTTCCTGGGGGTCCCATCTGGTTTCGAAGAGTCCCAACCGAGGTCTCCTTCGAATCCCACCACCTCCTTCACGAGCTCCACCAGCTCCTTGATAGTCACCTCCTTCCCGCTCCCTACATTCAAATGCTCCAATCCGCTGTAGTTCTCGATCATGAAAATGACGGCATCCGCCAAATCGTCCACGTGTAAAAACTCCCTCAATGGGCTCCCTGTCCCCCACACAACAACCTCTTTGGCTTTGTTAGTTTTCGCTTCATGGAACCTCCGCATCAGTGCCGGAAGCACGTGCGAATTCTCTGGATGGAAATTATCGTGTGGACTGTATAAATTAGTCGGCATTCCGGAGATTGCATTGAAATTGTATTGGATACGGTAAGCCTGGCACATTTTGATGCCGGCAATTTTGGCGATGGCGTACCACTCGTTGGTGGGCTCGAGTGGGGCGGTGAGGAGAGCGGACTCGGGTATGGGTTGCGGGGCAAATTTCGGGTAGATGCAGGAGGATCCGAGGAAGAGGAGTTTTTTGACGCCGAAGCGGAAGGAGGAGTCGATGACGTTGGTCTGGATTGGGAGGTTGACTGAGATGAACTCGGCAGGGTAGGTGTTATTGGCGTGGACGCCACCGACCTTCGCAGCGGCGAGGATGACGTAGACGGGCCGCTCGGCGGAGAAGAAGGACTCGACGTCAGACTGGCGTGTTAGGTCGAGCTCCGAGTGGGTCCGGAGGACCAGATGAGCTTGCGGACTATGGCCGATCCGACGAGTCCGCGGTGGCCGGCGACGAAGATCTTGGCGGATTTGTCGGAGAAGGAGGAGGAATCTGTGGAGAGAAAGGAAATTTGGAATTAGGACTTGGAGATCTGGGAAAATAAAAAGTTTAGAGATTTTCTCGGTAAACAAACAGAAAGTGAGAGAAAAGAGAGGAGGAAATTACCGTTGTTTAGGCCTCCCATGATTGGTGGTGGAGGCGAATCTTGGATTGGCAGTGAAGAAGAGAGTGACAGATTTTCTGGTTTTTGCAGATGCCGATCCATTTGCCTGAAATTTTACTTTTATAATAATTTTATGATCAGACGAGTCGAGGAACCTTCACTCTTGACGGCAAGAGTGACGGCTGCATTGTGAAATTGCGGGTCGTAGTCCTCCGCCTCTAAAATAAGAGTGCGTTTATTAGTCGAGAATAGAGGAAATCAGAATCAAGTTTCAACGGAAAAGAAATTGAGGAGAATCGGAATTAAGTTACTAAATTCTATTCCATTGTTTATTAACAATTTAGGAATTTAAAATGAAATTAAATTTATACATTTTCTAAATAAAGAATCGGAATGATATAAAGTTGATTACAAAAACACCTTCTTGTATATAACATGTTGAAATATTTTTTCTATTATGAAAACAATATTTTTTATTGTATTGCTCATAACAATATAGTAAAATTTGAACATTAGATACACAATTATAGACACAACTGCAATAAAAAAATAAAATAAAAATTGAAGTCTCTCGGTAGTGCATATATATATATATATATATACGAACAGAAATTCTATTATCAGTTCGAACTGATAAAAGTTATATTAGTTCTTTGCATGTGGGTCACTGGATTTAAATACTTTGACTTGGCTGTATGCACTTGTCAGTCAAAGTATTTAAATCCAGTGGCCCACATACAAAGAACTAATATAACTTTTATCAGTTCAAACTGATAATAGAAAGACTGTATATATGAATATGCAGTATATGATTTATGTTGAAAAAAACAAACACATTAATTATAAAAAATAAAAAAATAAAAAACTTTAGCCGCATTAATTAAAAAATACATTATGTAATTAAACCAATAAAACAAAAAAAGCTTTGCCATATTATTATTATTATTATTTTTTATACTTTACGGTTCATTTTTTATTTTATATATATATAGTTTTTTTTTTTATACTTTATATATATATTATACTTTAAATATATAGATGAATCTCATCTATCTATCTCCGCATATGCATTTTCTCTCTTGCTGTTCTTCTTTTTCTTCTCTGTTTGTTTTTTTCACATTAACTTACGCAAGCACATAGATTACCATTTTTGTTTTGTTTTTGAAGTTTAAATTTATATATATATAATTCAAAAAAAAAAAATTATATATAGGGTTAAATTCATTTTCGTCCCTCTAGTTTGACCTATTACACAAACTGGTCCCCCGGTTTTCAGAATTATCTCCTTTAGGTCCTTCTGTTACGATTTCCGCTGAAAAAACAAAATCTGACAGGTACAGAAGGTCAAATGACCCTGCTGCCCCAGAAAGTGATCAGATTGCTTAAAGTACAATTTTACCCTCTATCTCTCTTTTTCAATTACAAAAACTTGTTAAAAAAATTAATTTAAAAAAACCCTAACTTAAAAATTGAACCATCTTCATCAATTAAATTAAAAATTTACTAACAAATATTAAAATTAACAAATTAAAACAAATCAGAATTAATAATAATAATAATCAACCTTTTAAAATAATAGTAATAAAAAACTATTAAAAATAACAATAATAAAAAACTTAAACTTAAAAAAAAAAAAAAAAAACAAAAAAAAAAAAAAACACACAAATCTGAAATCTCATCTCTCATCTCTCTTCATCATCTTCTCCAACACACCCAACTCATCTCTCATCTCTCATCTCTCATCTCTCATCTCTCTTCATCATCTTCTCCAACACACCCAAACCCCAACACACCATCATCTTCTCCAACACACCCAAACCCCAACACACCCAAAAATAACACAGTGAAGCTTCGAATTTGGGTTTGTGTATGAAAGATTTTTTTTTTTTTTTAAATTTCGACTATTTTTCTTATTTTTGGGTGATGGAGGTGTTTGTATTTTGGGTTTGGGGTAGCCGTCGGCGAGGATTTAAAGCCGATCTCTTTGACCGCCGCTGGTGGTGGTGGTTTGTGCTGGCTATGGTTTTGGTAGTTGTGTTTGGGTTTGTGGTGGCTGTTGATGAGGTGGTTGGATTTGAGGGTAGGGTTTGGTGATTGAGATGTATGGTGGTATTGTGGGGATTTCAGATGGATTTTTTTGAGGTGGATCTTGGAGTTTCAGATGATCTGGAAATGGTGGTGGTGTTGTTGTGGGGATTTAGATGGATTTTTTGAGGTGGAATTTTGAGTTTCAAATGAATCTTGACCTGTTGTTCAAATGAGGATATGTTGATGTTGACGATGAACGCTGTTGGCATCTGGGCATCTGGGCCTCATCAGCGGCAGCATCTGGGCAACAACTCACTGTTGCTGTAACACGATGGGATCCATTGATGTTTGAATGGAGTCTTCTCCTACTCCAGCTCGTCAAATTCGACCAAATTGGGTGTTTTAGTTTAGGTTGAAATTTGTTAGAGAGAAGATTTGGGCGTTTAAGCTTAGTTTGAATTTTTGTTATTTTACTTTAGGAGTTTTGTTAATTGAATTTGTGTTGTTGAAGATGAGATGTGGGAGTAGGAGGAGTGGTTTGATTGTGTTGCCTATTTTGGTAGTCTGATAGATGGATAATGTTGATTTTTTATTTTTTATTTTTTTTAATATTCTTATCTTAATTCTTATTTTTTTTTATTTTTTAATTTTTTATTTATAAATACCATTATACCCTTTGGCCAGATAAGATTCTAGAACCTTTGATGTTGTTTTACTCTTTTACCCTCATTGACCTAACGGAATTCTGAGAAACCCTAACGGAATTGGACGGTAGGGATCAAAATACATATTTTTAGAAACTAGAGGGACCTGTCAACATAATACTGAAAACCGAGGGACTAGTTTGTGTAATAGGTCAAACTAGAGGGACTAAAATGAATTTAACCCTTATATATATATAAATTACGTGGGGATATTTTAGTAAAATGATATGAATTATCTTTTTCAATCAGGAAAGGGAACTTGATTCTCAGGGTGAGTGGGGGGAATCAAGTTCCTTTTCATTTAGGAACTTAATTCCCAATATGTGTGTGAGGTCCATGGAACTTAATTCCCTACAAAATTAGTAAACATATGAATTCAAAAATCAGGAACTTAATTCCATTTCCCAAGAAAGATTCTTGATTAGTAAACACACCATAAGTAAATAACCCCGGATCAATGTAATACTTGAGAAGACTGACGCAAATCGAAGGAGATATGTTGGGTTAACGCAGATCGAAGAGCAACAATGAGAACACTCTTCTTCACTCTCCCTTTGATCTCATATGCTCACTTTTTCTGTCTATCCGGTGTCGCTCCTCGTGATTTCTAGAGAGTAATGCTTCTCCCTTTTGTTTTTATTGTTGTTTTAACTGTTTTTCCTTGGTGGGTTTTGTGGGTTTCGCTTACTTTTGGTGTTTGTTTATGTTTTGATTTGTTTTGGATAAGATAGAGTTGGATCTAGGTTTCTTAGGGATTGATCTGTTGGTTTGTGTTATTGTTTTGGTTATAGGTTTCTGGGGTTGTTTTGGATCTGGGTTTGTTTGTGTTTTAGTTGCTGTTTTTGTGTTTGATTGTGTTGATGCAGTGAAAAGATTTAAGCTTGACTTTGATAATTTTGCAAGTTTTGTGCTTTTTTGTGTGATTTCAGGTGGGTTTGGTGTTTGATAATACTTTTGGTGTTTTATTTTAGGTGTGTGATTTCTAGTGGGTTTGGATCTTTTTTGTACTTTGATAATACTTTTATGTTCTTGGTGTTCTGGAAAACTGATGAAGAAGATGAAGTTGAAGTTTGGGTTTCTGGGTTTCATTTGTGTTCTTTGTGTTAGGATTATGCTCAATAGCAAGAGTGTAATATTGTTTTTAACAATATTTTCATATTAATAAATTGATTTCTGTTTTAAACAAATCTTATAGTATTTATAGATTAAATATTATAATTGTCAAAAGTAAATAATCATAAGGTCAAAAGACTATGAGAAAAGAAGAATTGTTCGTACCAAAAGATATATATGAGTGGCACTCCTATTCTATATGTCATGTTATCATACAATAACAAATATTGTAATATTTAAGCAAAAATTAAATAGCAACAATTTTGGCCCATCCTAGAAAAACAAGTAAATTACAATTGTTTAGGAATACAAGATCTTCAGGTGGCCCATCAACCATACGCTCATCCTTCGGCCCACTCCCATGGGCATGCACAGCCCACAACCCCACAAAGGGGCTGCCATGCGCAGCCCATAAGGCCACACAAGGCTGCCATGCGCAGCCCACCAAGGTTTGGGCTTGCCATGCGCAGCCCAATCCACTCCTAAGGTGCGCACGGTGCTCGTTCTCGGTTCCGGTTGCTTCGTTTTTCTTCGTGTGTTCGAATATTCAATACCCAAAAACATTACAGCAGTATAAAATAATAAATACTGCAGTATTAAATTTTTTTTTTTTATTCACTGCAGTATTTTTACACATAAAAAACTGCACTAAAAATAAATAAAAAAAAACTGCAGCAGTAAACTTAAAAAAAAATACTGCACCTTTTTAAAAAAAATAAAATAAAACCTAGCAACTACCAAGAAGGAATTATGGCGATAATAGACCACCCTTCTTGTTACAATTCCATAACAAAAATACATTGAAAATCTAGGACCAAAATCGTGCAATAACAATCCACATAAAACATATATAAATCCATACATCACATGTAATTATATATGCGAATACCTAGAGTGCCATCTCTTTCTAAACATGCATAATCACAATAAAAAGAAATAGATCAACATATATATACGTTAATTAATTAAAAGGGTTCAACCTGGCTCTAATACCAATTGTAGGGAAAAATACCAAGAAGTACACGCAGCGGAAGTGAGACTAAAAATAGATTTAGTGACTTTTAAAAATTTTTCCTTTTTATGAACCTTAAACCCTTTAATTAATTAAACATACATATACAATAACAAAAGTAGAATACCTTTTGTCGCGTGATCCGATTGACTTACGTCTGTAAGGATTCCCTTTAGTTGATTGGCTTATTTCGTGGGCAAACCACATGTTGGGGTTGGTTGTAAGGGTAGTCTAGGTGATTAGTTGAAGATCAAAGACCCTTTTCAAGACCTCAAGAGGACAAGCACAAAAGGTATATATCTTGTGCTTACTTTGCCTTGAAGAGATATAGTTGCACACACACACAACATGCATAACTCTTATTCTTGAATGTTGCGTTTATATTTTGTGTGCATTGTGCTTTATTGATTATTCAATATCTCTTCTTGCATTAAATTGATTGCATCTTGTTCTATGAAATGCCATGACATGATAGGCATTAGGATGCATTCAATACCCACACTTGCACTTCATGATTAGTCTTAAGTGTGGTGTAATTCGTTTCCGTTTGTGTGATCGGAAACGTCCGCGCTTGCACGAGGGTGTGCATGTCTTAGCGCGATGGTTGACCACTTGAGAAGGTCTCATTTTTCTCTTGGATAAGTGGTAGTTTTGGTTTGGTTGATTGGAGTAAGGTGTCTAGTTTTAAAAGATTGGATTTCAATGTTTTAAGTGTTTTCAAAACTGACCTTTGCATGGTCTTGTGACCATAACTTTTTACACAAAGCTTCAAAATGAGTTTTGAAAATTTCTGTACAAACTAGACACCCATACCTTTCCAACGGTATATTATTCGTAATATTTCATGACCGTTTGGATTGGTTTTAAAATCTCCAAAGTTACGACCAAAACAGGGCAACTCTGTTGTTGTCCGTTTCTGACCTTTGGTCACTCAATTGACCATAACTTTTTCTACAGACATCAAAATTCCATTCTGTAAAAACGAGTAGAAAGTAGACATCCATACCTTTCCAACGATATATTATAAGAAAGGTTTCGATGTCGTTTGGTCATGTTTCGAAGCACTCGAATGTTGAGTCGCTGCACTGACGCGAGTACCGCGAAAATGCCCATACTTTTTCCATTTCTTCCAAAACGACGTAGTTTCATTTGGGCATTATAAATACATATCTTTCTCATCATTTTTAGAGTAGAGCCACAAAATCAAACCCTAGAGAGAGAGGCTCCATATTCTTGAGAGAGAAAGAGAGATTTGAGAGAAAATCAAATCAAGAACTCACCTTTAACCACTCAAATCAAACCACTTTTGCATCAAATTTCATATTTGATCTTCTATGCCTCCATAGAATTGATCCATGCATGGTTTTGAATCATCACATCTTATTGGTATGTTCTTCACTAATTTCATATCTCTTTAGTGTTTTCCATATTAATACATCTCTTTAATTACTTGTATGCTTTTGATTATATACTAGATACAAGTTAGAGATTATTTGTGATGAAAATGATTGGGTGTTGTATTGTGATAGTTAATTAGGTTTTTAATTAATCTTGATTAGCTAAGCTATTTGACATGTCATCTAGCCATTTATATCTAGGATTGTTTTAATTGCAAATTCATTATCCTAGATAAGCATATAGAGTAACCTAGCTCTAATTTGCATTTTGAATATTCATACATATTCACTTAGGTTGTTTCTCTTCATTGAGAAGTAAGTCTTGGGGCTAAGAGTGCTTAGGCCTCAAGCAAATTGGAATAGGGTTGCTAATAAAGGCCCGCTGGGTAGAAGTGAGGGGTTACAGACCGGAGTGTTAGACGAGGTCTACATAGGTTGTAAACTTTATTTCAATTAGTGATTTCGAGTTCCGAGTGTGGCGCACTATACAGCCCGTGGTTTTTCCCAGTGGTTGGGTTTCCACGTATATATCTTGTGTTATTTAAATTCCGCACATATTACACTTGATATATTATTTTGACTAGTTAGGGGCATTTTCGTCAAATTGACTTGCATGCGAAAATTGGGTAATATTTGATAAAATCTATTCACCCCCCCTCTAGCTTTATATTAGTACACACCGCGTATTAGTTTCAATTGGTATCAGAGCGGGTTCCTAGATATACTTAGGTGATCCTTTGCTCATTGTTGGTGTGTTTTGCATTTTGTATGTTTGTTTGATTTCTTCATACATTTTGCATTCTTCTCATTTGCATTCATTCAACGCAAACACTATGAGTGATTTCGTGAGAGAAGATATTGACTCCGTTGAGGAGATGCCTCTCTTACTAGAGAGATTTAGGAGATTTGTGAAATTAACCACCTCACCTCCTAAGAAGAAGTTGACCACCTCACCTCCTAAGAAGATGGATCTTAAGGACAACTTTGAAAGTTTTGAAAGCTCTAAGTTAAAGAATGAAAAAGAGATTCAAAGGTTAAAGGAAGAACTACTTAGGCTTTCAACTCAAGGTTGACGACTTGAATGATGAAGTGATAAGATCCATGGTGGAAGAAGACAAGCTAAAAGATGAGCTAGCTTTGTCTAAGAGGAATGAAGAGGGTTTGAAGAGAGAGCTTGTTGAAGCCAAAGAGTCATTGACTAGAATGACCATAAGCACCAAGAAGCTTGACAACATACTTGGTGTAGGAAAAAGCCCTTGTGACAAAAGAGGTCTTGGATTCGAAGTGAGCAAGGATTGCTCTATTCCTAAGAAGACCGTCTTTGTGAAGAGTTTGGGTAAGATAGAAGCGTCACCGGTGCAAACTCCTAGGAAGAAGTTAGAACTAGGACAATGTTCGAAAAATGCACAAGTGAAGGTGGTGAAAACAAGACAACCCCAAGCTCAACGGTTAGTGCCTCTCGAGTCAACTCTCCTCAACAAATGACTCAATATGTGAAGAGGCAAAACATGCTATCTCATCCAAGGAGGCAACTCATTCCGGTTCAACCACATAGAAGACATGAACCGACTCAACACCAAAGGAGACATCAAATGCATGATGAGTCTCCAATGACTTCACAAGGACATGGTATGAATTCTTACTTTGTACCAACTTGTCATTATTGTGGTGTTTATGGGCATATTAGGCCTAAGTGCTTTAAGTACATTAAGCATTGTAGGATTAATAGCATGATAGAGAAAAAGAGGCTAAGAAAAGCCCATTTGCATGAGCCTAGGAAATCCTTTGTCAATAATCCTAGGTTAGTGAATGACATGCAACCCTTAACCACTAAGACCAAAAAAGTCATATCTATGTGGATAAGGAAAAATGAACCCGCTTGCTACGAGACTAATAAGTCTCAAAAAGGTTCAACTAAGTCCAATGGACTTGGTAGGTCCATAGGACCTCATCGCCTTCATTGATGAAGGTTGATTCTAACCCCATATGGGGAACTCAAGCAAAGAGAGCTATTTTTGCATTCTTGTCACTTGCAAAAAATTTGAAATATCTTATGCTTCTCTTTTTGTTGCTTGAGTAAGCTTGGTTGCACATATGTATATATATTTTCAATTCAATAAGTGTGATCAATGCTTGTATTGCAATCCATGTCATATTTATGTTCAAACATGCATTTTTGGACTAGGAGATATTTACATAGGATATAATTTGAATGACCTATAATGATCTCCATGACATGATGATTGCTAAATGACATGCTAAATGTTAATCTTGAAAAGCATGTTTTGGTGATTGCAATTTTTAAATGCATAACGTGTGTGAAAAAGCTTATGAGACTCAAATGAAAAAGGATCGTGTATCCATTCAAGGATTTTAAAATCCAAATGTCTCTCTTTCTTTATTGGTTAAACATGTCTACTATCATACGGATATCTTATCCGGAAAAATCAAATAGGGTGCAAAGTCGCTCATGACATGTTTGGCTTATAAAGTTGGATATAGTTGTTCTTAAATTGAAATTAATGAAAACCTATATCCTTGCTTCTCTCATGACATTGGTGAAATTGGTTTGAATTCTTATTAAAAACCTTTGTCATTTGCTTTGCCAAATACCATGGTATTTTGGACTTAAATGCTACATGTCTTGTATGCAAAGCATTTTTTGATTCACACATTTTCTTTAAATAAATCTCCTTGTTTCTCTCCAATTAATTGAGATTGCATAAAGTGACTTATATTGATTATGCAAATATCTAGAATGCTACTATCTCTCTTTGCCTTGAGTGACCCGGTTGAGGGACTACTCCTTTGTCTATATCATGACAAAAAGGGGGAGTAGGTTGTGGTAAGGGGAGTTGCAAATTGTAGTAGCAATTGTGCATGTTGGGGAGAATACTTATTGAGGGGAGTAACCCTTTGAGGGGAGCATTTGCACATACATACATTGCATGATGTTGTACTTAAATTCTTAAATGCAAATGCTTGTTTGATCTCACTTGATTCATCTCACCTTTTCTTGTATTGGAAAGTATAGAAACCTTGTTTTCAGGGATTGATTATTCTACAAGAGATTGAAGACTTCAAGATTATTTATCTTATCTCTTTGTATTGTAGAATATCATTATAGACCCGTAGTTTCTATTTTGTTGTGAGGAATCATTGTGAGTGGTGGTTTTGTCACGAAATAGCCAAAGGGGGAGATTGTAAGGATTCCCTTTAGTTGATTGGCTTATTTCGTGGGCAAACCACATGTTGGGGTTTGGTTGTAAGGGTAGTCTAGGTAATTAGTTGAAGATCAAAGACCCTTTCAAGACCTCAAGAGGACAAGCACAAAAGGTATATCTTGTGCTTACTTTGCCTTGAAGAGATATAGTTGCACACACACACAACATGCATAACTCTTATTCTTGAATGTTGCGTTTATATTTTGTGTGCATTGTGCTTTATTGATTATTCAATATCTCTTCTTGCATTAAATTGATTGCATCTTGTTCTATGAAATGCCATGACATGATAGGCATTAGGATGCATTCAATACCCACACTTGCACTTCATGATTAGTCTTAAGTGTGGTGTAATTCGTTTCCGTTTGTGTGATCGGAAACGTCCGCGCTTGCACGAGGGTGTGCATGTCTTAGCGCGATGGTTGACCACTTGAGAAGGTCTCATTTTTCTCTTGGATAAGTGGTAGTTTTGGTTTGGTTGATTGGAGTAAGGTGTCTAGTTTTAAAAGATTGGATTTCAATGTTTAAGTGTTTTCAAAACTGACCTTTGCATGGTCTTGTGACCATAACTTTTACACAAAGCTTCAAAATGAGTTTTGAAAATTTCTGTACAAACTAGACACCCATACCTTTCCAACGGTATATTATTCGTAATATTTCATGACCGTTTGGATTGGTTTTAAAATCTCCAAAGTTACGACCAAAACAGGGCAACTCTGTTGTTGTCCGTTTCTGACCTTTGGTCACTCAATTGACCATAACTTTTCTACAGACATCAAAATTCCATTCTGTAAAAACGAGTAGAAAGTAGACATCCATACCTTTCCAACGATATATTATAAGAAAGGTTTCGATGTCGTTTGGTCATGTTTCGAAGCACTCGAATGTTGAGTCGCTGCACTGACGCGAGTACCGCGAAAATGCCCATACTTTTTCCATTTCTTCCAAAACGACGTAGTTTCATTTGGGCATTATAAATACATATCTTTCTCATCATTTTTAGAGTAGAGCCACAAAATCAAACCCTAGAGAGAGAGGCTCCATATTCTTGAGAGAGAAAGAGAGATTTGAGAGAAAATCAAATCAAGAACTCACCTTTAACCACTCAAATCAACCACTTTGCATCAAATTTCATATTTGATCTTCTATGCCTCCATAGAATTGATCCATGCATGGTTTTGAATCATCACATCTTATTTGGTATGTTCTTCACTAATTTCATATCTCTTTAGTGTTTTCCATATTAATACATCTCTTTAATTACTTGTATGCTTTTGATTATATACTAGATACAAGTTAGAGATTATTTGTGATGAAAATGATTGGGTGTTGTATTGTGATAGTTAATTAGGTTTTTAATTAATCTTGATTAGCTAAGCTATTTGACATGTCATCTAGCCATTTATATCTAGGATTGTTTTAATTGCAAATTCATTATCCTAGATAAGCATATAGAGTAACCTAGCTCTAATTTGCATTTTGAATATTCATACATATTCACTTAGGTTGTTTCTCTTCATTGAGAAGTAAGTCTTGGGGCTAAGAGTGCTTAGGCCTCAAGCAAATTGGAATAGGGTTGCTAATAAAGGCCCGCTGGGTAGAAGTGAGGGGTTACAGACCGGAGTGTTAGACGAGGTCTACATAGGTTGTAAACTTTATTTCAATTAGTGATTTCGAGTTCCGAGTGTGGCGCACTATACAGCCCGTGGTTTTTCCCAGTGGTTGGGTTTCCACGTATATATCTTGTGTTATTTAAATTCCGCACATATTACACTTGATATATTATTTTGACTAGTTAGGGGCATTTTCGTCAAATTGACTTGCATGCGAAAATTGGGTAATATTTGATAAAATCTATTCACCCCCCCTCTAGCTTTATATTAGTACACACCGCGTATTAGTTTCAACGTCGATGGTAATCCGCAAGATCTTCAATCCTAGCACGAACGTGGATCACCTAGGAGCGTGGTCTCCCTTTTCTTTGAATTGCAAACCTGTGAATGGACAAACAAACTTTTCTTTTCTTTGTTAGTCACAAAAACAATCAAAAGAATGACTAAGATTATTCTGGTCACTTTTGAGTTCTCAATCTAATGATCGAAACTCGCGTGAACCTAGATCGATGTCGTACACACAAGCTTATTGATGAATAAGCAAATAGTATACCATCAGAAATAATCTAACACTCCTTTTTTTTTAGTAGAATAAAATCTTTCTATGAATTGAGAAGAAGAAGAAAAATAGAATCTCAGCACACAAAGCCTTAGGTGGCCGAATTCTATAACTATGTTATATAGGTTGCCAAACTTTCTTCTCTTCTTTTCTTTTAGGGTGGCCGAATTCTCTAACCCTAATGGACTAGGGTTGCCGCAACATACAACTTAAAAGAGTTTGTGTTGCACCCTAATTCCCATCTAGTTAAAGACTTCAAACCCTAATTCAATTCATAAATCTTTTATTCTTTTATTTTGACTAAATAAAAAACTTCTTATTTGATTAAATAAATAAAACTAATTATTTATTTCCTTATCACACAGTCTTTTACTTTTACTTTTAGGATATATTTCCTGATTAGAAAAGATTTGTTTCTTAATTAAACAATTAATTAATAAATTAATTAATTCTTATTTAATTAAAACAATGAAACAAAATATATTTAGGTTAAAAATTAACCCTTGCCGCCCCACTTAGAGTAAATGGGCCAAATATTATTTCTTATTTCATTTAATCCATTGGACTTTAAATAAAAAGCCCACATGTGAATCAGACCCATTCTTACTAAAAGAAACAAGCCCACATGCCTTTCATTAATATATTAATATAATTGAGCAGCCCATTACTAAAATAATGTGCAAATTATATTCTTAATATATTAAATGCAATTCTAGATGGACCCTTAAATTGGTCCGGTAGAATATATCAAGTGATCCATGCAAGTCCGTGTGGATTGGGGATCTTGGCGGGCCATCTAAATTTAAGCTTCAATAGACATAACCTAATCACAATCAACAAATGATTCACTTAGGTCTGATCCATTAATTTAACTCATTCCACTAAAGAGCTAAAACTGAACTCTTAAATAAAGATAGAAAAGGAAGATGCTCATTCATACCCTAGACAATCATATTGGAGATAGTGTATCCTCGTGATTATATCAGTAATCGCCAAGAGTTCATAGACGCCTATAACTCTCTAAGTTACCATATTTACTCATATGACCACGTTTGAACTGGATATTTTGACTTGTCCATAAGCCATGTTTTCAATAGACACTATCGAAAACTCAACGTTGAGATTTAATATCCAATTACCTCAAAACATCCATATGATGATATTATACTCTCATTTAATTAAATGGAGCCACGATGTCCATATCTATAAATGAAGTCCTCTATCGATTAACAAATGAATATCACCAAACTATCGAGGATAGACTATGCGATATAATCGTACTCATTGATAACTCAAATGATATCACTTGCAACCATGAGTCCATCATTTATCTCAGGATTAAGATAGATTCTCCGATTGTCCTGATAATGAAAAGACTATTATCTACTGACGGTTCTAGATAAAGCTTTTCATTGTGACCCAGTTCAATGCACCCAGTGCACTAGATCCTTTTGCTTGAAGACACTCCGATGATTTTAGACTCATCATATCTCATTTGATCCCACTCAAATGCTAGCAAAAAATTTTTACAACTTTAACAAGATAAAGGTGCCCAACCTTTAACTTAAGTTGTGAACATTATTCAAGACTAACTAAAGAATTGTGTCTACCACATACATATCCAGATGTACGAACAATTCGTCTTTTCCCACAGTCTTTAGACCTTATGATTATTACTTTAACAATTATAATATTAAACTATAAATGCTATACGATTTGTTAAACCAGAAATCACTTTATTAATTGAAAAAGATTGTTAATTACAACATTACACTCTTGCTATTGAGCATAATCCTAACATTTATGTACCGGCCAACACGACTTGCACATCTCACCAGCTTTTCTAGCAACGCTTCCGAGCAGTTTTCTAGTTATCCTGGTGCCTTGGATTTGCCTTTTTGCTAAGAGGTGCGTTTGTACCGTCTTAACGAGGCGGGCACGCTACTTTAGTTTTTCGCCCTTCGAGCACTATTCGTCCGCTCTCTCGTGGCTTCATAGCGCCTAAATTTTTTCTTTTTCAATGTTTATTTAGTCGGTTTTGAGTGACCGCTATTCCCTTCTGACGGTGAATTCATTGACTTTCAGCAAATAATCTTTTTATTAGCAACTGAACTTTCAAATGATTAAAATGACAATCTGAAAATTAAAATATGAAAAAATGCGAAATTTGAAACTAAATAAAGCGAAAGGTGGGGATAGGTTCCTTTTTAAGGATATAAAATTTTGAGGTACTGTGCATTGCATGGTCGGGGCACTAGGCTACCCTTTGGTCGGGCTATCATGTAAGCTCCATGTCCTGCGACTTCTTTAATGACGTACGGTCCCTCCCATTTGTCGGTGAGAGATCTTGCTAATTTGTTTTGGTGTTTGGGGATACCCTTCAGCACCAAATCTCGAGCTGGAATTTACGTACGCGACCATGAGAATTATAGTACCTCGTAGCCCTTTGCTGGTACGCTGCATTCCTTACTTGTGCTGTATCTCTGACTTCTTCTAATTCATCTAAATTCTGCTGCAACATACTAACATTGTGCTCTGAGCTGTATAACCGAACCCTGGGAGAGGTGAAAATTGTTTCTTGCCGGGATAACAGCCTCCGTTCCAAATGCTAATGCGAAGGAGTTTCCCTTGTGGATGACCTCATAGTTGTTCGGTATGCCCATAGTACCTCAAGCAGCTTGTCTGCTTAGCAAACCCTTCCTTGCCTCCAGCTTCGCTTTCAGCGTGTGCTTGATCACTTTGTTTACTGCCTCAGTCTGACCATAGGTTTGAGGATGGGCAGGCAATGCGTAATAATTTACGATTTTGTATTCCTCGCATATCTCCCTGAATTTGCTGTTGTCAAATTGGGTCCCATTGTCTGTTATGATGATGCTTGGAATCCCGAACCTGTATATTATGTTCTTTTTGACGAAGTTGTGGTGGTTTGCCTTAGTGATGTGCATGAGTGCCTCTGCTTCTTCTGCCTTTTGTAAAGTAGTCCACTGCCACAACAGCATGCTTCGCACCTCCTTTAGTTCCTGTGGGCATTGGTCCTATTAGGTCGAGGCCCCACATGGCAAATGGCCAAGGTGAGGTTAAGCTTCTGAGTAATTCTGGGGGTTGCCGAATGTCGTTTGCTATTCTTTGGCATGTCTCACAGCTCTCCGCGAATCGCTGCGCCTCTGCAAACAAGGTCGGCTAGTAGAATCCTTGTCTAAATACCTTATGTGCTAGGCTCTTACCCCCGGTATGGTTCCCGCATACCCCACTGTGAACATCCTTTAGGATCTTTTTGGTTTCTTCACCGGCAACACACTTTTGCAGTACTTTTGAGAACCCTTTCTGTATAATTCACCCTTCAGAATTGTGTACCGGGTTGACCTGTATTTGATGCGCTTAGCTTTCACAGCGTCTTCCGGTAATATGTCTTCCTCTAAGTACTTTCTGAGTTAGATTGTCCAGTCGCCTGGGCCTGGTCAGATCTCTGATCATGACTTCCGCAGATTTTGCTGTACTCGGTTTAGTCAGGTGTGCCACCGGTATTGCTTTGGACCTGATACTCGTGGTGGCTGAAGCTAAGTTGGACAAGGCATCTGTCTTTTCGTTCTCTTCCAAGGGATCTAAGAGATTTTGTATATCTTGAATTTTCTGAGCAACCTTTTTGCAATGTCCAAGTAAGTTATCATGTGCTCATCCCTCCTGGTATTCGTCAAGTACCTGGTTAACCACAACCTGCGAATCGCTGTAAATTTCCAACTCATCTGCTCCCAATGCTATACAAACCTCAAGCCGGCCAACAAAACTTCGTACTCTGCTTGATTGTTGGTTGCTTTGAAATCGAACCTCATGGCACACTCCATAGTGTCTCCTTGGGGTTGTTATGACTATTCCCGCCTCGTTGCCATGTGTGTTTGATGATCCGTCTACATGCAACTTCCATTGGAACCCACTCGCCTGTTCACCTTCCATCATTCTTCTTACCTCGGCATCCGGCTCAGTGAATTCTACTATAAAATCCGACACTGCCTGCCCTTTGATTGCTGCTTTTGGCGTGTACCAAATGTCAAATTCGCTCAGCTCCACTGCCCACTTGGTCAGTCTTCCTGACAGTTCTGGCTTTTGTAAGATGAGTTCAACTGGCAGTCCGTGTATACTTCTATTGCATGTGCTTGAAAATACGGCCTCAATTTCCTTGCTGCTGTGATCAAGGCCAACGCTACTTTCTCAGCTAGTGAATACCTGGTTTCTACTGGTAGAAACGCCTTGCTTGTGTAATACACCGGTCTTTGTACTCCTTCCTCAACCAAATCAGTACCGAACTTATCGCCACTTCTGTGACCGAGAGGTACAGGTACAGAGTTTCTCCAACCACCGGTTTTGAAAGAATGGGTTGAATGTACACAAACGAAGTTAAATTGCTTAAAGCATACCTAGAGGGGGGGGGGGGGGGGGGTGAATAGGTTTTTACACCTTTTTTCAAACCCTTGAACAAACATCCGTTTGTCCCTCAAGGTAGCCTTACACACAACACAATAAGCCAAGGTAGACATACATAGACAATACAATGACACAATCATAAGAGAAATGTCTAAGTATATCAACAAGTCATGTGAGGTAAAATATCAAATAATCATAACAACAAAATAAGCTTGTATTTCATAAGATGTTCAATGTGTTACAAGAGTGAGCAAAATGTCACTAAACAATATTACAATATACAAAAGAATCAAAGATACAAATTGATCTATAGAATGAATACTCTAATCACACTATACAAAGACTTGGTTCACAATACATCACAAGTGAATATTATGAATCAAGACAATAAAATATACAATTAAAATATAAGAGAAGAGATAGAAAGAATTAACACAAGGGATTTTTTAACGTGGTAAAACCTCCAAGGAGGAAACATCCACGGGTTGAATTACAACCATTGGGTACTATATTATTGGAAAGTAAACATAGAACATTCACAAAGTGACCAATCTTTAGCTCACCCAACCTAGTGAAGTCTAAGCCTACCCAACCCTATTGGAAAGTATGAAATCCCTCAATGATGCGGAACCACCATATATTGGACAACACACTCAACCAACATCGATGGTAGATTAGAAATTCCTCAAGAGTGCATACACATCCCGTGTACCCCGCTCTATCGGAGTCTATGTCTAACCATACGCCTAGGCCTACCAATATGTTAGCCAACTCCCTATCCAAGGCACTCTTGCCTCTAGGGAGCCTCCCATGCATGACTATCCGAGTCCTCCCGACTCTAGCCATGACTTCCTTGCTTACCTATCCGAGTCATCCCGACTCTAGGCAAGACTTCTTGCTTGGCTATCCGAGTCATCCCGACTCTACCAAGACTTCATGCCTTTTACAAGGACTTCCTAGTGTGATCATGTGAATGCAAATGATGCAAACATTCATTTCAACATAGAACATGTGATCAATACATTCTATGGCACAAATAGACCTAAACATGTGAAAACACAATTAATCAAGTCTAGATGCAAAAATACATGAATAGAAACCTAAGCATGTGAAACACCTAACACATACTACTCAAAGTCTCATTCACACACATAACACTTGAATCACAAAATGTTCATTAAGTCCTAATTCAAGATGCTATCAATATACAATCAAAGGCTAGATATATGAGATTAAAATCAATCAATATACTAGACAAAAATATAGAGCAAGGTTTTGAGATTTACATCAATCAAAACCTATATTCTCTAAATCACAAACAAATACACAAATCCTTGATTTCTTCAATCAAAGGATCAAATCAAATCTCAAAGTCATTTTAACACAAAATTAATTCAATTAAGTATCAAACAACCTAAGATGCCATTCTAATCACAATACAACTCACAAACAAATGTAAAACCTAGAATCATAAAATCTAGTCAACATAAGTCCATAAATTGAGTTTCAATTGGAATGATAATCAAGCTACCTTTTCAAATAGCTTTCATAAAACAATAACATAGATATAGAAGAAGAAACCCCAAGCATTTGGAAGGTCAAATAACAAGAAATCCCTAAGATGAGACCATTACCTCGGATTATGAAGCTGGTTCGGAATTCAGTGGTCAACCACTGGAAATCACGATCAAACAGCTACCAAACCACTTGGAGATGTTAGAGGACTCAAATACGAACACTCTCCAACTTGAATCACTCAAATCCGACTCCGGATGAGGAAGATATGGTGTTTTGAAGTTTGGAAAAATTGGAGAGAATGCCTTACGGGAAAACTGAAATGTTTCAACTTGGAAATTCAAATGAGAGAGAGAGGGAAGAAATAGGAGGAGAGAGAAGCAATTTTTCGACCAATCACGTGGTGCCACATCACCCCCAGGCCGTGGGGGGCGCGTGGGCCACACGGGAGCAGAAGGTGCTCCAGGCCGTGGGGCCCACGGCCTCAACCACGGCCAGCCCATGTGGCCCACGGCCCGGCCTGTCCTCTCCCACGCACCCTCGGTTCGTCGGCTCGTATCTCGAGCTTCCGAACTCCGAATTCAAATCCGTTTTCAGATTACAAACCGTGACTCTCTCACGCACGAAAACGACTATACAACTTTGAAAAACGGTTGAGAATCATCTCGGAAATCATCGATGAAGTCAACACAACGTAAGAGAATGTAAAGTGGCATAGTCAACACGTTTGGACTCGAAACCTTATGAATGAGTAACCGAAACGACCGGAACTCAATAAGGCATTGAATAAGAACATGTTCAAGTCCTAAACACAAAATACGGAAACATACAAACACAAATACACACACATATGCTAGTTTCCGGACATAGTCCTAGAAAATGCAAAACACAAAGTTTATTAACTAAATGTGAATGCATGAGCATATTTTGCCAAGTGTGTGAAAGTGAAATGTAAATGAAATAAAATCATGAAGGGACACACAAGAATGATATGTGTGAGTGTGTGCCTAGCCTTGTAAGAGATAAGAGGTCATGTATACCTTTGTAGACCGATAATGTCCGAAACTCTTAAAAGCCGGCAACTTGAACGAATAATGGTTGAGACGTCCTTCGTCTTCGAAATCCTTCATTTACTAACCACTAAACATTACAAGTAAAACACGTTTTGATATGGAATTAATGCCAACACTAATTATCAACCTAACAATCTCCCCCTTTGGCAAATTCCATGACAAAACCCCTAAACAAACACTAAAACAATTACAAAGAAAATTTGGTCATAATGAGTACAATGAGTTACACATATAGACACAAATTATAAATCAAGTCTTGAACTTCATCTTGGTCTTCTCTTGATATCACCTAAAAAAAAACTTGAAAGCACAAGAATATCCAAGAGACAACAAGTATGGCAATATCCAATCATAGGCAAGAAAATAATAACATATAAGTTCAAATGGATCAAGTATGCTCCCCCTTAATACATACTATCCATCAATGATATTCTAAGCCAAGATTCAACAAAAAATATTACATGCCATATAGTTCAAGCTAGATACCAAATATACAAAAACAACTAACATAAGGCTAAGTAAGCTAGATATCTCCCATGTGTTTCTCATATTTCTCCCCCTTTTTGACATGATATGAAGCCAAAGGGAAAGAGTAAGAAATTATACCTCATGAAGCTTTCTAGCCACTTGTGCCACCAAGGAAAGAAGAACGGTGTGCGGATCTCACATATTGCCTTGTTGGAGTTGATTTTCCTTCCAACTCTTTGATCCTCTCATCTTGAGCAACAAGCTTTGCACTAAGGTCTTCAATCTTCCTTTGTGACGCCTCAATCAACCTATGAGATTCTTCAACCTCTTTCCTCAATTTTAAAGCCCAACTAGGAAGAGCGGGTGAGTTAGGGACATGGTTAGAATCAAGAGAATCACCAAAAAGCCTAAGTACATCATTAGACTTTCCCTTGTCCTTGTATGACATGGTTGCCATACGTTTCTCACTCAACTTCTCTAAGGGAGGAAGCATAACATCACCATCAAGATTCCTCACACCTTTAGCTAAGCACAATTGAGTTATAAACCCCGGAAAAGCCAATTTCTTGTCCAAACGACTAGTACAAGCCGCACTTTGAATTTGCTCCACAAGCAATTCACCAAGGTTTATAGGTTGGTTAGTAACCAAGGCATACACAATCTTAATCTTGTCTCTATTAAGCTCCGAAGCATTAGTAGAAACAATAAGATTGGAGCATACAAATAAATGCCAAAATACACTAATTTTTGTTAGCTCACCTTGCCTAATAAAAGCACGTTTCCCCCCACACAAAATCATCATCATCACAAAGAGTTTTACCCATTAAATCAAGGTTTTCCAAGACATCAACATCAAGGAAATCCGATTCAATGTCATCGGACAAGTTAAGAAATTCATTAACCTTCCTAGGGCAAACTCTAAAGACAACTTTCCTTATGCTAAGAGTAGCACTAGTCACAGTAGAACCGGATTTGTAAGCATTATAAAATTCTCTAACAATGGTCTCATTAGATACTCCTAACATGTTGACCCATGAAATCCAATTCCTACTCTTAAGCACATCATAGACATATGATCCAATACAAGAGTCCAAGTCAATACCCCTTTCTTGAATTATCTTTTTGCACCCAAAAATTCCCAATTCATCAACTTTGTTACCTTTGGAAATTTTGGACGAAATTGTAGGTTTCGACTTGGCAATGGGAGATGAAGAAGTATTTCCACCAACCTTCTTTGCTTTACCCATGATCTTGCAACACAAAACAAACTAAAAACAAAGTGAGAGGAAACAAAGAAACAAATAAGAAACCAATAAACATATACAAAGGCAAAACACTATATTCAATAAATCACTATGCAAGTAAGAATTTATCATAGCATCTTCATGATTTATCAAAAATAAGAATAATGCCAACAATTAACAACCTTGAAGAACATGTGAACATGTCATAAAAGAGAACAAGAATTTAGCATATTATGCTCCCCCTTGACAAGTGCCTCATCTAAAATCAAGATAGACAAATGTTCACAAAAATCACCACACAATCACATCACAAGCAATTTTTATTAGATTTGCAAATAAGCTTCACATATCTAAGAGAGTTACATCAAGATTTTCAATCACTCTCATATGTCATCAAAAATTGCTAAAGTATCACAAATACAAATTAAGCAAAAGTGAGTGTGTGAAGATTTTGCTTCAAGTATATGAAAAGAAGTAGTTTGATAATCAAGCATGCATACAATTTCAACATCTATTCATCTTAGGCCTTTCCATAAAAAGGTCAAACCGGTTATCATCCGAAATTTTGCTTATAAAGAGAATAGATTTCAACATGTGAGCGTGTGTGTGCATGTGGCTCGTCAACCCATTTCTATTTGTCAACCCGAGCTCATTTGATTATTCAACTATACTCCAAAAGCCTTTTATATTTTTTTTTATTTTTTTTATATATATTTTTTTTATTAAGGCTTGAATCAAAGAATTTTTTTTTTTTTTTTATGATTCAATTCAACACTTCTTTGATTTTTCTAACATAAACATATACACCTCATGACGGCTTTCACTCATCACAATGACGTAGCCCTTTCCAACATTGGGTGGCTTCACAACCAAGGTGTGTAGCCCTTTCCATGAGGGTGCTCGTTGAGTTCTATGTTGCCGAAGCAAATGGATACCAACCATTGGTCATTTTTAAATGTACTAGTCCTTAGGACTTCAAGGTGTATCCAAAGCGAACATCAATCAAGCTCAACATACTTAACAAAACATACAAGAGAAGCAAAGTGAATTTTTGAAACCAATTTCAAGGCTTAAAAGCACATGATCTAAAAGCAAGTAAAGAGACTTACTTAAGATCTCTACTTCTCAAGAGAGTAGCTATCAAAGAATATGAAGCTCACATTATTCAAATATTAGCCACTCAACAATCATACAAATAACAACACGCTTCATGAAATAAGATCAATGTGAACACTTATCACCAAAAGATCTTAAACTAGCAAATGTCAAAGAGTACCATATAAACACTATATTAGTTCTCAATTATGACATGCTTCATGAAAGTGATACAAACAATGAGTTGATAGATGAAAAATCAAGTAAGCAAGCAATATGATATAGAGATACCTTCGCAAGCTATTTTCACCAAATACAAAGCCTTCACCCTTTTTATGAGTCCTCTTGGCTTGTGAGTCCTCATGACTACAAGTTATAGGTGTGTCGATTCCAAGAGACTAAAGGCAATGTAATCCGACTCAAACAAACAAAAAAAAATGACTTTCTCTAAAAGCCATAACAATAATGTTATCATATAGATTCCAAAAAAAAAACTTCTCAAAAGTTAACCAACAAATTTTGACTTATCAAAACAAACAAAGTGAGATAGCTAAGTTCATGTCAAGTTGTAAAGATACAAAGCAAAAAGCTAAGCTTCTTATCAACGACACTAATCTTAAAGCTAACTCACATGTGCAACTTACACTAATGGTAAGAGCACTCACCCTTGACAAATTTTGTCTTGGGTGGACAAACACGAACATCATCAAGATTCTCTTTGACTACAATGTTGAACCTAGAGTAAAGTTCTTCCACAACTTGATTCACAATAATATCATTAATACTCTTCTTCTCAACATTGTTAGCAACACATGCATGGTCAAACTTTGTAGGATATGCATTCTTCACCTTCCGGATATTCTTAGCATGCTTTGACAAATTATCATGCTTTCCATATTCAAAAGCTTTAGCATGCATAGAATTAGGTCCAATCGCTCTATTCCTAGATGCATTTTCTAAGTTGCAATATTCAATGAATTTATAGCACTTGGGCTTGATATGGCCTAAGATATTGCAAAAATGACATATGGGAACAAAAGGAGAGATTTTACCTTCCGGTGGTGGTGGAGGACAAATGGGAGTTTCAAGGGGTACCTTATTCTTCAATTTGTTCTTCTTCTTGGAACGTCTCTTCTTAGGAGCTTTCTCTTCAATGATAGCTTCACTAGTAGGAAGTGATGCTTCTATGAGCTTCTCTTCAACCACCGCTGCACTAGAGCTCTCTAAGTTCATATTTGATATGATCCTATCCTTTTCAAGCAAAATACCCTCAACTTCGCAAAGCTTCTTTTCAATAGCATTCTTTTCACGCAAGAGCCTACGAGTTGTAGCAACAAACTCATCCACTTGAATCTTGATCAAGTCCTCCTTCTCATCAATCTCACTCAAGGCTAATTTCAACTTTTCCTCAAGAAACTTCACCTTAGCCAAAAGATCAATGTAGGATGGATTATCATTTAAACACTCTTGATGACTTTGATCAATCTCCTTATCCAATGAATCTTGATTAACATCCTCTAGAGTAGAGTGAGAAGCCATGAATGCAACAAAGTTGCTTACTAGCTCTTCTTCACTAGAAGACTCATCACTTGAGCTCTCCTCATCACTAGAGGCATCATCTTCACTCCATGTAGCCGCCATAGCCTTTCCCTTCTTGTCCTTCTTAGAATCACCACTAGGACAATCCGAAGCATAATGTCCAAACTTCTTGCACTTGAAGCATTGAACCTTCCTATTGCTCTTAGCATGGCCACTCCTCTCATGAGGTGGAGTAAAGGACTTCTTGACTTCCTTGTCCCTTGAGTACTTGCCACTTGACTTGGCACCTTTCCTCATGAACTTCCTAAACTTCCTAACCAATAACGCCATCTCCTCATCATCATCGCTACTACTAGCTTCCTTGACAACCTTGAGAGCTAAACCCTTGTTCTTAGCCTTTGGTTTCATGCACGCCTCAAAAGTTTGAAGAGATCCTAGCAACTCATCTATGCTCATGACGTCAACGTCCTTGCTCTCTTCAATGGCGGTAACCTTGGCTTTGAACCTCTTTGGAAGTGATCTAAGAATCTTCCAATTTAGCCTCTCACCGGAGATAGGAGTACCAAGTGCTTGGCATTGGTTGGCGATGTCTAGAAGCTTATCTTGGAAGTCAATAAACTTGTCTTCCTCACCCATTTGCAAAACCTCAAATTGGGAAGTGAGCAATTGAAGACGAGACTTCTTCACCGCTTTAGTCCCCTCATTGGTGACTTGGAGAGCCTCCCATGCCTCCTTAGCGGTTTCTAGGTTTTGAATGTAGGAGAATTGCCTACTATCAACACCTCCAAAAATAGCATTCACCGCTCGATGATGCCATTTTGCTAACTCAAACTCATTAGTAGACCACTCACTCCTAGGCTTGGAAACGGTCACTCCATCCACAATCTTGTTAGGAGCAAGGTAACCTTTTTCAACGGTCATCCAAGCTCTCTCATCAATAGATCGGATGTAGGCCTTCATCCTCAATTTCCAAAACCCGTAGTTGTGACCCTTGAGAAGAGGAGACCTAGAATTCGAAGCCCCTTCGGTCATCACATCATCTTGGAAAACCATTCTAGCAAATACCTAAGCAATCCACTCGTAAGTGTAAACCGGATCTCGCCGAGTGCCGTCCGACGACCCGCTCTGATACCAATTGAATGTACATAAACGAAGTTAAATTGCTTAAAGCATACCTAGAGAGGGGGGGGGGGGGGGTGAATAGGTTTTTACACCTTTTTTCAAACCCTTGAACAAACATCCGTTTGTCCCTCAAGGTAGCCTTACACACAACACAATAAGCCAAGGTAGACATACATAGACAATACAATGACACAATCATAAGAGAAATGTCTAAGTATATCAACAAGTCATGTGAGGTAAAATATCAAATAATCATAACAACAAAATAAGCTTGTATTTCATAAGATGTTCAATGTGTTACAAGAGTGAGCAAAATGTCAGTAAACAAATATTACAATATACAAAAGAATCAAAGATACAAATTGATCTATAGAATGAATACTCTAATCACACTATACAAAGACTTGGTTCACAATACATCACAAGTGAATATTATGAATCAAGACAATAAAATATACAATTAAAATATAAGAGAAGAGATAGAAAGAATTAACACAAGGGATTTTTTTAACGTGGTAAAACCTCCAAGGAGGAAACATCCACGGGTTGAATTACAACCATTGGGTACTATATTATTGGAAAGTAAACATAGAACATTCACAAAGTGACCAATCTTTAGCTCACCCAACCTAGTGAAGTCTAAACCTACCTAACCCTATTGAAAAGTATGAAATCCCTCAATGATGCGGAACCACCATATATTGGACAACACACTCAACCAACATCGATGGTAGATTAGAAATTCCTCAAGAGTGCATACACATCCCGTGTACCCCGCTCTATCGGAGTCTATGTCTAACCATACGCCTAGGCCTACCAATATGTTAGCCAACTCCCTATCCAAGGCACTCTTGCCTCTAGGGAGCCTCCCATGCATGACTATCCGAGTCCTCCCGACTCTAGCCATGACTCCTTGCTTACCTATCCGAGTCATCTCGACTCTAGGCAAGTCTTCTTGCTTGGCTATCCGAGTCACCCCGACTCTAGCCAAGACTTCTTGCCTTTTACAAGGACTTCCTAGTGTGATCATGTGAATGCAAATGATGCAAACATTCATTTCAACATAGAACATGTGATCAATACATTCTATGGCACAAATAGACCTAAACATGTGAAAACACAATTAATCAAGTCTAGATGCAAAAATACATGAATAGAAACCTAAGCATGTGAAACACCTAACACATACACTCAAAGTCTCATTCACACACATAACACTTGAATCACAAAATGTTCATTAAGTCCTAATTCAAGATGCTATCAATATACAATCAAAGGCTAGATATATGAGATTAAAATCAATCAATATACTAGACAAAAATATAGAGTAAGGTTTTGAGATTTACATCAATCAAAACCTATATTCTCTAAATCACAAACAAATACACAAATCCTTGATTTCTTCAATCAAAGGATCAAATCAAATCTCAAAGTCATTTAAACACAAAATTAATTCAATTAAGTATCAAACAACCTAAGATGCCATTCTAATCACAATACAACTCACAAACAAATGTAAAACCTAGAATCATAAAATCTAGTCAACATAAGTCCATAAATTGAGTTTCAATTGGAATGATAATCAAGCTACCTTTTCAAATAGCTTTCATAAAACAATAACATAGATATAGAAGAAGAAACCCCAAGCATTTGGAAGGTCAAATAACAAGAAATCCCTAAGATGAGACCATTACCTCGGATTATGAAGCTGGTTCGGAATTCAGTGGTCAACCACTGGAAATCACGATCAAACAGCTACCAAACCACTTGGAGATGTTAGAGGACTCAAATACGAACACTCTCCAACTTGAATCACTCAAATCCGACTCCGGATGAGGAAGATATGGTGTTTTGAAGTTTGGAAAAATTGGAGAGAATGCCTTACGGGAAAATTGAAATGTTTCAACTTGGAAATTCAAAATGAGAGAGAGAGGGAAGAAATAGGAGGAGAGAGAAGCAATTTTTCGACCAATCACGTGGTGCCACGTCACCCCCAGGCCGTGGGGGGCGTGTGGCCCGCACGGGAGCAGAAGGTGCTCCAGGCCGTGGGGCCCACGGCCTCAACCACGGCCAGCCCATGTGGCCCACGGCCTGGGCTGTCCTCTCCCGCGCACCCGCGGTTTGTCGGCCCGTATCTCGAGCGTTCGAACTCTAAATTCGAATCCGTTTTCGGATTACGAACCGTGACTCTCTCACGCACGAAAAAGACTATACAACTTTGAAAAACGGTTGAGAAATCATCTCGGAAATCATCGATGAAGTCAACACAACGTAAGAGAACGTAAAGTGGCATAGTCAACACGTTTGGACTCGAAACCTTATGAATGAGTAACTGAAACGACCGGAACTCAATAAGGCATTGAATAAGAACATGTTCAAGTCCTAAACACAAAATGTGGAAACATACAAACGCAAATACACACACATATGCTAGTTTCCGGACATAGTCCTAGAAAATGCAAAACACAAAGTTTATTAACTAAATGTGAATGCATGAGCATATTTTGCCAAGTGTGTGAAAGTGAAATGTAAATGAAATAAAATCATGAAGGGACATACAAGAATGATATGTGTGAGTGTGTGCCTAGCCTTGTAAGAGATAAGAGGTCATGTATACATTTGTAGGCCGATAATGTCCGAAACTCTTAAAAGCCGGCAACTTGAACGAATAATGGTTGAGACGTCCTTCGTCTTCAAAATCCTTCATTTACTAACCACTAAACATTACAAGTAAAACACGTTTTGATATGGAATTAATGCCAACACTAATTATCAACCTAACATGGGTGCTCGTCCTAAATACCCTTTCAACTTCTGAAAGGCTGTTTCACACTTTTTGCTCCATTCGAGCCCTTTTCCCTTTTTTATTGCCTTGAAGAATGGGGCGCACTTGTCTGTTGATTTTGCTATGAACCGGTTGAGTGATGTAAGACATCTCGTCAGCCTCTGCACATCCTTCAATGTTTTTGGTGAAGCCATTTCTTCTAATGCTTTAATCTTCTCGGGATTTACCTCAATTCCTCTTTGGTGTATCTGAAAACCTAAAAACCTTCTTGACAGTACCCCGAACACACACTTACTTGGGTTGAGCTTCATCTTGTACCTTCTCAGGACATTAAAGGTTTCCTTCAAATCTTCTGAATGTTTCTCTGCCGTGATGCTCTTGGTCAACATGTCATCTACATAGACCTCCATGTTTCTCCCAATCTGCCGAGCGAATATTCTATTTACCAACCTCTGGTACGTTGCCCCGGCATTCTTTAGTTAGAACGGCATCACTTTGTAACAATACAATCCTTGATCCGTGGTGAAAGCTGTTTTTTCTTCATCTACCTTGTTCATCCGGATCTGATTGTATCCCGAGTAAGCATCCATGAAACTTAGTTGTTCATGTCCTACTGTCGCATCTACCAACTAGTCAATCCTTGGCAGTGGGAAGCTATCTTTTGGACAAGCTTTGTTTAAATCCGTGAAGTCTACACACATCCTCCATTGATTGTTCTTCTTCTTGACCAATACTACATTGGCCACCCACTCCGGGTATTTGACTTCCCTTATTGACCTTACAGAAAGCAACTTCTCCACCTCTTTCTTGATTGCGATGCTTCTCTCTGGATTGAACAATCGTCTCTTTTGTACCACTGGGTGGAACTCCGGGTCGATGGAGAGATAATGCGATATCACCTTTGTATCTATCCTGGGCATATCTTTATGACTCCAAGTGAACACATCCCTGTAATCCCTCAATAGTGTGATGAGTTTGGCTTTGATGTGTCCACTTAGGCTTGCTCCTATTTTTACTGTTCTACTCGGCTCATCTGGGTCTAACGCCACCTCTTCGGTCAGCTCATCTTTTTTGGCTGCAGGCTCTTTTCTGGGGTCTAGCTCAAATTCCTTTGGTGCCTCTGCTTGCTCCTCAGGTTCATTGGCGGCTTGCTCGGCTGATATAGTGTATACTTGGTGTAATTCCCTATCCTTGTAGACTGACAGATTCGCCCTTCGCGCCATCTCTTATGATCCTTTGACCACGCCTACCCCATACTCAGTTGGGAACTTCATCATGATGGCATACGTTGCCGTTATTGCCTTAGCTTTATTTAGGAATGGTCGATCGAGCAGGGCGTTGTATGGCCAATTCTCTGTATCCACAACCACAAAATCGAGCAACACTGTCTTTTGACAGGGGGCCTTCCCGATCTTCACTGGTAGTTTTACTGTGCCGAGTGACCTCACCTCTGCTCCGCCAAATCCTCTGAGTGGGGTATGAAAGGGCTGCAGGTCCTTTCTATCTAATCTTAACTGATCGTACACCTCTGCACTTAAGATATCCACTGAGCTTCCATTATCAATCAAGATCCGGTGGACCTCCCTGTGACCAATTCTAGCACTGATGACCAGCGCATCGTTTGGTTTTACATCTACTCCATAAGAATCAGCCTCTGTGAAGACGATTGGATCCCAACCTTCCTTGATCCTTTTCGGGTCAGGTTCAATGGAGTTGACATCGAGGTCTCTTCGAGCTTCCATGGCTTCCCGAATTTCCTAGGTTCTCTCCCTGTTACTTTACCAGTTGCTGGCCCACCAAAGATGGTGTTGATTGCTCCTTCATCTCCAGCTCTCTTGGGACTCAGCTTTCTTTCTCGTCCACCCTATCGGCTATCTTTCTGTCCATCTGCCTTATCGGCTTTCTTTAGGACAATGTCCTTCAAGTGCCCTTCTCGAATGAGGGTCTCGATGTGATCCCTTAGCTGGAAGCACTTGGATGTCTCATGTCCGTTCTCTTTATGGAATCTGTAATACTTAGTGGTGTCCCTCCAAGCATAAGTTGACTGCTTCGGCGACTCTTTGGACATATTCTTTTCTTCCAAGATAGCTTATATCTCTTCCTGGTCTTTCTTCAACGAGGTGTAATTTGTGTATTTACCCTGGAACTTTTGGCGCGACTGATCGATTTTTGGATCATAAGCCCGGCGGCCATCTCGGCCATCTCGTCCATCTCATGCTTTGTTCTTTTGCTTGTCACCTTTGGTGTCTGGTGCCTTGGCTTGATCTTTTGTTTTGGCTCATTCTGGACGACCACCATGTACAAAGTAACCTCTTGTTGCAATTTCTTCTTCCTCGGCTAAGGTATAACCCCTAGCCATGTCCATCATGTCGGCATAATTGGTTAGGCGAGCTCTTCTTAAATCAAAGGATAGCTGGCTGTTCTGAAGGTTGTTGATGAATGCTGCAATGATGGCTTCATCGTTCGCACTCCCGATCTTTGATACTTCCTGACCGAACCTCCCCAAGTATTTCTTCAGCGACTCGTCTTTTCATTGCTTGAGCTGAAACAAGTGAGCCACTGACTTCTTCCTGTGTATATTCCCGAGGAACTGCCTTGAGAAAGCTTTGCTCAGTTCGCTGAAGCTGCTTATGCTTGCTACTGGTAATCTACCGAACCACCGAGAACCTAGATCCCCAAGAGTCTGTGGAAAGTTCAATTAGCAGGGCGTTATTGTGGACATATTGGGCCATGGCGCTCCTATACCTCTGGACGTGTTCTTTTGGATCGGTATCTTTCTTGAACTGCTCTACGTGTGGCATTCTGAACCTCTCCGGGAAGGGCATCCTTAGAACTCCATTGGTGAAAGGGCTGCCGGATTCGTCATCCGATAATTCATTGCGCCCGTACCGCCTGACCAAAGCATCCATCTGTCGACAATTGTTTTGCACCTCCCAAGTCAAGCTCTGTATGAGTATGTCTTTATCTCTTTCTGGTTCCCCCATCGCATTGAAATTTTGACTGATGGTCAACTTCTGGCCTCTCTCCTCCGGTTCCTGCTCCTTGTGTTCTCTGTTTAGGCCATGTAATCGTACTGTGCCCCTCTAGCGTTTGTGATGATAATACTGCTCACTCTCCCCTAAGGACGATGATCGATCTCTCCGATGAATACGCTTCTTGGGTTGGTCCCGACTCCGCCCCATTCGATCTGGATCATACCTTCTATCGGAATAACCTTCATCTCTACGCTCCCTGCTACCTCTGGCTTGCCTTTCGGACAAATCTCTGGCCTATCTGTAGGGTCTCGGCTTACTTTTAAAGGCGCGTCAGGTGTTGGTATCATCACTGTGGAACGCAATCTTGTTGTTTGTTGATTTTGAGCGGACAGGTTGTGGGGTGAAGTCAAACCCTCCATAGTGGAAAGATCAACTCCTTGCCTTACTGCGTCAGATATGAGTTGCTGCAGAGAGGCCCGGAATTGTTGCACGATTTCTTCATTAGTTGGAGGGAAACGCTGGATACCGGCCATGGCAGTTGATTGGTCTGCAGTTGCTAAGGTTACATCCGCAGTATTGAGGGTGGCGTCATCCTCCAACTCGTTAATTGGTAATCCTTGACTGTATTTGGAATCGCTACCATCTCCTTTGCCGGCCATTGCTTCACAAGTTTTTTATTCCCCCCTTCTTCTAGCGCCAATTGTTGACGGTGATTTTTCATAGTCACAGCCAACGATTTGATATCAGTTTTACGAATGAGAATAATTGAAATTAACATGACAAAGAATTAGCAATGATGAACAAAAATACGTGGTAAAACTCCGATGGTCGGAGAAACATTCACGGGTTGTTGCCTAACCAACGAAGTCAAATCCACTATAAAACTGTTATTGAATACATACTCTGATCTCTTCTCTTAGTTCTCATGTACCCCTTATTTGTGTTTTACAGGGGTATTTATACATAGTTGTTTAGGGTTTGTGGGTATCACTAGGGTTTGGTGTCGTAGTGCCCAAGTTCTAAGGGTTTTCTTAGTCCTAAAAGTACTATTTGAGTGTAGCGTTCTTCTGGTTTGGCTGAGTCCTAATTTGGGTAGGATTCTTATTTCTTTATTTACGGGAAACCTGCTTGTTTCCTTGCTGGGTTCTGAGTAGCTGCACTGTAGCTTATTGTAGAGGTGCTAGTTGCTGATTCTACCCACATGATTGGGGAGTGAATTTTCGCGACTATCTTTCTAGTTGAACCCTGAGTATGCCCGAGTATGACCGAGTATGCTATGTTGCCCGAGCCGATTTCCTTTTTCCGTGGCTGAGTTGCCTTGGGTTTTTGCTACTCAGGTTGATTTCCCTTCACTTATGCTTACGTGGCCTCTTATGGTGGTGACGTGCTTTTTACGACTAATTTTACCTATAACAGTGGTCATATGAGTAAATATGGTAACTTAGAGAGCTGTAGGCGGTCTATGAGCTCTTGGCGATTACTGATATTATTCATGAGGTTTCACTATCTCTAATAAGATTGTCTAGGGTATGAATGAGAAACATTTACTTGTTCTATCTTTATTTAAGAGTGCAATTTTAGTTCTTTAGTGGAATGAACTAAAATTAATAGATCGAACCTAAGTGAATCATTTGTTGATTGTGATTGGGTTATGTCTATTGAAGCTTAAATTTAGATAGCCCACCAAGATCATCAATCCATATGGACTTGCATGGATCACTTGATATATTCTACCGAACTAATTTATGGGTCCATCTAGAATTGTATTAAGGCATGTGGACTTGTTTCTTTTAGTAAGAATATGCCTAGTTCACATGTGGGCCTTTTAATTAAGGTCCAATGGATTTAATAGAATGAGAAAATCATATATAGCCCATGTATGAATATATGGGTGGCAAGGCTTATAAGAAAGTCTAATATATTATTTTATTTTATTATTTGATTAAATGGAAATTAATTAATTGATTGATTAATTATTTAATTAAAATCAAAATCTTTTTCTGACTGGGAAATATGTTTTTTAGTAGTATACTATTGTGGTAGTATAATGAGAATAAAGACTTTATTTAGTAAGTAGATAAATAAAAGATTTATTTATATAGTCAAATTAGGAAGTCTTTGATATAGTCATAAATACACTAAAGAGTTGGATTGGGGGTTTGAAATTCTAAGGAAATCTACCTAGGGTTAGGAATTAGGTCAAAAGGCATAAATCCTATTTGGTAGAAGATTTTGACTACAATATATAGACATATTAATATATATGGCACATGGCCGAGATATATAGATTAATATATATATATATGTAGACCTGGCACGGTTCGGTTCCGGTTCGGGTTCGAACCGGGGAACCGAACCGAACCGAAAAAACTGGAACCGGAATCGAAATCGGAACCGGAATCGGAATCGAAATCGAAGGAGTCGGAGTTCGGTTCCGGTTCTAAGGTTTGAGGAACCGGGTGATTCGCATAATTTTTTTTTTTTCTTTTTTTGGGTTACCGTTTACTTCCCTTCCCCCCCCCCCCCCCCCCCCCCCCCCCCCCCCTTTCATTTTTCCTCGCACCAATTTCTTCTCAATTCTCTCTATTCTCTCCAACACTCTCAAGTCTCTCAATCTCCAAGTCTCCAACTCTCTAAGTTTCCAAGGTTTTTAATATTTATTTCATTTTGTAATTGTTTTATTTGAAATTAATTTTATTTGCAATTTGCAATTTATTTTATTTACAATTTATTTTATTTCGAATTTATTTTATCTCCAATTTATTTTATTTGCAATATATTTTATTTTCAATTTATTTTATTTGCAATTTATTTTATTTCCAATATATTTTATTTTCAATTAATTTTATTTCCAATTAATTTTATTTGCAATTAATCTTATTTCCAATTTATTTAATTTCCAATTAGTCAATTACTAACTTTCCAATTTCATTTCATTTATTTGCAATTACTAGTTTACTACTTTTGTACTTTACTACATAGTACCTACTATTCTACATTTCTACTAATAGTCTAATACCATTATTCTTCTAAGTTCTAAGTTTCCAATTCTCTCCCAAATTTATTTTTAAATGGCAAGTGGAAGTGGAAATGGAAGTGGAAGGGGTCATATAAGTGGAGCAAATCCGGAGGATATGGCACTTATTGGAAGCATATTGAAACCAAACATCCAGTCGCAATGACCAGAACGAGGTCACAATCACAAATTCCCAGGTACGCTACTCCTAACCAACAATTATTTCGTTATACTGATGAACAAAATAGAGAAGAATTAGCTAGGATGGTAGCAGTAGAACACTTATCATTCAGTTTTGGTGAAAAGGTTGGTTTTGTTAACTATTGTTGACGAGCATTAAACCCTGCTGCATGCCGTGTCCCTAGAGCCATGCTCACACAAACACTTGAAAAGATTTATTCGAGAGAGAAAAGAAAGTTAGAAAAATATTTTGAAAAATATAATGGTCGTGTTAGCGTATGTGCCGACATATGGACTGACCATTGGCAATCGCATTCATACTTGGGTGTCACTTGCCATTATATGGATAATGCATGGACTATCCAGAAAAGAATTCTTGCATTTAGAGTTTTTGATGATGCACACACTGCTCAGAATATTTATAGATAGCTTAGAATTAGTTTTTCAGAGTATAATATTGAAAACAAAATTTTTGCAATTGGTTTTGATAATGCTTCTGCCAATACCGCTGCTATTCTATCTTTAATTGATTTATGCAAACCCTTTCTTGGTGGTACATTTTTTCATCAAAGGTGTGTATGCCATGTTTTAAATATATGTGTTCAAAAAGGATTAGAAACTCTTGGAGATTTTATTGTACCTATTAGAAAAGCCCTAATATTTTTATAGAGACAGCATTCTACAATGAAAGCATGGGTAAGATATTGTAAACAAAATGGTAGACATGTCGTTAAATTTGCTTGTGATGTTCCAACACGTTGGAATTCTACTTATAAAATGCTTGCTCAAAGTTATGAGTATAGGGATTTATTAGTGTAGGGAAAAATAACAAAAGTAGTACACGCAGCGGAAGCAATACTAAAAATAAGATTTAGTGACTTTTAAAAATTTTTCCTTTATGAACCTTAAACCCTTTAATTAATTAAACATGCATATACAATAACAAAAAGTAGATTACCTTTTGTCGCGTGATCCGATTGACTTACGTCGATGGTAATCCGCAAGATCTTCAATCCTAGCACGAACGTGGATCACCTAGGAGCGTGGTCTCCCTTTTCTTTGAATTGCAAACCTGTGAATGGACAAAACAAAACTATTCTTTTCTTTGTTAGTCACAAAACAATCAAAAGAATGTCTAAGATTATTCCGATCACTTTTGAGTTCTCAATCTAATGATCGAAACTCGCGTGAACCTAGATCGATATCGTATACACAAGCTTATTAATGATTAAGCAAATAGTATACTATCAAAGAATAATCTAACACTCCTTTTTGTCTTAGTAGAATAAAAAACTCTCTATGAATGAAGAAGAAGAAGAAAAATATAATCTCATGAACACATGTATTTTGTGGCCGAACCCTATAGCAAGTATAATATAGGGTGGCCGAATTTTGCTTCCTTTCTCCTTTAGGGTTGCCGAATTCTATGTAGTTGTGTATATTAGGGTTGGCCGAATTTCATCATGTCACTTATATAGGGTGACCGAAATTCAACCCTAATTCTTTTCAACTTTTTAGACTTCAAACCCTAATCAAACTCATAGATATTTTATTCTATTCTTTTGACTAAATAAAAAGACTCCTTATTTGATTAAATAAATAAAATTAATTATTTATTTCCTTATCAAACAAGTCTTTTACTTTTAGGAAATATATTTCCTCATTAGAAAAGATTTGTTTGTTTAATTAAACAATTAATTAATAAATTAATTAATTCTTATTTAATTAAAACAAATGAAACAAAATAATATATTAGGTTAAAACTTTAACCTTGCCGCCCCACTTGAATAGAATTGGGCCTAATATTATTTTCTTATTTCATTTAATCCATTGGACTTTAAATAAAAAGCCCACATGTGAACCATACCCATTCTTACTAAAAGAAACAAGCCCACATGTCTTTCATTAATATATTAATATAATTGAGCAGCCCATTACATAAATAATGTGCAAATTATATTCTTAATATATTAAATGCAATTCTAGATGGACCCTTAAATTGGTCCGGTAGAATATATCAAGTGATCCATGCAAGTCCGTGTGGATTGGGAATCTTGGCGGGCCATCTAAATTTAAGCTTCAATAGACATAACCTAATCACAATCAACAAATGATTCACTTAGGTCCGATCCATTAATTTTAACTCATTCCACTAAAGAGCTAAAACTGAACTCTTAAATAAAGATAGAAAAGGAAGATGCTCCTCATTCATACCCTAGACAATCATATTGGAGATAGTGTATCCTCGTGATTAATATCAGTAATCGCCAAGAGTTCATAGACCGCCTATAACTCTCCAAGTTACCATATTTACTCATATGACCACGTTTTGAACTTGGATATTTTGACTTGTCCAGAAGCCATGTTTTCAATAGACACTATCGAAAACTCAACGTTGAGATTTAATATCCAATTACCTCAAAACATCCATATGATGATATTATACTCTCATTTAATTAAATGGAGCCACGATGTCCATATCTATAAATGAAGTCCTCTATCGATTAACAAATGAATATCACCAAACTATCGAGGATAGACTATGCAATATAATCGTACTCATTGATAACTCAAATGATATCACTTTCAACCATAAGTCCATCATTTATCTCAGGATTAAGATAGACTCTCCGATTGTCCTGATAATGAAAAGACTTTTATCTACTGACGGTTCTAGATAAAGCTTTTCATTGTGATCCAGTTCAATGCACCCAGTGCACTAGATCCTTTTGCTCGAAGACACTCCGATGATTTTAGACTCATCATATCTCATTTGATCCCACTCAAATGCTAGCAAAAGAATTCTACAACTTTAACAAGATAAAGGTGCCCAACCTTTAACTTAAGTTGTGAACATTATTCAAGACTAACTAAAGAATTGTGTCTACCACATACATATCCAGATGTACGAACAATTCTTCTTTTCCCATAGTCTTTAGACCTTATGATTATTTACTTTGACAATTATAATATTAAACTATAAATGCTATATGATTTGTTAAACCAGAAATCACTTTATTAATATGAAAAAGATTGTTAATTACAACATTACACTCTTGCTATTGAGCATAATCCTAACAATTAGTTTCTTTTATTTAATTTCATGTTCCTACCATTGAACTTTTTGAAACTCATTGGGATACTTGTTACAATGTCTTCAATTTGTTAAAAATTTTTCATAATGCTACAAATAATTTATCTAGTATTTATTTTCCTACAGCACATTTATTTATTATTGAGAGTATTAATATTACTGGTGCATTTTTTTATTGTGAATCTGACCCAGCAATAGCGGAAGCTGTTAGTGCTATGAAGGCAAAATGGTTAAATTATTATGAAGAGTTTCCAAATATTTATTTGATTGCTATGGTTTTTGATCCACGTTGTAAATTACAATCTTTGTCTTATTATCTAGATGGTTATTATGGCAAAAAAGGTTTAAATATGCAATATGATGTTGAGGCGTGTTGTGGTAGAGTTAAGAAATTATTGTATAGTTTATATGATGAATATGTTACATTGTATGGATCCTCACCGAACATAGATGTTACACGAACACAAACTGCATCTCAGCCTCCATCATCCTCCTCTGGATTTTTGAATTTAGGGTATAGTATGTTATTAAAAAAAACAAAAAAACCAAAAAACCAAGATGTTCTTCATCAAGCTCCGGTTCGTATTCCGAGCTTGAATCTTATCTAGCTTCTTCTTGTGAGTTTACAGAAGCATTTGATATTTTAAAATATTGGAATGAAGCTATAGAGTACTATCCAATCATGGCTATAATAGCCAAAAATATTTTTTCAACACCAGTTTCTACTGTGGCAGTGGAACAAGAGTTCAGCGCCGGGGGGAATATCCTAGATGAAAGACGTTCGTGCTTGACACCGAAAGTACTTTAGATACAGGTTTGTGTTGATGATTGGACAAAGGCGAAAAACAGACAACAAGAAATCGATCAGGAGCCAACATACGATTTCTTTAAAGATGATGAACCTGAAGGCTCTGGAGCAGTGGAGCCGGAATAGCAAACCTGTAATAAAAATTAGTCCACGACTCCACCGTCTCCACGTCATCACCAAACCTGTAATAAAAGGTAAGAGAACTACGTGGCCTTTGATTCCTCTAAACCCCCCCAAGAGGATACGTAGGCAACTTAATTGTGGTAAAAATTAAGTGCAAGACTAATAAGTTTACATATTATTTTTTGTTTGTTTTTTTTTTTTAATTTAATTTTGTAATTTGTCATTTATTTATTTTATGTTATTTTTAAAATTTGGGTGACTCAATTTCCAAATACCCAATGAAATGTAAATTGTAATTTGTCATTTTGTTTAGTTTTATTTTAATTTAATTTTGTAATTTGTCATTTGTTTATTTTATTCAAATAATAACCCAATGAATTTAATTTAATTTTGTAATTTGTCATTTATATATTTTATTTTATTCAATTACAAATTTACAATCTACAACTTATAAGTTACAAGTTGTCAAGTTAGAACTTAGAAGTCCTTTTTTTTTTTTTTTTTTTTTTTGTTTAATAAAAAAAAAATAATAAATTAAAAAAAAAAAAAAAAAAAAAAAGGGTTCAAAACCGCCGGTTCCTATGGAACCGGAATCGGAACCGGAACTGACGATGGCAGTACCAGAATCGGAACTGAAACCGAAATCACGCGACAACTTTGAATAAAGTTCACGCGAGTTTCGATCATTAGATTGTGAATTTAAAAGTGACCGGAACGTTCTTTGTTATCTCTTGGAAGTTTTGTGACTAACGAAAAAGAAAAAGTTTTTGTTATCCATCCTCAGGTACACAATTCAAAGAAAGGGAGACCACACTCCTATGTGATTCATGTTCGTGATTGGATTGGAAGATCTTGCGGATTACCATCGATGCAACGTCAATCGAATCACGCGACAAAGGTACGATATCTTTATTATATATTAATTAATTAAAGGGTTAAGGTTCATCTTTAAAAAAGAAAATTTTTTGAAACATACTAAACCTATTTTAGTCTCGCTTTTTGCTGCGTGCACGTACGTTTTTCCCTACACTTTGTGTACAGGTTGAAGAAGATGATGGTGTGTTTTGGTGGATTAAGTTTTTTATTTTATTTTATTTAAAAAAAAAATCTTTAAATTTACTCATTTTTTTTGTTTCGTTTTTAATTTTTTTAATTAGGTGGAGATCCATATTGGATCTCCACCATCCATTGAATAAGATGGACGGTGGAGATCTAATCTGGAATTCCACATTTAAATTTAGGGATATTAATTATAAATTTAATTTTTATATATTTATTTATTTATTTTTGTGTTGACATGTGGCATATCATTGTTTAAAGATAAAAATACCCATTGAACCGTTTAATTTGACTAATAGTTGACTCACAGAATGATGAAATTTAGGTCCTGTTTGATTTTTTGTCTGAAGACTGAACAGTGCTGAATGTTACTGAAGACTGAATAGTGATTGAAAACTGAAAACTGAAAAACATGTTTGTTTTTTATTCACTGAAAATTGAATATAACTGATAAGTTGTTTGTTTTTTTAAGTTATAAATATTTGAAAATAAATACTTTTACATCTATGCCCTTCTAACTATTATTTGTTATATATTTACATTTTAATATATTACGAACAACTCTAACATATAAATTAATTCTAAAATAAATTTATTTAGTTATTAATAATATTTCAAAATTATTTTATTGTATCGAATATAATTATTACTAAGCTCTTAGCTAGTGACATTATAAAACTAATGTGCTACTTCATGTGTATATTACGGACAAAATGAAGTTCATCAATATGTTCTTATTAGCAATCTACTTGATGTGTATAATTTATTCTTTGATTTGGAATAAACTTAGATAATTATATATATATATATATATATATATACAATTTTTCTATTATCAGTTCGAACTGACAAAAGATATATCAGTTCCTTGCATGTGGGCCATTGGATTTAAATACTTTGACTTGGCTGTATACACTTGTCAAAGCATCTTTTAAATCTAATGGCCCACATGCAAGGAACTGATATATCTTTTGTCAGTTCAAACTGATAATAGAAAGACTGTATCTATATATATATATATTACTTCAAAGTTTCTAACAAAAACACAAAATATAAACCGGCAGTAAAATAAGTTTACAACTTTAGGACCAAATGAAGCTTGCTCCAAAGTTTTAACAGAACTGTCTCTCTATGGGTCCAAACAAAAAACGAAAATGTGATGGAAAGAACCACTATTCCACTATCTTAGATAATTCCGATTTTGTTTGCCACGTCCAATGCATCATAATTTGGTGTCAATTTGACATATAGTTTATAATGTAAATTAAAAAAAAAATAAAAAAAAACATTATAGAACAACTGGTTAGCTTTGGAAATAGATTAAATTAGTGAGGATAGTTTTGGAAGTAAAGCTTTGCATTAAATTCTACTGGATTTGTGTTAAGTGAAAAGTGAAAAGTGAAAAATTTTCACTTTTCAAAATAAGTGGTTTTAAGGGTTTATTAAGTGATTTTAACACTTAAAAAATCAAGCAAAATAACTGAATGTAACACATTAAGTACCATTCAGTGTTAAGTGGAAAAATTAAACAGGGAGTGGTTTTTGAAAACATAGGGACCAATCCATTGAAAAATGAATAAGTGAGTAAAAAACAGATAATTCAAAAAAAAAACATAGAGACTCAAATGATAATATCCCTAAGAAAAATAATAATAATAATTTATGATCCATTTGGCTCAACTTCTGTGGGCCAACTTAAAGCCCATATATATTTCTGGTTTCCCAAAAACTAATAATAATAAATAAATATTTAACATGTGAAACGGTTGAGTAATGGGTCGAATCGTTTGTTCAATTATACTAACCTTTTGGAGATTTGATGACACGATTAGGATTGCGGGAGGAGATATAATTCGAACTGACAACCTCATGTACGATTGACTCATACAAATAAATAAACTTTTGTACTAATTAAAATTTGTGTACGGTATACAAAGTTTATAAAGTTTATTAGTGACTTTTCACATCCGAGAAGCTCCGGTTCTCTCTGCAGCTGAGGAAGTTTCCCACTTTCTCCTATCAATACAAAGTATTTGGTTGGGTTTATGTTCTCATCTAGCATAGTTGTAAATTAATAATGTTTTCAGGGGCTCTGATTGGTCGAGCCCAATATTTTCAAATCAAAGTTATATTACACAAATTTCCAGGCCCATAAAGAATAGCGTAAATCATGGATATTAAAGAATATTTGGGCCAGGGATAGTGTCCTAGAAGGCTCGGATCGAATCTTACAAAGAGATTCACTAAAGATAAAAACATACAGGTATCTAATTTGTTGGGCGGCCCGACTTAGCCCGCACCCAGCTCTCAAATCAAGGGTCTAAACTGTATCCAACCCAATATTTGGGTGGGCAATACTTAACTTTTGAGGTCCATGGGCCCGAAAGATCGGGTATGTGGATCAGATTCAAAGGCCATGTTTGTTACATGGGATAGGATATGACTAATTTTAGTCCGATATCATTACATCCTATGTTTGTTGCTTGTATGGAATGAGATTATTTAATCCCATACAAGCAACTTATCCCACCATTTTATTTTATTTTTCAATTTATATTACTTTTTTATATGATTAAAATATAAATAACTTTTAATAATTAATAAAATATTTTATTTTAAACATTTTAAAAATAATAATTTTCAATTTTAACAAATAAAATTAAATATTATTTCATTTAAAATTGGTTTTAAATATTTAAATTATGAGTTCAGCCACTACACAGGATTGTATAGTTGCCGAGTGTAGTGGTCAAAATATAGATTTACGGCCCAATAGACAAGCCCATAATTAAATGGAGGATAAAAATGTGCCTTAGGCATATTTGAGTATCATAAATAGGCCCAAAGAGACCAAACTAATAAAACCAGCATGGCCCCAAAACTAGGCCTGACCCGTCAAGGCATCTGACCAAGTTAAACACATGGTCAAAAACGCCTTAAATAAATCACAATCATGTTAGATGTTACACAAATCTCAATGTCTGACAAGGCCTTTATTGTCAAATTCAAATAAATCAAAACGGGCAATTAAGGGCCCGAGATCCACGCTCTCATAAAGAGCCCGAGTGGTGAAAGCTCTAGGGCTTCATTATAAATACCAAACCCCTTCTCAGAGAAAGGGTTCCTGATTTTCTCAACTCATACATGAAAGCTCTTTCAACATGGCTCTACAATCCTCTTAGAGAAAATGTACTAGACCAGATATTGCATTCTCAGTGAATGTACTTGCTAGATTTAGTTTAGCACCAACTCAAAGACATTGGAATGACATCAAACATCATTTTTGTTATCTTATTGGAACGAAAGATTTAGGATTATTTTATATAAAATCTAACAATTTTTTAGGTTTACTTGGTTATGCTGATGTCGGGTATCTATTTGATCCCCATAAAGCTCATTCACAAACGGTACATGTTTTTACATATAATGGCACATCAATATCATAGCACTCCACAAAACAGACTTTGGTTGCTGCATCCTTTAATCATTTTGAGATCATCGCACTTCATGAAGCATGTCGAGAATGTGTTTGGCTAAGGTCAGTTATTCATTATATTCAAAATACTTGTGAATTTTCATTATCTACAGAAATACCAACATCGATATTTAAAGATAATGCAGCTTGTATTGCTCAAATTAGAGGGGGATATATCAAAGGAAATAGAACCAAACATATTTGTCCTAAATTTTTCTATACTCATAAGCTTCAACAGAATCGACAAATTAATGTTAAGCAAATGCAATCTACAGATAATCTTACAGATCTGTTTACCAAAACATTGCCTACATCAACTTTTGAGAAGCTGGTATATGGAATAGGCATGCGTCGGCTTGGTAAAATACAAGCTTAATATTGAAGTTTTTATGAGGGGGAGCATTCAATTAAGGTGAGCAAAGGTTTGAATGGACATGTGTGCACTATACTCTTTTTCTCTTCGATCAGGTTTTGTCCCACTGAGTTTTTCTAACAAGGTTTTTAATGAGACAATTTTGAGAATTTCCAACCTCACTAGATCCAGGAGATCATTATATATATTTTGCCTAGGTTTTATGTAGGGAAAAATAAAGTGCACGCAGCGGAAGCGAGACTAAAAATAAGGGTTTAGTATAGTTTAAAATTTTTCCATAATTTGAACATTAACCCTCTATTTAATTAACATATAATACTAAAGATATCATACCTTCGTCGCATGATCCGATTGACATTGCGTCGATGGTAATCCGCAAGATCTTCCAATCCAATCACGAAAGTGAATCACCTAGGAGCATAGTCTCCCTTCTCTTTGAATTGTGTACCTGAGGATGGATTAACAAAACTTTTCTTTTTCGTTAGTCACAACAAGTTCCAAGAAACAACAAAGAATGTTCCGGTCACTTTTGAATTCACAATCTTTAAATCGAAACTTGCGTGTACCTTATTCGAAATTGTGCACAAAACCTTTTGATGTAAAAGTAACCAGTGCACTATCGAAATAAGAACAAACTTTTCTCTATATTCCTCTTGGCCGAAAATCACACTAATCTAAGAGTTGGATTCTATTTTTCTCTAGCAAAAGAAAAAACTCTCAAGTCCAAGACATTAGGGTTTGCCGAATTCTATTCACATAAAAATATATATATTGGTCGCCGTTCTTGATTGCCCAATATAAATATATATATAGCACCGAATTCTCTTTTAATTATATAATCTATATATTTGCATGACTTTAACATGCATATATAATATATAATCTACATTCATTCAACTTTTCATATGTATATCATATATATGTCTGCACGCCTTTTAGCATGCATATATATAATATATTTTTGCATGAATTCTTGCCTTAGTCTAATTAGGGTGGCCGAAATCTCTTTACCAAAATAGGTTTTATGCCTTTTGACCTAAAACCTAACTCTAGATAGATTTCCTTACAATTCCAAACCCTAATCCAACTCCTTAATGTATTTGTGACTATATAAAAGACTTCCTTATTTGACTAGATAAATAAATCCCTTATTTATCTACTTACCAAATAAAGTCTTTTATTTTAATTATACTACTACAATAGTATACCGCTAAGAAACATATTTCTTAATCAAAAAAAGATTTTGATTCTTAATTAAATAATCAATCAATCAATTAATTAATTCCCATTTAGTTAAAAAATAAAATAAAATAAAATAATATTTTAGACCAATAATTTAGCCTTGCCGCCCATATACCCATACATGGGCCAAATATTATTTTTCCATTTTATTTAATCCATTGGACCTTAATTAAAAGGTCCACATGTAAACTAGACCTATTCTTATTAAAAGAAACAAGCCCACATGCCTTAATACAATTCTAGATGGACCCTCAAATTAGTCCGGTAGAATATATCAAGTGATCCATGCAAGTCCGTGCGGATTGGGGATCTTGGCGGGCTATCTAAATTTAAGCTTCAATAGACATAACCTAATCACAATCAACAAATGATTCACTTAGGTCCAATCTATTAATTTTAACTCATTCCACTAAAGTGCTAAAATTGAACTCTTAAATAAAGATAGAATAAGTAAATATTTCTCATTTGTACCCTAGACAATCTTATTGGAGATGCTGTATTCTCATGAAGAATATCAGTAATTGCCAAGAGCTCATAGACTGCCTATAGCTCTCCAAGTTACCATATTTACTCATATGATCACATTTTGAACTTGGATATTTTGACTTGTCCAGAAGCCATGTTTCAATAGACTCTATCGAAAACTTAACGTTAAGATTCAATATCCAATACCTCAAAACATCCATATGATGATATTCTACTCTCATTTAATAAATGGAGCCACGATGTCCATATCTATAAATGAAGTCCTCTATCGATTAACAAATGAATATCACCAAACTATCGAGGATAGACTATGCTATATAATTGTACTCATTGATAACTCAAATGATACCACTTGCAACCATAAGTCCATCATTTATCTCAAGATTAAGATAGACTCTCCGATTGTCCTGATAATAAAAAGACTATTATTTATTAACAGTTCTAGATAAAGTATTTCATTGTGATCCAGTTCAATGCACCCAGTGCACTAGATTCTTTTACTCGAAGACCCTCCGATGATTTTAGACTCATCATAACACATTTGATCCCACTCAAATGCTAGTAAAAGAATTCTATAACTTTAACAAGATAAAGGTGCCCAACCTTTAACTTAAGTTGTGAACATTATTCAAGACTAACTAAAGAATTGTGTCTACCTCATACATATCCAGATGTATGAACAATTCTTCTTTTCTCATAGTCTTTTGACCTTATGATTATTTACTTTTGACAATTATAATATTCAATGTATAAATGCTATAAGATTTGTTTAAATCAGAAATCACTTAATTAATATGAAAAGATTGTCAAAAACAATATTACACTCTTGCTATTGAGCATAATCCTAACATTTTGTCCCATTGAGTTTTTCCTTGAAAATTAAAATACAAGTGGTAAAAATCCAAGGGGAAGTGTTATAACAGGTGGCTTTCACCACTTGTATAACCCACCACCTATCCACTTGCATCACAAAACTCTCTCTCTCTCTCTCTCTCTCTATATATATATATATATATATATATATATAGTTCTCTATTTGTAAAGCATTAGCTGAAACTCTCAACATTAATGTAAGTTTCTTATTTTTTATTGGCTTATTTCGTTGACAAACCACATTTGGGGTTATGATGTAAGGGTAGTATAGGTGCTTCAATGTTGGTAATCAAGCTCAAAGGCCCTCTCAAGACCTCAAGATAATAACACTTCAAAGGTAAATCTATTGTGATTAATTCAATTGAAGAGACTAGTTGTACACACACACTTCTCATGCTTGCATTTATGTTCATTGCTTATTGTGTGCATTCTTTTCACACTTCACACTTGCATCTATTTGTTTGATTTTATTGTGTGATAGAGTGTCTTGAAATTTGTTTCCCGAAGTATGTTCGGAAACGTCTGCGCATGCACGTTAGTGTGCTTGGTTTAGCGCGAGGATCATCGTTGGAGAAAACTCTTGTCTTCTCCTTTGGTTTCACCAATTTGGTGAAACAACGGTTATGATCGGCGGCTTCGACCGCTGACTTAAATTGCCGTTTAAAACTAGTGTTCTCAGTTTCAAAACTGCGGTTATGATCGGTGGCCCTAACCGCCGAATGAAACCGTCGTTTGATACTTGATGCCTCGGGTTCAAATCTGCGGTTATGATTGGCGGTCCTGACCGCTGAATGAAACCGCCATTTGATACCTAATGCTCTCGGGTTCAAATCTACGGTTTGAGATTGGTGGCCTGGCCGCCAAATGAAACCACCGATGGCGTGTTTCAGGGGCAATCTTGTCTTTTTTCCCAACTTGTTTTTGCTCTCTATAAATACATCATTATCTCATATTCTTTAATTTAGCTCTTGAACACCAAGAACCCTGAAAAGAGAAAGAGAGATACTTGAGAGAAAAAGCACCAAGTTTGCTTCTTTAATTCTCCAAACTCATTTCCATGTGCATCAAACATCATTAAAGCATTATCTAGCTTCATCTAGGATGTGCTCTTGCATGGGTCTTCTTCAACACATATGACTTGGTAAGTTGAACACCATCTTCATCCATTTTAGTGTTCTTACTTAGCAAGAAACACTACAAAAAAAAAAAAAAAAAAAAAAAAAAAAGGGCTATTGGGACGTTTTTTTTCCTCCCAATAGCCCAAAAATCGTCCCAATAGGTCTATTGGAACGAATAAAATTCGTCCCAAATTCCATCGCCTCAGGTGGGTTGCAATAGCTTCTTGGGACGAAAATTGAAATTAGTCCCTTAGAACTACCTATAGGGACGATTTTTGTTCGTCCCTTTTGACAACCTGTAGGGACGAAATATTTCGTCCCATTAGATAAATTTTTGTCTCTTTAGATAACCTATAGGGACGATTTTTGTTCGTCCCCTTTGACAACCTATAGGGACGAAATTAAAAAATAAAAAGAAAGAATTGTTGCCCACTCAAGCCACCCACCCACCAGCTCGTCCAACACAAATTACAAATAATATGTGTTATGACTAGGTGTTGAACCCAGCTCGCCCACGCCCACCCACCAACCTTATCTACCTTGCTGCTGCTTTGAATGTGATAATAAAAGCATAATTTTTATATATAACCTCTAATTGTTATTAAATTTTTATTGATTTTTTTTTTCAATCAAAATTTTATTTGTAGATCGATTCCACTAATTTAAATTTTATTTTTTTTGATAAACAAATTGATATTAAAAAACATTTATTATAACATTTAATTAAATTATTTTTTTCAAAAGGGTTAATTGGCGAAAATAGCCTTTCCCAACAACCACTTTCTAGGAAATAGCCCCTTGGCAATAAAATTGTATATATAGCCGCTTTGCCAACCCCATTTACGACTATGCCCTTAAGTGGCCCTCAAGTAGAAATTCCCTAAATACCCTCCTTAAATGTTTGAGCAAATAAAACTTGATCAAGTTTACTAAATTGCCCTCCCATTCTGATTCCCCACAAAATGATTGAATTACCCTCTCATTTCCCACAAAACTAACACTATTGAAAAAAAATTGAAACTCTACTCTGTGCGAATACAAATGGTTACAACAACAACAACCAGAAAACCCAAAGTGAGAGGAAGGAGAAGCAGAAGGTCGTTGTTGCCGTGAAGGTCGCCGTTGCCCTCGTCGCCATCGCCATCACAAAAACTCTGCTTTGTGTGAAACCGCAAACCCAGACAACAACAAACCAGAAATAGAGAGAGGAAGGAGAAGTACAAGGACGCCGTTGTCGCTGTCGTGTTGTCGTCGGCATTAAAGGAAGCACCTAAACCTAGACAACAACAAAGAAATCGTAAACCCAAACAACAACAAACTAGAAATAGAGAGAGGAAGGATAAGCAGAAGGTCGTCGTTGTCCTCATCACCGTCGCCATCTATCGCCGTCACCGTCAGCATTGAAGGAAGCACCCAAACCCTAGAAAACGCAAACCGAATTGAAGGTACTAATTTGTTAAAAATTGTGTTTTTTATTGGAGTTTGTTCTTGTATGTGTTTTGGGATGGTAGATTGTTCTGTTGTTTGTGTTTTTGATGTGTTTGTATATGTATTTAGAGGGTGTGTGTTATGTTTGAAGGGCAAGCATTATTGATTGATTGATTGCTGTGAACTATACTGGAAATGTTTTGTTTTGGGTATTGGGAGGGAAGAAAAACGTTTGCAGACAGTAAATGACTTATTTTGCATGTAAAGAGCAATGCATGTATTTTGTGAGCCTAGGAATCAGCTGCTGATGTTGAATGAGAATGCATGTAATCTGTGAGCCTTGGACTGATGATAAATGTTAGGATTATGCTCAATAGCAAGAGTGTAATATTGTTTTTGACAATCTTTTCATATTAATAAAGTGATTTCTGATTTAAACAAATCTTATAGCATTTATAAATTGAATATTATAATTGTCAAAAGTAAATAATCATAAGGTCAAAAGACTATAAGAAAAAAGAATTGTTCGTACATCTGGATATGTATGAGGTAGACACAATTCTTTAGTTAGTCTTGAATAATGTTCACAACTTAAGTTAAAGGTTGGGCACCTTTATCTTGTTAAAGTTGTAGAATTCTTTTACTAGCATTTGAGTGGGATCAAATATGTTATGATGAGTCTAAAATCATCGGAGAGTTTTCGAGTAAAAGAATCTAGTGTACTGGGTGCATTGAATTGGATCACAATGAAATACTTTATCTAGAACTGTCAATAGATAATAGTCTTTTCATTATCAGGACAATCGGAGAGTTTATCTTAATCCTGAGATAAATGATGGACTTATGGTTGCAAGTGGTATCATTTGAGTTATCAATGAGTACGATTATATAGCATAGTCTATCCTCGATAGTTTGGTGATATTCATTTGTTAATCGATAGAGGACTTCATTTATAGATATGGACATCGTGGCTCCATTTATTAAATGTGAGTAGAATATCATCATATGGATGTTTTGAGGTTTTGGATATTAAATCTTAACGTTGAGTTTTCAATAGTGACTATTGAAAGATGACTTATGGACAAGTCATAATATATATCCAAGTTCAAAGTGTGGTCATATGAGTAAATATGGTAACTTGGAGAGCTATAGGCGGTTTATGAGCTCTTGGCGATTATTGATATTCTTCACGAGGATTCACTATCTCCTATAAGATTATCTAGGATATGAATGAGAATCATTTACTTATTCCATCTTTATTTAAGAGTGCAATTTTAGTTCTTTAGTGGAATGAACTAAAATTAATAGATTGAACCTAAGTGAATCATTTGTTGATTGTGATTGGGTTGTCTACTGGAGCTTAAATTTAGATAGGCCCGCCAAGATCCCCAATCCACACGGACTTGCATGAATCACTTGATATATTCTACCGGACTAATTTATGGGTCCATCTAGAATTGTATTAAGGCATGTGGACTTGATTCTTTTAGTAAAAATGGGCATAGTTCACATGTGGGCCTTTTGTTAAGGTCCAATGGATTTAATAAAATAGAAAAACAATATATAGATATATTAATATATATGGCACATGGCCGAGATATATATAATATTATATTGTTTTATTTTTATTAATTGATTAAATGGAAATTAATTAATTGATTGATTAATTATTTAATTAAAAATCAAAATCTTTTTCTGACTAGGAAATATGTTTCTTAGTAGTATACTATTGTGGTAGTATAAATAAAATAAAAGACTTTATTTGGTAAGTAGATAAATAAGGGATTTATTTATCTAGTCAAATAAGGAAGTGTAAGTGCCTACTTTTTGATTGGCTTATTTCATGACAAACCACATTGGGATTGATATGTAACGGGTAGCTTAGGTTATTGTGGTTGATAAGCTTCCGGACTTCCTAAGGTAGCTTCAAGATCTAGAGTTTCAAAAAGTATACCACTTGTCTTTGATTCTTGAAGAGATTAGGTGCACACACACACTTGCATACATTTTTATATATTATGCATTAGTTACCATGCATGTGTGTTTCCTTGGTTTGTGCATCTAAGTCTTTTAGTACACACACACTTTCATTGCATTTATATGATTGCATTTATATTTCTCTTAATTGTGTGCTTGTATGCTTTATCATCACACTTATGCATTTTTATATATTGCATATCTTTTGTGTGTCACATGCTTGGTGAGTTTTCATGTGCGATCCATTTCCCATGCATGTTTATTTGATTGCATCTTGTTTATTGAAATGCCATGACATGTTTAGGCATTAGGATGCAAAGCCATGAAGTCTCTTCATGCATGTTTTAATTGATTGCATCTTGTTCAATGACAATGCCAATGCCATGACATGTTAGGCATTAGAATGCATTCACATCCCACACTTGCACTTCATGTATGTTAGTCTTAAGTGTGGTGTAATTCGTTTCCGTTTGTGTGATCGGAAACGTCCGCGCTTGCACGATGGTGTGCATGTCTTAGCGCGATGGTTGACCACTTGAGAAGGCCTCAATCTTCTCTTAGATAAGTGTTAGATTCGGTTTGGTTATTTGGAGTAAGTGTCTAGTTTCAAAAGATTGGATTTCATTGATTTAAACATTTTTCAAAACTGACCTTTGTATGGTCTTGTGACCATAACTTTTTATAAATAGATTGAAATTAAGTTTTGTAAAATTCTAGGAAAACTAGACACCCATACCTTTCCAACGGTATATTATTCATAATATTTTATGACCGTTTGGATTGGTTTTGAAATCTCCAAAGTGACCACTAAAACAGGGCATCACTGCTGTCATCCGAATCTGACCTTTGGTCACTCAATTGACCATAACTTTTTCTACAGACATCAAAATGTCATTCCATAAATTGGAGTAGAAAGTAGACTTCCATAACTTTCCAACGATGTATCATACGAAAGGTTTCGATGTCGTTTGCTCATGTTTTGGGTCACTTGGATCTGGAAGAGTTGTGTTGTCCGGGCTCACCAGTGAAAACCGTGCCCAAACCGCTGCCAATTTCCTCACAGCGGTATGACAGTGGTTTTTCAGACAGTGTCTACCGCTACTGAACCACTTCCGGACCGCTGCCATCTTTTCCGCAGCGGTTGGGTACCGCTGCCGGACCGCTGCAGCTCTCGCAGCGGTACCGACAGCGGTCGATGGGCTGATGGTCTTTTAAAACGACGTCTCTTCACTTTCTCACACACATCTCTCTATATATACATCTTATTCTCTTCTTCTTCCTTGAGCCAACACATAGAATTGAAACCCTAGAGAGAGAAAGAGAAATTTCAAGTGAGAGAAAGCTCCAAGAACACTTCTTTACTCAACCAAATACATTCCCATGAGCATCTAGCATCATCCAAGCATGGGTCTTGTTGTTTTCCTTGATTAGGTAATCTCTACATGTTCTAGAACTTCTTATTTCATCTTTCTAACATGTTTGCCTAGATTTAGCATTTATTTTGTGATTAAATGCTTGACTCCTTAATTAATGTTGTTTATCACATGTTTGAGTCTTAGTTTATTGGTTGAGATGTGTTGATTGTGATAGCTAGCATTTAGGACCATTTTGCCCTCTAGCTAAGTCTTTATGCATTGCATTTAGACATTGATGTGTAGGACTCCTTGATTGCATTTATTAATTGCATTTTATAGTCCTTGCCATGATTGGGTTTGTATTTTGATAGCTTAATTGATTATGTCATTTTTGCCTAAAAGCTAAGTCATAAACATTCTTGTGTGATTTATTGTTGACTAGGTTGATAGATTGTCTTTTAATCAACTAGTTAAACTCTTGAATGTTTATGTGATGTTTGTTGACAATTAGGTTGCTAGAATCTCTTTGCATATAATTGAGTTCACATGTACACACATGTTGACATTGTTGATAGCTAGAGTGTTGATTTGCATTACAACATCTAGTTAAGCATTATATGTTTGTCTAGCATATTTTGTGTTGAGCATAATTGCCATATTCACTTAGACCTTTTTATTCTCTTTAAGAGTCAAAGTCTTGTGACTTCTAAGTGAAGTTGCACAAGCATTGTACTAGCTGTAAGGAAAAATACCGTAGTACACGCAGCGGAAGCGAGACTAAAAATATATTTAGTATGTTTTAAAATTTTTCCTTTTTATGAACCTTAACCCTTTAAATTAATTAACCGTACATATAAAGTAACAAAAAGTAGAATACCTTTTGTCGCGTGATCCGATTGACTTACGTCGATGGTAATCAGCAAGATCTTCAATCCTAGCACGAATGTGAATCACCTAGGAGCGTGGTCTCCTTTTTCTTTGAATTACGTACCTGAGAATGGACAAACAAACTTTCTTTTTCTTTTTGTTAGTCACAAAACAATCAAAAGACTACAAAGATTATTCCGGTCACTTTTGAGTTCTCAATCTAATGATCGAAACTCGCGTGAACCTAATTCGATATTGTACACACAAGCCTATTGATGAATAAGCAAATAGTGTACTATCAAAAGAATAATCTCTTCTCTCTTTTTTGTCTTGGCAGAATAATCAAAAACTTTTCTATGAGTTGAGAAGAAGAAGAAATTGATTCAGTAAACACACATAGGGTGGCCGAACCCTATAAGATCTATTATATAGGGTGGCCGAATTTCTTTCTCTTTTTTCCTTTAGGGTTGCCGAAATCTACTTGTTGTTGTATATAGGGTTGGCCGAATTTCATCACCCCGAATTTCATCACCTCACTTATATAGGGTGATCAAAATTCAACCCTAATTCCCATTAACTTTTAGACTCCTAACCCTAATTTAACTCATAAGTATTTTTATTCTTTTTATTGACTAATTAAAAGACTTCTTATTTGATTAAATAAATAAACTTTAATTATTTATTTTCTTACCAAACAAGTCTTTTACTTTTAGTCTTCTACTACCAATAGTATAATTCTAGGAAACATATTTCCTAATCAGAAAAAGATTTTGTTTCTTAATTAAATAATTAATTAATAAATTAATTAATTCTCATTTAATCAAACAATAAAATAAAATAATATTTTTGACTAATATTATAGCCTTGCCGCCCCACATTAAAAATATGGGCCAAATATTATTTCCTTATTTTATTTAATCCATTGGACTTTAAATAAAAAGCCCACATGTGAACCAGACCCATTCTTACTAAAAGAAGCAAGCCCACATGCCTTTCATTAATATATTAATATAATTGATCAGCCCATTAAACAAATAATGTGCAAATTATATTCTTAATATATTAAATGCAATTCTAGATGGACCCATAAATTGGTCCGGTAGAATATATCAAGTGATCCATGCAAGTCCGTGTGGATTGGGGATCTTGGCGGGCTATCTAAATTTAAGCTTCAATAGACATAACCTAATCACAATCAACAAATGATTCACTTAGGTCCGATCCATTAATTTTAACTCATTCCACTAAAGAGCTAAAATTGAACTCTTAAATAAAGATAGAATAAGAAGATGTTCCTCATTCATACCCTAGACAATCATATTGGAGATAGTGTATCCTCGTGATTAATATCAGTAATCGCCAAGAGTTCATAGACCACCTATAACTCTCCAAGTTACCATATTTACTCATATGACCACGTTTTAAACTTGGATATTTTGACTTGTCCAGAAGCCATGTTTTCAATAGTCACTATCAAAAACTCAACGTTGAGATTTAATATCCAGTTACCTCAAAACATCCATATGATGATATTATACTCTCATTTAATAAATGGAGCCACGATGTCCATATCTATAAATGAAGTCCTCTATCGATTAACAAATGAATATCACCAAACTATCGAGGATAGACTATGCTATATAATCATACTCATTGATAACTCAAATGATATCACTAGCAACCTTAAGTCCATCATTTATCTCAAGATTAAGATAGACTCTCCGATTGTCCTGATAATGAAAAGACTATTATCTATTGACGGTTCTAGATAAAGCTTTTCATTGTGATCCAGTTCAATACACCCAGTGCACTAGATTCTTTTACTCGAAGACACTCCGATGATTTTAGACTCATCATATCTCATTTGATCCCACTCAAATGCTAGCAAAAGAATTCTACAACTTTAACAAGATAAAGGTGCCCAACCTTTAACTTAAGTTGTGAACATTATTCAAGACTAACTAAAGAATTGTGTCTACCTCATACATATCCAGATGTATGAACAATTCTTCTTTTCTCATAGTCTTTAGACCTTATGATTATTTACTTTGACAATTATAATATTAAACTATAAATGCTATAAGATTTGTTAAACCAGAACTCACTTTAATAATATGAAAAAGATTGTCAATTACAACATTACACTCTTGCTATTGAGCATAATCCTAACACTAGCTTATCTGTAAAAGGCCTGCGGGTAGATTAGAAGGTGCTCACGCCAATAGTAGTGGATCGTGGAGATCACTTGAGGGTGTAACCTTCTCTTCATATAGAGGTTGTCTAGGGTTGGTCTAGGTTCACTGTAAAAGGCCCACGGGGTAGATTAGGAGTTGCTCACACCAAGAGTAGTGTATCAGGGGATATCACTAGGGATTGAACCAAGAGTGGCGAGTGGTAGTGTCCATAGCTTGAGGTTATCTAGGGTGAGAGTCCGAGAATCACTTGAGAGTGTAAATTCCTTTTCATATAGTGGATTTTGTTGACCGTGTGTGGCGCACATATTAGCCCGTGGTTTTTCCTGTGAGGGTTTCCACGTAAAAATCAAGTGTTCATTTATTTCCGCATTATTTACTTGATTTTTTATTGTTTGTTGAATTGGGTTTCATATATTAATTTTGACTAATCGAAAAATTGGTAATAATCGATTAACAACCCATTCACCCCCCCTCTAGGTTGTTTAGACACACGCAAGTATTGTATTTTCAGGAAGTCTTTTATATAGTCACAAATATACTAAAGAGTTGGATTAGGGTTTGGAATTCTAAGGAAATCTACTTAGGGTTAGGATTTAAGTCAAAAGACACAAATCCTACATGGTAAAGGATTTCGGCCACAATATATAATATATTGTGCAAAGATTTCGCACAAGATATATATTATATATTTAGCAAGGAATTCAGATTTTGAGATATATATCACTTTATATGTCTGATAGAATTAGTGCACTACATATATAATATATTGTGCAAAGATTTCGCACTAGATATATATTATATATTTAGCAAGGCCGCAATATATATATATATATATATATTATGTTGGCAAGAATGATTCAGGCGCACTATCATATATTAAAGCAAGAAGAATTCGGTGCAATGATATTTTTTGGGCAAGGAAGTATTGCGACCAATATATATATATTTTTGTGCAAAGAGAATTCGTAAACCCTAATGTCTTGGACTTGAGAGTTTTTTCTTTTGCTAGAGAAAAATAGAATCTAACACTTAGACTAGTGTGATTTTCGGCCAAGAGGAATAGAGAGAAAAGTTTGTTCTTATTTCGATAGTGCACTAGTTACTTTTACATCAAAAGGTTTTGTGCACAATTTCGAATAAGGTTCACGCGAGTTTCGATCTAAAGATTGTGAATTCAAAAGTGACTGGAACATTCTTTGTTGTCTCTTGGAACTTGTTGTGACTAACGAAAAAGAAAAAGTTTTGTTAATCCATCCTCAGGTACACAATTCAAAGAGAAGGGAGACCACGCTCCTAGGTGATTCACGTTCGTGATTGGATTGGAAGATCTTGCGGATTACCATCGACGCAATGTCAATCGGATCACGCGACAAAGGTATGATATCTTTAGTATTATATGTTAATTAATTAAAGGGTTAAGGTTCATCTTTAAAAAGGAAAAAATTTTAAACTATACTAAACCGTTTTTAGTCTCGATTCCGCTGCGTGCAAATGTTTTTTTTCCCTAAAATGCATAATTTTGAGCCTAGGACTTATTTTCATAAGCCTGGGACTGATGTTTTCCTTTTGTTTTCATTGTTTAGATGCCGATGGAAAATTCGAATGCAAACTTGTGGCGGTTCCCAGACCATGAGAGTTGGGTTCCCGTGAGAGTAAACAGTGGAAGTAAACAGAATTTGATTACAAACTTGAAGTCGGTCCTAAAGAAATTTGGGTTGGAGGAAAAATTCAAGGAGGGCCCTTTCGGAATATATTTGAAATTGAAAGAACCGTTGACACTTTACGGGCAGGTTATTCACAATATTTTGAAAAGAGAAATCAATCACCTCAAAGGACAAAGAGAAGATGAGATGTGGTTTGGGTTGGGGAATTCGAAAGCCCGTTTCGGCCAAGAAGAATTTTGTTTATATAGTAGGTTGAATATGGGACAGCTTCCCAAAGGTTTTGCTAACAACAATGAAGTACTAGAGGATTCGATGCTTATAAGGATTTTCAAAGGAAAAAGGCCGACTGCAAAGTTATTGTATGCCACTTTGAGGAAAATGACGTCCGAACAGAGTGAAGATGCGTACAAGATGTTGAATATATATATGGTGAGCCAATTCTTTGGCACGGATGACGGACGGACCACAGCCATCCCGAGGTGGCTGTTTACATTAGTTGAAAAGGAAGAAGAATTTAAAAATTTTCCATGGGGTTCTTACATATTCAATTTTACATTTTATTTTCTGAAGGGTGTACTGAAGGGACGGCTGCGCCGACTGAGAGGTGAAGCAAAGAAGGAAGACAAGAAGGGGAAGCTGCAGAAAATTAAAAATGCAGTAGAAGAAGAAGAAGACTTAGAAAAAGAAGAAGAACAAGAAGACAAGAAGAAAAAGAACAAAAAGAAGAACAAGAAGTTAGTAGAAGTGAAAGGGAAAGGGAAAGGGAAAGGGGAGCTGAAGAGTGTGGAAGAGAAGGGTGTGGAAGAGAAGAAAGATAAGAAATCGAAGTATTATATCTACAATTTGTCCGGGTTCCCTTTAGCACTTCAGGTAAGTTTTAAAAAAGGAAATATAGCATATTTTCAGCATAGCAAAACTGTTATTGTGTTTCCCGTTTCATACTTTGTTGAATTGTTATTGTGTTTCTGATCGCGCTATAAATGTTCACATTTAGCGCCTCATTTTCGTACCTTTTGTGTTCGTCTCCGAGCACTTTTGTGTGCATGTAAGGTTGATAATTAGTGTTGGCATTAATTCCATATCAAAACATGTTTATCTTGTAATGTTTAGTGGTTAGTAATTGAAGAATTTTGAAGACGAAGGACGTCTCAACCACAACTCATTCAAGAAGCCGGCTTTTAAGAGATTCGGGCATTATTGGTCGACAAAGGTATTCAAAGACCTCTTATCTCTTACAAGGCTAGGCACACACTCACACATATCATTCTTGTGTGTCCCTTCATGATTTTATTTCATTTACATTTCACTTTCACACACTTGGCAAAATATGCTCATGCATTCACATTTAGTTAATAAACTTTGTGTTTTGCATTTTCTAGGACTATGTCCGGAAACTAGCATATGTGTGTGTATTTGTGATTGTATGTTTCCGTATTTTGTGTTTAGGACTTGAACATGTTCTTATTCAATGCCTTATTGAGTTCCGGTCGTTTCGGTTACTCATTCATAAGGTTTCGAGTCCAAACAAGTTGACTATGCCACTTTACGTTCTCTTTCGTTGAGTTGACTTCATCGATGATTTCCGAGATGATTTCTCAACCATTTTTCAAAGTTGTATAGTCATCGTCGTGCGTGAGAGAGTCACGGTTCATAATCCGAAAACGGATTTGAATTCGGAGTTCAAACGCCCGAGATACGGGCCGACGAACCGAGGGAGCGCGCGAGAGGATAGCCCAGGCCGTGGGCCACATGGGCTGGCCGTGGTTGAGGCCGTGGGCCCCACAGCCTGGAGCAGCGTCTGCTCCCGTGTGGGCCACGCGCCCCCCACGGCCAGAGGGTGATGTGGCACCACGTGGTTGGCCGAAATCCTCCTTCTCTCTCCTCCTATTTCTTCCCTCCCTCTCCATTTTGAAATTTAAGAAGAAAAATTTCAGTTTCCCGTAATACATTCTCTCCAATTTTTCCAAACTTCAAAACACCATATCTTCCTCATCCGGAGTCGGATTTGAGTGATTCAAGTTGGAGAGTGTTCGTATTTGAGTCTTCTAACATCTACAAGTGGTTTGGTGACTGTTTGATCATGATTTCAAGTGGTTGGACACTGATTTCCGAACCAGCTGCAGAATCCGAGGTATGAGTCTCAACTTTGGGATTTCTTGTTATTTGACCTTCCATTTGCTTGGGGTTTGGTAAAAGCTATTTGGAAAGATAGCTTGATTATCATTCTAATTGAAACTCAATTTGTGGACTAATGTTGACTAGATTCTATGATTCTAGGTTTTACATATGTTTGTGAGTTGTATTGTGATTAGAATGACATCTTAGGTTGTTTGATACTTAATTGAATTAATTTTGTGTTATAATGACCTTGAGATTTGATTTGATCCTTTGATTGATAAAATCTAGGATTTGTGTATTTGTTTGTGATTTAGAGAATATAGGTTTTGATTGATGTAAATCTCAAAATCTTGCTCTATATTTTGTCTAGTATATTGATTGATTTTAATCTCATATATCTAGCATTTAATTGTATATTGATAGCATCTTGAATTTGTACTTCATGAACATATTGTGATTCAAGTGTTATGTGTGTGAATGAGACTTTGAGTGTATGTGTTAGGTGTTTCACATGCTTAGGTTTCTATTCATGTATTTTTGCATCTAGACTTGATTATTTGTGATTTCACATGTTTATGTCTATTTGTGCCATAGAATGTATTGATCACATGTTCTATGTTGTATTGAATGTTTGCATCATTTGCATTCACATGATCACACTAGGAAGTCCTTGTAAAAGGCATGAAGTCTTGGTTAGAGTTGGGGTGACTCGGATAGCCAAGCAAGATGTCTTGCCTAGAGTCGGGATGACTCGGATAGGTAAGCAAGGAGTCATGGCTAGAGTCGGGAGGACTCAGATAGTCATGCATGGGAGGCTCCCTAGAGGCAAGAGTGCCTTGGATAGGGAGTTGGCTATTGTATTGGTAGGCCTAGGCGTATGGTTAGACATAGACTCCGATAGAGCGGGGTACACGGGAGGTGTATGCACTCTTGAGGAATTTCTAATCTACCATCGATGTTGGTTGTGTGTGGTGTCCAATATACGGTGGTTTCGCATCATTGAGGGATTTCACACTTTCCAATAGGGTTGGGTAGGCTTAGACTTCACTAGGTTAGGTGAGCTAATGATTGGTCACTTTGTGAATGTTTATGTTTACTTTCCAATAATATAGTACCCAATGGTTGTAGTTCAACCCGTGGATGTTTCCTCCTTGGAGGTTTTACCACGTTAAAAAATCTCATGTGTCAATTCTTTCTATCTCTCTTTTATATATGTTTATGTGTATGTTTTAATCTTTGGTACAATATTCATTTGTGATATATTTGGAAGCAAGATTGTGTAAAGTGTGATTTGTAATCAATATTCATTTTGATCATTTTTGTATATACAGTTCATTTGTGTAAATATAATTCTCTTATTCTTTGATTATTTTGTATAGATGTATTTAGATTGATTTTTGTATCTACATTGAACATTAATATTAATACATGTATCCTTTGTTTTGGTTTTAATATATTTCCTTCATTAGCAAGTTGTAGTAGTTTTACTTAGTGTACTTACATTGTAATATTCAAAGTACAACTTGTGGAATTTGATCTTAATTGAATATCTTGTATATGAGATACATTGTTTGTTGATATATGTTTTGTAGACTAAGGGTGGTGAATTGAGCATACATGTGTTAATTGTTTTCTCATAACAATCATGTTTAAGGTTAATTTGTATGCTCACCAAGGTTTTGACATAAGTCACGAAAGAGTTTTTAAAACTAGTGCGTCAACCTATTCACCCCCCCTAGGTTGTTTAGTATAACCTTGTAGGTATTTTCAGTGCATAACATGTGTTTTTGTTAAGTTCAGGCAATATGACCATCCAGGAAGGTGTTTGCATCAAAGTTGTAAAAAGATGAGCAAAACCATGGGAAGAAGTTGTGGCGGGACAAAGCCCGCGGCACGAAGCCGCGGTACAAAGTCGTAGAAAGACACGGCTAGACATGAGCTGCCAGCTAGAGGACCTGAACTCACCAATTTATTCACGGCGAGTTCATGCAGCGAGACCATTTATGCCGTCCCGAAGGTTTGAAGTTGCCAGAAACCATGGCGAGTTCATTCCAGTGGGAAGGGAACTGCCGATGATTCGCCATAAACCGCAGCGAGTTCGTTCTAGCGGGAAAGAAGCTGCTGAGAAGGATGCTAGAAGCCGCAGCGGGTTTGAGCGGCGGGCTTGAAGCCGCGGAAGGAACCCATCGGAGGCACGTCCAAGGGCAAATTGGGCATTCCTTGCCTAATTTGAGGGAGGAGATATATATACTTCCTTCTGCTGCTGAAAAAGGGTGACAAAAGATAGTATTGTAATAGTTATTAGTAGTTCTTGGCTATTGCGTCATAGAATAGATTATTGTCTTAGGAAACTTATCACTTGTAATCTTAGTAGCTAAAGATACTAATTTTAGTAAAGTACTCATTTCAAATAGTCTCTTGGAAGTTACTAGTGATCAATTGGGTTGTATTTGCTGTGGAGGAAGGGGAGGTTTGGCCTTGGAATCGGTCAAGACTTCAAGGGTAGTATTTCTTCTTTTTCTTCATTCTTATGCTATACTTAATTATCATGTGTAACTGATCACTTGTGTTGGGGAATTTATGAAAGTAATGATGTAATCAATTGCCATGAATGCATATTTCAACCGGTTTCTCGAGTCGGTCTTGATCTTTGTCACAGTCCCGGGGTTCGCTTGTTCCAAAACATAAAAATAAGACAGCAACCTCTGAAAGGATTCCCACGGATCACTAAATACCTGACTCAAAGCGTGCTCCTTCGACCTGTAGGCTTTGTTGTACAAGAGGTGTATGCCATGCTGCTCCCTCATCTCAAAAACTATATCTTTAGGACGGATTATACGTCCAGGATCACGATATTTACTTGCATACAAATCCCCTATCACGGCAGCACTTACACGTTTGAATTCAACGTTGTAGTTGTCATTTCTGTCACATGTGTGCTCATTAACAAACTTCTTCACATGCCAATAAGTCCCCTATTCGACTTCCATGCCCGAAGAACCCATCCACAACTTCTCTAACTACATTGCGTAGTGAATCGTGTATTGGAAGATCGTGAAATCCTATGCTCAAACCTCTCTCCAAATGCAGACGACCCTACATCGCTCTTCAATGTGGGCTTGTCCTTGAACATCTGTCCTTTGTATAATGGACCTTAGTCCCCTGGATTTTGAAACACATCCACTAATCGAACGGCTAGTATTGAGTAAAGATCTGAACCTGATACTGTCCACCATGTGTTCAAGGACGGTGAAGAACTGTTGGGCGTTCCACTCCTTGTTCTTCTATTACAAGAACTGTTGTCACTAGCCCACCATCATCATCACCACCACTCTCATCTTCTGTGTCACTGGTTTTAGAACTATCAGACCTTCCAAAACTATCTATGCTTTCAGAACTATCCACAACTGAACTATCCACAACTACATGCTTGGTAGTAGATGCTGGCGTCGCTTGTTCATTTCCTGCTGACGTAAATCCGGGTGAAGCAATCGGATTATTGCTGCCACTAACTGATTTATAGTTAGGAATACCCCCGGAGACCGTGGAATATCAGTGGGTTTAACATGAGAGACCGTACATTCTGATTGGATTGGATTTGGTAGAGGTCAAAATTCATGTTTGTTGACAAATTCAACATCAATTGTGGCCCCACCTTTTTCCTTATGCATAATGTAAGGATTCCCATATCTTGATTGGCTTATTTCGTGGACAAACCACGTATTGGGGATTGCATGTAAGGGTAGCTTAAGTGATTGATATTCAAGCTCAAGACCCTCTCATGTCGTCAAGGTTGATAAGCACCAAAGGTAAACTTCTATGTGCTTAATTTGCTTTGAAGAGATTAGTTTCACACACACACAACTCATGCATAAATTTTATTCTTGTATGTTGTGTGTTTTATATGTGTGCATGCATGTTCTTGAACATCTCTTCTTGCATGTTTTATTTTGATTGCATCTTGTTCATTGAAATGCCATGACATGTTTAGGCATTAGGATGCATTCACTTCCCACACTTGCACTTCATTATTAGTCTTAAGTGTGGTGTAATTCGTTTCCGTTTGTGTGATCGGAAACGTCCGCGCTTGCACGATGGTGTGCATGTCTTAGCGCGATGGTTGACCACTTGAGAAGGTCTCATTCTTCTCTTGGATAAGTGGTAGTTTTGATTTGATTGTTTGGAGTAAAGTGTCTAGTTTCAAAAGATTAGATTTCAATGTTTTAAATGTTTTTCAAAACTGACCTTTGCATGGTCTTGTGACCATAACTTTTATACAAAGCTTCAAAATGAGTTTTGAAAATTTCTGTACAAACTAGACACCCATACCTTTCCAACGGTATATTATTCGTAATATTTCATGACTGTTTGGATTGGTTTTAAAATCTCTAAAGTTACAACCAAAACAGGGCAACTCTGTTGTTGTCCGTTTCTGACCTTTGGTAACTCAATTGACCATAACTGTTTCTAAAGACATCGAAATATCATTCTATAAAACGAGTAGAAAGTAGACTTCCATACCTTTCCAATGATATATCATACGAAAGGTTTCGATGTCATTTGGTCATGTTTCGAAGCTCTCGAATCTTGAGTCGCTGCACTGACGTGAGTACCGCGAAAATGCCCATATATTTTCCATTTCTTCCAAAACGACATAGTTTCACTTGGGCATTATAAATACATATCTTTCTCATCATTTTAAGGGGTGTGCCACAAAATCAAACCCTAAAGAGAGAGGCTCCATATTCTTGAGAGAGAAAGAGAGATTTGAGAGAAAATCAAATCAAGAACTCACCTTTAACCACTCAAATCAAATCCCTTTTGCATCATATTTCATATTGCATCTTCTATTACTATATAGAATGCATCCATGATTGGATTTGCATCATCACAACTTGCTTGGTAAGATTTTGATTAAGTTCATCTTATTTGATTATTTTTATTATCAAGCTATTCTCTTTAATTTACTTGTATGTTTTGATCATATGATAAATACAAGATTAGAGAATTAATTGTGATAAATTGATTGAGTGTTGTATTGTGATAGATATCTAGGTTTTTATAATCTATGTTTATCTAAGCTATTATGACATGTCATTTAGCACTTGATATCTAGGATTGATTTTAATTGATTATATCATCATCCTAGATAAGCATCTAAGGTTCTCTAGCCTTGTTTGTTATTTGAATATTCATACATATTCACATAGGTTGCATAATCTCTTCTTAGAGAATTAAGACTTGAGGCTAAGAGTGCTTAGGCCTCAAGCAAATTGGAATATGGTTGCTAATAAAGGCCCGCTGGGTAGAAGTGAGGGGTTACAGACCGGATTGATAGACAAGGTCTACATAGGTTGTAAACTTCATTTCAATTAGTGATTTCGAGTTTCGAGTGTGGCGCACTATACAGCCCGTGGTTTTTCCCAGTGGTTGGGTTTCCACGTATACATCAAGTGTCATTTTTAATTCCGCACTATATTACACTTGCTTGTATTTTTGACTAGTAGGGTCATTTTCGTAATATTGACTTGTATGCGAAAATTGGGTAATAATAGTTAAAATCTATTCACCCCCCCTCTAAATTAATATATTGATAACACGCCTCGAGTATTTAGTTATTTACAATTGGTATCATAGCGGGTTCCTAGACATACATAGGTGATCCTTTGCTCAATTTTTTGGTGTGTTTTGCATTTGTGTGATTTGTGCTCATTCATACATTTTGCATTCATTTGAATTCATTCACTATACACTATGAGTGGATTCGGTGGCAACCATGAGGGTGCTTCAAGCACACGGCCTTCTCTCCTCACCGGTGTGAATTATGCCTCATGGAAAGGCAAGATGGAGGCGTATGTGTGCCAAATCCATGATAGGGCATGGATGGCAATTGAAGATGGGTATGCACCTCCTATGATGACTTCCACTAGTGGTGGAGAACAAGTACTCAAGCCAAAGGCCCAGTGGTCACCTGAAGAGTTTGAGACTTCAAAATGGAATAGGAAGGCATGGCATGCTCTTCTATGTGCAGTGGATGAGAATCAATACAAACTGATTCAGAACACTAGGATAGCCAAGGAGGCATGGGATATCCTAGAGGTTGCACATGAGGGAACCGATGTGGTTAAGGATTCCAAGCTACAAGTCCTTCAAACACAATTTGAGTTGCTTAAAATGGAGGAGGACGAGTGCTTCAATGACTTTGAAGTCAAGTTGATGGATATTGTGAATCAAAGCCATCAACTCGGTGATCCTTATTCGGATAGGAGAGTTAAGCAGAAAATTATGAGGTCTCTCCCCGCTAGGTTCGAATCAAAAGTGACGGCTTTAGAGGAGAATAGTACATATAAAGATATGAAGCCGAGCGAGGTGATTGGAAGACTCCTCGCCTATGAATCTAGGAAGGCTCCTAGTATTTCTCCTCCTAAAAAGCAAAAAGGAATTGCTTTGAATGCTTCCAAGGTTGTGAAGGAGGAAAAAGGTGACTCGGACCAAGACATGGCTTTGCTACTTAGAAGATTCAAGAAGTTTGTCAAGTTCGAGAATAAGGGTGTTGGATCCAAGGGCCAAGACTTGAAGAAAAAAGCTCCTTTCAAGAATTTTGAGCCTAGGCAAGAGCGTAATGAGAAGAAAGGGGTCCAATGCTATGAGTGTGGTGGTATAGGTCACATCTCACCGGATTGTGGGAACTTGAAGAACAAGATGGCAAAAGTGATGGCCACCACTTGGAGTGAAAGTGATGACTCCGAAAATGGAGACAAGTCATCAAGTGATGATGAGCTTACCATCAACTACACGGCTTTTGGGGCCACTTGTGTAGATGGCAAAGTTGTTGGTAAGAATGACTTGACTAGTGATCCCATAGAAGAAAAAATTGAAGAAGTAGCTCTAGAGAAGAAAATGTAGCTACTCATTGGGATATGGCTCTCATTGACTCAAGAGACCATGGTGAAGGTCTTAATGGGGGAAATGACTCCATTAGTGAGAAAGAGAGTGGAGGAGATAACTCAAGTGAAGATGACTCCTCATCTAACTCTACAAATGGAAGTGTAGAGAAAATGGATGTAAATGACTTCATAGTCAAGTGTGAAAGTTCATTGAAGAAGAACAATAGAAAATTGAAGATTTTAGAGGATGAAAATCTTGAACTTTCAACACACAATGACCACTTAAGTAATCAAGTGGAAGCATCCAAGAAGATTGAAGACAAGCTAAGGGATGAGCTAGCTATGTCTAAGAGGAATGAAGAAGGGTTGAAAAGAGAGCTTGATGAAGCTATAAAGTCATTGACCAGGATGACTACAAGCACCAAGAAACTTGACCACATTCTTGGTGGAGGAAAGAACCCTTGTGACAAGAGAGGTATTGGGTATGAAGAAAGCAAGGAGATCACTACTCCAACCAAGACCGTCTTTGTCAAGAGTTTGGGCAAGATAGAAGCCTCGCCGGTGCACACTCCTAGGAAGAAAATTGATCTAGGACAATGTTCAAAAAATGCACAAGTGAAGGAAGCTCCAAGGAGACAACCTCAAGCTCAAAAAGTTCCTCAACCAAACTTCCCTCAAGCTCACATTCATCAAGGGAAGAGGCTAATCATGCAAAATGGATCAAGGAAGCAAGCAAGAACCGCTCAACCACAAAGTCATGGGAAGGCTCCTATGCATGCACAAGGACATGGTATGAATTCTAAATTTATCCCTACATGTCACTTTTGTGGTATTAATGGTCACATAAGACCAAATTGCTTTCATTTCATTAAATTATGTAGAATCAAAAGCATGATTGAAAAGAGAATGACAAGAGCTAGAATGCATGCTAATAGGAAGGAAAACATTCATATTCATGATCCTATTATTTCTAGAACTCTTGAACCATTGTCCACTAAGAAGAAAAAAGTCATATCTATATGGATAAGGAAAAATGAACCCGCTTGCTACGAGACTAACAAGTCTCAAATAGGTTCATCCAAGTCAAATGGACTTGGGAGGTCCATAGGACCTCATGACCTTCATTGATGAAGGATGATGATGACCCCATATGGGGAACTCAAGCAAAGAGAACTAATTGCATACTTGTTGCATGCAAACATTTGAAAAATCTTATGCTTCTTTGTTGATTGCTTGAGTAAGCTTGGTTGCACATATGTATATATGTTTTCTATTCAATAAGTGTGAACCTTGCTTGTTTACAATCCATGTCATATTTATGTTCAAACATGCATTTTTGGACTAGGAGATTTACATAGGAAGTAAAATTTGAATGACCTATAGTTATCTCTATGACATGATGATTCTTTTATAACATGCTAATGTCAAATGAAAAAGCATGAAATTCATATAACATGCTCACATGAAAAGCATGAATTGATGATTGCATATTCTTAAAATGCGAAACTTGTGTGAAAGCTAATGAGACTCAAAATGAATAAAGGATCTTGTATCCGTTCAAAGGAATTTACATTCCAATTGTCTCTCTTTCTTTATTGGTTGAACATGTCTACTATCATACGGGTTTTATTCCCGGAAAAATCAAATAGGGTGCAAAGCTGCTCATGACATGTTTGACTTATAAAGATGGATATAGTTGCTCATAAATTAAAATCAATGAAAACTCTATATCCTTGCTTCTCTTATGACATTGGTGAAATTGGTTTGAATTCTTATTAGAAACCTTTGTCATTTGCTTTGCCAAATACCATTGTATTTTGGACTTGAATGCTACATGTCTTGTATGCAAAGCATTTTTGATTCACACATTTTATCAAAATATATCTCCTTGTTTCTCTCCATTTGATAGAGTTGCATAAAGTGCATTTAATGATTATGCAAATGACTTGAATGCTATCATCTCTCTTTGCTAAATGACCCGGTTGGGGACTACTCCTTTGCCTATATCATGACAAAAAGGGGGAGTAGATTGGTGGTAAGGGGTGTTGCAAATTGTGGTGGCAATTGTGCATGTTGGGGAGACAACACATTGAGGGGGTGTAACCCTTTGAGGGGGAGCATTGCATTCATCAAACATTGCATGATGTTGTTTGTTGTACTTAAATTTCTTAGAATGCAAATGCTTGTTTATGCTCTCGCTTGATTCATCTCACTTTTTACTTGTATTGGATAGTATAGAAACCTTGCTTTCAGGGATTGATTGATCTACTTGAGATTGAAGACTTCAAGATTATTTTTATTATCTCTTTGTAAAGTAGAAAATCATAGTAGACCCATAGTTTCTATTTTGTTGTGAGGAATCAATGTGAGTGGTGGTTTTGTCACGAAATAGCCAAATGGGGAGATTGTAAGGATTCCCATATCTTGATTGGCTTATTTCGTGGACAAACCACGTATTGGGGATTGCATGTAAGGGTAGCTTAAGTGATTGATATTCAAGCTCAAGACCCTCTCATGTCGTCAAGGTTGATAAGCACCAAAGGTAAACTTCTATGTGCTTAATTTGCTTTGAAGAGATTAGTTTCACACACACACAACTCATGCATAAATTTTATTCTTGTATGTTGTGTGTTTTATATGTGTGCATGCATGTTCTTGAACATCTCTTCTTGCATGTTTTATTTTGATTGCATCTTGTTTATTGAAATGCCATGACATGTTTAGGCATTAGGATGCATTCACTTCCCACACTTGCACTTCATTATTAGTCTTAAGTGTGGTGTAATTCGTTTCCGTTTGTGTGATTGGAAACGTCCGCGCTTGCACGATGGTGTGCATGTCTTAGCGCGATGGTTGACCACTTGAGAAGGTCTCATTCTTCTCTTGGATAAGTGGTAGTTTTGATTTGATTGTTTGGAGTAAAGTGTCTAGTTTCAAAAGATTAGATTTCAATGTTTTAAATGTTTTTCAAAACTGACCTTTGCATGGTCTTGTGACCATAAATTTTTATACAAAGCTTCAAATGAGTTTTGAAATTTCTGTACAAATTAGACACCCATACCTTTCCAACGGTATATTATTCGTAATATTTCATGACCGTTTGGATTGGTTTTAAAATCTCCAAAGTTACAACCAAAACAGGGCAACTCTGTTGTTGTCCGTTTCTGACCTTTGGTCACTCAATTGACCATAACTGTTTCTAAAGACATCAAAATGTCATTCTATAAAACAAGTAGAAAGTAGACTTCCATACCTTTCCAACGATATATCATACGAAAGGTTTCGATATCGTTTGGTCATGTTTCGAAGCTCTCGAATCTTGAGTCGCTGCACTGACGCGAGTACCGCGAAAATGCCCATATATTTTCCATTTCTTCCAAAACGACATAGTTTCACTTGGGCATTATAAATACATATCTTTCTCATCATTTTAAGGGGTGTGCCACAAAATCAAACCCTAAAGAGAGAGGCTCCATATTCTTGAGAGAGAAAGAGAGATTTGAGAGAAAATCAAATCAAGAACTCACCTTTAACCACTCAAATCAAATCCCTTTTGCATCATATTTCATATTGCATCTTCTATTACTATATAGAATGCATCCATGATTGGATTTGCATCATCACAACTTGCTTGGTAAGATTTTGATTAAGTTCATCTTATTTGATTATTTTTATTATCAAGCTATTCTCTTTAATTTACTTGTATGTTTTGATCATATGATAAATACAAGATTAGAGAATTAATTGTGATAAATTGATTGAGTGTTGTATTGTGATAGATATCTAGGTTTTTATAATCTATGTTTATCTAAGCTATTATGACATGTCATTTAGCACTTGATATCTAGGATTGATTTTAATTGATTATATCATCATCCTAGATAAGCATCTAAGGTTCTCTAGCCTTGTTTGTTATTTGAATATTCATACATATTCACATAGGTTGCATAATCTCTTCTTAGAGAATTAAGACTTGAGGCTAAGAGTGCTTAGGCCTCAAGCAAATTGGAATAGGGTTGCTAATAAAGGCCCGCTGGGTAGAAGTGAGGGGTTACAGACCGGATTGTTAGACGAGGTCTACATAGGTTGTAAACTTCATTTCAATTAGTGATTTCGAGTTTCGAGTGTGGCGCACTATACAGCCCGTGGTTTTTCCCAGTGGTTGGGTTTCCACGTATACATCAAGTGTCATTTTTAATTCCGCACTATATTACACTTGCTTGTATTTTTGACTAGTAGGGTCATTTTCGTAATATTGACTTGTATGCGAAAATTGGGTAATAATAGTTAAAATCTATTCACCCCCCCTCTAGATTAATATATTGATAACACGCCTCGAGTATTTAGTTATTTACACATAATCACAAACTCTACATCGTCATCACTCATAACAGACAATGTAATTTTATCAACCCCCGTTTCCACATGCGAAGTTAGCTTCAACTGAATTTGGTCTCTACTAACCCTTGTCCGCTGGTATATCGTTTCCACCAATTCATCGTACGCTCCCTTGGCTTTTTTAGTTAGACGTATTGAAAACGAAATAGGACCGGTCAATGCGTTACCCTTCCAATGCTCACTGCACTGAACTAACACCCAAGACATTGTATCCTTAGACCGTGAAAAAAAAAATATTCAGTCAATAACAGTATAACAATTACTGTCATTCAATTCAAGTCAGTGCCTAGGAACAATTCTTTTAGGCCTAGGAATGGTTCCCAGGCCTACAACATTCCTCCCGGGCTTAGCTCATCTTATGTTTCCAATTTCCACAATCAATATCAGCAGCCAATAACAAAATCAAAAGGGATAAATCAATAGCAGGGGCTTGTTTTGGTTCAACCAACCAACACAAACAAATATACATACACCATCAACACAAACAAATATACATACATCATCAACAACCAACACCGATCAACACAAACAAATATACATACACCATCAACCAACAACAATAGCAAAACCTCTTTTGGTTCAGCAGTGATCAACACAAACAAATATACATACACCATCAACCTTTACAAAATCACATACAAATTCCCTAAACCTTTTCCCTACCAAACCATACAACACAATAAATGTGAAAACAAACCATACAACACTATTCACCAGAGTGCATTTCTTCTAGTTATCCATGTGATAGTGAGGACGATGTGTGCACCCAACAAAACTAAATACCTTAACTACAACAATACTGCCCCTCTTAAGAGCTTGATGTGGCATTTCATCAAACCCCTTAACTAAACCCAAAAATACTACATACACAAACCCCAATTCATGGGCAACAAATCCAAAACCATCAATCCCTCATTCTATCAAAAACATCTCAAACTTAAACAACAATAAAAGACCGAGAGACTCAATGACATTGGAAACTTAAGTGTGATTACGGGACTTACATTGACTGTGTATTCTTGACAGTGAAGCTTGATTTCAAACTTGATAGTGAAGCTCGATTGAAGGAGGTGGCGGCACTGTCAAGATTCCGGTCGCTATCGTTGTTGAGATTACGGTCGGTAGCAAGATTCTAGCGGAGAGGACCCAACTTCGACGGAGTGAATTGCGGTCGACAAGACAACAATGGCATTTGAAATGGGAAGAATGACTGACCCAACTTCGATGGAGCCGATTCTGGTCGATAGGAGAACGATAGAGATGACGACCCAATTTCTGAAAGTTTTGGTTTTCTTCAGTCAACTGAAGGAGAAGAAGAGAAGGGCAGTTTCGTCCTTACACAATGTAAGAGGGTAATTTAGTCATTTAGCACGGTTTAATTGTGGAGGGCATTATTGTCTTACAAATGCTATTTCCTAGAAAGTAAATATCAAGAAAGGCTAGATATGCACTTTTTTTCCCAATGGGCTATTTTCTAAAAATGATTGTTGGGATGGGCTATATTTGCAAGGACTCTTTTTTAAAATAATATATTGTCAGATCAAATGGTCAATCGTTAATCGTACTCGGAATTAGACATGACCCCGGTTCCGGTTCTCGATTCGGAACCAGCGGTTTTGATTTTCAATTGAGAGCCAGTGGTTTCGGTTTTCGATTCGGAACCAACGGTTTTGGTTTCGGTTTCGGTTTCGGTTTCGGTTTCGGTTTCGATTTTTGGTTTTCGATTCGGAATCAACGATTTCAGTTTCAGTTCCAGTTCCGACGGTTTGGGTTCTAGTTTCGACGGTTCGGTTCTTTTTTTTTTTTAATAGTAGAAAACCTCTAAAGACTAATAGTTATTGATCCTTATGAAGAATTTATTGGAAAAAACAAAATTCATCTCGATAGAGAACCACTTTGGACGAACAAAATGATCCATATTGCATCATTTTCTAATTTATATGGTAATTTAATTATTAATCTACCTTTAAGGAAAAACTTAAAAAAAAAATCAAGAATTTTCAACAAAATTAATTAATTAGTTCTTTTTTTTTTTTTTTTGATTTTTGAATGGATAACATAATTTATATCATAAATTCCAATATTTTGATTATGTCAAAAAAATTCCAGCCAAAAATAAATTCGAGTACTTTGAAGAATTTTTATCAACTATGTATTTATTTTATTTAAGCATTTCTATCAATAAATAAAAAAGAATGCCACAAGTGAAGATATAAAAGAGATGAAATAAGAAATGTTATAAGATGAAAAGAAAATAATAGTAATAAGAGAGGAAAGAGAGAAATAAATGACTAGAGAGAAACAAATAAAATGTTTAGGAAAAGAGAAAAAATATGAGAGAGAGAAACAATTAAGATAATTAATGATCATGAAATCTTGACCATTCAGACAAGTATGATCTAATGGATACATAAGTGTGACAAATCCTGTGTAAAAAAAAATGGTTAAGATGCACTCATAACCATAAATACAATAACTATTATACACATCAAAATAATATATATATATATTTACCTCTATTATTTACCTCATTTTCTCTCCTTTCATTTTAAAGTAATATTTTCTTCATCTTCGTCTTCTAATACTTTTTTCACGTTTCTTTCTTCACTCACATTCATCTAAGACTTTTGAGGATTAATTGAAAACACTAAAAATAATAGCTATTGGGATGATATTTTTCATCCCAATAGCCCTAAAATCGTCTCTATAGACCTATCGGGATGAAAAAAACATCATATTGGGACGAATTATATATTTCGTCCCAATAGATATCCTATTGGGACAAAAAAAATTCGTCCCTAAAGATCATACCACATTGAACAAAATTTGTCCCAATAAACATTCTATTGGGACGAAAATCTATAGGGACGAAATTTTTTCGTTTTTTTTTTTTTTCGTCCCAATAGGATGTCTATTGGGACGAAATTTATAATTCTTCCCAATAGACTGCCTATTGGGACGAAAAAAAAAAACGTCCCAATAGATTTTTCGTCCCAATAGGTCATTTTTCTTGTAATGAAATCTCATTTATAATTTGTATGCATCTAGATTTGAAAAGAATACGGTGTGTTTTCTTTATAAAGCTAGAGGGGGGATGAATAGATTTTATCTAATTATTACCCAATTTTCGCATGCATGTCAATTTTACGAAAATACCCCTAGCAAGTCAAAAATACATACAAGTGTAATAAGATGCGGAAATTAAATAACACTTGATGTTTACGTGGAAACCCTCACGGGAAAAACCACGGGCTGTTTAGTGCGCCACACTCGGACCTCGAAATCCACTAATTGAAATGGAGTTTACAACCTATGTAGACCTCGTCTAACACTCCAGTCAATAACCCCCCACTTCTACCACTCGGGCCTTTAAAAGTAGCTATAGTCCAATTGCTTATGTGACCACCTATTCCCGGTGTCCGACCTAATCCCGGTCAATCACACAAGACTTAAATCTCTCAAAAGAGATGCACAACCCTAATTGAATATGCAATGATATCCAAATATGCAATAAGTGCTAGGGTACACTAATGCTTATCTAGGACTATATGATGACAATAAAATCAATCGTAGATATCAAATATAGCTATATGACATGGCATACAACTTTAGCTAAGTAAAGAATAACCAATCCTAAATACAATAGCTATCACAAAACAACACTCAATCAATTCATCACAATTAATTCTCTTTTCTTGTATTTAGCATATGATCTAAAACATACAAGTAATTTAAAAGAGATGGCTTGGTAGTAAAAATACTAAAATAAGATGAAGTTAATCAAAATCTTACCAAGCAAGTTGTGATGATGCAAACCCATACATGGATGCACTCTATATAGACATAGAAGATGCAATATGAAATTTGATGCAAAAAGGGTTTGATTTGAGTGTTTAAAGGTGAGTTCTTGATTTGATTTTCTCTCAAATATCTCTCTTTTAAGTTTAGGGTTCTAAGGAGTCAAAGAACTTGTTCAGATAATGAGAAAGTGTGATATTTATAGACATCAAGAACAGGGCAAGTGAAAAGACAAAATTGCCCCTAAAATCGCATGATTGGAGGTTTCAATCGGTGGTCGGGACCGCCGAATGGAACCGCCGAATGGTTCCCGAGAGGATCAGGAAACATCGGCGACTTCGTTCGGCGGTTTCGTAACCGCCGATCAGAACCGCCGTTTGGACTCGAGAAGATATTTTCAATTAGGTCTCGATCAGCGGTTTCGAACGGCAACTAGGCCACCGAACGGAACCGCCGTTTAACCAAAAATGGTGAAACCAAAAGAGAAGCCAAAGGCATCTCCACCGGCGATCATCGCGCAAAACAAAGCACACCAATATGCACGTGCGGACGTTTCCGAACATCCTTCGGGAAACGAATTACTCCACACTAAAAGCTAACAAACATGAAGTGCAAGTGTGGGTATTGAATGCATCCTAATGCCTATCATGTCATGGCATTTCATAGAACAAGATGCAATCAATTTAATGCAAGACGAGATATTGAATAATCAATAAAGCACAATGCACACAAAATATAAACACAACATTCAAGAATAAGGGTTATGCATGTTGTGTGTGTGTGCAACTATATCTCTTCAAGGCAAAGTAAGCACTAGATATATACCTTTGGTGCTTGTCCTCTTGAGGTCTTGGAAAGGGTCTTTGATCTTCAACCTTAATCACCTAGACTACCCTTACAACCAAACCCCAACATGTGGTTTGTCCACGAAATAAGCCAATCAATTAATGGGAATCCTTACAAGATTAAAATGTATCTACAAGATTGAGATTTTTGTGTTGATTGATTGAGTTGTTATATTGTGATAGCTGTTGCATCTAGGATTGTTTTTATCTTATATAGCTAAGTTTTATATGACATGTAGCCACATGATATTTAGGATTGTTTGACATGCTCATGCATGATTAGATAAGCATTAAATGTGTTAACCTAGCATTTATGCATTTGATATTGAAACAAATATTCGCGTGTGTCTAAAACAACCTAGGAGGGGGGGTGTGAATGGGTTGTTAATTTGATTATTACCAAATTTTCGGATTAGTTGTGAGGTTTATAGTTTGTGTTAGCATTAATTCCATATCAAAACGTGTTTCTCTTGCAATGTTTAGTGGTTCATATATTGAAGATTTTAGAAGACTAAGAATGTCTCAACCACAATTCTTGCAAGAAGCCGGCATTAAAGAGATATATGCATCATTGATCATCAAAGGTAAAATAAGACCTCATATCTCTTACAAGACTAGGCACACACACACACATGGCATCCTTGTGTGTTCCTTCATGGTTAAACATCATTGATATAACACATTCACATACTTGATTATATATGCTCATGCATTTATACTATCTTGACAAACTTTGCTTATTGCATGTTCTTGGACTATGTCTAGGAAATAGCATATGTTTGTGTCTTTGTGTTTGTATGTTTCCATATTTTTGTATTTGGACTTGAATATGTTCTATTATGATTCTTTATTGAGTTCCGATCGTTTTGGTTACTCATTCATAAGGTTTCGAGTCCAAACGATGTAGCTACGCTACTTTTTGTTCTCATTCGTTGTTTTCCGAGATGATTTCTCAACCATTTTTCAAAGTTATGTAATCTTCGTCGTGTGTAAGAGAGTCACGGTTCGTAATCCAAAAACAAATTTGAAATCGGAGTTCGGATGCCCAAGATACGGCTGAAGAACCGAGGGAGTGCGCGAGAGAGGTCTGTGGCCGTGAGGCCACTTGGCCCACGCCGTGAGGGAGGCCGTGGGCCCCACGGCCAGAGGGGCTCTCTGCCCCCGTGAGGCCCACACGCCCCCCACGGCTTGGGGTGCCGTGGCCTCACCTGATTGGCCCGGAATCTCTTCTCTCTCCTCCTTTTATTTCCCTCCTCTCTCTCCAATTGATTTTCAAGAAGAAAAAATAGCATTTTCCCGTCAGTTTTTCTCCTCTGAATTTTCTCATCTTCCAAACATCATATCTCCCTCATCCGGAGTCGGATTTGAGTGATTCGAATTGGAGAACATTCGTAATTGAGTCCTCTATCATTTCCAGGTGGTTTGGTAGTTGATTGGTCGAGTTTTCTGGTGGTTCCACACTGAAATCCGAATCAGCTGTTGAATCAAAGGTATTAGACTAATCTTTGGGATTTCTTTCTTTTTAACCTTCAATTTGCTTGGGGTTTCTTCTTCTATATATATGTTTATGTTTGGTAAAAGCTATTGAGAAAGATAGCTTCATAATCATTCTAATTGAAAGTCAATTTATAGACTAATGTGGACTAGTTTCTATGATTCTAGATTTTACACATGTTTGTGAGTTGTATTGTGATTAGAATGGCATCTTAGGTTGTTTGTAACTTGATTGAATCAATTTTGTGATAAATGACCTTGAGATTTGATTTGATCCTTTGATTAATGAAATCTAGGATTATTGAATTTTGTTTATGTTTTAGAGCAATCTAGGATTTGATTGATTTATATCTTGAATCCTTACTCTATATTTTTGGCTAGAATATTGATTGATTAAATCTCATATTTCTAGCATTTTATTGTATGTTGATTGCATCTTGAACTTGTACTTCATGAATATATTTTGATTCAAGTGTTGTATGTGTGAATGAGACTTTGAGCTTATGTGTTTGATGTTTCACATACTTTAGGTTTTATTCTTGTATTTTGCATCTAGACTTTATTACTTGTGATATCACATGTTTAGGTCTATTTGTACCATAGAATGTATTGATCACATGTTCTATGTTGATTTGATTGTTTGCATCACTTGCATTCACATGATCACACTAGGAAGTCCTTGTAAAAGGCATGAAGTCTTGGTTAGAGTCGGGATGACTCGGATAGCCAAGCAAGAAGACTTGCCTAGAGTCGGGATAACTTGGATAGGTAAGCAAGAAGTCATGGCTAGAGTCGGGAGGACTCGGATAGTCATGCATGGGAGGCTCCCTAGAGGCAAGAGTGCCTTGGATAGGGAGTTGGCTATTATATTGGTAGGCCTAGGCGTATGGTTAGACATAGACTCCAAAAGAGCGGGGTACACAGGAGGTGTATGCACTCTTGAGGAATTTCTAATCTTCCATCGATGTTGGTTTTGTGTGTTGTCCAATATATGGTGGTTTCGCATCATTGAGGGATCTCATACTTTCCAATAGGGTTGGGTAGACTTAGACTCCACTAGGTTGGGTGAGCTAAAGATTGGTCACTTTGTGGATTCTCTATTTTTATCATCCAATATATATAGTACCCTAATGGTTGTATTTCAACCCGTGGATGTTTCCTCCTTGGAGGCTTTACCACGTTAAAAAATCTTTTGTGTTAATTCTTCCTATCTCTGTCTTTTATATTTTATTTGTGTATGTTATTATCTTGTTTCATATTACTCACTTGTGATGTATAGTGAAGCAAGTATTTGTAAAGTGTGATTTGTGAATTCATTCTTTGATCATTTTTGTATATTTGATTCTTTTGTATATTATAATTTTTGTATAGTGATATTTGATCACTCTTGTAACGAGTTGAACATCTATTGAAATACAAGCTTTATTTGTTGTTGTGTTTGTTTGCTTTTATACCTCACACAACTAAGTGATATACTTAGACCTTGTGCACATGATTCTCATATTGTCTATGTATGTCTTTCTTGGATTATTTTGTTGTGTGTAAGGCTACCTTAAGGGACAAACGAGAGTTTGTTTAAGGGATTGGAAAAAGGTGTAAAAACCTATTCACCCCCCCCCCCCCCCCCCCCCCCTCTAGGTATGCCTTAAGCAATTTAACTACGTTTGTATACTTTCAATAGTAATATTACAAAATTAACCCAATTCAACAATCAATAAAATCAAGTATAAAATGCGAAAATTAAAGAACACTTGATTTTTACGTGGAAACCTTCAACAAGGAAAAACCACGAGCTATTCAGCTAGTCACACTCGATCCTTGAATCCACTTCTTGTAATGATGTTTACAACCTAGGTTGCCCTCAACCATTCTCAGTCACTAACCCACCACTACTATCCTGCGGGCCTTCAATAGCAAACCTAGACCACTTGCTTGTGCACTAAGCCACCTTAGTCACAAGACTTACTTCTCAATGAAGAGATCAATGACCTATGTGAATATTATAAATATTATGAATATCAAAAATGCAATTAATGTCAGGCAACACTAAATGCTTATCTAGAGATTAAATGATGACAATTAAATCAATCCTAGATATCATATTGCTATATGTAATGGCATACAACTTAGCCATATAAGATAAAACAATCCTAGGCAATAGCTATCAAAATACAACTCACAATCAATCAACACAATAATCTCAATCTTGTAAATAGAATATAATCTAAATGAATACAAGTTAAAATGAGATTTCTTACTAAGAACACAAAAATGAATAGATGGTGTTCAACTTACCAAGTCATGTGTGTTGAAGAAGACCTATGCATAGATATATCCTAGATGATCCTAGATAATGTTTAGATGATGTTTGATGCACATGGAAATGAGTTTGTGTAATCAAAGGTGAGTTCTTGGATGATTTTCTCTCTTGGAAAATACTCTTAGTTAAAAATATGATTTTGAACTCTTAGAAACGACCTAAGGACAAAAAGGCATATATATATGATGTCCAATTGAAGCTATGACGTTTTGATAAATTTTCAAAAAAAATTGCCTTGACCGCTGTACACCCGCTCTACGTAGGGCAATTGTACAGCGGGTCACCTGGAAAAGTGAAGAACAAATTCTCTGACAACGGTTGTACGAAAAGTGACTTTTGGGCAGGTGTACAGTGGTTTTGACGTGACAGTGCATCAGCTTCAGCTTCAAACGCATCAAAACATGACCAAACGACATCAAAACCTTTTGTATGATATATCGTTGGAAAGGTATGGATGTCTACTTTCTACTTCTATTTACGGAATGACATTTCGATTTCTGTAGAAAAAATATGGTCAATTGAGTGACCAAAGGTCAGAAATGGACAACAATAGAGTTACCTTGTTTTGGTGGTAAATTTGGAGATTTCAAAACCAATCCAAATGGTAATGAAATATTACGAATAATATACTATTGGAAAGGTATGGGTGTCTAGTTTATACAATTTTTTTCAAATCTCATTTTGAAGCTTTGTATAAAACGTTATGGTCATAAGATCATACAAAGGTCAATTTTGAAAATCATTTAAATCATTGAAATCTAATCTTTTGAAACTAGACACTTTACTCCAAACAACCAAACCAAATATAACACTTATCCAAGAGAAGAATAGGACATTCTCAAATGGTCAACCATCGTGCTAAGACATGCACACCATTGTGCAAGCATGGACGTTTCCGAACAATCTTCTGGAAACGAATTACACAACACACTAACTACACAACACAAACCATCAAAAATGTGCTAGTGTGAAGTGTGAAGAGAATGCATCATAATGCCTAAAATGACATGGCAATTATCAATCAAGATGCAAACAATTAAAACATGCATGAAAAGAGTTGAATAACAAGAATGCACATACATAAAACACACAACATACAAGTAGTATAGATATGCATGAGTTGTGTGTGTGAGCAACTAAAATCTTTTCAATGCAAGTAAGCACAAATATTTTACCTTTGTAGTGCTTATCAACTTGAGGTCTTGAGAGGGCCTTTGTTGTGCTTGATCACCGACAATTATGCTCCTAAGCTACCCTTACACTTCAAACCCCAAATGTGGTTTGTCACCGAAATAAGCCAATAAAAAATGAGGAACTTACAATCTCCCCCTTTGGATATTTCGTGACAAAACCACCACTCACATTTGATCCTCACATAAAAAATAAACTAAGGACAACAATGATTTTCTACATTACAAAGAGATATCTAAAAGCTAAAACTTCAAGTCTTCAATCACTTATAGAACAATCAATCCTTCAAAACAAAATGATTACACTTTCCGAAACAAGTGTCTGTGAGGTGATCAAGTGAAATCAAAACAAGCATCTGCATTAAAGAAAATATACAATATCATGCAATGAATGTGTAATTCAATGCTCCCCCTCAACGGGTTGCTCCCCCTCAATTAGCAATCTCCCCAATATGTGAATTTAATACTACAACTCCCTCTGCACACTACTCCCCCTTTTTGTCATCAGATAGGCAAAGGAGTATCCCCCAACCGGGTCAATTTAGCAAAGAGCGATAGCAGCATACAAGACATTTGCATAATCATATAAGCCACTTTATGCAACTCAATTAATTGGAGAGAAACAAGGAGATTTTTTTTATGAAAATTTGTGATCAAGATGCTTTGCATGCAAGACATGTTGCATTTAAGTCCAAAAATCAATGGTATTTGGCAAAGCAAATGACAAAGGTTTCCTAAAGAACTCAAACTAATTTCACCATTTGTTAGGAATCAAAGCAAGGATATAGAATAGTGAAACTAATTATAGCACGGTGTGTATAAACCTATCTAGAGGGGGGGTGAATAGATTTTACGTTTTTTACCCAATTTTTCGTGTTAGTCAAAATTACGAATTTACCCTCAAGATAATATAAACAAGCAAGTGTAATATGGTGCGGAAATTAAATCAACACTTGATTTTTACGTGGAAACCCTCACGGGAAAAACCACGGGCTATGTAAGTAAGCCACACTCGAACCTCGAATCCACTAAATGTGCAAACGATTACAACCTAATCCCGGAAGTAATCACACACCTACCTAATCCCGGTATGAGTGAACAGTCCAATTTGCTTGTGATCTAAGCAACCTAATCCCGATTGCTACACACAAGACTTACCTTCTCTTGAAGAGAATACAACCCTAAGTGAATATGTGAAAATATCCAAAATGCAACATAGAGCAAGGGAAACCCTATATGCTTATCTAAGATGATTAATATGCAATTAAGAACAATCCTAGATATCAAAACTAAATGACATGTCAATTAGTTTAGCTAATCAATATTAAGCACAAAACCTAATATGCTAGCACAATACAACTTCTCAAACATACATCATACTAATCTCAATCTTGTATCCAAAGCATACAAAATAACAAACAAGTAATTAATTGAGATTGCTAGATAAGAGAAACACAAAATATGTAAGATATTAGTGAAAAGCTTACCAAGCAAAGTATGATGAAGAATCCATGCTAGATGACATCTAGATGATCTAAGATGATGCTAGATGATGATTGATGATCATGAAAAAGTGTTTGAGTAATTAAAAATGAGTTCTTTGTGTATTTTTCTTGTCTTGAAAAATATCCTAAGTATGAAGCTTGAATATGAACTCTTGTAATTGACCTAAAGTCAAAGTGGCATATATATAGGAGGCCAAAACAAAGTGTGGTCGTTTTGATAAGTTTGCCTCAAATTTGCCTTGGGCGCTCTACGTAGAGCGCTTTGTAAAGCCCCCTGCTCTGTTCTCGCGAGAAAACAGAGGGGCGCTCTACGTAGAGCGCTTTGTAGAGCGCTTTGTAGAGCGCCATCAGAGAGGTCGCTCTACGTAGAGCGCTTTGTAGAGCGCTTTGTAGAGCGCCTCTACAGCGCTCGAATTAAATCGATCAGGTCTGTACAGCGCCCAACGGGGGCTGTTCGTAGAGCACTTTTGTAGAGCGCTTTTGGGAGCGCCCAGTGCAAAAATGCAATCCTAAGTCTAAGCATGACAAGGCAATTGGATATGCAAGATGCAATCAAACTAACATGCAAGAAGAGATGTTAATGAGCATTAAGGCACACAAATAAGACACACAACATACAAGGATTAAATATATGCATGAGTTGTGAGTGTGTGCAACTATCTCTTCAAGACAAGTAAGCACTTAGAGTATTACCTTTGGTGCTTGTCAATAGTGAGGTCTTCAAAAGGGCCTAAGCAATAACAACAACAACAACATCTAAGCTACCCTTACAAAGCATCCCCACATATGGTTTGATCACGAAATAAGCCAATTAAAAACAACGGGAATCCTAACAATCTCCCCCTTTGGCTATTTCGTGACAAAACCACCACTCACATTGATTCCTCACAAAGAATAAGAAACTACGGGACTACAATGATTATCTACATTACAAAGAGATAAGAAAATGCAACTTCAAGTCTTCAATCTCTTGTAGAACAATCAAGCCCTGAAAATAAAGTTTCTAGCATTTCCAATACAAGTAAAGTGTGAGATTAATCATGTGAGAACAATAACAAGCATTTGCATCTACAATTTAGGCACAACATTATGAAATGTATGAGTATGCAATGCTCCCCCTCAACGGGTTACTCCCCCTCAATGTATGTTCTCCCCAAAGTGCACAATAGCTTCTATATTTTGCAACTCCCCTTACCATATCCTACTCCCCCTTTTTGTCATGATATAGGCAAAGGAGTAGTCCCCAACTGGGTCACTCATAGCAACGAGAGATAGAAGCATGCAAGATTTGCATATACATATAAGTCACTTTATGCACTTCAATTAATTTGAGAGAAACAAGGAGATTTATTTGAGAAAATGTGTGAATCCAACATGCTTTGCATACAAGACATATAGCATTCAAGTCCAAAGTACAATGGTATTTGGCAAAGCAAATGACAAAGGTTTTTAATAAGAATTCAAACCAATTTCACCAATGTCATGGGAAAAGCAAGGATATAGAGATTATTGATTTCAAATTTAAGAGTAACTATATCCAACTTTATAAGCGAAACATGGCATGAGCAACTTTGCACCCTATTTGATTTTTCCGGATAAGATATCCGTATGACAGTAGCCATGTTCAACCAATAAAGAAAGAGAGACATTTGGAATGTAAATTCCTTTGAACGGATACAAGATCCTTTATTCATTTTGAGTCTCATAAGCTTTCACACAAGTTTTGCATTTTTAAGAATATGCAATCATTAATTCATGCTTTTCATGAGCATGTTGTATGAATTTCATGCTTTTTCATTTATCTTTAGCATGTTATTAAAGAATCATCATGTCATGGAGATAACTATAGGTCATTCACATCATACTTCCTATGTAAATCTCCTAGTCCAATAATGCATGTTTGAACATAAATATGACATGGATTGTAGACAAGCAAGGTTCACACTTATAGAATTGAAAACATATATACATATGTACAACCAAGCTTACTCAAGCAATCAAAAGAAGAGGCATAAGTTATTTCAAATTTTTTGCAAGTTACAAGAATGCAAAATAGCTCTCTTTGCTTGAGTTTCCCCATATGGGGTCAATCATAGAACACATCACTCCACAAGACATATCCCAATAGATCTACTAAGAGTTTTAAATCGAGTAGCATCTAAGGGTTTAGTAAATAGATCCGCAAGTTGATCATTAGTACCTACATGTTCAAGTACTATGCATTTATTTTCAACAAGCTCTCTAATGAAGTGATGGCGGATGTCAATATGCTTAGTTCTAGAATGTTGCACCGGATTCTTGGAAATATTAATAGCACTCATGTTATCACAAAAGAGAGTGAGAGTACCTTGGTTGAATCCGTAGTCTACTAGCATTTGCTTCATCCATAGGAGTTGTGTGCATCCACTCCCCGCGGCTATGTACTCGGCCTCGGCCGTGGACAAGGAAATCAAGTTTTGCTTCTTACAAAACCAAGACACCAAGTTGTTGCCTAGAAAGAAGCAACCGCCCGATGTGCTCTTCCTATCATCACAATTTCCTGCCCAATCCGCATCACTAAAGCCAACAAGACTAGCATTAGTGTCAAAAGAGTACCAAATCCCATAGTTGGATGTCCCATTCACATAGCGAATGATCCTCTTCACGGAAGAGAGGTGGGACTCCTTAGGATCCGCTTGGTACCTAGCACACACACCCACACTAAAGGATATATCGGGCCTACTTGCGGTCAAATAAAGCAAGCTTCCTATCATGCCACGATATAACGTTTGTTCCACACTTTTACCACTAGCATCCTTGCTTAGCTTCAAAGTGGTACTCATGGGTGTATCACAATGTTTGGCATTCTCTAAACCAAACTTCTTCACTAGGTTCTTAGCATATTTGGCTTGGGTTATGAAAATCCCATCATTCATTTGCCTAATTTGCAAACCTAGGAAGTAACTAAGCTCACCAACAAGACTCATCTCAAATTCAAGAGACATGACATCAACAAATTGTTGGACTTTGGTGTTGTTGGTGGAGCCAAAAACTATGTCATCAACATATATTTGAGCTATGAAAAGCTCATCATTGTCTCTCTTGATGAATAGTGTCTTGTCAACACTACCTCTTGTGTAGTTATTGTCAACAAGAAATTGAATGAGGCGCTCATACCAAGCCCTCGGTGCTTGTTTCAACCCATAAAGTGCCTTCTTGAGGCGATAAACATGATTGGGGTGGTATGCATCCACAAACCCCTTAGGTTGTTCAACAAACACTTCCTCTTGCAAGAAGCCATTGAGGAAGGCACTCTTGACGTCCATTTGGTGCAATTTGAACTTGTGCACACAAGAGATGGACAAGAGAAGCCTAATGGACTCTAAGCGGGCAACGGGAGCAAAAGTCTCCTCAAAGTCGATACCCTCAATTTGAGAGTACCCTTGTGCTACAAGTCTAGCCTTGTTCCGCACTATGTTGCCATCCTCATCGGATTTGTTCCTAAATATCCATTTGGTGCCTATGACATTAGTGGTCTTAGGCCTAGGAACTAGAGTCCAAACCTCATTCCTTTCGAATTGGTTTAGCTCTTCTTGCATGGCAAGAACCCAAAATTCATCATTTAAGGCTTCTTCAACCCTTTTGGGTTCAATTTGAGAGGTGTAGCATGTATAGCTAATAAGATTAGCAAGTTGACGTCTAGTCTTAACACCCTCATTAACCTCTCCAATGATATCTTCTTTATCATGGAGTTTCCTAACCCATGGAGCGGGTTCTTTAGAGTTCAAGAGAGGAACTCTATCAATAGGTTGTGTGTCATTATTGTTGACATTAGATGTCCCAACATTAGGTGACACCACAACCTCCTCCAAAGGAGAATCATCACTAAAAATAACCTCCTCCTCATGATCATTAGACTTGAGCCTAGTATCATCAAATACGACATTGGATGATTCCATAACACTTAGAGTCTTTAAATTGAAAACTCTATAGGCTCTACTATTTAAGGCATAGCCAATAAAAATACCCTCATCACTCTTAGCATCGAATTTGCCAAGTTAATCACGGTCATTCAAAATGTAGCATTTGCTTCCAAAAGTGTGGAAGTAGCTAACATTTGGCCTCTTGCCTTTCCATAACTCATAGGAGGTGTTTCTAGTACCGAGCCTTAGGAACACTCTATTTCCTATATAGCAAGCCGTGTTGATGGCTTCGGCCCATAGGTTCCTAGGGACATTGTTGCTAAGCAACATCACACGGGCCATCTCTTGGAGGACCCTATTCTTCCTCTCAACAACTCCATTTTGTTGAGGTGTCCTAGGAGCGGAAAACTCATGGGAGATGCCTAAGCCATTACAATAGCTTTCAAAAGAGGCATTCTCAAACTCTCTCCCATGGTCACTTCTAATCCGTTTTATGCTTTTAATATTTGAGTTCATTTCATTTTGTATTTTATTACAAAGCATTTTAAACTTATCAAAAGTTTCGGATTTTTCTCTAAGAAAATATGTCCATGTAAATCTAGAGAAATCATCAACACAAACAAAAATGTATCTCTTTCCACCCAAACTTTCGGTTTGCATGGGACCCATGAGGTCCATGTGGAGAAGCTCAAGAGGCTCCTTGGTGGAGAGATACTTACCCTTTTTGTGCATGCTTTTGGTTTGCTTTCCTTGTTGGCAAGGTCCACAAATACCATTGGCTTTCTTCCCAAGCTTAGGGAGGCCACGCACACAATTGAACTTTCCAAGGGTCCGTAGATCCCTAAAGTTCATGTGGCCAAGTCTTTCATGCCACAACTCAATTTGCTCATCCATGGACACATGATTAGACACAATACTAGCTTCAAGACAATAACAATTGTCGCTAGATCTCATGCCCTTTAACAAGGTTTGTCCATCGGGTTTAAGGATAGAGCAATAATCTTTAGAAAACAAGACGGAATATCCTTCATCACTAAGATGTGAAATGCTAATTAAATTGGCTTTCAAGCCATCAACAAATAAGCATTGGATAAGGAGGGTAATCCGGGAACGGAGATGGTTCCTTTCCCTACAACATTTCTTTTGGATCCATCACCAAAAGTGACCTTTCCACCTTCCTCCATAACAAGAGTCTCGAAGAAACTCTTGTTTCCCATCATGTGCCTAGAGCACCCACTATCCAAGTACCAAAAATTAGAAGAATTTGCCTTCAAGGCTATTTGAGCAACATGGCAAACATTTTCATTCTTTCTAATCCACTTAGCAACAATTTTAGCTTTCTTAGTGGTCTTTGGTACATGTGCTCTACTATTTCTAGGATCATGCAAATCAATATTTTCATTCCTAGAAACATGCATCTTGGCTCTATTCTTTCTCTTTTCAATCATGCTTTGTTTTCTACACATTTTAATATATTGAAAGCAATTTGGTCTAATATGACCATCACAACCACAAAAGTGACAAATAGGGATGAAAAAAGGAGTCATACCTCGCCTTTGAGCACGTCCATGTCTTTGTGGATAAGTGGGTTCAATCCATCTTCGTTGTTGAACTGGTCTTGGTTGCTTCCAAGCTTGAGGTTGCATGATTGGTCTCTTTCCTTTGTGAGCCAATTTGGGAGGAGTGTTGGCTTGAGGAACACTAGGGGGTTGAGCTTGAGATTTCCTTCTTGGCCCCATTTTCACTTGTGCATTAGAACATTGTCCTACTTCTAACTTTTTCTTAGGAGGTTGCACAAATGAAGTTTCTTCATTCTTCAAGCTCTTGACAAACACGGTCTTGTTAGAGGTTGAGATTTTCTTGCCATCTTCATACCCAAGACCTCTCTTGTCACTTGGACTCTTTCCAACACCAAGTAAATGATCAAGCTTCTTGGTGCTAGAATCTACCCTAGCCAAGGACCCTTTAACTTCTACAAGTTCCCTCTTCAAGCCTTCTTCATTTCTCTTGGACAAGTCTAACTCCTCAATTAACTTATCCTCTCTCCTCTTCAATCTTTCCACTTGTTCACTTAAGTGGTCATTGTGAGCCGAAAGTTCAAGGTTTTCTTCTCTCAACCTCTCAATCTTTCTTGTGCTTTTAAGTGCTAAATCATTGAACTCGGCATGGTATTTAGCAAGCACCTTTTGCTCCACAAATTTCTTTTTGGAACTAGAAGAGGAGTCACTTTCTTCTTCACTAGAGTCAATTTCCTCTTGACTCAAATCTTCCTTTTCACTAGCACTTTTGCTCTTGTGAGAAGAGGCAAAAGCTAGGAAGTTAGCCATGAGCTCTTCTTCACTTGAAGACTCATCTTCCTCATTTGAGTCATCACTACTCCCACTCCAAGTGGCGGCCATCAATTTGCCCTTCTTCTTATCATTGTGATTCACACATTCGGGGGCAAAGTGACCAATCCCACCACATTCAAAGCATCGGACCCCTTTCCTTTCAGTCCTCTCTTGTCTAGGCTCAAACTTCTTGAAGGAACTCTTTTTCTTCAAATCTTGTCCTCTTGACCCAAATCCCTTCTTCTTCTTGAACCCCATAACCTTGTTAAACCTTTTCACAAATAAGGCAAGGTCTTCATCCGAATCATGCTTTGGCTCATTTGCATCCTTAGATGCCTTCAAAGCTATTCCTTTAGACTTCTTAGGAGGAGTAGTGGTGCTAGGAACCTTCCTAGACTCATATGCAAGGAGACGCCCAATTACCTCACTTGGCTTCATATCCATGTAGCCACTATTTTCTTCTATGACCGTCACCTTTGATTCGAACCTATCGGGGAGAGATCTCATGATTTTTTGCTTGACTCTCCTATCCGAATACGGGTCTCCGAGTTGATGGCTTTGATTTACTATGTCCATCAATTTGATTTCGAAATCATTGAAGCATTCATCCTCTCCCATCCTAAGTAACTCAAATTGAGTTTGGAGGACTTGAAGCTTGGACTCCTTCACCACCTCGGTTCCCTCATGTGCAACTTGAAGGATGTCCCATGCCACTTTGGCAATCTGAGTATTCTGAATAAGCTTGTACTGATTCTCATCCATTGCACACATAATGGCATGCATCGCCTTCCTATTCCACTTAGAAGCCTCAAACTCTTGCGCGTTCCATTGCGCCTTAGGCTTCAAAACATCTTGTCCTCCACCCGCGGGAGTCATCATAGGGAGATCATATCCGTCTTCCACCGCCATCCATGCACGGTCATGAATTTGGCATATGTAGGATTCCATCTTCCCTTTCCATTGGGAATAGTTCAAACCGGTGAGAAGTGGAGGCCTTGTGCTAGAAGCTCCTTCGTGGCCACCACCATTTCCACCGTTTCCACTCATAGTGTTTATGAATGAATGAAATGAATGCAAATGTAAAAATGATCAAAAATCACACAAAATGCAAAACACACCAAAAAAAGCAAGGATCGCCTATGTATGTCTAGGAACCCGCTCTGATACCAAATTGAAACTAATTATAGCACGGTGTGTATAAACCTATCTAGAGGGGGGGTGAATAGATTTTACGCTTTTTACCCAATTTTTCGTGTTAGTCAAAATTACGAATTTACCCTCAAGATAATATAAACAAGCAAGTGTAATATGGTGCAGAAATTAAATCAACACTTGATTTTTACGTGGAAACCCTCACGGGAAAAACCACGGGCTATGTAAGTAAGCCACACTCGAACCTCGAATCCACTAAATGTGCAAACGATTACAACCTAATCCCGGAAGTAATCACACACCTACCTAATCCCGGTATGAGTGAACCTAGTCCAATTTGCTTGTGATCTAAGCAACCTAATCCCGATTGCTACACATAAGACTTACCTTCTCTTGAAGAGAATACAACCCTAAGTGAATATGTGAAAATATCCAAAATGCAACATAGAGCAAGGGAAACCCTATATGCTTATCTAAGATGATTAATATGCAATTAAGAACAACCCTAGATATCAAAACTAAATGACATGTCAATTAGTTTAGCTAATCAATATTAAGCACAAAACCTAATATGCTAGCACAATACAACTTCTCAAACATACATCATACTAATCTCAATCTTGTATCCAAAGCATACAAAATAACAAACAAGTAATTAATTGAGATTGCTAGATAAGAGAAACACAAAATATGTAAGATATTAGTGAAAAGCTTACCAAGCAAAGTATGATGAAGAATCCATGCTAGATGACATCTAGATGATCTAAGATGATGCTAGATGATGATTGATGATCATGAAAAAGTGTTTGAGTAATTAAAAATGAGTTCTTTGTGTATTTTTCTTGTCTTGAAAAATATCCTAAGTATGAAGCTTGAATATGAACTCTTGTAATTGACCTAAAGTCAAAGTGGCATATATATAGGAGGCCAAAACAAAGTGTGGTCGTTTTGATAAGTTTGCCTCAAATTTGCCTTGGGCGCTCTACGTAGAGCGCTTTGTAGAGCCCCCTGCTCTGTTCTCGCGAGAAAACAGAGGGGCGCTCTACGTAGAGCGCTTTGTAGAGCGCCATCAGAGAGGTCGCTCTACGTAGAGCGCTTTGTAGAGCGCTTTGTAGAGCGCCTCTACAGCGCTCGAATTAAATCGATCAGGTCTGTACAGCGCCCAACGGGGGCTGTTCGTAGAGCACTTTTGTAGAGCGCTTTTGGAAGCGCCCAGTGCAAAAATGCAATCCTAAGTCTAAGCATGACAAGGCAATTGGATATGCAAGATGCAATCAAACTAACATGCAAGAAGAGATGTTAATGAGCATTAAGGCACACAAATAAGACACACAACATACAAGGATTAAATATATGCATGAGTTGTGAGTGTGTGCAACTATCTCTTCAAGACAAGTAAGCACTTAGAGTATTACCTTTGGTGCTTGTCAATAGTGAGGTCTTCAAAAGGGCCTAACCAATAACAACAACATCTAAGCTACCCTTACAAAGCATCCCCACATATGGTTTGATCACGAAATAAGCCAATTAAAAACAACGGGAATCCTAACAAATAGTCATTCATTCACTTTTAAAAGGCAACTATATCCAAATTTATAAGCAAAACAAGGCATGAGCAACTTTTTGCACCTTATTCGATTTTTCTGGGTAAGATACCCGTATGATAGTAGCCATGTTCAACAAATAAAGAATTAGAGACTTTGGATTTTAAAATTCTTAGAACGGATATAAGATCCTTTATTCATCTGAGTCTCATTAGCTTTTCACACAATTTTGCATTTTGAAATTTGCAATCAACAATTCATGCTTTTCATTTTAAGCATGTCACTTAAATTCATGCTTTTCATTTTAAGCATGTTGTTAGTAGGAAAATGTTAAAGGGGTCAAATTCCTATTAACACAGTGTATCTATTGAGATGGTGAAATAACACTATTTTATTGATAAAAAATACACAATTTAAATGATACAATGGTGAAGTACAAATGGCGATTTCTGGGAGGTTTATGTATGGAGTTTTCAGACACAGTTGGCGATGGCGATCTCGTGCTAGTCGATAAATGGAAAAAAGTTGTAAGGTGTAGGTCGAAAGTATGATTTCCGATCCCCTCTTTTTCGAGAATCTTGAATTATTTATAGGTTCCCTTTCTTGCTTGTTACTTTGATAATCAGTCAATTAATTAAGCAATCAACAGGACGTTAATGGTGGCTTCATTCAGGCGTGGGGATAATTCCCGTAATCAGGTGATTTTGTTTCCTTCTTTTGCGATCTTGACAGAGTTAATTAATCCCATTCAAAGTGGAGCTTTAAAGATGGTGGGAGAAGTCAACTTTCCTCGTGTTTAAATGTTGGCGTATACTGTCTTTCTTGTAGCATGATTCTGGTTCCTTGGGGTATCGGCCCATTTTTTCTTTGATATTCTTCCTTTCATCTTGGTCTTTCATTGCCTGGTAGACTGATGAGGTCGTTTGTGCACATCAAAACAATATATATATATGTGATATTTTTGAAAATAATGTTTTACCACTTCAGAATCCTTTTAGGATATAAAACATAATAATGGTAAGTTGGATTCGTTCCACAGGGAAATGAAGTAATAGTTAGGTTGATTAACTAATCTAAGATTGCGATAATATAAATCATGATAAGTGGATAGTGGGTGGTTTAAAATACCACAAAACATGCATAAAGTAAAAGTAACAAAAGTGATAGGCAAAATAGAATCTCAACAATCTAAGATAAGAAAAGTGGGTGAAATCAATTAATAGATACGCTAGGGGATTAGTGGAGTTGCAAGTGGATTAAGGGTGCTTTTCAAACTATCATAAAGAACCAATCTCATATGGATTAACCTCAAAACAAGGTTTGGATTATTGTGGTTGGTATTCCCCTACAATAATCCATCCTATTTATTGAATTCTTTCATCAAATAAGGTTGTCATTCCAAAGGTAATATAATAGATTATTCTAACAAGATTATGATTAATAGGTTGATATACAAATCAATCATATAGTGACAAGAATCTAAAGATATAATAAATAGAAAAATACATAGAGATTCAATTAAAATATAGTCAAGCAACCCCAAGTCCAAGTGTTTCTAACACCAACCCCCTAGATTGGGGGTTTTAGCTACACATAGTTACAAATAGGAAAAGAGAGTAATAAATGAGGAAATCACCCATAGGTCACCTTCTTTAATGCTCAATCCTTTCCCTCCTTAAATGCTCCTTTTGTGCAAAAGCGTGATGTGTGTCAAATGGTGTGTGATAAGGTAATATGGTGAAGAATATGGTGAGAGAGGAATGGTTTGGTGAAGTAGGATAGATTTGGTGTTGAGTGTTTGATGAAAAAGGTAGTTCAAGGTTAGAAATGGAGGAATTTGGAAGTGGGAGTTATGGAAGAAAAACTAGGTCTAAAAATGCTAAGTAAAAGTGTGCTTTCTAAAACTCTGTATATTCTTGTGTATCTTCAAAATCAGAGAAAAGGGATATTTATACTGGACTTGATTTTGTGCTGAAAATCTCTTGGAAAGTTGATGTGGCAGGAAAGTCATTATTTGTGTCACCATGGCGACCTTATGGCGACATACTGTTACGTATTCTGAGATCCAATTGTCGCAATAAGCATCATCTTTTTCGCCCTTTGCAAATGGCGACACTGAGGAATTTGGGGAGAGGTCGCCATTTGCCATTGAATGTCGCCATGGCGACATGCAAATAGCAACCACACCTGATGCATTTTCTTGGAGAAAATTAGTTTGTGGCGACCAAATGGCGACCTTTGCTCTTTCTAAAACAATCCTTCCTGTCGCCATGGGGGCGACATTAACACACTTCCCTATCGCCATGGCAACCTAAAATCAAGCAAATGGCGAGATGCCCTGTTTCATTGCCTTAATGCTCCAAGTTCCTCCTCTTCTTCACAAATGCCCTTGAAGCCTAATAAGTCCTGAAACACTTGATTTAACAACATTAAATACAGGGAATCACCCGAGAATAAGCGCAAAGAATAGGAAATAAGGGTACAAAATCGTACCATATTTCGTCTGATCATAGACTGGTTCTAGGAAAGGTCGAGGTACCCAGGTACCCTGTATCTTGCTGGATCATGGTACCTGTATTCCCCGTTTGTCAGGGTACCGGGGTACCGGAATGCCGGATAAGGCAGTAGCAGGGTACCTGGATATTGCAGTAGCGGGGTCCTTAGGACCTTGACTTCTCTGTTTCCTGGTACTTGTGGATCTAGGTGCCCCTAATCTTGATCTAGATTTGTAGAAAATATAACTGGACATATTAGTCTGGCTTCTTCTCGAGGTAGCTAGATACTCTTTGTAGTGTCCTTCTATTTCAAATAATCTTTGGCGTGGATGGAAAATTATTCTTTGGACCTCTGCCATTTTTGGCAGTTAACACATGTCATTTGAAAGAATCATCATATCATGGAGATTAGTTATAGGTCATTCAAAGAGTACTTCCTAAGTAAATCTCCTAGTCCAAAAATGCATGTTTGAACATAAATATGACATGGATTGTAATCAAAACAATTAGTTCACACTTATTGAATAGAAAAACATATAAGCATATGTGCAACCAAGATACTCAAGCAATTAATAAAGAAGCATAATATTTTTCAAATTTTTGCATGTGACAAGTATGCATATTTGCTCTCTTTGCTTGAGTTCCCCTTATGGGGTCAATTACCACACCACATCAATGAAGGGCATGAGGTCCTATAGACCTACCAAGTCCATTGGACCTAGTTGAACCTATGGGAGACATGTTAGCCCGGTAGCAAGTGGGTTCATCTTTTCTCATCCACCTAGGTGACACATTTTCATTCCTAGTGGTCATAGTTTGCATGTTATTTGAGTTCCTAGGATTATTGACTCTAGGTTTCCTAGGCACATGGAAATTGGCTCTTCTAAGCCTCTTTCTTTCCATCATGCATTCAACCCTACAATGCTTAATGTACCTAAAGCAATTAGGCATAATATGCCCATATACTTATGAAATTCCCTCAAGCAATATAGTGTAATATATACCTAAGGGGGGGGTGAATAGGTATAGGCCCAAATTCTTCCAATATACAAAAATATGCGGAATACAACAATTGAAAGCACACTTGATGAATCTTAACAATTGAATTGATTTAACCAACACATGTGAAAATCAATATACAAGTAATGCAATCAATACAAACATATGGAAGATAAAGAAACATAAAACGAAATGTGACACAAGGATTTTTATGTGGTAAAACCTCAAAGAGGAAACATCCACGGGTTGATACCACAACCACCGGCAAAGCAATCCACTATATGAAAAGGACTTACACACTCAAGCTATCAACACATGATATCCGCTCAAGCTATCACCTCCTAATCTACCCTCGGGCCTAGTGAACTACCAAGCCTACTTCCTATCCAAGATGTGTCCTACACCTCTAGGAAGCAACTTCCTATCTAAGACGCTCACGTCTCTAGGAAGATTTCTTGCTTGACTATTCGAGTCCTCCCGACTCTAATCAAGACTTCTTGCTTGGCTATCCGGAACACTTTCCTAGCCAAGACTTCTTGCTCAAGACAAAGCTTCACTCACTTTGCAAGAGAATACGACCTTTCACAAGGCAATGATCTAAGTGATGCAAATGATGCAAACACAAGCAAATAGAGCAAGTAGATCAAACACACTCTATGAAGAATTAGATTTGCGCAAATCAAGATCACAAGCAAATGTAGCTAAATCTTATGAACATGTGATTAGAAATCTAGATTAGACATTCAAAGTCATTCACAAAAATATCTAGAAACCTAAACATGTCAATCAAAGCTAGAGTAACAAGTTTTCAATAGAAATCACAAAACTAGCTTTGAAATCAAGTGAACAAGTTAACACTTGAAATCCACAACATATTCAATCCAAACAAGAACTACATTTAAATGGTAGATAGCACAATAAAAAATCCTAGTTCATGAACATGTGACAAAAACCTAGAAATCAACAATTAAGCTCAAGAACAAAAAGTATTTCTAGAATCAATATCAAGATAGGTCAAGTTTAGCAATATATGTTCAATTGAAATCAAATGGCTAAAACTTAACAATCAATAGATCAACCACCCCTAGAATATGATCTAACAACATTCTAAACACATATCATCTATCAATTAGGAAGATTAAAAGAGATGATCAAAAGATGAAGTGAGAAGAAGAAGTTTCACATACAAAAGTTGAGTCACGTACTGAAATCAGATCACTGGGAAAAATGACAAACTCAAATAGCTCTGAAAATGCTTGGGGTTTGTACCTCTCTTCAAGACCAACAATTTTGGTTTTTGAATCACTCAATTCGGGGTTGAAATGAGAGAGATATGATCAAAATAAGAAATCAAAAATTGTGAACAATTTTGCATGGGATTTCGAATATAAATGGAGGGAAAAGAGATGGAGAAGAGAGAGGATTCGGAGGCCAATCAAAAGGGGACACATCACACCTCCCATGTGGGGTGTGTGGGCCACACAGGACCAGAGGGGTACTCTGGCCGTGGGTCCCACGGCCTCCACACGTGGTGGCCAATGCATGGCCTTTGGCCATACTTGCCTCTCGCGCACTCCCTCACGTTCTTCAGCCGTATCTTGGGCATCCGAACTCTCATTCGAATCCGCTTTTGGATTATGAACTATGACTCTCTCACACATGACTACAACTACAAAAAATTTTAAAAATGGCTGAGAAATCATCTCAGAAAATGACGATGAAGTCAACTCAACGAATGAGAATGCAAAGTAGCGTAGCTACATCATTTGGACTCGAAACCTTATGAATGAGTAAGCGAAACGACCGGGACTCAATAAGGAATCATATAAGAACATTTTCAAGTCCAAAATACAAAACACACAAACAAAAAAATACAAATTCACATGAGTATGCCATATCAAAGAGATAGTCACAAAACATGCAATTCTACAATGTTTGTCTATAAGAGACCAATGCATGTGCATACTAAGAAGTGTGTGAATGTGTTATACCAAATGTTTGAACTATGATGTAGGGACACACGTGTATGAATTGTGTGTGTGTGCTCTAACGCCTTGCAAGAGGATAGAAGTCGAAGTATACCTTTAACTCTTTCACCTCTTGAAGACGATATTTGCACTAAACATTGCTCTTCAACTTTGAAGCTTCTTTTCTTCCAAGCACATCCTAAGCAACAACTAATACAAATATAGAGCCTTTTGCAATGGAATCAAGCCAACACAAATCATGAATCTTACAACCTAGATATTCACCTAGGTTGTGTTCTCTTCATTGTGATTAAAGCATTGTGACTAAGTAGCTTAGTGCACAAGCAAGTAGGTGTAGAATCACTATTAAAGGCCCGTTGGGTAGAGTGGAAGGGTTAGTGACCAAGCATGGTTTGACTTAAGGTCAACCTAGGTTGTAAACTTTCATTCAAGTAGTGGATTTGATGACCGTGTGTGGCTAGCACAATAGCTCGTGAGTTTTTCCCAGTTGTAACACATACATTTAGACATCTTTTAGTTTAATTCAGTCACTAGTGAAGTAATCTTAGAAGATAGCACATCACTGTACAAATTACATCCTCGTGGGAACGATAACCCTTACTTGTGTCCGCTATACTTGACAACGATCCGTACACTTGTGGAGGGTTATAGACTCGCGCACTCATCTTTCTTTTTATCGTACGTACCATTAGCATTATTTTTATTTAGAGGTACGTCTGGAGTGCGTCAAGCGACAGCGCTTTGACGGAGTACCTTCACCAATGACGTTGCCCTCGTCTCGACCTCGTTTTTTTCCTTTACTCATTGAGGAACTCTCCTCTGACTCCACCTGCTACATATTCAAGAGGTCGTCAAGGCTATCAGGTGGGTTAGGAGCAATTGAACTAGGGAGCTTTGATGGTGATGCCATTGCAGTAGAAGAAAAAAGGAAAAGAAGATTCTTGAGGAAAAAAGACTCGAGAGAGAAGAAAGATTGATTCTTGATTTTTTGAAAGTACTAGTGAGCGTGAGCAAGTGAGGGAGAGAGTGGTGTATTTATAGACAAGGGTGGACGGTTACCGGAATAGAAAAGGAAATGTTGAGTAATGACCGGAGACGTGTTTGAGGCGGTTTCGAGAAAGTCACACCAAAACGGCTAGATTAAAATATGGGGAGCAATTATCATCTGACACGTGGACCATGCATTAAATACCATCGTATCCAAGGAAGATTTCCTCCCTAGTAGTGGAAGCCAGCCAGACGAGAGTAGACAAGTAGACAGGATAGAAAATCCTTCAAGCAGACTAGAAATCCTGACTCCAACCCTAGCAAGATACCGGTGTTCAAGTCAGGGGGACTTCTGTTAACCGCCAAAAATGGCAAGGGTCAAAGAAGAATTTTCCATCAACATAGAAGATAAATTGAGATAGAAAGACATCTTAAAAGAGCATCCAGATACCCCGACACCTTACAAATTGGCCTGGTACAACCTCCTACCAATCCAAATCAAAGTCAAGGGTCCCTGTTAGGATTATGCTCAATAGCAAGAGTGTAATGTTGTAATTAACAATCTTTTTCATATTAATAAAGTGATTTCTGGTTTAACAAATCGTATAGCATTTATAGTTTAATATTATAATTGTCAAAGTAAATAATCATAAGGTCTAAAGACTATGGGAAAAGAAGAATTGTTCGTACATCTGGATATGTATGTGGTAGACACAATTCTTTAGTTAGTCTTGAATAATGTTCACAACTTAAGTTAAAGGTTGGGCACCTTTATCTTGTTAAAGTTGTAGAATTCTTTTGCTAGCATTTGAGTGGGATCAAATGAGATATGATGAGTCTAAAATCATCGGAGTGTCTTCGAGCAAAAGGATCTAGTGCACTGGGTGCATTGAACTGGGTCACAATGAAAAGCTTTATCTAGAACCGTCAGTAGATAATAGTCTTTTCATTATCAGGACAATCGGAGAGTCTATCTTAATCCTGAGATAAATGATGGACTTATGGTTGCAAGTGATATCATTTGAGTTATCAATGAGTACGATTATATCGCATAGTCTATCCTCGATAGTTTGGTGATATTCATTTGTTAATCGATAGAGGACTTCATTTATAGATATGGACATCGTGGCTCCATTTAATTAAATGAGAGTATAATATCATGATATGGATGTTTTGAGGTAATTGGATATTAAATCTCAACGTTGAGTTTTCGATAGTGTCTATTGAAAACATGGCTTCTGGACAAGTCAAAATATCCAAGTTCAAAACGTGGTCATATGAGTAAATATGGTAACTTGGAGAGTTATAGGCGGTCTATGAACTCTTGGCGATTACTGATATTAATCACGAGGATACACTATCTCCAATATGATTGTCTAGGGTATGAATGAGGAGCATCTTCCTTTTCTATCTTTATTTAAGAGTTCAGTTTTAGCTCTTTAGTGGAATGAGTTAAAATTAATGGATCGGACCTAAGTGAATCATTTGTTGATTGTGATTAGGTTATGTCTATTGAAGCTTAAATTTAGATGGCCCGCCAAGATCCCCAATCCACACGGACTTGCATGGATCACTTGATATATTCTACCGGACCAATTTAAGGGTCCATCTAGAATTGCATTTAATATATTAAGAATATAATTTGCACATTATTTTAGTAATGGGCTGCTCAATTATATTAATATATTAATGAAAGACATGTGGGCTTGTTTCTTTTAGTAAGAATGGGTCTGGTTCACATGTGGGCTTTTTATTTAAAGTCCAATGGATTAAATGAAATAAGAAAATAATATTTTGGCCCATTTACTATAAGTGGGGCGGCAAGGGTTATTTTAACCTAATATATTATTTTGTTTCATTGTTTTAATTAAATAAGAATTTATTAATTTATTAATTAATTGTTTAATTAAAGAAATAAATCTTTTCTAATCAGGAAATATATTTCCTAAAAGTAAAAGTAAAAGACTTGTTTGATAAGGAAATAAATAATTAGTTTTATTTATTTAATCAAATAAGAAGTCTTTTTATTTAGTCAAAATAAAAGAATAAAAGATCTATGAGTTGGATTAGGGTTTGATGTCTTAAAAACTAGATGGAAATTAGGGTGCAACATAAGCCTATGGTGGGCATGTGTTTTGCGGCAACCCTAGTTATTTCTAGGTTAGGATTTCGGCAACCCTAATAATAAAAGAAAAGAAGAAGCAAACTTAGGCCACCTATATATTGACAAGTATAGAATTCGGCCACCACATGTGTACATGTGTTCTTGATACAAATTTCTTCTTCTTCTCAATTCATAGAAAGATTTTATTCTACTAAAACAAAAAGGAGTGTTAGATTATTCTTTGATAGTATACTATTTGCTTATTCATCAATAAGCTTGTGTGTATGATATCGATCTAGGTTCACGTGAGTTTCGATCATTAGATTGAGAACTCAAAAGTGACCGGAATAATCTTAGTCATTCTTTTGATTGTTTTTGTGACTAACAAAGAAAAGAAAAGTTTGTTTTGTCCATTCACAGGTTTGCAATTCAAAGAAAAGGGAGACCACGCTCCTAGGTGATCCACGTTCGTGCTAGGATTGAAGATCTTGCGGATTACCATCGACGTAAGTCAATCGGATCACGCGACAAAAGGTATTCTACTTTTTGTTATTGTATATGCATGTTTAATTAATTAAAGGGTTTAAGGTTCATAAAAAGGAAAAATTTTTAAAAGTCACTAAATCTATTTTTTTAGTCTCGCTTCCACTGCGTGTACTTCTACGGTATTTTTCCCTACAGTCCCTAGACTCAAAAGGTACCAGGAAACACAGAAGGGAAAATTCCAGAGACTCCATTACTGCAGGATCCTAGTACCCCTCTGCCATCCCAAATCCCGGTACCCCGGTACCTCGATAAACTCATACAAAATTAAATGAACGGGGAGAAGGCAAAATACCCAAGTACCCCAATCCTACCTAAAGCTAGCCAACCAAGCAGTAAATATCAGGCTAGTGAACTACCAAGTATCAAGATAGCATCCAGTACACCGAAGATCAAACTGCATAGAAAGGACAAGCATAACGACAACGTTTTAATAACAAGGAAGTGGTTTCTTTCTCACCACTTAGAGAGTCCTATTTGAAATACAAGTCAACTCCGTTAGAAGCCCGCCAAATAAAGGATCTCTAGATTCCTAGAAGGAAAGGGATGATATTCTCATCAATCACCACGGAATGCTCCAAAAAATTCTAGGTCACAAGACCGAATTCAAAGGAGTGCATGGCAAGAAACGAGACCTATATATAAATTGCATTATCACACGAAAAAGGGACCGCAACCTGAATGCTTAACCCTACTTTTCGCTTTCCACTTATCGACAGATATGAGAGTTCCATCGCCATTACCGAGTGTTTTTATCCCTTCACCAAAGCTATTTAAAATCCCCATTGTATTCCTATCATGCTTTATAATCAATAAAGAAAGGTTGTACGTGATACCATTATTGCATTAATCTTTTGTCCATCATTATCACTATTTTTCACAAGTTCTATTAGGAAGTTAAGGGTATCGAACTACTTGATACCTCTCCGACTGAGGTCTACCTTGATTTTAGTCATATTAAATTGTTAGATGGAAAAATCACCTCAGTGACAATTTTCAGTTAACAATAATAATTCACAATTATGAGACTGATGATTAATGTATTTATGAATAGTTTTTAATTATGATTTTAAAAATATTATTTACCAAACCATTCTAGACTATTTTATGTGAATATTATTTAATTAATAAACATTAATGTCTTTTGAAATTACCTAGTTATTATAATATTTTATTAGTTTATTAGAGAAGTTGACATACTTTCAATCAAGTATGTTGACTTTCCTAACAAATAACGTTCATGGAATGTTATTGATGTTTTCAACTGCACAATTATATAGATTTCCCCAACAATTGATTGTTATCCACTCTTCACCTTATATCTATAATTTTTTTTTTAATATAAAATTGGACTGATCTAAGGGGAAAAAACATCACAAGCGATTATATGCTGAAAAACCCTAGGCAGTATCCATAAATATATATAAAAGATAAAAGAAAAGTAAAGAGTGACAAAAAGCAACAAAGCACAAAGAACTAGGGGGAAAACAACCCCAAATAAAAAGAGGCACACATGCCACACCAGAAAGAAAAAGAAAGCATCAAGAAAAACGAAAAGACTCTCAGCCCATGCAGTCATTGTTGGGGTTTTTTCCCTAAAGCTTGTAATTGCAAATGTGAATTGAACATAAATAAAAGAAGTAGTTTATTCATTCAAATTGTTTCATACATTTATATATAACATGCGTACTTAACATCCAAGATTGCCGGATGTAATTTCAAACTGAGTATATGAATGTCATATACAGATGGATTCAGTTTGAAACGAGCAATTTAAAGAGTCTGTAGATAGCAAAAAAAGCTGGGTACTTTATTTGTGGTTAATCTACAGCTGCGGTCCATTCCGTAATGTACGGTGATCTTATCCTGGATCATTCATACGATTACATGATGAGATTCATATATATCGACAAAAGATGGCTATATATGGGTGATCTTAATCCTAAGTGTCTTATCGACCCCTTCAGGTTAGATCATGTTTTTTGATATACCATGGGTGAGATTGGAGTTATATTCCCGGTCAATATGCTTCGTATGTTGGAATCACAGTTTGGCTTGTGGCTGGGAAGGTTTGTACACAATAAAGAAATCCACTCCTTCTTGCGAGAAGCAGATAGTAGTTCCCTTAAAGGTTGATTCGGGGCTTGAACAATATGAGTGCTCTCCTAATTCCGTAAGTAATGTAGAATTTATTGTTCATTGGAGAATCAACGGTACTTAATGGAAAGACATAATTAGAGGGGTATAATTATGAACTACTTGTGGAGGATCATACTGTATGTAATATCTATATCGATGGACAACTGTAATTTTGGTTTGTGTAATACATCTATAGTTGCGAGAGTGCAACCTCGGGTTTTTAGTGGAATAACTCCGAAATTAATAATCATGAAATATTAATTAAAGAGTTTCATTAATTATTTTTAAGTATTATTGGAGCGCAAAACTGTGGGTCCATTAGGTCCCCTTGCTAGCCCGATTGATTAAAGGTAACAAGGGTCATGGTTAATTAATTGGATTGTCCAATTAATTGTGTTACGAAAGTGACACGTATTTATTCAGGGATTAATTGAATAATGAGATTATTTAATTAATATATTAATAATTAAATTAATTAAATGGTTAGATTATTTAATTAATGAATTAAGAATTAAGAATTATTAATTGATTATTAAATGGAGGTTGCAGGTTCAAATCATAACTGAGACATAAAATAATTAGATTATTTTATTCTTAGTTAGGTATAGTTTTTAAGTATAAGTCAACTAGGGTTATGTGGGAGTTAGAATCCTACTCTACCTAGGACACTTAAATATTAATTATCTTTTGAATTTATAGAGATATATTTGGAAAGAGATAATGATTCAGTTTGAAAAATATATAGAGATATATTTAAATAACTAGGTAATATATAATAAACTGATAAAGGTATCGGTAATACATTTTGAACCTAACACACAATTCACGCAAAAAAAGAAAAAGAAACACAACAGGGTGGTGCGGCCAACTCAACAGTAAAAGAAAAGAAAAAAAAGGTTTCTTGCTTTTATATAGGGTGGCTGAATTATACAAGGCAAGGGGTTGCTTTCATGTGTCTCTTCTACTTCCATTCAGATTCCTTAAAGTCCGTGACATGCCCACACGTAGTTAGGGATGGGCAAAAACCAACAAACCAAACCGAACCGGTGAACCGAACCAATCCAATCGGTTTTTTTTTCAGTTTTCTTATGTTGGTCGGTTCAGTTCGGTTCATTTTTTTTGAAAACCGATTGGATCGGTTTTTTTTCCCGGTTCGCTATCCCAAACCGGAAAACCGAACCGAGATCTAACTTATATAAAAAAAAAAAAAAACAATAGTTTAATCTTCAATAGTCCACGAAACTATAAAACTATGAAAGTGTCACATAATATATATATTTTCTTTGTTTCTTTGGCTAAATATTATTTTAAACTATTATTTTCAATTAGATCAAGCCCATAATTTAATTTGGTCAAAGGCCTAAAAGGATTAAAATCTGAAAATATGTGTACTAATTAAAGCCCATGAATTTGGCCCAGTATAACCAAAACCGAAAAAACCGAACCGGTCCAATTCGGTTTGTTTTTTATCGGTTGACATTTGTAAATTTTATTGGATCGATTCATATTTTCAGAAACCGAACTTTATCGGTTTTTTATCGGTTCTATTGAAAAATGAACTGATCCATTAAACGCCCACCCCTACACACAGTTGCCGGATCGCGGGACATAGTGAGGAAGATTTGGTGGTGACAAATCAGAATAAAGCTTAAAGAAACAAAGGAGTTGGTTTACAAGGGTATGATCTAATCTCTTTATATATTCTTATATATTGTATACGGTTTACAAGTTGCATAAAAATTTTAAAACCTATTTTCTCCTATGCAACGTAAATTCGGGTTCCTACAGTCATTACCAATTAAAGAACAGAGCGACGGGGCAAAGAACCACCAAGAATTAGCCTAAAATCTAGAAGATGCAACGCTGCCATGCCTGACAAACCCTCCAAGGAACCTTCTTAGAACGAGAAGAAAGAAGTTGAACCACATAAGAAGAATCACTTTCAAGCAATATTCGATGCCTCCCATACTTTCAAGCAAAATTAATGGCCAACGAGACCGCTATAAGCTCGGCCTCAAACGCGAAAACCTGACCAAGAGGACTAGCAAAGCAACCCATCATGAAGGCTATATAATTCTGAAAGATACCACCACAACCACCAACCCCCGGAGAGCCCATAACAGCATCATCTATATTCACTTTGATCCAACTAGGAGCCGAGGTGACCAAACCATACTCTTGATCACCGAGGATTTAGAAGGGCGACTCAGAAGACTAAATTGATGAAGAATAAAAAGGTTGTATATACAATTACGCAAACAACCAATCTCAAGGCGATTAGCCTCTGAAACTACACGCCAAACCAGAGATAGGACGGATCTAAAGTCCACTGACTTCCCTTCAAAGATCCACTGCTTATGGGCAGTCCACACCCCCTAAATTATTATAAATAATAATAATAATAATAATAATAATAAGGGTGAAATTGGAAAGTAGCCAAAAATTAAGGAGCTTTATTGTTTTTAGCCGGAATTAGCATTTTGATTGTTTCCGTCAAACAATCCACTTTTGGGACAAAAGTGCCCTTCATTCAGAAATGATTAAAAAAATCAAATGAAATTAATAAAACAAAAGAAAGGGAATCTAGGAAAGAATAGAGAAAAAAGATAAAAAATTGATTTTGAATTCAAAGAGAGAGAAAGAGAGAGAGAGCGAGAGTGAAAGACCGAGATTTCATCAATCGCCTCGACCCTGACCCGATGAGAGGCGAGCGGCAATGGCGTGATGATAGATGAGCGGCGACGGCATGATGATCGTCGGTCGCCTAATCTGGGTTTGAGGGGGTGGTTGTGGTTTTATAAATGGTGGTTGTTGATTTTATGAATGGTGTGTTTATTTCCAGATTAAACACACCAAGGTAAAAAAATTAAACACACAAGGGCTAATCAATTAAACACATCAGGACTAATCAATTAAACATACCAAGGCAAAAAAATTAAACACACCAGGGCTAATCAATTAAACACACCAGGGTAAATCAATTAAATACACCAGGACAAAAAAATTAAACACACCAGGGCAAAAAAATTAAACACACTAGGACTAATCAATTAAACACACCAAGGCAAAAAAATTAAACACACTAGGGCGAATCAATTAAACACATCAGGGCTAATCAATTAAATACACCAAGGCGAACAAATTAAACACACTAGGTAGGGGTGTGCAGGATCCAATCCAATCCAATCCAATACGATCCATTGGATCGGATCCAATCCAATGGATCGGATCGGATCCAATCCAATGGATCGGATCGGATCTAGAGAGATGATTGGATCGGATTGGATCCTAAATTCTAAAATCCATTGGATCGGATCGGATCGGATCTTGGATTTCCGATTGGAAATCCGCCGATCCGCTTAAAATATTAGGTCTTATTTTTATATTGGACAATTTATTTTATCCACTATTTTTTAATGTAAAGGCTCAACTAAAATACAATTTCTAATGTTACTATTTTGGGTTTTCTTTCTCAATTTCTGTACAGCCAACAATCCACCATCTTCTTTTCTTTTATTATTCTTCATCAACATCACGGCTTATTTAGTTTACATTTGGAGTTGATGTATAATGTTTATAAACTTTTTGAATTATATAAAGTTTACAAGTTATGTCATGTATTTTTTTAATATTAATTTTATTTGAATTAATTAATAATGTTTGGATAATTTATTTGATTTTATTTATTTCAGATTATAACTTTTATATATTACAAATGACTTTATATTAATTCGATCCATCGGATCATATCAGATTGGATCGGATCAGATAGTAATTGGATCGGATCGGATCGGATCAGATCCTGCTATAAAATTGGATCGGATCGGATCGAATTGCAATTTCTTTGATCCAATCAGATCGGATCGGATCTTGGATCATGGCAAATCCATTGGATCCGATCCGCCGCACACCCCTAACACTAGGGCGAATCAATTAAACACACCAAGGAAAAAAAAATTAAACACACCAGTGCAAACAAATTAAATACACCAGGGCTAATTAGGTTGCCGTGGTGTGTTTAATTGGTGGCCTGGTGTCACTACAAAAAAAATGGTCTTTTCCGACAGCTAAATGCTGTCGGAACTGTTGGAAAAGACAAAAATACCGTCAGTAATAGTAATTGAAAGTGGTCAAAATTACTTGTATTTCTGACAGCTTTACCGCTATTTTCGACAACTTATGACCGTCGAAAATAGTCAAATTATAAAAAAAAATGCGCGACTTGACTTGATAGTTGCCACGTCACCTGTCACTCGACACGCGCCATGCGCCACGTCACACAGCAACTTTAACTCCATAAAATTCATGTGATTCGAACCCTTGACTTGGATGATAGTAAGGGGTTACCCTTACCATTTTGCTATAACTTTATATCTGATATGTTTTGCATACTATTTATATATAAGCTATTGATATGTTTGTATAATAACTAATTAAATATATTGTTTTGGTATACTATTTAAGTATAACTATTGAGATATTGTTTTTTAAAATAACATTTTATTAAAATTATTAGAGTTTGTTTAAAAAAATCTGATATAGTAGTGTCACTAAATATAATTAAAAATAACTAAATGTTCTTGTGATTACTAATAATTTTGCTATATTTTATATTTATTTAATTTAGTAAGATGTGTCCATAAAGTAATTCGAATTAAATTTTAGCATTTCCAATGACACTTTTTATGTTGTTAGAAAAGTGGGTAATATTGACGGCTTATTTGACTATTTTCAGACGGCCCAAAAGCCGTCAGAAATACGGTATTTTTTTTTTTCCGACTGCACAAAAAGTCCCACAAGTCATTGGCATAACTCGACAATTTGACACAACACGAATCAATCTTGCAGATGTCATGTACGAGGGCGTTGTAATGTTCCTTGACATCCCTACATGACTTTCCCGGCAGTTGACTGGCGATATTTTGCCATCAGGCAATTTCTCAAGATAAAAATGCTTATAATAAGAGGGAGTTCCTAAAGAATAACGTCAATATCTCACAAATCCCTTCATCATAATCCTGACAAATGTTTTGTGTATTTCTGTTGTATCAAAGTGTTCACTCTTGATTTTTGCACATATATGTCATTGTCCGGATAGCAATTTAGGGAAAATCAAGTGTATTAAATGCTTACTAGAAACAGAGTTTATATAATTATTTTATCTAACTTTTTTTTTTTTCAAGAAAAAATAAATCATGAAATTTTTATTTGTATAAATTATTTGAAGAAACTTTATATAAAAATATGGTTTTGACACTACAATAAAAAATTGGTCGTTTCCGACGGCTAAATGCTGTCGAAAAAGAACATTTACTGACGGAAATATGGACTATTTCCGACGGCAATTAGGCCGTCGAAAAAAATGTATTGCTTTTTCCTCATTTTCAATGGAACAAAGACTATTTCCGACGGCATTTAGGCCGTCGGAAATAATGTATTATTTTTTTCTCATTTTCAATGGAACAAAGACTATTTCTGACGGCATTTAGGCCGTTGGAAATGTGGTATCATATTTTTACTCATTTCCGACGGCACTAAAATGGCCGTCGGAAATGGTGCCTTTTCCGACGGCAATTAGCACCGTCGGAAATAGTTCATCACTGATAGGCCATTTTTTTTTTGTAGTGTATGTTTAATTGGTAGTCTGGTGTGTTTAAAGAAATCTAGTGTGTTTAATTTGGTTTTGCCTTGATGTGTTTAATTGATTTTCGTCTTTTTCTTCTTCTTCTTCCCAAAAAAAAAAAAAATCTTTTTTTCTCTATTTTTTTTTCTTTTTTTTCTTCTTCTTCCCAGACCTCCATCTTCTTCTTTTTCTTCCTAGATGTGTTTAATTGTGTTTCTTGGTGTGTTTAATTTGGTCTTGCCTTGGTGTGTTTAATTAAGCTGCCCTGGTGTGTTTAATTGGGTTGCCCTAATGTGTTTAATTGATTTACACCTGATGTATTTAATTGGGTTGTTGTGGTGTGTTTAATTGGTGGTCTGGTGTGTTTAATTGGTTTATACCTGGTGTGTTTAATTAGTTTACACCCGGTGTGTTTAATTAGGTTCCCGTTGTGTTTAATTGATTTGCCCTAATGTGTTTAATTGAGTTGTGCTGGTGTGTTTAATTCAACCCAATTAAACATATCAGTAACACACAATTAAACACACCAGTCATAACCAATTAAACACACCTGTAACACACAATTAAACACACCAGCCACAACCAATTAAACACACCATTAACACCCTTGTAAAATCTACAACTTGGCTAATGGACTCTTCAACTTCAACACGAAAATCTGGAAAAAAAAAAAAAAAAAAACATAATCTGGAAAAAAAAATTAACAAACATAATCAAGCATGTTTTTTAAAATCTGGAATTTTTTCAAAATAAAATCTGATTATTTTTTTAAACAAACAATACTCAAACTTAAGCACAACAACTAACACTTATATCCAAACCTTTTTAAAATCTAGAAAATTTTCAAAATAAAAAATAAAAACTGAAATTTTTTAAAACAATTTGGGAATTTTTTTAAACAAAACAAAATCTGAAATTTTTTTAAACAAACAATACCCAAACTTAAGTACAACCACAACCACCCTTAAAATCAACAACTAACATTCAAATCCAAACCTTTTTAAAATCTGGAAAATTTTCAAAATAATAATAAAATAAAATAAAACTGAATTTTTAAAAAAAAAAAATTTGGAATTTGGATTAAAGAGGAGAGAAGCGTGAGAGAGGAGATCTGGAGAGGAGATTTGGGTTGCAAAAAAAAATTATGGTGGAGAGAGGAGAGAGGCGTGAGATCCGGTGGAGAGAGAGAAAAGAAGTGATTGAAGAGAGAAAAAAAGAAGAGAGAGAAAGAAGAAAAGAAAACGTTTTGGAGAGAAAAGGAGAGAAAAGAGTTAAAGAAAATAATGAGGTGCATTTAGTCTCTATAGTGGATTGTTTAACAAAAACAATCAATTTACTAATTCTGACTAAAAACAATAAAGCCCTTAATTTTTTGGTTAAAAAGGGATATCTCATATATATATATATATATATATATAATAGAGTTTCACCAGCGCAACATGTCGTCGTGAGAGAAGTTTGATATTAAATATGGATTATTTTATTTTATTTTTGAGATTAAACTCCCACCATTTAATAAGATGTTAATTTCAAGTAATAAACATTCTTCCCACCTCCTTACCTCTTCCTTTTCGTCTCCCTCCCTTTCTATTCCTCTTCCCCTTTTTTTTAGTTTCTATTTTTAAATAATATATATACCTCGATCTCTCTCGAAGATTGATAAAAAAAATTCCCTATTACAATTATTTTTTTCTTACTCGGTATCATTATATAATCTTTCTACTTCATTAGACATTTTTTTTTTTTATATTCAATTTTATTGGTTTAAAGTGAAGCATCCATTAGTTTTTTTTCCTTATATGCTGAAAGTGAAGTATTGATTATTTTTTTTGTTCGTTTTACCATCTCTCTCATGGGAATATAACTTTTGTTGCAGGTGTTATGACAAGATTTTACGCGACTTTAGTCTGTGAGATATGTAATTTCCATATCAATCTCTTTATTTATGCACATGTTTAGTTAATTTTATAATTTTTTGATTAATTACCTTATGTTAATCTGAATTTTTATAATTTATTTTTTTAATGACAAGATTTTACCGGTCATAAGTTGACAATACATATAATTTCTTCACCCATCTCTTTCTCTTGGGCATGTGTATTTAGTTGGTTTTCCATATTTTTTTGTTAATTACCTATGTTCAACTGAATTTTTTATTTAATTAATTATTTTTGATCATGTGATTTGCAGGAGTTTGAATTTTTGATGAAGAATGAAAAAATATTTAAAGCTCAAAGATAGATGAATAATGATTAAATCCCTTTAATCTGTTAGGTGGCTCTATTGCTACCCAAAAATGTTCTCCCAACACCCATTGTTAATGAAAGTTTTTAATTTAATCAAATTTAATTTGTTGAAAATAATTTCCCTCATTAATTAAGGAAAAACATAAATATTTAAAACTATTATTTTTTAGTGTACCCGCATGCCTTTTCAATTATTTTCGGCATTGAATTGTTATAACAAATAATTAAATAAGCAAACAGCAAACTCCCATTTTACATTTTTCTAACAACTATACTACGGCATGATATATTTCAATATTTATAATGTTTTTGTCAAAGCTCATGTATCGCACAAGTTGATACACTAGTATATATATAATAATAGAGTTTCAAAGTGTCACATGTCAGCGCAAGAGAGCTTTGAATTTAAATGCTACATCATAATATAGTTATTTTTTTTTTCTACTTTTAAATATTATTAATTTTTTTTATTTCTATTTTCCTATTTATTGATTAATCAAATTAAACAATTTGATAAATATTTATTAGATAATATCAAGTGTTGCAACTCTATATCTTCATTCATGTATACTATATTTTTTAATAGTGTAATTTTTTAGTTCGGAAAATATATATTTCGAGGAGAATTTGAAGACTTGGATCATCAAAATGACGAACGCCATCTTTTATTCTCCACAACTTTACAACTTTGGTGGATACGTGTTTTTTTTTTCTGGAAAAAAATTATTAAAAATAGGTTTTGAAATACAATGGAGAAATATTTAGTGATCTTTTTTAATTTAATATTTTTCTTTTGTTTCATGAGATAATGAAATTCAAATGTTAGCATGACTTAGATAACTGAAGGAAAAACTATATGTTTATTATGTTTAAATATGTTTGCATCAAAAAATTTGGTATAAACAACACAATGTTTTGCAAATAGTTTTTAATACAAAGCCCGTGCAACGCTCGGGTTGGAAATTAAACGCCATTCATAAATGTTATTAATTTTTTTATTAATTTTTTTAATATGATTTAATATTGTAATCTAACAATGGAGTTTTGACATTAAATTCTCTTATTTGTTCATTTCCCTTGCATAATATGAATTTTCCTATTTAATATATGTTGTTAATTAGTTATATACTTATTTATATATAGTGATATGAAGAGTCCCTAAAAGAATTCATTACGACTTTCAGCCTCTTCTCTCTAATATTTCTGTATATTGTAGGTGGTCAAACAACTTGGTACGTCAAATGGATCGGGTTGTATCAGGCCCAAAGCAACTAGATTGGAAGTTGATTGGTCGACGTCGACTATCGTTTGAATATGGTCGTTTGAACTTCGATAAACCTGCAAAAGAACTATAAACAGTAATATATTGTAAAAAAAAATAGAAAGGTGGGGGTTGGATTACAACCTTATGTATGCTTAGGCTGAGCAATATATCGTGAAGGTGGCTATGATCAATTTCCAGTGATCGGAATGTTTTTAGAAGTAAAGTTTCAGCACACTATTCTTAGCTTTAGTTGAGAGAGAATTAAGAGAGCCTTTCTAATGGAAGAGCCTACCTTTTATAGTTGTAGGTATAGTCCCAACGTTCACTTTTCATAGACTTGATTGTGGGCGAGATTCGTGGAGCAATATCCTCTCCTAATGGACAGTTATCTGCGGTTACCAAGTCACTTTATAACTGATGTTTTGAACAAGTTAGATACTGTTGGCAGCTATGTTGGGTCGACCCAACACAGCGGGCCTGGGTAGGATTTTGTACCGCAAAGATTGGGCCTTAGCATATTGGGTCATTGGGCCATTTTTGGCTACTACAGTTTGTCCCCCACTCTCTAAAGAAGAATCCATTGAGTTAGAGAGTGATTTTCGTTGAGTCGACCATTGTCGAATGAACTCTGTGTCGAATCATACCAATATCCGTTTGAATATTGTTTTAATTGTCAACCTTTACTGGACAAGCGACGTTGTGTCGTTAATGAGGATTTGTCGTTAGATGATTGTCTCTTTACAGTCGTCGATAGGGTATCAAACTGAAGTGATGGATGCTAAATCGATGTGACGGAGGCGTTTGAGTTTTCTATGCTGGCATCAACTGCATTAATTTCACGCGTAGTTTTCAAGAGATGGCTTTTCGAAATTTAAACCAAGTGGTTTAACTTGAGTTAACTGGCAAGTGAAGGGGCGTATACACGTGGCAACTAGGGTTAGAGTGTGGGTTTATAAATAAATTGTTCCACTTGTTTAGAGCCATTTTTTGCACGACTCAAAATCTTTTCAACTTCTTCTTCATTTAGCCTCTCCTCTGTGAAGTGCCAGTGCTCAATTTCCAGCAAACTTCTTCGTTCATCTCTTCCTCGAATCATTTTCAGGTTGGTAGAAAGTCATTTTCTTTCGTTTATACTATATATTTTGGCATTTTTGCATGTAATCTACTTACGAATCGATTAAATAAGTTCATGGAAGTAACTGAAATTTACCTGTGTTTAGTGTTCTTCATTGTTTGTTCTTCATTGTTTCTGGCATTGCTAAATGTGTTCCTGATTTTTTCGATTTCTTCAATGTTTTTGATTTATATGAATATATATGCTGTTTCTGCTTGAAATATGTCATTGTGATAAAAGTAGTCGTTTTAGATTCGAAAAGATGCTCGACAATGGGTAGATTCCTTTCTTAGGGTTTAGTTTGTATTTCGAGGAAGACTCTTCATGTTAGAAAACCCTAGGTGTTGATCGAGAATCCTTAGGTTGTGATTGTAGCGCTTAGTTTTTGTCTGACTTGTGCATTTTTTGCATCTGTTAGATTTTAGTGATACGATGTCGAACGACGACACAATCTCATACTTGAATTTTAGCTGGACTCCTAGTGATGATGATGGAGGAGTCGATAGTAGGACGCATGACGTTGATAGACGGGTCACAGTTGAAGATCCGTCGACGACTGTCTCTATAAATGCTAGGGGTATGTTAGAGCAGGGTGCTGTGTATGCTATCGCGTCGACTGTCGAACACCCAGAATATGTTGAGGTTTCTGAGGCGTCGACATCTGGTCGTCCTTTAGGTATATTGAAAGACAGTCCGGCTAGCTTGGTCACCAAGGATATGTTACCTGGCATACGGACGATTTATGGTATTCCTGACGACGTTGAATTACGTGCGCCAAGGGAACATGAACGTGTCGATTGGGATGTACCAGGATGGACGTGTTTCTATGAGTACACCCTCCGTTTAGGTTTTAGATTTCCTGTCCCTCAGCTCGTTCGACGAATGTTGGTATACTACGACCTTGCCCCCGGTCAATTGATGCCAAACACCTGGAGAATACTATTGGGCCTAGGAGTATTAAGTGAGAGGCACAATGTGCAATTTGGATTGGGGTGTCTCCTTCATAATTATTATCTGAAAGAGCACTTAAATGAAACTGATCGTTATTTGTTAGTGCCTCGGGATAAAAAGAAAGAACTCATCGTCGACACTAAGTCGAATGATCAACTTTGGAAAGATACATTCTTTTTTGCGAGGGGGCCCCCAATTGACGGCCCATGGAGGATGGGGGATGAGGAGTATCAATATCGTCGAGTCTGGAATCGATATGGTAAGTTTTGTAAATTGTCAATTGATGCACTCGTTACACGTATTTTTAAGTGACTAAACGTTTAATTGTCTTTGCAGAAATTAAAGGGGCGGGTAAAGCACCGTCGTGCGACGTTGCACCTGAGCGTACTGGGATTTTGTTAGAAATCCCTACTAACCAAAGGAGTGTTAGTAGTTTGCTCACATAAGGTAATTTTAGGCCCAGTCGACTGTGGAGGTGATCGACGTTGAATAGATCACGTGCACCCTATCCTCACGTGAAGTATTTCCTGTCGTACATATAGATTAGGAGGAGTTTTGAGATTCTCCAGTACAGTTTGAGTTTTTTACCGCCTCTAACTGACGTTGAACGTCGTTTCGCAGTGACATCGATGGTGAGCGCAGAAATCAATGTTCCTGACAAGGTCAAGACTTTGAGGCGTTACAGGGACGAAATTGCTAAGAAGCAGGCAGCAGCGCGGGCCAAGAAGAGGCAAGCTGCTGAAAAGTCGACGGAAGAGGCCGCAGCAATAGAGCAGATTCTGGAGTCATCACCAGAAGAGAGTTCGTCTAAAATAAGACAGAAGAGGGCCTCTACTGTGAGTCGATAGAAGAAAGCTGCATCTGGTTCGAAGGGGAAGTCAGCCGAGGTCGTTTTCAAACCGGATTCGCCAATAGAGCTTCTCGCTTCTGGGCTTTCTTCGTTCAAGGATCTAGAGGGGTTCTTGAGAAGGTTGGGCGACTTCACCCCTGTTGACGACGACTCATATCTAAAGACTGTCGAGACGGAGGAAGTCTTCGATAGGTTGCTCCTATCGAATTTTCAGGTAGAAAGGTTTTTATTCTTTTTTTTTTTTTTTTTTTTTTTTTTGTAGTATTCTTTGATGACTTGATATCTCCTTTGTGTAGGCCTACCAAGTGACATTACATCTGCATGGTCGGTACAAGGCCGTTAACGACAAGTGTGTGATTCATCGCAAGGCGGGCGACGCTCTTAAAGCAGAAAATGCGAAGCTTGCCAAGGAGAAAGATGTAGTGGAGCAACAAAGAATGGCTTTGGAGGAGGAGTTGAAAAGTGAGAAGGATCGACACCAGGATGAGGTGACGAAGTTTAAAGAAGCAGTTGATCAACAGGCGCAAACTGTCGAGGCTCTAAGGGAGCGAGCGCTGTCAATAGCAGTAGAAGCCGTGTGTAAGGCTAGGGCGGAGCTTTTTAAGGAGTTCTTGTCGGGCGCCCAATGAAATCCTCAAGAGATGAAAGATGAAATTGACCTTTACGAGGAGATGGAGTGTCTGAAGCTTGAGGAATCCCGTGGAGGGGCGGGCGCCGGAGAAGACACTGAGGATGTCGATAAGAGCCCCAGGACTAATGAACGCCTCGACAATGTTGAAGAGAATGCTGCTGCTACTATCGATCCTCCTCCGAGTGATGCCATCTAAAATTTCATTTATGTTTGTTTTGTAATGTTGGATGATGTGGTCGACACGACCTATTTATAAATATTTGTTTATTTGAATCGACCATACTTTATTTATGTTGATTTGATTTTGTGAACAGAGCGACCATCAAATAATATAGTTTGAATGAGAAAAAGCCTGTAAACTTACGCTCACTTGTAGGTCGGACGACGTTAAAAGTTTTAATTTGAATGAAATAAGCCTGTAAACTCATGCTCATTCGTAAGTCGAACGACGTCAAATGTCGTATGGAAATCGCTTACACGCGTTTATTGAAGGTCATCAACTTATATTTAAGAATCGCTTTGATTGTAAGTGACTGTAACATTCGTGAAGGGTCGTTAAGAATTTAAAATTTTGCATACAAGTGAGAAATGGTCGACAAGATATTTTTCATTATTTTTACTTAGAAAAACCCGCGTAAATGCGTTATATATGGTCGACAAGACCTTTTTACATAGAATTTCGCGTACATGCGTTTGATGGTCGACAAGACCTTTTTACATAAAATTTCGCGTACATACGTTTGATGGTCGACAAGACCTTTTTACATAAAATTTCGCGTACATGCGTTTAATGGTCGACAAGACCTTTTTACATAGAATTTTGCGTACATGCGTTTGATTTGTCTATGTCGTCGCTTGCCCCTAGTGTTATTCCCCCACTCTTAATATACGATTGTTGAATGAGGATATTGAGAGTTTGACATCGATGTCTTGTGGTTTGTCGAAGTGTTATATCTGAAATAGGAAGTTTGCTTGTCGAAGTTGACAGCTTTGTGAGTTGATGAAAAATATTCGTGAGCTCAGTTTTAACAAAATTAAAATGAAAGAATTTAAAACTAAGTTTAGAAATAGTACTGTTTTAGATGTAGAGCATTCCAGCTGTTGTGTAGTTCTCGACCATTGAGTCCTCTAAGCTTGTAAGCTCCTCGTCCGACGACATCCATTATTTGATATGGTCCTTCCCATGTCAGTCCCAACTTTCCAGCGCCTTCTTCCCTTGTGTTTTGGAAGACTCTTCGCATTACCCAGTCGTGGAGTTTAAAGATTCTGGTCCTTACTTTTTTATTGTAGTGTCGAGCGACTTGCTGCTGGTACGACTGAATTCTTAAAGCAGCACGATCTCGTCGTTCGTCGAGGCGGTCGAGCTCGAAACTGAGCTCCAAGTTGTTCTGTTCTTCATCCAGATTTTTGCTACGGGCGGTCGACAATCTGATTTCTATTGGGATGACTGCCTCTGAACCATAGACGAGTGAGAAAGGAGTTTCCCCTGTCGACCGTCGTGGGGTAGTTCTGTACAACCATAAGATTTCTGGAAGTTTTTTTACCCACTCGCTTTTTTCAGCTTCCAGTCGCTTCTTCAACGTGTTGACAATTGTCTTGTTGGTCGACTCTGCTTGTCCATTTTGAAACTAATTAATGCACGGTGTGTATAAAACTATCTAGAGGGGGGGTGAATAGATTTTACGCTTTTTACCCAATTTTTCGTGTTAGTCAAAATTACGAAATTACCCTCAAGATAAAATAAACAAGCAAGTGTAATATGGTGCGGAAATTAAATTGACACTTGATTTTTACGTGGAAACCCTCACGGGAAAAACCACGGGCTATGTAAGTAAGCCACACTCGAACCTCGAATCCACTAAATGTGCAAACGATTACAACCTAATCCCGGTAGTAATCACACACCTACCTAATCCCGGTATGAGTGAACCTAGTCCGATTTTGCTTGCGATCTAAGCAACCTAATCCCGATTGCTACACACAAGACTTAGCTTCTCTTGAAGAGAATACAACCCTAAGTGAATATGTGAAAATATCCAAAATGCAACATAGAGCAAGGGAAACCCTATATGCTTATCTAAGATGATTAATATGCAATTAAGAACAATCCTAGATATCAAAACTAAATGACATGTCAATTAGTTTAGCTAATCAATATCAAGCACAAAAACCTAATATGCTAGCACAATACAACTTCTCAAACATACATCATACTAATCTCAATCTTGTATTCAACAAATATAAAATCACATACAAGTAATTAAATTGAGATTGCTAGATAAGAGAAACACAAAATATGTAAGATATTAGTGAAAAGCTTACCAAGCAAAGTATGATGAAGAATCCATGCAAGATGTCATCTAGATGATCTAAGATGATGCTAGATGATGATTGATGATCATGGAACAAGTGTTTGAGTAATTAAAAATGAGTTCTTTGGAATTTTTCTTCTCTTTGAAAAATCTCCTAAGTATGGAATCTGAATATGAACTCTTGTAATTGACCTAAAGTCAAAGTGGCATATATATAGGGGGCCAAAACAAAGTGTGGTCGTTTTGATAAGTTTGCCCACTATTTGCCATGGGCGCTGTACGTAGGGCGCCCTTGTACAGCGCCTGTACAGCGCCCTTGCTCTGTTTTCACGAGGAAACAGAGTGGCGCTGTACGTACAGCGCTCTGTACCGCGCCACGTACAGCGCCCCAACAGCGACCCAACAGCGACCGATAAAATCGATCAGGTCTGAACAGCGCTCAATGGGCGCTGTTCGTACAGCGCTTCTGTACAGCGCTTTTGGGGGCGCCCAGTGCAAAAATGCAATCCTAAGTCTAAGCATGACAAGGCAATTGGATATGCAAGATGCAATCAAACTAACATGCAAGAAGAGATGTTCATGAGCATTAAGGCACACATAAAAGACACACAACATATAAGGATTAAACATATGCATGAGTTGTGAGTGTGTGCATCTATCTCTTCAAGACAAGTAAGCACTTAGAATATTACCTTTGGTGCTTGTCAATAGTGAGGTCTTCAAAAAGGGCCTAAGCAATAACACTACATCTAAGCTACCCTTACAAAGCATCCCCACATGTGGTTTGATCACGAAATAAGCCAATTAAACACAACGGGAATCCTAACAATCTCCCCCTTTGGCTATTTCGTGACAAAACCACCACTCACACTGATTCCTCACAAAGAATTAGAAACTACGGGACTACAATGATTATTTACATTACAAAGAGATAAGAAAGTAAAAACTTCAAGTCTTCAATCTCTTGTAGAACAATCAAGCCCTGAAAATAAAGTTTCTAGCATTTCCAATACAAGTAAAGTGTGAGATTAATCATGTGAGAACAATAACAAGCATTTGCATTTAAAGATTAGGCTCAACATTATGAAAATGTATGTGTATGCAATGCTCCCCCTCAACGGGTTACTCCCCCTCAATGTATGTTTTCCCCAAAATGCACAATTGCTTCTATATTTTGCAACTCCCCTTACCATTTCCTACTCCCCCTTTTTGTCATGATATAGGCAAAGGAGTAGTCCCCAACCGGGTCACTCAAAGCAATGAGAGATAGAAGCATGCAAGATATGCATATACATATAAGTCACTTTATGCACTTCAATTAATTTGAGAGAAACAAGGAGATTTATTTGAGAAAATGTGTGAATCCAACATGCTTTGCATACAAGACATATAGCATTCAAGTCCAAAATACAATGGTATTTGGCAAAGCAAATGACAAAGGTTTCTAATTTGAATTCAAACCAATTTCACCAATGTCATGGGAAAAGCAAGGATATAGAGATTATTGATTTCAATTTTAAGAGCAACTATATCCAACTTTATAAGCGAAACATGGCATGAGCGACTTTGCACCCTATTTGATTTTTCCGGATAAGAAATCCGTATGATAGTAACCATGTTCAACTAATAAAGAAAGAGAGACATATGGAATGTAAATTCCTTTGAACGGATACAAGATCCTTTATTCATTTTGAGTCTCATTAGCTTTCACACAAGTTTTGCATTTTTAAGAATATGCAATCATCAATTCATGCTTTTCATGTGAGCATGTTGTATGAATTTCATGCTTTTTCATTTAGTATTAGCATGTTATTAAAGAATCATCATGTCATGGAGATAACTATAGGTCATTTACATCATACTTCCTATGTAAATCTCCTAGTCCAAAAATGCATGTTTGAACATAAATATGACATGGATTGTAGATAAGCAAGGTTCACACTTATAGAATTGAAAACATATATACATATGTACAACCAAGCTTACTCAAGCAATCAAAAGAAGAGGCATAAGTTATTTCAAATTTTTTGCAAGATACAAGAATGCAAAATAGCTCTCTTTGCTTGAGTTCCCCATATGGGGTCAATCATAGAACATCACTCCACAAGACATATCCCAATAGATCTACTAAGAGTTTTAAATCGAGTAGCATCTAAGGGTTTAGTAAATAAGTCCGCAAGTTGATCATTAGTACCTACATGTTCAAGTACTATGCATTTATTTTCAACAAGCTCTCTAATGAAGTGATGGCGGATGTCAATATGCTTAGTTCTAGAATGTTGAACTGGATTCTTGGAAATATTAATAGCACTCATGTTATCACAAAAGAGAGTGAGAGTACCTTGGTTGAATCCGTAGTCTACTAGCATTTGCTTCATCCATAGGAGTTGTGTGCATCCACTCCCCGCGGCTATGTACTCGGCCTCGGCCGTGGACAAGGAAATCGAGTTTTGCTTCTTGCAAAACCAAGACACCAAGTTGTTGCCTAGAAAGAAGCAACCGCCCGATGTGCTCTTCCTATCATCACAATTTCCTGCCCAATCCGCATCACTAAAGCCAACTAGACTAGCATTAGTGTCAAATGAGTACCAAATCCCATAGTTGGATGTCCCATTCACATAGCGAATGATCCTCTTCACTGGAAGAGAGGTGGGACTCCTTAGGATCCGCTTGGTACCTAGCACACACACCCACACTAAAAGATATATCGGGCCTACTTGCGGTCAAATAAAGCAAGCTACCTATCATGCCACGATATAGAGTTTGTTCCACACTTTTACCACTAGCATCCTTGCTTAGCTTCAAAGTGGTACTCATGGGTGTATCACAACGTTTGGCATTCTCTAAACCAAACTTCTTCACTAGGTTCTTAGCATATTTGGCTTGGGTTATAAAAATCCCATCATGCATTTGCCTAATTTGCAAACCTAGGAAGTAACTTAGCTCACCAACAAGACTCATCTCAAATTCATGAGACATAACATCAACAAATTGTTGGACTTTGGTGTTGTTGGTGGAGCCAAAAACTATATCATCAACATATATTTGAGCTATGAAAAGCTCATCATTGTCTCTCTTGATGAATAGTGTCTTGTCAACACTACCTCTTGTGTAGTTATTGTCAACAAGAAATTGAGTGAGGCGCTCATACCAAGCCCTCGGTGCTTGTTTCAACCCATAAAGTGCCTTTTTGAGGCGATAGACATGGTTGGGGTGGTGTGCATCCACAAACCCCTTAGGTTGTTCAACAAACACTTCCTCTTGCAAGAAGCCATTGAGGAAGGCACTCTTGACGTCCATTTGGTGCAATTTGAACTTGTGCACACAAGAGATGGACAAGAGAAGCCTAATGGACTCTAAGCGGGCAACGGGAGCAAAAGTCTCCTCAAAGTCGATACCCTCAATTTGAGAGTACCCTTGTGCTACAAGTCTAGCCTTGTTCCGCACTATGTTGCCATCCTCATCGGATTTGTTCCTAAATATCCATTTGGTGCCTATGACATTAGTGGTCTTAGGCCTAGGAACTAGAGTCCAAACCTCATTCCTTTCGAATTGGCTTAGCTCTTCTTGCATGGCAAGAACCCAAAATTCATCATTTAAGGCTTCTTCAACCTTTTTGGGTTCAATTTGAGAGGTGTAACATGTATAGCTAATAAGATTAGCAAGTTGGCGTCTAGTCCTAACACCCTCATTTACCTCTCCAATGATATCTTCTTTATCATGGAGTTTCCTAACCCATGGAGCGGGTTCTTTAGAGTCCAAGAGAGGAACTCTATCAATAGGTTGTGTGCCATCATTGTTGACATTAGATGTCCCAACATTAGGCGACACCACAACCTCCTCCAAAGGAGAATCATCACTAAAAATAACCTCCTCCTCATGATTATTAGACTTGAGCCTAGTATCATCAAATACGACATTGGATGATTCCATAACACTTAGAGTCTTTAAATTGAAAACTCTATAGGCTCTACTATTTAAGGCATAGCCAATAAAAATACCCTCATCACTCTTAGCATCAAACTTGCCAAGTTGATCACGGTCATTCAAAATGTAGCATTTGCTTCCAAAAGTGTGGAAGTAGCTAACATTTGGCCTCTTGCCTTTCCATAACTCATAGGAGGTGTTTCTAGTACCGGGCCTTAGGAACACTCTATTTCCTATATAGCAAGCCGTGTTAATGGCTTCGGCCCATAGATTCCTAGGGACATTGTTGCTAAGCAACATCACACGGGCCATCTCTTGGAGGACCCTATTCTTCCTCTCAACAACACCATTTTGTTGAGGTGTCCTAGGAGCAGAAAATTCATGGGAGATGCCTAAACCATTACAAAAGGTTTCAAAGGTGGCATTCTCAAATTCTCTCCCATGGTCACTTCTAATCCGTTTAATGCTTCTAATGTTAGAATTCATTTCATTTTGCAATTTAGTACAAAGCATTTTAAACTTATCAAAAGTTTCGGATTTTTCTCTAAGAAAATATGTCCATGTAAATCTAGAGAAATCATCAACACAAACAAAAATGTATCTCTTTCCACCCAAACTTTCGGTTTGCATGGGACCCATGAGGTCCATGTGGAGAAGCTCAAGTGGCTCCTTGGTGGTGAGATACTTACCCTTTTTGTGCATGCTTTTAGTTTGCTTTCCTTGTTGGCAAGGTCCACAAATACCATTGGCTTTCTTCCCAAGCTTAGGGAGGCCACGCACACAATTGAACTTTCCAAGGGTCCGTAGATCCCTAAAGTTCATGTGGCCAAGTCTTTCATGCCACAACTCAATTTGCTCATCCATGGACACATGATTAGATACAATTCTAGCTTCAAGACAATAGCAATTGTCGCTAGATCTCATGCCCTTCAACAAGGTTTGTCCATCGGGTTTAAGGATAGAGCAATAATCTTTAGAGAACAAGACGGAATATCCTTCATCACTAAGATGTGAAATGCTAATTAAATTGGCTTTCAAGCCATCAACAAATAAAGCATTGGATAAGGAGGGTAATCCGGGAACGGAAATGGTTCCTTTCCCTACAACATTTCTTTTGGATCCATCACCAAAAGTGACATTTCCACCTTCCTCCATAACAAGAGTCTCGAAGAAACTCTTGTTTCCCGTCATGTGCCTAGAGCACCCACTATCCAAGTACCAAAAATTAGAAGAATTTGCCTTCAAGGCTATTTGTGCAACATGGCAAACATTTTCATTCTTTCTAATCCACTTAGCAACAATTTTAGCTTTCTTAGTGGCTTTTGGTACATGTGCTCTACTATTTCTAGGATCATGCAAATCAATATTTTCTTTCCTAGAAACATGCATCTTGGCTCTATTCTTTCTCTTTTCAATCATGCTTTGTTTTCTACACATTTTAATATATTGAAAGCAATTTGGTCTAATATGACCATCACAACCACAAAAGTGACAAATAGGAATGAAAAAAGGAATCATACCTCGCCTTTGAGTACGTCCATGTCTTTGTGGATAAGTGGGTTCAATCCATCTTCGTTGTTGAACCGGTCTTGGTTGCTTCCAAGCTTGAGGTTGCATGATTGGTCTCTTTCCTTTGTGAGCCAATTTGGGAGGAGTGTTGGCTTGAGGAACCTTAGGAGGTTGAGCTTGAGTTTTCCTTCTTGGCCCCATTTTCACTTGTGCATTAGAACTTTGTCCTATTTCTAACTTTTTCTTAGGAGGTTGCACAAATGAAGTTTCTTCATTCTTCAAGCTCTTGACAAATATAGTCTTGTTAGAGGTTGAGATTTTCTTGCCATCTTCATACCCAAGACCTCTCTTGTCACTTGGACTCTTTCCAACACCAAGTAAATGATCAAGCTTCTTGGTGCTAGAATCTATCCTAGCCAAGGACCCTTTAGCTTCTACAAGTTCCCTCTTCAAGCCTTCTTCATTTCTCTTGGACAAGTCTAACTCCTCAATTAACTTATCCTCTCTCCTCTTCAATCTTTCCACTTGTTCACTTAAGTGGTCATTGTGAGCCGAAAGTTCAAGGTTTTCTTCTCTCAACCTCTCAATCTTTCTTGTGCTTTTAAGTGCTAAATCATTGAACTCGGCATGATATTTAGCAAGCACCTTTTGCTCCACAAACTTCTTCTTGGAACTAGAAGAGGAGTCACTTTCTTCTTCACTAGAGTCAATTTCCTCTTGACTCAAATCTTCCTTTTCACTAGCACTTTTGCTCTTGTGAGAAGATGCAAAAGCTAGGAAGTTAGCCATGAGCTCTTCCTCACTTGAAGACTCATCTTCCTCATTGGAGTCATCACTACTCCCACTCCATGTGGCGGCCATCACTTTACCCTTCTTCCTCTCATTGTGATTCGCACATTCGGGGGCAAAGTGACCAATCCCACCACACTCAAAGCATCGGACTCCTTTCCTTTCGGTCCTCTCTTGTCTAGGCTCAAACTTCTTGAAGGAACTCTTTTTCTTCAAATCTTGTCCTCTTGACCCAAATCCCTTCTTCTTCTTGAACCCCATAACCTTGTTGAACCGTTTCACAAATAAGGCAAGGTCTTCATCCGATTCATGCTTTGCCTCCTTTTCATCCTTAGATGCTTTCAAAGCTATTCCTTTAGACTTCTTAGGAGGAGTAGTGTTGCTAGGAGCCTTCCTAGACTCATATGCAAGGAGACGCCCAATTACCTCACTTGGCTTCATATCCATGTAGCCACTATTTTCTTCTATGGCCGTCACCTTTGATTCAAACCTATCGGGGAGAGATCTCATAATTTTTTGCTTGACTCTCCTATCCGAATACGGGTCTCCGAGTTGATGGCTTTGATTTACTATGTCCATCAATTTGATTTCGAAGTCGTTGAAGCATTCATCCTCTCCCATCCTAAGTAACTCAAATTGAGTTTGGAGGACTTGAAGCTTGGACTCCTTCACCACCTCGGTTCCCTCATGTGCAACTTGAAGGATGTCCCATGCCACTTTGGCAATTTGAGTATTCTGAATAAGCTTGTACTGATTCTCATCCATGGCACACATAATGGCATGCATCGCCTTCCTATTCCACTTAGAAGCCTCAAACTCTTGCGCGTTCCATTGCGCCTTAGGCTTCAAAACATCTTGTCCTCCACCCGCGGGAGTCATCATAGGGAGATCATATCCGTCTTCCACCGCCATCCATGCACGGTCATGAATTTGGCATATGTAGGATTCCATCTTCCCTTTCCATTGGGAATAGTTCAAACCGGTAAGAAGTGGAGGCCTTGTGCTAGAAGCTCCTTCGTGGCCACCACCATTTCCACCGTTTCCACTCATAGTGTTTATGAATGAATGAAATGAATGCAAATGTATGAATAATCAAAAATCACACAAAATGCAAAACACACCAAAATAAAGCAAGGATCACCTATGTATGTCTAGGAACCCGCTCTGATACCAATTGAAACTAATTAATGCACGGTGTGTATAAAACTATCTAGAGGGGGGGTGAATAGATTTTACGCTTTTTACCCAATTTTTCGTGTTAGTCAAAATTACGAAATTACCCTCAAGATAAAATAAACAAGCAAGTGTAATATGGTGCGGAAATTAAATTGACACTTGATTTTTACGTGGAAACCCTCACGGGAAAAACCACGGGCTATGTAAGTAAGCCACACTCGAACCTCGAATCCACTAAATGTGCAAACGATTACAACCTAATCCCGGTAGTAATCACACACCTACCTAATCCCGGTATGAGTGAACCTAGTCCGATTTTGCTTGCGATCTAAGCAACCTAATCCCGATTGCTACACACAAGACTTAGCTTCTCTTGAAGAGAATACAACCCTAAGTGAATATGTGAAAATATCCAAAATGCAACATAGAGCAAGGGAAACCCTATATGCTTATCTAAGATGATTAATATGCAATTAAGAACAATCCTAGATATCAAAACTAAATGACATGTCAATTAGTTTAGCTAATCAATATCAAGCACAAAAACCTAATATGCTAGCACAATACAACTTCTCAAACATACATCATACTAATCTCAATCTTGTATTCAACAAATATAAAATCACATACAAGTAATTAAATTGAGATTGCTAGATAAGAGAAACACAAAATATGTAAGATATTAGTGAAAAGCTTACCAAGCAAAGTATGATGAAGAATCCATGCAAGATGTCATCTAGATGATCTAAGATGATGCTAGATGATGATTGATGATCATGGAACAAGTGTTTGAGTAATTAAAAATGAGTTCTTTGGAATTTTTCTTCTCTTTGAAAAATCTCCTAAGTATGGAATCTGAATATGAACTCTTGTAATTGACCTAAAGTCAAAGTGGCATATATATAGGGGGCCAAAACAAAGTGTGGTCGTTTTGATAAGTTTGCCCACTATTTGCCATGGGCGCTGTACGTAGGGCGCCCTTGTACAGCGCCTGTACAGCGCCCTTGCTCTGTTTTCACGAGGAAACAGAGTGGCGCTGTACGTACAGCGCTCTGTACCGCGCCACGTACAGCGCCCCAACAGCGACCCAACAGCGATCGATAAAATCGATCAGGTCTGAACAGCGCTCAATGGGCGCTGTTCGTACAGCGCTTCTGTACAGCGCTTTTGGGGGCGCCCAGTGCAAAAATGCAATCCTAAGTCTAAGCATGACAAGGCAATTGGATATGCAAGATGCAATCAAACTAACATGCAAGAAGAGATGTTCATGAGCATTAAGGCACACATAAAAGACACACAACATATAAGGATTAAACATATGCATGAGTTGTGAGTGTGTGCATCTATCTCTTCAAGACAAGTAAGCACTTAGAATATTACCTTTGGTGCTTGTCAATAGTGAGGTCTTCAAAAAGGGCCTAAGCAATAACACTACATCTAAGCTACCCTTACAAAGCATCCCCACATGTGGTTTGATCACGAAATAAGCCAATTAAACACAACGGGAATCCTAACACATTTGCTTGAGGATATCGTGGAGTCGAGAAACTTAGCTTGATTGCGTATTTGTCGTAGAAATTCTTGAAGTCGTACGAAATGAATTGGGATCCGTTGTCAGTCACTATCTCCCTTGGTACTCCAAACCTGCAGATAATATTTTTTCATACAAAGTCGCGTACCTCAATGTCGCGTACTTGTTGATATGCGCCGATTTTGACCCATTTGGTGAAGTAGTCTGTCAGGACTAATATGTAGACAACACCTCCGGGTGCTGCGGGGAGTTTACCTACAATGTCCATTCCCCATTTCATAAAAGGCCACGGGGCCGAAATTGAATTTAACATACCTGGGGGGAGATGCGATACCGGTGCGAACCGTTGGCATTTGTCGCACGACTTCACGTGATTTTGTGAATTAGTCCGCATAGTCGGCCAGTAGTACCCTGCTGTGATGGCTCTGTTCGCCAAGCTACGGGCACCAGAATGATTTCCGCATTCCTCATAATGCAGACTTTTTAAGACGTCGTACGCTTCTTGAGGGGTCACACATCTCAAGTAAGGACCTATGAATGATTTCTTGTAGAGTTTACCATACAGGATGCAGAATTTAGCTGCTTTTGCTTTGATTTTCTTTGCCTCTGCCCTGTCGTCTGGTAGAATGTCCGCTTGGAGGTAATTGAAGATTGGCTCTATCTAGCTTCTTCCGTCGTCGACGGGTGCCAGTATTTCTGTTTCTTGAATTGATGGAGACATGAGATGGACTATGGGAACCGATTTTGAACCGTTTGTTGTCGTTGACCTAAGGCTTGCCAGTGCATCTGCTCGTGTATTTTCGGATCTAGGTATTTATTCAATTGAAAACTCGTCGAAGGTCGACTGAAGCTGTTTGACTTTGTTCAAGTAGGCCGACATTCTCTGATCCCTTGCCTCATACGTGCCATTCATCTGTCGAACGACTAATTGGGAGTCGCTTAGCACTTTGATGCTTTTCACGTCTAGGCTTTTTACGAGGTCGAGCTCGGTAATCAGGGCTTCGTATTCTGCTTCGTTATTGGTCACACGAAAGCCACAGTGGATCGACTGCTCCATTATGTCCCCCTGGGGGGATTTGAGTACTAGTCCTAACCCACTTCCTTTGATGTTACTAGACCCGTCGACCGAAAAAGTCCATTTCCCAATGGTGGTTTCACCGGCGAGTGCCACTAGTTCCTGTTCAGCCTGCACATTTTCACATGGAGTAAAATCTGCTACAAAGTCGGCCAATACCTGTGATTTCATTGCTGATCTTGGGTGGAAGCTGATGTCGTACTCGCTGAGTTCTACTGCCCACTTCGTCAGTCGACCTGAAAGCTCGGGTTTATGTAAGATATTCTTAAGAGGGTAAGTAGTTAGTACCTTTATGGAATGGCATTAGACGTATAGCCTAAGCTTGCGTGCTGCGACGACAAGGGCCAGTGCGAGTTTTTCCAGTCGACTATACCTGGTTTCTGCGTCGAGTAGTGTTTTACTTATGTAGTAGACTGGATGCTGGATGTTGGATGTTGGTTGTTTTCCTCTTCTCTGACTAGGACTGCACTTACGACTGTGTCAGATACTGCTAGATACACGAATAGTGTTTCGTTGTCCTTCGGTTTTGACAGCAATGGGGGTGACTTCAAATGAGTTTTCAAATCTTGTAATGCTCTCTCACAGTCGTCGTTCCATTCGAACGCCTTATTTTTTCTGAGGGTGTTGAAAAATGGTAGACACCTTTCAGACGACTTGGAGATGAAGCGGTTCAATGCTGCTACATGACCGATAAGTTTCTGTACGTCTTTGATGCACCTAGGTGATTCGATACTTTCTATCGACCAGATTTGATCGGGGTTGGCCTCGACACCTCTTTAGGTGACCAGATAACCTAAACATTTCCCTGAAGATATGCCAAAAGAGCATTTAGTGGGATTGAGTTTCATACCGTATTGGTCGAGTACGTCGAACGACTGTCTTACATGGTCGATGTGTTGCTGGGCGACTAAAGATTTGACCAGCATGTCATCGATATAGACCTCCATCGTCGACCCAAGCATCTTGGAAAACATCTTGTTGACTAATCTTTGGTACGTTGCACCTGCATTTTTCAAACCAAATGGCATTACTTTGTAACAAAAAATACCTCTTTCGGTGACAAAGGCAGTTTTCTCTTGGTCGTTTGGATGCATCAAAATCTAGTTGTAGCCTAAATATGCATCCATAAAGCTCAACAATTTATGTCCTGCAGTTGCGTCGACCAGCATATCGATGTGCGGAAGCGGGAATGAGTCTTTGGGACATGCTTTGTTGAGGTCAGTGAAGTCGATGCAGACTCGCCATTTCCCGTTCTTCTTTTTCACTACCACGACGTTTGCTAACCAGTCCGGATACTTTACTTCCCTTATAGAACCGATGTCGATTAGTTTTTGAATTTCTTCGTTGATCACCTTGTTCCTCTCGGGAGCGAACTTTCTTCTTTTCTGCTTAACTGGCTGGTGGTCTGGGTCAACTTGGAGTCGATGAACCATAATCTCTGGGTCGATGCCAACCATGTCTTCATGCGACCAGGCAAAGCTATTGCGACGCTCCTTCAAGAATTCAATTAATTGTTTTCGAATGTCGTTCGATAGTCTGGATCCGATGTAAACTTTATGGTCTGGATGATCCGGGTCGATAGACACCTCGTCGAGTTCCTCCATGTTTGGCATGTTCTGCGTCGACTCGACTTTGGTTTCCTGTAATTGCTATAAGTCTTGTCACTTCTTTTTCATGGCATTTTGGTAGCATTCCCTAGCGGCTCTTTGCTCTCCTTTAATCTCTTTGACTCCCCATTTGGTTGGAAATTTGATCAACTGATGGTAAGTCGACGGGATTGCCTTCAACTCGTGTATCCAGGGTCTGCCTAGTATGGCGTTGTAAGGAGATTGGCAGTCGAGCATAAGGAAATTAATGTACAGGTTGACTCCTTCAGTGTAGACTGGTAGCACAATCTCACCTAGTGTACTTTTTTGTTCTCCACTGAATCTAGTTAGCATAGTCGTTCGACGACTAAGCTTTGATTCGTCGACCTGCATTTCTCTCAAAGCACTGTTAAATAGAATGTTGCAAGAACTGCCATTATCGATTAAAATGCGTTTAGTTAAACAATTAGCAATATGTAAAGAAATAACTAGAGCATCATGGTAGGGAGAAAACAAATCTGATTTATCTGTCGACCTAAAGGTGACAGTTTCGTCGACTTTGGATGGATGTTCCCGATTTGGCTGGATTTCTGTGTTTGACACTTGTTGTGTGTCTCTTGGCTGCTGAGTAGCTTACGCCACTGACTTTAGATCCACCTGAAATGCAATTGATCACCCTATCTTGTCTAGGAGGTTCTGGAGGACTGTCGACTGCATCGGTTTACCTCTGGTCGTCGCGTCTCGCGTATGTTTGTTTGCCCTTGTCTATTAGGAATTCCCGTAGATGTCCTTGTTTCAGCAGCTCAGCAACCTTGAATTTTAGGGCGATGCAGTCTTCCGTGCGATGGCCATGATCACCATGGAACTCGCATCGAAGTTTGGGGTCCCGATGTTCTGGAAGTGCATTCATTTTTCACGGCCACTTGACGGTTTTGCCCATTTCTTTCATTACTGCAATGAGGTCGACTGGTTCGATACTGAGGTTGTACTCTGGTGCTTCCACCTTTGGTCGACTCGACCTTGGAGTACCACGCCCGTAGAAGCTTCTCTCACCGGAACCCTTATGTCGTGACTGGATATTCTTTCTGTCGCTCGTCGGGTATGGTTCTGATCGTTTGTCGTTAGACCTCCTGTCGATGCGATCGTTTCGTCGACCTCCATAATAGCTACTGTTAGCTTTTCCAACAAAGTTTGCCTCATCTTCTTCCCATTTGATTTGGGCCCATGTTTTTGCCAATACATCTTCCATTGTCTTCCATGGATACTTAGTAAGTTCTTTATATAGGTCGGAATCAAACCTGAGACCTTTCCTGAAGACGTAGATGGTGGTCGCTTGGTTGCAATGCGGGATCTGTACTTTCTCCCTGTTGAAACGTCCGACATAGGCCCGCAAGTTTTTGCCAGCTCTTTGCGTTATAGTGTAGAGGTCGTCCGACTGTTTTTCCAACTTGCGGCTGCTCGCAAATTGCTCCACGAATGTGTCCGTCAGCTGCACAAAAGAATCAATGGAATTATTAGGTAAATTAGTGTACACTGTAAGGTAGGACCACTTAGGCTAGATCCGAAGGCTTTGCACATGCACGCTTCTCTGAGGTCTCGTGGAATTGCAACGATGAACATCCTCTGCTTGTATTGTGCTATATGGTCGTTCGGATCGGTCGTTCCTTCATACTGCTTCATGTTTGGGAAGTTGAACTTCTTGGGCATCTCGATGAGAGCAATTGCGTCGACGAATGGTGAATCGGCGAAGCTACTGGCTGTACTTTTCTTGATGGGAACTGGGACTCCTGGGATTCTCTAGATGAGAGCCTTCATTTCTGCAAACCTACGAGAGAATTCTAGATTAGCAAATAGATGTAAGTCGGGCCCGGGTTTTACCAATCCCGGTGTCGACTGGAGAGACATAGTCGTCTTATGGATGTTGTTTGGTTGTTGATCCATTGCTGGATTTTGTTCGTTCATCATATCATTCCGGGCAGGCATATCATTGAGGTCGATATCAACCCTTGCGATCTGAAGTGTTGGTCGATCGGATTCACCTCGGGTCCGACGAGGTTGCCTGGTGCTCTTGGAGCAGGTCGGTCGACAAACGATTCGCCGTTTGGTGCCGATATTGGATGCTCCAATGTTGCTGAATCAGGCACCACTCTGTCGACCATCGCTCTCAACTCTTCATTTGCCACTCGGATTGCTGCATTTTCTACTTCAAGGGCTTGTAGCCTCTCAGCGCTTGCGGTCATTTGGGCGGTTAATGCAGCAATCTGTTCTTCGACAATTGGAATGGATCCACTTCCGGCCATGTTGAGTTATAGTTTGAGTAGATTGATTTGAACTTGAAGGTAGTTGCAATGGGCCCCACGGTGGGCGCCAAACTGTAGGTGGTCGAACGACTTGGTACGTCAAATGGATCAGGTTGTATCAGGCCCAAAGCAACTAGACTGGAAGTTGATTGGTCGACATCGACTGTCGTTTGAATATGGTCGTTTGAACTTCGATAAACCTGCAAAAGAACTATAAACAGTAATATATTGTAAAAAAGACAGAAAGGTAGGGGTTGGATTACAGCCTTATGTATGCTTGGGCTAAGCAATATATCGTGAAGGTGGCTATGATCAATTTCCGGTGATCGGAATGTTTTTAGAAGTAAAGTTTCAGCACGCTATTCTTAGCTTTAGTTGAGAGAGAATTAAGAGAGCCTTTCTAATGGAAGAGCCTACCTATTATAGTTGTAGGTATAGTCCCAACGTTCACTTTTCAGAGACTTGATTGTGGGCGAGATTCGTGGAGCAATATCCTCTCCTAATGGACAGTTATCTGCGGTTACCAAGTCACTTTGTAACTGATGTTTTGAACAAGTCAGATACTGTTGGCAGCTATGTTAGGTCGACCCAACACAGCGAGCCTGGGTAGGATTTTGTACCGCGAAGATTGGGCCTTAGCATATTGGGCCATTGGGCCATTTTATAGGCCCCTACTCCATATCTCTGATTCGAATTCTTAAAGTCCGAAGCAAAAAATCTGCTTATGTCCTGAAAAGGGAAATTTTTCGGATTTGTCAACTGCTTGGGTGACGATTATGAATCCTAGGAGGGCTGATTGGGTTGCAGTTCATAAAGAATTGAAGACAAAGGAACATCTGCTATATATTCAGGTAAAATTCGGTTTCTTTTTTATTTTCACTATCAAATGTATTGATATTGATTGGTCTATAATTATGTCTCTATTCATGAACAAAAAACAAAAACTGTATTTGATTAAAGTTTATGACTTAGTGTTGGTCCACCATTTTTCCAGTAATTAGTGTTTGATAAAAGTGGGTATACTGTGAGAAATTGTCACTGCTCACCTATTGTAGATACCGATTGTCTGGTTAAAATGTGTTTAATTATTTTTTTTCGCTCCGAAACGGTGTGTTTGATTTTGGGTTCACTTCTTGCTAACATTGGAGTGCAGGAATCATGATTATTAATTGAGTTATATATTGGTGAGAACTCAGACGGTTGTTATTTCGTGATTCTACGGTATCTCTACATAATTTGTCATTCAAAGAAAAAGCTGTAGCTATTTTTCTCTTATTTTTTGAAGTTATGATATTTTGTTATGTGCCAGTTTTTTCCTTTGAGAAGACATCTTTTTATTTGTTCTAAATTGCTCATTTGAATAATTCGTTCGAGGATTTCAAGCATTGAATTAGTTGTAATTCAGTTTATTATCTATTTTTAAGTACATACCATGTTATATTGTGCAATTTCGGTTAAATATCAATCTGTTACCGGGCACGCGATTGGAACATGTAAGTTGTTGTCTTTTAATAACACTATATTCATGAACTCAAAACTCATTCCATGTTTTTACATAATGTTATATTTTTCAAAAACATTCGTATTTATTTGTATTGTTTATGTTTAACTTTGATTGTTAGGTTTAGATGGATTGCTCGAAAGAGTACATAGTTGGCAACTTGGCATTACGGGATATTATTTGTATTATTTATGTTGAACTTTGATCATTAGGTTAAGGTGGATTGCTCGAAAAAGTACATAGTTGGCGACTTGGTGTTGCGGAATATTATGGGTCATTTATTGGAAATATTTATTTTTTCCAAAGAATGAAAACAAAAACCTTTCACCGTGTTCTTCTTAATTTCAATATTGAAAAAACAGATATCGAACGCTTCTTACTTTATTTTATTTAGAAATTTACGTGCATATATTTCAACTTATATAAGTTATTGTCATTTTTATATATTTCAACGATGTAGAAGCATTTCTCTTTATTTCCATACCTAATATTTACCTTAGTCAAAAATACATAAATAACATCTTCATTAAACACAACTAAAATCCTCATATTTTTCTCATTTGGCTTTTATGATGGCTTTTCAGTAGAATTGAAACATCTCAATTATTGAGATTATCATGTAATACTTATTGTTTTATGGATGACTTTTAGGTGGCTTTTGAGTAGAATTTGAAACAACTAAATTATTGAAATTATCATGTAATACTTATTGAACCTAAAAAATCAATGAGTGCACTTGACACATTAATTGAATCTTAAATGGAGAATGGTCGGTATAAATTATTCTAAATTGAGCTAAATAGCTAAATTATATTATGACATGATAGATTAAGAAAAAAATAATTGAAAATATACATTTGAGAGAAAAGTAAAAAAAAAGTAAAGGTAAATTTTAAATATTTTTAACAAAGCCCGTGCATCGAACGGGTTACACACTAGTTTCCTCTAATAATAATAATAATAATAATAATAATAACATTTATGATTGCCAAGTAATAATAATAATAATAATAATAATAATAATATATTTAAAATAATAATACATTAAAAATAACATTTATGATTGCCACGTGTCACTCCCACAAAATTAGTAAGAAATGCTATTATATTATTTAATATTATATTATATTATATTACATCATTTATTATTGTATTATATTATAATATAATATACTATTACATGATATATAATTATTATTATATATAATAATAAAAATAATAATAATAACATTTAATAAAGGATACGTGTCATAACCACATCAAAAGTAGGAAAAAAACTATTTTATTATTATTATTATTATTATTATTATTATTATTATATACATATATATATATATATATATATATATGTATTATAATATTATAGACTATTATATGATATATTATAATTATTATATATAATTATAATAATAAAAATAATAATAACATTATTATTATATTATATTACATTATTTATTTTAAAATTATGTTATATTATATTATAATATTATATACTATTATATGATATATAATTATTATTATATATAATAAAATAATAAAAATAATAATAACATTTAATGAAGGACACGTGTCGTAACCACATCAATAGTAGAAAAAAAGGCTATATATATATATATATATATATATATATTAGTGCGTATACATAGTATTTGGTTTATTTTTAACTAAAGTAATTTGTCCTTATTTATAAATTTCTGTTGAGATATTTTTAAAATTAAATTTTTAAATAAAATATGAGTGTACTAATTAGTTTTATAGATTGCAAATGGTGCCACCCAATAAAAAATACCGTCTCAATTTATCCCTTTTCATTACAAAATTCACATATTTATAGGACTTTTAACTTTATGGAGATAAAAACCTTATCTTCATCTTACATTTCTATCTTTAATTTATATCTTATGATTTATGTTGTGCAAGTGGTAAGAGGTGTTTTTTCTCTGGTGTTGGGAGTAGGGTTGGTAATGGTCCGGTTTGATCCTTTGAAAAATGGAATCAGTTTGAACCAATCATATTTTAAGACAAGTCCAAACTAAATTAGATTGGTTCGATTTGGTTTGATTCGATCTAACGGTTCTGATTTTGATTTTGGCTTTTGCAATTTTAGTTATACAATTTAAATTTTATATTATACTAGGGTGTCAACCCATGCGATGCACGGATTTTGTTAAAAACAAATATAATCTAATGTTATTATAATGCACTTTTTTAAAACCAGATCTATAATGAATTTTTAAGAAAATCATTATGAATTTTTTTTGACAATTTTATATGAAGTTTTGGAATTTTAAGATAGTTTTTGTGTCAAAAACCATCTAAAATGAAAGCTTGAAAATGTATTATACATGGTACATCCATATATGAAGATCTCAAATCTCCTCAAGAGGAGAGATTTATGAGATTCATCAAGGTCCTCTTTGAAAACATAAATACAAATATATGTATATATATATAGTCTTTCTATTATCAGTTCGAACTGACAAAAGTTATATCAGTTCCTTGTATGTGGGCCACTAGATTTAAATACTTTGACTGACAAGTACATACAGCCAAGTCAAAGTATTTAAATCCAATGACCCACATGCAAGGAATTGATATAACTTTTGTCAGTTTGAACTGATAATAGAATTTCTGTATATATATATATATATATATATATATATATGCATGTAACTCTTATTGAGAACTATATCAGAAAGCTTAGATAAAACCCATAATAGTGTATAGTTTAGAGCAGTAGAGCAAGAGGTCATTGGAGATACTATTACATATCATAGTAATATCTATGAAAGAGCAATGTGTAGGCTTGATTGTCATTGACATAATCAAATTTAATCAAATTATTGAAAAGGAAAATACGATGAGTACATACTTAAAAGTTCAATTCTAAAATTAAGAAAATAAATAAAGAAAAAAATCATACACAAACAAATACTTTGTTTGAGCGAAAAATCAAAGTCTTGATAAATCATCTTAAATGTGATTAATAGTTTGTAGTGGACTCTTCCCTTTAAGATATTCACCCAAATCAATTGCTCTATTTTTTGCATCGTTGAAGCTTGAACTTGGGAAGCTTGGAAAATCACAACCACCACCACCACCATTTTAAAACAGTTGAATAATACCCTCTGGTCCAGTTTATGATCATAAGTGAGCAACTACTGGTGTCGCTTTGTTGAATTCATCATCATCATGTTGGCTTTACCATGACAATCTATTAGTACCAAGCAGAATCCATGGATACGAAGGCTTACGAATCATCAAATTTATGCCAAAACTATAAGTACTTTTTGATTGAACCATATCATGTTACTTTCGACAATCTAATGTCCTCTTTAAATTCAGCGGTTTCTACACCTAAGAATTATTTATTAAATATAATTACAGGATAATTATTTTTACAAAGGATTTTCTTAATTATTAAATCCGTATAAAATAAAATAGTGCACACTTTCATATTTTAGAAAAATAAAAATAAATTACTTGAAACATATGCTGCTATCTTGGGGTAATTCATCTGAAATTTCTCCTTAGTAAAACAATTTTCTATTACAAATCTGTGTTACTAACACCACCGATGAATTAATTAATCAAGATAAAAAGAAAAGAAAATGAACAACCCATAATATTTTCGTAATATAGAAGACAATTAAATTCATACCTTCATGATTTTTTGTTGCTTTCTAGAAGATGTCATAGAAATCTTTGTATATCAAAAAAAAAAAAAAAAAATCTGCACATAAGACACGAAGCATGTTTCATTAATTAAAGGAAATAAACGTTTAAAACGCTAACAATATCCAATTTAAAAATATATATTAGAAACATAAAAGATAAAATATGAGTTATAAATAATAAGAGACATATTTTAGAACAAATCAAAAGTATTGAACAAAATAAGGCTCTATAGTTATTAATTTATCTAAATAATTTCACACATGAATCTTGATTCGTGAATTGAAAAGAATAAACATTTAAAAGAAACACTAATAATTCAAATAAAAAAAAAACACGTGGTTAAAAATAAAATTAAAAATTATCTATTAGAAACATAAAAGATAGGTTCGTACCAGTTGAAGGGGTCTTTAAAGAAGAAGAAACAACATCTAATGGAGATCAAGATCTTCTATTCATGGAAAGTTGCTAAAAAAATATTTCATAGCTGCTTTATTGAGAAAAAAAACCAATTCAGAGAGGGAGAGAGGGAGAGGAAGAGGAAGATGAAATGGGCAAGAATTAATTTAATTAATGCAAAAGGATTGTGGTGGAAGTGGAAAGTGTGGAACAATGTTAACATTTCATTTTAATAAAAGAAAAATGTTACAATATTGAAATTAATGTTATTAAATGTGAACACTTCATTTTAACTGAGGAGAGAGAGGAAGAGGAAATGGGCTATAATTAATTCAATGAATTTTCCTAAGGAAATTATTACAATGGTTGTGCCGTTATATTTCTTTAGCTATAAAAAAATATATATATTACAATTAATAAGAATGGTACATAATTAACAACAATTATAATTTATAAATATTGTGACTCTCCATCTATTTAGTAAAAAAAAAAAAAAAAAAACACTATTACATTAATTAATAATTAATAAAAATATAATTACAAAAGTGCTAACTCTTCAACTTTTTAACCAAAATAAAAATTAATATATTATATTATATAACTACATAAATTATGATGAAGTATTTTCTTTCTTTATATTTTTTGATTTTTTTGGTTAGATTGTTTTAATATTCTGATTACTTTTATTTTTTCCGGATTTGTTTTTATTCTTTGATCACTTTTTTTCCAGATTTTTTTAAATTTTCTGCTTACTTTTTTCCCTTATTTTTTTAGCTTTTTTATTATGATATTTTATAACCACATAAATTATGTTGAAGTATTTTTTTTCCGGATTGTTTTAATATCATGATTACTTCTATTTTTTTTCCAGATTTGTTTTAATGTGGCATTGATTTGGATTGCGACATGTGGCGCTGTGAAATCTTATTATAATATATTTTCCATGTATTATTTGTATAGCATTTAAATCCAAAGCTCTCTTACGGCGACATGTGGCGCTGTGAAAGTCTATTATTATATATACTAGCTATCGTGCGGGCATTATAAAATATAAATTGAAATTAACATTGATACATGAATAGTATTATACTAACATTACTACATCAATGTGTACAAAGGAGAAAAATATTCATATATATATATATATATATATATATATATTCTTACTTTACATTTTATATCTCAACCGCTAGTATTTTGCTTCATTGATGTATTAAAAACTTACATTTAAATTAATTATTTAAATATTATATGTTTATCGTTTGTTTTTTGGGTAAATATATTATAAAAGATCCTTATTAAAATGAGCTTGCCAATTTGTGTTGAATTGGTAATATATTATGCTATAAAAATAAAAATGGTTGAGATATAGATCTTCACCGATCTAAATCTCCATCAATAGATCGAGTTTGTAAATATCATTGATGCTTTGATTGTTTGCTTTGTTTTGGCGATTTTGGAGTCTATTCACTTATTCTCTTCTCAATCAATTGGATCTTCAATCATGTCCACCTTTCTCTTTCGCTCCTTCTTTTCCTTAATCTTCTTCTCCTAGTTGTGGCCTTGTGGCCATCATTCTTTTCAAATAGAATGCTCTTATTCACACTCCGTTATCTCCATTAACAACCTCTTATTTGCTATATATTCGCATTAAAATAATCCAAATTGATTTATCTCATATTTCATATCACAACACTCACGGTTCTAATGTCTACTTTGAATTACACTTTTTTCATTAGCCATGAATGATATCAATACGTGTTGATCGAAACAGAGAAACATATCAATAAACATTAAATAAATAAACCCAAAAAAAAATTGAAACTTTACACTGAAAATGAAAAAATACTGGCACTTATTACTCATATCAACATTTCTAAACATAATCAACTTATAATATAAAAAATATAAAAATATAAAAATCCAACTTTCGAGATCTAATCTAAATCACTCGACATACCCAACAAAAAAACAAAACACATGAAATGACAAATTATATTGCAAAGCATAAAAAATAATAATAATAATAATAAAAAAATTAAAATTAAAAAAAAAAAAGTACCTGTGTGTGCTTGAAACCTGAAAGAGTAGAAAACAACCGCCAATTTATAGAAAATGGATTGAAAAATGAATGGTTGAAAATAAATTCTTATTAATATATATAATATTCTTACTAATTAGTTATTAATTTTAATATATAATAATCTAATTTTATTTTCTCCAAAGAGATGGAGAGTCTCAACCTTCTATTAATATATATAAGTATAAATTGGCTTAAATTATTATTAATTGTAATTCTAAAGAACAAATCAATACACTATATCATAATTTCAATTTTATCATCATTAATATCGGAAAACTTGATTTAATATAATCATATAATTTGTTTTTTTTTCCTTAAAGAGATGGAGAGTCTCAACCCTCAATTAATGTAATTTTTGGTTATGAAAAAAAAGTTATTATTATATTACCATTGATATATTTTTAAATTTTACCATCAATTCCATAAAAAACGGATTACCATTGATTTGAAATTACAATTAATATTTTAATTTGTTTTGAAAAATATTTATTTATTAACATTTATAAAAAAAATTAAAAATTTTTATTTTTGAAAATAACCGTAGTGTATTTAATTCATATTTAATACACTCTAAACAATAAGAAAGAAAAAAAAAAGGGTAAAAATAGAAAAAAGAATTATAAATATTTATAATTATATAGAGATAAATAACTATTGAGATTTACTATTTACAATCATTTTTTTTTCTTTTCACATTTATTTTCTTAAGACATTTCATTTTAATAAATTAAAATTTTAAAACCTCTAAATACATCCCAATTCACTCAAAATACAATTTCTATAAAAAAAAATTTATATATAAACGCTTATTCTAGAAATACTAATAAAGATATTCAATTTTTTTTTTTTAAAAAAAAAAAAAAACTTCATAGAGGTTATTGTTAGGCCTAGTGATAAATTAATTTATTTTTCCACACTTATTTTCCAAAGACATTCCAGCTTTTTAATATACTTATTTCTATAAAAATAAAAAAAAAATAAAAATCGCGTGTGGCTCTCATAGATGATTCAATAAAAAATAAAATAAAATAAGGTGAAGAATTTAATCGAGATGCAAATAGTAGTGGATTTTTTTTTTTATTATCTAACAAAAATATGTATTTATTACCATTTATTAAAAAAAAAAATTATTAGTAAATTTCATGTATTTAGAAAAAGAATCCATTGAATTAAATGCAGTAATTATTGTTTTAATGTGTTACCATAAATATTTGATTAAATATTATTATTTTAATTTTTTTATGTTATCATTAATATATTACCATTAATTCCAAAAAAAAAAAAAAAAAAATGGAAAGAGAGTGCATCAGAAGAAGGTGAGAGGAAAAAAAAAAACTCATAAGCCGTTTGGAGGATAGAGAGTGAAAGTGGAGTCCAATGTAAATGTTTTCGTTTGGAGGAGAGAGATGAAAAAAAATATAGAAATCTAATCCAGTCCATTTATTTGTTTGGTTGACACATGTACATAGATATGTAAAAGATGAACATAAATTAGATGGGTAGAGGATCCTGATCCATGAAGGAAAATATGCATATAAACTGATATATTATTAACTGACATGTACCTTTTTTCCTACCATTATAAATGTTGAAATTTGAAAAGTTTCTGTGAAAGGCATCTAAAGTATATAAACATTATATATTGTAATAATAAGGCTGCATGCAACACTACATAATATTTGTATTTATTCAAAAAAATCTAAAAACAATTATATAAAAGAAAATATAATAAAAGAAGTACAAATGTTGCTCATAAAATCCAAAATATAAGACAAATAGAAATCAGCAACCAAAACTTTTTTTTTTTATTTCTCATCTTTATGTACAATTTTTTTTTTTTCTGATTTCTGTATTTTTAGTTTTTATCTTTACCAAATCTAATCAGACCTTCTTAAACAAATTTTTAAAAAAATTAAAATCTAATTAGGGCAGCCTTTGCTAATATACTTTTAAAAATACTATATACATGATTAGGAGACATCTAAAATTATCAATTATCATCAATCACAAAATTTGAATGGAAATAAAAGTCAAGCTAATTGTTAAATAGTGTTATCTTTATCTACATTTTTTTTTTTTTTAATTTCTTTAGTTGTTTCTTTTGTAATTTCTATGTTTTATCAAATCCAATTAATACTAAGAAATATAATACGATATTAGTAAATATTATAAAATAAAATTAAAAAAACAGCAAACACTGATCCATAATTTTTTTTTTATATTATTAAAAAAAAAAACAGAAATCTATTTTATATATACTTATAATAAGGTCGCATGTAACATTACATAATATTAGTTCATATTCAATTTTTTTTTTATAAACAATTATATAAAATAAGAAAGAAAAAAATAAGTCCATATCCGAATTGATGCATGCACACACCAATGAATTATATCAAAGAAAAAAAAAAAAAAAAAAAAACCTTTTTCTTATTTTTACTAAGGATTGTGTAAAGAAAAGATTTATTTTCTCCAACTGAAAACATTGAACAAGGACTTATTTTTTAACATTATCTTTATTTTCAATTTTTTTAATCTTTATCTATAATTTCTAGTTTCAGTTAATTTTTTTTTTTTTGAATTATTTTGTATTCTAATCTCAATCTAAATTATATGATAAGTAGGTAAAATGATAAATTGTAGTCCATAAAATCAAAATTATAACATAAGTAGAAATCAACAACTTAAATTTTTTTTAATTTTTTTAATTTTTATCCTTGTCTATAATTTTTTATTTTATTTTTTATTTTTTGTGATTTCTTTATTTGTTTCTTTTATAATTTCTATGTTTTATATATTCCAATTAATATCAAGAAAATATTGTACAATATTAGTAAGTATTTAAAAATATATAAAATAAAAAAAAAACGTAAAAAATGTTCTCAAGTTTTTTTTTTTTAATTATTTTTTGTTTATATCATTTTTTAAGTAGAAATCTATTCTATATTTATAATTATTATTTTTTAAACGTAAATAATGTTCTCAAGCTTTTTTTAAAATTATTTTCTGTTTATATATGTATATATATATATATATATATATATATATTTAAGTAGAAATCTATTCTATATTTATAATAGGGCCGCATGCAATACTACATAATATTAGTTTATACTTAAAATAATTTTAAAACAATTATATAAAAGAAGATCAAATGTTGTTCATAAAATTCAAATCAACACTGAAATATTAGTAAGTATTAAAAACAAAACAAAAAACAAAAAAACAAAAAAAAACGTAAAACTAATCTCTAACAATTATATAGGTAAAAAAAGGAAAAGAATGTACCTTTCTATGTATGGTTGTAGGAACAATATCAATCTACACAAAATTGAAAAACAATTATACAATTATGAACATATTAAAAACTGGAAACAAAACAAAATCAAAAGAATATGTACCTTTACACAAACGGATGCATCAATCAATTATAGCATTTACACGTGTGAGGGCTCTTTATAGAAAACGGTGGATATTAAAGAATTATTAGTGCAATTTATAACTTTAGAAAACAGGGAAAAATGAAGAGTTTGGTGGAAATACCTGACATCTAAGGAAATGGAGAGTTTAAAATCATTAAATCAGTTAGTTTTGGTGGAAATAGAAAATTAAAAACAATTGAATCCCGTTAATATGAAAATAGAGAGTCAACTAAAACCGACTCAAAGTAAATTAATGTAATAATTGGGCAGTTAAAAATTGGGAACAATAATATTTGGCCATAATAACCGTGAAAATAGAGAGTCATAGAATTGGATGCCTAAAAATTTCCTAAATTGACTCAAGTAATAAAACTATATAAATTAATGTAATAATTGAGCAAATTAAAATTAAAAAATTAATACAAATGACAATAATTGGACAACTAAATAATTCATAAACTAACTCAAGGCAGCTAAAACATTCAAAAAAAAAAAAAAATTACTAATCAATTAACATTAATCAACAATAATAAATCTCCTCCTATTTCACATGCAATAATTGAGTAGCTAAAAAAATCAAAAATTGATGCAAATGACAATAATTGGACAACTAAATAATTCATAAACTGACTTAAGGCACCTAAAACATTCAAAAAAAAAAAAATACTAATCAATTAACATTAATCAACAATAATAAATCTCCTCATATTTCACACCTACTAATCAATAAAAATTAAATGTCAAAGCCTCTACAAGACGACACGTGTCAAGGTAAGGTACCATTTTACTATCCTCCTATTTCACACCTACTAATCAATAAAAGTTAAATGCCAAAGCCTCTACAAGACGACACATGTCAAGGTGAGGTACAATTTTACTATATTATATAGATATAGATATATATATATATATATATATATATGATATATATGATTGTAGAATTTATTTCTTTATTTTATTTTTTGAAGAAAGGAAAAAAGTATTTAATAATAGAAGATATTAGGAACAATCATATTTAATTGATTACATATAATTCTAAAGCTCTCACACGGCGACATGTGACGCTGTGAAACTCTATTATTATATATATATATAGGGTTTGAAAATTATATAGCACCTTTTTGAGCGTGCATTTAAAACTATCATCATTTTAATAACTTGAGTTTAAATGGTACCTATTATGGTGAACGGACAAAAATGCCCTCAACAATAACCTTCTTCACCATTTTGTTTTGTTTTGTTTTGTTTTTTCAAAATCCTCCATCACTGGAGGTGAAACTCCATTGGAGGTTAGTTCAGCCTCCAATGGAGGTCGAAATCGGCCTCCAATGGAGGTCGATTAAGAAAAAGATGAAAAAAATTGGAAAATAAAAATAAAAATTAGAGGTCATTTCCGAGACTTTTGGGTATTTTCTGAGACTTTTGGTAATTTTTGAACTTTCTAGGTAGAAATGAAATTTTTCGAGACTTTTTATTTTTACCCATAAAATCTCAAAAAATTTCATTTCTACCTAGAAAGACTCAGAAATTACCAAAAGTTTCGGTAATTACCAAAAAGTCTCGGAAATAACAAAAAGTCCTGAAAAATTTCATTTTTACCTAGAAAGTCTCGGAAATGCTTAAAAAGTATAGGAAAGCACCTGAAAAGTCTCGAAAATACATGAAAAGTCTTGGAAATTATCTGAAAAGTCTCAGAAATACATGAAAAGTCTCAGAAATAGCTAAAAAGTCTCAAAAATACATGAAAAGTCTTGGAAATACATGAAAGTCTCAGAACTAGCTAAAAAGTCTCGAAAATACATGAAAAGTCTCAGAAAAATATGAAAAGTCTCGAAAAATACATGAAAAGTCTCGGAAAAATATGAAAAGTCTCGAAAAATACCTGAAAAGTCTTGAAAAAAATATGAAAAGTCTTGGAAAGTACCTAAAAAGTCTCGGAAAGTACATGAAAACTCTCGAAAAATAAATAAATTTTTCTTACAAAAAAAATATATTTCCATTTTTTTCATCTTCTTCTTCATCGACCTTCAATGGAGATCAATTTCGACCTCCATTAAAGATCAATTTCGACCTCCATTAAAGATCAATTTCGACCTCCATGGAGGTCAAACAGACTTCCAACGGATGTCGAACGAAGTCGACCTCCAATGGAGGTATGTTCGATCTCCATTGGAGGTATGTTAAACAAACCTCTATGAAGAAGATAAAAGAATAAAATCAAAAATGAAAAACTAAAAAGTAAATAAAAAAAATAAGTAAAGTAAGGGTATTTTTGGAAGTCACTTACTTTGGTGCCTTTAAAACTTAAGTCATTAAAGTGATGATAGTCTTGAAACACCAACTTAAAAAAGTGACAAAACCCCCTATTTCTTCTCTCTCTCTCTCTCTCTCTCTCTATATATATATATATATATAATTTGCATCATATTTACTACCATAAAGGAGAATTTAGAATTAGACATTTAGTCAAATAGAATATGTGCCTTATAGGTATCATCAAACCCAAACCGAACCATAAATCGTATATATATATATATATATATATATATATATATATATATATATATATATATATATTAAGTTAGAAACTGAACTAGACCGAGTGATTTAGTTTGATCCGGACCGTTTTAACGGTTTATGGAATTTTTTTGTCCAATCCTAGTTGTGAGAGTATATATTCGGACCACACATAAAGTTTTTGATCTCGGTAGTTCTCGATAAACATGTAATCATGTCCTGGATCTGTATTCCAATTGTTGTAATCCTGTTGTTGTATTCCAATGAAAAAAAAAAAAAAAAAAAACCCTTACTCGTTTTGTGTCATAATTGAAAATATATATTCTTTATAGGGTTAGTTACACAAAAGTAACCTGAGTTTATCCTTTTAAGCAAAATATTAGTAAGTTTCATAAATTCAACACAAACATACCTTGCTATTAGAGTCAAACCGTTAACTTTAAAGGTTGACCAACCAAAATTGCAAAATGACATATTTACCCCTACCATAGTACCATGTCAACCAAAATTTATTCATTTATTATTTTATGTTTATTTAGAAAAACAATTAAATTAATTGAAACAGAAATAAAAAAATAAAAGCAAAAACATCCAGCTTTCTGATAAAAAAAAATAAAAAATAAAAAATAAAAAATAAAAAAATAAATAAAACATCTAGACCTCCTTATCTAGACTAGATCCCCTTCCATGAGGAGATATTAGTTTTTCAAAAAGAAAAAAAAAAAAAAAAAATCTAGAAAGGCGATCTTCACATGCCGGCTTCCATTGAGACTCCACTACCAGTGAGTTCCCAGCCTCACCTTTTTCTAGTTTGTCGATGACGGTCTCCTCTGTTTGGAGAAGATTGATGCGAATCTCCTCTATTAGGTGGAGATTGACATGGATCTCCTCTTAAAGGAGATTCAATGTCTTCTGGAGGAGATGAACGACTCTTCTTGGAGAAGCTATCCATTAGTGGATTTTGAGTTTTATTTTTAAATTTTTTAGAAAAAAAATGTATTATTTTCGAATGTTGAGGTTTTCTTTTGATTTTTTAATTTTATATATGGGTTTGCTTTAGATACTCTTCTGATCCCAAATCGGTTTCTCTAAATCTTTATGGGTTGTGCATTGGTTGAAAACATGTTAGATTGATGAGAATAAGTGGGTTTTACTGATTTTGTTTTCCACTCAAATGTTGGAAGCTGAAATTTGATGTTTATTCAATTCTGGAATTTGAAAAAAAAAACCAAATATTTAAGACATTGTATGTTTATTTGTTCGTTTTAGGAATAATTAATTGAAATATATTATATATATATAAGGTACCCAATTTTGGTAAACTAGCTCAAAAAGAAAAAAAATATCGAAGAACCATGTAGATCTGCTTTAACTCCACCATTTTTCTTAGCTTTTCATTTTCTTTTTTTCTATTCAATTTTTTTTTTCTTATTGATTTTGTTGAGTTAATTTTGGATTCAAGATATTGTGATGAATTTGGAGATGAGGATGGGAGTTGTTGTGGCGTTAGAGATAAGGATGAAAATATTAACTAATTTATTTTAATTTTCTTAATAAATAATATAAATATAAATAAGTTTATGTTGGATGAGATGACAAGGGTAAATTAGTCCTTCCATAGATTTGTTTGGTCAACTGTTAAAATTAACGTTGACTTTAACAGCAAGGTATGTTTGTGTTGAATTTTCAAAACTTACCAATATTTTGTCTAATGAGATAAATTCAGGGCACTTTAGTGCAATTAACCCTTCTTATATAAGAAGGGTCAGTGATTTCTAAAGTCACTAATTTGGTGAGGTTATCCCTAAATGACTATTCATTTTTCAAAATGGCTCAAATTAGCCATTTCATAAAAAGAAAATATCAATTGTTGTCATTTTACCCATTAATTGTTTGAAGTCTGTTTGTTTATGTCATAAACTGTTAGAATCAAGGTCAAAACAATAAAACAAGAAGGGGCAAATAAATAAGGAGAAGACCGGTGGCCTAAGAAATAAGGAGAAGACAAACTGAGTTTTGAGTTTTTTAGTCTTGACACTTTTATATTGAGTTTGGATAGGTTCTTGAACATATTAAATAGTTTAGAATATGTTTTGCAATGGTTTTTGAACTGGTTTTCAACAGGTTTTTAATTGGTTTTTTCCCTGTATTTTGACTATTTTTTGAGTTGATTTTGAACCGTAGCTTTACTCTAAATGGAACTTTTCATGATTACTTATAAAAAGAAAATATTGCCCATAAATTCTTATAATCAAATCATTACTTTACATATATAATTAAATAATAAATTAATCAGAAAATAAGTTTGATGTTACTCTAAATTAATCAGGAATAATAATAAGTTTGATGTCACCCATATACAGGAAATATTGCCCATAAAATAATAAATTAATCAAATTATTATTTTTATATATAATTAAATAATCAAATACATAAAATATTGCCCATAAAATTCTTTATAGGTGCCATGTCACGATAAAGGCTTTATGTTAGATTTTAACAGAATGACGGCCAATGAACAATGTTTTGTCAAAATAGTGATTTTGGAACAATTTAATAGTGAATTGCTTTTTTGAGATTCCACCAAACGATTAATGGTATCCAGTGCTATTTTCTCTATTCAGAATTTGTTTTGACAACAAAAAAATTGTAAGTACTTCAAAGGAATAATGACTTTCGAATGCACACAACTCACGGTTCTCACCTCTCACCAAAATCTCTATTCCATGTATTTACTGTCCAAAATTGATTGATAAAAAAAATAATAATAATGGCATGCTTTAATTATGCAAAAATAATGGGCTTTAAATGAAACATAATGATGGAACGCTATGAAAGAGATTTGAAATGTGAGACTAAAAAGACCCAAAAAAAAAAAAAAAACTAGACAATAAAAGCATAAATTCATTAAAGTAAAGTTGTCCATGTCTTTATGATAATCAAAGGCGGGCATCTTCCAAGTTTGGGCCCTACTAAATTTGTCTTTTGGAAAGAGAAAAGCTCGTCTGATCATATCAATCATATTGCAGAGATTGTTTTTGCTTAATAATAGTCCTATGAAACTCCAACCACTAACCCAAAATAGCATATAATTTCTTCCAACAACAACGTACATGCAAAGAGCACCCAAAAAATTTTCCATTTTCAATCAATATTATTTATTAATAAATTTTCATTTGGAGTGCTTGGAATACTCAATGTAACAAGAAACAATCGCTAAAAATCAAAAGTACAAACACTAATACAATCAATTATATTTTGATAGTACAACTCAACGAGACTTCCATGACCAAGCCTTTTAAGCAAAACAGACAACATTTCACACAAACCAAGGACACTTATTTATTTACTTACTAATACGACAAACACTCAAATACCAGAAAACGATTGGCTGTGAAACAACAACCTCTCTCTGACAGTCAAGCACCCACTTGCTCCTGCTCCTCCAGAGCCACCTTCACAACGTCCTTCCAACACCGCATTGTGTCTTTAGCACCAGCACATGGGTGCGCACTGCGCACTCCTTATCGCTTCTTCTTGTTGAAACTGAAGAAACTGAATACGTCTTGTACACTAACAACCCTCCACCTGGCAGCTTCTGCTTCACTATGTTCTCGACCGCGTATCCCTCCACGTCAGCCTCTTCTGTCGCCCACAACTGGGACCCACCGTTGCAGGTCACGGCTACGGAGAACTCCTTCGGCTCGAAACATTTGAGGACCCTCTTCACCAGCGGCTCAAGCCTCACCGAGCCGGGATCGAACCCCATGGCTTCGTAGCTGGCGTAGCTGAAACCATCCTCCGGAGTCACGTGCACCGTTGAATATGCAGATTTCTCGATGCCGTTCATTGAGTAACCACACGGGTCAAACTCAAAGTCGCAGATCACGTGACCTGGAATAATCTCATTAATCCCGGACATTTTCGTCATTTCACCGACGCCTGCCGAGGAATCAAATTTCTCTCCCGATTTTTGAAAAATACCGCCGCTTTCTTGCGGTCCAAGCCAGTCATGCACATCTCGACCGTGACGACGTCGTCGTCTGCTGTCTTCTCCTTTGACGCCGAGAAAATGTGCCAGTTTCGATTAGTGAAATTTGGATCTCCAACAACATAGGCCTTGCTGTTCAAGTGGCTGAAGTACTCGTTTAGAACAGACACTTCCTCAGAGAAGCTACGGTGAGGGGCAGGTTGGTAATTTGGGAATATAAAGCAGCCACGTGAGTACTTGACAGAGCAGGCACTGAGTGAGAGCGCCTCAGCGAGTTCGACGATTCGTGGTACCGACGAGAGCAGTTTCGTCGTGCCACAAGTCTTGATTATTATCATGTACGGGTAGATAAACAGACTCGATTCAGACAAAACGTACGAGTCGAACTCAGAGTTGGAGAGCTGGGATACGATCGTGCATTGAGCGAGTTCGAGAAACGAGTCGATCTGGGGACGAGTCAGGGCACGGAGGCCCATCCCAGACGGGTCGGTGAAGAACGACGGAACAGAGAAAGAGATCTCGAGACGCTTCTCGTAGCCTTCGAATCCGATCGGAGAGGGAGGAGGAGGAGGAGGAGGAGGAGGAAACGAGTCAACAGTCATGACCACAGTTTTTGAGTACAGAAATTGAATGAAAAAAAACAAAGGTTTTGTGTATGGTTGGTTTCAAGATTGTCCTTTTTTTTTTTTCTGGGATCTTATTGAAAACAAGAAAAGATGCGAAAACTAGAAATGAAATCCTACTCTACGGAAGAACACATTATCTGGGGTCGTATCAGGATGGTTTCCTCACGCACTGCAAAAACAACAAAACAAAACATATCAATAAAACCCCCTGAAACACGAAAACATTTTTGTTTTTGAGAGGTCTTACGTTAGAGTACGCAGCAGATCGGAACTTTTCGATGCCACCGTTTGGTCGGACGTCTTCAATGCTGTAACCGAGAGGAGCTTCGTATTGGGTTGAACTACTACTACTGGACTTCTTTTTGCCTCCTTTAGTCTCCATCATAACATTCACGTTTTTTTTCTCTGTTCTTCAATCAAAACAAGAATCAAACAGGTACAAACAAGATCAAAAACTCGAAAAACAATTAATAGAGAAAACAGCGAATGCAGAGAATAATAAAAGCCAAGAACCGACAGACTATCAAGATCCCAGTAAGGAAAAACCGAAAAGAATCAATAGAAATTTAATCAAACCGTAAAAGATTGATTAGAATACTCACGATTGTTATTGCAGAAACCTGTTCGTTTGGATCGGTAAACCGATAGAAACGGGCTTGTAGAATGCAATGAGAAAAGAAAGAGGATTAGACGGAAGAGGTTATTGGGTTTTTGAGAGAGAAAAAACAGAGGAAGAGTTGGGGCGTCAGGTTTGGTGTGAGAGATATGGAGAGGAGAAAGAGATTATTTATAGAGAAACTGATACGAGGGTTAGAGTGGCGATAGCGATATTCTTGATTGCTCTTAGTTAAAAGGAGTCCCATACCCCGGTAGATAGTGGCATTAGGAATTCTAGTTTTTACAATAATTATCCGTATCAGTTTCGAGTTACACTATAGGTTCATTTGATACGCGGAATATGATAAAATTATTTTTATAGGATTAAATTGGATTGGATTGGATTGGATTGGATTTTATAAGAACATTTCTAATAGTATCCTCAAAAGTATAAGAGTAATCAAAATTTGATCATTATCTCAAAAATACTATTCATCAGAGTCAATAAAATTTAGCAATAACTTTAATCAATAATCAAATTGTCTTTACAATAATTAAATTTGAAGATCGACTTTCAATCATCAAATACAAACTTAACCCAAAATAATTGATATTGTAATTTTATTATTTCTTTCTCATCTTTGGCCTTTTTTTCTTTCTCTTTTTTTCTCTGATCACCCATGTATCACATTGTTTCGACCCAAAAAATTTCAATTAGATAAAATTTATCTCTTCATTATGAATAGATCAATACCCATATCATATACCTTTTCTTATCTTTTATAGGTTTATTTATTTATTTTTATTTTTATTTTTATTTTTTACAATGTTCGGTAATGATAAATTGAAGAATTTTTTTTTTTTAATGATTCTGTACCACTGTGGACTACACAATCATCAATTTTAACAATCCCTGAAAACAATCCTAAAATGCTGAGGTGGCAACTTTTAAGGATCCAAATTTTCTTATACCATTAGAGATGCCCTTAGATTGGATCAGACCAATGAATAAATATCGGTATCAATATCGATATCGGGCTTCTAAATTTGGATATTTCGGTGATATTATCGATATCGGTGAATATTATGTCAAAAATTTTAAAAAAAAATGATGGATATTTATAATTTACATCTAAAGTTATAATTTTTTTGTGAAATTTTGGGATAAGCTAAAACAAATAATTATACATCGAATAAATCTTATTTCAACGATAAATTAGTATAGTTATGAGTTTATTATAAATTATAACATAGATAGAGTCTGTATATAATTTTTTAAATTGAGTATTTAATAGAATAGTATTTTGTTTCACTTTTATAATATTATATACAATATAAAGAGATTAAATATTAATAAACAAAATTATCATTAAATATATATATAGTTCCATATTTCTAAGATTCTATCATAAATCATAATTCATATATATAATACATCGCATGTCTGAAATTTAAAACCAAAATGAATTCTTTGCTAGTTTAAATACATAAGATACATTTCTATCTTGATTTGAACAGTAATTTTCCCAGGAAAACATGCTTGCATAGTTTTAGGGTAGTTTTAATATGTCACAGTATGTTGCTTGATCTCTTCCAACTGATCAATGAATTGTATAATTTGGATTTACCAAACTTGGTGGATATTATTGATCTACATGCATAGGTATTGCATATGGCATTTGTAGAGAAGAATAATATATATTGTAGCCACTATAACTAACATAATATGGTACATGAGAACCTGACATTGTCTGCGAATTATCCAAAGAACTATTTTTTGTGTCTATACTCATTAAGGAGAGAGTCATATTCAAAGAATCTTCATCAATTTGACTTGTTCCTCCATGTTGTCTAGAGGTGTGTGGTGGATTGGATCCAATGGATTTACCATGATCCAAGATCCGATCCGATATGATAAGATTGGATGAAGAAATTGTAATCCGATAATATCCAATTTTATAACGGGATCCGATCTGATCCAATTACTATTTGATCCGATTGTAAAATACTTCAATCCAATCCGATCCGATATGATTCGATGGATTGAATTAATATAAAGCCGTTCTTAATATATAAAAGTTATAATCTAAAATAAATAAAATAAATCAAATAAATTATTCAAACATTTCTAATTAATTCAAATAAAATTAACATTAAAAAAAATACATAACATACTTGTAAACTTATATAATTTAAAAAGTTATAAACTTAACATCAGCTCCAAATGTAAACTTAATAAACCGTGATGTTGATGAAGAAGAATAGAAGAAAAGAAGATGGTGGATTGTTGGTTGTAGAGAAATTCCAAAACCCCAAATAGTAATATTAGAAATTGTATTTGGGTTGGGTCTTTACAGATAATCAGATAATCAAATTGTATTTGAGTTGGGCCTTTACATTAGAAAGTAGTGGATAAAATAAATTGCACAATATAAAAATAAGGCCTAATATTTTAGGCAAATTGGCGGATTTCCAAACGAAAATCCAAGATTCGATTTGATCCGATCCGATCCGATCACCTCCATTAATCCGATCCAATCTAATGGATTGGATTCGATCCTATGGATCGTATTGGATTGGATTGGATCCTGCACATCATTAATGTTGTCTACCACGATTTTGATTAAAATTACTTGCAAAAGCATCTGATCGAACCAAAATTGATATGATTTTGTCCCTCATTTCCTTCTCTTTTTGCTTAATTCTCGGGCATTATCCCGTGATTTAATTGTATAAATTAAGTGTTTTCAAGCATTTACAGAGTTCAGGGGCATTAAAGTAATTTTGGAGAAATAGGGGCAAAAGTGTAAATTCTGAAGAAGGTTTGGAGTTTATCGCAAATTTAGAAGAGTTCAGGGGGCTATCCGTAATTTGCCAAGCAGGGCAACCAAGGCTCGCCACGTCACCTGATGCGGTGTGTTTTGGGTAGTGGCTGATAGTGGGCTTCTAAGCACACCCCGCCTTATTTCTTTGCATGCCTAAACGCAAGCCCACAACCCATGCCCGCATTAGTGAAACTGTGCGTTTTGAGAAGGGTATAGGCTTCTAAACGAGCCCCATGACCTTGCTAAATGCACCATATTCAATGCAAAAGAGAGGCAGGCTGTGCACACCCCATGCCTCTGCTAAGGGCACCCCACCTTCACCTGTTCATCTTCTTCTTCCTCGCTTGCAGTAGCCATGGCATCCCTTCAAACCCTAGCTTGCGTCGCTGCCCGACGACGCCCTTCCTCGACCTACCGTCGGTCGATTTCCGACCCAAACGAACGGTCATATCAAATACAATATCCTTGGTGAAACAATCTACATAAGCATGGTAGGCTAATACCAATCCATTCCTAGAATTACATCAAAATCATGCATATCCAAGGGTAATAAATCCACGTAGAACTCTCTACCATCAAAACTTATAACACAAGCTTTATAAACTATATTCACTGCCACACTATCACTCTTGACCGCAATGTTTGTTCTTTCCTGTCAATGCTGTCAATGATCTCAACAGCAAGAAAATGTGCCGACTTTGTTAATCGATCCACTATAACCCATATAGAATCACAACCTCGTTGCAACAGTCCTGGCGCTCCAAAACCGCCGGAATCCAAATCTCCAATTCACATCGATGTCGCCATTTGTCGCCTATTTTTGTCGCCATGGCGACAGAGAGTGGTTTTTGGTACCTGATAGTGTCGTCCCCATTGTCGCCATACTTGTCACCATGAGACTCACAGCGACCATCTCTGTGTTCACGCCTAATTGGTTGGACTTTGATGGAAAATTACAATAAGGACTCTTAAAGGGGCCAAAATGGCAAATTGGCCAGTTTATGGGGTGTTTTGGTAATTGACCACCCGAAACCTATTTTGAAATCCTATAATTCATCACTATTTTACAACTCTTAGCATTCTTGATAACCAAGAAACCTCCTTTCTACCATTCCTATCTCACCACTTCTCCTCTACCTAAACTAAACATCTAGATTACCTTCCCCAAATCATTCCTTTCTTCCCATCTTTTCCACATATCTCCTTAATCACTTCCCATTTGACTCCACCTATCTTGACACATCCTCATAATATACTCTTTGCACAAGGAGCATCAAAGGCAAGGATGATCAAGCTTACAAAGGAGACCCAATGGTGATTTCCTAATCTTTTACTTGCCTTCCCTTTGATTGTAATATGTGTAATTAAACCCCCTTTCTAGGGTTTTGATGTGAGAACATTTGGATTGGGTTTTGCTTAAGCTTTAATATATATTTAATCTCTATTTGTGTTCTATTCATTTTATATTTAGATTCTATGCATTATATAATTGACATAAATATCCATTAGTTGATTATACTCTTGCTTAGGATAATTTGTTATATAATCTTGATTGGATTGACAACCTTGATGGATTGAGAACATAGTGAGTGGGATAGATCATCGGAGGGTATATCAACCGCGATTATCTAAACCGTTAGTTGTAACAAACTGATCCCGCCATGACCCATTCTTCTTAATCAGTTAGGCATTGCGGTGGGAAGTTGTTTAGGGTTCATAGTAATGGTCTAAACACATCCTAGAAATCAATTGGTTAACATTGTGAGGTTGGCTCACTAAGGTAGCTTGAGAAGCACTTCCCGTAATCCACGTGCGATCCCATTAATTCCCTAGTGATTCCATTAATTGTTTATCTCATACATCTCTTATCTAAATTTCTATATATTTATTAGGTTTATTAGGTTTATTTTACATGTATGTTTGATGGCTTGACAAACCATTCAACCATCCATTGCTTATGATTTATTTTATCGTATATAGGAATTGTTAATTTATTCAATAATTACTCTAATTCCTTGTGGAACGAATCTTACTTGCCACTTTATTAATTTTACATCTAAGTTGTGAAATTAGTTTTCAACACGAACACATTTTAAATATCATTTTATTGAGTACACAACGACGGCTCATCAGCATCCCAATCTACCGCACTACACTACAAGAAAATATGGATTTGTTTAACTGTCACAATGCCAATGTCAAGATATGTTTATAAATTTTTCTTAAAAAAATTCATTATTTAATATTTAATTAAATAATTTTTATATTTATCACCACCTCCGCCGCCCGTCCGCGCCACCCACTTCTGATAGTGGGAATTGAACTTGAGACCTCAAGTCAAAAGTTGTAAGTTTTTACCACTTGCGACAAGACTTGATGTGTTAACAATTGAACAATTTTATATATAACTATATGAGTTGTTACAAATAAAAAATTAAAAAAAAACATTGTTAGATAAATTTAAATTTATTCAACTAATCAAAATTCTAATTTCTACGACAGACATATATTAAAAAATATTTATTGAAACTTTTAATAAAATTATATTTTTTTAAAACACATATATTCGAGTTATTGGTCAATACTCATGGTCATGTTTGGTTACATGTTGGAATAATAATCATAATGGTAATGAGAATGGAAAGGAAAGGAAAACTAAGTTTTTTGTTTGGTTGGAACTTTAAATTAGTTTCTGAATCGATATTATTTTTGTTTGGTTAACAATGGAATGGAATGGAGTTAACTGTATTTTGACCAAAATACCCCTAATTATAAACATTCATAATAACATGATATATTATGGATAAATAATAAAAATAAAAATTATTATATATATATATAATATATATACTATTTAATATAATAATTATTATATATATAATGTATAATATAATACATATAATATATAAATATATATAATATATATAATTTATAATATATATATATATTATATTATACAATATAAATAATATATATTTATAATATAAATATATAATATATTATTTATATATTAATATATATAATATATAATATATAAAAATAATACATATAATATATATTATAATTTCATATAATACATATATATATAATAATATAAATATAAATAATATATTTATATAATAACAATATATTATATATATTATATTTATATTATAATATATAATAAATTTATATAATATAAATATATAATTTATATTGTTTATATATTATAATATATAATATAATACATATATTACATATAATACATATAATACATATATAATATATATATATATATATATAAACATATTATATAATATATATAGTATACATATTATATATAATATATATTATATAATATATATATATATACATATATATATTATATAATTATTTATTAATAATAATAGATATTATCTGTATATATATGTAATATATAGTATATATATCTAATTTCTAATCCTATAATCTTAATCATATCTATATTATATATCATAATGTAATATATAATATTATAGTCTCTCAGTTAGTATGTTATATATATTCTAATACTAATATATAATAATCATATATATAATATATATAATAATATAATATATCTAATATTTTTTGGAAGAGGTATTTTTGGAATGGAGTTGGGGCATATGAGGGTATTTATGAATATAAATTCCTTTGGAAGGAATGGGCATTCCATTGGTTTTTGGATGGAATGCCATTCCACCAAAATGGTGGAATCCCCATTCCATTGCATTTTAACAAACCAAATGAATGAAATAGTTTCTTTTTATTCCATTCCATCCAATCAAACATGGCCTATAGGACTCGTGACATCAATTGTAATAAGCATGATTTGGAATACAACTCTCACTAAAAGGAAGATATTTCTCAATGCATCTTGCAATTTTGAACAAATGTAAGACACAGATTACTAATTTATATGGGTAATTGAATTATTAACGTATCTCTTAGTATGAAACAAGAGAGTGCAAAAATAATAAATTATTTTTTTAAAATTATTTTTTTGAATTTTTTAAAATAAATGATTTAAAAGTAAATTTATTAAATTAAAATTTTCTTATCCAATACGCTTTGCCCAAAAACTATATCTTATTGTACAATAAATCCATATCGAGATTTTGTTTGGTGTTGAAAATAGGAAGTAATAGTTTAAAAAAATTATTAAAGATAAATAAAATTTTTGAAAATAATTGACAATTTATATGACAGTTTTACAAAACTGTCAACTATTATAAGTTTGTTGACAGTTTTGTAAGACTGTCATTAAAAAACTGTCAAGAATTATTTCTTGATAGTTTTTTTATAACAGTTTTCTTGTAGTGCTAGCATTCCAACCTGTTGCATCAATATTCCAACCTCCGGGACGAACATCCCAACTTGTTGCACCAACATTCCAACCTCCTGCACTAGAATCCCACCTCTTACCTTATCCTTGCCATTCCCATCATCTCCATAATCTTTTCCTCCACTATTTCCATCAGAGGTATGTTGGTCATCGGAAGAGCTAGTAACAATAACTCCACGATCTACATTAACTTCTTCTCTAATCACTTGTTTAACATTTATTCTCATGCCTCAAGTTTGAGAAGCAATATGTGGATCATGATTTCTCTCATCATCATCCAAGGAGGCAGGTATAACCCAGTCAAAAATAGAATTTTCATTATCGTCTCCTACTTCAGCAGCTACTTGAAGTAGATCCATAAAATCAGTTTCATTTACTTTATTTTTTTTCAGCTGCTATATCCCTAAGTTTCAACTTCATATTATAATAACAATAAATCAGTTGTTCAAGCTTAGAATAGGCAAGACGGTTCCTTTGTTTGGGTGGATTAAAGCATGTGACAGTATGCGAACTGTTATTGCATGCAATGATGGAGCACAGTTTCCATACATTACCCACCAATTAGCTATAATAAAAATTATTAAGTATTAAATGTATGAATTTTATTTCAATGATATTATTATTTATTATTAATATATAAATTTCTATAATAAAAGTTATATACCTGGTTGCATTTTGCTTCTAGCTGTAATGACTGCTCATTCACTAAAATTTTCCCTTCTATCCTTATATATTTTTAAATTGATTGGTACATATTTAATATTATTTTGAATTAGTTTTACACATTTGAGTCAAAAACATTTTTTTTCCAGATTGCTTTTACAAAATTTTACATATTTTACACGTCCACTCTTTGATTCTTTGTCTAATTTACTTCAAGTCCTCAATAATTTTACTATTGACTATTATGTTGGAAATTTTTATTAATTTGTTAATGCTTCTTCTAAAATAATTTTCAATCTAAATTATTTTAACAATAATTAATTGTTTAGGATTTAAAAAATTTTTAATAATATGCAAAATATCCATGGACTTTCGGGGTGAAATTCGTGAAATTTCGGGAATATCGGAGATTTTTTACGGATATTTCGAAATCGGTCGGATATTCTATAGGATATTGGATATTTGCCTGTTTCAATATCGGTCCCTCCAAAATATGGATATATTTGTGGATATTTCGGTATATCTATCAATTTTCAGTTCCTTGGATCAGACTGCTTTGATATGTTTGGTGTTGTATGAGATTATATTAAAGTAGTCATATCTTTTTTATAGTATGAGATTGGTTAAAAATTTTATCATATATTTAATATAGTGTGAAATAGATTAATACTGTATAAAATAAAATAAATACTTTAAAATAAATTAGTTATTTATTTTTTTAAAATAATAAATATTTTAATTAATATTAAAGAAAATATTTTTTAATTAATATTTAATATTTTAAAATATATTTAAATATTATAATTAGATATATTAAATAAATATAAATTTTATAATTAAATGAAAAAATAAAAGTAGAAGAATTAAGAAAAAAATATGGGACTAAATAACCCCACCTCATCTGGATAAAGGGCATGTTTACTAATCGGGAATGAGAAGAATTGGAAACAAGTTCCACCAGAAAGGGAATGGAAGAGAATCAGAATTAAGTTATTAAATTCCATTACTGTTGTAAGGATTCCCTTGTGTTGATTGACTTATTCCGTGGACAAACCACAATTGGGGCTCTTTGTAAGGGTAGCTGATCATGCTATGAATGTTTACATTTAGCGCCCCTTTTTCCTACCTTTTGTGTTCGTATTCGAGCACTTTTGTGTGCATAACATGTGTTTTTGTTAAGTTCAGGTATATGACCCTTCAGGAAGGTGTTTGCAACAAAGTTGTCAAAAGATGAGCAAAATCATGAGAGGAAGATGTGGCGGGACAGAGCCCGCAACACGAAGCCGCGGCACAAAGTCGTCGGAAATTGGTTGGACATAAGCAGCCATCCAAAGGGTCAAACTCGCCAAGTTATTAACGGCGGGTTCATGCAGCGAGATTATTCCAGCCGTCCCAAAGGTCTGAAGTCACCTAAAATCGCAGCGAGTTCGTGTCGGTAGGAAAGAAGCCGCCGATAACGCATCAAAGCCGCGGCGAGTTCGTGCTGGCGGGAAAGAAGGCTCCGAGAATTCTTCAGAAGCTGCGGCGGGTTTGAAGCCGCGAATGAACCCGCCAGAGGCACGTCCAAGGACAAATTGGGCATTCCTTGCCCAATTTGAAGAAAAAAGATATATATATATACTTCTCTCTCCTAAAGAACAAAGGGTGACCAAATTAGTATAGAACTAAGTTATTAGTAGTTTTTGGTATTACACCATAGAAAAGACTAGAGTGTTATGAAGCTCATCATCTTGTAATCTTTGTAGCAAAAGAAATATTAATCTTAGTAGAGAAACTAGTTCATCAATCTCTTTAAGGTTGCTAGTGTTCATTCGGTTTGTGTTGTTGTGGAGGAAGGAGAGGTTTGGCCTTGGAATCGATCAAGACTTCAAGGGGTAGTAATTCTTCATTTTCTTCATTCTTATGCTATACTCAATGATCATGTGTAACTAATCAACTTTTGTTGGGGAATTTATAAAAGTATTGATGTAACCACTTGTTACCACTTTTCTTATATGAATCACTTGTGCTTGCATGCTTAAACTTGATGAAATCATGCCATGTATCTAAGGAACCTTGGAAGCATGGAATTGGTTACCTTGGAGTGATGAAATACTAAATTCCTGATGTTTTAATGGTGTATATTCATATACTATTGTTTGATTAAGGTGTGTGGATCATAATAATATCTTAAGAATCCATTTTATCAATCTCAGTTCCACAACTTACCTTCACTAATGATTAATCTAAACCTTAGATGATATATTAGGTGAATGGTTGAGTGAGCCAATTGTATAAATGGAACTACACTAGTGATTTGCTCTTTATTTCATGAAAGTGGTTATTTGTGGTGCATCATTACTACGTTCATACATTCCCTAGCATCTTAACTTTTAATAGTAATCATTTAATACGACATTAGGTTAATTCAGTAAAGATTCACTAATTCTATCTTAGACCGTTCAATTGATTTCCCTATGGATCGATACCCTTACTTTGTACACTATACTAGTCCAACAACTTGTACGATTGCAAAAGGGTGAAATACTCGCACGTTCAGTAACATAACCGTGGTAATTGAGACCATATTATAGTGTAATTAGAGACCCGGTTAAGGCGTGTTAGTAGCCTAGGATTTGGTGTTCATGTCTAATGGCCCTTTTCAAGACCTCAAGGTTTCAAGCACTCCAAAGGTATATCTAGTGTTTGGTTTTGTGCTTTGAAGAGATTAGATGCACACACACACACACATTCCATTCATATCCATTCTTTGTGTATAACATGTGTTTATTTGTGTGCATTCATGTTTAAAACATCTCTTCTTGCATGTTATTTTGGTTGCATCTTGTATGTCCAATTGCATTGTCATGCATAGTCTTAGGATTACATTTTTGCAATGGGCACTGTCGAAAGTGCTCTACAGAGGCACTGTTCGAACAACGCCCACATGACCTGGTGGATAAATGCATTTTTAATGCATCAGGTCTGATGCTTTTTTGGGAGGCGCTGTACGAGCGCTGTACAAAAGTGCTGTTCGTACAGCGCCCATCTCAGACCCGAGAAGATCAGATTCTTGGCGCTGTACAAAAGCGCTCTACGTACAGCGCCCAAGGCAAAAGTGGTGTCACTTATCAAAATCACCACACTTCAACTTGACACCCTATATATATGCCACTTTGCCTTTAGGTCAAGCAAGAGAGTTCATATTCAGATTTCATACTTATGATATTTTTCAAGACAAGAAAAATACACAAAGAACTCATCTTTATTACTCAAACTAATTTTCCATGATCATCAATCATCATCTAGCATCATCTTTGATCATCTAGATATCATCTTGCATGGATTCTCCATTACACTTTGCTTGGTAAGTTTTTTCACTAGTATCTTACATATTTGTGTCTTTTCTTATTCAAGCAATCTCATTTATTACTTGTATGATTTTCATATATGTTTTGGATACAAGATTGAGATTAGTGTATTGATTGTTTGAGAAGTTGTATTGTGATAGCTAATTAGGTTTTTGCTTAATCTTGTTTAGCTAAATTATTTGACATGTCATTTAGTTTTAATATCTAGGATTGCTTTAATTGCAAAATCATCATCTTAGATACGCATATAGGGTTTCCCTTGCTCTATGTTGCATTTTGGATATTCATATATTCACTTAAGGTGTTAATCTCTTCATTGAGAATCAAAGTCTTGTGTGTAGCTTCCGGGATTAGGTTGCTTAGATCTCAAGCAATCGAACTAGGTTCACTCATACCGGGATTAGGTAGGTGTGTGATTACTTCTGGGATTAGGTTGTAATTTTATCACATTTAGTGGATTCGAGGTTCGGGTGTGGCTCACTTAACAGCCCGTGGTTTTTCCCGTGAGGGTTTCCACGTAAATATCATGTGTTGTTTATATTTCCGCACCATATTACACTTGCTTTATTTTATTGACTATTAGGGGTATTTTCGTAATATTGACCTTAAACGAAAATTGGGTAAAATCTATTAAAATCTATTCAACACCCCCTCCCCCTCTAGATTAATATTCTACACACCGTGAGAACTTTCAACTGTGTTTACTAACTTTCTTAGAATTAGAGATGTAATCAAATTTATACAAAATTGATTACAAACAATACCCTTGGGTACAATATATATATATGAGATGTATGACTGTAACTAATAAAAACAATTTATATTTAAAGAAAAAACAATAGAAATCCAAAGTAAAAGCAATATGAATTCATGTCAATTCAAATTTTTTATTTTATTTTAATTAACAATTCACACACACATATAATGTAAAAATCAACCACGAAGTATATAAATAATAAATGTTGTGAATCAAAGAATAATAGATGAAGAACATATCAACTAATAAATAATAAAGTAAAGAGAGTGAGAGACATGAAAGAGAGAGACGACAGAGAGATTAGAGGAAGAATAAGACCAGATATATTAGTGTATCAAAAGTGTATTAGCTTTATTAACAATACAAAGGCCATATGTATAGGCAAACAAACAAGGGGTGCTTATTGTAATTTTCTATCTAATATTGTCACCTATTTTACTTAGGGATGAAGTATGTGGAGACAAGCTTCCACATGGGTGGGTGATACCCAAGAAACTAAGATAGTGGAAGATGGTGGAAAGCCATCGTTTATAACACTTCCTCTTGGATTTCCATCACTTGTATTTTAATTTGTTAGGGAAAAACCCAATGGGATAAAAACCTCAGTAACAATATATACAATTATCTTCTGGATCTTGTGGTGTTGGACGTTTTCAAAATTGTCTCGTTAAAAACCTTGTCAGGAAAACCCAGTGGGACAAAACCTGATCAAAGGGAAAAAGAGTACAGTTCACACATGTCCGTTTAGAACTTTGCTTCTCTTTATTGTCTCATTATAAACCGTGTCAAGAAAACTTAGTGGGACAAAACCTAATCAAAGGAAAAAAGAGTACAATGCAAATATGTCCATCGTTAATGTTTTCTTCAAAACTTTTTTCACATTTATACTTTTCTAGGAAAAACCTAGTGGGATAAAAACCACAGCAATGATATCCATTGATCTGTCAGATCAAAATAATATTTATGATTATTTTCTGGATCAATGTAACATATATACTATAATTAGCAAGATCAAAGTAATATTTACAATGATCTTTTTGATCAAGACAACATATATATGATGATCAACTAGATTAATGTAATATTTATGATAATCTTTATGGATCAACAAATTTTTGGGTGTGATTAGAAAATTGACTCATTAAAGCCTTTATCAGAAAAACCCAATGGGACAAAAACCTGATTGAAAGGAAAAAGAGTACAATGCACATATGCCACAAATAACTAATATATTTGATATGTTCCCCCTGATAAAAATTCTTTTAAAACAATCTTCTAGATTGCTAAACTTGGGTATACAGATGTTTATTTCATGAAATGAAATAACATCATAAATGATTGGAGGGAGTATAAGCAAAGACTTGCTTTATGGAGTAATGTAAATATGGAATATTTTTATAATCTTTTCAACATATTCTGATTGATGGACAAACATTTCATTTGATCTATGCTCGACCTTCAGGTCAAGACAATATTTCCTTTCCTATATCTTTCATTTTAAAACTCATTTATGAAAAATTCAGGAGTTTTCAAGAGCTCTCTAAGAACTCCAGTTAAATTCATATCATCAACATATGTTGTGAATATAGCAAATCCGGATTCTTATTTCTTTATGAAGACATATGGGTATATAATATAATTATTATATCCTTATCTTATCGGATATTAACTAGATGGTTATACCATATCCGTTCATATTGTTTTTAATCCATACAAGGATTTTTGTATGTTCATCAAATACAGATTACAAGATCTCGATTTACATGCTTCTAGCATTTTAAATCCTTCTGAGATTATAAATATCTGCATTGAGTGAACCATATTGATTAATGATTATTACGTCTAGAGGATGTATTTCAAGCCTTGTAAAGGTAGCCAAATTTATCAAAAATTCGAAACGTCATTGTATTCATCGCTATTAAATACCAAGTTTCTGTACGAAAATTTGTACTACGAATTGTGCTTCATATCTCACAATCTCGTTTTTCTCATTACGTTTCCATATAAAGACCCATTAGTATCCAACTAGTTTGACATCTACAGGTGTCTGGAGTACTATTGGTCTAAATACTTTATGTTTGGCATATGAAGTCAATTCTTCTTGAATTGCTTCTTTTCACTTAGGCCAATCATGCCTTTTGTACACAATCATCGTTATTATGAATATCATAATTATCATTTATAATTTCAGTAGCGCTACTGTATATAAAAATACATCATCAATGGTTGTTTCTTTATAATTCCATATTGCTCTCATATGATTTATAGAAATTTTCTCAATTTCAATATACTTGAATCTCTATTGAGATTTATTCCATTTCAATGGATTTAGTCATTTCATAGACTTGTATAGAAATTCGACAATTGCAATATACTTGAATCTCAGTTGAGATTTCTTCTCATTTTCAATGGATTTAATCATTTCATAGACTCGTGTCTCTTTAGATATATCAGACTCTTATTGAGTTGATTTACAGAAAGTGGATTTATTTATAACTTGAGTTTTGTTTACATTATGATCCTGATAATAATACCTTTCAAAGGTTCATAAGCTTATGATATACATCAGATGATTTATTTGTTGCATTTTACTCAGATCGTTCTTCATAAACAATCACCCGACCAGGGTTTACAAGATGGCAACTTATAAAATCTCGTTATCTTTAATATATCAGGTAACAGATTAATAATTATATGATGATCAACTATCTTTCATATTTGAGTGATACGAAGATTGAAATGAGACACATTTATATATAGAGAGAACCGAACTAGTATCTTTATTTATATAAGAGTAACTTTTCATTTACTCTTTTCTTCTGGAGAAACTTTCCATTTCAGAATTAATCAATATAATAATATACAAATTGTGTGTAGAAATATAAACTATCAAAATTTTAAATGATCTAATTGGAAGATTAATCAAAATCAATATTAATCTCATAATGATATAGAAATCTTATCTTAGATCATACCAGAGATGAAAAAAAAGGAGATATACTACCCAATCAAATATCTTAAAAACGTGAGCAAGTTAATGACCAATTACAAGTTGTAATGGTAAATAATGATGATAAGTAGTGATCATAGATGAATGTATCAACATGTAATATAGAACGTCCCGTATAGAAATTGGTAACTAAATCGAAATAATAAAGTTCTTGTAATTACCTGAAGATGTTTGATAATTGATTCCGATGATCCATTCTGATTATCAGTACATGCAAAAATTGGATTTTGAACATCGATCTCAACTGGAGACTTTTGATAATACATAAACATGTGATCATCTCATAGATGCATCAATTAGAACCATACAATAATGAAAGGGTTCTTTTGGTGGATGAATATGTCCCATATATCCCCTTGAATAATGGGGATTCAAAACCAACTTTAGAATAAGATGATTTATTTAGTGGATGCATATATCCACATACACCTCCTTTTTGATTAGTGATATAATCCAGATGATAAATCACACAGCTTTTCTACAATGAGTTTCTGGCCTGAATCATGCACAGATATTCAACACTCTTTATTATTCATAGTCTTAATATGAAATTGATAAAGATATATGCCTTTGATCTAAACGGATTTATTTATGTTATGCTTGAATGATATAAAGTATCATTGATACACAATTTTAGTATTGTTTGATAGAAATATCGTGACTCTTCCAAAGCTTTCTATTAGATCCGTTAGACCTGATACATAAATAACATTTGCTTTCAACAAAGTCAAATTCATAAAATATTTGACTCCGCAGAAATGTATGAGTCGTTGCACTATCGACTAGACATATTTTCCCTTTTGGAAATTTTATGGACATTATTTGTAATGTCATTTTATATCCCATCTGAAATGATAATAATTCCCCCTCCTTTTGATATATGTATATAAATTACAAAACTGCCCCTGATTTTACAAAATTACAAAAAAGGCCCTCAAGTTTTTTTTATTAATTATAAATCGCCCCAAAAACTCTTTGAAAATTGCAAACTGACCAATAAGTTTTGGTAATTAGAAATTGACCCAAAATTTTGTCAAAATCACAAATACGAGTTGCAAATGAGATGAAATGAAGTAACAAATAATTAAATGAAATATGAGTGAGATGAGAGCTGGTAGAAGTATCAGTAATAAAATAAAGAAGAGAAAATGAGAGAGTGAGACAAGGGACTTTTATTGATTTAAGAGAGATCACAACAATTTGCATCAGGATTACAAACAAATCCATCCATATATATAGGCAATAAAGAGAAGGTAGTGTTGTAATTTTCCACCGATAGTGTTGTAATTTTCCACCGAATTTACTTGAGTATTAAGCAAAATCAAACCAAGCTCCCACGTGGGTGATGATCATGACAAAAGCAAGGGTTCAAGTAGAGAGTACTTTGGCACTTTGGCGGTGGAACAAGTCAACAAAGGAGAGGTGGTGGAAAGCCATTTTATTTATAACACTCCCCCTTTTCTCAAATGAATGATACGTTAGGATCTTAAATCCCTTTTATGATACTCACATCATTCTGTTGGATGTGTAGATTATTCTCTGAATATTGCTCTTCATGAGCATCAAGCATGTATGAAATGAATAAAATATTATTTTCAATTTCATTGCACGTTAGGATCTTAAATCCTTTTTTACGATACTCATGAAATCTTCTATTCGATCTTTTAAACTTCTGATTCTAATAAACTTTGATATTAAAAGTTTTAATATCACAATTTAAATTAAATTCAGAGCTTCAAGTCTGATTAGAACTTTATGTTCAAATTCAATACTTTGTATTCAAAATTAGAACTTCAGGTTCTACATTGAATTTGAATTTTTGGAACTTTAGGTTTCGAGTATGGTATTCATGTATATAACAATGAATCCAAAATTTCAGGTTCTTACTGAAATTTAAAATTTAGAACTTCAGATTCTGATCGGTTTGTAAAACCGCGCCAACTTAAATATTATAATGATAAATCCAGAAACTTCAAATTCTAGTTAGTTGGTCTAGCTGAGCTTAGTTTAAATTGCACAATAATAAATCAAATGCAAATAAATCAAGAAACTTTGGGTTCTAAATGATTTGCGTAGTTAGGCTCAATACATAATTAATACAAATCCAGAAACTTCAGGTTCTGGTCAGTTGGCATACTCAGGCACATAAATTGCATAAAATTAAATAAATGCATAAAAGTAAATAAAATGCATAATAATAAATAAATGCGAGAAAGTAAATCCAGAACTACAGGTTCTGGTTTAGAAGCTTCAGGTTCTGATAGGAGTAAATAAATCCAGAGGCTTCAGGTTCTGAAAATAAATCTAGAAGCTTTAGGTTCTAGTGATAATAAATCCAGAAGCTTTAGGTTTTGGTAATAAATAAGTAAATCTAGAAACTTCAGGTTCTATTAATAAATCTAGAAGCTTCATGTTCTGGTAATAATTAAATGGATCTAGAAACTTCAGGTTATAGTATTAATAAATCCAGAAGCTTCATGTTCTGGTAATAATTAAATAGATCTAGAAACTTTAGGTTCTAGTATTAATAAATCCAGAATTTCTAGTTAAAATTCATAACTTCAAGTTCTGACTGGATTGAAATTTAGAACTTCCAGTTCTGATTGGATTGAAATTCTTAATTTTTTTTTCTAGAGCTTCTAGTTCTTATATTATTTTTTACAATCTTTAGGTTGCAAAGCTCATATATTAATTTTACAATCTCTAGGTTGCAATAAAATATTGAGTTGTAAGTAAATCACTCTTCAGGAGTTCTCTTTACTTACTAACAATCGTGCTGATAACGTGTTGTGAATCAAAGAATAATAGATGAAGAACATGAAGAACATATGAACTAATAAATAATAAAGTAAAGAGAGTGAGAGACATGAAAGAGAGAGATGAGAGAGAGATTAGAGGAAGAATAAGACCAGATATATTAGCGTATCAAAAGTGTATCAGCTGTATTAACAATACAAAGGCCATATATATAGGCAAAACAACAAGCGGTGCTTATTGAAATTTTCTATCTAATATTGCCACCTATTTTACTTAGGGATAAAGTAAGTGAAGACAAGCTTCCACATGGGTGGGTTATACCCAAGAAACTAAGATAGTGGAAGATTGTGGAAAGCCACCGTTTATAACAATATATATATATATATATATATATATATATATATCAATAGTTATTTATATATTTATATATGTATATATAGTTATTTATTTAGATATAGTTATTTAAAAAAATAATAAGTGGAGATATTTTAGTAAAACATATGAATTCCCTTTTCAATCAGGAAAGGGAACTAGATTCCTAGGGTGAGTGAGGGGAATCAAGTTCCTTTTCAATCAGGAACTTAATTCCTGATATATATGTAGGGTCCACAGAACTTAATTCCCAATAAAATTAGAAAACACATGAATTCAAAAATCAAGAACTTAATTCCTTTTCCAAGGTAGGATTTTTGATTAGTAAACACGTCGAAAATGGTTGCATAGAATTGGACTGATTAAAATAATTATTTAAATTAAATTTTGAAAAAAATTAAAATATTTAAATTGTCAATTTAAAAACAATTAAAATATTTAAATTGTTTATTTAAAAACAATTTAAATATTTCAAACCGATTTTAAACAAAATCATATTTATTTTATTTGTTAAAATTGAAAATATTATTTTTAAAATGTTTAAAATAAAATATTTGATTAATTATTAAAACATATTTATATTTTAATCACATAAAAATTAAAATAAATTGAAAGATAAAAAAAAGAAAAAATATATATAAAGTAATGGGACTAATTAGTCCTACCAATGTGAGATAAGTTGCTTGCATGTGATTAAATAATCACATACCATGTAAGCAACAAACATGAGATAGGACTGAAATCTATATAGCACGGATACAGATACAGGTATGGGATACATATACGGCACAATACGGGGATACGGTTGTTATTGGTAAAATCTGATAAACTAACAAGTCAACATTTTTACTGGAAAAAGCAGTGATCAGATACGCCACGTTACCAAAGTTAGCTAGAAAAGACCAACTCAAGTTGACCAATAGTTGATCTTAAGCCTCGACGAGATTGAAAATATATATTATGTGTGTGTCTAAAACAACCTAGATGGGGGTGAATGGGTTGTTAATCGATTATTACCAATTTTTTCGATTAGTCAAAAATAATCACAATTAACCCAATTCAACAAACAATAAAAATCATGTGTAAAGTGCGGAAATTAAAGATCACTTGATTTTTACGTGGAAACCTTCAACAATGAAAAACCATGGGCTGATATGTGCGTCACACACGGTCCTCGAATCCACTACTTATAATGATGTTTACAACCTAGGTTGACCTCAACCATTCTCAATTATTAACCCACCACTACTACCCGCATGCCTTTAATAGTGAACCTAGACCAACCCTAGACAACCTCTATATGAAGAGAAGGTTATACCCTCAAGTGATCTCCACGATCCACTACTCTTGGCGTGAGCACCTTCTAATCTACCCGTAGGCCTTTATAGAGGAGCTAATACAATGCTTGTGCAACTTCACCTAGAAGCCACAAGACTTTGACTTATTGAAGAGAATTAAAAGTCTAAGTGAATATGGCAATAATGATGCACAAATGCATATAGTGCTAGACTAAAAACTAGATGCTTAACTAGATGTAGATAATGCAATTTAACATCCTAGTTATCAAACAAGCCTATATGTACATACATGGGGACTCAATTAGATGCAAAGAGATTTTAGCAACCTAATTGTCAACAAACAACACATAAACATTCAAAAGCTTAACTAGTTGGTTAAAAAACAATCTATCAACCTAGTCATCAATAAATCACACAAGAATGTTTATGACATAGATTTTTAGGCAAAAATGACCTAATCAATTAAGCTATCAAAATACAAACCCAATCATGTCATAAGTTCACAAAATATGCAATAAGAGTAAAGATTTGCTAAACTAAGCAATCAAAGACATGTCTTGACTAAGATAGAACAATAAATGAAGATGTGGTGTTTGTTCTACTTACCAAGCTAAGAAACCAAGAAGACCCATGAAGATTGATGCATGAAAGATGTTAGATGTTAGATGCACATGGGTTTGGGTTTGAAGAGTTAAAGAAGCTTTCTTTCTCTAGGAAACTCTTAATCTCTCTCTAGGGTTGTGTATCATTTGTTCCCTTGAATACAAATGAGAGAAAGAGATATATTTATAGTGCTTAGATGATAGCCCTATAAATTTCATGAATTTTGCTCCAAAAATGAGCTAAATCGGACTCCAAATGGGTGAGATATGGCCAAATTACAAAACAGGGGCGGAGCATTACGCAACTCGTCATGCGCCACATAAACGCAACATCTCTGGACCAAAAGCGCTAGTCGAGCAGTGCCACACCAGCACATAGGCGCGACAGCACAACAGCTCGAGATTCGAGCACTCCAACATGACCAAACGACATCAAAATTTATCGTATAATATACCGTTGGAAAGGTATGGATGTCTACTTTCTACTCCTTTTTATAGAATGAAGTTTTGATGTCTGTAGAAAAGGTTATGGTCATTTGACTGACCGAAGGTCAAAAACAGACAACAACAGAGTTGCCATGTTTTGGTGGTCACTTTGGAGATTTCAAAAACAATCCAAATGGTCATGACATATTACGAATAATATACCGTTGGAAATGTATGGGTGTCTAGTTTGTACATAAATTTTCAAAACTCATTTTGAATCTTTGTATAAAAAGTTATGATCACAAGACCAAACAAAGGTTAGTTTTGAAAATTATTTAAATCATTGAAATCCAATCTTTTGAAACTAGACACTTTACTCCAAACAACCAAACCAAAACTAACACTTATCCAAGAGAAGAATAGAACCTTCTCAAATGGTCAACCATCGTGCTAAGATATGCACACCATCGTGCAAGCACGGATGTTTTCAATCACACAAATGGAAACGAATTATATCACAAAACCACACTTAGATCCAACAATGAAGTGTAAGCGTGATTGTGAAAAGGATGCATATATATAAGCAATTAGAACACAAATGCAAGATGAAGAAAGAATGAATGTAGTGTGTGTGTGCAATTAAATCTCTTCAAGAGGCAAGTCAAGTGATTACCTATCGCTCTTGCTCTTGAAGTCATGTTGGGAAGACCGGAAGCTTGCCAAACACAATAACCTAAGCTACTTATTACATACCAATCCCAATGTGGTTTGTCATGAAATAAGCCAATAAAAAATGAGGAACTTACAAAGATCCAGTCAGGTTTATTCGATCAATCGGGTAAAGACAACCCGACCAAGTACATCGGATCGATCAGGTAGAGAATGTTAGGATTATGCTCAATAGCAAGAGTATAATATTGTAATTAACAATCTTTTTCATATTAATAAAGTGATTTCTGGTTTAACAAATCGTATAGCATTTATAGTTTAATATTATAATTGTCAAAGTAAATAATCATAAGGTCTAAAGACTATGAGAAAAGAAGAATTGTTCGTACATCTGGATATGTATGTGGTAGACACAATTCTTTAGTTAGTTTTGAATAATGTTCACAACTTAAGTTAAAGGTTGGACACCTTTATCTTGTTAAAGTTGTAGAATTCTTTTACTAGCATTTGAGTGGGATCAAATGAGATATAATGAGTCTAAAATCATCGGAGTGTCTTCGAGTAAAAGAATCTAGTGCACTGGGTCCATTGAACTGGATCACAATGAAATACTTTATCTATAACCGTCAGTAGATAAAAGTCTTTTCATTATCAGGACAATCGGAGAGTCTATCTTAATCCTGAGATAAGTGATGGACTTATGGTTGCAAGTGATATAATTTAAGTTATCAATGAGTACGATTATATCGCATAGTCTATCCTCGATAGTTTGGTGATATTCATTTGTTAATCGATAGAGGACTTCATTTATAGATATGGACATCGTGGCTCCATTTATTAAATGAGAGTATAATATCATCATATGGATATTTTGAGGTAATTGGATATTAAATCTCAACATTGAGTTTTCGATAGTGTCTATTGAAAACATGGCTTCTGGACAAGTCAAAATATCCAAGTTCAAAACGTGGTCATATGAGTAAATATGGTAACTTGGAGAGTTATAGGCGGTCTATGAACTCTTGGCGATTATTGATATTAATCACGAGGATACACTATCTCCAACATGATTGTCTAGGGTATGAATGAGGAACATCTTCCTTTTCTGTCTTTATTTAAGAGTTCAATTTTAGCTCTTTAGTGGAATGAGTTAAAATTAATGGATCGGACCTAAGTGAATCATTTGTTGATTGTGATTAGGTTATGTCTATTGAAGCTTAAATTTAGATAGCCCGCCAAGATCCCCAATCCACACGGACTTGCATGGATCACTTGATATATTCTACCGGACCAATTTATGGGTCCATCTAGAATTGCATTTAATATGTTAAGAATATAATTTGCACATTATTTATTTAATGAGCTGCTCAATTATATTAATATATTAATGAAAGACATGTGGGCTTGTTTCTTTTAGTAAGAATGGGTCTGGTTCACATGTGGGCTTTTTATTTAAAGTCCAATGGATTAAATGAAATAAGAAATAATATAAGGCCCAATTTTAGACAAGTGGGGCGGCAAGGTTAATATTTTAGCCTATATATTATTTTGTTTCATTGTTTAATTATATAAGAATTAATTAATTTATTAATTAATTGTTTGATTAAGAAACAAATCTTTTTCTGTACAGGAAATATATTTCCTAGAGTTATACTATTGTAAGTAGTATACTAAAAATAAAAGACTTGTTTGATAAGAAAATAAATAATTAATTTTATTTATTTAATCAAATAAGAAGTCTTTTAATTTAGTCAATTAAAAAGAATAAAATATCTATGAGTTAGATTAGGGTTTGAAGTCTATTCTTTGATGGAAATTAGGGTGCAACACAAGCCTATTTTGCCAAGTGATTTGCGGCAACCCTAGTTGGTTTTAGAGAAGGATTTTCAGCAACCCTAAAAGTGAAGAGGAAAGAAATTAGGCCACCTATATAATGCTTGCTATAGGGTTCGGCCACCTGAGAGTTTTAATAGAGACAATTTTCTTCTTCTTCTCAATTCATAGAAAGTATTTTTATTCTATTAAAAACATAAAAGAGTGAATAGATTATTCTTTGATGGTACACTAATTGCTTGTTCATCAATAAGCTTGTGTGTACAACATCGATTTAGGTTCACGCGAGTTTCGATCATTAGATTGAGAACTCAAAAGTGACCGGAATAATCTTAGTCTTCTTTTGATTGTTTTGTGACTAACAAAAGAAAAAGAAAAGTTTGTTTGTCCATTCTCAGGTTTGCAATTCAAAGAAAAGGGAGACCACGCTCCTAGGTGATTCACGTTCGTGCTAGGATTGAAGATCTTGCGGATTACCATCGACGTAAGTCAATCGGATCACGCGACAAAAGGTATTCTTCTTTTGTTGATTATATGTATGCTTAATTAATTAAAGGGTTAAGGTTCATAAAAAGGAAATTTTTTTAAAACTACTAAATCTATTTTTTAGTCTCGCTCCCGCTGCGTGTACTACGGTATTTTTCCCTACAATTGGTATCAGAGCCTGGTTGAACCCTTTTATTAATTAACGTATATATACGTGGATCTATTTCTTTTTATTGTGATTATGCATGTTTAGAAAGAGATGGCACTCTAGGTATTCGCATATATAATTACATGTGATGTATGGATTTATATATGTTTTATGTGGATTGTTGTTGCTCGATTTTGGTCCTAGATTTTCAATGTAATTTTTGTTTCGGAATTGTAACAAGAAGGGTGGTCTATTATCGCCATAATTCCTTTTTGGTAGTTGCTAGGTTTTTATTTTATTTTTTTAAATATAAGTGCAGTATTTTTTTTTATCACTGCTGCAGTTTTTTATTTAATTTTTGTGTGCAGTTTTTTTTTATTTTGTAAAAGTACTGCAGTGAATAAAAAAAAAAAAATTAATACTGCAGTATTTTATTATTTATACTGCTGTAATGTATTCGGGTATTGAAGATTTGAAGACACAAAGAAAAAGGAAGCAACCGGAACCAAGAACGAGCACGTGCGCACCCTAGGAGTGGATTGGGCTGCGCATGGCAAGCCCAAAACTTGGTGGGCTGCGCACGGCAGCCCTGGGAGGCTTCATGGGCTATGCACAACAGCCCCTTTGTGGGGCTGTGGGGTGTGTCGCCCATGGGAGGAGGCCGAAGGATGAGCGTATGGTTGATGGGCCACTTGAAGATCTTGTATTCCTAAACAATTGTAATTTACTTGTTTTTCTAGGATGGGCCAAAATTGTTGCTATTTAATTTTTGCTTAAATATTACAATATTTGTTATTGTATGATAACATGACATATAGAATAGGAGTGCCACTCATATATCTCTTTTGGTATGAACATGCATCGAATGATTTAGGTATCTAAATTGGCATCTAGATAACTTGGTAAATCATTCTATGGGATTTAATCACACGCCTTAAATAATTGAGTGGGAGAAGGTGTTTTTGTAACACCTATGGCCTCCAAGGTTAGTTGAGCTTTATTATTTATTGGTAATCCCCCCAAGGGGCGTCCATGAATGGAATTTAGTAATATACTTCCTTACAAGGATAGACTAGACAATGGACTCAAACGAGATCTACTCCCTAAGGAGGGATTTTCGTGAGAGAAAATTGAGGGTCGATATCTTGGTAACACACTCAATGTAATTTTATTGATATCCTCCCAAGAGTTCTTGTCAATAAAATTGTTAGGCCAAAATTGAAAACGCTGGTTGTTATGTTAACAATTAGGTGGGACCTAGTCTAACTAGTAAATGGTGCGAACTCCCAAAGGAGGCGTAACATTTATGGGTGTTGGATCACTGTTGAATTTTATGATTGAGTTATTTATTTAATTCAAGATAAATATTTAAAAGTGCTTTATCATGATTATTTACTTATATATGTTTTGTTTTATTCAGAAATCATGACCCCATCACTTATGAACATTCTGAAAGATAACACTTTAACTGGAGATAATTATGTCACATGGAAAAGGAAAATTGGGTTGTTGCTGCAAAGTGAAAAACATGAGTTTGTTCTAACTACTCCTAAACCACCTGCTCCTAATAATGAATCTAGCATAATGTATAGAGATGAGTATGAGCAGTGGAAGACTTCAGATGATATGGCCAAATGTTATATTATGGCCACTATCTCCGACGTGTTGCAACAGCAGCATGAAGGAATGGAGTCCGCTGCTGATATAATGATGTCTCTAGAGGAGATGTTTGCTATGAAGTCCAGGACGACTAAGAGAGAGGCAGTGACTGCTTTTATGAATCTTAGAATGAAACCTAGACAGGCTGTGAAGGATCACATGATGAAAGTCATAGCACATCTCAACATTGCTGAACTGCATGGTGCTGAGATAGATGGTGAGACAAAAATTGATATGGTTGTCAATTCATTGTCAGATTCCTTTGATCAGTTCAAATTGGACTACACTTTGAACAAAAAGGAATACACCTTACAAGGCCTGATGCAAGATGTTCAAAGTGCTGAAAAGATCCTTGTGAGAGGCAAAGGTCAAGAGATTCATATGGTTGGTAAAGTTGCTACTGTTAAGGCCCGTCAAAAGGTCAAGAAACAACAGAAGAAAAAGCAACTTGGGCCTATCAAGAAGGAGACCAAGAAAGTAACCAAGATCAAAGGGAAATGCTTCCTTTGTGGTGAAAAGGGACATTGGAAAAGAAATTGCCCAAAGTCCCAGAATAAGAAGGAAGAAGGTAATGTGAATTATCTTGAAACATGTTTTTTGGCTGATTCTACAGATTCTTGGATCATAGACTCAGGAGCCACTAATCATGTTTGTTATTCCTTGCAGGGGTTCCAAGAAAGGAGAAGGCTGAGTAAGAATGAAATCAATTTGTGCTTGGGCAACGGAATGTTAGTGTCTGCAAGTGCAGTGGGAGATATTAGAGTTTATTTGGATTCTAGAAGGCATTTAGATTTGATAGACGTTTATTATGTACCTCAATTCAAGAGGAATTTAATTTCAGTTTCTTGTTTGAATAAATTTGGATATTCGGTTACTTTTAATAAAGTTTTTATTATTAGTAAGAATGACAAAATTATTTGCCAAGGTACATTGAAAAACGGTCTATACTTTTTGCATAGAAATATCTCTCACTCGTTAGACACAGAATTAATGGAACCTGATCATAAAAGAGTAAAATTATCAATATATGAAACCTACCTTTGGCATTTATGCTTAGGTCATATTAACCTTAATAGGATTAAAAGATTGGTAAGTGACGGACCTTTAAGTGACTTAAAGGTTGATGATCTACCAACTTGTGAATCTTGTTTGGAAGGTAAAATGACCAAAATGACGTTTTCTGCCAAAGGTGCAAGAGCCACTGAATGTTTAGGATTGATACACACTGATGTATGTGGACCTATGAGCATTCAAGCTAGAGGTGGATATGAGTACTTCATCACCTTCACGGATGATTACTCGAGATTTGGTTATGTGTATCTCATGCGACATAAGTTGGATGCTTTTGACATGTTCAAAGCATTCAAAGCTGAAGTGGAAAATCAGCTTGAGAAACACATAAAAATCTTGAGATTTGATCGTGGTGGAGAATATCTATTTGGTGAGTTTCAGCAATATCTTATTGATAATGGGATAGTTTCTCAGTTTTCTGCACCAGGTACACCTCAACAGAATGGGGTAGCAGAAAGGAGAAATAGAACTCTTTTTGGATATGATTAGGTCTATGTTGAGTTATTCAACACTTCCTATTTCTTTTTTGGGATATGCTTTACAAACTGCTATATACATTCTAAACGATGTACCATCTAGGTCTGTTCCTAAAACACCGCATGAGTTGTGGACTGGGCGCAAGCCTAGTTTACAACACTTAAGGATATTTGGTTGTCCTGCGCATGTGTTAAAAGGAAAGACAGAAAAGATGGAGTCCCGTTCAGAAACATGTATATTTGTAGGGTATCCAAAAGAAACTAAAGGATATTATTTCTCTAGTCCTTCAGATCTTAAAGTATTTGTTTCGACAAATGCTAAATTTCTGGAAAAAGACTATATGAATGATTTTGTGCCTTGAAGTAGAATTGTCCTGAATGAGATGTCAGGAGATACAATTCCACGAGAGGTTACACAACCTAACCCAATTGTAAGTTCTGATCCAACACAAGATCAACAACCTACCATTCCTCGTCGTAGTGGGAGGGTAAGAACACAACCCGAAAGATACATCGGTCTGGGAGAATCAGTGGAGAATCTCTCGGACGACGATGATCCCTACACGTACAAGGAAGCTATGGAGGATGTTGATAGTCGCCATTGGCAAAAGGAAATGCAATCCGAGATTGAATCTATGTTCGATAACAAAGTCTGGTCCCTTATAGACTTGCCTAAAGTGATAAAACTCATTGGGTGCAAGTGGGTATACAAGAGGAAAAGAGGTATGGATGGAAAGGTGGAAACCTTTAAAGCTAGATTGGTAGCTAAAGGGTATACACAGAAAGAAGGTATCGATTACAAGGAAACCTTCTCTCCTGTGGCCATGCTTAAATCCATTAGGATACTCTTATCCATTGCAGCATCTTTAGATTTAGAGATTTGGCAAATGGACGTCAAGACAGCTTTCCTTAATGGAAGTCTTGACGAAAGCATCTACATGATGCAACCAGAGGGATTCATTGAAAAGGGCCAAATGGAAAAGGTATGCAACTTGCAGAAATCCATATATGGATTAAAGCAAGCATCTAGATCCTGGAACATAAGGTTCGATCAAGCTGTCAAAGGTTTTGGATTTATTCAGAATCCTGACGAACCTTGTGTATACAAAAGGATTAAAGGCGACAAGTTGGTTTTCCTGATTCTTTACGTTGATGATATACTACTCTTTGGAAATGATGTAGGTGTATTGACATCAGTAAAAGAATGATTAGCAAAACAATTTGATATGAAGGACTTAGGAGAAGCAAGTTTTATTCTAGGTATCCAAGTAATAAGGGATAGAAAGAATAGAACGATTGCATTATCCCAAGCTTCATACATAGACAAGATCTTGTCTAGGTTTTCCATGCAGGATTCCAAGAAAGGTATGTTACCTTTTAGACATGGAATCAAGTTTTCTAAGGAACAAGTTCCTAAGAATGAGCATGAAGAGCAATTCATGAGTAGAGTTCCATATGCCTCGGCAGTTGGAAGTCTCATGTATGCAATGCTCTGTACTAGACCAGATATTTGTTTTGCTGTTGGCATAGTTAGCAGGTTTCAATCGAAACCTGGTCCTGATCACTGGACGGCAGTCAAGCATATTTTCAAGTATCTCAAGAGAACGAGAGATAATATGCTTGTATACTCTGGAGGGGATTTGATTCCCGTTGGGTATACAGATTCTGATTTCCAATCAGATTCTGATTCCAGAAAATCTACATCAGGGGCTGTGTTTACTATTGGAGGAGGAGCAGTAATATGGAGGAGTATCAAGCAATCTTGTATTGCTGATTCCACCATGGAAGCTGAGTATGTTGCTGCATGCGAGGCTGCCAAAGAGGCTGTTTGGCTCCGCCAATTCTTGATTGACTTGGAAGTGGTTCCTAGTGCGAATAAGCAGATCACTATCTACTGTGACAACAGTAGAGCAGTGGCTAATTTGAAAGAACCAAGAAGTCACAAGAGAGGTAAACACATTGAAAGAAAGTATCATCTTTTAAGGGAGATTGTTCAAAGAGGTGACGTGACGATTACCAAAATTGCGTCAGCAGAAAATCTAGTGGATCCCTTCACAAAGGCTCTACTTCAGAAGAGTTTCGATGGGCATCTAGAGAACATGGGCATGAGAGATATGACACATTTGCTATAGCGCAAGTGGGAGATTGTTAGGATTATGCTCAATAGCAAGAGTGTAATATTGTAATTAACAATCTTTTTCATATTAATAAAGTGATTTCTGGTTTAACAAATCGTATAGCATTTATAGTTTAATATTATAATTGTCAAAGTAAATAATCATAAGGTCTAAAGACTATGAGAAAAGAAGAATTGTTCGTACATCTGGATATGTATGTGGTAGACACAATTCTTTAGTTAGTCTTGAATAATGTTCACAACTTAAGTTAAAGGTTGGGCACCTTTATCTTGTTAAAGTTGTAGAATTCTTTTACTAGCATTTGAGTGGGATCAAATGAGATATGATGAGTCTAAAATCATCTGAGTGTCTTCGAGTAAAAGAATCTAGTGCACTGGGTGCATTGAACTGGATCACAATGAAATACTTTATCTATAACCGTCAGTAGATAAAAGTCTTTTCATTATCAGGACAATCGGAGAGTCTATCTTAATCCTGAGATAAGTGATGGACTTATGGTTGCAAGTGATATAATTTGAGTTATCAATGAGTACAATTATATCGCATAGTCTATCCTCGATATTTTGGTGATATTAATTTGTTAATCGATAGAGGACTTCATTTATAGATATGGACATCGTGGCTCCATTTATTAAATGAGAGTATAATATCATCATATGGATGTTTTGAGGTAATTGGATATTAAATCTCAACGTTGAGTTTTCGATAGTGTCTATTGAAAACATGGCTTCTGGACAAGTCAAAATATCCAAGTTCAAAACGTGGTCATATGAGTAAATATGGTAACTTGGAGCCGACGATTACTGATATTAATCACGAGAATACACTATCTCCAACATGATTGTCTAGGGTATGAATGAGGAACATCTTCCTTTTCTGTCTTTATTTAAGAGTTCAATTTTAGCTCTTTAGTGGAATGAGTTAAAATTAATGGATCGGACCTAAGTGAATCATTTGTTGATTGTGATTAGGTTATGTCTATTGAAGCTTAAATTTAGATAGCCCGCCAAGATCCCCAATCCACACGGAATTGCATGGATCACTTGATATATTCTACCGGACCAATTTATGGGTCCATCTAGAATTGCATTTAATATGTTAAGAATATAATTTGCATATTATTTATTTAATGGGCTGCTCAATTATATTAATATATTAATGAAAGACATGTGGGCTTTGTTTCTTTTAATAAGAATGGGTCTGGTTCACATGTGGGCTTTTTATTTAAAGTCCAATGGATTAAATGAAATAAGAAAATAATATAAGGCCCAATTTTAGACAAGTGGGGTGGCAAGGTTAATATTTTAGCCTATATATTATTTTGTTTCATTGTTTAATTATATAAGAATTAATTAATTGTTTAATTAAGAAACAAATCTTTTTCTGTACAGAAAATATATTTCCTAGAGTTATACTATTGTAAGTAGTATACTAAAAATAAAAGACTTGTTTGATAGGAAAATAAATAATTAATTTTATTTATTTAATCAAATAAGAAGTCTTTTAATTTAGTCAATTAAAAAGAATAAAATATCTATGAGTTGGATTAGGGTTTAAAGTCTATTCTTTGATGGAAATTAGGGTGCAACACAAGCCAATTTTGGCAAGTGATTTGCGGCAACCCTAGTTGGTTTTAGAGAAGGATTTTCGGCAACCCTAAAAGTGAAGAGGAAAGAAATTAGGCCACCTATATAATGCTTGCTATAGGATTCGACCACCTGAGAGTTTTAATAGAGACAATTTTCTTCTTCTTCTCAATTCATAGAAAGTATTTTTATTCTATTAAAAACATAAAAGAGTGAATAGATTATTCTTTGATGGTACACTAATTGCTTGTTCATCAATAAGCTTGTGTGTACAACATCGATTTAGGTTCACACGAGTTTCGATCATTAGATTGAGAACTCAAAAGTGACCGGAATAATCTTAGTCTTCTTTTGATTGTTTTGTGACTAACAAAAGAAAAAGAAAAGTTTGTTTGTCCATTCTCAGGTTTGCAATTCAAAGAAAAGGGAGACCACGCTCCTAGGTGATTCACGTTCGTGCTAGGATTGAAGATCTTGCGGATTACCATCGACGTAAGTCAATCGGATCACGCGACAAAAGGTATTCTTCTTTTGTTGATTATATGTATGCTTAATTAATTAAAGGGTTAAGGTTCATAAAAAGGAAAATTTTTTTAAAACTACTAAATCTATTTTTTAATCTCGCTTCCGCTGTGTGTACTACGGTATTTTTCCCTATAGAGAAAACCCGACTAGGTTCATCAGATCGATTAGATAGAGATAACCTGATTAGGTGCAACTAGCCAATCAAGTGGATAAACCTGGTCGGGAGAGACAATTGAACAAATGAAAGACATACTTGTTAGGATTATGCTCAATAGCAAGAGTGTAATGTTGTAATTAACAATCTTTTTCATATTAATAAAGTGATTTCTGGTTTAACAAATCTTATAGCATTTATAGTTTAATATTATAATTGTCAAAGTAAATAATCATAAGGTCTAAAGACTATGAGAAAAGAAGAATTGTTCGTACATCTGGATATGTATGAGGTAGGCACGATTCTTTAGTTAGTCTTGAATAATGTTCACAACTTAAGTTAAAGGTTGGGCACCTTTATCTTATTAAAGTTGTAGAATTCTTTTGCTAGCATTTGAGTGGGATCAAATGAGATATGATGAGTCTAAAATCATCGGAGTGTCTTTGAGTAAAATAATCTAGTGTACTGGGTGCATTGAACTGGATCAAAATGAAAAGCTTTATCTAGAACCGTCAATAGATAATAGTCTTTTCATTATCAGGACAATCGGAGAGTCTATCTTAATCCTGAGATAAATGATGGACTTATGGGTGCAAGTGATATCATTTGAGTTATCAATGAGTACGATTATATAGCATAGTCTATCCTCGATAGTTTGGTGATATTCATTTGTTAATCGATAGAGGACTTCATTTATAGATATGGACATCGTGGCTCCATTTATTAAATGAGAGTATAATATCATCATTTGGATGTTTTGAGGTAATTGGATATTAAATCTCAACATTGAGTTTTCGATAGTGACTATTGAAAACATGGCTTCTGGACAAGTCAAAATATCCAAGTTCAAAACGTGGTCATATGAGTAAATATGGTAACTTGGAGAGTTATAGACGGTCTATGAACTCTTGGTGATCACTGATATTAATCACGAGGATACACTATCTCCAACATGATTGTCTAGGGTATGAATGAGGAACATCTTCTTATTCTATCTTTATTTAAGAGTTCAATTTTAGCTCTTTAGTGAAATGAGTTAAAATTAATGGATCGGACTTAAGTGAATCATTTGTTGATTGTGATTAGGTTATGTCTATTGAAGCGTAAATTTAGATAGCCCGCCAAGATCCCCAATCCACACGGACTTGCATGGATCACTTGATATATTCTACCGAACCAATTTATGGGTCCATCTAGAATTGCATTTAATATATTAAGAATATAATTTGCACATTATTTATTTAATGGGCTGATCAATTATATTAATATATTAATGAAAGGCATGTGGGCTTGTTTCTTTTAGTAAGAATGGGTCTGGTTCACATGTGGGCTTTTTAATTAAAGTCTAATGGATTAAATAAAATAAGAAAATAATATTGAGCCCATATATACTAGGTGTGGGCGGCAAGACTAATTCTTTAGTCATAAATATTATTTTATTTTATTGTTTGATTAAATGAGAATTAATTAATTTATTAATTAATTATTTAATTAAGAAACAAAATCTTTTTCTTATCAGAAAATATGTTTCCTAGAATTATACTATTGGCAGTAGTATACTAAAAGTAAAAGACTTGTTTGATAAGAAAATAAATAATTAAGTTTATTTATTTAATCAAATAAGAAGTCTTTTTATTTAGTCAATAAAAGAATAAAAATACTTATGAGTTAAATTAGGGTTAGGAGTCTAAAAAGTTGATGGGAATTATGGTTGAATTTCGGTCACCCTATATAAGTGACATGATGAAATTCGGCCAACCCTAATAGACAACCATATAGATTTCGGCAACCCTAAAGCAAAAAGAGGAAGAAATTCGGCCACCCTATATAACATACCTTATAGGATTCGGCCGCCCTAAGCTGGTTCACTGAATCAATTTTCTTCTTCTTCTAAACTCATAGACAAGTGTTTGATTATTCTGCCAAGACATAAAAGAGAGAAGAGATTATTCTTTTGATGGTACACTAATTGCTTATTCATCAATAAGCTTGTGTGTACAACATCGAATTAGGTTCACGCGAGTTTCAATCATTAGATTGAGAACTCAAAAGTGACCGAAATAATCTTTGTATTCTTTTGATTGTTTTGTGACTAACAAAAGAAAAAGAAAGTTTGTTTGTCCATTCTCAGGTTTGTAATTCAAAGAAAAGGGAGACCACGCTCCTAGGTGATTCACGTTCGTGCTAGGATTGAAGATCTTGTGGATTACCATCGACGTAAGTCAATCGGATCACGCGACAAAAGGTATTCTACTTTTGTTACTTGATATGTATAGTTAATTAATTAAAGGGTTAAGGTTCATAAAAAGGAAAAATTTTAAAACATACTAAATCTATTTTTTAGTCTCACTTCCGCTGCGTGCACTACGGTATTTTTCCCTACAATACTGGTCGAGGTTAAGTGATCGATCGGGCTGATAAGACCAAGTCGGGTTAGTTAACCGGTCGGCCAACAATACGTGGAAGATGTTGAAACTAAGACAACCACGACTCAAGTACGTAGAGAAAGAGTCTCACCTAAACAAGGAACCATGAAGCAGACTTCGATGAGGAAACAAACTTCTTTAAAGGTATTGGAACCCGAATTCAAAGGAGAATCTAATATCATTAAATACGCAGAAGATGAAAAACAAGAAAGAAGATAAAGATGAGCCCAACAAGTTAGAGTCCTACAAAACCTCATCAACTTTCCTTACGTGTACATTACATATTAGGGTTCTATGCATGTATAAATAGACCCTCAAACATCATTACAGAAGTTAAGGCAAAGAATACGTAGTAGCAAGAGTATAAGAGAGATTAAGTGTGTAATTCATCCTTACATAGTGAAATCTTCTTCTCGCTGTCTCTGGCAACCTTGGTTTTTTCCCTCTTTAGGTTTTCCACATAAAACCTCGTGTTTTGCATGCATTGTTTTTTGCTTTGTTTTACAGTTTACATTGTAAGTTCATAATAACTTGTTGGACGCGTGGTTAATTTCATATAACCTAAATGTAAGGTTCCCATTCGTTGATTGGCTCATTTCGTGGACAAACCACATGTTGGGGTTCCTTGTAAGGGTAGCTTAGGTGTTGTTGTTATTGCTCAAGCCCTTTGAAGACCTCATTTTTGATAAGCACCAAAGGTAAAACTCTATGTGCTTACTTGTCTTGAAGAGATAGTTGCACACACTCACAAATCATTCATATGGTTAAATCTTGTATGTTGTGTTTCTTCTTGTTGTGCATTAATGTTCATTAACATCTCTTCTTGCTTGTTTATTTTGATTTCATCTTGTATGACCAATGCCATGCCATGCATAGACTTAGGATTCATACATAGTGAAAGGCGCTGTACAAAGTGCTGTTGAAAGCGTTGTTCATACAGCGCCCATCAAGCGCTGTACAGACCTGATCGATTTAAATCGGTCGCTGTTGGGTCGCTGTACATGCGCTGTACAAAGCACTGTACGTATAGCGCCACTCTGTTTTCCCGAGAGAACAGAGTTGGGGCGCTGTATAGGCGCTGTACAGAAGCGCTTTACGTACAGCGCCCAAGGCAAAATCTAGCCAACTTATTCAAAATGACCACACTTTGATTTGGCCCCCTATATATATGCCATTTTGACTTTAGGTTAATAAAGAGAGTTCATATTCAGATTTCATACTTAGGATATTTTTTAAAGACAAGAAAAATTCCAAGAACTCATTTTTAATTACTCAAACACTTTTTCATGATCATCAATCATCATCTAGCTGTAGGGAAAAATAACAAAAGTAGTACACGCAGCGGAAGCGAGACTAAAAATAGATTTAGTGACTTTTAAAATTTTTCCCTTTTATGAACGTTAAACCCTTTAATCAATTAAACATATATATTATCTAACAAAAGAAGAATACCTTTTGTCGCGTGATCCGATTGACTTACGTCGATGATAATCCGCAAGATCTTCAATCCTAACACGAACGTGAATCACCTAGGAGCGTGGTCTCCCTTTTCTTTGAATTGCAAACCTGAGAATGGACAAACAAACTTTTCTTTTTCTTTTGTTAGTCACAAAACAATCAAAAGAAGACTAAGATTATTCCGGTCACTTTTGAGTTCTCAATCTAATGATCGAAACTCGCGTGAACCTAAATCGATGTTGTACACACAAGCTTATTGATGAACAAGCAATTAGTGTACCATCAAAGAATAATCTATTCACTCTTTTATGTTTTTGCCGAAATCAACACACACTAATCACTAGAGTTGGATTCTATTTTTTTTTAAGCAAAAGAAAAACTCTCAAGCCTTGCAAGTAGGGTTAGCCAAATTCAACCAACAAAATAATATATATATATTCAACATATATATTGCATAAATTCTGCACGCCTATTTTAAAGTTAACTAATGCTGCACGCCTATAACAATATATATATATATATATGTAGCGGAATAAATACTGCATGCCTTAACAAAATATATATATATCTATATAACACTAATCAATTCTGCATGCATTCTATTTATCTTGCGAATTCTGCATGCTTTTAATATATTATATATATTGCGGCTAAGTGCCATATATATCATATGTATATATCTATTATTCTTTAGAATTCAACCCTAATCCAACTCTTTAGTGTATTTGTGACTATCTCAAAGACTTCCTTATTTGATTAAATAAATAAATCTTATTATTTATTTTCTTACCAAATAAGTCTTTTACTTTTAGTATACTACTACCAATAGTATAACTCTAGGAAACATATTTCCTGATCAGAAAAAGATTTTGTTTCTTAATTAAATAATTAATTAATAAATTAATTAATTCTCATTTAATCAAACAATAAAATAAAATAATATATTAGACTAATAAATTAGCCTTGCCGCCCACATCATATATATATGGGCTAAATATTATTTTCTTATTTTATTTAATCCATTGGACTTTAAATAAAAGGCCCACATGTGAACCAGACCCATTCTTACTAAAAGAAACAAGCCCACATGCCTTTCATTAATATATTAATATAATTGAGCAGCCCATTAAATAAATAATGTGCAAATTATATTCTTAATATATTAAATGCAATTCTAGATGGACCCATAAATTGGTCCGGTAGAATATATCAAGTGATCCATGCAAGTCCGTGTGGATTGGGGATCTTGGCGGGCTATCTAAATTTAAGCTTCAATAGACACAACCTAATCACAATCAACAAATGATTCACTTAGGTCCAATCCATTAATTTTAACTCATTCCACTAAAGAGCTAAAATTGAACTCTTAAATAAAGATAGAAAAGGAAGATGTTCCTCATTCATACCCTAGACAATCATGTTGGAGATAGTGTATCCTCGTGATTAATATCAGTAATCGCCAAAAGTTCATAGACCGCCTATAACTCTCAAAGTTACCATATTTACTCATATGACCACGTTTTGAACTTGGATATTTTGACTTGTCCAGAAGCCATGTTTTCAATAGACACTATCGAAAACTCAACGTTGAGATTTAATATCCAATTACCTCAAAACATCCATATGATGATATTATACTCTAATTTATTAAATGGAGCCACGATGTCCATATCTATAAATGAAGTCCTCTATCGATTAACAAATGAATATCACCAAACTATCGAGGATAGACTATGCGATATAATCGTACTCATTGATAACTCAAATGATATTACTTGCAACCATAAGTCCATCATTTATCTCAGGATTAAGATAGACTCTCCGATTGTCCTGATAATGAAAAGACTTTTATCTACTGACGGTTATAGATAAAGTATTTCATTGTGATCCAGTTCAATGCACCCAGTGCACTAGATCCTTTTGCTCGAAGACACTCCGATGATTTTAGACTCATCATATCTCATTTGATCCCACTCAAATGCTAGCAAAAGAATTCTACAACTTTAACAAGATAAAGGTGCCCAACCTTTAACTTAAGTTGTGAACATTATTCAAGACTAACTAAAGAATTGTGTCTACCACATACATATCCAGATGTACGAACAATTCTTCTTTTCTCATAGTCTTTAGACCTTATGATTATTTACTTTGACAATTATAATATTAAACTATAAATGCTATACGATTTGTTAAACCAGAAATCACTTTATTAATATGAAAAAGATTGTTAATTACAATATTACACTCTTGCTATTGAGCATAATCCTAACAATCTCCCACTTGCGCTATAGCAAATGTGTCATATCTCTCATGCCCATGTTCTCTAGATGCCCATCGAAACTCTTCTGAGGTAGAGCCTTTGTGAAGGGATCCGCTAGATTTTCTGCTGACGCGATTTTGGTAATCGTCACGTCACCTCTTTGAACAATCTCCCTTAAAAGATGATACTTTCTTTCAATGTGTTTACCTCTCTTGTGACTTCTTGGTTCTTTCGAATTAGCCACTGCTCCACTGTTGTCACAGTAGATAGTGATCTGCTTATTCGCACTAGGAACCACTTCCAAGTCAATCAAGAATTGGCGGAGCCAAACAGCCTCTTTGGCAGCCTCGTATGCAGCAACATACTCAGCTTCCATGGTGGAATCAGCAATACACAATTGCTTGATACTCCTCCATATAACTGTTCCTCCTCCAATAGTGAACACAGCCCCTGATGTGGATTTTCTGGAGTCAGAATCTGATTGGAAATCAGAATCTGTATACCCAACGAGAATTTAATCCCCTCCAGAGTATACAAGCATATTATCTCTCGTTCTCTTGAGATATTTGAAAATATGCTTGACTGCCGTCCAGTGATCAGGACCAGGTTTTGATTGAAACCTGCTAACTATGCCAACAGCAAAACAAATATCTGGTCTAGTATAGAGCATTGCATACATGAGACTTCCAACTACCGAGGCATATGGAACTCTACTCATGAATTGCTCTTCATGCTCATTCTTAGGAACTTGTTCCTTAGAAAGCTTGATTCCATGTCTGAAAGGTAACATACCTTTCTTGGAATCCTGCATGGAAAACCTAGACAAGATCTTGTCTATGTATGAAGCTTGGGATAATGCAATCGTTCTATTCTTTCTATCCCTTATTATTTGGATACCTAGAATAAAACTTGCTTCTCCTAAGTCCTTCATATCAAATTGTTTTGCTAACCATTCTTTTACTGATGTCAATACACCTACATCGTTTCCAATGAGTAGTATATCATCAACATAAAGAATCAGGAAAACCAACTTGTCGCCTTTAATCCTTCTGTATACACAAGGTTCGTCAGGATTCTGAATAAATCCAAAACCTTTGACAGCTTGATCAAACCTTATGTTCCAGGATCTGGATGCTTACTTTAATCCATATATGGATTTCTGCAACTTGCATACCTTATCCATTTGGCTCTTTTCAATGAATCCCTCTGGTTGCATCATGTAGATGCTTTCGTCAAGACTTCCATTAAGGAAAGCTGTCTTGACGTCCATTTGCCAAATCTCTAGATCTAAAGATGCTGCAATGGATAAGAGTATCCTAATGGATTTAAGCATGGCCACAGGAGAGAAGGTTTCCTCGTAATCGATACCTTCTTTCTGTGTATACCCTTTAGCTACCAATCTAGCTTTAAAGGTTTCCACCTTTCCATCCATACCTCTTTTCCTCTTGTATACCCACTTGCACCCAATGGGTTTTATCCCTTTAGGCAAGTCTACAAGGCACCAGACTTTGTTATCGAACATAGATTCAATCTCATATTGCATTGCCTTTTGCCAATGGCGACTATCAACATCCTCCATAGCTTCCTTGTACGTATAGGGATCATCGTCGTCCGGGAGATTCTCCACTGATTCTCCCAGACCGATATATCTTTCGGGTTGTGTTCTAACCCTCCCACTACGACGAGGAATGGTAGGCTGTTGATTTTGTGTTGGATCGGAACTTACAATTGGGTTAGGTTGTGTAACCTCTCGTGGAATTGTATCTCCTGACATCTCATTCAGGACAATTCTACTTCTAGGCACAAAATCATTCATATAGTCCTTTTCCAGAAATTTAGCATTTGTCGAAACAAATGCTTTAAGATCTGAAGGACTATAGAAATAATATCCTTTAGTTTCTTTTTGATACCCTACAAATATACATGTTTCTGAGCGGGACTCCATCTTTTCTGTCTTTCCTTTTAACACATGCGCAGGACAACCAAATATCCTTAAGTGTTGTAAACTAGGCTTGCGCCCAGTCCACAACTCATGCGGTGTTTTAGGAACAGACTTAGATGGTACATCGTTTAGAATGTATATAGCAGTTTGTAAAGCATATCCCCAAAAAGAAATAGGAAGCGTTGAATAACTCAACATAGACCTAACCATATCCAAAAGAGTTCTATTTCTCCTTTCTGCTACCCCATTCTGTTGAGGTGTACCTGGTGTAGAAAACTGAGAAACTATCCCATTATCAATAAGATATTGCTGAAATTCACCAGATAGATATTCTCCACCACGATCAGATCTCAAGATTTTTATGTGTTTCTCAAGCTGATTTTCCACTTCAGCTTTGAATGCTTTGAACATGTCAAAAGCATCCGACTTATGTTGTATGAGATACACATAACCAAATCTCGAGTAATCATCTGTGAAGGTGATGAAGTACTCATATCCACCTCTAGCTTGAATGCTCATAGGTCCACATACATCAGTGTGTGTCAATCCTAAACATTCAGTGGCTCTTGCACCTTTGGCAGAGAACGTCCTTTTGGTCATTTTACCTTCCAAACAAGATTCACAAGTTGGTAGATCATCAACCTTTAAGTCACTCAAAGGTCCGTCACATACCAATCTTTTAATCCTATTAAGGTTAATATGACCTAAGCGTAAATGCCAAAGGTAGGTTTCATCTGTTGATAATTTTACTCTTTTATGATTAGGTTCCGTTAATTCTGTGTCTAACGAGTGAGAGATATTTCTATGCAAAAAGTATAGACCGTTTTCCAATGTATCTTGGCAAATAATTTTGTCATTCTTACTAATAATAAAAACTTTATTAAAAGTAACTGAATATCCAAATTTATTTAAACAAGAAACTGAAATTAAATTCCTCTTGAATTGAGGTACATAATAAACGTCTATTAAATCTAAATGCCTTCTAGAATCCAAATAAACTCTAATATCTCCCACTGCACTTGCAGACACTAACGTTTCGTTGCCCAAGCGCAAATTGATTTCATTCTTATTCAGCTTGCGGCAACAACCCAATTTTCCTTTTCCATGTGACATAATTATCTCCGGTTAAATTATTATCTTTTAAGATGTTCATTAGGGATGGGGTCATGATTTCTGAATATAACAAAATTATATGAGTAAATAATCATGATAAAGCACTTTCGAATATTTATCTTGATTTAAATAAATAACTCAATCATAAAAATTCAACGGTGATCCAACACCCATAAATGTTACGCCTCCTTTGGGAGTTCGCACCATTTACTAGTTAGACTAGGTCCGACCTAATTGTTAACATAACAACCAGCGTTTTCAATTTTAGCCTTGCAATTTTATTGACAAGAACTCTTGGGAGGATATCAATAAAATTACACTGAGTGTGTTACCAAGATATCGACCCTCAATTTTCTCTCACGAAAATCCCTCCTTGGGGAGTAGATCTCGTTTGAGTCCATTGTCTAGTCTATCCTTGTAAGGAAGTATATTGCTAAATTCCATTCATGGACGCCCCTTGGGGGGATTACCAATAAATAATAAAGCTCAACTAACCTTGGAGGCCATAGGTGTTACAAAAACACCTTCTCCCACTCAATTATTTAAGGCGTGTGATTAAATCCCATAGAATGATTTACCAAGTTATCTAGATGCCAATTTAGATACCTAAATCATTCAATGCATGTTCATACAAAAGGAGATATATGAGTGGCACTCCTATTCTATATGTCATGTTATCATACAATAACAAATATTGTAATATTTAAGCATAAATTAAATAGCAACAATTTTGGCCCATCCTAGAAAAACAAGTAAATTACAATTGTTTAGGAATACAAGATCTTCAAGTGGCCCATCAACCATACGCTCATCCTTCGGCCCAACCCCATGGGCGTGCACAACCCACAACCCCACAAAGGGGCTGCTGTGCGCAGCCCATGAAGACTCCTAGGGCTGCCGTGCGCAGCCCACCAAGCTTGGGCTTGCCATGCGCAGCCCAATCCACTCCTAGGGTGCGCACGGTGCTCGTTCTCGGTTCCGGTTGCTTCGTTTTTCTTCGTGTCTTTGAATCTTCAACACCTAAATATATTACGGCAGTATTTAAACAAATAAAATACTGCAGTACTTTTTTTTTTTTTTAATCACTGCAGTACTTTTTACAAACCAAAAACTGCACATAATAAAAATAAAAAAACTGCAGTAGTATTAAAAAAAATACTGTACCTATATAAAAAAATAATAAAACCTAGCAACTACCAAGAAGGAATTATGGCGATGATAGACCACCCTTCTTGTTACAATTCCATAACAAAAATTACATTGAAAATCTAGGACCAAAATCGAGCAACAACAATCCACATAAAACATATATAAATCCATACATCACATGTAATTATATATGCGAATACCTAGAGTGCCATCTCTTTCTAAACATGCATAATCACAATAAAAAGAAATAGATCCACGTATATATACGTTAATTAATTAAAAGGGTTCAACCTGGCTCTGATACCAATTGTAGGGAAAAATAACAAAAGTAGTACACGCAGCGGAAGCGAGACTAAAAATAGATTTAGTGACTTTTAAAATTTTTCCCTTTTATGAACGTTAAACCCTTTAATCAATTAAACATATATATTATCTAACAAAAGAAGAATACCTTTTGTCGCGTGATCCGATTGACTTACGTCGATGGTAATCCGCAAGATCTTCAATCCTAACACGAACGTGAATCACCTAGGAGCGTGGTCTCCCTTTTCTTTGAATTGCAAACCTGAGAATGGACAAACAAACTTTTCTTTTTCTTTTGTTAGTCACAAAACAATCAAAAGAAGACTAAGATTATTCCGGTCACTTTTGAGTTCTCAATCTAATGATCGAAACTCGCGTGAACCTAAATCGATGTTGTACACACAAGCTTATTGATGAACAAGCAATTAGTGTACCATCAAAGAATAATCTATTCACTACTTTTGTTATTTTTCCCTACACTAGCATCATCTTTGATCATCTAGATGTCTCTTTGCATGGATTCTTCATCATACTTTGCTTGGTAAGCTTTTCACTAATATCTTACATATTTTGTGTTTTTCTTAACAAGCAATCTCAATTTATTACTCGTATGATTTTCATATATATTTTGATACAAGATTGAGATTAGTGTGTTGTATGTTTGAGAAGTTGTATTGTGATAGCTAATTAGGTTTTGTGCTTAATCTTGATTAGCTAAACTATTTGACATGTCATTTAGTTTTAATATCTAGGATTGTTCTAATTGCATATTCATCATCTTAGATAAGCATATAGGGTTTCCCTTGCTCTATGTTGCATTTGGATATTCATATATTCACTTAGGGTGTTATTCTCTTCATTGTGAAAGTAAGTCTTGTGTGTAGCTTCCGGGATTAGGTTGCTTAAATCGCAAGCAAATTGGACTAGGTTCACTTATACCGGGATTAGGTAGGTGTGTGATTACTTCCGGGATTAGGTTGTAATCGTTTTACACATTTAGTGGATTCGAGGTTCGAGTGTGGCTTACTTACTAGCCCGTGGTTTTTCCCGTGAGGGTTTCCACGTAAAAATCAAGTGTTATTTAATTTCCGCATTTTATACTTGATTTATTGCTTTATCTAGTTAGGGGTAATTTCGTAATATTGACTTCACACCAAAAATTGGGTAATAAGTTTAAAATCTATTCACCCCCCTCTAGATAGTTTTATACACACCGTGCTATAATTTGTTTCACCAAAAATCACCGTCAACAATTGGCGCTAGAAAGAGAGGGTGTACAAAACTGTGAAAGTGTTAAAGGATCATCTCGAGAAACTTGTGAAAAGTTAACATGGCAAACAGTAGAGATAGGAGCCAATCCCTATATGTCGTTAACACCTTAGGCCCGATAAACGCCAGCGTCACCGAAGGAAGGTTACCTTCTGTGACCTCAATCATTAATGGCCAGGCCGTGACTGTAAGTTGTGCAGCAGAAAATCCAAAAGTTAAGAATGATAGGTTTTAAAAATTTTATTGTCTTTGGACCTTTTGTATACACGAATATGAGGAAGAATTTGTTTTCATACTTTTGAAGATCTCTCATTCGTTTCTTTTCGATCCTTCATCATTAAGCCTTCCGAGCTATAACCTACGATCTAGCAACTCTGCATGTGGTCATGTCATGGATTCCGGACGTACTTGAATGGAGGCTTTAGAGATGGAGAAGACAACCCCTTGTCCCCTTGCTTGAGTTTAGCCAACCTTGAGAAGAAAAAAAAAAAAAAATTTCTTTTCTTTTCTTCCTCTAAAACGCACCCCTCTCTCTATGTTAGGTTTAGGTTAGTTTCTTTTTCCTGATATATAAGACTTTTTCCTGATAAGTATATCTTATATATCGGGTTCCTAGGGTTTAGTTAACTAAGTCAAAATAGAATTATAAATCCTTTTTTTTTATTTTATTTTTATTTTTTTAATTTGGTCACCATTATGATTTGAACCTTTGACCTCTTTAAAGTAAATAAAATAATCTCTATTATTTTATTCCTTTGTTCTTGTCAAGGTTCGAACCTGTAACCTCCAAATAACAATTAATAATTATTAATTATTAATATGTCAATTAATTAATCATATTATTTAATTATATTAAATTAATCAATTAAATTATTTATTAATTAAATAATCATATCATTTAATTAATTCCCAAAATATATCCAAGTTACTTTCATAACATAATTAATTGGACCATCCAATTCACCGTGAGCCTTGTTACTAATAATCGTAAAGGGCTAGCAAAGGGATTTAAGGACCCATAGTTTTGAGCTCCAATAATACTTAGAAAAAATTAATTAAACTCTTTAATTAATATTTCACGATTATTAACCACAGAGTTATTCCACTAAAAACCCAAGGTTGTACTCTCGTAATTGTAAATGCTTTACACAACCAAATTATCAGTGTCCATTGATAAAGCTATTACATATGGTATGATCCTCTATAAGTAGTTCATAATTAGAGCTAAGTCATAAAGTCCGTTACACCTCTCTAATTATATCATTTCCTTTAAGTACTATTGATTCTCTAATGAACAATTGTATCCTTACTTCCTTTACGGAAGAAGGAGAGTGCTCTTAATCATTCAAGTCCCGAATCAACCCTTAAGGGAACTACTCATCTACTTCTCGCAAGGAGTGGATTCCATTATTGTGTGCATACCTTCCCAGCCACAAACCAAACTGTGATTCTAGGATACGGAGTTATTAATCGGGAATGCTACTTCGATCTCACCCATGGTATTTCAAGAAACACGATCTAACTCAAAGGAGTCAGTAAGACACTCAAGATTTAGATCACCCATATACAACCATCATTTGTTGATATATATGAATCTTTTGAACTAATGGATCTTAACAGATCTTAATGATAGATTCATATAGATCGTGGCTTAGTCCTATATGATCACATCATATAAGGTGCCTTCATTCTCATAACACCATATAAGTAGTCTAGGATAAGACTACCATACATTACGGAATGGACCGCAGCTGTAGATTAACTATAAATAAAGTACCTAGCTTTATTTGGTTTCTGTGGACTCTTTAGATTGCATGTCTCAAAATGAATTCCTCTGTATATGACATTCATATACTTAGTTTGAGATTATATCTAGCAATCTTGGATGTTAGTACATATAATGTAAACGTATGAGTCATATTAATTGAATGAAATAACTACTTCTTTTATTAATGAATTTAAAACATTTAAAAATTACAAGCTTTAGGGCATAAATCCAACCAGTGACAACTTCCATGGACACACCGGTTGGGATCGCTTTAGAGATGTTCCGGCGTGTTCAAGAATCCCTGTGAAGAGTCATTGAGGATGCGGTCAGGCAAGGGATCAACATAACGGTGACAGCCAACCTCAATTCCCCATACCAATTGTTAACACATGTGGTAGCTCAAGACCCTAAGCTGTGCTCGGAGATAGTCGGTGTAACCTCCAGTGCCCCTCGCAAAACTGATAGAGATAGGGTAGAACATTGTGAAAAAAAGAAGCATTCCCGAAAAAGAGATGATCACCAAGATGACCGGAGCCTAATGCCGATAATCGTCAAGGCAACGAGAGCTATAAGGAAGAGAAGACCGGGACAAAAGGGGTTATAGAGAGTTCAGTCACCGGGAAGAGGCGGGAAGATATGATGGGGGTTGAGCCGAATACACTCAGGAGAACCATTATGAAGGTAATCGGAGAAGGTCCTGGTCTGCCTCAACTGATGAAGATGTCCCATTTAAGAGGTGCCGGGTGACTAGCCATTCGGTTATATTCAACCAACGTAACGCTCAGATTATGGGACATATACCAAGGGACCCTTATGGGATCACCATTCGTCAAAAAATTGATGAATAGGGGGAATCGGAGGGTGAGCGAAAAGTATTATTACGAAGAATAGAAGCATTGGAATGAAGACATAGCTAGGGTAATCTACTGATTAGCAATTCCAACAGTCCATTCTCCGACACGATTCAACGAGCTCGTTTCTCAGAGAAGTTTAGGATACCATATATGGAACAATTCAAGGCCAACACCGACCCTCAGGAGCACATCAGGAGATACTAGAGTGCAATGGCACAATATGATTATGATGATGCACTTATGTGCATGATTTTCCCTCAAACTCTAGGTGACCATGGATCTAGATGGTTTGGTGGCCTCACCGATGGTTCGATCAGGAATTTCAAGGAATCAATACAAGCATTTACAAGACAGTTCATGGGGAACATCTAGAGGAGGAAATTAATATCCGTTCTTTCCACTTAAGGCAAAAGAAGAACGAGAAGTTGAAAGACAACTTGAGTAGATTCTCCCAAGAAGTATCGGAGGTTCAAGACCCTAATGATGATGCCGTGGTATTAACCTTCATCAATAGTTTGCAACATAGCTAGTTATCACTTAGCTTGAGGCAGAAGGGAGCAACCACTTATGTATATTTGGTGGATGATGCAGGGGAGTACGTGATAGCAGAATAAGAGCAGATAGCCCATTGAGGGGAGTTCATACATGGTGGCTGACTAGAGGAAAGCCAAAAGCCTAAAGAGGGTAACTCAAAAGGTAACCAGAAAGGGGACCAGAAGAATAACAACTCGAGCAGAAGGAAAGATGGACGCAAAGATGAAGACCAGAAAAGCAATAGGGTCTTTAGAAAGCAGTTCACAAACTACAACCTCTTAGCCAAGAAGCAGGAAGAGGTTCTAGTTGTGATAGAAGACAAGAATCCGTACAAGAAACCCTTGAAACAGTCGGCTTTCGCTAGGAGGGATGTATCCAAGTATTGCCGATTCCACCATGAAAATGGTCATGATACCTCGAAATGTTACCAACTGAGGGACTACATTGAGAAGCTGATCAAATAAGGACACCTGAAGGACGTAGTCTTGAAAAACAATGGCGACCAACACAGAGACACTCTAAAATATGACTAGAATAAAAAGAATAGCCCTAGGAGGAGTATAGATGAATGGGCAATCAACATAATTTTTGGAGGACCTTATACAGGAAGAAGCAGTAAGGAAAGAGTGACAGAAGTTCATGATACAATAAATGGCCAAAAGAACTTAGAGGTGAACTCAGTTGGGCCCGACCAAAAAAAGGCCAAAAAGGGTTGGGACCCGATCGTCTTCTCAGAAGCAGATTGTTCGTGCCAAAAGTGTTGTATATTTTGGCCCTCATTTCCTTTTCCTTGGTCTCGTTCTCTTGCGTTTTAGCGTCTTTTATGGGCTCTTTGTTCGTATTTGCAGGCATTTGTACATTTCTGGTGTTAGAAGTGGAATTCGGGACTTTCGGGTGAAAAGGAACCAAAAGATTAAAAAAGAAGGAAAAAAGACATTAGTTGCTCTAGAAGTGCGGGTATAGTGCGAGTTAGTCAACTGCACTGTTAGCAAAACCCGAAAGCTGATATCTAAAGAGAAGTTAAAGTGTAGGTCAATGCGGGTCATCCAACCGCACTCCACCCGTACTCTATGAAACCTGGAAGCTGATATCTGAAGAGAAGTTAAAGTGCGGGTCAGTGCGAGTCATCCAATCGCATTTCACCTGCACTCTATGCAAAACCCGGAGCTGGAATCATAAAGACTTGATAAAGTGCGGGTCAATACAGGTCATCCAACCGTACTTCACCCGCTCTCTTTACAAAAACCCGGGAGCCGAATTGTGAAAAATTAAGTGCGGGTCACTGACCCGCACTTGACTCGTACTCCATGCCCGTCAGATTGCGACTTTGAAGGATTTCTAACCTATTTTGTAATCCATATAAATAGAAACACACATTAGATCGAAACATACCTTTTTTACTCTGAAATTACATTTCCCTTACATCATCTAGATCTAGGAATATTCTCCCAACCATCCAAACACATTCCCTCTCCATACTTCACATTCCTACACACCATTTCCACTATTCTCACTTACATCCCATCTCTACTCAAGGAGGAGCATTATGAGATTGGAATCCAAGCTTCAAGAAGAAGGTCTCACTATGGGTCTTCTCTATCTCTCTTCTCTTAGTTCATATTGTGTGTTTTCTATGAGTAGCTAAATCCCCACTAAGGGGTTGATGTGATTAGTTTGATGGATATTGAGCATTTGTAATTAACTATACTATTCTTTAAATCTATCATTTATGTTCTATTCATTGTTATTTTTGCTTTTGAATGTTGATTTGTCTTGGATACATCCTTTTAGCAAATTGACTTAGAGAGTACTTGAGGAGACAACTAGGTATACATCCTATTTGGTTGTCTCAAGCTCTTGTGAATGGAAGGATTCCACAAGAATACATCTTTCGAGTGGGATCCGGCTTACAAACCAATCTTCATCTAATCTTGAATAGGAGGTTCTCCTATACATCCTAGGTTGACCTCTTGTGAGAGATTAAAAGCCACAACTATACATCCTAGGAGTGGCTACCTTTGGATTCTGCAAGAATACATCATTCGAGTGGAATCTAGTTTAATAACCTTCGCCTAAACCTAACCCCAAGAAGAAGGCCTTCACTATACATCCTAGGTTGGCCTCTTGTGCGGGATTAAGAGTCATCACTATACATCCTAGGAGTGACTACTTTACTTAGAGGTTAAGCCCTTAAATTGATAGATAATCTTCATGGCAAGAAATCCTAACTAGGCAACTAATACTATACATCCTAGGTTGGTTGCTTAGGAAGGATAGTCCCAAGTAGGAGGTTTTCACTATACATCTTAGGTTGACCTCTTGCAAGGGATATATAACCAACACTATACATCCTAGGTTTGGTTACATTAGATCCTTGTGCTTAATTGTGAGTTTTTACGTGCCCATTGTCCACTTACGAGTCCATCAACTCCTTAGTCCCCTTATCATATATATCACTCCATTTGCATTTAGTTTTTATTCATTGCACTTATTAGTTTTTCTTTAGTTAATTCATATTTCAAAAGCACAAATCATTTCTCTTTTACTTTTATCACATGACTTTTATTAGAGTACTAATTAGTCTTTACTAGTCCCAATCCTTGTGGATGACACCCCACTTGCCGCTATACTTGTGTTTTCAAACCCATTTAAGGCATTGTTGAGGTTCTTATAATTATCTTTTAACAAGTGAATTTACACACGCAAATGATCATTCTAAATATGTATATGTTTTGAGTGCCTTAATCTATCCATTTTTGTTAGTTATCCGAGTGTTTGTGTTATATGATTGTAGTTTTGAGCTACTTTCAGGAATAATAGGATTCAAAGGATAAATTGAACACTTGGTGAAGAATAGGGAAGAAATTGAAGCTAAAGTTTAACTTTTTAGCAAATCTGCGAGTACATTCTCGCAAATCCAAAGTAGCAGAAGTCTCCCAGAGTGAACTGCAATGTCAGCTTGAAGAACCAAGTAGCAGATGCTTTTCTAGATTACACTGCGAGATTAGACTATGAGTACATTCTCGCTGATTAACTTGAAGTTCAAATCCAGACGATACTGCTAAGTCCATCCTGTGAGTCAGAACCAGCACTTACCGCTGCGAGAACAATGTCGCAGCCACAACTCGCAGAACACTCCCAGGTGAATCTGTGACTAGAAACTACGAGTATGATCTAGCCGAAGGAACTAGCAGCCGAACCAAACATTTTTCTACGAAGTCCAATCTGTGAGCTCATTCTAGCAGTTCAACCTAAATTGAGATCTGCGACATCACACTGCGAGAACAACCTCGCAGATATAAGTCATAGTGCATCCATGTGTAGTGATTCTACGAGATCCATCCAGTAGTCAGAAGTAGCAGTGCTTGAGCAGAACGATCTGTGACATCATGCTGCGAGTACGAACTCGCAGATTTTGGTCACAGAAGCGCAATCCATGTCAGTTCTCAAGTAGTCGACTCCAAATCTTATCCTCCACTATATTGACATATTTTACTTTTGTAAAGTGGGTGTTGTGTGATCGCGCTCCAAATGTTCTCATTTAGCACTCTCTCTTTCCTATCTTTTGTGTTCGTTTCAGAGCATTCTTTTGTATATAACGTGTGTTTTAGTTAAATTCAGGTAAGATACTCATTTAGGGAAGTGATTGCATGAAGTTGGAGAAGAGAAGTCAAAATAGGAGGAAAAGCCCTTAGAATATGAACGTCACGGGAACGTAGCCGCGGAAGAATTAGAGAGAGATTGCCCGCCAGCCAGAAGAGCTGAACTTGTTGGGATTTATCCCGCGGGTTCTGACCGTGAGAATGAAGCCGCCAGGCAGAAGGTACAAACCCACGGAGGACTTCTGATCAAACTCGCTGGTTCATGACCGCGAGAAAGAAGCCGCTAGCCAGAAGGAGGCAAGCTCACCGAGGAATGCTGTTGAAGCTCGCGGGTTTGATCCAGCGAGAACAAAGCAACAGAGTAGAGCAACCAAAACCACGCAGGCAGTGGAAGACGCTGGCGGGTTCGATCTAGCGGGAATGAAACCGTGGAAAGAAGCTACGGACGACACTGTCAGGGGCATTTACAACATTTCTTTGCCCAATTTCAATGAAAAGATATAAATAATCACTTTTCTAGAGGGAGAAAAAAAGGAATGAAAGGAATGTAAGTAGGAACTCTCTTTTGCTAGTTTATAATAGTTTTGAAGAAGGTTGATCATTAGCAATTACTTTAGCTAAAAGAAACTCATCTAGTGAAGTAGTTAGTGAGAAACCAGCTTTTTAGAGTTGCTTGTGATCATCTTGGATTGTATTTGCTATGGAGAAGGGTGTTGTTCGGCCTGGGAATCTGTCAAGACTTCAAGGGGTGTATTTCTTCTTTTTCTCCATACTTATGCTATTCTTAGTTATCATGTGTAACTAACCCACTTATGTTGGGGGATTTATGAAAGTGATGATGTAATTCACTTTGTTACCACTCTTCTTTGTATTAATCACTTAGTGCTTATGAATATTTTAATTGATGAAATCATAACATGTTTCTCATAGACCTTAGAAAGCATGTATTGGTAATTGTATAAGAGTTGATGAAATATTGAATTCCTAACATTTTGAATTGTGTATGGTCATCTAATAACTCATTGAGTAGAGTGTGTTGATTAATGGGAATATTCCTACGAACCTACACTTTCAATCCTAGTTCCACATCCAGCAATCACTTAATGTTCATCTACAACCTTAGAGAATACATTGAGTTAGTTGTTGAGTGTGCTTGAATGTATATATGGAACTAGACTAAGTGATTTTGATCTAAATTGCATAAGAGTGGTTACTTAGTGGTGCATCATTGCTAATTTCATATCTCCCCTAGCATCTTTCTCTCATTAATCTTTAATCTTTAACTCATTTTCGTATTGCATTAGATTAGCATTGTAATCAATTAATTAGCTTTCGAGTTTTCTAATAGCTCTATTTCTCGTGGGAACAATAACCCTTACTTTGCACATTATACTAGTTTTACGACTTGTGCACTTGCAAAGGGTGAAACACTCGTGCGTCCCTTTATTATAACGAGGTAGGGTAGTGTAATTCGTAGAAGTATTTATAGAACTGGTTCAGGCGCATCAAAATTAATGGCGTCATTGCCGGGGAGGTAGTGTGTTAGAATTGCAATTGTTAATTAATTGAAGAATTACATTGCTTTTTAGTCGTATTTTCGCATAACAATTATCTTTTTCACATTTGATCTTCGTTACTTTTCTTGAATTTTGTGCAGAATCATTACGGTAAACTCGATGGAGGATATATGCTGCATGAAGGAATTCTCATTGCCCATGCCATCCTATTATGGGTAGCCGAACGAAGGTGCGCTTCAGTTTATGAAAGAACATTACAATGCTATCACCACAATACCATGGTGCCGATTGACAGAGGATTTACTGAGGATGCATTGTTTTTCATACTACATGAAGGACCATGCCAAGAAGTGGCTTATGGCTTTGCTTGCAGGGACTCTCACTACTTGGGCTGAGGTGGAGCAGAAGTTCTTCTGAAAGTATACAAACGTAGTTAAATTGCTTAAGGCATACCTAGGAGGGGGGGGGGGGGGGGGGGGGGGTGAATAGGTTTTTACGCCTTTTTCAATCCCTTGAATAAACTTTCGTTTGTCCCTCAAGGTTGCCTTACATACAACAAATACAATAAGAAAAGACAACATACATAGACAATATGAATAGGTAATCATATAAGCATGGTCTACATACATCATCAAGTTGTATGAGGTAAACAAACAAATAAGTATAACAACAAAGAATACTTGTATTTCACTATATGTTTAATGACTTACAAGAGTGATCAAATATCACTATACACAAATACAATATACAAAAGAATCATAGAAATAAAATTGATCAATAAAATGAGTTCACTAATCACACTATATAAAGTCTTGCTTCACAATACATCATAAGTGAGTACTATGAAACAAGATAATAAAAATATACAAATAAAATATAAGAGATAGAGATAGGAAGAATTAACACAAGAGATTTTTTAACGTGGTAAAACCTCCAATGAGGAAACATCCACGGGTTGAACTACAACCATTGGGTACTATATTATTGGAAAGTAAACATAGAACATTCACAAAGTGACCAATCTTTAGCTCACCCAACCTAGTGAAGTCTAAGCCTACCCAACCCTATTGGAAAGTGTGAAATCCCTCAATGATGCGAAACCACCATATATTGGACACCACACAAAACCAACATCGATGGTAGATTAGAAATTCCTCAAGAGTGCATACACCTCCCGTGTACCCTGCTCTATCGGAATCTATGTCTAACCATACGCCTAGGCCTACCAATACAATAGCCAACTCCCTATCCAAGACACTCATGCCTCTAGGGAGCCTCCCATGCATGACTATCCGAGTCCTCCCGACTCTAGCCATGACTCCTTGCTTACCTATCCGAGTCATCCCGACTCTAGGCAAGTCTTCTTGCTTGGCTATCCGAGTCACCCCGACTCTAACCAAGACTTCATGCCTTTTACAAGAACTTCTTAGTGTGATCATGTGAATGCAAATGATGCAAACAATCAAATCAACATAGAACATGTGATCAATACATTCTATGGTACAAATAGACCTAAACATGTGATATCACAAGTAATAAAGTCTAGATGCAAAATACAAGAATAAAACCTAAAGCATGTGAAACATCAAACACATAAGTTCAAAGTCTCATTCACACATACAACGCTTGAATCAAAATATATTCATGAAGTACAAGTTCAAGATGCTATCAATATACAATAAAATGCTAGATATATGAGATTTAAATCAATCAATATTCTAGTAAAAAATATAGAGCAAGGATTCAAGATATAAATCAATCAAATCCTAGATAGCTCTAAAACACAAACAAAATTCAATAATCCTAGATTTCATTAATCAAAGGATCAAATCAAATCTCAAGGTCATTTATCACAAAATTGATTCAATCAAGTTACAAACAACCTAAGATGCCATTCTAATCACAATACAACTCACAAACATATGTAAAACCTAGAATCATAGAAACTAGTCCACATTAGTCTATAAATTGACTTTCAATTAGAATGATAATCAAGCTATCTTTCTCAATAGCTTTTACTAAACATAAACATACATATAGAAGAAGAAACCCCAAGCAAATTGAAGGTTAAAAAGAAAGAAATCCCAAAGATTAGTCCAATACCTTTGATTCAATAGCTGGTTCGGATTTCAGTGTACAACCACCAGAAAACTCGATCAATCAGCTACCAAATCACTCAGAAATGATAGAGGACTCAATTATGAACATTCTCCAATTTGAATCACTCAGATCCGACTCCGGATGAGGGAGATATGATGTTTGGAAGATGAGAAAATGTAGAGGAGAAGACTGACGGGATTTTGCAACTTTTTCTTCTTGAAAAATCAAATGGAGAGAGAGGAGGGAAATATAAGGAGGAGAGAGAAGGGATTCGGGCCAATCAGGTAAGGCCACATCACCCCAGGCCGTGGGGGGCGCATTGGCCTCACGGAGGCAGAGAGCCCCTCTGGCTGTAGGGCCCATGGCCTCCCTCACGGCCTTGGCCAAGTGGCCTCACGGCCACCATGCTCTCTCGTGCGCTCCATCGGTTCTTTAGCCATATCTTGGGCATCCGAACTCTGATTTTGAATCTGTTTTCGGATTACGAACCGTGACTCTCTTACGCACAACAATGACTACACAACTTTGAAAAATGGTTGAGAAATCATCTCGGAAAATGACGATGAAGTCAACTCAATGAATGAGAACGAAAAGTAGCGTAGCTACATCGTTTGGACTCGAAACCTTATGAATGAGTAACCGAAATGACCGGAACTCAATAAGGAATCATAATAGAACATATTCAAGTCCAAATACAAAAATATGGAAACATACAATCACAAAGACACACACATATGCTAATTTCCAGACATAGTCATAGAGAATGTAATAAACAAAGTTTTACCAATATAGTATGAATGCATGAGCATATTTTGTCAAGTGTGTGAAAGTGATATATAAGTGATGTTTAATCATGAAGGAACACACAAGAATGCCATGTGTGAGTGTGTGCCTAGCCTTGTAAGAGATATGAGGTCTTATATTACCTTTGGTGATCAATGATGTACCAATCTCTTTAAAGCCGGCTTCTTGCATGATTTGTGGTCGAGACATTCTTCGTCTTCTTAAATATTCAATATAAGAACCACTAAACATTACAAGAGAAACACGTTTTGATATGGAATTAATGCCAACACAAACTATAAACCTAACATCTTCTCCAAATTCTTCCCATCCTGGAAAACTAAAGAAATAAAGGGAAGGATTGCAAACTTCCAAGAGGAAGAAGGAGAAGCATTCCATAAGTCATGGGAGAGGTTTAAGCTTCTTCTAGCTCAGTGCCCGCACCATGATTTCACACTTTAGTCGCATGTGCAATCTTTTTATGATGGTCTTACTAGACTCATACAGGTGATTGTCGACAATGCATGTGGTGGAGCGATGAAAGAGTGCACCGCAGACTTTGTGTTCAGCAAGTATGAAATGTTGGGACAGAATTCCCAACAGAGAAGTACAAAGGGAAACCGGAGTGGTAGTGCACATTTAGATATGCAAATAGAGACATTGTCTAACAATGTCAAGGCAATGATGGTTAGTCAGCAGGGGCAACAAAATGAGCAGGTTAAGGTGTGTCAAGCATGTGGAATAGTTGGTCATGGAGCAGATGTTTGCACCTCTTATAGAGAGGTTTATTTAGAGGCAGAGGCCCAAGCCATGTACCAATGGAACCAGGGAATGCAGAGAAACAGTGACAATGCCTATCAGCAACCAAGGAATGATCAGAACCAATCATGGGGTGGAAACAACCACCGGAATCAATATTAGGGCCAGCAGGGTGCTGGGAGTTCAAACTAGTGGTGCAATCACAATCCTCCACAATTTTATCAACAGGAGATGGACCACAGAATGATGGGTATAGAAGCGTCACTGAAGAAGTTGTCTATTCAGTTTGGACAGGTGATGGAGGCAAATGGGCAGCAAGACAGGGGGAAAGCCCCAATGCATGAGCAGGCCCATGCCATTACTAGTTCTAGGAGTGGATATACTACCAAAGAGTAGGACCTAGGGAGTTTTGAGTTGAGCATCATTGTAGGGAACTCATCAGAGGAGAAGGCTATGCTTGATTTAGGAGCCAGCATCAATATGATGCCATACTCTGTGTATGAGAGGCTAGGATTGAGTGGTCTCAAGCCTACTTCCATTTGTCTGCGTCTGGTAGACCAATCATCGAGGAACCCTAGATGAGTGGTTGAGGATGTGACCCTCAAGGTTGATCAGTTGCTCATTCCTATTGATTTTGTAGTCTTGGTTGTAGAGGATAGAGATGAGCATGGAAATTCATAACCAGTGCTGCTAGGAAGGCCTTTTATGGCAACCTCAAGGGCAGTTGTGGATATGCATAGAGGAAAACTCACTTTGAGCGTTTTAGATGATGTGGTGGAGTTTGATATGTTTGGTGCTGAACCCTAGTCAAGAAAGGAAACCAAGGATGAGGTAGGATGCCCATCTAGTCAAGTTTCTCCAGAATCCGATGATATGGATGAATTTCTGAGGGCATTGGAAGAGGATGTGAAGACCTTAAGTGATCTTGAGGCAAAGAAGTATGAGGAATTGATTAACCTCAACAAGGGATAGTTGTTGAGAATTGAGCAGGTTAAGCAAGAGAAGGAGAAGGAGAAGCAGATGAAATATCTTACAGAGGTTATGCAACTCACGTCTGATTTGAATGAGGCCTATGCTTCATCTACAAAAAAGATGCATGATAGGATCTTCGATCTGATGAAAGAAATAGAGGTGAGAGATATGGTGGACGAATTGAACACAACCTATCTAGCGTGGAAGCACTCCACTAATGACCTTAACATCACGGCAAAGGCTGACAATCATGGATGTAGTTTCTACTCTCCAACTTGTTATTACTATGGAGCTCAAGCTCAAGGGCATATATGGTCCAATTGCATGAAATACCATAAGTTTTGCAAGAATAGGAATATGTCACCGATGAGGCCTTTTGGGAAACCAAGGCAAATTTGGGTCCGAAAGGACTTGTACAAAGAGTCTCCTCCATTTAAGGTGAAGTCCACACCAGAATTTGGAGTGTGGATTCCCAAGAAACACACATCCCTTGGCTTGCCACCTTCCCATACTATACCTTGTTCAGAATTTGGGAGCACTTGCACGTCTTGTTCACATTTAAACATGTGAACAGTTTAATGGATTTTGTATGTGTTTGTGTAGGTGGTTGACCCGAAGAATAGGGTCAGAGTTAATATGTTATACTTTCTGTTAACCGCCAAAAATGGCAGGGACCAAAGAAGAATTTTCTATCGGCACTAGAAATATTAGTCGAGGTAGGAAGCAACAACCGGAGAGAGATCCGGATATCTCTCCTACCTACAAAAAGGCTATGGTATAGACTCCTACCCGTCTCAAGCAAAGTCCAAGGCTTCCAAGACCCAAAAAGTACCGGAAAACCTCGAAGACAAGGCCGCAAAGACATTACTATCACGAGGTGCTTGGTATTTGTCTACATCCCGGTACCCCGTTACCCTGGTATCCTGGTAGCCTAATAACCGGTGCCTTGACACGGTCAAGCATCAATCAAGAAGAGCAAGAAGAAGGCGAGGTACTTGAGTACCCCGATTCGCCAAAAAGCTAGCAGTGGGCACTTAGCAAATCCTGGTACTTCGACCCCACTTGAAGTAAGGAGCAAGTATCCCGAACAGCGAGCCGAGTAAAAAGACAAAGCATTAAACGCCATCGTTTGATAAAATACTACATGCACTCCCACCATTCAAGAGTCCCATTCAAAAACAAAGTCAACTCTTTTAGTTCTAAAAGGAAACACATGATTTCGAGGATCAAGACCCGACAAATCCATGAATTGCCAAAGGAAGGACCCGTAAATTGCTAAAACCCTAGACCGAAGTTCTAGGGGTGCATGGCAAGGCATGGACCTATATATTGATCGTATCACCACAGAGAGAGGGGGGGATCAAAAAAGAAACCTAATATTTTTTCCACTTATCGACAGACACGAAAAGATCCATCGCCATTGTTCTTCAAGTTTAGTTTATCTTAGTTCATGTATTGATCGTTGAAATTTCCCTTAAGTAGTAGTAAAATATACCTAGAGGGGGGGGGGGGGGTGAATAGGTATAGGCTCCAAATTCTCCCAATTAAAAAAATAATGCGGAATATATCAATGAAAATGCACACTTGATTAAATTTGACAAATTAATTGATTTCACTTATACAAGAGTTAATCAATTTACAAGATATGCAATCAATGAAAGAAATGGAAGATAAAAAAAAATAAAAGCAAAAATGAACACAAGTGTTTTAACGTGGTAAAACCTCAATGAGGAAACATCCACGGGTTGATACCACAACCACCGCTGAAGCAATCCACTATGTGAAAAAGGACTTACACACTCAAGCTATCACTCATGATATCCGCTCAAGCTATCAACTCCTAATCTACCCTCGAGCTAGTGAATCACCAAGCCTACTTCCTATCCAAGATGTGTCCTACACCTCTAGAAAGCAAATTCCTATCCAAGACGCTCACGTCTCTAGGAAGATTTCTTGCTTGCCTATCTGGATCCTCCCGACCCTAGACAAGACTCCCTTACTTGATTATCCGAGTCCTCCCGACTCTAATCAAGTCTTCCTTGCTCTATCCACAAAGCTTCACTCACTTTGCTAGAGACTTCAACCTAATGCAAGGCTATGATCTAAAGTGATGCAAATGATGCAAACACAATCAAATAAAGCTAGATGATCAATCAAGCAAAATGTACATGTTCAATGATAGTCTAGAATATGATTTCAACACACAATCACAAAATTATCTAGAAATCAAGACATGCAAATCAATAAGAACAAAGGTATGAATATTCAATTTGTCACACTAAAAACCTAGTTCTTAGATCAAGAAATAGAACCTAGAAAATAATATGAGATACAACATATATTCAATTTCTAGAATCAATTTCACACACAATCAAGTTTAGCACATATATGTTCAAAACAAATCACAAAGCTAAAACTCAATTAACAAATGATCAAACAACCCTAGCAAGTGATCTAACATACTTCTCAACAAATTTCATCAGTCAAATAGTAAGAATCAAGAGATAATCAAAGATGAAATTGAAAAAGAAGAAGTCAAAACTAACATACTGAGCATGTACTGAAAATGGATCAGCTGAGAAAAATGGTGAAGTCAGCTGCCTCTGGAAATGCTTGAGGTTTGTAGCTCTCTTCGAGAGCAACAATTTTGGTTTTTGAATCGAATGATTTCGAGTTCGTATGAGAGAGATATGATCAAAATAAGAAAACCAAAAATGTAGAATTCTGAAGAAAATTTCTCAAGTGTTCTTCCAAAATTCAACCAAGTGTGGAGGGAAGGAGATGGGTTTAAAAGGAAGAGAGAGAGAGATTTTACAAGCGAATCGGAGCACGCCATGTCACCTCCCCATGGGGGGCGTGTGGCCCACATGAGAGTAGAGGGCTCCCCTGGCCGTGGGGCCCACGGCCTCCCACACGGGCAGGCCTTGTGGCCACACGTGCTCCCGACTTCTCTCGCGCGCTCCTTCGGTTCTTCAGCCCATATCTTGGGCATCCGACCTCCAATTTCAAATCTGTTTTCGGATTACGAACCATGACTCCCTCATACACGACTACGACTACTCAACTTTGAAAAATGGTTGAGAAATTATCTCGGAATCCGACGATGAAGTCAACACAACAAATGAGAACGAAAAGTAGCATAGTCAACTTGTTTGGACTCGAAACCTTATGAATGAGTAACCGAAACGACCGGAACTCAATAAGGCATTAAATCAAAACATGTTCAAGTCCTAAACACAAAATACACAAATAAATAAACACATATTCACACAAGCATGCCATATCAAATAGATAGTCACAAAGCATGCAATTTCACAATGTTTGTCAATACAAGATCAATGCATGAGCATACTATGAAGTGTGTGAATGTGTTATACCAAATGTTTGAACCACGATGCAGGGACACACATGTATGAATTGTGTGTGTGTGTGCTAACGCCTTGCAAGAGGATAGAAGTCAAGATTTACCTTTGACGTTTTTCACCTCTTGAAGACGACTTTTGCACTAGACGTTGCTCTTCACTTTTTAAGCTTCCTTTCTTCAAATAATGTCCTAAGCAACAACTAATACAAACATAGAGTGTCTTGCAATGGAATTAGGCTAATACAAATCATAAACCTTACAATCTCCCCCTTTGGCTATTCCATGGCAAAAACACTCAACCTCACCATACAATGTTTCATTCAAATAAACTCAAGATGATAGCATACTCTCAATTTCACATTACAAAGAAATTCCTAGACTAAAAAGTCTTCAAGTCTTCAAGAATTCCTCTTTTGGTCTTCAAAGTACCTATGAGAGAAAATAGCAACCAAACAAGAGATCTTCTCTAAAGAAGAATGGTGAGTTATTTAACCAAACAACAAACATAGAAGATATCCCTTATCTCATACACAAATGCATTATCTCAAGTGAATAAAATATTTTCATATTAAAGCATTCCCTTAATTTCCTAATTCCCAAGGACCAACTATCCTTAACATTATCAAGAAAGAATTCTTTCTCCCCCTTGAGACAAGAATTCTCCCCCTTAAGACAAAGTCACAATTAAGCACAAAGAGGAATATGATCACACAATTGGAACATTTTTCCACATAGAGTGCGAAGTATACAAAATCTCCCCAATATAAAACATGGTGAGGTATACATTTTCTCCCCCTTTTTGTCAAGGAATAGACAAGGGACACAAGAGATAAAGAACGAGATATTAAGCAAACAAATCGTATAGAAAGCGAAAGTTGAATAAACTAAAGCTCCCCCTTAACATATGCTCTACATATTATCAACAAGTAGATTTGTTCACAAGGGACCTCACACAATCACACAATCAAGCAATAAGAGAAAATATTCCATAACTTGTCAAAGTCCAAGAGAGAATCATAGATTTTCATTAATCTCTCAAAAATATTCTCACATTGCTAATGAATCAAGCACATAAGCAAAATGTGTGTGTGTGAATGCTTCTCAAATATATAGTAGGAGTAATTGTGATATCAACATGCAAACTCTATCCACACCTATCCATCTAAAGCCTTTCCAAAAATAGGTCAAACCGATATTCATCTGGTTTTTTGCTTTTAAAATGAATAAATATCAACATATGAGCGTGTGTGTGCATGTGGCTCGTTTTCCCGTTTCTATTTGTCAACCCGAGCTTTTTCACAATTCTCAACTATACACCAATAAGCCTTTTATTTTTCATTTCTTTTAGGCTTAGAATCAAAGTTTTTTTTTTTTAATGATTCATTTCAACACTTCTTTGATTTTACTAACAAAAACATATACTTCTCATGGTGGCTTTCACTCATCACAATGGCATAGCCCTTTCCTACATTGGGTGGCTTCACAACCAAGGTGTGTAGCCCTTTCCATGAGGGTGCTCGTTGATTACTATGTAGTGCCGAAGCAAAATGGATACATACCATAGGTCATCTATCATGTACTTAACAATAAACTTCTAGATGCATCCATTATCTACACATATTCAACCACAAAAACTCAAAACTAAAACATACAAGAGAAGCATTAGTGCACTTTTCAAAAATAAGATTTTCAAGCTCAAGTGCATGATCTAAAAACAATAAAAGATACTTGTTAAAGATCATTACTTCTCAAGTGAGTAGCTCTTAAAGACAATGATATTCAATTAAAGTTTTGCTCATCAAGCCACTCACAATCACACAAAGACATCAATCAACACAAATCATGCCAATGGATATTCTAAGAGTTTTAAACCTCTCTTTGTCCAAGGGCTTAGTAAACAAGTCCGCAAGTTGATTTTTAGTAGGCAAATGCTCTAGAGTAACAATAGAATGTTCAACTAGATCTCTAATGAAATGATGCCTAATGTCTATGTGTTTTGTGCGGGAGTGTTGAACCGGATTTTTAGAGATGTTAATGGCACTTAAATTATCACAATAAAGTGTCATTTTTCCTTGTTCTATCTTATAATCATTAAGGATTTGTTTCATCTAAAGTAATTGTGTGCAAGCACTTCCGGCCGCAATGTATTCAGCTTCGGAAGAGGAAAGGGAAACCGAATTTTGTTTCTTACTTGACCAAGAAACCAAGTTATTACCAACATAAAAGCAACCGCCCGATGTGCTTTTACGGTCATCTATGTTTCCCGCCCAATCCGCATCACAATAGCCTACAAGGATATCATTGGTATCAAATGAATAGAATAGACCAAGACTATGAGTACCTTTGATGTACCTAATGATCCTCTTGACGGCTTTCAAGTGAGATTCCTTGGGATTTGCTTGGAATCTATCACACAAGCCAACACTAAAGCAAATATCGGGTCTACTAGCCGTTAGGTAAAGTAGACTACCTATCATGCTTCTATAAAGGCTTTGGTCAACACTTTTCCCTTTTTCATCTTTGTCAAGTTTTAAAGTGGTGCTCATGGGAGTTTCAAAATCTTTTCCATTTTCTAGGCCAAATCTCTTAAATAGATTTTTAGCATATTTAGATTGATTCAACATTATGCCCATGCTAGTTTGCTTTACTTGCATACCTAGAAAATAATTCAACTCACCCACCATACTCATTTCAAATTCACTTAACATAACACTAACAAATTCATCAACCTTGGTTTTATTAGTAGACCCAAAAACAATGTCATCAACATATATTTGTGCAACAAAAATATCATGATCTTGATGTTTGATAAACAAAGTTCTATCAATACCACCTCTCCTATATTGGTTGTCAATAAGATATTGAGTCAACCTATCATACCAAGCTCTTGGAGCTTGTTTAAGGCCATAGAGAGCCTTTTTCAATTTAAACACATGATTAGGAGAGTGTGGGTCTACAAAACCCTTAGGTTGTTCAACATACACTTCTTCTTGAAGGTATCCATTGAGGAAAGCATTTTTGACATCCATTTGAAATAATTTGAATTTTTTAATGCATGCAATGGACAACAAAGGTCTAATGGACTCGAGACGAGCAACCGGGGCAAACGTCTCATCAAAGTCAACACCCTCCACTTGAGTGTAACCTTGAGCCATTAGTCTAGCTTTATTCCTTACAATCTTGCCACTTTCATCGGTCTTATTCCTAAACACCCATTTAGTGCCAATTACATTTATATATTTGGGTCTAGGAACTAAGGACCACACTTCATTCCTCTCAAATTGATTAAGTTCATCTTGCATAGCCCCAACCCAATATTCATCAACAATTGCTTCATTAATGTTTTTGGGTTCAATTTGAGAAGTGTAGCAAGCATAGGATATTTGGTTAGCAATTTGATTTCTTGTTCTAACCCCTTCATTTAAATCACCTATGATGTCTTATTGATAGTGTAAGTTTCTAAGTCTTGGGTGAGAATGTTCAACAACTTGGTCATTTTGTTGATTATCATTTAAAGCATTTTCCAACCCTTGACTTACAACTTCAACATGACTATCATTTTCTGTAGGGAAAAATTACCAAAGAAGTACACGCAGCGGAAGCGATACTAAGAATTATATTTAGTGACTTTTAAAAATTTTTCCTTTATGAACCTTAAACCCTTTAATTAATTAAACATGCATATACAATAACAAAAAGTAGATTACCTTTTGTCGCGTGATCCGATTGACTTACGTCGATGGTAATCCGCAAGATCTTCAATCCTAGCACGAACGTGGATCACCTAGGAGCGTGGTCTCCCTTTTCTTTGAATTGCAAACCTGTGAATGGACAAAACAAAACTTTTCTTTTCTTTGTTAGTCACAAAACAATCAAAAGAATGTCTAAGATTATTCCGGTCACTTTTGAGTTCTCAATCTAATGATCGAAACTCGCGTGAACCTAGATCGATATCGTATACACAAGCTTATTGATGATTAAGCAAATAGTATACTATCAAAGAATAATCTAACACTCCTTTTTGTCTTAGTAGAATAAAAACTCTCTATGAATGAAGAAGAAGAAGAAAAAATAGAATCTCAAGCACCAAGCATTGTGTTGGCCGAAATCTATAAGAGCACTTATATAGATGGCCAAATTTTCTTCCTTCTTTCCTTTTAGGGTGGCCGAATTCTTCATGTGTTTTTAACTAGGGTTGCCGCAATTTTCCTCTACAAAAGAGGAGTTGTGTTGCACCCAAAAAAACACATGTCTTTTAAGACTTCAAACCCTAATCCAACTCATTGATTTTTATTCTTTTATTTTGACTAAATAAAAAGACTCCTTATTTGATTAAATAAATAAAATTAATTATTTATTTTCTTATCAAACAAGTTTTTTACTTTTAGGAAATATATTTCCTGATTAGAAAAGATTTGTTTCTTTAATTAAACAATTAATTGATAAAATAATTAATTCTTATTTAATTAAAACAAATGAAACAAAATAATATATTAGGTTAAAACTTTAACCTTGCCGCCCCACTTGAATAAAATTGGGCCTAATATTATTTTCTTATTTCATTTAATCCATTGGACTTTAAATAAAAAGCCCACATGTGAACCAGACCCATTCTTACTAAAAGAAACAAGCCCACATGTCTTTCATTAATATATTAATATAATTGAGCAGCCCATTACCTAAATAATGTGCAAATTATATTCTTAATATATTAAATGCAATTCTAGATGGACCCTTAAATTGGTCCGGTAGAATATATCAAGTGATCCATGCAAGTTCGTGTGGATTGGGGATCTTGGCGGGCCATCTAAATTTAAGCTTCAATAGACATAACCTAATCACAATCAACAAATGATTCACTTAGGTCCGATCCATTAATTTTAACTCATTCCACTAAAGAGCTAAAACTGAACTCTTAAATAAGGATAGAAAGGAAGATGCTCCTCATTCATACCTTAGACAATCATATTGGAGATAGTGTATCCTCGTGATTAATATCAGTAATCGCCAAGAGTTCATAGACCGCCTATAACTCTCCAAGTTACCATATTTACTCATATGACCACATTTTGAACTTGGATATTTTGACTTGTCCAGAAGCCATGTTTTCAATAGACACTATCGAAAACTCAACGTTGAGATTTAATATCCAATTACCTCAAAACATCCATATGATGATATTATACTCTCATTTAATTAAATGGAGCCACGATGTCCATATCTATAAATGAAGTCCTCTATCGATTAACAAATGAATATCACCAAACTATCGAGGATAGACTATGCGATATAATTGTACTCATTGATAACTCAAATGATATCACTTGCAACCATAAGTCCATCATTTATCTCAGGATTAAGATAGACTCTCCGATTGTCCTGATAATGAAAAGACTTTTATCTACTGACGGTTATAGATAAAGTATTTCAATGTGATCCAGTTCAATGCACCCAGTGCACTAGATCCTTTTGCTCGAAGACACTCCGATGATTTTAGACTCATCATATCTCATTTGATCCCACTCAAATGCTAGCAAAAGAATTCTACAACTTTAACAAGATAAAGGTGCCCAACCTTTAACTTAAGTTGTGAACATTATTCAAGACTAACTAAAGAATTGTGTCTACCACATACATATCCAGATGTACGAACAATTCTTCTTTTCCCATAGTCTTTAGACCTTATGATTATTTACTTTGACAATTATAATATTAAACTATAAATGCTATACGATTTGTTAAACCAGAAATCACTTTATTAATATGAAAAAGATTGTTAATTACAACATTACACTCTTGCTATTGAGCATAATCCTAACATTTTCGTCATCTTGACTAGAAACACTATTAGCCACATCAATAGGTGTTTTAGTGTCATTCAACATGTTTTCTTTAGGTTCACTGACACCATTATCATCACACAAATTAAGCATGCTAAGATCATCTATCTTCACATTGATAGACTCCATGATAGTCTTAGTAGTCAAGTTAAAGACTCTATATGCACGACTATTAATAGCATACCCAAGAAAGAGACCAACATCACTTTTAGCATCAAACTTTCCTAAGTGATCTCTATCATTCAAAATATAACATTTACTCCCAAAAGTGTGGAAGTAACTCACACTGGGCTTCTTGCCCTTCCATAGCTCATAGGACGTTTGTTTTGTGCCGGGCCTTTTGAAAACATGATTTGACACATAACAAGCGGTATTGACCGCCTCGGCCCATAGGTTTCTAGGGACTTTCTTGCTATTGAGCATGACCCTAGCCATCTCTTGCAAGACACGGTTTTTCCTCTCAACAACACCATTTTGTTGAGGAGTTCTAGGTGCGGAGAACTCATGAGAAATCCCTAAACCATCACAAAACTCACTAAATTTTGTATTTTCAAATTCCGTCCCATGATCACTCCTAATGCGACATATTTTCTTGATATCAAGACCTTTTTCATTTTGAACTTGATTACAAAACTTTTTAAAGTAATCAAAAGCCTCGGTCTTGTTTCTAAGAAAATAAACCCAAGTAAACCTAGAGAAGTCATCAACGCATACAAAAATGTATTTTTTGCCATTAATGCTCTCGGTTTGAATTGGCCCCATTAGGTCCATATGCGCAAGTTCTAAAGGTCTCTTGGTAGCTATGGAAGAATTTTTCTTATGAGACACTTTGGTTTGCTTACCTAATTGGCAAGGTTCACAAACCACCTCAAGCTTTTTACCAAGATTAGTAAGACCTCTAACAATGCCATGTTTTTCAAGCTTTTTCAAATCTTTAAAATTCATGTGACCCAAACGTTGATGCCATAAATCAAGCTTGTTGCACTCATGTGCCATGTTACAAGTTAGAGGATCTATCTTAAGACAATAGCAATTGTCTATAGACCTTTTGACACTTAGGACAACATTGCCCTTTTTATCAATTATAGTGCATACATCTTTGTTAAAGCTAACTTCTTTAAAAATTTCACACAAGTGAGTAATGCTTATCAAGTTAGCTTGTAACCCATCAACATACAATGTATTGCGAAGTTTAGGCAATCCGGGGATACAAATTGTTCCCTTGCCAAGAACTTGCTTTTTGGTACCATCACCAAAAGTAACCCAACCTCCATCCTTTAAAACAAGATTCTTAAAGAACTCTTTGTTCCCGGTCATGTTCCTAGAGCAACCGCTATCTAGGTACCAAGAATAGGAGGAGTTGGCACGTAAAGCATATTGTGCAACATTACATTTAGATGTGTCCTTTTTAATCCACACATTTTTCACAACATGCTTCTCACTCTTACTTCTAACATGCTTTGACTCAATGTTAGGCTTTTTAACATGCACCTTGACCTCATTGGTCACATCTTCAAAAATATCAAACAAAGCATTATCAATTTTCTTATGCATAGTAGAGTGAGGCACAACACAAGATTTAGCAAGCAAGTCATCAACGACTTTTTCAACAACATGCTTTTCCAAGGTCTTCCTAGGTCTATTTCTATATCCATACATGGATGATTGCCTAGGTCCATTCAAAGACATATCATGAAAAGCATTATCAAGTTTGCATTTCCGAATATACTCAAAGCATCTAGGTCGAATATGTCCTATCATATTACAATGATGACAAATAGGAATAAATTTGAGAAATTTACCATTTGCATTTGCTTCCATAGCATTTGGTCTTCTCACAATTTTACCTCTTTGAAGAGCAACCCTTGATGCTCCACCTCTTGCATTTGAGGTTGTTGCTTCTTGATGCTTATGTTGTTGAGTTCTTCCATTGAACATCCTTGTTGATGAAGAGGCACCTCCGGTAGCTTTCATAGCTTTACCTTGAGAGAGTGTACCTACAATTGATTCAATGCTTGCTTTGACAAAAGTAGATTTGTTAGATGAAGGAGTCTCCTTCTCATTGATATAACCCAAACCTCTTTTGTCACATGGATGCTTTCCACTTTTAATGAGGGTTTCAACTTTATTATAACTAGATGACATCTTGCTAATCACCCTATTAGCCTCATCAAGTTTCTCATGAAGCATCCTAAGTTCAATGGCATATTTTTCCATTTTGTCATCACTAAACATAACATCTTTATGTGATTTATCAAGCCATTGTTCATACTTTTTCTCTTGATTTTAATGCTCATTAAGTTTGGATTTAAGCACATTTTCAAGTTTCTTAGCATTAACAAGAGAACAATCTCTTTGCTCAATTTCTTGCTTCAAGATACCAAGTCTATCATTGCTATCTTTAAGATTCAATTCTAGACTTAGGATCTTGTCTTTAAGTTCATTGAACTCCTTTGAGCCAAGATCATGATTCTCTAACTTCTTGTTGAGGGACATATTGACATTGGATAAACGTTCATTTTCAAAAATAAGATCATCGATCTTTTTCTCATCCAAGTCAATATGTTCAACAAAAGAAGCCACATAGGAACACACTTCCTTAATCATGATTATCACAAATAAAAACAAACAAAAAAACACTACAAAGAAAGAATCTATCTAAGTGCGTCTAGACACTCGCTCTGATACCAAATGAAATTTCCCATAAGTAGTAGTGAAATATACCTAGAGGGGGAGGGGGGGGGGGGGGGGGGGGGGGGTGAATAGGCATAGGCTCCAAATTCTCCCAATTAAAAAAATAATGCGGAATATATCAATGAAAATGCACACTTGATTAAATTTGACAAATTAATTGATTTCACTTATACAAGAGTTAATCAATTTACAAGATATGCAATCAATGAAAGAAATGGAAGATAAAAAAAATAAAAGCAAAAATGAACACAAGTGTTTTAACGTGGTAAAACCTCAATGAGGAAACATCCACGGGTTGATACCACAACCACCGGCGAAGCAATCCACTATGTGAAAAAGGACTTACACACTCAAGCTATCACTCATGATATCCGCTCAAGCTATCAACTCCTAATCTACCCTTGGGCTAGTGAATCACCAAGCCTACTTCCTATCCGAGATGTGTCCTACACCTCTAGAAAGCAAATTCCTATCCAAGACGTTCACGTCTCTAGGAAGATTTCTTGCTTGCCTATCTGGATCCTCCCGACCCTAGACAAGACTCCCTTGCTTGATTATCCGAGTCCTCCCGACTCTAATCAAGTCTTCCTTGCTCTATCCACAAAGCTTCACTCACTTTGCTAGAGACTTCAACCTAATGCAAGGCTATGATCTAAAGTGATGCAAATGATGCAAACACAATCAAATTAAGCTAGATGATCAATCAAGCAAAATGTACATGTTCAATGATAGTCTAGAATATAATTTCAACACACAATCACAAAATTATCTAGAAATCAAGACATGCAAATCAATAAGAACAAAGGTATGAATATTCAATTTATCACACTAAAAACCTAGTTCTTAGATCAAGAAATAGAACCTAGAAAATAATATGAGATACATCATATATTCAATTTCTAGAATCAATTTCACACACAATCAAGTTTAGCACATATATGTTCAAAACAAATCACAAAGCTAAAACTCAATTAACAAATGATCAAACAACCCTAGCAAGTGATCTAACATACTTCTCAACAAATTTCATCAGTCAAATAGTAAGAATCAAGAGATGATCAAAGATGAAATTGAAAAAGAAGAAGTCAAAACTAACATACTGACCACGTACTGAAAATGGATCAGCTGAGAAAAATGGCAAAGTCAGCTGTCTTTGGAAATACTTGGAGTTTGTAGCTCTCTTCGAGAGCAACAATTTTGGTTTTTGAATCGAATGATTTCGAGTTCATATGAGAGAGATATGATCAAAATAAGAAAACCAAAAATGTAGAATTCTGCAGAAAATTTCTCAAGTGTTCTTCCAAAATTCAACCAAGTGTGGATGGAAGGAGATGGGTTTAAAAGGAAGAGAGAGAGAGATTTTATGAGCGAATCGGAGCATGCCATGTCACCTCCCCGTGGGGGGCACGTGGCCCACATGGGAGCATAGGGCTCCCCTGGCCGTGGGGCCCACGGCCTCCCACACGGGCAGGCCTTGTGGCCACACGTGCTCCCGACTTCTCTCGCGCGCTCCTTTGGTTCTTCAGCCCATATCTTGGGCATCCAACCTCTGATTTCGAATCCATTTTTGGATTACAAACTGTGACTCCCTCACACACGACTACGACTACTCAACTTTGAAAAATGGTTGAGAAATCATCTCGGAATCCGACGATGAAGTCAACACAACAAATGAGAATGAAAAGTAGCATAGTGAACTTGTTTGGACTCGAAACTTTATGAATGAGTAACTGAAATGACCGGAACTCAATAAGGAATTAAATGAGAATATGTTCAAGTCCTAAACACAAAATACACAAACAAATAAACCCATATTCACACAAGCATGCCATATCAAAGAGATAGTCACAAAGCATGCAATTTCACAATGTTTGTCAATACAAGATCAATGCATGAGCATACTATGAAGTGTGTGAATGTGTTATACCAAATGTTTGAATCACGATGCAGGGACACACATGTATGAATTGTGTGTGTGTGCGCTAACGCCTTGCAAGAGGATAGAAGTCAAGATTTACCTTTGACGTTTTTCACCTCTTGAAGACTACTTTTGCACTAGACGTTGCTCTTCACTTTTTAAGCTTCCTTTCTTCAAATAATGTCCTAAGCAACAACTAATACAAACATAGAGTGTTTTGCAATGGAATTAAGCCAATACAAATCATAAACCTTACAATCGTTAGGCTATCAACCTATTGTAACCTTACTACATGTCTATTTGAATAATATAAGCTGAGTATTCTTCCTACCATATGTTTAAATCCATCTTTCTTACTGCAATCGTATGCCAACCTTAGTAGACATTTAGGAAGCAAAGGGTGTCGAACTACTTGATACCCCGTCGACCAAGATCTACCCCGATCCTGGTCCCCCATAAATTGTTAATTGGAAAAAGCACCCCGGTGGCAATTTTCGGTTAACATTTTGGCGCCGTCTGTGGGAAACCAAACTCCCCATCCTTAATAAGCTATCAAACTCTACCCAGAAGAAGTAGAAGATGAGACTTCGGTCCTCTCAGGGGTAGCCCATCGCCTCGGGACCCCATTCCTTTGCTTCCACCCAAAGAAATCAAGGAAAAAAGAAAGGAGCAAGAAGCTAGATCCCGGCACCAGTTCTACCACCAAATCCCGGATCAGCACCACAGGGCCCCACGGTCCCAAAGGCAAGCCATGATGAAATGGAGCAACATGCTACCACCTATGTGGAGAGCATCCGTCTCCGGATGATTGCCCAAGGAATACCCTTTGAAGCACCCAGAGTCGCGGAAGGGGCTGGGCCGAGTACTCGAATACCAGTCTTCGATAGACTCGGGCCGTCTATACCAGAGCCAGATCGCCTTGGAGATCTTAGACCTCGATGGGTTAAATCAGCCTTTGAGATCCCACCTCGAAGGATCTAGCCAACTACAAGGCCGGTAGCAGAAAGGAAGGATCCACAGCCCGATGCAGGTGGCAGTACTGGATCTAAGAAAAACCAACGGGATACCAGACCTCGGAGGGAGGAACGTAGGGAGCCTACTGTGGTGTTAGAAACTTCGGACAACGAAGGTTCTATAGCCCGATCCAAACATGATGGATCCAAACGTGTTGAGGATTAGATGGCTAAGATGGCGAAGGAACTCGAGGAATTGAAGAAGGGGAAACACCGGGGTACCCGGAAGAACCCCTTGGGGGAGATGAATGCACCTTTCTCCAGAAGGATTCGAGAAGTCGAGCTACCCCCAAAATTCAAGATGCCTACTGAGAAGTATTCCGGATCAGAAGATCCGTAAGCCACATGGAGAGCTTTGTCCACCAGATGGAAATCTAGAATGCTACCCGGTTAGCCATATGTAGAATGTTCCCTTCCATTCTAACTGACTGTGCGAAGACTTGGTTCAGAAAGTTATCCCCAGGTAGTGTGGATTCGTTTACAAAGCTCACTACAGATTTCTGCGCTCAGTTCCAGGGGATCAAGCCTTGCCCCAAAGACCCCATCCTACTACAGTATGTGATCCAGGGGCGGGGTGAAACCTTGAGATCCTACGTAGAGAAGTTCCACAAGGAAGTGATAATATGCTAAATTCTTGTTCTCTTTTATGACATGTTCACATGTTCTTCAAGGTTGTTGTTTGTTGGCATTATTCTTATTTTTGATAAATCATGAAGATGCTATGATAAATTCTTATTCGCATGATGATTTATTGAATATAGTGTTTTGCCTTTGTATATGTTCATTGGTTACTATTTTGTTTCCTTGTTTCCTCTCACTTTGGTTTTTAGTTTGTTTTTGTATAGCAAGATTATGGGAAAAGCAAAGAAGATTGGTGGAAATACTTCTTCAACTCCCATTGACAAGTCCAAACCTACAATTTCTTCCAAAATTTCCAAAGCTAACAAAGTGGATGAATTGGGAATTTTTGGTTGCAAAAAGCTAATTCAAGAAAGAGGTATTGACTTGGACTCTTGTGTTGGATCCTATGTTTATGATGTGCTTAAGACTAGAAATTGGAATTCATGGGTGAACATGTTAGGAATCTCTAATGAGACCGTTGTTAGAGAGTTTTATCATGCTTACAAATCTGGTTCTATTGTGACGAGTGCTACTCTAAGAATAAGGAAAGTTGTCTTTAGAGTTTGTTATAGGAAGGTTAATGAATTTCTAGACTTGCCCGATGACATTGAATCAGAATTCCTTGATGTTGAGATCTTGGAAAACCTTGATTTAATGGGTAGGACTCTATGTGATGATAGTAATTTTGTGTGGTCTTTTCATGCTCATTAATGACTTCACTTTGCTTGCTCATCTTCTCCAAAGACATCTTCTTTTCATTGACAAGAGCTTTAAAGATCACCACTAAATTGGCATTGATCAACTTCAATTTGATGTTCTCTTCATTCTTTTGTTGAAGGATCTTGTCATTGAAGCTTATAAAATCTTGATTTGAGGAGGCTTCGAACTCTTCTTGATTGGAGGAGATTTCACTATCTTCACTACTCGAAGAGTATTCACTTTCCTCATTACTTGAGGAGTCTTCACCACTATCCTCAAATCTTCCTTCATATATAGCCGGGTGAGCAATATAATTGCTAGTATATTCTCGTTCATTCGAGGACTCCTCTTCCTCTTCTTTATCACTCACACTCACATCACTCCAAGAAGCCGCCATTGCTAATCCTTTCTTAGACTCTCTCTTCTCATTAGCATGCTTGGTGGAGATAAATCCAATCCCTTTGCATTCATGGCATTGAATTAACTTCTTCATAGATTTATCCTTGCAATCTACCACTTCTTTTAGAGTGATCTTCTTCTTGACTTCCTCTCTCTTAGAACATATGTTCTTTAGAAATTTCTTGAAAGTTCTCACCATACAAGCCACATCATCTTCACTCTCCTCATTGGTTACCTTGAGTGCTATTCCCTTACCTTCAATCTTCGGCTTAAACCCAAGCTCATAAGTTTGTAGAGACCCAAGAAGCTCATCAACCCTCATAAGATCGACATTCTTGCTTTCTTCAATTGCGGTCACCTTTGCATTAAATCTCTTAGGCAAGGATCTCAAGATCTTCCAATTAATTCTATCTTGTGGATATAGCTCTCCCAAAGTTTGACTTTGGTTGGTGATATTCAAGAGTCTAGTTTGGAAGTCTACTAACTTCTCATCCTCATTCATAACAAGACTTTCAAATTGAGAAGTAAGCATTTGTACTCTAGACCTTCGAACCGCTAACGTACTCTCATTGGTAGTTTGCAAAGTATCCCATGCATCCTTTGCCGATTCAAGGTTTTGGATGTAGATAAATTGAGTACAATCTACACCTCCAAAAACAGCATTCATCGCCCGATGATGCCATTTAGCACTATCAAAATCAATGGCCGTCCATTCCGCGCTAGGCTTCGCAATCATAGTGCCATCTTCAATCCTTTTGGTTGGCAACTCATAACCTTCCTCAACACTTATCCATGCCTTTTCATTAATGGATTTAATGTAAGCTCTCATCCTAATTTTCCAAAAGGAGTAGTTACCACTATTCAATAGAGGAGGTCTACCACTAGAAGCACCTTCCGGCATTGAATCACCCATAGCTACAAAAATGAACAAACACAACAAAACAAAACAAAACAAAACAAAACACAAACACTATAATATGGATCTATCTAATTACTTCTAGACACCCGCTCTGATACCAATTGAAATTCCCTTAAGCAATATAGTGTAAATATACCTAGAGGGGGGGTGAATAGGTATAGGCTCCAAATTCTTCCAATTTAAAAATAATGCGGAATATAATAAAGAGAATGCACACTTGAATAGATTTTAGCAAATAAATTGATTTCACTAATACAAGAGTTAATCAATTTACAAGATATGCAATCAATGTAAGATATGGAAGATAAAGAAAAGTAAAAACAAAATGAACACAAGTATTTTTTACGTGGTAAAACCTCAAAGAGGAAACATCCACGGGTTGATACCACAACCACCGGCAAAGCAATCCACTATGTGAAAAAGGACTTACACACTCAAGCTATTGTTAGGATTCCCGTTGTTTTTAATTGGCTTATTTCGTGATCAAACCACATGTGGGGATGCTTTGTAAGGGTAGCTTAGATGTAGTGTTATTGCTTAGGCCCTTTTGAAGATCTCACCATTGTCAAGCACCAAAGGTAATATACTAAGTGCTTACTTGTCTTGAAGAGATAGATGCACACACTCACAACTCATGCATATGTTTAATCCTTATATGTTGTGTGTCTCTTATGTGTGCCTTAATGCTCATGAACATCTCTTCTTGCATGTTAGTTTGATTGCATCTTGCATATCCAATTGCCTTGTCATGCTTAGACTTAGGATTGCATTTTTGCACTGGGCGCCCCCAAAAGCGCTGTACAGAAGCGCTGTACGAACAGCGCCCATTGAGCGCTGTTCAGACCTGATCGATTTAATCGGTCGCTGTTGGGTCGCTGTTGGGGCGCTGTACGTGGCGCGGTACAGAGCGCTGTACGTACAGCGCCACTCTGTTTCCTCGTGAAAACAGAGCAAGGGCGCTGTACAGGCGCTGTACAATGGCGCTCTACGTACAGCGCCCATGGCAAATAGTGGGCAAACTTATCAAAACGACCACACTTTGTTTTGGCCCCCTATATATATGCCACTTTGACTTTAGGTCAATCACAAGAGTTCATATTCAGATTCCATACTTAGGAGATTTTTCAAAGAGAAGAAAAATTCCAAAGAACTCATTTTTAATTACTCAAACACTTGTTCCATGATCATCAATCATCATCTAGCATCATCTTAGATCATCTAGATGACATCTTGCATGGATTCTTCATCATACTTTGCTTGGTAAGCTTTTCACTAATATCTTACATATTTTGTGTTTCTCTTATCTAGCAATCTCAATTTAATTACTTGTATGTGATTTTATATTTGTTGAATACAAGATTGAGATTAGTATGATGTATGTTTGAGAAGTTGTATTGTGCTAGCATATTAGGTTTTTGTGCTTGATATTGATTAGCTAAACTAATTGACATGTCATTTAGTTTTTGATATCTAGGATTGTTCTTAATTGCATATTAATCATCTTAGATAAGCATATAGGGTTTCCCTTGCTCTATGTTGCATTTTGGATATTTTCACATATTCACTTAGGGTTGTATTCTCTTCAAGAGAAGCTAAGTCTTGTGTGTAGCAATCGGGATTAGGTTGCTTAGATCGCAAGCAAAATTGGACTAGGTTCACTCATACCGGGATTAGGTAGGTGTGTGATTACTACCGGGATTAGGTTGTAATCGTTTGCACATTTAGTGGATTCGAGGTTCGAGTGTGGCTTACTTACATAGCCCGTGGTTTTTCCCGTGAGGGTTTCCACGTAAAAATCAAGTGTCAATTTAATTTCCGCACCATATTACACTTGCTTGTTTATTTTATCTTGAGGGTAATTTCGTAATTTTGACTAACACGAAAAATTGGGTAAAAAGCGTAAAATCTATTCACCCCCCCTCTAGATAGTTTTATACACACCGTGCATTAATTAGTTTCAATTGGTATCAGAGCGGGTTCCTAGACATACATAGGTGATCCTTGCTTTATTTTGGTGTGCTTTGCATTTTGTGTGATTTTTGATTATTCATACATTTGCATTCATTTCATTCATTCATAAACACTATGAGTGGAAACGGTGGAAATGGTGGTGGCCACGAAGGAGCTTCTAGCACAAGGCCTCCACTTCTTACCGGTTTGAACTATTCCCAATGGAAAGGGAAGATGGAATCCTACATATGCCAAATTCATGACCGTGCATGGATGGCGGTGGAAGACGGATATGATCTCCCTATGATGACTCCCGCGGGTGGAGGACAAGATGTGTTGAAGCCTAAGGCGCAATGGAACGCGCAAGAGTTTGAGGCTTCAAAGTGGAATAGGAAGGCGATGCATGCCATTATGTGTGCCATGGATGAGAATCAGTACAAGCTTATTCAGAATACTCAAATTGCCAAAGTGGCATGGGACATCCTTCAAGTTGCACATGAGGGAACCGAGGTGGTGAAGGAGTCCAAGCTTCAAGTCCTCCAAACTCAATTTGAGTTACTTAGGATGGGAGAGGATGAATGCTTCAACGACTTCGAAATCAAATTGATGGACATAGTAAATCAAAGCCATCAACTCGGAGACCCGTATTCGGATAGGAGAGTCAAGCAAAAAATTATGAGATCTCTCCCCGATAGGTTTGAATCAAAGGTGACGGCCATAGAAGAAAATAGTGGCTACATGGATATGAAGCCAAGTGAGGTAATTGGGCGTCTCCTTGCATATGAGTCTAGGAAGGCTCCTAGCAACACTACTCCTCCTAAGAAGTCTAAAGGAATAGCTTTGAAAGCATCTAAGGATGAAAAGGAGGCAAAGCATGAATCGGATGAAGACCTTGCCTTATTTGTGAAACGGTTCAACAAGGTTATGGGGTTCAAGAAGAAGAAGGGATTTGGGTCAAGAGGACAAGATTTGAAGAAAAAGAGTTCCTTCAAGAAGTTTGAGCCTAGACAAGAGAGGACCGAAAGGAAAGGGGTCCGATGCTTTGAGTGTGGTGGGATTGGTCACTTTGCCCCCGAATGTGCGAATCACAATGAGAGGAAGAAGGGTAAAGTGATGGCCGCCACATGGAGTGGGAGTAGTGATGACTCCAATGAGGAGGATGAGTCTTCAAGTGAGGAAGAGCTCATGGCTAACTTCCTAGCTTTTGCATCTTCTCACAAGAGCAAAAGTGCTAGTGAAAAGGAAGATTTGAGTCAAGAGGAAATTGACTCTAGTGAAGAAGAAAGTGACTCCTCTTCTAGTTCCAAGAAGAAGTTTGTGGAGCAAAAGGTGCTTGCTAAATACCATGCCGAGTTCAATGATTTAGCACTTAAAAGCACAAGAAAGATTGAGAGGTTGAGAGAAGAAAACCTTGAACTTTCGGCTCACAATGACCACTTAAGTGAACAAGTGGAAAGATTGAAGAGGAGAGAGGATAAGTTAATTGAGGAGTTAGACTTGTCTAAGAGAAATGAAGAAGGCTTGAAGAGGGAACTTGTAGAAGCTAAAGGGTCCTTGGCTAGGATAGATTCTAGCACCAAGAAGCTTGATCATTTACTTGGTGTTGGAAAGAGTCCAAGTGACAAGAGAGGTCTTGGGTATGAAGATGGCAAGAAAATCTCAACCTCTAACAAGACCATATTTGTCAAGAGCTTGAAGAATGAAGAAACTTCATTTGTGCAACCTCCTAAGAAAAGTTAGAAATAGGACAAAGTTCTAATGCACAAGTGAAAATGGGGCCAAGAAGGAAATCTCAAGCTCAACCTCCTAAGGTTCCTCAAGCCAACACTCCTCCCAAATTGGCTCACAAAGGAAAGAGACCAATCATGCAACCTCAAGCTTGGAAGCAACCAAGACCGGTTCAACAACAAAGATGGATTGAACCCACATATCCACAAAGACATGGACGTACTCAAAGGCGAGGTATGATTCCTTTTTTCATTCCTATTTGTCACTTTTGTGGTTGTGATGGTCATATTAGACCAAATTGCTTTCAATATATTAAAATGTGTAGAAAACAAAGCATGATTGAAAAGAGAAAGAATAGAGCCAAGATGCATGTTTCTAGGAATAAAAATATTGATTTGCATGATCCTAGAAATAGTAGAGCACATGTACCAAAGGCCACTAAGAAAGCTAAAATTGTTGCTAAGTGGATTAGAAAGAATGAAAATGTTTGCCATGTTGCACAAATAGCCTTGAAGGCAAATTCTTCTAATTTTTGGTACTTGGATAGTGGGTGCTCTAGGCACATGACGGGAAACAAGAGTTTCTTCGAGACTCTTGTTATGGAGGAAGGTGGAAATGTCACTTTTGGTGATGGATCCAAAAGAAATGTTGTAGGGAAAGGAACCATTTCCGTTCCCGGATTACCCTCCTTATCCAATGCTTTATTTGTTGATGGCTTGAAAGCTAATTTAATTAGCATTTCACATCTTAGTGATGAAGGATATTCCGTCTTGTTCTCTAAAGATTATTGCTCTATCCTTAAACCCGATGGACAAACCTTGTTGAAGGGCATGAGATCTAGCGACAATTGTTATTGTCTTGAAGCTAGAATTGTATCTAATCATGTGTCCATGGATGAGCAAATTGAGTTGTGGCATGAAAGACTTGGCCACATGAACTTTAGGGACCTACGGACCCTTGGAAAGTTCAATTGTGTGCGTGGCCTCCCTAAGCTTGGGAAGAAAGCCAATGGTATTTGTGGACCTTGCCAACAAGGAAAGCAAACTAAAAGCATGCACAAAAAGGGTAAGTATCTCACCACCAAGGAGCCACTTGAGCTTCTCCACATGGACCTCATGGGTCCCATGCAAACCGAAAGTTTGGGTGGAAAGAGATACATTTTTGTTTGTGTTGATGATTTCTCTAGATTTACATGGACATATTTTCTTAGAGAAAAATCCGAAACTTTTGATAAGTTTAAAATGCTTTGTACTAAATTGCAAAATGAAATGAATTCTAACATTAGAAGCATTAAACGGATTAGAAGTGACCATGGGAGAGAATTTGAGAATGCCACCTTTGAAACCTTTTGTAATGGTTTAGGCATCTCCCATGAATTTTCTGCTCCTAGGACACCTCAACAAAATGGAGTTGTTGAGAGGAAGAATAGGGTCCTCCAAGAGATGGCCCGTGTGATGTTGCTTAGCAACAATGTCCCTAGGAACCTATGGGCCGAAGCCATTAACACGGCTTGCTATATAGGAAATAGAGTGTTCCTAAGGCCCGGTACTAGAAACACCTCCTATGAGTTATGGAAAGGCAAGAGGCCAAATGTTAGCTACTTCCACACTTTTGGAAGCAAATGCTACATTTTGAATGACCGTGATCAACTTGGCAAGTTTGATGCTAAGAGTGATGAGGGTATTTTTATTGGCTATGCCTTAAATAGTAGAGCCTATAGAGTTTTCAATTTAAAGACTCTAAGTGTTATGGAATCATCCAATGTCGTATTTGATGATACTAGGCTCAAGTCTAATGATCATGAGGAGGAGGTTATTTTTAGTGATGATTCTCCTTTGGAGGAGGTTGTGGTGTCGCCTAATGTTGGGACATCTAATGTCAACAATGATGGCACACAACCTATTGATAGAGTTCCTCTCTTGGACTCTAAAGAACCCGCTCCATGGGTTAGGAAACTCCATGATAAAGAAGATATCATTGGAGAGGTAAATGAGGGTGTTAGGACTAGACGCCAACTTGCTAATCTTATTAGCTATACATGTTACACCTCTCAAATTGAACCCAAAAAGGTTGAAGAAGCCTTAAATGATGAATTTTGGGTTCTTGCCATGCAAGAAGAGCTAAGCCAATTCGAAAGGAATGAGGTTTGGACTCTAGTTCCTAGGCCTAAGACCACTAATGTCATAGGCACCAAATGGATATTTAGGAACAAATCCGATGAGGATGGCAACATAGTGCGGAACAAGGCTAGACTTGTAGCACAAGGGTACTCTCAAATTGAGGGTATCGACTTTGAGGAGACTTTTGCTCCCGTTGCCCGCTTAGAGTCCATTAGGCTTCTCTTGTCCATCTCTTGTGTGCACAAGTTCAAATTGCACCAAATGGACGTCAAGAGTGCCTTCCTCAATGGCTTCTTGCAAGAGGAAGTGTTTGTTGAACAACCTAAGGGGTTTGTGGATGCACACCACCCCAATCATGTCTATCGCCTCAAGAAGGCACTTTATGGGTTGAAACAAGCACCGAGGGCTTGGTATGAGCGCCTCACTCAATTTCTTGTTGACAACAACTACACAAGAGGTAGTGTTGACAAGACACTATTCATCAAGAGAGACAATGATGAGCTTTTCATAGCTCAAATATATGTTGATGACTATAGTGTTTGGCTCCACCAACAACACCAAGGTCCAACAATTTGTTGATGTTATGTCTCATGAATTTGAGATGAGTCTTGTTGGTGAGCTTAGTTACTTCCTAGGTTTGCAAATTAGGCAAATGAATGATGGGATATTCATAACCCAAGCCAAATATGCTAAGAACCTAGTGAAGAAGTTTGGTTTAGAGAATGCCAAACGTTGTGATACACCCATGAGTACCACTTTGAAGCTAAGCAAGGATGCTAGTGGTAAAAGTGTGGAACAAACTCTATATCGTGGCATGATAGGTAGCTTGCTTTATTTGACCGCAAGTAGGCCCGATATATCTTTTAGTGTGGGTGTGTGTGCTAGGTACCAAGCGGATCCTAAGGAGTCCCACCTCTCTTCCGTGAAGAGGATCATTTCGCTATGTGAATGGGACATCCAACTATGGGATTTGGTACTCATTTGACACTAATGCTAGTCTAGTTGGCTTTAGTGATGCGGATTGGGCAGGAAATTGTGATGATAGGAAGAGCACATCGGGCGGTTGCTTCTTTCTAGGCAACAACTTGGTGTCTTGGTTTTGCAAGAAGCAAAACTCGATTTCCTTGTCCACGGCCGAGGCCGAGTACATAGCCGCGGGGAGTGGATGCACACAACTCCTATGGATGAAGCAAATGCTAGTAGACTACGGATTCACCCAAGGTACTCTCACTCTCTTTTGTGATAACATGAGTGCTATTAATATTTCCAAGAATCCGGTTCAACATTCTAGAACTAAGCATATTGACATCCGCCATCACTTCATTAGAGAGCTTGTTGAAAATAAATGCATAGTACTTGAACATGTAGGTACTAATGATCAACTTGCGGACTTATTTACTAAACCCTTAGATGCTACTCGATTTAAAACTCTTAGTAGATCTATTGGGATATGTCTTGTGGAGTGATGTTTATGATTGACCCCATATGGGGAACTCAAGCAAAGAGAGCTATTTTGCATTCTTGTATCTTGCAAAAAATTTGAAATAACTTATGCCTCTTCTTTTGATTGCTTGAGTAAGCTTGGTTGTACATATGTATATATGTTTTCAATTCTATAAGTGTGAACCTTGCTTATGTACAATCCATGTCATATTTATGTTCAAACATGCATTTTTGGATTAGGAGATTTACATAGGAAGTATGATGTGAATGACCTATAGTTATCTCCATGACATGATGATTCTTTAATAACATGCTAATACTAAATGAAAAAGCATGAAATTCATACAACATGCTCACATGAAAAGCATGAATTGATGATTGCATATTCTTAAAAATGCAAAACTTGTGTGAAAGCTAATGAGACTCAAATGAATAAAGGATCTTGTATCCGTTCAAAGGAATTTACATTCCATATGTCTCTCTTTCTTTATTAGTTGAACATGGTTACTATCATACGGATTTCTTATCCGGAAAAATCAAATAGGGTGCAAAGTCGCTCATGCCATGTTTCGCTTATAAAGTTGGATATAGTTGCTCTTAAAATTGAAATCAATAATCTCTATATCCTTGCTTTTCCCATGACATTGGTGAAATTGGTTTGAATTCAAATTAGAAACCTTTGTCATTTGCTTTGCCAAATACCATTGTATTTTGGACTTGAATGCTATATGTCTTGTATGCAAAGCATGTTGGATTCACACATTTTCTCAAATAAATCTCCTTGTTTCTCTCAAATTAATTGAAGTGCATAAAGTGACTTATATGTATATGCATATCTTGCATGCTTCTATCTCTCGTTGCTTTGAGTGACCCGGTTGGGGACTACTCCTTTGCCTATATCATGACAAAAAGGGGGAGTAGGAAATGGTAAGGGGAGTTGCAAAATATAGAAGCTTTTGTGCATTTTGGGGAGAACATACATTGAGGGGGAGTAACCCTTTGAGGGGGAGCATTGCATTTATCATTCATTGCATACACTTGCTAATGTTGTGCCTAAATTCTAAAAATGCAAATGCTTGGTATTGTTCTCACATGATTAATCTCACACTTTACTTGTATTGGAAATGCTAGAAACTTTATTTTCAGGGCTTGATTGTTCTACAAGAGATTGAAGACTTGAAGTTTTTACTTTCTTATCTCTTTGTAATGTAGATAATCATTGTAGTCCCGTAGTTTCTAATTCTATGTGAGAAATCAATGTGAGTGGTGGTTTTGTCACGAAATAGCCAAAGGGGGAGATTGTTAGGATTCCCGTTGTTTTTAATTGGCTTATTTCGTGATCAAACCACATGTGGGGATGCTTTGTAAGGGTAGCTTAGATGTAGTGTTATTGCTTAGGCCCTTTTGAAGATCTCACCATTGTACAAGCACCAAAGGTAATATACTAAGTGCTTACTTGTCTTGAAGAGATAGATGCACACACTCACAACTCATGCATATGTTTAATCCTTATATGTTGTGTGTCTCTTATGTGTGCCTTAATGCTCATGAACATCTCTTCTTGCATGTTAGTTTGATTGCATCTTGCATATCCAATTGCCTTGTCATGCTTAGACTTAGGATTGCATTTTTGCACTGGGCGCCCCCAAAAGCGCTGTACAGAAGCGCTGTACGAACAGCGCCCATTGAGCGCTGTTCAGACCTGATCGATTTAATCGGTCGCTGTTGGGTCGCTGTTGGGGCGCTGTACGTGGCGCGGTACAGAGCGCTGTACGTACAGCGCCACTCTGTTTCCTCGTGAAAACAGAGCAAGGGCGCTGTACAGGCGCTGTACAATGGCGCTCTACGTACAGCGCCCATGGCAAATAGTGGGCAAACTTATCAAAACGACCACACTTTGTTTTGGCCCCCTATATATATGCCACTTTGACTTTAGGTCAATCACAAGAGTTCATATTCAGATTCCATACTTAGGAGATTTTTCAAAGAGAAGAAAAATTCCAAAGAACTCATTTTTAATTACTCAAACACTTGTTCCATGATCATCAATCATCATCTAGCATCATCTTAGATCATCTAGATGACATCTTGCATGGATTCTTCATCATACTTTGCTTGGTAAGCTTTTCACTAATATCTTACATATTTTGTGTTTCTCTTATCTAGCAATCTCAATTTAATTACTTGTATGTGATTTTATATTTGTTGAATACAAGATTGAGATTAGTATGATGTATGTTTGAGAAGTTGTATTGTGCTAGCATATTAGGTTTTTGTGCTTGATATTGATTAGCTAAACTAATTGACATGTCATTTAGTTTTTGATATCTAGGATTGTTCTTAATTGCATATTAATCATCTTAGATAAGCATATAGGGTTTCCCTTGCTCTATGTTGCATTTTGGATATTTTCACATATTCACTTAGGGTTGTATTCTCTTCAAGAGAAGCTAAGTCTTGTGTGTAGCAATCGGGATTAGGTTGCTTAGATCGCAAGCAAATTGGACTAGGTTCACTCATACCGGGATTAGGTAGGTGTGTGATTACTACCGGGATTAGGTTGTAATCGTTTGCACATTTAGTGGATTCGAGGTTCGAGTGTGGCTTACTTACATAGCCCGTGGTTTTTCCCGTGAGGGTTTCCACGTAAAAATCAAGTGTGTCAATTTAATTTCCGCACCATATTACACTTGCTTGTTTATTTTATCTTGAGGGTAATTTCGTAATTTTGACTAACACGAAAAATTGGGTAAAAAGCGTAAAATCTATTCACCCCCCCTCTAGATAGTTTTATACACACCGTGCATTAATAGTTTCAGCTATCACTCATGATATCCGCTCAAGCTATCAACTCCTAATCTACCCTCGGGCTAGTGAATCACCAAGCCTACTTCCTATCCGAGATGTATCCTACACCTCTAGAAAGCAACTTCTTATCCAAGACGCTCACGTCTCTAGGAAGATTTCTTGCTTGCCTATCCGGATCCTCCCGACCCTAGACAAGTCTTCCTTGCTTGATTATCCGAGTCCTCCCGACTCTAATCAAGACTCCATTGCTCTATCCACAAAGCTTCACTCACTTTGCTAGAGACTTCAACCTAATGCAAGGCTATGATCTAAGTGATGCAAGTGATGCAAACACAATCAAATTAAGCTAGATGATCAATCAAGCAAAATGTACATGTTCAATGACAATCTAGAATATACTTCCAACACACAATCACAAAGATTATCTAGAAATCAAGACATGTAAATCAATAAGAACAAGGTATGAATATTCAATATATCACACTAAAAACCTAGTTCTTAGATCATGAAATTAAACATAGAAAATAACAAGAAGCACATCACACATACATTTTCTAGAATCAATTTCATGATAAATCAAGTTTAGCACATATATGTCAAAACAAATCACAAAGCTAAAACTCAATTAACTAATGATCAAACACCCCTAGCATATGATCTAACATACTTCTTAACAAATTTCATCAATCAAATAATAAGAATCAAGAGATGATCAAAGATGAAATTGAAAAAGAAGAAGTTGAAACAAACAACCTGACCACGTACTGAAGATGAGACTGCTGGGAAAAATTTCGAAGTCAAATGCCTCTGAAAATGCTTGGGGTTTGTAGCTCTCTTCAAGACCAACAATTTTAGCTTTTGAATCGATTGATTTCGAGTTCGTATGAGAAAGTTATGATCAAAATAAGAAAACAAAAAATTGAAGAAAACTGCAGAAATTTCGTGAAAATCACTTCAAGTTCTTCAACATATGTGGAGGGAAGGAGAGGAGTTTAAAAGGAGGAAAGAGAAGGTTTTTCAGGGCCAATCACCATGAGCCACATCACCCTACCGTGGGGGGGCGCGTGTGGGCCACATGGGACCAGAGAGGGTCCCTGGCCGTGGGCCCCACGGCCTCCCCCACAGGGAGGGGCACACGTGGTCTCATGGCCACTCTAGCCTCTCTCGCGCACTCTCACGTTCTTCAGCCGTATCTTGGGCATCCGAACTCCGATTTCGAATCCGTTTTCGTATTACGAACCGTGACTCCCTCACGCATGACTACGACTACTCAACTTTCAAAAAAAGGTTGAGAAATCATCTCGAAATCCGACGATGAAGTCAACACAACAAATGAGAACAAAAAGTAGCATAGTCAACTTGTTTGGACTCGAAACCTTATGAATGAGTAACCGAAACGACCGGAACTCGATAAGGCATTAAATAAGAACATGTTCAAGTTCTAAACATAAAATATGAAAACAAATAAACACATATTCACACAAACATGCCATATCAAAGAGATAGTCACAAAGCATGCAATTTCACAATGTTTGTCAATACAAGATCAATGCATGAGCATGCTATGAAGTGTGTGAATGTGTTATACCAAATGTTTGAACCACGATGCAGGGACACACATGTATGAATTGTGTGTGTGTGCGCTAACGCCTTGCAAGAGGATGGAAGTCAAGATTTACCTCTGACGTTTTTCACCTCTTGAAGACGACTTTTGCACTAGACGTTGCTCTTCACTCTTTAAGCTTCTTTTCTTCAAATAATGTCCTAAGCAACAACTAATACAATCATAGAGTGTTTTGCAATGGAATTAAGCTAATACAAATCATAAACCTTACAAAAGCAGTAAACATAGAAACTAATTAGTCCACTGTCGTGGGAGAAACGATGGCACTTAGCATGTGCCACAAGCCTTTTAAACCCCTAGGTGCCCCTAGTAGGAGGAGTGAAGTCTCCTGAGGGTTTACCAGATACGATACCCACAAACGCAACTCTACAAAGCAAAAGGTTGAGATGCCACCATAAACATACCAAGCAAAAACTACATGCATGCTAAAATCTCTATACAAAGACTAAAATATGCCGTTTAAATCAATACATCACACACATGCAAGTATGCCAATACTTAGGATGCTTTCGGTTTACAAAACAACTAAACTTGGATGCTTCGGCTAGAATTCTCCTCGACTCTAATCCTCACTGGATTTCAGTCATATTTTCACTCAGAATCCTAGGCTATCACTCTTTATCAAACATATGCGAATTGGAATTTATGTATCGAAATCAAAATATAACGCATATGAGTATTTTCAAATAAAGCTCAATTTCTGAAAATGGATCTCATGGAAGGAATTGAAATACCATGAACGTGAAAAGAGCATGCATCAACTCATATTCCCAATATAGACTTCCTAAGAGATCAATTAGGCTTTCCCTAATTTGTATTGTGACCAAGGTGAATTGTGGTGTATGGATGTTATGGTAGGAATGGATAGATAAAGTTATTAATCATGCCAAAGTGTTTACACATTTAACTTTCAATACAATAAGCTCTATGTATTTTTTTAGAATACAATTTAAGCGTCTAGGCTATAAACTTTAAAGGTGTATAATTTGCTAATATTTGTACTCACATCTTTGAGTAACTTTACATTGAAGATTGAAGGCTTAAGTGTTTTTCATTTAACACTTCATTTTGAAAGCCTTTTTCTAGCACAATTTTTAAACATTTGCCTCAGTACACGCTTTTACACAATTTGGAGCTTACAATTGACTTCTATTAAGATATGCACCTTAACATGATTAGTAACTAGGGAGTGGTTAAGTGTTTGAATTGTGGGTGATGTGTGTAGGTTTAGTGTTTGGTCTCAATTTAAGCAATGAAGTGCACATATAGGGACATGGAAGTGTTTAGGCTAGATTTGGAGTGTAGCACACACTATAGCCCAAAATCATTTCTAAAAATCCATCTAGCAAGGGAATACAAATTTCAACAAGCAGTCCACATATATGTTCTATGGCAATAAATGCAAAATTGATGTACAATGAGATCACTAAAAATTAAGAAACAATATTCGAAGAGTGTTTAATGAGTAGAAACAGAATACCCTTTCAAATAAAAACGCTTATAGGCTCAAAATTCTCACAAGGGTAGTCTCCACTATTCTCCTAAGCTAAACAAGAATAGAGTTCTATCTACCTCAACATCAAAGATTGGCACTGTACAAGCAAATTAATAGTGATGCAAAGATCATACATGGCATGAATGGTAGTCAAGATATAGACCTAAAAGCATACATGACATGTCTCTACCGGCACACACAAATATTATCTCAACAAATGGACTTCAATTCCAGAATTTTCAATTTGAACAATTTTGTAGAGATTTGAAAATTTTCAACGACCAAACCTAAAAAACAAAGACAACATCACGAAAAGTTGTCCACACCCCCAAACCTAAACTTAACATTATCCTCAATGTAGCACAACAGAACCTTTTCCGCACATAAATTGGACAATGCTTAGCAAGACTCGGACATAAGAACAACAAAAATCACAAAGACTAAAACAAAACAAAATAAATCCTAAGATCTAAGCACAAACAATTCGCACTCTTAGATCTAAACAAAAATAAAAATAAAAATTACAAAAATAGACAAGCAATGCATTTATCTATAAAGCTCATTGGTGGGAATCTTACCACCATACTACAACGACCCACAAGTGCATTACACTCAACACATGCATTCCACTAGAATTGAAGCACAAAACTAAGTCTCAATTCAATCCTCACTAATCTCAACACGGAGGAATTGATTGGAGAGACTTATGTTTGGGAAAGCAAAGTGAAGAGGTTACCTCTTGTAGCGTGCGTCATGGTCTATGGATTGTGCGGTCATCGACTGTTGGTGTAAGGATTCCCGTTGTTGTTAATTCGCTTATTTCGTGATCAAACCATTTGTGGGGATTCTTTGTAAGGGTAGTTTAGATGTTGTTGTTAGTGCATTAGGCCCTTTGAACACCTCATTATTGACAAGCACCAAAGGTAATATTCTAGGTGCTTACTTGTCTGAAGAGATAGTTGCACACACTCACAACTCATGCATAAATGTTATTCTTATATGTTGTGTGTTTTCATATGTGTGCTTTCATATGTGTGCATTCATAATTGTTGAAAATCTCTTCATGCATGTTTATTTAATTGTATCTAGTTTATTGAAATGCCATGACATGTTTAGGCATTAGGATGCAAAGTCATGAATTTTATTCATGCATGTTTGAATTGAGTGCATCTTGGTCAATGATAATGCCATGACATGTTAGGCATTAGGATGCATTCAATACCCACACTTGCACTTCATGATTAGTCTTAAGTGTGGTGTAATTCGTTTCCGTTTGTGTGATCGGAAACGTCCACGCTTGCACGATGGTGTGCATGTCTTAGCGCGATGGTTGACCACTTGAGAAGGTCTCATTCTTCTCTTGGATAAGTGGTAGTTTTGGTTTGGTTGATTGGAGTAAGGTGTCTAGTTTTAAAAGATTGGATTTCAATGTTTTAAGTGTTTTCAAAACTGACCTTTGTATGGTCTTGTGACCATAACTTTTTACACAAAGCTTCAAAATGAGTTTTGAAAATTTCTGTACAAACTAGACACCCATACCTTTCCAACGGTATATTATTCGTAATATTTCATGACCGTTTGGATTGGTTTTAAAATCTCCAAAGTTACAACAAAAACAGGGCAACTCTGTTGTTGTCCGTTTCTGACCTTTGGTCACTCAATTGACCATAACTTTTTCTACAGATATCAAAATGTCATTCTGTAAAAATGAGTAGAAAGTATACATCCATACCTTTCCAATGATATATTATATGAAAGGTTTCGATGTACTTTGGTCATGATTCGAAGCGCTCGAATGTTGAGTCGCTGCACTGACGCGAGTACCGCGAAAATGCCCATACTTTTTCCATTTCTTCCAAAACGACGTAGTTTCATTTGGGCATTATAAATACATATCTTTCTCATCATTTTGAGGGTGTGCCACAAAATCAAACCCTAGAGAGAGAGGCTCCATATTCTTGAGAGAGAGAGAGAGATTTGAGAGAAAATCAAATCAAGAACTCACCTTTAACCACTCAAATCAAACCCCTTTTGCATCAAATTTCATATTACATCTTCTATGTCTATATAGAGTGCATCCATGTATGGGTTTGCATCATCACAACTTGCTTGGTAAGATTTTGATTAAGTTCATTTTATTGTAATATTTTTACTATCAACCCATCTCTTTTAAATTACTTGTATGTTTTAGATCATATGCTAAATACAAGAAAAGAGATTATTTGTGATGAATTGATTGAGTGTTGTTTTTGATAGATATCTAGGTTTTTATAATCTATGATTATCTATGCTATTTGACATGTCATTTAGTTTTGATATCTAGGATTGTTCTTAATTGCATATTAATCATCTTAGATAAGCATATAGGGTTTCCCTTACTCTATGTTGCATTTTGGATATTAACATATATTCACTTAGGGTTGTATTCTCTTCTAGAGAAGGTAAGTCTTGTGTGTAGCAATCGGGATTAGGTTGCTTAGATCACAAGCAAATTGGACTAGGTTCACTCATACCGGGATTAGGTAGGTGTGTGATTACTTCCGGGATTAGGTTGTAATCGTTTGCACATTTAGTGGATTCGAGGTTCGAGTGTGGCTTACTTACATAGCCCGTGGTTTTTCCCATGAGGGTTTCCACGTAAAAATCAAGTGTTGATTTAATTTCCGCACCATATTACACTTGCTTGTTTATATTATCTTGAGGGTAAATTCGTAATTTTGACTAACACGAAAAATTGGGTAAAAAGCGTAAAATCTATTCACCCCCCCTCTAGATAGGTTTATACACACCGTGCTATATTTAGTTTCAGTTGGGAATCGGCGCAGGGTGATTCCTCCAGATGGTGCGGTGGCTTCGTCTCGTTTGGACGGCGGGCTTATTCCCGCGGCGTGAAGTCGCCGTGAACTCTGCGAGTTCCTTCCATCTGGATGGCGGGTTATGTCCCGCTGCATGAGGTCGCCGACTTCCTTCCGCGGGTTCTGACCTTCTGTACGGCGGGTTATGTCTCGCCGTTGTGTCTCGCCCAAGGCTCTTGAGTGGAACTCACGGCTTTGGTTGCACGCATTAACCCACGGACTGAGGTCGCGGAAGACAAAATTTACTCATTGAAGCTCTCTTCCTTGATTCAGGACCTAAGAATCCTGCACAACACCAATACTCAAACAACATCAAACGCATTTGCTTGATACAAAAATAAAAACAAATAAAACGAACAAACATAAAAACTACATTATTTGCTAAAACTAAATACATTTAACGAAAACGATCCCCGGCAGCGGCACCAAAAACTTGACGCGCCCCGAAACGGTCTATAATAAAGTATCCCCGGCGGTGCCAAGAACTTGATCGGCGCACACGGGACACATGATAGTTCTATAAACTATCGTAAAATAATGGGCGCGTATGTTTTTCCGCAAGCGCACGGATCGTTACGATCGCATAGCGGCAAGTACGGTTCGTTCCCAGGGAGATGGATTCGTTAACTGTATCTAGTTCTAGTGTTTATTAAAGCATGTAAAAAGGAATGCGGTGTGGTGTGTGCGGAAATGTAAATTAATTAACTAAGGTAGAAATGTAGCCGGGTGTCTTGGCTATCTAATTAATCTACTCCTAATTAAGTTAATCTACTCCTAGAGGCAAGACACCCAAACTACAAAAATAATGGTGGCTGGGAGAATAGCAAGATATATAATACATATGGGAAATCGGTTCACCAAACATACTATGCAATTTATATGGATTGTTTATCATGTAAATCCAATTAATTCAGTAAAGGGTTCATTCTCTTGATTAAGGAAATTACCCCGAAATCTTGATTAGGGAATTCCCGAAATCATGTCATCACTTTCCAATCGGAAGAGTGATTGTGTCTAGGGTTTAGACCCATTAAGCATAAGAACATATGAACCAAAGCTAAAGTGGCATAATTATGCACACATAAGCTATTTCCATTCTTTAAAGCTAATTGTTAAGATTATGCAAGGAATGGTTATCCAAGCACAATCTCAACTCTTAATTACTCTAATCACTTTAAACACATACATAGTAAATCATACATCAACACACATAAACGAATGAGATATTTGATTACAACTACTCCTAATCATTTAGTTAATCTACTCCTAATCTCATTCATCATACATATTAACACATAATCATCCATACATATGAATATCACAAAAAGAGCTTAATCACTATACAACTAAGGAATGAATCAATACCAAATCAAAGCATAAGAACAAACATACATATATTAACATAAGTGTAGGTTACAAATATTCCCAAATGAAATTACACATCAATAGAAATACAAAGATGAGCAAAGTAAAGAAATCACCCTTGAAGACAAGCCTCCAAAAGCTCTTCCTTTCTATGAACTCCTATGGCTCGGTTTTGACACACAAGCCTCTCCTATCTCTGCATCTCTACTCTCCATGGAAGGCTTTCCATGGAGGAAAATCCCCCATGGAAGGCTTGGAGTTGCTTTCTCTCTTTTGTGATGATCAATCCAAGAAAAGTGTTTCTTGGAGCAAAGTTGGGTGGTGCACATGTTGAAAGAGAGGCAAAAGGGAACTATATATATGGTGGCAAGTTTTGGGCATGAATGGGGTGTGAAAAGACTGAAATGCCCCTGAAAATATCATGATTTTGGCTCGGTCAGGGGTAAGGCGGGTTCATGCGGCGGGCAATGTCTAGCCGCACGAACCAGCCTTGGTCTTGGCAAGCTTGGACGGCGGGCAATGTCCAGCCGCACGAGCTAGCCTTGGTCCTCGGCGGGCTTGGACAGCGGGCAATGTCCAGCCTTCCCGAAGGTCTGAGCTAGCCTTGGTCCTCGGCGGGCTTGGACGGCGGGCAATGTCCAGCCTTCTCGAAGGTCTAAGCTAGCCTTGGTCTTTTTCACACAAAATTGCCCTATTTTGCCCACTTTCAGTACAAACACCTTCCATATGGGATATTTACCTGCACATAGCTAAAACACACATTATATACACAAAAGTGCTCGGAAACGAACACAAAAGATAGGAATAGGGAGCGCTAAATGTGAACATTTGGAGCGTTATCAGTACTTCATCACCTTCATAGATGATTACTCGAGATTTGGTTATGTGTATCTCATGCGACATATGTCGGATGCTTTTGACATGTTCAAAGCATTCAAAGCTGAAGTGGAAAATCAGCTTGAGAAACACATAAAAATCTTGAGATCTGATCGTGGTGGAGAATATCTATCTGGAGAGTTTCTGCAATATCTTATTGATAATAGGATAGTTTCTCAGTTTTCTGCACCAGGTACACCTCAACAGAATGGGGTAGCAGAAAGGAGAAATAGAACTCTTTTGGATATGGTTAGGTCTATGTTGAGTTATTCAACACTTCCTATTTCTTTTTGGGGATATGCTTTACAAACTGCTATATACATTCTAAATGATGTACCATCTAAGTCTGTTCCTAAAACACCGCATGAGTTGTGGACTGGGCGCAAGCCTAGTTTACAACACTTAAGGATATTTGGTTGTCCTGTGCATGTTTTAAAAGGAAAGACAGAAAAGATGGAGTCCCGTTTGAAAACATGTATATTTGTAGGGTATCCAAAAGAAACTAAATGATATTATTTCTATAGTCCTTCAGATCTTAAAGTATTTGTTTCGACAAATGCTAAATTTCTGGAAAAGGACTATATGAATGATTTTGTGCCTAGAAGTAGAATTGTCCTGAATGAGATGTCAGGAGATATAATTCCATGAGAGGTTACACAACCTAACCCAATTGTAAGTTCCGATCCAACACAAGATCAACAACCTACCATTCCTCGTCGTAGTGGGAGGGTTAGAACACAACCCGAAAGATACATCGGTCTAGGAGAATCAGTGGAGAATCTCCCGGACGACGATGATCCCTACACGTATAAGGAAGCAATGGAGGATGTTGATAGTCGCCATTGGCAAAAAGCAATGCAATCTGAGATTGAATCTATGTTCGATAACAAAGTTTGGTCCCTTGTAGACTTGCCTAAAGGGATAAAACCCATTGGGTGCAAGTGGGTATACAAGAGGAAAAGAGATATGGATGGAAAGGTGGAAACCTTTAAAGCTAGATTGGTAGCTAAAGGGTATACACAGAAAGAAGGTATCGATGACGAGGAAACCTTCTCTCCTGTGGCCATGCTTAAATCCATTAGGATACTCTTATCCATTGCAGCATCTTTAGATCTAGAGATTTGGCAAATGGACATCAAGATAGCTTTCCTTAATGGATGTCTTGACGAAAGCATCTACATGATGCAACCAGAAGGATTCATTGAAAGGGCCAAATGGAAAAGGTATGCAAGTTGCAGAAATCCATATATGGATTAAAGCAAGCATCCAGATCCTGGAACATAAGGTTCGATCAAGCTGTCAAAGGTTTTGGATTTATTCAGAATCCTGACGAACCTTGTGTATACAAAAGGATTAAAGGCGACAAGTTGGTTTTCCTGATTCTTTATGTTGATGATATACTACTCATTGGAAATGATGTAGGTGTATTGACATCAGTAAAAGAATGGTTAGCAAAACAATTTGATATGAAGGACTTAAGAGAAGCAAGTTTTATTCTAGGTATCCAAGTAATAAGGGATAGAAAGAATAAAACGATTGCATTATCCCAAGCTTCATACATAGACAAGATCTTACAAGATCTTGTCTAGGTTTTCCATGCAGGATTCCAAGAAAGGTATGTTACCTTTCAGACATGGAATCAAGCTTTCTAAGGAACAAGTTCCTAAGAATGAGCATGAAGAGCAATTCATGAGTAGAGTTCCATATGCCTCGGCAGTTGGAAGTCTCATGTATGCAATGCTCTGCACTAGACCAAATATTTGTTTTGCTGTTGGCATAGTTAGCAGGTTTCAATCGAAACCTGGTCCTGATCACTGGACGGCAGTCAAGCATATTTTCAAGTATCTCAAGAGAATGAGAGATAATATGCTTGTATACTCTGGAGGGGATTTCATTCCTGTTGGGTATACAGATTCTGACTCCAGAAAATCCACATCAGGGGCTGTGTTTACTATTGGAGGAGGAGCAGTCATATGGGGGAGTATCAAGCAATCTTGTATTGCTGATTCCACCATGGAAGCTGAGTATGTTGCTGCATGCGAGGCTACCAAAGAGGCTGTTTGGCTCCGCCAATTCTTGATTGACTTGGAAGTGGTTCCTAGTGCGAATAAGCAGATCACTATCTACTGTGACAACAGTGGAGCAGTGGCTAATTCAAAAGAACCAAGAAGTCACAAGAGAGGAAAACACATTGAAAGAAAGTATCATCTTTTAAGGGAGATTGTTCAAAGAGGTGACGTGACGATTACCAAAATCGTGTCAGCAGAAAATCTAGCAGATCCCTTCACAAAGGCTCTACCTCAGAAGAGTTTCGATGGGCATCTAGAGAACATGGGCATGAGAGATATGACACATTTGCTATAGCGCAAGTGGGAGATTGTTAGGATTATGCTCAATAGCAAGAGTGTAATATTGTAATTAACAATCTTTTTCATATTAATAAAGTGATTTCTGGTTTAACAAATCTTATAGCATTTATAGTTTAATATTATAATTGTCAAAGTAAATAATCATAAGGTCTAAAGACTATGAGAAAAGAAGAATTGTTCGTACATCTGGATATGTATAAGGTAGACACAATTCTTTAGTTAGTCTTGAATAATGTTCACAACTTAAGTTAAAGGTTGGGCACCTATATCTTGTTAAAGTTGTAGAATTCTTTTGCTAGCATTTGAGTGGGATCAAATGAGATATGATGAGTCTAAAATCATCGGAGTGTCTTTGAGTAAAAGAATCTAGTGTACTGGGTGCATTGAACTAGATCACAATGAAAAGCTTTATCTAGAACCGTCAATAGATAATAATCGTTTCATTATCAGGACAATCGGAGAGTCTATCTTAATCCTGAGATAAATGATGGACTTATGGTTGCAAGCGATATCATTTGAGTTATCAATGAGTACGATTATATAGCTTATTCTATCCTCGATAGTTTGGTGATATTCATTTGTTAATCGATAGAGGACTTCATTTATAGATATGGACATCGTGGCTCCATTTATTAAATGAGAGTATAATATCATCATATGGATGTTTTGAGGTAATTTGATATTAAATCTCAACGTTGAGTTTTCGATAGTGTCGATTGAAAACATGGCTTCTGGACAAGTCAAAATATCCAAGTTCAAAACGTGGTCATATGAGTAAATATGGTAACTTGGAGAGTTATAGGCGGTCTATGAACTCTTGGCGATTACTGATATTAATCACGAGGATACACTATCTCCAATATGATTGTCTAGGGTATGAATGAGGAACATCTTCTTATTTTATCTTTATTTAAGAGTTCAATTTTAGCTCTTTAGTGGAATGAGTTAAAATTAATGGATAGGACCTAAGTGAATCATTGATTGTGATTAGGTTATGTCTATTGAAGCTTAAATTTAGATAGCCCGCCAAGGTTCCCAATCCACACGGACTTGCATGGATCACTTGATATATTCTACCGGACCAATTTATGGGTCCATCTAGAATTGCATTTAATATATTAAGAATATAATTTGCACATTATTTATTTAATGGGCTGCTCAATTATATTAATATATTAATGAAAGACATGTGGGCTTGTTTCTTTTAGTAAGAATGGGTCTGGTTCACATGTCGGCTTTTTATTTAAAGTCCAATTTATTAAATGAAATAAGAAAATAATATATGGCCCATTTTATTCAAGTGGGGCGGCAAGGTTAAAATATTAGCCTAATATATTTTTTTGTTTCATTGTTTGATTAAATGAGAATTAATTAATTTATTAATTAATTATTTAATTAAGAAACAAAATCTTTTTATGATTAGGAAATATGTTTCCTAGAGGTATACTATATGTATATTAAAAATAAAAGACTTGTTTGGTAAGAAAATAAATAATTAAGTTTATTTATTTAATCAAATAAGAAGTCTTTTTATTATAGTCAATAATAGAATAAAAATACTTATGAGTTGGATTAGGGTTAGAAGTCTAAAGTTGATGTGTATTAGGGTGCAACACAAATCCTTTTTTGTAAAGGAATTGCAGCAACCCTAATTAGACCACATGAAGATTTCGGCCAACCCTAAAGGAAGAGGAGAAGAAATTTCGGCCACCCTATATAACATTAGTTATAGAATTCGGCCACCTCACTTGTTGATTGAATCAATTTTTCTTCTTCTTCTAAACTAAAAGAAAGTGTTTGATTATTCTACCAAGACATAAAAGAGAGAAGATATTATTCTTTTGATGGTACACTAATTGCTTGTTCATCAATAAGCTTGTGTGTACAACATCGAATTAGGTTCACGCGAGTTTCGATCATTGGATTGAGAACTCAAAAGTGACCGGAATAATCTTTGTATTCTTTTGATTGTTTTGTGACTAACAAAAGAAAAAGAAAAGTTTGTTTGTCCATTCTCAGGTTTGCAATTCAAAGAAAAGGGAGACCACGCTCCTAGGTGATTCACGTTCGTGCAAGGATTGAAGATCTTGCGGATTACCATTGACGTAAGTCAATCGGATCACACGACAAAAGGTATTCTACTTTTGTTACTTGATTTGTATAGTTAATTAATTTAAAGGGTTAAGGTTCATAAAAAGAAAAATTTTTAAAACATACTAAATCTATTTTTAGTCTCGCTTCCGCTGCGTGTACTACTGTATTTTTCCCTACAGAATCAACACTATAGCACTCTCCCGGTTTACTTCGGTAAATCCAATAAAAATGCTCTCCAATTTATGAAGGAATATTATAATGTGTTGACAACCATAAGGTTAGGTGCATTGTCGGAAGATCAATTGAGGATGCGATGCTTCTCATATTGTATGAAGGATCATGCCAAGAAGTGGCTTATGGCTTTGGTGTCTGGATCGCTCACCACTTAGCAAGAGGTGGAGCGGAAATTCTTTGACAAGTTTTTTCCAACTTGGAAGACCAAAGAGATCCGGGGGAAGATTGCCACTTTTGTAGAAGAAGAGGGAGAGCCTTTCCATGAGGCTTGGGAGAGATTCAAGTTACTCCTAGCCCAATGCCCTTATCATGAGTTCACGCTAGTCAGTCGAGTTTAGTCATTTTATGATGGACTTTTGGGACTCACCCAAGCAATAGTCGACAATGCTTGTGGGGGAGCCATGAAAAGAAGACGATGGAAGAAATGTTAGAGAGACATGAGATGTTAGAGCAAAATTCCCAACGTAGCTCAAGGGGGCAATATAAATAAGGGAAGAGACATTCAAAAATGGCTAAGCAATTGGAGAACCTCACAAGAGAGATGAAGGGGTTTGCTAGCAATTTCGAGAAGAAACAACAATAACAACAACAACAATAACAAGTGCAAGTTATGGTTTGCCATGTGGGCAAAACAGCCATGGGGCTGACATGTGTCCCGGTCAAGGTTTGGCACCTCAAGAGGAGGAAGCTCAAACATTCTACCAATACAATCAAAATCTCCAAAAGAATGGCCAAGGATACGGTGGAAACAATTATAACCCTAATTGGAGGAATAATCAATGGGGTGGTAATTACAACCAAGGGTATTCACAAGGTGAGAATCAACAGTATTGGAACAATCAGGGCAACCAAGGATACGACGAAAATTAGTCGGGACACCAAAACAACAACCAACCAAGTCACAACAATCAATCTTTACAAGTCTACAATCCGGATGAAGATCAATGGATGGTGAGCATTGAGGCCTCTATCAAGAAACTCTAAACTCAATTAGGACAATTGCATGAGAGCACAAGGGGGCAAGATAAAAGGGAAAGCACCAAATGACCACTTGGAAAGGATTAATAGGGTGAACGCACTAGGAGGTGCAAAGCAAAAGGGCAAGAAGGTTTCAAAAGAAAGTGAGCAACTAAGCCTACATAAAGCAAAGAATGTAGGGAAAATACACGCGGCGGAAGCGAAAAATATATTTGTATATTTTAAAATTTTTCCTTTTTAAAGAGGAATCTTAACCCTTGATTAATTAACATATAATAAAAGTATCGTACCTTTTTCACGTGAAGATTGATGTTGTTTCGATTGTAATCCGCAAGATCTTCCAATCCAATCACGAACGTGAATCAACTAGGAATGTGGGCTCCATTTCTTTGAATTGTGTACCTGAGGATGAATAACAAAAAACTTTTTCTTTGTTTTTTGTTAGTCACAATAATCTTCCTAGAGCAAAACGAAGAACGTTCGGTCACTTGTGAATTATCAATCTTTTGATCGAAACTTGCGTGAACCTTATTCGAAGTTGTGCACAAAACCTTTTGATGTAAAAGCTACAAGTGCACTATCGAAATAAAATGCTTTTTCTCCCTTTTTTTCTTGGCCGAATTTCACACTATGTCTAAGAGTTGGATTTTATTTTTCTAAGCAAAATAAAATATTCTCTCAAGTAAGAATTAGAGTGGCTAAATTCTATACCATAGAATATATAGGATGGCCGAAATTCCCTTCCAAAATATTTTTGGGTTGCCGAATTCTATTGATAACCTTTGAAGGTGGTGGCTGAAGTCCTCACATAAAGAGGATTTATCCTCTTGGTCGAAATCCTTTCTCAAAGAGGATTTGAGTTTCACCAAAACTCCTATCAACTTTAGAATCCAAACCCTAATCCAACTCTTTAGTGTATTATCCAATTGTGACTATATCAAAAGCTTCCTTATTTGACTAGATAAATAAATTCCTTTTATTTATCTACTTACCAAATAAAGTCTTTGATACTTATTATACTACTAACAATAGTATAACAATAAGAAACATATTTCCAGGTTAGAAAAAGATTTTAACTTTTAATTAAATAATTAATTAATTTCCATTTAATTAAATAATAAAATAAAACAATATACTAGGCCAATTTTATTAGCCTTGCCGCCCAAGTATATGATCATGGACAAAATATTGTTTTTCCATTTTATTAAATAATAAAATAAAACAATATACTAGGCTAATAGCCTTGCCGCCCAAACATATAACATGTGCCATATATTATCTTTCCATTTTATTAAACCCATTGGACCTTAATAAAAAGTCCACATGTGAACTAGACCTATTCTTACTAAAAGAAACAAGTTCACATGCCTTAATACAATTCTAGATGGACCCATAAATTAGTCCGGTAGAATATATCAAGTGATCCATGCAAGTCCATGTGGATTGGGGATCTTGGCGAGCTATCTAAATTTAAGCTTCAATAGACATAACCCAATCACAATCAACAAATGATTCACTTAGGTTCGATCTATTAATTTTAGTTCATTCCACTAAAGAACTAAAATTGCACTCTTAAATAAAGATAGAATAAGTAAATGTTTCTCATTCGAACCCTAAACAATCTTATTGGAGATAGTGTATCCTCGTGAAGAATATCAGTAATCGCCAAGAGCTCATAGACCGCCTATAGCTCTCATAGTTACCATATTTACTCATATGACCATATTTTGAACTTGGATACTTTGACTTGTTCATAAGCCATTTTTCAATAGACACTATCGAAAACTTAACGTTAAGATTTAATATCCAATACCTAAAAATATCCATATGACAATATTCTACTCACATTTAATAAATGGAGCCACGATGTTTATATCAATAAATGAAGTCCTCTATCGATTAGCAAATGAATACCACCAAACTATCGAGGATAGACTATGCTATATAATCGTACTCATTGATAGCTCAAATGATAACACTTGTAACCATAAGTCCATCATTTATCTCAGGATTAAGATAGACTCTCCAATTGTCCTCAAGTGAAAACTTTTATCCACTAACCGTTCTGGATAAAGTATGTCACTGTGATCCTATTCAATGCACCTAGTGCACTAGATTCTTTTCCTCAAAGACACAACACTTTGATGATTTTAGACTCATCATAACACATTTGATCCCACTCAAATGCTAGCAAAAGAATCTACGACTTTAACAAGGTAAAGGCACCCAACCTTTATCTTAAGTTGTGAATATTGTTCAATACTAACTAAAGAATTGTGTCTAACTCATACATATCCAGATGTACAAAAAATTCTTCATATCTCATAGTCTTTTGACCTTATGATTATTTACTTTTGACAATTATAATAATTAAACTATAAATGTTATATGATTTGTTAAAACATAAATCACTTTATTAATATGAATAGATTGTCAAAAACACTATTACACTCTTGCTATTGAGCATAATCCTAACAAAGAACCCATATTGGCCACCAATCAACCATGACAAGATGGATGAAGAATTGAGCAAGATAGAACTAGAAATGGGGCCCAACCACCTAGAGAGGCTTGGAGGGAATGTTAGCATAATTATAAAGAAGGGTCTACCACCGAAGCTTAAGGATCTGAGAAGTTTTACAGTGGACATTTCAGTGGGAGGAAAAATGAAGGAGAAGGCTTTGCTAGATTTGGGGTAGGGCATCAACTTGATGCCGTTTTCCATCTACAAGAGGTTAGGGTTGAGCAATTTGAAGCATACCTTGATGTCACTAGTTTTAGCAGATCAATCTTTATGACACCTTCTCGGGATAGTGGAAGACATGCTCCTACAAGTTGACAAGCTACTTATCCCAATAGACTTCGTGGTCCTAGACATTGGTGAGAAGCACACAATCAAAGATCATTTCATAATCCTAGGTAGGCCATTCATGGCAACGGCTAGGACTATCGTTGATGTGCTCCACGGAAAGTTGACAATGACCGTGCTGGGAGAAATGGTGGAGTGATGTGTTTGTGGGAAAAAAGAAAAAGGTAGATTTGAACACGTGTTTCAACATCAAAACTGAAGAAGAGCCCATTGAAACAAAGGCAGCCTCGTTTGAACCTGATAATGAGTTAGAAGAGTTTTTTCAATTCTTTGAAGAAGAAGTAAACACCTTAAAGAGGAGAAAGAAGGAAGAATGAAGGTAGATATTGTCAAGGAAGACAAGAATGTTGTTAAGAAGGACATCACCTTATTATAAGGATTGATGCCTTTGAAAAGGAAAGAGATGAAGCCCTCAATGTGGGGGAAGAGTTAACACGGATAATGGAAAGTCAAGAAGAAAAGTTTAATAGAAGGTTGAGAAAGGTCCTTATGGAAATTGAGAGGAAAGACAAGAAGTTCCAATCTCTTGAGGAGGACTTAGTGAGGAAAGAAAATGCATTCAAGATCCCCAAGGTCAAGGAATGTGATTTGATAGTGGAGCTTGATCAAGCCGAACATACAATTGAGGTCCTTACTAAAGGTCCAACCAAGAAAGAAGAAGGGTCATCATCCAAGACCACTAAGGAAAGTTGTAAGAAACCTTGCCCAAAGAAAAAGAAAGGTAGTATTCCTTACTTTCCACATAAATGCTATTTTTGCCATGTTAAGGGTCACAAAAAGACCCAATGCACTCAATACATAGAAAGTAGAAATATGCATGTAGGTAAAGTACCACATAGGAGGGTCACTCAAATTTGGGTTCGAAAGGATAAGAGTGACCAAACCATGGGGAAGTCTTTGAAGAAGACAAGAAATACACCTTTTCCAAAGGTGTACATATTAAAAAGAAAGGAGATTCTCGATTTGTCTCCAAATCCCCTAGTTAGTTATAATGGTAGCACAAGTGGAGTTACTCCACCACTGATTGCATGAACCTTTTGACTAATTTTGCGTGTGTGAAGGAAGCCGCTTTGAAAGGAAGCACAATTTTGGAATGTAAGAATGAACAACCGGAGTGGTTATGGCTATTTGAGCCATGTTTATTGTACATACTAACATGATATTTCTAAAACTCTTAATCAACTAATCTGATGTTCTTTGCAATTCGAGAGTCAGTGAAAATTCTCATGCATTAAGAACATAGGTTTGGGGGTTAAGATTCTTTTGCATTGTGTATATGTTTTTGATGATGGACTCAAGCATAGGCTAGGATCCATCCAAGTGAAAGTTTTTGTGCAGGTTAAGGAAGAAAAAGATCAATTTGGCTAAGGCAGAAGTTAGTTGCGAGATCGATCTATGAGAAGGTTCTCGCAGATTTCCTGAAATTATGTCGCAGCAAACTCTGAGGAGCAATTGTGAAATGCAAATGTGAGACATTGCTCACATATTTTCAGACATAGAATCGCAGTCGACTCTGAAAAGGATCTGCGAATTAGAGAAATTAAATCTGCTTGAAAGAACTCATAGATGTATGTAGCAGCAAGCTCTGATGAGCAACTGCGAGAAAGAGCTACGAGAACGAACTCGCAGAATGTCAGAAAATAACTCGTTGTCGACTTTGAGGGAGAATCTGTGAGAAGATGCTGCGAGAAGGAACTCGCAGTTTTGGACATAAGAATTAGCAGTCAGGTTTGAAATGAACGTTGCAAGAAGGGACTGCTAGGACAAACTCGCAGAAAATGAAGTATGAAGTCGCAATTTATTCTGGAGTAGATCTGCGAGACAGAAGGAGCAGAAATTTTGTGAAGTACACATTGCGAGAAGGGACTACGAGGATGACGTTGCAGATATAACTAGCATTGCACCTCGAACCAAAATCTGCGACTTGTGACTGCGAGAAGGAACTTGTAGATCACTTTGGCACAGTTCCCAAGATAGGATGTTTTGGAAAATATTTGGCCACGTCAGCATTGAACTCGCATATTTACCAAAAATCGCCGGAAAAAGGGGGAACCAGGTCATTTCAACTAAATATCAACTTTGGTATTCTTTTTCTTCTCTATCTTAATAATATCTAGTTCATCACTCAAGGTACTCTCTAACTTTCTCTCTATAACTTTTATGGACAAACTTCTTCTCCTAATCTTTTCATGATTTATAATATGAAGAGTTTAGAATGAATGTTTAATCTTTGTGGGAGATAATATGCAATGTTTTTAAGAACTAGCATGCTAGAGATGAAATAATTTATCTGGGGATATTGTTATTGTCCAAATCATGATAATGAACTTAGATAAAGATTGAATTTTTGAGATACATGTGTCAATTGTGAAGGATATATGATTCTATAATCTGTGCAAGTACTTACCTTAGTAGTATGATAATTTACGTTTTATATTTAGTTGTGTATACTTTTTATTTTTTGTGATTCTATCAACTTGCTTTATAAGAACAATGGAAGAATTCATTGAAGAAGGAATGACTGACTTTGAACAACTAGGATGGTTGAGTGATCATGCAACCATGGAAATTGGAACAATGGAAGAACCGGAGGATGAAGTGATTAATATGCTACTATGGGCTAGTGGTGAGAGTCATATAAAGGAAGAGAGTGAAAAGGTGCCCGATAAAGGATCAATTCCAAGCTCTAGCTCCTCACCTAAGTTAGAATTGAAACCACTACCACCTACCTTGAAGTATGCTTTTCTTAAGCAAGATGAATCACTTCCGGTGATAATAGCTTCGGATTTGAGTCCACAAGAAGAAGATAAGCTTCTTGGTGTGTTGAGACATTTCAAGGGAGCTATTGGATGGAGTTTGGATGACTTAATGAGAATTAGTCCCACTACTTGCATGCATAAGATTCTTCTTGAAGAAGGGTCTAAGCCATCCATAGAAGCTCAATGTAGACTCAACCTGATCATGAAAGAAGTTGTCAAGAAGGAGGTCCTTAAGCTATTGGAGAATGGTATCATCTATCCAATATCGGATAGCAAGTGGGTAAGTCCTATACATGTGGTGCCAAAGAAGTCCGGTGTGACGGTTGTTAGGAATGAAGACAATGAGTTGGTACCTCAAAGAACTCAAACCGGATGGAGAGTATGTATAGACTACCAGAAGCTCAACAATGCCACTCATATGGATCATTACCCCTTGCCATTTATAGATCAAATGTTGGAGCGCCTTGCGGGACTTAGTCACTACTGTTTCTTGGATGGATACTCAGGATACAACCAAATAGCTATAGACCCAGAAGATTAAGAAAAGACTACCTTCACATGTCCATTTGGGACATTTGCCTATCGACGTATGCCATTCGGCTTATGTAATGCACCCAGGACTTTTCAACGGTGTATGATGTCGATCTTTTCAGACATGGTGGAAGGGATTATAGAAGTCTTCATGGATGACTTTTCAGTTGTCGGGAGCTCGTTCGACAATTGTCTTCTTAACCTGATTTCAATTTTAAAGAGGTGCAATGAAGCCAACCTAGTGTTGAATTGGGAGAAGAGTCATTTCATGGTGCGTCACGGAATAGTTTTGGGGCACATAATTTTAGAAAAGGGTATAAAGGTGGATAAGGTTAAGATCAATGTAATGAAGAGTTTAAAACCTCCTAGGACAATGAGGGAAATTCGTTCATTCCTAGGGCATGTCGGGTTTTAGAGAAGGTTCATCAAAGATTTCTCAAAGATTTTGAGACCTTTGTGCCGGTTGTTGCAAAAAGACATTGATTTTGATTTTGATGATAAGTGCTTGGAGGCATTTGAGAAGCTCAAAGAGTTGTTAATCTCGTCACCGATTATAAGACCACCGGATTGGAATCTACCCTTTGAAGTCATGTGTGATGCCTCGGACTATGCAATAGGAGCAGTGCTTGGGCAACGCGTGGATAGGATTCCACATGTCATCTACTATGTGTCACAGACGTTGAACGACACTCAACTCAACTACTCAACCAAGGAAAAGGAATTATTAGCAGTGATCGTTGCCTTAGAGAAGTTTAGGTCATACTTGATAAGGGCAAAGATTGTGGTGTATTCGGACCATTCAACACTGCGGTTTCTCCTACAAAATAAGGATGCCAAACCACGGCTTATCCGTTGGATCCTTTTGTTACAAGAATTCGATCTCAAGATTAGAGACAAGAAGGGGAGTGAGAATGTGGTAGCCGACCACTTGAGTAGATTGATGCATGAATCCGAAGTAGAAGAGGATTCACTTCCATTGAGAGAGGATTTTCGGATGAGTGGTTATTAGCTATTGCAAGTGAAGAGCCTTGGTATGTGATCGGACCAAAATTGGTATGATTTTAGCCCTCATTTCCTTCTCCTTTTGCTTGATTCTTGGGCATTATCCCTTGATTTAATTGTGTAAAGTAAGTGTTTTCAGGTATTTATAGCGTTCAGGGGCATTGAAGTAATATTGGAGAAATAGGGGCAAAAATGTAATTAGTGAGAAAAGATTGAAGATATCGTGATATTGGAAGAAATCAGGGGCTTAATTGTAATTTGCCAGGCAACACAGCAATCAGCGCCACGTCATCTACATGACACGGTGCGTTTTGATAAAAGGAATAGGCCGCTGAATGCACCCCAGCCCACTTCTGTGTGCAACCCATTTCCTTTAAATGCACCGTTTTAGTCATACGTGATCATGGACTGCTTAGCGCACCCATACCCAATTCTTTGCACGCTCCAATTGCAAGGCCTAAGTTTGACCCAAGTGATTTAAAAGCGCACCCCAAACGCACCCCACTTGAAAGTATCCAAACGTAGTTAAATTGCTTAAGGCATACCTAGATGGGGGGGGGGGGGGGGGGGGGGGGGGGGGGGGGGGGTGGGTGAATAGGTTTTTACACCTTTTTCCAATCCCTTAAACAAACTCTCGTTTGTCCCTTAAGGTAGCCTTACACACAACAAAATAAACCAAGAAAGACATACATAGACAATATGAGAATATAATCATGTGCACAAGGTCTAAGTATATCACCTAGTTGTGTGAGGTATAAAAAAACAAATAAACACAACAACAAATAAAGCTTGTATTTCAATAGATGTTCAATGAGTTACAAGAGTGATCAAATATCACTATACAAAAATTACAATATACAAAAGAATCAAATATACAAAAATGATCTAAAGAATGAATTCACAAATCACACTTTACAAATACTTGCTTCACTATACATCACAAGTGAGTAATATGAAACAAGATAATAACATACACAAATAACATATAAAAGATAGAGATAGGAAGAATTAACACAAGAGATTTTTTAACGTGGTAAAACCTCCAAGGAGGAAACATCCACGGGTTGAAATATAACCATTAGGGTACTATATATATTGGATGATAAAAATAGAGAATCCACAAAGTGACCAATCTTTAGCTCACCCAACCTAGTGGAGTCTAAGTCTACCCAACCCTATTGGAAAGTATGAGATCCCTCAATGATGCGAAACCACCATATATTGAACAACACACAAAACCAACATCGATAGAAGATTAGAAATTCCTCAAGAGTGCATACACCTCCCGTGTACCTCGCTCTTTTGAAGTCTATGTCTAACCATACGCCTAGGCCTACCAATATAATAGCCAACTCCCTATCCAAGGCACTCTTGCCTCTAGGGAGCCTCCCATGCATGACTATCCGAGTCCTCCCGACTCTAGCCATGACTTCTTGCTTATCTATTCGAGTCATCCCGACTCTAGGCAAGTCTTCTTGCTTGGCTATCCGAGTCATCCCGACTCTAACCAAGACTTCATGCCTTTTACAAGGACTTCCTAGTGTGATCATGTGAATGCAAATGATGCAAACAATCAATTCAACATAGAACATGTGATCAATATATTCTATGGTACAAATAGACCTAAACATGTGATATCACAAGTAATAAAAGTCTAGATGCAAAATACAAGAATAAAACCTAAAGCATGTGTAAACACCAAACACATAAGCTTAAAGTCTCATTCACACATACAACACTTGAACAAAATATATTCATGAAGTACAAGTTCAAGATGCTATCAATATACAATAAAATGCTAGATATTTGAGATTTAAATCAATCAATATTCTAGCCAAAAATATAGAGCAAGGATTCAAGATATAAATCAATCAAATCCTAGATTGCTCTAAAACACATACAAATTCAATATTCCTAGATTTCATCAATCAAAGGATCAAATCAAATCTTAAGGTCATTTATCACAAAATTGATTCAATCAAGTCACAAACAACCTAAGATGCCATTCTAATCACAATACAACTCACAAACATGTGAAAAACCTAGAATCATAGAAACTAGTCCACATTTGTCTCTAAATAGACTTTTGATTAGAATGATTATGAAGCTACCTTTCACAATAGCTTTCGGCAAACATAAACATACATATAGAAGAAGAAACCCCTAGCAAATTGAAGGTTAAAAAGAAAGAAATCCCATAGATAAGACCAATACCTTGGATTCACGAGCTGGTTCGGATTTCTGTGTGGAACCACCAGAAAACTTGATCAAACAGCCACCAAACCACTTACAAAAGGTAGAGGACTCGATTATGAATGTTCTCCAACTTGAATCACTCAAATCGGACTTCGTATGAAGAAGTTATGGTGTTTGGAAGATAAGAACATTAGGGAGAAAAAATCTGACGGGAATTTTCAATTTTTCTTCTTGAAAATCAAATGGAGAGAGAGGAGGGAACTTAAAGGAGGAGAGAGAAGAAGATTTCCGGGCCAATCACATGAGGCCACATTACCCCAGGCCGTGGGGGGTGTGTGGGCCTCACGGGGGCAGAGAGCCCCTCTAGCCATGGGGCCCACGGCGTGGGCCAAGTGGCCTCACGGCCACCCACTTCTCTCGCGCGCTCCCTCGGTTCTTCAGCCGTATCTTGGGCATCCGAACTCCGATTTTGAATCCGTTAGCTTTAGGCAATTTAACTGTGATTGTATTTACACAAATTCTCCATTGTTGAGTCACCTATATGTCGCCATACGTACAACACTTTTTTGGGTTTTTGTTCTTGGGTTTCCAGGTGAACCACTGTTCAATCGCCCTACCTACAGCGGTTGTACAGCGGTCAAGGCCATTTTTGTGCAAACTTTCCAAAACGACGTAGTTTCAGTTTGACCTCATGTAAGTGCCTCACTTTTTGATTGGCTTATTTCGTTGATAAAATCACAATGGGGTTCAATTATGTAAGGGTAGCTTAGGATTAAAGAAATCCTCATCAAATGCCAAAGGACCTCATCATGATCATCAAGAGCTTCAAGGAAGGTAGATTACTTGTCTTAATTTCTAATTGAAGAGATTTAGTTGCACACACTCACCTACTTAAGCATGCATGTGTGTTCTTTGCTTTTGATTGCATATGTTTCACTTTTCACACTTGCACACTTTTTATGCTTGATGTGAGTATGCAGTGTGCTGGTCCCCTTACCCCCACAATACCGGCGCAGTGCGCTACTCCACATGCTCCGAACCAGCGCAACATGGGTAGAGGTTTGCCGCATGTCGTGTGCTGGTGGTCGTCATGCGTAGCTCACCAGCGCAACTTCTCTAGAAGATCGCCACTAGTCGTGCGCACCTGACCAGCGTAGCTCGTCCAGCGCCCTTGCAAAACAAAGGGTGTGCGCTGGTGTGGTGCGCTACTCGACCAGCGCACCACCAAAGCAAAAGACGAGAAGTAGGAGCGTTTTTTTTCAAAACGACACCACTTTGCTTGGATCTTATATATATATGACTTGATAGCCTTTGGTCGTTTTTTTTAGAGCAAAAATTACATCTTTCGAGAGCTATTGAGTATCTTCAAAGCAAAGGTATCAAGATTTGATTTTTATTACTCAAATCACAAACACCCATCATACTTTCATGTTTCATACATCATCTAGCATGTTCTAGGTTGATTTTTATAGGGTTTTCTTCTTTACTCACATGACTTGTAGTTAGAACATTATTTGTATCACTTCACATGTTCTTTCTCTTCAAGATAGTTCTTTTATTACTTGACTTGTCTCAAGATTGCATCTTTATGACTTGACTAGTTTCAAGACAGTTGTTATTGTGTTTTGTGAGTTGTTTGTGATAGCTATTGCCTATAGGGTTTGATTTGCACATATAGATAGGTTGTATGAATGCCACATAGCCACATGATATCTAGGAATGTATCTAACATGCTCATCCATGCCTAGATAAGCTTGAATGTTTAACCTAGCATTTTGGCATCTTGAATATTATATATATTCACCTTAGGTTGTGTTATATCTTCTCTTAAAGAATTAAGACTTGATAGTGAAGTTCTCTATTGCCATCTGCAGCATCTGTGGTTTTTTCCCATTCCGGGTTTTCCACATAAATTATGTGTCTCGTGCGATTGATTTTCATTTATTATCTCATAGTTTACTTATCGTTTTACACAGACTTGTTGGACATGTGGCTTATTTTACATAATCCAGAAATCACCGTCAACAATTGACGCTAAAAGGAAGGGGTGAACTTCTGAAACCTATTAATAGCGGATATGTCAAACAGTAGAGATGGAAGTCAGTCCCCACATGACGATAACACCCCGCGTGATATCAACGCATCTGGAACAGCAAACGTCAGCATAACCAACCAAGACCTGCCTTTAAACGGTCAGACCATCCTAGTTTTCCCAGACACAGCTGCTGGAGTCTCTCCAGATATGTTCTGACAGATCCAGGAATCCTTGCGAAGGGTTATCAAGGATGCGACTAGGCAAGGAATCAATATAACTGCAACCACCAACTTGACCTTTCCGTACCAAAAGAGTACGCTATAGTTCCTCAAGACCCTAAAGTACGCTATGAGATTGTGGGCGCAACCCCCGAGGCTCCTCGTAAGGTTGGGAGAGATAGGGCGGACCATTGTAACAAAAGGGGACATTCCCAAAAGTGAGATGATCACCAAGATGGCTAGGATTACAAGGCCCACAAAGGGCGAGACACAAGAAACCACAAGGAGGCCAATTTTCAAAGAGGCACGGTTAGATACGATGGAAATACGGCAGGATATGTTTGAGAGGACAGGTATGGAGATCCTAGAATGAGATCCCAATCAGCTTTTACGGATGAAGACATCCCACCTAGAAGTCGCTGAGCCACTAGTCCCTTAGTCAGGTACAACCTCCGCGATGCCTAGATCACGGGACAAATACTGAAGGACCCTTATGGGCTCACTATCCGATAAAAGTTTGACGAGCATGGAGAACCAGAAGGTGAGCAGGAAATCTTGCTAAGAAGGATAAAAGTGCTGGAAAGGAGATGAGGTAGAAAAGACCTAGTAATTGGAAACTCGAACAACCTGTTTTCTGAAGTAATCCGACAAACTAGATTCTCAGAAAAGTTAAGAATGCCGCACATGGAATAGTTCAAGGCGAACACCAACCCCTAAGAGCATGTCAAGAGATACCAAAGCACGATGGCGCAGTATGATTACGACGATGCGCTTATGTACAGGATGTTCCCACAAACTTTGGGCGATCAGGGGTCTAGATGGTTTGAGGGCCTTGCCAACCTGTTGACCAGGAATTTTGAGGAGTTGATTCAAGCCTTCACTAGGCAGTTTATGAGAAACATACAAAGGAGAAAATCAATATCTATTCTTTCTACCCTAAGGTAGTGGAAGGACAAAAAGTTGAAGGACTACCTAGGTAGATTTTCTCGGGAAGTGTCAAAAGGTCAGGACCCTAACGATGATGCGGTGGTGTCAGCATTCGCTAACAGTTTGCAGCATAGTCAGTTGTCGCTCAACTTAAGGCAGAAGGGGGCAACCACTTATGCACATCTAGTAGATGAAGTTAGAGGATATGCGATGGCAGAAGAGGAACAAATGGCTTACAGAGGAGAACTCATTCATGGTGGTCGACTAGAGGGGAGCCAAAAACCTAGGGAGGCCAATCCAAAAGGTAGCTAGAAGTGGGATCAAAAGCATAGCAATTCGGCCCATTTGGGCATAGAAAAGGATGGCCGCAAGGATAATGACCAGAAAGGTATTAGATTGTTCAAAAGATAGTACACCAATTATACTCCCTTAGCTAGGAAACAAGATGAGGTTTTGCCTATAATTCAAGACAAGAGCCTATACAAGAAACCTGTGAAGCAGTCCAACTTTGCCAGCAGATATACCTCTAAGTAATGTTGATTCTACTGCGAAAATGGTCATGAGACCTCAAAGTGCTACCAATTAAGAGATTACATTGAAAAACTGATCAAAGAAGGGCACTTGAAAGATGTAGTCCTGAAAAGCAGCGAAGAGCGACAAAAAGACCCGTAGAAAGGTGACCAGGACAGAAAGAGTAGCCCCAAAGGAAGCATAGATGGTGGGGCAATCAATACAATCTTCGAAAGGCCCTACACTGGGAAAAGCAGTCGGGAGAGGATGACTGAAGTTCGTGAAGCAATAGATGGCCAAAGAACCTTAGAGGTGAACACTGTCGGATCCGACCCAAAGAAGTCCAATCAAGGATAGGACTCAATCGTATTCTCAGAAGCAGATGCATACGGGCTTGAATTCAGACCAAATGACCCAATTGTGGTATCGATATGTATCGGCCATAGAGAAGTAAGAGAGGTGCTGATAGATAATGGGAGTTCAATGGACATTTTGAGCATAGCAGTCTATGATCAGTTGGGTTTGCAAAGGAAGGACTTGTAGCCATTAACAATCCAACTCAGGGGGTTCAGAGGACAGAAGTCAGATCTTTAGGAATTATCAAGATGCTAGTCGAGATCGGGTCTTACCCCTACTAGAAGACAATAGTACTCCTCAACTTCGTAGTGGTAAACACGGAGAATTGGCCCTATAACACCCTTTTAGGGAGACCCTTCCTGAATAAGTCAAAAGCTGTCACAGCAACTTATGCCCTGACGGTCAAGTTCCCAATCGAGGCAGGAGTGGGCATCATGAAAAGTTCGCAAGAATGGGCAAGGAAAGCAAACTTAGCAATATACAGAGAAATGGCGGAGCCGGATGTAATGCAGATCGACTCACCAAGAAAGGAGGAATGTACAGGAGTTGACGAAGAGGAAACTCGGGCTGAAACTCCAATCCAATTTGACTTGGATCCAAGAGAAGGGCCCCTTGAGCAAGAGGGAAAATAGGAAGGAAATCAGCCTCCACACCTATGTGGTGGTTTTTTTTTTTTTTTTTTTTTTTTTTTTTATTATTATTTTTTTTTACACTTAAAACTTAAGGGGTCTGAATTGAAATTATTAAATTTATATTGTTTGTTTTTTAAAGTGGTCAAACAACTTAAAAATACCAACAAAAAAAAAAAAGTAAATTTTTTTTTTTGACTTTTAACTTAATTCCAAATCACTAAATTACTTTTGTTATATTTTCTTCCAAGATTATCCTCTCAATGATTACATATTTCCAATTTTATCATAATTTTATATTTTACAAATTCATTTCTTTTAACCTATTACATATGGAAACTTTAAAATAAAATAAAAAACATTAATCACAGTGTCTCTTTCAGAGCCTTCAATTCTTTTTTTTTTTTGGTAAATTCAAAATAATTTTTAAATAATTATTTATCATATTTTTAAAAAAAATAATAATTATTTATCATATCTTAATCACGAATAATATTTTATCATCATTACATAAAAATAGTTTAGGATTTGTTAAATTAATTTTATTTGTTTGTTTGTATCATATAAAATGAAAATACTTAATAATTAATAGTACCAAGGGTATAAATGTCAAATTACTTGATTTTAAACCATTTTATCTTTGAAAAAACAAACAAGTTGACACTTTATTCAGATGTGATAAAAATAAAAAACAAACTTGTCATTCAGTTTCATGTTTTAGTCACTATTCAATGTTCAATAAAATTTAAGATTGTTCAGTCTTCAGAAAAAAAAATAAACGACCCCTTAACTCTCTCTCACATAACTAACTATTAACAATACAGTTTTTGTAAGGTAGCTAAACCCATTGAGTTTTTTTTTTTTTTTTTTTTTGAAAGACATAGAGTTATTGTTAAATGTATCACATCAAAGTAAAAATAAAACTCAAATTTGAATCACTAATGCTATTCAACCTAAAAATTTAGCTTAAAAACGAACCCAAATGATGTGGCAAGTGACACTACAAAAAAAAGGGCTATTGGGACGATTTTTTTTCATCCCAATAGCCCAAAAATCGTCCCTATAGACCTATTGGGACGAATAAAATTCTTCCCAAATTATGCCGCCTTAGGTGGGTTGCAATAGGTAATTTGGGATGAAAATTGAAATTCGTCGCTTAAAACTATCTATAGGGACGATTTTTGTTCGTCCCGATTGATAATGTATAGGGACCAAATTATTCGTCCTAATAGACTACTTGTAGGGACGATTTTTGTTCATCCCCTTTGACAACCTGTAAGGACGAAATATTTCATCCTTTTAGATATCCTATAGGGACGATTTTTGTTCATCCCCTTTGACAACCTGTAGGGACGAAATATTGCGTCCCATTAGATAAATTTTTGTCCTTTTAGATATCCTATAGGGAAGAATTTATAAAAAAAATTAAATAAAAATAAAATTGGTTTTTTGCCTTCAAATGACACCCCACCCTTGACCCACGCGCACGACCCACCCACCCACCACGCACCAGCCCCACGCCCACGCCCCACAATGCTAAAATCACAATTTTAATTGTTGTGATTATAGGGCGTCGAACCTGGTACACTCAGAAGAGATGGAACGCCTTATCCACCTTGCTGTTGCTTTGAATGTGATAGTAAAAGCATAATTTTTATATATAACCTCTACTTGTTATTAAATTTTTATTGATTGTTTTTCAATCAAAATTTTATTTGTAGGTTGATTCCACTAATTTAAATTTAATTTTTATATAATAAACAAATTGATAATAAAAAATGTTTATTATAACATTTAATTAAATTATTTTTTTCAAATCATATATTGTCAAATAAAAGGGTCAATCATTAATCGTATTCGGAATTATACATGACCCCGGTTTCGATTCTCGATTCGGAACTAGCGGTTTTGACTTTTGATTCGGAACCTGTTATAGGTAAAAATAGTCGTGATAGACACGTCATCACCATGGAAGGCCAAGTCAGCAGAGGTCAAGATAAGTCAACCTATGGAGTATGAACCTTCACGGTAACTTACTCGGAAAAGAGGATAAGTAGTCCGACCACAAACAAAGACGATCAGCTTGAGCAGCAGATCGGATTCGGGCACACTCGGGCACACTCGGGCACACTGGGGAACATTCGGGCATACTCACTCGGGAAACAATAAAACAGTCGCCAGACACTTGCAATCAGCAGCCAGCAGGTCCACGATAAGCAACGCTGTGGACCATAAGAGGTAAAAAAGGAAACAAGCAGTTCTCCCGTGAATAAAGGAGAAAGAATCCCATTCAGAATTGGATACAGCCGAAAAAGGGAAGCACAATCTAAATAGGACTAGGAAACCGCTTGAGACTTGGGGGCCACAACACTAAACCCTAGCGGTCATCTTAAAACCCTAGAAGCAACATGTATAAATACCCCCTCTATTCATAAACAGGGGACGCGAGAAGTAGAACAGGAGAGAGAGAGGATCGTCTTGAAAAGCTTGTAATCATTCTTTATTATTCTTCGTCTTGTAATCGTGATTCATAGTGGATTTGACTTTGTTGCTAGAGGCAACGATCCCGTGGATGTTTCTCCGATCTTTTGGAGTTTTACCACGTAAATCACCTGTTATTTCTTTACAATCTTTGACCATACTCAAGTATAAACTGCAGTAATTCAAAAACGAATCATTGACTTGGTGATCACCAAAAATCACCGTCAACAATTGGCGCTAGAAGGAGGGGAACCCAAAAATTTGTGACAACAATGGCTGGCGACGGAGATGGTAGCGATTCTAGGTACAGTCAGGGCATGCCAAGTAACGAATTGGAAGATGACACCGCGCTCAATACGGCGGATGCAACTTTGACGACGGCAGACCAGTCAGCTGCCCTGGCTGGTATTCAACGTTTACCTACAGCTAATGAAGAAATCGCGCAACGACTCCGTGCTTCTCTACAACAACTCATATCAGATGCAGCAAGGCAGGGAATTGACCTTTCTGTTACGGAAGGTCTGATGTCACCTCATGAACTGTCCGCCCCAAGCCAGCAGACAGCAAGGCTACGTTCCGCAGTGGTGATACCAACCCCTGATGCACCCCCAAAGGCGAGACAAGATCCTACAGGCCGACCAGAGATGCTATCTGAAAGAGTGGCCAGGAGAAGTAGGGAGCACAGAGAGGGGAATGATTCCGACAAAGAGTACGATCAAGATCGGGTAGCTGGAGATCGAGACCGCCCCAGGAGGCGTGGCCACCGGAGAGACCGGTCATCCTCGGAAGAAAGTGAGCAGAACCATCATCGCAAGCGCCAAAGGGGCACAGTCCGACTGCACGGCCTAAACCGAGATCATAGAGAGTTGAATCCCGAGGAGAGGGGCCAAAAACTGACCATAAGCCAGAACTTCAATGCGTTAGGAGAGCCTGAAGGGGACAGAGACATACTTATACAGAGCCTCACCCGGGAAGTTCAAAATAATCGTCGGCAAATGGATGCTTTGGTCAGGCGGTATGGGCGTAATGAGCTGTCAGATGATGAATCCGGAAGCCCTTTTACCAATGGGGTTTTGAGGATGCCTTTCCCAGAAAGATTCAGAATGCCCCACATCGAGCTGTTCAAGAAGGACACCGACCCAAAAGAACACGTCCGGAGGTATAGGAGCGCTATGGCGCAATATGTCCATAATGATGCACTACTATGTTTGAATTTTCCCCAAACTCTTGGGGATCTAGGCTCCCGGTGGTTTGGAAGATTGCCAGCAGCAAGCATAAGTAGCTTCGGCGAACTGAGCAAGGCTTTCTGAAGGCAGTTCCTCGGGAATGTACACAGGAAAAAGTCAGTGGCTCATTTATCCCAACTCAAACAGGGAAAAGACGAGTCGCTGAAGAAATATCTGGGGAGGTTCGGTCAGGAAGTGTCCGAGATCGGAAGTGCAAACGACGAAGCGATAATTGCCGCGTTCATTAACAACCTTCAGAATGGCCAATTGTCCTTTGACCTCAGAAGAGCCCGACTAACTAGCTATGCCGATATGATGGACATGGCAGGGGGCTACGCCTTGGCCGAAGAAGAGGAAATTGCCACAGGAGGTTACTTCGTACATGGCGGTCGCCCAGAGGGGTCCAAAACCAAGGACCAGACCAAGATGCCCGATACCAAAGGTGACAAGCAGAAGAATAAAGCACGAGATGGTCGGGACGGACGACGAGCATACGACCCAAAAACCGATCAACCACGGCAGAGGTTCCAGGGCCGATACACAAATTATACCCCGTTGAAGAAAGATCAAGAAGAAGTCCTGGCGATCCTAAAAGAGAAGAACATGTCCAAAGAACCACCTAAGCAATCGACATATGCTCGGAGGGACACCACCAAATATTGCCGTTTCCACAAAGAGAATGGGCACGAGACATCCAAGTGTTTCCAGCTAAGGGACCACATCGAGACTCTCATTAGGGAAGGGCATTTGAAGGACATTGTTTTCAAAAAGACGGACAGGGCAGATGAACAGAAAGATAGCCGACAGGACGGACGGGCAAGAAAACTTAGTCCCAAGAAAGCCGAGGATGAAGGGGCAATCAACACCATCTTCGGAGGTCCAGCAACGGGCAAGAGTAACAGGGAAAGAACCCAGGAGATTCGGGAGGCCATGGAGGCACGGAGAGACCTGGACGTCAATTCTATTGAGCCCGACCCGAAAAGAATCAAGGAGGGCTGGGACCCGATCGTGTTCACAGAGGCCGACTCACACGGAGTGGATGTTAGGCCAAATGACGCGCTAGTGGTCAGCGCTCGGATCGGCCATAGAGAGGTTCATCGAATTCTGATCGACAATGGGAGTTCGGCAGACATTCTTAATGCAGAAGTATATGACCAGCTTAGGCTAGACAGGAAGGACCTACAGCCTTTTCCCACACCCCTTAGAGGATTTGGAGGGGTCGAAGTAAGGTCACTCGGCACGGTTAAGCTACCCGTGAAGATCGGAAAAGCCCCTTGCCAAAAAACAGTGCTGCTCGACTTTGTGGTGGTAGATACGGAAAACTGGCCGTATAATGCTTTACTGGGCTGACCATTTTTGAATAAAGCTAAGGCGGTAACAGCAACTTATGCCCTCATGATGAAATTCCCGACCGAATATGGTGTGGGAGTGGTCAAAGGGTCACAAGAGATGGCCCGAAGAGCAAACTTATCAGTGTATAAAGATAGGGAGGTACGCCAGGTATACATGGTAACGGTCCAGCAAAAGGATAGAGAACCTGAAGAATAGGCAGAAGTGCCGAAAGATTTTGAGTTGGATCCCAGAGAAGGACCGGAGGATAGGGAAGACGAGCCGACTCAAGAGGTGGCACTAGACCCGGAAGATCCGGGTAGGACAGTGAAGGTAGGGGCAAGTTTGAGCGTACATGTCAAAACCGTACTTATTGCGCTGCTAAGAAACTACAAGGATGTTTTCGCTTGGAGTCATGAAGATATGCTGGGGGTAGACCCGAAGGTGATTTCACATCATCTTTCCACTAACCCCGAGTTCCGACCTGTGGTACAGAAAAGAAGACTATTCAATCCAGAAAGAAGCGTCGCAATCAAGAAGGAAGTGGAAAAGCTGCTTTCCGCGGGGTCGATAAGGGAAGTCAAGTATCCGGAGTGGGTAGCCAATGTGGTGTTGGTCAAGAAAAAGAACAAGCAATGGAGGATGTGTGTAGACTTTACAGACTTGAACAAAGCTTGCCCAAAAGATAGTTTCCCACTACCGAGGATCGACCAGTTGGTAGATGCGACAGCAGGACATGAATTGTTGAGTTTCATGGACGCCTACTCGGGATACAATCAGATCCGGATGAATAAGGCAGATGAGGAAAAGACGTCGTTTACCACGGACCAGGGCTTATATTGCTACACAGTGATGCCATTCGGATTGAAAAACGCCGGGGCAACATACCAGAGGCTGGTAAACAGGATGTTTGCTCGGCAGATTGGGAAAAATATGGAGGTTTATGTGGATGATATGTTGACTAAGAGCACCACTGCAGAAAAACACACGGAGGATTTGAAGGAAACCTTTGACGTCTTGAGAAAGTATCAGATGAAGCTCAACCCAAGCAAGTGTGTGTTCGGGGTACCTTCGGGAAGGTTTCTAGGTTTTCAGGTGCACAAGAGGGGAATCGAAGTAAATCCTGAGAAGATCAAAGCATTAGAAGGAATGGCTTCACCCAGGACACTAAAAGATGTGCAGAGGCTAACGGGATGCCTTGCGTCACTCAACCGGTTTATAGCCAAGTCAACAGACAAATGCGCCCCATTCTTTAAAGCAATAAAAAAGGGGAAAGGGCTCGAATGGAGTACAGAGTGTGAAGAAGCCTTTCAAAAATTGAAAGAGTATCTGGGGAGAGCACCAATCCTTTCAAAACCGGTGGTGGGAGAAACATTATACTTATACCTCTCGGTCACCGAAGTGGCGACGAGTTCGGTGTTGATCCGACTGGAGGAAGGAATACAAAAGCCAGTGTACTATACAAGCAAAGCGTTGTTAGCGGCGGAAACCAGATACTCGCCGGCAGAAAAAATAGCGTTAGCTCTGATCACATCGGCCAGGAAGCTGAGGCCATATTTCCAAGCACATACAATAGAGGTATATACAGACTGCCCGCTGAAACTCATTCTTCAAAAGCCAGAGGTGTCAGGAAGGCTGACCAAATGGGCGGTAGAGCTCAGCGAATATGATATCAGATACACACCAAAAGCGGCCATCAAAGGGCAGGCGGTATCCGACTTTATAGCAGAATTCACCGAGCCAGACGCCGAGGTAGAGAGGGCAATGGAAGATGAACAGACTACTAAATTCCAATGGAAATTACATGTAGATGGGTCATCGAACACACATGGCAGCGGGGCAGGAATAGTCATAACGACCCCCGAGGGGGATACTGTAGAATGTGCCATGAGGTTCGATTTCAAGGCAACCAACAATCAAGCAGAATATGAAGCCTTGCTGGCCGGCCTGAGGGTCTGCATAGCATTAGGGGCAGATGAGCTGGAAGTTTACAGTGATTCACAGGTAGTGGTCCATCAGGTACTGGATGAATACCAGGCCAGGGAAGAGCACATGATAGCTTACTTGGACATTGCAAAAAAACTACTTAAAAAGTTCAAAGCATACAGAATCTCTCAGATCCCTCGGGAAGAGAACGAAAAAGCAGATGCTTTGTCCAAACTAGCTTCAGCCACCACAAGCATCAGATCCAAAGCAATACCAGTGGCACACCTGACTAAACCAAGTACAGCGGAACCCGAGGAAATCATAATAGCAGAGATCCGACCTAGCCCGGGCGACTGGACATACCAACTCAGAAAATACTTGGAGGAGAACATACTACCGGAGGATGCTGTGGAAGCTAAACGCATCAGATACAGGTCAGCCCGGTACACAATTCTGAGAGGAGAATTATATAGCAGAGGATTCTCAAAAGTGCTGCAGAGATGCATTTCCGGTGAAAAGACTGGAGAGATCCTGAGAAGTATCCACAGTGGAGTATGTGGGAACCACACTGGGGGTAAAAGCTTAGCACACAAGATACTCCGGCAAGGATTCTACTGGCCGACTCTGTTCGCGGAAGCGCAGCAATTCGCAGAGAGTTGCGAAACATGCCAAAGAGTAGCAAATGACATTCGGCGACCCCCAGAGTTGCTCAGAAGCTTAACCTCGCCTTGGCCCTTTGCCATGTGGGGACTCGACCTGATAGGACCAATGCCCACAGGAACGAAGGGAGGAGCAAAGCATGCTATTGTGGCAGTGGATTATTTTACCAAATGGGCAGAGGCAGAAGCACTTGTACACATCACCGAGGCAAACACCACCAGCTTCGTTAAAAAGAATATAATATATCGATTTGGGATCCCGAGCATCATCATAACAGACAATAGGACTCAATTCGATAATAAGAAGTTCAGAGAAATGTGTGAAGAGTTCAAGATCGCAAACTACTATGCATCGCCTGCTCATCCTCAAACCAATGGCCAAACGGAGGCCGTGAATAAAGTGATCAAGCACACATTGAAAGCAAAGCTAGAGGCAAAGAAAGGTGGCTGGGCAGACAAACTGCCTGAGGTGCTATGGGCATACCGAACAACTGTGAGGTCTTCCACAGGGGAAACTCCTTTCGCGTTGGCATTCGGGACAGAAGCTGTTATCCCAGCAGAAACTACTTTTACATCCCCCAGGGTCCAGTTATACAGTCCCGAGCACAATATAGACATGCTGCAGCAGAACCTAGACGAGCTTGAAGAGATCAGAGACGCAGCACAAGTAAGAAATTCCGCATACCAGCAAAGGGCCGCTAGGTACTACAACTCTCATGTTCGGGAGCGGAGATTCCAACTCGGGGATCTAGTGCTGAGAAGAGTATCCCCAAATACCAAGGATAAATCATCAGGATCCCTCGCCGACAAATGGGAAGGGCCATATATCATCAAGAGAATCGTAGGGCACGGGGCCTACATGATAGCCCGACCAGAAGGTAGCCTGGTACCCCGACCATGCAACGCACAATATCTGAAGATCTTCTATCCCTAAAAGAATCCGGTTATGGTTCTACAGTTTATTTATTCTGCTTTAGCTCAGTTTCTAGTTTCTGCGTCGAAATTTCAGATTTGTTTATTAATTTTGTGTTCATGATCATCTAATAAAGTTCAGTTGCTAATACGATGTGGCGGAATCAATAAAATCCATGAGCAATATTTCAATGGCGGCCACTCAAGGCGACCGAATAAACGCCGAAAAGAGTCGAGCGCTATAAGGCCGCGAAAGAGCGGACGAGTGGTGCTCGAAGGGCGGAAAAGCTGTAGTAGCATGCCCGCCTAGTTAAGGCGATGCAAACGCGTCCCTTAGCAAAAAGGCAAAACCGAGGCACCAGGATAACTGGGAAAATGCTCGGAGCGCCACTAGAAAGACTAGTGAGATGCGCAGTCGTGTTGGCCGGTACAAATTACCCCAACGATTCGACAAACCCTTGCGCAGATAAAACCAGGAGACGTCCTAGGTGACTTGTGCAAGGACCTCAACGTATGGTCGCGGCGAGCCCCGACGTAACGTGGAGGTTAAACAACCCCAAAAATCAAAGGGTGTAAGCCAGTTACATAAGATACTCGGCAAAAAATTAGTTACCAGTTAAATAAGATACTCGGTCTAAATTGATAAGCCAGTTACATAAGATAGTCGGCAAAAAATTAGTTACCAGTTAAATAAGATACTCGGTCTAAATTGATAAACCAGTTACATAAGATACTCGGCAAAAATTAGTTAAACGGTTAAATAAGAAACTTGGTCTGACCGGGTAAAAAGCCAGTTACATAAGATACTCGGCTGAAATTAATGGCCAGCCACAAGGTACTCGATCAAAGCATAGCTAAAGATGCCCGAGGGATCCATAAATTCAAAGATGGTTAGTACAGGCAGACGGTCGTCCCATTTAGGCATACAGTAAAATCAGTAAGAATGTAAGAGTAAAATTTATTCTTATATTCTTATTGTGTGTATAGAAAGATACAATGTATGATATATATATGAAAGATATACAAGTATAGTTGCAAAAAGGCTTGTTACAAAAAGGCTTGAAAATCAAGAGGAAGGCGCCGGGGGTGGTGAGCTGCTTCTACCAACGTCAGGGTCAGGCTCCATCACGTACTCGCTCAGAAGACTGTCGTCCGAAGGCCACACGATCACATCTTCTTCGTCATCCATCCAGTGACTATAGTCGGTACCAGGAACGGGCCCCAAGTCGGGTATCTCATTGTTGAACCCCGCCCTTTCACTGGCATAAAAAGTAGAGAACGACTCGGCAGTTGGAACCTCAAGGTGCATGGGATGTGGCGTTTTTCCTTTACTTCTACAATACGCCCGCCACTCCTTCATCTGGATCCGAAGAGACTCCAAGGATGTGTCCACATGCTTCCTAATTGAGAGGCTCTAGTTGGCCCGGGCCCGATCAGTCGCCCTATTCTTTTGCTTAAAAAATTCGCCGGCCGAGACCATTCCCCTCTGGAACTCCCGAAGAAGCAGAGCATCATAGGCAGGAGATCTCTTAAAGCGGTCAACGCTTTGTAGCTCCATTTCCAGCCTAGCTCCCTTCGACAGTTCCTTGGCCGTCAGGGCTTGACACTCCAAGTCGTCGATTTGACGTTCATAAGCAGACTTGGCGTATTCGGCGTTCTGTTCGGCCCGAAGCAAGGCTTCCCGGGTGGATGACAGTTGATCCTGCAGAGTTCTGACCTCCTCCGCAGCAGAAGATGCCCGTTGCTAGGCTTCCATTTGCCGTGCTAAGCACTGATTTAGGAGCATCTCACTCGACTTGGCCTCCTCCTGACGAGCTAACTCAGCCCGAGAGCAATGATCTTCGCTCTCCTTCAATTGGGCTTCCAGCCTTCTTATTTTCTCCGCTTGGGCTTCGCCAGCTTGGCAAGCCCCAGACATCTCGGCCACCATCTGCAACAAGCAAACAACAAATCAACAACAAATAGAAATAAGAAAAGGAAGAATGCGAAATGACGCATATGAGCGAAAGTGTCACTCACGTAGGAAGCGCTGTTAAAAAATTGCGGAGTCGGTCAGACACAGTCCCGGTCTTGAAATGACTCCAGTGATCCTCCCCAATATAGGCTCGGCCTGAAGCCATGGCCCTGAAAATGGTCTCGGGGGTGGGATCATCGATTTGGGGAGAGGAGCCCATATCACCCACATCGCCTTCGGGGAGTTCGGCGGATGGGGCCGCCCGAGGAAGGTCGGTTTAGCCACCAGCACTCTCTCTGACCTGCTCCCGCGGAGGGGTCACGCTCGCATCACCCTCCCCCTCGTCCTCCGAAGAGGAATTAACATACGCGACTACTCGGGGAATCTTTGGGAAAGGGCGACCAGAAGAAAACGAAGCTTTCCTTTTCCCAGTCTGCCCAGCTTCAGTGTTGCTGTCCCCAGGAGTAGAAATCGGATCAGCAGAGGCAGGAATCTCCGAGGAAGAACGATTCGGTTCAACTAAAGTCGGAAACTCCGGAGCTACCGCACCTGAAGGCCCCCCAACTGCTTCAAAAGGGACGTTTGGCATATCAGCAGCAGAGTGGGGAGAACCAGATCCGCTGGGGAGATTCGCCTGCTCGGGCTCAGGGAGATCCCCTACTTTCTCTTTCCCCTTGGAGGAAGGACCTACGGGATTGCCCGAATCAGCAGAGGTCCTACTTACTCCAAAGTTCCCCGAGGCGCCCTCGGCTCCCGCCGAACACACGGTCGGTTCTTGATCATGAGCCTCCTCGGGCACATAATCGGGTACTCCCTCTTCATCATCTCCCTCGGCAAGGTTCTCGGGAGTACCCTCATCAGATTCGTCTTCGGGAGGGGCTATCCCAGCATCTCGCTGGCGAAGGACTGCCTTTCGACTCGCCTCTACGATGCCTTTCATCCGGCGTGCCAGACCATCACTGACTATATCTACATCAAACACTTAAAAAAAAAAAAAAAGGAAAGAGGAGTCCGAGTTAGCAAACAAACTTGGGAGTCAGATTGCAAATAAAAAAATGCATACAAGAAGTAAACTTACGGCGTCTGCGGCACGCAGAAATCTGAGGGAAGAGATGGGCCTTAATCATTTTCCCCTCTTTGTAGAGATAGGGTTTCCCCCTTTTCTCCAGGGGGCGGACTGCTGCCCGAGCCAAAGTCTTCAGCTCCTCATCAGTAAAAGCTGAAGTCAGATGGTTCCACTGCGGCGTGCAGAAGTACCGAGGAACCCGGCAAGTCATCTGAGTGCCGTCCAAGTCGAAACTGATCGACAGGCCCCAGTTTTTGCCCACGAAGAACCAGCTGTTCTTCCAAAACTTGTTTGAGGTCGGGAAGCCCCAAACGAATCCTTTCATCTTTTCGTCCGTAGTCGGTTCGACACTACCCTTAACCACGACGTCTTTTGGAATCCAGAACTCGGGCTGGTTCGACTGGAGAAAGTAAATCCCGGTCTTCCCCACTGGCCTCAGCGAATAAAATGGAGAACCTCACGAGGGGTGGGAGGTGGCCGCCTCATTCTATGCCACATGTGCCACATGCACATCAGAATGCGATAACTGTTCGGCGTTAGCTGTGCCGGAGCGAGTCGGGCTTCAGCCAAGAACCAAGTGATGAAAGGCTGAAGAGGAAGAGTAACACCGCAGGTGAGCATGGACCCATAAATCGCTACGTGGCCAGGGGGTGGGTTCCATGCAGCCCGACCTTCGGCTGGAATCAGCGAAATCTCATTGCTGTCCAGATCGAACCGCCGCATGTATCGCATTATCTCGTCAGGGCCGACCACGTTCGGTTCAACATCATATATGCAAATACGCTCGGGGGAGAAGGGAATGCGAGCGGCCCTGTGCTCCTCTTCGATGTCATCCTCAATAATCCTTTGGGCCGCCACTCGGCTTTCCCGAGAATGCGAGTCTTTGTAAACTTTGCGAGTGGTCATCCTCTTTCCTGGTCTTCTGCTCGGGCGAATATCAGTACAGGCAGAAGAATCCGACCAAGCTTCAGGCTGGTATGAGTAGGGTGGTGAAGAACTGGCAGAAGCAGAAGGGATCTCTGAAGCAGGAGGAACCTCAGAAGTTGCAGGCCTTTCCGAAAAAAGTCCAGAAATATCAACGTTGGTATAGCGCGGCTGATCGAAACGGGGCTCGTCTAATAACCTGTGAACAACCGACGCAGTGAAAGCATCATTTCGCTCAATAGCAATCATACCAACAGTAAAAAGACGATATCTAGCTCCGGAATCCATAAAGACTAACCTTGATATAGTAAAGAGTGAAGACGACGCAGATCGCAGAAGAAAAGGTCTCCGAGGAAAAACCTGGGGGTTGAAGCAGGTAAACTCAAGGACAGCAGGGTTAGAAAAAACGGGCTAGTAAACCAAACGGAACACAGAGAATCAAAAGGCACAGATAAAACCTCCTTCGAAGAGCACGCAAAGATACTGGAAGAGAAGATGAAAGCGAAAAATGGAAGAAAAAGGTGAAAGTGAAAAAATCAAAACCAGAATATATAGGCGACGTCTCGATTTCAAAAATACCAAAACCCTAGGAGAGGTTGCAGAAAAAGCGGGAAAAAAGAGGGGTTTGGGCTGATGACGTAGGTTGAGCGCAGACGAGCAGAAAGGTCACATCCCATAAATACACCGTACCACAGCCAAACAAATAGGGACAAGTGGCAGCAAGAGAACGCCAGGCGCCGCCGAAGAGCAGAAGCATCGCCATCATAAAGATTTGAAATGATTGATAAATCAAATGTGTGCGGTCGCAATTAAGACGCGTCATTTAAAGCTCTGATCCAAACGAGGATACTTTAATGCAGGAAACGACAAGTGAGGATTAACCATAAAGAAATATTGAAGTTAAATATTAGACCCGAGAGGGCTTGACTAAGCATGATCGGCTCAAATATTTAAGGGGGTATTGTTATAGGTAAAAATAGTCGTGATAGACACGTCATCACCATGGAAGGCCAGGTCAGCAGAGGTCAAGATAAGTCAACCTATGGAGTATGAACTTTCACGGTAACTTACTCGGAAAAGAGGATAAGTAGTCCGACCACAAACAAAGACGATCAGCTTGAGCAGCAGATCGGATTCGGGCACACTCGGGCACACTGGGGAACATTCGGGCATACTCACTCGGGAAACAATAAAACAGTCGCCAGACACTTGCAATCAGCAGCCAGCAGGTCCACGATAAGCAACGATGTGGACCATAAGAGGTAAAAAAGGAAACAAGTAGTTCTCCCGTGAATAAAGGAGAAAGAATCCCATTCAGAATTGGATACAGCCGAAAAAGGGAAGCACAATCTAAATAGGACTAGGAAACCGCTTGAGACTTGGGGGCCACAACACTAAACCCTAGCGGTCATCTTAAAACCCTAGAAGCAACATGTATAAATACCCCCTCTATTCATAAACAGGGGACGCGAGAAGTAGAACAGGAGAGAGAGAGGATCGTCTTGAAAAGCTTGTAATCATTCTTTATTATTCTTCGTCTTGTAATCGTGATTCATAGTGGATTTGACTTTGTTGCTAGAGGCAACGATCCCGTGGATGTTTCTCCGATCTTTTGGAGTTTTACCACGTAAATCACCTGTTATTTCTTTACAATCTTTGACCATACTCAAGTATAAACTGCAGTAATTCAAAAACGAATCATTGACTTGGTGATCACCAAAAATCACCGTCAACAGAACCAGTGGTTTCGGTTTTCGATTTAGAACAAACGGTTTCGGTTTCGATTTCTGTTTCGGTTTCGGTTTCGGTTCCGGTTTCGATTCCGGTTTCGGTTCCGGTTTTGGTTCCGATTCCGGTTCCGGTTCCGGTTCCGGTTTCGGTTTTAGTTTCGGTTCTAGTTTTGGTTTCGATTTCGATTCCGATTCCGATTTCGATTCCGATTCCGATTCCTAAGGGTGGGCATTTTCTACCCGAACCGACCCGAAAATGGCAGGTTGGGTCGGGTTGGTTGCAAAAAACCAACAGACTCGGGTTGGCTGCCAAAAACCCGTTATTTTGTTGGGTTAGGTCGGGTTTTTTGTTGACCCGTGACCCGACCTAAAAATTTTTATGTATAAAAAAAAAATAGGTTTTTTTATCCTCATTTCTCTTCTATTCTCTGAAACCTAACTTTCTCATTTTCTCTCCATCGATTCGTCGTTCAACGTCGTTTCCTCTTGCCAGCGCCGCTCTTTTGTTCTTCACGCCGACACTGCTTTCTGACTTCCAAGCCGTTTCACGCATTTCTTTTTTCAGGTTTGAATCATTTGATTTTTAATTCCTTTGAGTGCATCTTAAGGCTTCGATCAGTTCTTTGCCTTTTGTCTTTGGTCCTTCCCCTGTCTGTTTGCTGTATGTAAATATGTAATTATGTATTGTTGTTGTACATTGATTTCTTTGTATTTTTTTCTGAGTTTGCTATATGTATTGTTGTTGTATGAGGCGATGCTGCTTGTTTTGGGCAATATGGGTTGGTGGGGAATCATGTATAATTGTATTTTAATGTTTGTGACTTTGTGTTGTATTATTGTGTATGTGGTGATAGCAAAGCTAGGGTTTACAGTGCCACTGGGGCCCTTAAGTAAGGATCTTTTATTATAGTATTATTCTAGGGTTCTCCTTATTTTTCACAGATATTTCATTTTTTTTTTTAGCTGCAAAAAATGAACAGTGTTTCTTTTTAAGTACATTTTCACCCATTGGATCAAAACATTAAACATGTACATATACAATTAGAGTTTGAAAACAAATAGATTAATCATAATAAAATAGATGGGGTCCTTTCCGAACATGAGTAGTACTAGTGTGATTATAACACAAATTGATCGTATATACATGAGTTTGGTAGCAGTTGCATGCATTGATATTCTATGATACATAATTACATATATATGAGTTTGTTTTGTTGGACTTTGCATCGGTACTCTGGAGTCTAGACTGGCTGTTGTGGGTTTTGGGCCTTTTATGGCTTTATTAATAATTTGCTGTTTCGGGTGCTTTAACATTTTTTTTTAATGTTCTTTAGTTTTGTCATATTGGGATTTCCTTCCCATCTATGCGATTGTGATGGTGCAGAAGTCTTGCTGCACTTCTTCCGATTATGTATTTATTTTATATATAAATTTCATCTAGTGGCTACATTTGGTTATACTTATTCAAAGTCTTTTGTATATGATTCTCACTTGCAACTTAGGATGGAGATCAAGGATTCACTGTGATTCAAATGTTGTATGCTATAGTGTGATGCTTTTGTAATTTATTCTCGTGTTTTCTTTTTTTTTTGTAGATGGATGATGAAACATTGCCTTCAAACATTGGTGCAAAAAGAGGAAAACCGAAAAAGGGTCTATCAAATGTGTGGTTAGCATTCACCAAATATGGGTCTATCAAATTGCTGTTTCGGGTGCTTTAACTTTTTTTTAATGTTCTTTAGTTTTGTCATATTGGGATTTCCTTCCCATCTCTACGATTGTGATGGTGCAGAAGTCTTGCTGCACTTCTTCCGATTATGTATTTATTTTATATATAAATTTCATCTAGTGGCTGCATTTGGTTATACTTATTCAAAGTCTTTTGTATATGATTCTCACTTGCAACTTAGGATGGAGATCAAGGATTTACTGTGATTCAAATGTTGTATGCTATAGTGTGATGCTTTTGTAATTTATTCTCGTGTTTTCTTTTTTTTGTAGATGGATGATGAAACATTGCCTTCAAACATTGGTGCGAAAAGAGGAAAACCGAAAAAGGGTCTATCAAATGTGTGGTTAGCATTCACCAAATATGGCGATGACACTAGATGTAAGTGTAATTATTGTGGTACGAATTATACATGTTCTAGTAAATCTTGTGGCACTACTTCTTTATGGAATCATATAGAGAATCAATGTACAAAATATAAAAATGCAATGGCATTGGAGGATAAAAAACAAAAAGTCTTAACCATGGGGACACCAAATAATAATTTAGATGTCAAATCAAATCTTGTGGTCGTAGGTTTTGATAAGGAAGGGTGTAGAAAGGCTTGTACCAGGATGATTATTGTGGATGAATTGCCTTTTTCTTTTGTTGAGAAAGATGGGTTTAGAGATTTTTGTAGAGTTGCTTGTCCAAGGTTTACTCCTCCCTCTAGAAGAACACTTGTTAGGGATATTTATCAACTTTATGTGGATGAAAAACTTAAACTCAAAAAGTATTTCATTGAAAAATCACCAAGAGTTTGCTTAACTACCGACACGTGGACTTCCATTCAAAATTTCAATTATATGGTCATCACTTCCCATTTTATTGATTGTGAATGGAGGCTGCATAAAAAATTATTGAGTTTTGGTATGATTCCCGACCGTAAGGGGGAGACCATTGGAAAAATCATCGAGTCATGTTTATTGGATTGGGGGATTGAGAAAGTGTTAACAATAACTGTAGACAATGCCTCTGCCATTAAAGTGGCTATAGATTATGTTAGAAGAAAGATGAGAAATTGGAATGAATCCAAGCTTATGTTAGATGGGAATTTTGTAAATGTGAGGTGTTGTGCTCATATAACTAATTTAATTGTGTCTGATGGATTGAAAGACATGAATGAGTCTATTGTTCATATTTGCAATGCGGTACAATATGTTAGATCTTCACTCGCTAGGCTTCAAAAATTTTAAAATACAGCTGAGCATGAAAGAATTGAGAGTCATAGCATTGTGGTTTTAGATGTGCCAACCAGATGGAATTCCACCTACTTAATGTTATCTATTGCTTTAAAATTTCAAAAAGCATTTGATAGGTTATTGGATGAGGATGCACGTTATGGTTTATATTTTTTTGAACTTGGTAGTGAGAAAAATAGGGTAGGACCACCGAAAGAGGATGATTGGGGTAATGCTAAAGTGTTTGTCCAGTTTTTGCATGTTTTTTATGACATCACTTTGAAATTTAGTGTTTCCTTATCTGTTACTTCCAATATGTTCTTTCATGAGTTGTGTTCAATTGCAACTGAGTTTAATACATTGGCTAATAGTGGAGATTTGTTGTTGTGTGAAATGACGGCTGCTATGAAATATAAGTAAGACAAGTATTGGGGAAAAATTGAGGATTTAAATAAATTGTTGATAATTACACTTGTTCTTGATCCGAGATACAAGTTGGATTATGTTAAATTTTGTTTTGGTGATTTGTTTGATGACAATAAGGTAAATGAGATGACTTATGATATTAAGGAGCTTTTGATTAAACTTTACGAGTTTTGCAAAGGGTTGATAACATTTCAAGTAGTGACCAAGTTTCTAGGTCAATTCCTTTGGAAAATGGGGTGATATGGGAAAAGTTAATAAAAATGTGGATTTTCGCTTGGAAAGGCTTAAGAAGTTTAAACAATTGAAAGAGAAGAAAGATTTTGTTGATTTAAAAAATTAGGTAGAGAGGTATTTGATAGAGTCCGATGATAATATAGATGATGATAGCTTTGATCTCTTGAATTGGTGGAAAGTTAATTGTTCGAAGTACAGGATTTTAGCTCGAATGGCAAAGAGATATCTTTGCCATTCCAGTGTCTATGATGGCTTCTGAGTCCACGTTTAGTACTGGAGGCTGTGTTCTTGATCCGTTCAGGAGTTCCTTGTCTCCAAAGACGGTGGAGATATTGATTTGTTTGCAAAATTGGTTGCGAACTTCTACTATATGTTTTGATGTTGCACCATCAACGAGTGAGATAAAGTTTTATGAAGCACTTGAAAAAGGTAAACTATTAATTTATTATTATATAATTATGTTTAATGTATAATATTTATTCTTTAATAATATTTGTTTTTCAATTTATGTAGAGATTGGAATGACTACTTCCTTGGATGATACAGTTGTAGATTGACATCATATTTGAAATGGTAATTATTTTCCTCACTTTATTTCTTTATACACTTTTCTTCAACAACATATTTTTTTTGGTGGCTTAGAGGAACCCTTATTGCTTTTATGTTCTGTTTAGTGGGAGTTTTTTTTGTTTCACTTGGAGATTGCGTGGAGACTGCTGCACTGATTTCAGTGATATTTATCCAGGACCGATCATGCCATGATTTCAGTTCCAAGTTGGAGATTTGAGATTGCTGCACTTAGAGATTCTAAAAGACATGAAATTATGTGTTATTTTCCATGTTTTTTGTTTATGTTATTTAGATTAAACATTTGAACTTATTTTATATTGATGCATCAGATATTTGAAGATGTAATATTTAATATTTCAACTTATTTTATGTTAATGCATCAGATATTTGAAGATGTAACATTTAATATTCTATTGACATGTCACGTGTGATGTAATTTGTATAGAATTGATTTTTTTTTTACGTATGTCTAACCCGATTAACCCAACTCAACCCAACCTAACAAATATTGGGTTGGGTTGAGTTGGGTTGGGTTAGGTTGGGTTGAATTTCTCCAACCCTAAATATGATCGAGTTGGAAAAATTCCAACCCAACCCAACCCGAACCTAACAACGCCCACCCCTACCGGTTCCGATGGTTCAGTTCATTTTTAAAAAAATAATAGAAAACCTTTCAAGACTAATAGTTATTGATCCTTATGAAGAACTTATTAGAAAAAAAACAAAATTTATCTCGATAGAGAACCACTTTGGACGAACAAAATGATCCATATTGTATCATTTTATAATTTATATGGTAATTTAGTTATTAATCTATCTTTAAGGAAAAACTTCAAAAAAAAAAAAAAAAATCAAGAATTTTCAACAAAATAAATTAATTAGTTCTTTGTTTTTTTTGGATTTTTGAATGGATAACATATTTTATATCATAAATTCCAATATTTTGATTCTGTCAAACAAATTCCAGTCTAAAAAAAAAATTCCAGTACTTTGAAGAAATTTTATCAACTATGTATTTATTTTATTTAAGCATTTCTATCAATAAATAAAAAAGAATGCGACAAGTGAAAATATAAATAGAGTTGAAATAAGAAATGTTATAAGATGAAAAGAAAACAATAGGAATAACAGAGGAAAGAGAAAAATAAATGACTAGAGAGAAACAAATAAAATGTTTAGGAAAAGAGAAAAAATACGAGAGAGAGAAACAATTAAGATAATTAATGATTATGAAATCTTGACCATTCAAACAAGTATAATCTAATGGATACATAAGTGTGACAAATCCTGTGTAAAAATTTTTTGGTTAGGATGCACTCATAACCATAAATACAATAATTATTATACACATCAAAATAATATATATATATATATATATATATTTACCTCTATTATTTATCTCATTTTCTTTCCTTTCATCTTAAAGTAATATTTTCTTCATCTTCGTCTTCTAATACCTTTTTCACATCTCTTTCTTCACTCACATTCATTTAAGCCTTTTGAGAATTAATTGAAAACACTACAAAAGGATTTTTTTTTTTGTCCGAATAGCTAAAAAATCGTCCCAATAGGCAGTCTATTAGGACGAAATAAATTTGTCCCAATAGACAGTCTATTGGGACGAATTATATTTTTCGTCCCAATAGATATCCTATTGGGACGAAAAAAATTCGTCCCAATAGAATAGGAACGAAATTTTTTCGTCCCTAAAGGTCTTACCACATTGGACAAAATTTGTCCAAATAGACATTCTATTGGGACGAAAATTTTTCCCAATAGCTAAAAAAACGTCCCTATAGGCCTATTGGGACGAAATAAATTTGTCCCAATAGGCAGTTTATTGAGACGAATTATGTATTTCGTCCCAATATATATCCTATTCGGACGAAAAAAATTCGTCCCTAAAAGTCTTACCATATTGAACAAAATTTGTCCCAATAGACATTCTATTGGGACGAAAATTTATTTCGTCCCAATTGAATGTTTATTGGGACAAATTTTGTCCAATGTGGTAAGACCTTTATGAACGAATTTTTTTTGTCCCAATAGGATGTCTATTAGGACGATATATGTAATTCGTCCCAATAGACTTCCTATTGGGACGAAAAAAAAAAGCGTCCCTATAGATTTTCGTCCCAATAGGCCATTTTTCTTGTAGTGTGATTTATCCTTGCCATATCATTCTCCACATCATCCCATAATTTGTGTGCTAATGACAACTCATTTATCACATCATTTAGGTTAATTTTTTTGGGTTGTATAGTATTACTCAATTCAAATAGATGGTCTTTAAAAAAACCAAAAAAAAAATCGAATAGATGGTATGCTTTCTCTTTTAATTGCTTGCTTCGAAAATTTACTTGAATTTATTAGTAATTTTTGTTGAAATTCTGCTAATAAGTACTTAAATAATTTTGCGTTTTTTGTTTTTATCGATTAAAACACTTTTTACAAGAAATTCCTAAATGTAAGCTTCTTTTGTACTATTGTTGGCATTTGTTGCATGTGAGTCATGTGATAGAGAGAAAGCTAACATGCATTATTTTAATTTCAAGATTTGATTAAAATAAACTTGTTATATTATTCAACATTAATCCCTGCAAAGTTCTGGATCTCTAAATATACATTAGAGGGGTCATATTCAATAGAGATTACGACAACAATCTTTACTGTGGTGTAAGAAGAAACAAAAAGATATCCTTATAAATAAACAAATTAATTAAATCTACATTGTCAAACATAAACAATAAAAAATAAAAAAAATATCAACCCAATTAGTAAAGGGTCACCTTAAGATGTGTCCAAAAGGTGCACATTAAAGTTGCTTACCGATTCTTTATAAAAATTTTTTTTTAAAAAAAATAAAAATAAAAAAATTAAAAGGTTCTTGATGTATGTTTTAAATTGTTAATACAAGATTGGTTAAAGGGTAAGTTCATCGCATCTACATCTAAGAGGTTGTGAGTTAAATATTGTAACTGTTTAAAAGCCTTAGGTTCAAGTCGTCATACCTACAGATTATGTCAAATTCACAACATGAATTTACTTCAAAGGAATTATTAAACCTAACAATAATACTCAAAATCCATGATTAAATAGAAAAAACAAAACCGACTTCAACTAAGATTAGAACTTCTAAATAGAATGAAATAAAGAAAAATAAAATCTTGAAAGTTTCAAAAAAGGAAATGAAATGTTGAGTTCTTGACAAATTTTAAAAGAACTTTTCTAAATGAATTTAACATAACAAACCACACTGAATATGGAAATTCCTACTAAAAATTATTAGGATTCAAAAATATTATCTAAAAGGAAAAAAAAACGGAGGCCTAAGGCCCTAATCATAGTAAGGTCGTAATCTATTGAAAGGAAAATGATTGTGCATCACAAGGTCCTCCGTGACTGTTTAGGGCTCGTCGAAACAATTCCATTAATAAATTATAAGTTAAAATTCGACATCGTTTATCTATTCTATAGTCTTTCAAAAGTGCCTAACATAAAAAATTATCCCTAAACAATCGTGAAAAAAGGTTAGGTGGTCAGATCTTTTTTATTTTTTTCATATATATATATATATATATTTTGTAATTAAAAGCGTTTGGATTTATTTGCTTAAACAATCGATTAGTAGCATAAATTAGTAAGGATATTTTGTGATTATTTATGAAATTGTGTCTTTTTCTCCCAAGTCAAATGGGTAGCTACTTTGGTGCTCAAGAAATAGTGATCCATATCCAACTAATTAACCCAAATTAATATATAATCAATCATTGTCCTAAGTTTGCCAAATTTTATTGTATTTTTGTTTGGAAGGATTTGTATTCTCCATGGCATCCTCTTGGGCACATACTCAGCACCCACTACCATCCCATCTCAAATGAATAGAAAATTTTGTATATATATTGGGGGATAAAGAATATTCTTTATGCATTAATGTTGTGATTTCATTTTATTTTTTGGTTCTATTATTGAGCACTTATTTGAAGTTGTTGATAAGGGTTTGATACAGTTATTTATAGGCTTGATATGATATGTGATTTGAATATAAATAATTATATCAAAGAGGATTATAAGTATATAGGATAGTTCTCCTATTAGGTCGTCCTAAAATTATAAGTTCAAATGTTTGTTAAAAAAAAATTGGCCTGGCTGGGATTGATCGTCCTGAAATTAATTATAATTTCAGGACGACCTAGCAGGAGAATTATCCTCAGTATATATATATATATATATATATAGTTTTTCTACTGTTAGTTTGTCTTGATATAAAATTTATCAAGACGAAGAATGTGAACCATATATTATGGAGAAGTTTTGATAAATGCATACACTTTGAGTCAAAGCAAGTAAATCTAATGGTCCACATTTTTCATTCTGATATATTTTATATCAAGACGAACTGATAATAGAAAAATTATATATATATATATATATATATAACATAGGATTTTTTATTTTTATTTTTTTAAATTGTTTGATACGATACCCATATGTTATTGGGAAGTTAATACTTATTGAATTGAAATTCAATTAGAGTGTGTTTGGGTTTGATTAAACGTAAGGAATAATCAATTATTTCATAATTTCGCATCCATAAGGTGTTTGGTAAACACTCTATAATCAACTTATTTCATAATTTGCTTCTCCAATAATTAGGTTTTGAGAAGTTGGTTGGGGGTTGCTTTTGAAAACTGATTATTGGAGAAGCTAGCCCCTTACCTTTGGAATATCCATAACATCCTTACTATTTTAATAGAATGACGATAATTCCCTTATATTTATTAATAAATTTTAAGAACTGAAATTAAATTTTCTTAAAAATAATAAAACTGATTTTTTTAAAAAAAAAATTAGAAATCAAACATTGGTGTTGGCCATTGCTGCCGGTCGCCACCACCACTGGAGTTCGAGTCCGACGATGTCAATGTCGCTGGAGGATGCCGGTTCACACTCCAATAGTGAAGGAGGAGTTTGGCAATTTTAAACATTAATGGTGGTCATATGCTCTAAATGATTTATTAATTAAAAAGTATATATTATAAATTTTAGCCAATATTTTATTAATTTTATTATAATTATTTAAAATTATTTTATTTTATTTTTAAAAAATATGATTAATGGATCGAACCTCATTTGTTTTGATTTGATGGTAGGAAATTTTGAGCTGTAAGGTTCTCATTTGTTGATTGGCTCATTTCATGGACAAACCACATGTTGGGGTTCTTTGTAAGGGTAGCCTAGGTGTTGGTAGGTTTGTTCGAAGCCCTTTGAAGACCTCGTCTTGATAAGCACCGAAGGTAAATTTCTATGTGCTTACTTGTCTTGAAGAGATAGTTGCACACACTCACAACTTATGCATATGTTTAATTCTTGTATGTTGTGTGTCTTATTTGTGTGCTTTAATGCTCATTAATATCTCTTCTTGCATGTTAGGTTGATTGCATCTTGCATTGCCCATTGCCTTGTCATGCATAACTTTGGAATTCTAGCATTGCAAAGGGCGCTATTCAAGGCGCTGTTCAAAGCGCTCTACAAAGCGCTGTTCAAAGCGCTCTACAAAGCGCTGTTCTGAACAGTGCCCCTCATACCTGATGCAAAATTGGAAAATTAAATGCATCAGGTCTGATGCATTTTGGATGGGCACTGTACAGAAGCGCTGTTCGTATAGCGCCCCTCTCAGACCCGAGAGGTCAGTTTATGGGCGCTGTACAGGCGCTGTACAGAAGCGCTCTACGTACAGCACCCAAGGCAAATTTCAAGCCAACTTATCAAAACGACCACACTTTGATTTGGCCCCCTATATATATGCCACTTTGACTTTAGGTCAATTAAGAGAGTTCATATTCAGATTTCATACTTAGGATATTTTTCAAAGAGAAGAAAAATTCCAAGAACTCATTTTTATTTACTCAAACACTTTTTCATGATCATCAATCATTATCTAGCAGCATCTTTGATTATCTAGATGTCATCTTGCATGGATTCTTCATCATACTTTGCTTGGTAAGCTTTTCACTAATATGTTTCATATTTTGTGTTTTTTCTTAACAAGCAATCTCAATTAATTACTTGTATGTTATTATATATATTTTGGATACAAGTTTGAGATTAGTGTGATGTATGTTTGAGAAGTTGTATTGTGATAGCTAATTAGGTTTTGTGCTTAATCTTGATTAGCTAAACTATTTGACATGTCATTTAGTTTTTAATATCTAGGATTGTTCTAATTGCATATTAATCATCTTAGATAAGCATATAGGGTTTCCCTTGCTCTATGTTGCATTTTGGATATTCATATATTCACTTAGGGTGTTATTCTCTTCATTGAGAAAGTAAGTCTTATGTGTAGCTTTCGGGATTAGGTTGCTTAGATCGCAAGGAAATTGGACTAGGTTCACTCATACCGGGATTAGGTAGGTGTGTGATTACTTCCGGGATTAGGTTGTAATCGTTTTACACATTTATTGGATCGAGGTTCGAGTGTGGCTTACTTACTAGCCCGTGGTTTTTCCCGTGAGGGTTTCCACGTAAAAAAATCAAGTGTTATTTAATTTCCGCATTTTATACTTGATTTATTGCTTTATCTATTTAGGGGTAATTTCGTAATTTGGCTTAACACGAAAAATTGGGTAATAAGTTTAAAATCTATTCACCCCCCCTCTAGATAGTTTCATACACCCCGTGCTATAATTTGTTTCACGAACCATCTATCTTATCTAATCAGATAGAAACTTCATTTGATGAGAGCGATCTGCTCCTTCCATCAGGAAGGATACTCCACAATGGAGGAGATCCACCAATGGTGATATACTCTTATAAAAATAAAATAAAGGGTAAAATGTACAAACTTGAAACTAATTATTGCACGGTGTGTATAAAACTATCTAGAGGGGGGGGGGGGGGGTAGGTGAATAGATTTTACGCTTTTTACCCAATTTTTCGTGTTAGTCAAAATTACGAAAATGCCCTCAAGATAATATAAACAAGCAAGTGTAATATGGTGCGGAAATTAAAACAGCACTTGATTTTTACGTGGAAACCCTCACGGGAAAAACCACGGGCTATGTAAGTAAGCCACACTCGAACCTCGAATCCACTAAATGTGCAAACGATTACAACCTAATCCCGGAAGTAATCACACACCTACCTAATCCCGGTATGAGTGAACCTAGTCCAAAAGCCTAATCCCGGATGCTACACACAAGACTTACTTTCTCTATGAAGAGAATACAACCCTAAGTGAATATATGTGAATATCCAAAATGCAACATAGAGCAAGGGAAACCCTATATGCTTATCTAAGATGTTTAATATGCAATTAAGAACAATCCTAGATATCAAAACTAAATGACATGTCAAATAGTTTAGCTAAATAATATTAAGCACAAAACCTAATAAGCTAGCACAATACAACTTCTCAAACATACATCATGCTTATCTCAAACTTGTATTCAAAGTATATAAAATAACATACAAGTAATTAATTGAGATTTCTTAGTTAAGAAAGACACAAAATATGTAAGATATTAGTGAAAAACTTACCAAGCAAAGTATGATGAAGAATCCATGCAAGATGACATCTAGAAGATCAAAGATGATGCTAGATGATGATTGATGATCATGAATAAGTGTTTAAGTAATTAAAAATGAGTTCTTGGAATTTTTCTTCTCTTTGAAAAATATCCTAAGTATGAAATCTGAATATGAACTCTCTTACTTGACCTAAAGACAAAATGGCATATATATAGGGGGCCAAACCAAAGTGAGGTCGTTTAAGTAAGTTTCAAAGAAACGCGTCGATCGGCGGTTTCATTCGGCGGCCAGGCCACCGAATTCAATCGCCGAATTGCTCCCGGGGAAACAGGGGAGAAACGGCGGTTTAGAAACCGCCGAACCAACCCAGAAACAGGATCGAGAAATAAAACAATCAGGTCTGAAACGGCGTTTTCGATCGGCGGCCACTAAACCGCCGATCCAACCGCCGAATTGATCCAGAGACCTCTGGACTCAAACGGTGGTTTCAGTCGGTAGCCAGGCCGCCGATACAAACCGCCGTTTCACCAATTTTGGTGAAACCAAGGGAGAAGCCAAGGGCATTCTCCAACGGCGATCTTCGTGCTAAAAACAAGCACACATGGTGCAGCGCGGACGTTTCCGAACAACAACGGAAAACGAAATACAAGACAGATAAACACACAACAACATATATCAAAGAAGTGCAAGTGTGATAAGTGACATGTGAAGAGAATGTACACAAATGCAAGTATGCTAAGTGAGTGTGTGCACTAAATCTCTTCATAGAAAATTAAGCACTAAACATATATCTTTGGAGTGCTTAACACTTGCAAGGGCCTTGAGCTTGAACACAATCCTAAGCTACCCTTACATGATCCCCACATATGGTTTGATCACGAAATAAGCCAATTAACAACAACGGGAATCGTTACAAAACTGATCCTGATGTATTGTAATAAAGCTTAATATTCAACATTTGCCCTTAAAAACATAAAAATGCCTTGCCATCGGTCAACGTTTGTTAGAGATAACAGTTGTGTTGGATAGGGCTCGAATTTCCAATGGTTACCAAACGGGATTCAACCAATGCGGAGACTTCTTGGAGACATGGGAAGTATGAGATCGTGTTTGAGGGAAGTGTAAAGATCTTGAAGAACTGAAACGGCTGAAGAACGTTGTCCTTAGCGTTGTGCATCAAATAGCAGTCCAGGGAGCACAATGCCTTAGAGATAGTAGCACTGTGGCCTACGCTGTGCATTGCACAGCGGTCCTCTTTCCAGGGATTTACTATGTGCCTTGTGCTGTGCAATTGTACAACGGCATGGACAACAGTTCAACATCAGAGATTATCATTGTGGATAGCACTATGGGTTTGATAGCAACAGTGACAACAGTTTTGGGTGATGCATCGTATGGATTGTGGTTTTCTAAGTGATGTAATTTCAGGTGACTTTAACACGGTTTAGGAAGCGGGTAGCCAACAGCTACTCAAAGCGTAGTCAATCCCATGCATTCATTGAATCTGGAAAATACTAGCAGAAAAGGAAGTATGTTGTTTCTACCAGTTCTTATGCTTGAAGGAAAATGATTTTTCTTTACAAGGAGACTTGTCATAAAAGAAAATAGTATTTATGTGGAACAAGTAAATCATGTATGTATATGAGATAGATTTTCTTGTAGGTTTAAACTCTTTGTAACTCATATAAATAGACTATAAACTCTCTTCTAGGTGAAATGGAATGCGCGAGTCTAATTGACCCTTCACAAGTGTATGAATCGTTTTTGTGTATAGCGAACACTAGTAAGGGTATTGTTCCCACGAGGATTGATAGTATACCTCAATTAATTTAGATTAACCCACTAATGATTAGACTAATATGGTGATTTAAAAACAAAGAGATGTCTAGGTTTAAAGTTCTAAAAAGATGCTAAGGATACAATGATGTAAATTGATACTAACAACTTCATAATCCAATTACTATCAATGTAAATCCATATTTAAGAGGAAGGGTCAAAAGTGTCTAAAGCCCATTTTATCAATTTGCTCAAACCTAGATCTAGGATAGTCAAGACTTAATTAACCTCTCATATAGCTTCAAGCAAAATCCATTCAAGGTTGTTCAACCAAGATCTAGATGTACTTTTCATGCACCAATATCATGCTTGTAAATTAGAGTAAAAGTTCCTACTCAACATACATCATGAAAGTAATTTAAGCATAAGTGCAAACTCAATGGATAAAATGATTGACTGAATCATGTCAAAGAGTGTTCACATATTTACAAACATTGAATCCCCAACAAGAGGATTTAGCTACTCATAATGAAATAAATACAAGGAAAGGAAAGAGAAAGAGAGAAAAAGCTCATGGTGTTCTTGATGCTTCCCTTTTGCTTGCTCAGCAAACCCTTCCTTGATGTCAAGATAGATCTAAATATCCCTAAGTAGAAGATTCTAGTTCTAAAAAGATGATAACTAAAGTGTTTAATCTAAGATTGCTTTTCTATATGAGAGAATGGTTGTGATAAAGGTGTTTCTAATTTTAATTAAATGACACAATACAACATTCTAACACACCTTAACACAAAAGAAAAATATGTTTATATAGTAGAGGAAAAGTTTGGAAGCCAGCCACTTGCAAGCTGACATGGATCATGCTTCTGCGACATGGATCTGCGAGGTTGAACTTGTAGCGTGATGTCGCAGACCTCTCTGCTCAAGCATTGCTACTTCTGTTTGCTGGATGTAACCCGCAGAATCATTACACGTGGATGCACTGCAACGTATATCTGTGAGGTTCTTCTTGCAGCGTTATGTCGCAGATTTCTTTTTAGGTTGAACTGCTAGGTCGAGTTCGCATAATGGATTGCGCTGAAAAATATCTGGTTCGGCTGCTACTTCCTTCTGCTAGCTCTTACTCGTAGTTCATGGTCGCAGTTCCATTTGGTGGTGATTTGAGAGATACGTTTGCGATTTTTATCTCGCAGTGGTAAGTCACAGATTTCTTCTACTGGTTCTGATTCGCAGGATGACTTAGAAACGTCTTCTGGCTTTGGACTACGAATTAGATCTGCGAGAAATAACTCGCAGCCCAATCTCGTAGTGCGTTCTGGGATAGAATCTGCTACTTGGTTTTTCATGCTGAAGTCGCAGTTCATTCTAGGAGACTTCTGCGACTTTGGATCTATGAGATCAATCTCGCAGATTTGCTAAAAAGTTAAGCTTCAGCTTTGAAACTAATAATGCCACGGTGTGTTTTAATATATTAATCTAGGGGGGTGAATAGATTTTAACCCTTATGACCAAATTTTCGCGTTTAGTCAATTTTACGAAAATAACCCCAATCTAGTCAATTTAATAAATCAAGCATAATAATGCGGAAATTAAAGGACACTTGATTTTTACGTGTAAACCCTCAACAGGGAAAAACCACGGGCTGTTATGTGGGCCACACACGAACCTTGAATCCACTAATTGTAATGATGTTTACATCCTAGGTTGACCTCAACCATTCTCGAACTATAACCCACCACTACTACCCACAGGTCTTTAAAAGTAAACCTAGTCCAATTGCTTGTGCACCAAGCCACCTTAGCCACACAAGACTTACTTCTCAATGAAGGGATCAGATAGCCTATGTGAATATATATAATATTCAAATTGCAAATAGAGCTAGGGAACAGTAAATGCTTATCTAGGATTATAAGATGACAATTAAATCAATCATAGATATCAAATGCTAAATGACATGTCATAAAGCTTAGCTAACTTAGATTAAACAATCCTACGTATAGTTATCACAATACATCACTCAATCAAGACAACACAAACAATCTCTATCTTGTATCTAGAATATGTTCTAAGAGCATACAAATAATAAAAGAGAAGGCATGATAAGAAAAACTCTAAGATTATATGAAATTAGTGAAAACCTTACCAAGCAACATGTGTTGTCAAAAACCCATGTATGAATGCATCCTATAAGGTCATAGATAATGCAAGATGAATCTTTGATGCACAAAGGAATTACTTTGAGTGATAAAGGAGAGTTCTTTATGAATTTTTCTCACTTGAAAAATATCCTAAGTGAAAAATATGATTTTGGACTCTTGAACTCGACCTAATAACAAAGAGGTATATATATATGGTGTCAAAATGAAGCTACGTCGTTTGAAAAGTTGCCCCTGAAATGCACCAATCGGTGGCTTGGCCGCCAATATGAACCACAGAATTGAACTTGAGAACACTGGTTTCAAACGACGCTCTCATTAGGTGGTTTCATAATCGCCGATCACAACCGCCGATTTGGGCCCGAGACATTAAATCAGTCAAGTCTCAAAAGGTGGTTTCAATCGGCAGTCTGGCCGCCGATCACAACCGCCATTTCACCAAAAATGGTGAAACCAAAGGAGAAGACAAGAGCTTCTTGATCGTGCTCTAAATATTTATATTTAGTGCCCCTTTTACCTTGTTTTTGCTATCATTTTCTAAGCATTCCATGTGTTTAATTGTGTAAATAAGTAATTTCAGGTAAAACAGGTGTTTCAAGGGTATTTTTGTCTAAAGTGAAGAAATGGGGGCAATTTGGGAAGAAAAGCAGAAAAAGAGTAAGTAGGCGGGTTCGTGCAGTCAGGCCGGCGGGAATAAAGCCGCCGCTCAAAGCCGCCGGAGGAAGTATCTCTTCAAATTGGCGAGCTCAGGCATTCTGGAGGGCGGGCACTTAGCCGCCTCACAAGGCCGCCGTCATGACCGGCGGGTTCCTGGGCAGGCCACGGCGAGACAAGTCCAGCCGAAGGAGTCCGCGGTGAAGGCAAATCGTGCCCGGCGGGTTCATGCGTCGGGCAACTAGCCGTCGTGCATGCCCGCCGCCGATTCTGAGAGGTTGCAAGTTGACTGAAGCTCGCCCCAAAAGTCAAAGAAGGCTGCCCCTTTCTCCACCTATTGTCCTTGGAAGACCTCCTCTCTCTCATGCATATACGGTGGGTGTCAAAAGAAAAAAAAAGGAGTTAGTTAGTTAGTTTTTTTTAGTAAGAAGATAGAGTTAGTTAGAGAGAGAAGTAAAAAAGGAGATATTAGTTAAAGATATTTTGTTCTTAGGAATCAAGAAAGATAGTATTTTCTTGGCCAATTTCTAGGTAGCCAAACACCCCATATTGGTTACTTAGAGTGATTATCTCAAGTTGCCATAGAAGAGTGAGTTGCTTGGATTGCAAGGAAGAGCATTTCCACTTCACAAGTTGTCCACTGGTGATGTTTTCCTTACTTGTAAACCCTTGTAATTTTGATACTATGTGTAGCTAATCCCTTTTGCTAAGGAATTAGATGTAATTCTTGTACTTTCTTGTTATCTAATCAATCATATTTGTATAATCCTCTTAAGTCTTGTTTTGTGCATTTATAATTGCATGTGTGGTGGTTGCAACCACCTATCTCCTTATAGTGCAAAACTTGATGTAATTGTATGCATGGACCATTTATTGCATATTAAATAGAGAAGCACCTATGAGTAGAGATTACTAACTTGTAATTCTCTACTATTCAATCATTGATTTCCCCTTGATCACTCTCTAATCTTAGAATTAATGGTGATTAAGTTGAGAATTAGGTGCTTAGAACATTCATATGAATATATGCATGTTAGTAATTGGAGGATAGGCTTAATGATTGATTGATTAGTAGCTAGGATGTTACTTGAATGAATCTAATTCCTTAACAATTTTCACTTTAGAATTTAATTCAAGTAGTTGTAATTGCTAATTCGACATCTTCAACTTAGACCAATTCATTTGTAATCACTAGTTAATTTTGGTAAACTTGTTAGAAGCATTAGGAAATTGTAGAGTAATCTAAGGATAGAAAGCTTGTAGTGCTTACCTCGTGGGAACGATACCCTTATTTGCTCACTACACTAGTTTGACGACTTGTGCACTTGCAATAGGGTCACCAGACTCGCACGCCCCTTTAATATAACCGAGGTAGAATAGGTTATATACCAGTGACATTTGTAGAACTGGTTTGGGCGTGTCACTTCTCCAACGGCGATCATCGCGCTAAACCATGCACACCTTCGTGCACGCGCGGACGTTTCCTAACCTATTTCGGGAAACGAATTACACCACACTTAAAACTAACATACATGAAGTGCACATGTGGTTAGTGAATGCATCCTAATGCCAACATGTCATGGCATTGTCATTATCAACTAAAACATGCATGAATAAAATTCATGACTTTGCATCCTAATGCTTAAATATGTCATGACATTACAATGAACAAGATGCCATCATATAAAACATGCATGAAGAGATATTCAAGAGCATGAATGTACACATATAAAAACACACAACATACAAGAATTAGATATATGAATGAGTTGTGAATGTGTGCAACTAGATCTCTTCAAAGCAAGTAAGCACAAGAAAATACCTTTGTTGCTTTTTCTCTTGAGGTCTCGAGAGGGCCTTGGTTGTGCAAATCCCTAACCATCAAAAGCCTAAGCTACCCTTACAACAAGCCCCGCATGTGGTTTGTCACCGAAACAAGCCAATCAAACTTGAGGAACTTACAATCTCCCCCTTTGGCTATTTCGCGACAAAACCACCACTCACATTGATCCTCACAACAAAATTGAAGCTAAAGGTCAACAATGATATTCTACATTACAAAGAGATATAAAAAATAAAACTTTAAGTCTTCAATCTCTTGTAGAACTATCAATTCTTCAAAACAAAAAGATTACACTTTCCAAAGCAAGTGTATGTGAGATGATCAAGTGAGATTAAAACAAGCATTTGCAATAAAGAATTTCACATTAAAGAAAACGTGCAACATCATGCAATGGCTATCATGCAATGAATGTGCAATGCAAATGCTCCCCCTCAACGGGTTACTCTCCCTTAATATATAAACTCCTCAATCATGCGAATTAGCTACTATAATTTAGCAATTAGCATTCTCCCCCTAACTACATACTACTCCCCCTTTTTGTCATGAGATGGGCAAAGGAGTATCCCCCAACGGGGTCACTTGTAGCAAAGAGAGATAGTAGCATACAAGTCATTTGCATAATCATATAATGCACTTTATGCAACTCAATTAATTGGAGAGAAACAAGGATATTTATTTTATGAAAAATGTGTGATTAAGATGCTTTGCATGCTATACATGTTGCATTTAAATCGAAAAATCAATGGTATTTGGCAAAGCAAAAGACAAATGATTCCTATAGAATTGAAACTGATTTCACCATTTGTCATAAGTAAAGGAAGGATATAGAGATTATCAATAATTCAATTTTAATGAGCAACTATATCCAACCTTATAAGCAAAACATGGCATAAGCGACTTTTTGCACCCTATTCAATTTTTCGGGGTAAGATACCCATATGATAGTAGCCATGTTCAATCAATAAAGAAAGAGAGACATTTGGATTTTAAAATCCTTTAAACGGATACAAGATCCTTTATTCATTTGAGTCTTATTAGCTTTTCACACATTGTTTTGCATTTAACAATTGCAATCATCAATTCATGCTTTTTCAGTTGAGCATGTCATTTGAATTTCATGCTTTTCACATTTTAAGTATGTCATTTGAATTTCATGCTTTTCACATTTTAAGCATGTCATTTAAGAATCATCATGTCAAGGAGAGCATTATAGGTCATTCAAATAGTAATTCCTAAGTATATCTCCTAGTCCAAAAATGCATGTTTGAACATAAATATGATATGGATTGCAATTAAAGCATGGTTCACACTTATTAAAGAAAAAAAAAACATATAAGCATATGTGCAACCAAGCTACTCAAGCAATTAATAAAGAAGCATAAAATATTTCAAATTTTTGTATCAAGTATGCAATTGCTCTCTTTGCTTGAGTTCCCCATATAGGGTCAATTACCACACCTCTTCAATGAAGGTCATGAGATCCTATAGACCTACCAAGTCCATTAGACTTAATTGAACCTATGGGATACAAGATAGCATCATAGAAGGCAGGTTCATCTTTTCTTATCCACTTAGGTGACTCATTTTCACTCCTAGTGGTCAAAGGTTCAAGAGCTCTAGATGACAAAGGATCATGCAAATGGGTTCTTTCCTTTCTAAGGACATGCATCTTAGCTCTAGCCTTTTTCTTTTTGATCATGCTTTCAATTCTACGCATTTTGATATAATGAAAGCAACTTGGTCTAATGTGACCATCAATACAACAAAAATGACAAGTGGGAATAAAGTTAGGAATCATACCATTCCCTTGAGCATGCATTAGTGCTTTCCCTTGTCGTTGTGGTTGTCTTGGTTGTTGGATTGGATCTCTCCATCTTTGTTGATGACCAAGACAATGTTGCTTGCTCGGTTGAGCTTGCATGATTGAACTCTTCCCTTTATGAATCTTAGGTTAAGGGAAGTTAGCATGAGGAGCCCTTTAGGGTTGTGCTTGAGCTTGACCTTTTGGTGCCACTAGTACTTGGGCACTTCTTGAACACTCTCCTAGGTCAATCTTCTTCCTAGGGTGTTAAGGAGTAGGAGACATCTTGATGTTCATGCCCTTTGTAGGGAAAAATACGTGCACGCAGCGGAAGCGAGACTAAAAATAGAGTTTAGTATAGTTTAAAATTTTTCCATAATTTGAACCTTAACCCTCTAATTAATTAACATATAATACTAAAGATATCATACCTTTGTCACGTGATCCGATTGACATTGTGTTGATGGTAATCCGCAAGATCTTCCAATCCAATCACGAACGTGAATCACATAGAAGCGTGGTCTCCCTTCTCTTTGAATTGTGTACCTGAGGATAGATTAACAAAACTTTTTCTTTTTTATTAGTCACAACAAGTTCCAAGAGACAACAAAGAATGTTCCAGTCACTTTTGAATTCACAATCTTTAGATTGAAATTCGCGTGAACCTTATTCGAAATTGTGTACAAAACCTTTTGATGTAAAAGTAACTAGTGCACTATCGAAATAAGAACAAACTTTTCTCTCTATTCCTCTTGGCCGAAAATCACACTAGTCTAAGAGTTGGATTCTATTTTTCTCTAGCAAAAGAAAAAAAAAAACTCTCATGTCCAAGACATTATGGTTTTTATTTTTTTATTTTTTATTTTTTATAATTCTTATAGCCATTAAAATATATATATATATATATATATAACCGAATCCTGATTGCCATCTATATAATATATTTTAGTGCAACCAATTCGTTTTTGTCTTATATATAATATATATATCTCAATATATATCACTGCAATCAACTCGTTTTTTTTTTTTTTTTTTTTTTTTGACAGCTCCAAAGAGCAACAAGCAAGCAAACAGCAGCACCCCAAGGAGGGGAAACAAAGCAATAGAAAGAGAAGAACAGCAGCAAACACTCAGCGAACATGCCTCCTCCAGATGAGGTTAGACTTCCTCAAAAGAGCCTATCTAGCAAGCGCGATGGCTGGGTTGTTCGAACCTTTCTTTCCAGAGAGGATGGAAGAGATATTCAGTCCTTCCATCAAAGTAAGGATATCACAAACAATGTTTCCACACGAAGAGTTGGACTGGCCTCCAAGATTGACCAAGGACACCACATTGCCAGCATCAGATTCAACACAGAAAGGAGTCATACCACAATGTAAACCGAACTGAATCCCTTTGAGAATAGCAACAGAGTTAGCAGACATGAAATCCATACCCGACTCCTGAAAAAGGCTACAAGAAGCCAAGACAATGCCGCTATGATTTCTAATGACGATACCCAAACCAGATTTTCTGTTAACACAATCAGAAACAGCTCTGCAGTTGATCTTAAACAAATTAGGAGCAGGGGGAATCCAGTTGGAAACTGAGGGAATAGGGGGCAGGGAATTCTGAGCAGCCTTACTGCTGAAATCACACAAAAAGTTCTTACACCACCCAATAGAGCAAAGGAAATCCGGTTTCTTGGAATTAAAGAGGAAGGAGTTCCTAACAAACCAGGTCCTCCAGAGAATTGTGCAAAGTAAACCAAAATCCTGACTAGATAAGTTCCTATAGTTGTCATAGATGAAGTCCATGAAGGTAGGAAAAATACCTTGCGAGCCAGAATGATCCTCCTCCCAATCCCGGCTGATGTGGCGTAGCTTCCTGCAGCTCCAGAGGGCGTGCAAAGTGGATTCTTCCTCTAAATTACACCTAGGATAGATCCCATCAGTCATAATTCCCCTTCTGGCAAGGTTAGCTTTAGTAGGAATCCAGTTGTGCCAGGCCTTCCAAATGAAAATTTTGACTTTCAGCGGAATTTCGACCTTCCAAAGAGACTTCCACCAACCTGAGATGCCATTAAAGTTCGAAGAGCTAGGGCCAGTAGGGATACTAGTTAACTTTTGCGAGACCTTGTAGCCACTAGAGACTGAGTAATTCCCTGAAATTTCGTAATGCCATATCAATTTGTCTTTGTAATCACCTGATCCAACCGGGATACTCAGGATATCATCCGCATCATCTTTGACGAAATTCTGCCTGATATGAGTGACGTCCCAGCCACCAGAGGGAGTGAGAATAGTGTCCACTGTTGCATTGATGCCTAAAACGGCCTGGGATCTAGTCTTAAAATCAGCTGATCTCGGCAGCCACTTGTCTTTGTAAATAGCCAACTGTGGAGCCTTTGCCGATTCTCCATCTCGTTCCCTGAGAAAGGACTTGCTTGCCCCAGATAATACTTTTCCAGACGAAGGAGCTTGAAGCAGAGGCCTTGGCTTCCATGAAGGAAGAATCCTTAAAGTAACAAGACTTCAAAGTTCTGGCGGCAAGAGAATCCGGGTGCTGTAAGAGTCGCCACCCTTGTTTTGCAAGCAAAGCTTTGTTGAAGTTGTCGAGATTCCGAAAGCCCAATCCTCCATCCTCCTTATCAGTACAAAGTTTGGCCCATGTGCACCAATGAATCTTGCGCTTGGTCGAGGTGCTCCCCCACCAAAACCTAGCACATAGCCGCTGGATTTCAGTAATAAGGCCTCTTGGAAGTTTAAAAATCCCCATAGCATAAGCCGGGAGCGATTGAATCACAGACTTGATGAGGATGTCTTTACCACCAATTGATAGGAATTTTTCACCCCAACTCGTTTATGCCTTATAAATATATATATTATTCGGCCAAATATGCATGCCTTATATATATATATATATATATTATTCGGCCAATTGCCATATATATTTCATATATATCTTTATATTGTGGCCAAAATCCTCTACCATGTAGGATTTGTGTCTTTTGACTTAAATCCTAGCCCTAGGTAGATTTCCTTAGAATTCCAAACCTTAATCCAACTCTTTAGTGTTTTTGTGACTATATTAAGGACTTCCTAATTTGACTAGATAAATAAATCCCTTATTTATCTACTTACCAAATAAAGTCTTTTATATTTATTATACTACCACAATAGTATACTACTAAGAAACATATTTCCTAGTTAGAAAAAGATTTTGATTTTTAATTAAATAATTAATTAATCAATTAATTAATTTCCATTTAATCAAATAATAAAAATAAAACAATATAATATCATATATATATCTCGGCCATGTGCCATATATATTAATATATCTATATATTGTTTTTCTATTTTATTACATCCATTGGACTTTAATTAAAAAGCCCACATGTGAACCAGACCCATTCTTACTAAAAGAAACAAGCCCACATACCTTTCATTAATATATTAATATAATTGATCAGCCCATTAAATAAATAATGTGCAAATTATATTCTTAATATATTAAATATGAAACTAATTATAGCACGGTGTGTATAAAACTATCTAGGGGGGGGGGGGGTGAATAGATTTTACGCTTTTTACCCAATTTTTCGTGTTAGTCAAAATTACGAATTTACCCTCAAGATAATATAAACAAGCAAGTGTAATATGGTGCGGAAATTAAAACAACACTTGATTTTTACGTGGAAACCCTCACGGGAAAAACCACGAGCTATGTAAGTAAGCCACACTCGAACCTCGAATCCACTAAATGTGCAAACGATTACAACCTAATCCCGGAAGTAATCACACATCTACCTAATCCCGGTATGAGTGAACCTAGTCCAATTTGCTTGCGATCTAAGCAACCTAATCCCGGCTGCTACACACAAGACTTACTTTCTCTAGAAGAGAATACAACCCTAAGTGAATATATGTGAATATCCAAAATGCAACATAGAGCAAGGGAAACCCTATATGCTTATCTAAGATGATTAATATTCAATTAAGAACAATCCTAGATATCAAAACTAAATGACATGTCAATTAGTTTAGCTAAACAATATTAAGAACAAAACCTAATATGCTAGCACAATACAACTTCTCAAACATACATCATACTAATCTCAATCTTGTATTCAAAGAATATAAAATCACATACAAGTAATTAAATTGAGATTGCTAGATAAGAGAAACACAAAATATGCAAGATATTAGTGAAAAGCTTACCAAGCAAAGTATGATGAAGAATCCATGCTAGATGACATCTAGATGATCTAAGATGATGCTAGATGATGATTGATGATCATGGAAAAAGTGTTTGAGTGATTAAAAATGAGTTCTTGGAATTTTTCTTCTCTTTGAAAAATATCCTAAGTATGAAATCTGATATGAACTCTCTTGGCTGACCTAAAGTCAAAGTGTTATATATATAGGGGCCATAAGTGAAGTGTGGTCATTTTGAAAAAACGCACCAAAAATATCTCTGTGGCTCGCCTGCCGCGGTTGCGCAACCGCGGCACTATAACCGCGGCACAGCAAAGACGTTGCTGTCGCTCGACTGCCGCGGTTGTGGCACCGCGGCAGATGAACCGCGGCAGAGACATGGAAGTCTCTGTCGCTTGCATGCCGCGGTATGCCAAAATTAGGCAACCGCGGCAGCACAACCGCGGCACGAGAAGGGCAAGCCTTCTAAGCCACTTCACACAAAAGAAACATGCAATAAGTGCACATGTGAGTGTGAAAACAATGCAGCCTAATGCTTAACAAGATATGGCAATTAATAAGCTAGATGTAATCATTTAACATGCAAGAAGAGATGAAAATAGGCATTAATGCACAACACAAATGAACACAACATACAAAGATAAGACATATGCATGAGTTGTGAGTGTGTGCAACTATCTCTTCAAGACAAGTAAGCACAAAGAAAATTACCTTCGGTGCTTATCAACACAAGGTCTTCAAAGGGCTTCGAACAATAAAACCAATACCTAAGCTACCCTTACAAGGTACCCCAACATGTGGTTTGTCCACGAAATTAGCCAATCAACAATTGGGAACCTTACAAAATACAATTCTAGATGGACCCATAAATTGGTCCGGTAGAATATATCAAGTGATCCATGCAAGTCCGTGTGGATTGGGGATCTTGGCGGGCTATTTAAATTTAAGCTTCAATAGACATAACCCAATCACAATCAACAAATGATTCACTTAGGTCCGATCTATTAATTTTAACTCATTCCACTAAAGAGCTAAAATTGAACTCTTAAATAAAGATAGAATAAGTAAATATTTCTCATTCGTACCCTAGACAATCTTATTGGAGATGGTGTATCCTCGTGAAGAATATCAGTAATCGCCAAGAGCTCATAGACCGCCTATAGCTCTCCAAGTTACCATATTTACTCATATGACCACATTTTAAACTTGGATATTTTGACTTGTCCAGAAGCCATGTTTCAATAGACTCTATCGAAAACTTAACGCTAAGATTCAATATCCAATACCTCAAAATAGCCATATGATGATATTCTACTCTCATTTAATAAATGGAGCCACGATGTCCATATCTATAAATGAAGTCCTCTATCGATTAACAAATGAATATCACCAAACTATCGAGGATAGACTATGCTATATAATCGTACTCATTGATAACTCAAATGATACCACTCGCAACCATAAGTCCATCATTTATCTCAGGATTAAGATAGACTCTCCGATTGTCCTGATAATGAAAAGACTATTATCTATTGATGGTTCCAGATAAAGTATTTCATTGTGATCCAGTTCAATGCACCAAGTGCACTAGATTCTTTTACTCGAAGACCCTCCGATGATTTCAGACTCATCATAACTCATTTGATCCCACTCAAATGCTAGCAAAAGAATTCTACAACTTTAATAAGATAAAGGTGCCTAACATTTAACTTAAGTTGTGAACATTATTTAAGACTAACTAAAGAATTGTGTCTACCTCATACATATCTAGATGTACGAACAATTCTTCTTTTCTCATAGTCTTTTGACCTTATGATTATTTACTTTTGACAATTATAATATTCAATCTATAAATGCTATAAGATTTGTTTAAATCAGAAATCACTTTATTAATATGAAAAGATTGTCAAAGACAATATTACACTCTTGCTATTGAGCATAATCCTAACACTCTTGACAAAGGTTGTCTTGCTTGAAGAGGAAGCATCTTTGTCATTAATGTAGCCAAGACCTCTCTTGTCACTTGGCCTTTTTCCAACTCCCAACATGTGGTCAAGCTTCTCAGTGCTTGAAGCCATCTTAGCTATTGCGGCTCTAGCTTCTTCAAGCTCTCTCTTCAACCATTCTTCTCTCCTTATAGATAAAGCTAACTCATCATTTAGCTTATCTTCATCCACCATGGATCTCACCACTTCACCATTTCAGTGGTCAACTTGCGTTGAAAGCTCAAGGTTTTCTTCCTTCAATCTTCGAATCTCTTTTTTATTCTTTATCCTAGAGCTTTCAAACTTGACTATATAGTCATTAAGATCCATATGGTCAACGAATTCTCCGTTGGATTGGGATGAAGTGTTCTCACCACTAGAGTTATCTTCTACATTTTCCCTCTCACCAACCGAGTCATCTTTCTCATCAAGACCATCACTTTGGTCACTTGATGTTATATGAGCCATATCCCAATGAGTAGCTACACCTACTAACTCTTTAGCTACTTCTTCATCTATTCCATCTATGGGATCACTAGTCAAGGCATCCTTGCCATCTATTTCAACTTTTACACGAGTGGTTCCAATGCCATGTAGTTAATGGCAAGTGTAAGGATTCCCATCTATTGACTGATTTATTTCGTGGACAAACCACATATTGGGGCTTGATGTAAGGGTAGCTTAGGTATTTGATGGTTGGTGTTTTACACAACCAAGGCCCTCTCAAGACCTCAAGAGAAGAAGCACCAAAGGTAAATTCTAGTGCTTACTTGCTTTGAAGAGATCTAGTTGCACACACACCCAACTCATGCATAAATCTTATTCTTGTATGTTGTGTGTTTTATATGCGTGCATGCATGTTCTTGAACATTTCTTCTTGGATGTTTTATTTTGATTGCATCTTGTTCATTGAAATGTCATGACATGTTTAGGCATTAGGATGCAAAGCCATGAATTCTATTCATGCATGTTTAAGTGATTACATCTTGTTCATTGAAATGCCATGGCATGTTTAGGCATTAGGATGCATTCACTTCCCACACTTGCACTTCATGATTAGTCTTAAGTGTGGTGTAATTCGTTTCCGTTTGTGTGATCGGAAACGTCCGCGCTTGCACGATGGTGTGCATGTCTTAGTGCGATAGTTGACCACTTGAGAAGGTTTCATTCTTCTCTTAGATAAGTGGTAGTTTTGGTTTGGTTGTTTGTAGTAAAGTGTCTAGTTTCAAAGATTAGATTTCAATGTCTTAAATGTTTTTCAAAACTAACCTTTGTATGGTCGTGTGACCATAACTTTTTATAAAAAGATTGAAATTAAGTTTTGTAAAATTTTTGACAAACTAGACACCCATATCTTTCCAAAGGTATATTATTCGTAATATTTCATGACCGTTTAGATTGGTTTTAAAATCTCCAAAGTTATAACCAAAACAGGGCAACTCTGTTGTTGTCTGTTTCTGACTTTTGGTCACTCAATTGACCATAACTTTTTCTACAGACATTTAAATATCATTCTATAAAAACAAGTAGAAAGTAGACATCCATACCTTTCCAACGATATATCATACAAAAGGTTTCAATGTCGTTTGGTTATGTTTCGAATCTCTCAAATCTTGAGTCGCTGCACTGACGCGAGTACCGCAAAAATGCCCATCATTTTTCCATTTCTTCCAAAACGACATAGTTTCACTTGGGCATTATAAATACATATCTTTCTCATCATTTTGAGGGGTGTGCCACAAAATCAAACCCTAGAGAGAGAGGCTCCATATTCTTGAGAGAGAAAGAGAGATTTGAGACAAAATCAAATCAAGAACTCACCTTTAACCACTCAAATCAAATCCTTTTTGCATCAAATTTCATATTGCATCTTCTATGTCTATATAGAATGCATCCATGCATAGGTTTACATCATCACAACTTGCTTGGTAAGATTTTGATTAACTTCATCTTATTTTAGTATTTTTACTATCAAGCCATCTCTTTTAAATTACTTGTATGTTTTAGATCATATGCTAAATACAAGAAAAGAGAATTGATTGTGATGAATTGATTGAGTGTTGTATTGTGATAGCTAATTAGGTTTGAGCTTAATCTTGATTAGCTATGCTATTTGACATGTCATTTAGCTCTTGATATTTAGGATTGATTTAATTGATTATATCATCATCCTAGATAAGCATCTAAGGTTCCCTAGCCTTGTTTGTTATTTGAATATCATCATATATTCACATAGGTTGCATAATCTCTTCATTGAGAATTATGACTTATGGCTAAGAGTGCTTAGGCCCGTGTGGTAGAAGTGGGGGGTTATTGACCGGAGTGTTAGACGAGGTCTACATAGGTTGTAAACTCCATTTCGATTAGTGGATTTCGAGGTTCGAGTGTGGCGCACTAAATAGCCCGTGGTTTTTCCCAGTGGTTGGGTTTCCACGTATATATCAAGTGTTATTTAATTTCTGCACAATATTACACTTGCTATATAATATTGACTATTAGGGGTATTTTCGTAATCTTGACTATACGCGAAAATTGGGTAGTATTAGTTAAAATCTATTCAACCCCCCCCCCCCCCCCCTCCCCCTCTAGATTAATATATAGAACACACCAAGTATTTGTTTCAGCAAGCTCTTCATCACTTGAAGGATCTTCTTCACTCTCATCCTCACTCAATAAGGCGCCCATCGCTTTTTCTTTTCTGCTATCCTTCAAGTTTCCACATTCCGGAGAGATATGCCTGAATCCTCCACATTTGTAGTATTGAATCCCCTCTCTTGAAGACACCTCTTGGTTCGGCTTGTCATTCTTAAACTTGGTCTTCTTCTTGAAGCCATTCCCCTTTGAGCCATAACCATTCTTTTGTAGACTTAAGAGCTTCTTGAATCTTTTAACAATTAATGCCATGTTTTCATCCGAGTCATCCTCCTTCTTATCATGCTTCAAAGTCTTCAAAGCAATATTCTTCTTCTTCCTAGGAGGTGAGGTGGTAGCCTTTCTTGACTCATAGGCTAGAAGTCTTCCAATGACTTCACTCGGCTTCATATTCTTGTACCCATCATTCTCCTCTAAAGCCGTTACCTTGGACTCAAACCTCTCGGGAAACGATCTCATTATCTTTTGTTTGATCCTTCTATCCGAGTAAGGGTCACCAAGTTGATGACTTTGGTTGACTATGTCCATTAACTTAACCTCGAAGTTGTTGAAGCATTCGTTCTCATCCATCCTAAGCAACTCAAATTGAGTTTGGAGAACTTGAAGCTTCGAGTCCTTAACTACTTCGATTCCCTCATGTGCAACCTCTAGGATGTCCCATGCCTCCTTAGCGATACTAGTGTTTTGAATCAATTTGTATTGATTTTCGTCCATTGCACATAGGATGGCGTGCATCGCCTTCCTATTCCATTTTGATGCCTCAAACTCTTGCGCGTTCCATTGTGCCTTAAGCTTGAGTACATCTTCTCCTCCACCCGTAGGAGTCATCATCGGTGGAGCGTAACCGTCTTCAATCGCCATCCAAGCCCATGGATTTGGCATATGTACGACCCCATCTTGCCTTTTCAAGAGGCATAATTCAACCCGGTGAGTAGGGGAGGTCTTGTGCTAGAAGCACCCTCATTGCCACCACCGTTTCCACTCATAGTGTTTATGAATGAATGAAATGAATGCAAATGTATGAATGGACAAAAATCACACAAAATGCATAACACACCAAAATGAGCAAAGGATCACCTAAGTATATCTAGGAACCTGCTCTGATACCAAATGAAACTAATAATGCCACGATGTGTTCTAATTTATTAATCTAGAGGGGGGGGGGGGGGGGGGGGGGGTGAATAGATTTTAACCATTATTACCAAATTTTCGCGTTTAGTCAATTTTACAAAAATAACCCCAATCTAGTCAATTTAAAAAATCAAGAATAATAATGCGGAGATTAAAGGATGCTTGATTTTTACGTGGAAACCCTCAATAGGGAAAAACCACGGGCTGTTATGTGCACCACACACGAATATCGAATCCACTAATTGTAATGATGTTTACATCCTAGGTTGACCTCTACCATTCCCGAACTATAACCCACCACTACTACCTGCAGGCCTTTAAAAGTGAACCTAGTACAATTGCTTGTGCACCAAGCCACCTTAGCCACACAAGACTTACTTCTCAATGAAGAGATCAAATAGCCTATGTGAATATATATAATATTCAAAATGCAAATAGAGCTAGGGAACACTAAATGCTTATCTAGGATTATAAGATGACAATTAAATCAATCCTATATATCAAATGCTAAATGACATGTCATAAAGCTTAGCTAACTTAGATTAAAAAATCCTAGGTATAGCTATCACAATACATCACTCAATCAAGACAACACAAACAATCTCTATCTTGTATCTAGAATATGTTCTAAGAGCATACAAGTAATAAAAGAGAAGGCTTGATAAGAAAAACACTAAGATTAGATGAAATTAGTGAAAACCTTACCAAGCAAGATGTGTTGTTGAAAACCCACGTATGAATGCATCCTATAAGGTCATAGATGATGCAAGATGAAACTTTGATGCACAAGGGAATTACTTTGAGTGATAAATGAGAGTTCTTTATGAATTTTTCTCACTTGAAAAATATCCTAATTGAAAAATATGATTTTGGACTCTTGAACTCGACCTAATAACAAAGAGGCATATATATATGGTGTCAAAATGAAGCTATGTCATTTTGAAAAGTTATCCCTGCAACGCACCGATTGGCGGTTTCAATCGGAGGCCAGGCCACCGATATGAACCGTCGAAATGAACCCGAGAACACTGGTTTCAAACGACGCTTTCATTCGGCGGCTTCATAACCGCCGATCACAACCGCCGATCACAACCACCGATTTGGACCCGAGACATTAAATCAATCAGGTCTTAAAAGGCAATTTGAATCGGCGGTCTGGCCGCTGATCACAATCGCCATTTCACCAAAAATGGTGAAACCAACGAAGAAGACAAGAGCTTCTCCAACGTCGATCATCACGCTAAACCATTCACACCATAGTGCACACGCGGACGTTTCCGAACCTATTTCAGGAAACGAATTACACCACACTTAAAACTAACATACATGAAGTGCACGTGTGGTTAGTGAATGCATCCTAATGCCAACATGTCACAGCATTGTCATTATCAATTAAAACATGCATGAATAGAATTCATGGCTTTGCATCCTAATGCTTAAACATGTCATGATATTACAATGAACAAGATGCAATCATATAAAACATGCATGAAGAGATATTCAAGAACATGAATGCACACATATAAAAACACACAACATACAAGAAATAGAGATATGAATGAGTTGTGAGTGTGTGCAACTAGATCTCTTCAAAGCAAGTAAACACAAGAATATACCTTTGGTGCTTATTCTCTTGAGGTCTCGAGAGGGCCTTGGTTGTGCAAATCACCAACCATCAAAAGCCTAAGCTACCCTTACATCAAGCCCCACATGTGGTTTGTCACCGAAACAAGCCAATTAAACTTGAGGAACTTACAAGCTTCATTTTCTTCACAATTCTTCACCAAGTGTTCATTTCATCCTTTGAATCCTATAATTCCTGAAAGCAACTCAAAATTGCAATTATACAACACAAACGCTTGGAAAACTAACAAAAAAGGATGGATTTAGGCACTCAAAGCATATACATATTTGGAGTCATCAGTGGGTATGTCGATTCTCGTGTTGAGAGTTGTAGCTGAGGATGGAGTTTTAGGAATTCTCACCATAAGGGAGGATTGTTGGACATGGATCGAATTTCTAGTGGTTACCAAATGGGATTCCACCAATACGGAGGCTTCCTAGAGATGTGGGAAATGTTTGGAAGTATGAGATCGTGTTTAAGGGAGGCGTGAAGACCTTGAAGAACTGAAATGGCTTAAAGGCACTGTTCCTAGCGTTGTGCATTAGACAACGGTTTAGGGAGCATGTGTCTTAGAGACAGCGGCGCTGTGCCTTGCGTTGTGCAATGCCACAGCGGCAAGAACAACTGTCCTATTTCCAAGGATTTACGATGTGCTAGTGTTAGGTTTTTGGTTTGTCTAGGCATGTATTCCATATCAAAACGATGTTGTCTTATAATGTTTAGTGGTCTAAGATTTGAAGATTCAAGTCATCAAAGAGAGACGTGGCCACAACTCATGCAAGATGTCGGCTTCAAAGAGAAATGTGCTTCATCGGTCTACAAAGGTATATAAGACCTCATTTCTCTTACAAGGTTAGGCACACACACACATGACATTCATATGTATCTCTTCATGGTTGAACATCATTTATATATCATTTTCACACACTTGGTAAAGTATGCTCATGCATTAGCTTTAATTTGATAAACATTGTAATTTGCATGTTCTAGGACTATGTCTAGGAAATTGCATACGTGTGTGATTTTATGTTTCAGTATTTTCTGTTTTGGACTTGAAAATGATCTCTTATGATTCCTTATTGAGTCCCGGTCATTTCGGTTACTCATTTATTAGGCTTCGAGTCTAAACGATGTAGCTACGCTACTTTTCGTTCTCATTCGTTGAGTTGTTTTCGTCGTCGTATTTCGAGATGATTTCTCAACCTTTTGTCAAAGTTTCATAGTTGTCGTTGTACATGAGGGGGTCATGATTTGTAATCCGAAGATGAATTTAAAATCAGAGTTCGGAGGCCCGGATACAGCTGAAGAACACGAGCGGAGTGTGGGAGGACCAAGCGAGGCCAATGGCCAAGATTGCTTGGCCACGTGTGGAGGCCGTGGGCTACATTGCCAGACCAGCTCTCTGGTCCCGTGTGGCACATGTGCCCCACACGGCCAGGAGCTAATGTGGTAGCTTCTGGTTGGCCGAAATCTTCCTCTCTCTCTCTTCCTTTTAAATTTCCAAATTCCCTCCCTTTCATTTTTAAGAAGAAAAAGTTGAATCCCGCTAGAAATTTCTCTCCAATTGTTCTCATCTTCCAAACACTATAACTTTCTCATACGAACTCGAAATTGAGTGATTCAAGTTGGAGATTGTTTGTAATCGAGTCCTCTACTTTTTCAAGTGATTTGGCAGCTGTTTGATTGACTTTTCTGGTGGTTACACAAAGAAAACCGAACCAGCTCCAGAATCTAAGGTAATGTTCATATCTTTGGGATTTCTTCTTTTATAACCTTCAATTACCTTGGGGTTTCTTCTTCTATATGTATGTATATGTATTGTGAATGCTATAGAGAAAGATAGCTTCATAATCAATCTTAATTAAAAGTCTAATTAGAGACATATGTGAACTAGTTTCTTAGATTCTAGGTTTTTCATATGTTTGAGAGTTGTATTATGATTAGATTGATATCTAGGATTATTTGTGACTTGATTGAATCATTTTAAGATTAATAATCCTTGAAATGTGTTTTGATCCTTTGATTGATAAAATCTAGGATTAATTCATTTGTATCTGTTTTTAGAGCTATCTAGGATTTAATTGATTTATCATTATATCCTTGCTCTAAATCTTTGGCTAGAATATTCATTGAATACATTTTGTAATTCTAGCATTTATGTGTATGTTTGTAACATCTTGAATATGTGCTTCATGATTATGATTTATTCAAGTGTTATTTGTGTGAATGAAACTAGGAGCTTTTTTGTTAGGTGTTTTTCACATGCTCTAGGTTTAATTCATATTTTGACATCTAGACTATATTACTTGTGTTCTCACATATTTAGGTCTAGTTGTACCATGGAATGTATTGATCACATGTTCTATGTTGAATTGATTGTTTGCATCATTTGCATTCACATGATCACACTAGGAAGTTCTTGTAAAAGGCATGAAGTCTTGGTTAGAGTCAGAAGGACTCGGATAGCCAAGCAAGAAGTCTTGTCTAGAATCGGGAGGACTCGGATAAACAAGCAAGAAGACATGGCTAGGATCGGGAAGGTCCGGATAGTCATGCATGGGAGGCTCCCCAGAGGCATGAGTGCCTTGGATAGGGAGTTGGCTACAATATTAGTAGGCCTAGGCGTATGGATAGACATAGACTCCAAAAGAGCGGGGTACATGGGATGTGTATACACTCTTGAGGAATTTCTAATCTACCATCGATGTTGGTTTTGTATGTTGTCCAATTTATGGTGGCTTTGCATCATTGAGGGATTTCGTACTTTCCAATAGGGTTGGGTAAACATAGACTCCAATAAAAAGTTGGTCAAGTTTGGTCACTTTTGAGAAATTTCTAATTTACCATCCAATAAATATAGTACCCAATGCTTGTAGTTCAACCCGTGGATGTTTCCTCCTTGGAGTTTTTACCACGTTAAAAAATCTCATGTGTCAATTTTTTCTATCCCTCTTTTATATATGTTTATGTGTATGTTTTAATCTTGTGGTACAATATTCACTTGTGATATATTTGGAAGCAAGATTGTGTAAAGTGTGATTTGTAATCAATATTCATTTTGATCATATTTGTATATACAATTCATTTGTGTAAAAACTATTCTCTTATTCTTTGATTCTTTTGTATAGTTGTATTTAGTTTAATACTTGTACATATTGGACATTATTATGAATACTTGTATTCTTTGTTTTGGTTTTAATATATTTCCTTCATTAGCAAGTTGTAGTAGTTTTACTTAGTGTACTTACATTGTAATATTCAAAGTACAACTTGTGGAATTTGATCTTAATTGAATATCTTGTATATGAGATGCATTGTTTGTTGGTATATGTTTTGTAGACTAAGGGTGGTGAATTGAGCATACATGTGTTAATTGTTTTCTCATAACAATCGTGTTTAAGGTTAATTTGTATGCTCATCAAGGTTTTGACATAAGTCACGAAAGAGTTTTTAAAACTAGTGTATCAACCTATTCACCCCCCCCTCTAGGTTGTTTAGTATAACCTTGTAGGTACTTTCAATTGGTATCAGAGCGGGTCACTTAAAGCAATTAGTGTGATTCAGGATCTGCAAGGTTATTTACTATGATAACAACCTTTAGTCTATTTTTGTTTGTAATGGTTGTCCTCCTTTGTTGATTGGGAAAATGTTTGTTTTTGTTGAAATTGCTCATGAAAGACTTCACTAAATCTAGTGATGAGCAAGCTTGGTTAGATTGTCAAGAAAGGTTTCTGTTCTCCGAGTTTTATATTTGATGGAGTAGTTTTTCCAAACCAATATTTTCATGAAGTATGAATGAGGTTTATTTTTGAGAAGTTGAAATTTTTAGACCTTCTTGCCATTTATAGTGGTGTAAGTTTTTATACACCTTGCTCTTTATAAAGATTCAAATATGGCAAAAGAGGCATAGAATAAATTCCAAGCTACTTGTGAAAAAGGCTCTTCTTGTTTTATATTTCATTTGTCTACTAACAATGTTGTTGATAAGCTTGAAAAGAATGTTAGTGACAAAAGCAAAGAAGAAGAAGTTTTCCCAGAGGATGATCGTTCTAGACATGATCACTTGACTATGCAATTCAATGAAGAAGATTGCAAATCAAAGACCACCAACTTCAAATTGATGGCAAGAGCTCAATCTCTTGAGAAGGAAAGAGATAAAGCTTTGAATGAAGTTGAAGTGAAGAATGGAGTGATCAAATATCTAGAAAAGAAGACGGTTGAAGATGCTCTTGTGTTAGATAGTTTAATAATTGATTTTGCTAATAATTTGTTTTTTTCTCTTTTAGGAAATGATCAAAGGCAAGGAAGAGGAGTTGGCAATCATGAAGGTCAAAGAGCTTGGTGATCTTCATGAAGATTCAAGTGACTTAAGCTTTGTAGTTGAGCAAGTTGAGTCTCCTACAACTAAAGGCAAGTCACTAAAGAACAAAAGGATTTCAAAGGCCAATCTTCCAAGGTCAAGTGCAAAATCAAGAAGAGTATGGAGCCTTCACTGTTGGTACACTCTCACCTAAATAGTATCATCTCCATATGTATTCCGGTGTGGCATTTTTGAAATGTTATAGTGCATACTAAATTTATATGCCATTAGTATATTAGACAATGAAAACTAGGAAATGAGATGCATGTTAGTGAGATGAGAAAATCTTCTATGAATGTTTCTTGCATGATAACACTTTGAATTTTGTGCATAATAATGATAATCATGTGAGGAATATTGTCAAGAAGATTTGGGTGAAAATGAGTGTTTCACATGATCATATGCATAGTCTTGTTAATATCTTTGTTGATGGCAATTATGTTGTGTTTAACATGAGAAATATCCTTATAGAGAAGACAGTTGATGATTTATCTTCTAGATATAATATTGCCATAAGAAATGATCATGATGGTTTTTGTGTTTATGCACCCAAAGACCAAATGGGTCAAGGGTGAGTGCTCTTACCATTAGTGTAAGTTGCACATGTGAGTTGGCTTTAAGATTAGTGTCTAGTTTTGAATAATTTAGCTAGCTAGCTTTGTTTCTCTATGACTTTCATATGAACTTAGCTATCTCACAAATATCATTATGATAGTCAAAATTCGTTGATTAACTTTTGAGAAGTTGTATATCATGAAATCCATATGGTAATGATTTTTGTTAAGACTGTTGGAGAAAGTCATTTTTGTATTTGTTTGAGTTGAAGTGTTAAGTCTTTATTCTCTTGGGATGACACACCAACAACTTGTTATCATGAGGACAAACATGCCAAGAGAGCTCATAAAAAGAACGAAGGCTTTGCATTTGATAAAAAAGCTTGCTTAGGTATTTCTATATCCTAATGCTTGCTTTCTAGCTTTTCATCTTTCGACTCTATGTTTGCATTACATCATGTAGCATGTCATATTAGAGAACTAGTATAGCATTCATATGGTTCTCATTGACATTTGCTCTCTAAAGATCTTTTAGTGATATGTTCACAATGATCTTATACATGATGCTTGAAATGCTTGTGTGATTATTGAGTGACTTGATGAACAAAACTTAATTTGAATATCAATGTATTTGAGAAGTAATGATCTTAAACAAATAACTTGTATTGTTTCAAGATCATGCACTTGAGCTTGAAAATCTTATTTTTGAAAAGTGCACCAATGCTTCTCTTATATATTTTAGTTTTGAGTATTTGTGCTTGAAAATATGTAGATTATGGATGCATCTAGAAGCCTATTGCTTAGTACATGATAGATGACCTATGGTATGTATCCATTTTGCTTCGACACTACATAGTATTCAACGAGCACCCTCATGGAAAGGGCTACACACCTTGGTTGTGTAGCCGCCCAATGTAGGAAAGGGCTACGCCATTGTGATGAGTGAAAGCCGCTATGAGGTGTATATATTTTTGTTAGAAAAATCAAAGAAGTGTTGAAAAGAATCATTAAAAAAAAAAAAAAATCTTTGATTCTAAGCCTAAAAGAAAAAATAAAAATAAATAAAAGGCTTATTGGTGTTTAGTTAAGAATTGTGAAAAGCTCGTGTTGACAAATAGAAACAGGAAAAACGAGCCACATGCACACACATGCTCACATGTTGATATCTATTCTTTTAAAGCAAAAACCGGATGAATATCGGTTTGAACTATTTTTGGAAATGCTTTAGATAGATAGGTGTGGAAATTGTTTGCATGTTGATTTCACAATTACTTCTACTATATATGTGAGAAGCATTCACACACACACACACATTTTGCTTGTGTGCTTGATTCATTAGCAATGTGAGAATATTTTTGAGAGATTAATGAAAATCTATGATTCTCTCTTGGACTTTGAAAAGTGATGAAATATTTTTTCTAATTGCTTGAATGTGTGATTATGTGGATCTCGTTGTGAACAATACTCTATCTTAATCTTAGATAAAGCACTTATCAAGAGGGCGCATAGTATGCTAGACTTTGTTCTCTTTTATGATATGTTCACATGCTTCGAGTTGATAAATGTTGGCATATTGTTTTGGTTGATATGATGAATCTTGAAGATGTTCTTTCATATGTCTTGATATGCATGATGATTCTTCATAATGATATATGCCTTTGTATGTTTAATCACAGTTAATGCATGAATCTTTTTGTAATAATTGTATGATTGTGTTTGCAATCACCTTCTCCTTGTTTGGGGTTGTATAGTAATTGAGATTGCAATCAATTTCTTCATTCTTGAGGTTGATAAGAGAGTAATTGCAATGAATTCCTCTTTGTGTAGGGGCGATAGTAATTGTAGTTATAATCAATTTAATTGAGTGCAGTTGCAATGAGTTCCTCTTTGTTTTGGGGTCGATAGTAATTATGGTTGTAATCAATTCAATTGATTATGGTTGCAAAAAATTTCTCCTTGCTTAGAGCGATAGTAATTGTTGTTTTATTGCTTGTAGTTGCAAAAAATTCCTCCATGATTAGAGTGTTAGTAGTTGTGGTTATAATCAAATCTCTTCTTGAATGGGGTCGAGATGATTATTGTTGATACCAATTCCTTCATATTTGGGATTGATATGATTGCTTATGCAATTATTGAATTTGGTAGAAATGACCCATGTTCTTAAGAGTAAAATTTATGCATTTGTGATTCATTTTACCTTGATGCGTTTGTTGTGTTGTCTAGATTTGTATAACCTTGCTAGGTTAACATGGATAACAAATAAGAATCAAGGGAGAAGATAAAGAAGCTAAACACAAAGGTGGTTCAACAAGATGCAAAAATCAAGAACTTGGAAGAAAGCATTTCTCCAAGCAAAGCATCCACCTCCAAATGTGAGATCAACAAATCTTTCAACGTTCTTTGGTAGCACAAGTGGCTAGCAAAGCTTATGCGATCTCAAGGTATCTTTTCTCTCTTTTCCTTTTGGCTTTATTTTATGTCAAAAGGGGGAGAAGTATGATATTGTTTTTAGCATATCTTCTTTGTGTATGTGTTAAGTATTGAACATCATATGGCATGTAATATCATGGATGAGAATACTTTGTTGGATAACATATATTTAGGGGGAGCATACATGATCCATTTGAACTTAAATGTTTATTTTTATTGTCTAAGAATGTATATTGCCATATGTGTTGTCCCTTGGATATTCTTGTGCTTTCACGTTTATTTTAGGTGATATCAAGCGAAGACCAAGATGAAGTTCAAGACTTCTTGTTGAAAATTGTGTCTAGAAATGTGTAACTCATTGTACTCATTGTGACCAAATTTTCTTTGTAATAGTTTTAGTATATGTATAGGGGTTTTGACATGGAATTTGCCAAAGGGGAAGATTGTTAGGTTTTTGGTTTGTCTTGGCATGTATTCCATATCAAAACGATGTTGTCTTGTAATGTTTAGTGGTCTAAGATTTGAAGATTCAAGTCGTCAAAGAGAGATGTGGCCACAACTCATGCAAGATGCCGGCTTCAAAGAGAAATGTGCTTCATCGGTCTATAAAGGTATATAAGACCTCATTTCTTTTACAAGGCTAGGCACACACACACATGTCATTCATATGTGTCCCTTCATGGTTGAAAATCATTTATATATCGTTTTCACACACTTGGTAATATATGCTCATGCATTAGCTTTAATTTGATAAACATTGTAATTTGCAAGTTCTAGGACTATGTCTAGGAAATTGCATACGTGTGTGATTTTGTGTTTTTTGTTTCCTTATTTTTTGTTTTGGACTTGAACATGATCTCTTATGATTCCTTATTGAGTCTCGGTCATTTTGGTTACTCTTCATTAGGTTTCGAGTCCAAACGATATAGCTACGCTACTTTTCGTTCTCATTCATTGAGTTGTTTTCATCGTCGTATTCCGAGATGATTTCTCAACCTTTTGTCAAAGTTTCATAGTCGTCGTTGTGCATAAGGGAGTTACGATTTGTAATCTAAAGATGGATTTGAAATCAGAGTTCGGAGGCCTGGATACAGCCGAAGAACGCGGGAGGAGCAAGTGAGGCCAACGGCCAAGCTTGCTTGGCCACATGTAGAGGCCGTGGGCCACACAATGATCACGCTATGAATGTTCACATTTAGCGCCCCTAATTCCTACCTTTTGTATTCGTATTCGAGCACTTTTGTGTGTTTAACAAGTGTTTTTGTTAAGTTCAGGTAATTTGGCCAGTCCGGAAGGTTTTTGCATCAAAGTGGACAAAAGAGGAGCAAAACCATGAGAAGAGTGCATGGCGGGCTTGAAGGCGGGCAATTGCCAGCCTTCCTGAAGGTCTGAAGCCGCCCAAAATCAAGGCCAGTTGCATGGCGGGCTCTGAAGGCGGGCAATTGCCAGCCTTCCCGAAGGTATGAGCTCACCGGATAGCAAGGCGACTTCGTGCGGCGACTTCATGCGGCGGTCAATTGGCCGCCTACATCTCTTCCGAAGCCAAGGCGACTTCACGCGGCGGGAAAGAAGTCTCCGATAAGCGCGCCAAGGCACGGCGGGTTCGTGCGGCGGGAATGAGCCCGCCCCCAGGCACGTCCAAAGGCCAAAATTGGCACTTTTTGCCTCATCTGAAGAAAACATATATATACACTTCTCTCTCCTACTGACCAGGAGAGTTAGTTAGAGGGTACTAAGGTGACAAAAAGTGCCAAGTAGTAAAAAAAATAGCTTAGAAGAGTTCTTAATAGTTTTGGTTAACTTATCAAAGAATAGATTAGTGATTCAAGTAGTTCATCACTTGTAATCTTGTAGCTAGAAGGTATTGATCTTAGAAGTACCTTGCTCATCAATCTTCTGAAAGTTATTTGTGATCATTTGGGTTTGTATTGTTGTGGAAGAAGGAGAGGTCATCCTTGATCCCTTGAGGGTAGTATTTCTTCCTTTTATTCATTAATATGCTATATTCAATGATCATGTGTAACTAAACACTTTGTTGGGGAATTTATGAAAGTATTGATGTAATCACTTGTTACCACTTTATCTTATATGAATCACTTGTGTTTGTATGCTTGAATTGATTAAATCATGCTATATATCTCATAATCTTAGAAGCATGGAGTTGGTTATTGTAAAAGGATGAATTACTTAGCTCATAATGTTTGAATTAAGTATGGTTAGTCAAAACTCCTAGATTAGAATGTGTTTGTTCATATAAAATCCTAAGAATACATTCTATCAATTTAGTTCCACAACTTACATTCCTTGATGATTAATCTAAACCTTAGATTAGATATTGAGTGAATGGTTGAGTGTACCAATGGTATAAATGGAACAACACTAGTGACTTGACCTTTGTTGCATGAAAGTGGTTATTTGTGGTGCATCATTACTGATTTCATACATTCCCTAGCATCTTAGCTTGTCAATTATAATCTTTTATCATCGCATTAGATTAATTCCGTAAAATACTAACTAATCCTAGCTTTTACCAGTTACTCATTAATAGATTCCCCGTGGACCGATACCCTTACTTTGTACACTATACTAGCATAACGACTTGTACGAATTGCAATAGGGTCATCAGACTCGCACGCCCCTTTAATACAACCGAGGTAGAATAGGTTAAATTACAGTGACATTTGTAGAACCGGTTTGGGTGTGTCAAACTTTTTGGCGCCGCTGCCGGGGATACACTTCCTTGTGTAGCGCGGTTGGTTAGGTTTAGAATTGTCATTTTAGGAAAATTTAGAATTACTACACTTTTTATTGCGCACTAGTATAACATTTATCTTTTTCACATTGATCTTCGTTACTTTTCTTGCACTTGTGTTCAGAGTCCTTACAGTGAACTAAATGGAGGACATACGATGTATGAAGGAATTTTCATTGCCCGTTGTGGGGGCACATCCTTCGGCCATAGCCTTGAATGCCGCTCAGCGGGACTATGAGCTGAAGAACTTGCACTATAACATCTTGCCATCCTACTATGGGAAACCTAATGAGGACGCACTTCAGTTTATGAAAGAATACTACAATGCTATCACTACGATACCATTGGGTCGGTTAACAGAGGACTTACTGAGGATGCGTTGCTTTTCATACTGTCTGAAGGACAACGCCAAGAAATGGCTGATGGCTTTGCCAGCTGGTACACTGACCACATGGGCCGAGGTGGAGCAGAAATTTTTCTCCAAATTCTTCCCGTCCTGGAAAACCAAAGAAATAAAGGGAAGAATTGCAAACTTCCAAGAGGAGGAAGGAGAAGCATTCCATGAATCATGGGAGAGGTTCAAGCTATTGTTAGCTCAGTGCCCACACCATGATTTCACACTTCAGTCGCAGGTGCAATCATTTTATGACAGACTTACTGGACTCACACAAGCAATTGTCGACAATGCTTGTGGTGGGGCAATGAGGGAATGTACCGCTGATTATGTGTTCAATAAGTATGAAATGCTGGGACAGAATTCTCAACAAAGAAGCACAAAGGGAAGTCGTAGTGGGACCGCACATTTAGCAATGCAGATGGAGACCTTGAATAACAGTGTCAGGGCAATGATGTTAAATCAGCAGGGGCAACAGAACAGCCCGGGTAAGGTATGCCAAGCATGTGGCATGATTGGACATGGAGCAGATGTATGCACCTCCCACAGAGAGGTTTATTAAGAGGCAGAAGCTCAAGCAATGTACCAGTGGAATCAAGGCAGGCAGAGAAACAGCAACATGGGGTGGAAACAACCCCCATGGTCAGTATCAAGTACAGCAGGGTGCTGGGAGTTCGAATCAGTGGAGCAATCGGAACCCTCCACAGTCATATCAACAAGAAATGGACCAAAGGATGATGGGAATAGAGGCGTCACTGAAAAAGTTATCAATTCAATTGGGACAGGTGATAGAGGCTAACGGGCAGCAAGACAGGGGGAAAGCCCCAATGCATGAGCAGGCTCACGCCATTACTAGTTTTATGAGTGGGTACACTACCAAGGAACAAGATCTAGGGAGTTTTGAGTTGAGTATCACTGTGGGAAACTCCTCAGCAGAAAAGGTGATGCTTGATCTAGGAGCCAGCATCAATATGATGCCATACTCTGTGTATGAAAGGCTGGGATTGAGTGAACTCAAGCCGACTTCCATTAGTTTGCGTCTTGCTGATCAATCATCTAGAAATCCTAGAGGAGTAGTGGAGAATGTGGTCCTCAAGGTGGATCGATTGCTCATTCCTACTGACTTTGTAGTGTTGGACGTAGAGGATAGAGATGAGAATGGAAACTCACAACCAGTGTTGTTAGGAAGGCCGTTTATGGCGACCTCACGAGCAGTTGTGGATGTTCATGGAGGGAAACTCACTTTGAGTGTTTTGGATGATGTAGTAGAGTTCAACATGTTTAGAGCTCAACCATTGCCAAAGAAGGAAACTAGGATTGAGGAAGAAAGTTCGCCTAGTCAAGACACTCAGGAGGCTGAAATCATAGAAGAATTTTTGAGGACACTGGAAGAAGAGGAGAGAAGCCTGAATGATTCAGAGACTCTGAAAAGGGAGGAATTGCTTGCCCACAACAAGAGCTTGTTACTAAGAATTGAGCATCTAGAGCAAGAGAAGGAGGAACAGAAGAGATATCTTGTAGAGGTTATGAAACTCATATCTGATTTGAAGGAGGCCTATACGTCCTCTACACAGAAGATGCAAGATAGGATTTTCGATCTAATGAAAGAATTGGAGGTACGGGATATGGTGGATGATTTGAACAAAACTTGTCCGGGAAGAAAGCGAGCCAGCCACAACCTCAATACCACAGAAAGGATTGACAACCATGGAGGTACTTTCTACTCTCCAACATGTTATTATTGCGGAACTCAAGGGCACAAAAGGCCCAATTGCATGAGGTATCATGAGTTCTGTAAAACAAGGAATGTGTCTCCTAGGAGGGATGTGGGGAGACCAAGGCAAATATGGGTCCGAAAGGACACATACAAGGAGTCTTCCCCACCACAAGTGAACTCCACACCGGATTTGAAAATGTGGCCCCCTGAGGCACCCATGACCTTGACTTTGTTACGTCGACCTCTTATGTCTTGTTCTGAGATTGGAAGCACGAGCACGTCTCGTTCACCTTTGAATATGTGAACGATTTAATGGATATTGTGTGTGTGTAGGTGGATGACCCGAAGAATAGGGTTGGGAATGAAATGTTTTACTTATTTCACTTGTAATTATTAATAAAGGACAAGTAATGAGGTGTGGGATCATTTGACCCACAACCTTGGACTCTAATGATAATAATATCTATTATGTGTGTATTTTCCCCAAGCATTGAGCTAGGATTGTATATATATATTGTGTGTTGTGTGTGAAATATGTTGTGCAGATCAAACGTTCCAAATTCGAAAAAAGGGGAACTCAAAAATGCTGGGATACATTTCGGCGAGCTAGTCTAGGCGAGACATAGGCCACCTTCCAGAAGAGACAAGGCCGCCGGGAATTGACGACCTTGTGGCGAGACCATGGACGGTGGGCTGGAAACCACCTTGCAGAAGAAACAAACTCGCCAAGTATTGAAGGAGCGGACGGCGAGCTTGTACGGCGAGACATTGGCCGCTTTCCAGAAGGCACAAAGCCGCCGCGGGTTGCTTCAGAAGAAGGACAATGTTGGGCGGCGAGTTAGTACGGCGGGCTTGAACCTACCGCACAACCCACCGAGGTAATCAGAAGGGGTTTTAAAGGTAAAAGTTTTGGCTTTTGAGTTGGTGCTCATTTCAAACATCTTTGCTCATCTCGATCATCAACCAAGGTACCTTTTAGATACTATTTCTTTACTTGGTTTGCAAGTCATCTCTCTTTCTCTATTCTTTCTTGTTTATATGGTGATGTTAGGCTGCAAAAATTTCAAGAATTAGAAAAGGGAAATCATTGGAAGAAATCTAGAGATATGTGCATGCTAGGATGATGGGTTCGTCAAGAGAAAGATAAAATCAATGATATGTGAACTAACTTGTGATTTGGATTGTTGAATAACTTGTTTATATGCATGATCGTTACACACACACACCTAATTATAGTAAATAACATAGGGATTAAGAAATACTTAGGAAAATTAAGGTACTTTCAGTAGAGGTAGAATTCACTGTTCTAGGAGTCTTGCTAACATTGTTTCTATATAGTGTATAATTTGTTCATATCAGGAAATGGAAAACTCCGTTGAAGATGTGTTAGTGGCAGAATTCTCTGAGAAGAATATCCGTGACTCTATGGCTTCAGAAGACTACGAAATAGAAGAGGGTCAAGAAACTGACTGGGTAGAAATGTTAGTATGGGCTAGTACCTCAGTAGAAGATGAGGAGACCGGGGAGCACATTCTGAGGGATGAACAGCCAAACACAACTCCCCCACCTATCTTGGAACTCAAGCTACTGCCATCTACCTTGAAGTATGCATTCCTAGGGGAAAATGAGACACTTCCGGTGATCATTGCATCAGACTTGCAACCAGAGGAAGAGAAAGAAGTGATCAATGTGTGCAATACTACAGAGAGGCGATAGGTTGGTCATTGGATGACTTGAAGGGAATTAGCCCTACCACTTGTATGCACAAGATTTTTCTTGAGGAAGGATCCAAGCCAACCATCGAAGGGCAACGAAGGCTAAATCCAATCATGAAGGAGGTAGTCAAGAAGGAAATCCTCAAGTTGTTAGAAAATGGGATCATTTACCCTATTTCTGACAGCAAGTGGGTTAGCCCTATTCATGTAGTGCCTAAGAAGTCTGGGTTGACTGTGGTGAAGAATGAAGACAATGAGTTGGTGCCACAAAGGATTCAGACAGGATGGCGAGTATGCATCGATTACAGGAAACTTAATTCAGCTACTAAGAAGGATCATTTCCCTCTGCCATTCATTGATCAAATGTTGGAACGTCTGGCAGGTCACAGTCATTATTGCTTTTTGGACGGGTACTCCGGATAGAATCAGATTGCTATCGCTCCAGAAGATCAGGAAAAGACCACTTTCACATGTCCTTTCGGTACATTCGCCTACCGACGGATGCCATTTGGGCTATGTAATGCGCCAAGTACATTTCAGAGGTGCATGACATCCATATTTTCAGACATGGTGGAGGGCATAATAGAGATCTTCATGGACGACTTTTCAGTAATGGGGAATTCTTTTGGTGACTGTTTGAGAAACCTATCCTCAGTGCTAGCAAGGTGCAAGTAGGCTCATTTAGTATTGAACTGGGAGACAAGTCACTTCATGGTGAAGGAAGGAATTGTGCTAGGGCACATTATCTCGGGTAGAGGCATTGAAGTAGACAAGGCAAAAGTCGATGTCATGAAGAGTTTACAGTTTCCAAGATCAGTGAGAGAAATTCGAGCATTTTTGGGACATGCAGGGTTTTACAGAAGGTTTATCAAAGACTTTTCGAAGATTTCGAGGCCCCTGTGTAGACTACTTCAAAAAGAGATCGAGTTTGATTTTAATGAGAAGTGTATGGCATCATTTAAAGAACTCAAGGAGTTGTTAACCACGGCTCCCATAACGAGACCACCTGATTGGAGTTTGCCTTTCGAGCTCATGTGTGATGCTTCTGACTATGCTGTTGGAGCAGTACTAGACAGAGGGTTGACAAAATTCCACATGCCATATACTATGCTTCAAGGACCCTGAATGACGCACAGTTGAACTACTCTACTACAGAAAAGGAGTTGTTGGCAGTTATTTTTGCGTTAGAAAAATTCAGATCATATCTAATTGGCGCAAAGGTTATAGTGTTCACTGATCACTCAGCACTCCGATATCTCCTCTAGAAGAAGGATGCCAAGTCAAGACTCATTCGATGGATCCTTCTACTACAGGAATTTGATTTAGAGATCAGAGACAAGAAGGGGAGTGAGAATGTGGTAGCAGACCACTTGAGTAGACTGATGTTAGATTCATATGCAGAAGAAGATACTCTACCACTGAGGGACAGCTTTCCAGATGAGCAGCTTTTGAAATTAAGCGACACAGAGCCATGGTATGCTGATATAGTCAATTTCCTCACAAACAAGATTTTGCCAGCAGGAATGACAAGTCAAGGAAGGAAGAGATTCGTTTTCAATGCAAGGCAGTACTTTTGGAACGACCCATACTTGTTCAAACACGGGGTAGACCAAATCATTAGAAGATGTATACCAGAGGATGAACAGTTAGACATCCTGAAGTTCTGCCATGAACTTCAATGCGGAGGCCACTACAGTTCTAGAAAGACAGCGATGAAGGTTCTTCACTCGGGATTCTATTGGACAACATTGTTCAAGGATGCTTACCACTTCTGCTTACGATGTGACCGATGTTAGAGAACAGGGAACATTGGTAAGAAGAATGAGATGCCGCAGTCAGGCCAGATGGTAGTAGAGATTTTCGATGTCTAGGGAATCGATTTCATGGGACCATTCCCACCATCGGACGGATACAGCTACATCCTGGTAGCCGTGGACTACGTTTCTAAATGGATTGAAGCCATAGCCACGAAGACCAATGACAGTAAAGTAGTTGTGAAATTTGTCAAGGGCACGATTTTCTCCAGGTTCGGGACTCCACGTGCCATCATCAGTGATGGGGGAAGTCACTTTTGCAACAAGATATTCGCCACACTGCTGAAGAAATATAGTGTGAATCACAAGGTTGCAACCCCCTATCATCCTTAGACCTCCGGTCAAGTAGAAGTCAGTAACATACACATCAAGCAAATCCTTGAAAAAACTGTGAACACAAGCAGGAAAGATTGGGCGTTCAAGTTGAATGATGCCTTATGGGCCTACAGAACTGCTTTCAACCCCAATCGGAATGACACCTTATCGTTTGATCTTTGGAAAGGCTTGCCATTTGCCAGTGGAGTTAGAGCACAATGCTTACTGGGCACTCCAGAAGCTGAACTTTGATATGGATGCAGCAGGGGAAGAACGTAAACTTCAACTGAACGAACTCTAGGAACTCCGGGATGAGGCATATGAGAATGCAAAAATCTACAGAGAGAAGACCAAGAGAATGCATGATAAGAGAGTGATCCTCAAGGATCTGTGCCCGGGAATGTTAGTCCTCCTATTCAACACTAGGTTGAAGCTGTTTCCAGGAAAGCTCAGATCAAGATGGTATGGGCCGTATAGGATACTCTAGATATTCCCATATGGAGCCGTCGAGCTACTGAATGAGAAAAATGGGGATACATTCAAAGTGAATGGGCATCGAGTGAAGCCGTATCTACAAGGAGTGGATGAAGTCAGGATTTTGGAACAGGTAGCACTTACAGAGCCGTAGAGCTCTCATGCGTCTTGCCTAGACGGAAAATCTCGCGCTAGGTGGGAGGCACCCCACCCAGGTACAATTTTCTTACCTAGTGTTATTTACGTATTTTAAATGTAAATATATATAGTAGTTTGTTTAGTATTGATTTTATTGTTGCTATATCTAAACTTTAACTAACCATGTTCGCAATTACATTGAGGACAATGTTTGGTTTAGGTTTGGGGGTGTGGCACAAGTTTTGTTTTTTTTTTTTTTTTTTTTTTTGTAATTTTTGTAGTATTTTGATAATGTATGTTTATATTATGTAGTGTTAGGTAGTCATGTAGGAAAATTTTTCAAATCTCTGTAACAATTTTGAAAATTGGTTTGAGGGTTGTTATTTATATATGCCAATGGAATATTCCATACTTGCTTTGGAAGCTAAATTTTTACTAATATGCATGCCATCTAAGAAGTTGCACCACTATAAATATACTTGTACAGTGCCAATTTTTGGATGTTTAGGTGAAGGAACCTTAGACTGTTTGATCCTAGGGGAATTGTGGAGACTACCCATTTGAGGAATCGAGCCTGTGCTGATTAATTGAGAGGGTATAATCCATTCTTCTCGTAAAAAGCACTATTCAAATGTAGGATTCATTGAGATCTCATTCATATGCACTAGTATTGATTGCCATTGAACAGGAAATATTGTGGACTGCTTGTGAAATTTGTATTCCCTTGTTAGAAGGTCTGATAGAGATGATCCTAGGCATGTGTGTTCAACTTCATTATCCAAACACTGTCCTTATATATGTGTGTTCCAATTGCCAAATTTGAGGCCAAACACAACCATTCATTTCATACACATCAACCACATGAAATCTTTAGATGTTGATAATAGTTGCATAAGTAAAATGCAAGTGGATAGCTCAAATCTGTAAATAGCGTGTACTCAGGCGATGATAGAAATAACTGTGCAATAGAAAGGCTACATTGTAAAGGTGTAAAAATAAACACTTAAAGCTATGATAAAAATTGATTGAATACTTGTAGTAAGTACCAATTAGCACATCATCAAATTGTTAATCTTAGCCTAGACGCTTGTGGACATTGATAAATGAGCTAGTAAAGTGATTGAAAGGTTGATCAACATTTTAGGATTCCATCAAATTCATTCCACTCACCATAAATCACCCATGGCCCCAATACAACCAAGGAAAGCCCTAGTGGATCTGTGAGAAGTCTAAGTTGGGAATACAAATCAAACATGTTCTTTCCACGTTCATGGTTATTCATTCATTCACGAGACTTGACATTATGAAAGTGCGTTGTTTCTATATTCACATGTGTTATGTTCGAATTCTATATACATACATTCAATTCGCATGTGATTGAGAGAGATAACCTAGGATTCTGAGAGAAGAAAGAGATGGATCGGTGAGAAATAGAAGTCGAGGCAAATTCACCTTAGACAGATAATTTACTGATTCTTGGATCAAAAACATCCAAATTTTTGGCATACAAGTATTATGTGTTGTTATAACTGAAGTGGAATGTTATTAGTCCTAATTGAGAATGCTTAGCTTGTATGATTTTGAAACTAAATATACCACGGTGTGTATAAAGCTATCTAGAGGGGGGGTGAATAGATTTTACGCTTTTTACCCAATTTTTCGTGATAGTCAAAATTACGAAATTACCCTCAAGATAATATAAACAAGCAAGTGTAATATGGTGCGGAAATTAAATTAACACTTGTATTTTTACGTGGAAACCCTTACGGGAAAAACCACGGGCTATGTAAGTAAGCCACACTCGAACCTCGAATCCACTAAATGTGCAAACGATTACAACCTAATCCCGGAAGTAATCACACACCTACCTAATCCCGGTATGAGTGAACCTAGTCCAATTTGCTTGCGATCTAAGCAACCTAATCCCGATTGCTACACACAAGACTTAGCTTCTCTTGAAGAGAATACAACCCTAAGTGAATATATGAAAATATCCAAAATGCAACATAGAGCAAGGGAAACCCTATATGCTTATCTAAGATGATTAATATGCAATTAAGAGCAATCCTAGATATCAAAACTAAATGACATGTCAAATAGTTAAGCTAATCAATATCAAGTATAAAACCTAATATGCTAGCACAATACAACTTCTCAAACATACATCATACTAATCTCAATTTTGTATCTAGAGCATACAAAATAACAATCAAGTAATTAATTGAGATTTGCTAGATAAATTAAACACAAAATATGTAAGATATTAGTGAAAAGCTTACCAAGCAAAGTATGATGAAGATTCCATGCTAGATGACATCTAGATGATCTAAGATGATGCTAGATGATGATTGATGATCATGAAATTGTGTTTGAGTAAATAAAAATGAGTTCTTTGTGTATTTTTCTTCTCTTGAAAAATATCCTAAGTATGAAGCATGAATAAGAACTCTTGTAAATGACCTAAAATCAAGTTAGCATATATATAGAGGCCATAAGTGAAGTGAGGTCGTTTTGAAAACTCGCCAGAAAAATACTCTGTGCGCTGGTGGACCTGCGCTGGTGGACCAGCGCAGGACCAGCGCACAAGCCAATTTTGGCTTGAGCGCTGGACGACAGGCGCTACCACCAGCGCCAGTCCAGCGGCGCCATACTGGGCGATCGGCGCTGGTGGCCGGCGCTGGTCCACACCAGCGCACGACCAGCGGCGCGCCACTGGGCGATTTGCGCCGGTGAGCGGCGCTGGTCGACCGGCGCTGGTGGACCAGCGCACAGCCCCAAAATTTGCATCCCACATGCAATGATGCAAGGGGTGCAAAGTCAAACAAGATGCATCCTAAAAGCCTAAATGCTATGATGTTTTCAACACAAGATGCAATCATAAAATCAAGCAAGAAGAGATGTAAATAATCATTTATGCACAACAAAAAGAAACACAACATACAAAGATTAAACATATGCATGAGTTGTGAGTGTGTGCAACTATCTCTTCAAGACAAGAAAGCACTTAGAATATTACCTTTGGTGCTTGTCAATAATGAGGTCTTCAAAGGGCCTAATGCACTAACAACAACATTTAAACTACCCTTACAAAGTATCCCCATTTATGGTTTGATCACGAAATAAGCCAATTAAGAACAACGGGAATCCTTACAATCTCCCCCTTTGGCTATTTCGTGACAAAACCATCACTCACATTAAATCCTCACAAAAGAAATAGAAACTACGGGATTACAATGATATTCTACATTACAAAGAGATAAGAGAATGCAACTTGAAGTCTTCAATCCTCTTGTAGAATAATCAATCCCTGAAAAGAGTTTCTAACATTCCAATTCAAGTAAAGTGTGAGATTAATCATGTGAGAATAATACCAAGCATTTGCATTTTTAGAATTTAGGCACAACATTAGCAAATGTATGCAATGTATGATAAATGCAATGCTCCCCCTCAAAGGGTTACTCCCCCTCAATGTTTTATCTCCCCAAAGTGCACAATAGCTTGCAACTCCCCTTACAATATCCTACTCCCCCTTTTTGTCATGATATAGGCAAAGGAGTAGTCCCCAACCGGGTCACTCATAGCAACGAGAGATAGAAGCATGCAAGATATGCATATACATATAAGTCACGTTATGCACTTCAATTAATTTGAGAGAAACAAGGAGATTTATTTGAGAAAATGTGTGAATCCAACATGCTTTGCATACAAGACATATAGCATTCAAGTCCAAAATACAATGGTATTTGGCAAAGCAAATGACAAAGGTTTTAATAAGAATTCAAACCAATTTCACCAATGTCATGGAAAAAGCAAGGATATAGAGATTATTGATTTTAATTTAAGAGTAACTATATCCAACTTTATAAGCGAAACATGGCATGAGCGACTTTGCACCCTATTAGATTTTTCCGGATAAGAAATCCGTATGATAGTAACCATGTTCAACTAATAAAGAAAGAGAGACATATGGAATGTAAATTCCTTTGAACGGATACAAGATCCTTTATTCATTTTGAGTCTCATTAGCTTTCACACAAGTTTTGCATTTTTAAGAATATGCAATCATCAATTCATGCTTTTCATGTGATCATGTTGTATGAATTTCATGCTTTTTCATTTAGCATAAGCATGTTATTTAAGAAACATCATGTCATGGAGATAACTATAGGTCATTCACATTATACTTCCTATGTAAATCTCCTAGTCCAAAAATGCATGTTTGAACATAAATATGACATGGATTGTAGACAAGCAAGGTTCACACTTATAGAATTTGAAAGCATATATACATATGTACAACCAAGCTTACTCAAGCAATCAAAAGAAGAGGCATAAGTTATTTCAAATTTTTTGCAAGTTACATGAATGCAAAATAGCTCTCTTTGCTTGAGTTCCCCATATGGGGTCAATCATAGAACATCACTCCACAAGACATATCCCAATAGATCTACTAAGAGTTTTAAATCGAGTAGCATCTAAGGGTTTAGTAAATAAGTCCGCAAGTTGATCATTAGTACCTACATGTTCAAGTACTATGCATTTATTTTCAACAAGCTCTCTAATGAAGTGATGGCGGATGTCAATATGCTTAGTTCTAGAATGTTGAACCGGATTCTTGGAAATATTAATAGCACTCATGTTATCACAAAAGAGAGTGAGAGTACCTTGGTTGAATCCGTAGTCTACAAGCATTTGTTTCATCCATAGGAGTTGTGTGCATCCACTCCCCGCGGCTATGTACTCGGCCTCGGCCGTGGACAAGGAAATCGAGTTTTGCTTCTTGCAAAACCAAGACACCAAGTTGTTGCCTAGAAAGAAGCAACCGCCCGATGTGCTCTTCCTATCATCACAATTTCCTGCCCAATCCGCATCACTAAAGCCAACTAGACTAGCATTAGTGTCAAAAGAGTACCAAATCCCATAGTTGGATGTCCCATTCACATAGCGAATGATCCTCTTCACACAAGAGAGGTGGGACTCCTTAGGATCCGCTTGGTACCTAGCACACACACCCACACTAAAAGATATATCGGGCCTACTTGCGGTCAAATAAAGCAAGCTACCTATCATGCCACGATATAGAGTTTGTTCCACACTTTTACCACTAGCATCCTTGCTTAGCTTCAAAGTGGTACTCATGGGTGTATCACAATGTTTGGCTTTCTCTAAACCAAACTTCTTCACTAGGTTCTTAGCATATTTGGCTTGGGTTATGAAAATCCCATCATGCATTTGCCTAATTTGCAAACCTAGGAAGTAACTAAGCTCACCAACAAGACTCATCTCAAATTCAAGAGACATGACATCAACAAATTGTTGGACTTTGGTGTTGTTGGTGGAGCCAAAAACTATATCATCAACATATATTTGAGCTATGAAAAGCTCATCATTGTCTCTCTTGATGAATAGTGTCTTGTCAACACTACCTCTTGTGTAGTTGTTGTCAACAAGAAATTGAGTGAGGCGCTCATACCAAGCCCTCGGTGCTTGTTTCAACCCATAAAGTGCCTTCTTGAGGCGATAGACATGATTGGGGTGGTGTGCATCCACAAACCCCTTAGGTTGTTCAACAAACACTTCCTCTTGCAAGAAGCCATTGAGGAAGGCACTCTTGACGTCCATTTGGTGCAATTTGAACTTGTGCACACAAGAGATGGACAAGAGAAGCCTAATGGACTCTAAGCGGGCAACGGGAGCAAAAGTCTCCTCAAAGTCGATACCCTCAATTTGAGAGTACCCTTGTGCTACAAGTCTAGCCTTGTTCCGCACTATGTTGCCATCCTCATCGGATTTGTTCCTAAATATCCATTTGGTGCCTATGACATTAGTGGTCTTAGGCCTAGGAACTAGAGTCCAAACCTCATTCCTTTCGAATTGGCTTAGCTCTTCTTGCATGGCAAGAACCCAAAATTCATCATTTAAGGCTTCTTCAACCTTTTTGGGTTCAATTTGAGAGGTGTAACATGTATAGCTAATAAGATTAGCAAGTTGGCGTCTAGTCCTAACACCCTCATTTACCTCTCCAATGATATCTTCTTTATCATGGAGTTTCCTAACCCATGGAGCGGGTTCTTTAGAGTCCAAGAGAGGAACTCTATCAATAGGTTGTGTGCCATCATTGTTGACATTAGATGTCCCAACATTAGGCGACACCACAACCTTCTCCAAAGGAGAATCATCACTAAAAATAACCTCCTCCTCATGATCATTGGACTTGAGCCTAGTATCATCAAATACGACATTGGATGATTCCATAACACTTAGAGTCTTTAAATTGAAAACTCTATAGGCTCTACTATTTAAGGCATAGCCAATAAAAATACCCTCATCACTCTTAGCATCAAACTTGCCAAGTTGATCACGGTCATTCAAAATGTAGCATTTGCTTCCAAAAGTGTGGAAGTAGCTAACATTTGGCCTCTTGCCTTTCCATAACTCATAGGAGGTATTTCTAGTACCGGGCCTTAGGAACACTCTATTTCCTATATAGCAAGCCGTGTTAATGGCTTCGGCCCATAGGTTCCTAGGGACATTGTTGCTAAGCAACATCACACGGGCCATCTCTTGGAGGACCCTATTCTTCCTCTCAACAACTCCATTTTGTTGAGGTGTCCTAGGAGCAGAAAATTCATGGGAGATGCCTAAACCATCACAAAAGGTTTCAAAGGTGGCATTTTCAAATTCTCTCCCATGGTCACTTCTAATCCGTTTAATGCTTCTAATGTTAGAATTCATTTCATTTTGCAATTTAGTACAAAGCATTTTAAACTTATCAAAAGTTTCGGATTTTTCTCTAAGAAAATATGTCCATGTAAATCTAGAGAAATCATCAACACAAACAAAAATGTATCTCTTTCCACCCAAACTTTCGGTTTGCATGGGACCCATGAGGTCCATGTGGAGAAGCTCAAGTGGCTCCTTGGTGGTGAGATACTTACCCTTTTTGTGCATGCTTTTGGTTTGCTTTCCTTGTTGGCAAGGTCCACAAATACCATTGGCTTTCTTCCCAAGCTTAGGGAGGCCACGCACACAATTGAACTTTCCAAGGGTCCGTAGATCCCTAAAGTTCATGTGGCCAAGTCTTTCATGCCACAACTCAATTTGCTCATCCATGGACACATGATTAGATACAATTCTAGCTTCAAGACAATAACAATTGTCGCTAGATCTCATGCCCTTCAACAAGGTTTGTCCATCGGGTTTAAGGATAGAGCAATAATCTTTAGAGAACAAGACGGAATATCCTTCATCACTAAGATGTGAAATGCTAATTAAATTGGCTTTCAAGCCATCAACAAATAAAGCATTGGATAAGGAGGGTAATCCGGGAACGGAAATGGTTCCTTTCCCTATAACATTTCTTTTGGATCCATCACCAAAAGTGACATTTCCACCTTCCTCCATAACAAGAGTCTCGAAGAAACTCTTGTTTCCCGTCATGTGCCTAGAGCACCCACTATCCAAGTACCAAAAATTAGAAGAATTTGCCTTCAAAGCTATTTGTGCAACATGGCAAACATTTTCATTCTTTCTAATCCACTTAGCAACAATTTTAGCTTTCTTAGTGGTCTTTGGTACATGTGCTCTACTATTTCTAGGATCATGCAAATCAATATTTTCTTTCCTAGAAACATGCATCTTGGCTCTATTCTTTCTCTTTTCAATCATGCTTTGTTTTCTACACATTTTAATATATTGAAAGCAATTTGGTCTAATATGACCATCACAACCACAAAAGTGACAAATAGGAATGAAAAAAGGAATCATACCTCGCCTTTGAGTACGTCCATGTCTTTGTGGATATGTGGGTTCAATCCATCTTCGTTGTTGAACCGGTCTTGGTTGCTTCCAAGCTTGAGGTTGCATGATTGGTCTCTTTCCTTTGTGAGCCAATTTGGGAGGAGTGTTGGCTTGAGGAACCTTAGGAGGTTGAGCTTGAGTTTTCCTTCTTGGCCCCATTTTCACTTGTGCATTAGAACTTTGTCCTATTTCTAACTTCTTCCTAGGAGGTTGCACAAATGAAGTTTCTTCATTCTTCAAGCTCTTGACAAATATGGTCTTGTTAGAGGTTGAGATTTTCTTGCCATCTTCATACCCAAGACCTCTCTTGTCACTTGGACTCTTTCCAACACCAAGTAAATGATCAAGCTTCTTGGTGCTAGAATCTATCCTAGCCAAGGACCCTTTAGCTTCTACAAGTTCCCTCTTCAAGCCTTCTTCACTTCTCTTGGATAAGTCTAACTCCTCAATTAGCTTATCCTCTCTCCTCTTCAATCTTTCCACTTGTTCACTTAAGTGGTCATTGTGAGCCGAAAGTTCAAGGTTTTCTTCTCTCAACCTCTCAATCTTTCTTGTGCTTTTAAGTGCTAAATCATTGAACTCGGCATGGTATTTAGCAAGCACCTTTTGCTCCACAAACTTCTTCTTGGAACTAGAAGAGGAGTCACTTTCTTCTTCACTAGAGTCAATTTCCTCTTGACTCAAATCTTCCTTTTCACTAGCACTTTTGCTCTTGTGAGAAGATGCAAAAGCTAGGAAGTTAGCCATGAGCTCTTCCTCACTTGAAGACTCATCTTCCTCATTGGAACCATCACTACTCCCACTCCATGTGGCGGCCATCACTTTACCCTTCTTCCTCTCATTGTGATTCGCACATTCGGGGGCAAAGTGACCAATCCCACCACACTCAAAGCATCGGACCCCTTTCCTTTCGGTCCTCTCTTGTCTAGGCTCAAACTTCTTGAAGGAACTCTTTTTCTTCAAATCTTGTCCTCTTGACCCAAATCCCTTCTTCTTCTTGAACCCCATAACCTTGTTGAACCGTTTCACAAATAAGGCAAGGTCTTCATCCGATTCATGCTTTGCCTCCTTTTCATCCTTAGATGCTTTCAAAGCTATTCCTTTAGACTTCTTAGGAGGAGTAGTGTTGCTAGGAGCCTTCCTAGACTCATATGCAAGGAGACGCCCAATTACCTCACTTGGCTTCATATCCATGTAGCCACTATTTTCTTCTATGGCCGTCACCTTTGATTCAAACCTATCGGGGAGAGATCTCATAATTTTTTGCTTGACTCTCCTATCCGAATACGGGTCTCCGAGTTGATGGCTTTGATTTACTATGTCCATCAATTTGATTTCGAAGTCGTTGAAGCATTCATCCTCTCCCATCCTAAGTAACTCAAATTGAGTTTGGAGGACTTGAAGCTTGGACTCCTTCACCACCTCGGTTCCCTCATGTGCAACTTGAAGGATGTCCCATGCCACTTTGGCAATTTGAGTATTCTGAATAAGCTTGTACTGATTCTCATCCATGGCACACATAATGGCATGCATCGCCTTCCTATTCCACTTAGAAGCCTCAAACTCTTGCGCGTTCCATTGCGCCTTAGGCTTCAAAACATCTTGTCCTCCACCCGCGGGAGTCATCATAGGGAGATCATATCCGTCTTCCACCGCCATCCATGCACGGTCATGAATTTGGCATATGTAGGATTCCATCTTCCCTTTCCATTGGGAATAGTTCAAACCGGTAAGAAGTGGAGGCCTTGTGCTAGAAGCTCCTTCGTGGCCACCACCATTTCCACCGTTTCCACTCATAGTGTTTATGAATGAATGAAATGAATGCAAATGTATGAATAATCAAAAATCACACAAAATGCAAAACACACCAAAATAAAGCAAGGATCACCTATGTATGTCTAGGAACCCGCTCTGATACCAATTGAAACTAAATATACCACGGTGTGTATAAAGCTATCTAGAGGGGGGGTGAATAGATTTTACGCTTTTTACCCAATTTTTCGTGATAGTCAAAATTACGAAATTACCCTCAAGATAATATAAACAAGCAAGTGTAATATGGTGCGGAAATTAAATTAACACTTGTATTTTTACGTGGAAACCCTCACGGGAAAAAACCACGGGCTATGTAAGTAAGCCACACTCGAACCTCGAATCCACTAAATGTGCAAACGATTACAACCTAATCCCGGAAGTAATCACACACCTACCTAATCCCGGTATGAGTGAACCTAGTCCAATTTGCTTGCGATCTAAGCAACCTAATCCCGATTGCTACACACAAGACTTAGCTTCTCTTGAAGAGAATACAACCCTAAGTGAATATATGAAAATATCCAAAATGCAACATAGAGCAAGGGAAACCCTATATGCTTATCTAAGATGATTAATATGCAATTAAGAGCAATCCTAGATATCAAAACTAAATGACATGTCAAATAGTTAAGCTAATCAATATCAAGTATAAAACCTAATATGCTAGCACAATACAACTTCTCAAACATACATCATACTAATCTCAATTTTGTATCTAGAGCATACAAAATAACAATCAAGTAATTAATTGAGATTTGCTAGATAAATTAAACACAAAATATGTAAGATATTAGTGAAAAGCTTACCAAGCAAAGTATGATGAAGATTCCATGCTAGATGACATCTAGATGATCTAAGATGATGCTAGATGATGATTGATGATCATGAAATTGTGTTTGAGTAAATAAAAATGAGTTCTTTGTGTATTTTTCTTCTCTTGAAAAATATCCTAAGTATGAAGCATGAATAAGAACTCTTGTAAATGACCTAAAATCAAGTTAGCATATATATAGAGGCCATAAGTGAAGTGAGGTCGTTTTGAAAACTCGCCAGAAAAATACTCTGTGCGCTGGTGGACCTGCGCTGGTGGACCAGCGCAGGACCAGCGCACAAGCCAATTTTGGCTTGAGCGCTGGACGACAGGCGCTACCACCAGCGCCAGTCCAGCGGCGCCATACTGGGCGATCGGCGCTGGTGGCCGGCGCTGGTCCACACCAGCGCACGACCAGCGGCGCGCCACTGGGCGATTTGCGCCGGTGAGCGGCGCTGGTCGACCGGCGCTGGTGGACCAGCGCACAGCCCCAAAATTTGCATCCCACATGCAATGATGCAAGGGGTGCAAAGTCAAACAAGATGCATCCTAAAAGCCTAAATGCTATGATGTTTTCAACACAAGATGCAATCATAAAATCAAGCAAGAAGAGATGTAAATAATCATTTATGCACAACAAAAAGAAACACAACATACAAAGATTAAACATATGCATGAGTTGTGAGTGTGTGCAACTATCTCTTCAAGACAAGAAAGCACTTAGAATATTACCTTTGGTGCTTGTCAATAATGAGGTCTTCAAAGGGCCTAATGCACTAACAACAACATTTAAACTACCCTTACAAAGTATCCCCATTTATGGTTTGATCACGAAATAAGCCAATTAAGAACAACGGGAATCCTTACAGATTTTCTGTTGTAATATACAAGGTAACCCCTCAGTAGTAGATTACAGAGTTACGTTTGTGGGTATCGCATTTGGTAAACCCTCAGGAGACTACACTCCTCCTACTAGGGGCACCTAGAGGTTTAAAAGGCATGTGGTACGTGCTAAGTACCATCGTGTTTCCTACGAAAATGGATTAGTTAATTGTTATTAATTTGTAGTAGCATTGTTCTTACTTTCGTTGTTTTGCTCGAGGACGAGCAAAAGATAGGTTTGGGGGTCTGATCGCGCTATGAATGTTCACATTTAGTGCCCCTAATTCCTACCTTTTGTATTCGTATTCGAGCACTTTTGTGTGTTTAACAAGTGTTTTTGTTAAGTTCAGGTAATTTGGCCAGTCCAGAAGGTATTTGCATCAAAGTGGACAAAAGAGGAGCAAAACCATGAGAAGAGTGCATGGCGGGCTTGAAGGCGGGCAATTGCCAGCCTTCCTGAAGGTCTGAAGCCGCCCAAAATCAAGGCTAGTTGCATGGCGGGCTCTGAAGGCGGGCAATTGCCAGCCTTCCCGAAGGTATGAGCTCGCCGGATAGCGCGGCGACTTCGTGCGGCTGTCAATTGGCCGCCTACATCTCTTCCGAAGCCAAGGCGACTTCACGCGGCAGGAAAGAAGTCTCCGATAAGCTCGCCAAGGCACGGCGGGTTCGTGCGGCGACTTCGCCCGGCGGGAATGAGCTCGCCCCCAGGCACGTCCAAAGGCCAAAATTGGCACTTTTTGCCTCATCTGAAGAAAACATATATATATACTTCTCTCTCCTACTGACCAGGAGAGTTAGTTAGAGGGTACTAAGGTGACAAAAAGTGCCAAGTAGTAAAAAAAATAGCTTAGAAGAGTTCTTAATAGTTTTGGTTAACTTATCAAAGAATAGATTAGTGATTCAAGTAGTTCATCACTTGTAATTTTGTAGCTAGAAGGTATTGATCTTAGAAGTACCTTGCTCATCAATCTTCTGAAAGTTATTTTTGATCATTTGGGTTTGTATTGCTGTGGAAGAAGGAGAGGTCATCCTTGATCCCTTGAGGGTAGTATTTCTTCCTTTTGTTCATTAATATGCTATATTCAATGATCATGTGTAACTAAACACTTTGTTGGGGAATTTATGAAAGTATTGATGTAATCACTTGTTACCACTTTATCTTATATGAATCACTTGTGTTTGTATGCTTGAATTGATTAAATCATGCTATATATCTCATAATCTTAGAAGCATGGAGTTGGTTATTGTAAAAGGATGAATTACTTAGCTCATAATGTTTGAATTAAGTATGGTTAGTCAAAACTCCTAGATTAGAATGTGTTTGTTCATATAAAATCCTAAGAATACATTCTATCAATTTAGTTCCACAACTTACATTCCTTGATGATTAATCTAAACCTTAGATTAGATATTGAGTGAATGGTTGAGTGTACCAATGGTATAAATGGAACAACACTAGTGACTTGACCTTTGTTGCATGAAAGTGGTTATTTGTGGTGCATCATTACTGATTTCATACATTCCCTAGCATCTTAGCTTGTCAATTATAATCTTTTATCATCGCATTAGATTAATTCCGTAAAATACTAACTAATCCTAGCTTTTACCAGTTACTCATTAATAGATTCCCCGTGGACCGATACCCTTACTTTGTACACTATACTAGCATAACGACTTGTACGAATTGCAATAGGGTCATCAGACTCGCACGCCCCTTTAATACAACCGAGGTAGAATAGGTTAAATTACAGTGACATTTGGAGAACCGGTTTGGGTGTGTCACACAGCTAGACCAGCTCTTTGGTTCCGTGTGGCACACGCGCCCCACATGGGCAGGAGCTGATGTGGCAGCTTCTGGTTGGCCAAAATCCTCCTCTCTCTCTCTTCCTTTTAAATTTCCAAATTCCCTCCCATTCATTTTTAAGAAGAAAAAGTTGAATCCCGCTAGAATTTTCTCTCTAATTTTTCTCATCTTCCAAACACCATAACTTTCTCATACTAACTCTACTCAAGTTGGAGATTGTTCATAATCAAGTCCTCTACCTTTTCCTAGTGATTTGGCAGCTGTTTGATTGACTTTTCTGGTGGTTGCACAAAGAAAGCCGAACCAGCTCGAGAATCCAAGGTAGTGTTCATATCTTTGGTATTTCTTGTTTTTTAACCTTCAATTACCTTAGGGTTTCTTCTTCTATATGTATGTATATGTATTGTGAATGCTATAGAGAAAGATAAATTCATAACCAATCTTAATCAAAAGTCTAATTAGAGACATATGTGAACTAGTTTCTTAGATTCTCGGTTTTTCACATGTTTGAGAGTTGTATTGTGATTAGATTGATATCTAGTATTATTTGTGACTTGATTGAATCATTTTATGATTAATAATCCTTAAAATGTGTTTTGATCATTTGATTGATAAAATCTAGGATTAATTCATTTGTATTTGTTTTTAGAGTTATCTAGGATTTAATTGATTTATCATTATATCATTGCTCTAAATCTTTGGCTAGAATATTCATTGAATACATTTGGTAATTCTAGCATTTATGTGTATGTTTGTAACATCTTGAATATGTGCTTCATAATTATGATTTATTCAAGTGTTATTTGTGTAAATGAAACTAGGAGCTTTTGTGTTAGGTGTTTTTCACATGCTCTAGGTTTAATTCATGTTTTGGCATCTAGACTATATTACTTGTGTTCTCACATGTTTAGGTCTAGTTGTTCCATGAAATGTATTGATCACATGTTCTATGTTTAATTGATTGTTTGTATCATTTGCATTCACATTATCACACTAGGAAGTCCTTGTAAAAGGCATGAAGTCTTAGTTAGAGTTGAAAGGACTCGGATAGCAAAGCAAGAAGTCTTGTCTGGAGTCGGGAGGACTCAGATAGGCAAGCAAGAAGACATGGCTAGGATCGGGAAGGTCCGGATAGTCATGCATGGGAGGCTCCCTAGAGGCATGAGTGCCTTGAATAGGGAGTTGGCTATAATATTGGTAGGCCTAGGCGTATGGATAGACATAGGGCCAGTTTGGTATTGCTTTTGAAAAGTTAAAATCAAATTATTTTATAATTTTAATATAAAATGATGTTTGGTAAAACTTCCAAAAGTGATTAATTGATAATTCGTCAAGTTTTGATAGTGATTTTGAGAAGTAGGTGTGGGGTTACTTTTTGAAAGTGTTATGCAATAATCTATTTCAGCATTTAATGCATCTTTTAAAATATCATTATTATCCTTATGAAATCAAGTTAAAATCATTTATATACCTTAATTCATCTCAAATTAAATAATCTATTTAAATATTGATTTGATATATAAAATCTTTTTAAAATATTTTTATTGTTCTTATGGAATTTATTTTTCCAATTTAAATATTCTACTTAAATATTGATTTAATATATAATTAATGAAAAAAATAAATGAAATAGGGTCATAAACTCATGTATATTTTAGTCATTGTAACTAATCTCAGCACTTTTGCAATAAAATTACCAAACATATGTATACTGCTTTTGACCTATACAGTAGTTTTAAAAATACAATTAACCAAACATCTGCTGATTAACTTCACAGCTGATTATTTCTTCAACACAGCTAACAGTGATTATTATAAAAGCTACAGCAATACCAAACTGGGCCATAGACTCCAAAAGAGCTGGGTACATGGGATGTGTATGTACTATTGAGGAATTTCTAATCTACCATCGATGTTGGTTTTGTATGTTGTCCAATATATGGTGACTTCGCATCATTGAGGGATTTCGTACTTTCCAATAGGGTTGGGTAAACATAGACTCCAATAGAAAGTTGGTCAAGTTTGGTCACTTTTGAGGAATTTCTAATTTACCATCCAATATATAGTACCCAATGGTTGTAGTTCAACCCGTGGATGTTTCCTCAATAGAGGTTTTACCACGTTAAAAAATCTCATGTGTCAATTTTTTCTATCCCACTTTTATTTATGTTTATGTGTATGTTTTAATATTGTGGTACAATATTCACTTGTGATATATTTGGAAGCAAGATTGTGTAAAGTGTGATTTGTAATCAATATTCATTTTGATCATATTTGTATATACAATTCATTTGTGTAAATACTATTCTCTTATTCTTTGATTCTTTTGTATGGTTGTATTTAGTTTAATACTTGTACATATTGGACATTATTATGAATACTTGTATTCTTTGTTTTGGTTTCAATATATTTCTTTCATTAGCAAGTTGTAGTAGTTTTACTTAGTGTACATACATTGTAATATTCAAAGAACAACTTGTGGAATTTGATCTTAATTGAATATCTTGTATATGAGATACATTGTTTGTTGGTATATGTTTTGTAGACTAAGGGTGGTGAATTGAGCATACATGTGTTAATTGTTTTCTCATAACAATCGTGTTTAAGGTTAATTTGTATGCTCACCAAGGTTTTGACATAAGTCACGAAAGAGTTTTTAAAACTAGTGTGTCAACCTATTCACCCCCACTCTAAGTTGTTTAGTATAACCTTGTAGGTACTTTAAGCCAAGATTTGTGCAATTGCACAATGGCACAGATAACGGTTCAACATCAAAGATAATCGCTGTGGATAGCGTTGTAGGTTTGACAGCGGTAGTGATAGCGGTTTTGGGTGATGCAGTGTATGGATCACGGTTTTCTAAGCGATGTAATATCAGGTGACTTCAGCACAGTTTAGGAAGCGGGGGGCCAACCGCGACTCATATTGTAGTTAATCACAAACATACGTTGAATCAGGAAATATTAGTGGAAAAGGAAGTATGTTGTTTCTAGAAGTTCTTATGCTTGACGGAAGTGGATTTCTCTTTACAAGAAGACTTGTCATAAATGGAAATAATATTTATGTGGAACAAGTAAGTCTTGTATGTATAGGAGATAGATTTCCTTGTAGGTTTAAAGTCTTTATAACTCATACAGATAGACCATAATAACTAGGTTATTATGCGTGCTGCAAATAGAAAAATACTAGAGAGATCTCAAAGTGGGCATTAGGTGTAATTGTAGGGAAAAACGCATATGCACGTAGCGGAAGCGAGACTAAAATAGCTTTTAGTATGTTTTAAATTTGTCCTCAAATATGAACCTTAACCCTTTAATTAATTAACATATAAACAAAAGTATCGTACCTTTGTTGCGTGATCCGATTGATGTTGCGTCGATGGTAATCCGCAAGATCTTCCAATCCAATCACGAACATGAATCACCTAGGAGTGTGGTCTCCCTTTCTTTGAATTGTGTACTTGAGGATGGATAACAAAAACTTTTTCTTTTCGTTAGTCACTAAACCTCCAAGAGATAACAAAGAACATTCCGGTCACTTTTGAATTCACAATCTCATGATCGAAACTCGCATGAACCTTATTCGAAATTGTGCACAAAGCCTATTGATGTATAAGCTACTAGTGCACTATCGAAATAAAACGATCTCTTCTCTTTTTCTCTCTTAGCCGAATTCTCACACTATCTAAGAGTTGGATTTTATTTTTCAAACAAAAGAAAAATAACTCTCAATCATGCAATTAGGAGGTGGCCGAATTCTACACTATGTTATATATAGTGGCCGAAAACCTTGCCCTAATAATACTAGGGTTGGCCGAATTCCCTTGATGGGAATTTAGGTAGTGGCCGAAATCCACACACACAGAGGATTTGTGTGTTGGCCGAAATCCTCTCATCAAGAGGATTTGTGCTTCACCAAAATTCCTATCAAGCTTAGAATCCAAACCCTAATCCAACTCTTTAGTGTATTCTTTCATTATGACTACATCAAAGATTTCCTAATTTGACTAGATAAATAAAATCCTTTTTATTTATCTTCTTATCAAATAAAGTCTTTGATTCTCATTATACTACCAACATTAGTATAAAATTAAGAAACATATTTCCTAGTCAGAAAAAGATTTTGATTATTAATTAAATAATTAATCAATCAATTAATTAATTCCCATTTAATTAAATAATAAAAATAAAACAATATAATAGGCTATTATATTTAGCCTTGCCGCCCAAGTCCATACATAGGCAAATATATTGTTTTTTCCATTTTATTAAATCCATTGGACCTTAATAAAAGACCCACATGTGAACTAGGCCCATTCTTACTAAAAGAAAGAAGTCCACATGCCTTAATACAATTCTAGATAAATTAGTCCGGTAGATTATATAAAGTGATCCATGCAAGTCTGTGTGGATTGAGGATCTTGGCGGCTATCTAAATTTAAGCTTCAATAGACATAACTCAATCACAATCAACAAATGATTCATTTATGTTCGATCTATTAATTTTAGTTCATTCCACTAAAGAACTAAAATTGCACTCTTAAATAAAGATAGAATAAGTAAAAGTTCCTCATTCATACCCTAGACAATCTTATTGGAGATAGTGAATCCTCATGAATAATATCAGTAATCGCTAAGAGCTCATAGATCGCCTATAGCTCTCCTAGTTACCATATTTACTCATATGACCACATTTTGAACTTGGATATTCCGACTTGACCAGAAGCCATGTTTTCAATAGACACTATCGAAAACTCAACGTGAGATTTAATATCCAATACCTCAAAACATCCACATGATGATATTATACTCTCATTTAATAAATGAAGCCACGATGTCCATATCTATAAATGAAATCCTCTATCAATTAGCAAATGAATACCACCAAACTATCGAGGATAGACTGTGCTATATAATCGTACTCATTGATAGCTCAAATGATAACACTTGTAACCATAAGTCCATCATTTATGTCAAGATTAAGATAGACTCTCCGATTGTTCTCATAATGAAAAGACTTTTATCTACTGACGGTTCTAGATAAAGTATTTTATTGTGATCCTATTCAATGCACCTAGTGCACTAGATTCTTTTACTCAAAACCACTTTGATGATTTAGACTCATCATAACACATTTGATCCCACTCAAATGCTAGCAAAAGAATTTACAACTTTAACAAGACAAAGGTGCCCAACCTTTACCTTAAGTTGTGAATATTTATTCAAGACTAACTAAAGAATTGTGTCTACCTCATACATATCCAAATGTACGAATAATTCTTCGTTTCTCATAGTCTTTTGACCTTACGATTATTTACTTTGACAATTATAATATTCAAACTATAAATGTTATAAGATTTGTTAAAATAGAAATCACTTTATTAATATGATAAGATTGTCAAAAACAATATTACACTCTTGCTATTGAGCATAATCCTAACAATCTCCCACTTGCGCTATAGCAAATGTGTCATATCTCTCATTCCCATATTCTCGGTGCCCATCAAAACTCTTCTGTGGTAGAGCCTTTGTGAAGGGATCCGCTAGATTTTCTACTGATGCAATTTTGGTAATCGTCACATCACCCCTATGCACAATTTCCCTCAAAAGATGATATTTCCTTTCAATGTGTTTTCCTCTCTTATGACTTCTTGGTTCTCTCGAATTAGCCACTGCTCCACTGTTGTCAAAGTAGATAGTGATCTGCTTATTCGCACTGGGAACCACTTCCAAGTCAATCAGGAATTGGCGGAGCTAAACAGCCTTTTTGGCAACTTTGCATGCAGCAACATACTCAGCTTCCATGGTAGAATCAACAATACAAGATTACTTGATACTCCTCCAAGAGACTGCTCCTCCTCCAAGAGTAAACATAGATCCTGATGTGGATTTTCTGGAGTCAGAATTTGACTGGAAATCAGAATTTCTATACCCAATAGGAATCAAATCCACTCCAGAGTATACAAGCATATTATCTCTCGTTCTCTTGAGATACTTGAAAATATGTTTGACTGCCGTCCAGTGATTAGGACCAGGTTTCGATTGAAACTTGCTAACTATGCCAACAGCAAAACAAATATCTGGTCTAGTGCAGAGCATTGCATACATGAGACTTCCAATTGCCGAGGCATATGGAATCCTACTCATGAATTGCTCATCATGCTCATTCTTAGGAACTTTTTCCTTAGAAAGTTTGATTCCATGTTTGAAAGGTAACATACCTTTCTTGGAATTTTGCATGGAGAACCTAGACAAGATTTTATCTATGTATGAAGCTTGGGATAGTGCAGTCGTTCTATTGTTTCTATCTCTTATTACTTGGATACCAAGAATATAACTTGTTTCTCCTAAGTCCTTTATATCAAATTGTTTTGCTAACCATTCTTTTACTGATGTCAATACACCTACATCGTTTCCGATGAGTAGTATATCATCAACATAAAGAATGAGGAAAACCAAATTGTCGCCTTTAATCCTCTTGTAAACACAGGGTTCGTCAAGGTTCTAAATAAATCCAAAACTTTTAAACGCTTGATTGAACCTTATGTTCCAGGATCTGGATGCTTGCTTTAATCCATATATGGATTTTTGCAACTTGCATACCTTTTCCATTTGGCCTTTTTCAATGAATCCTTCTAGTTGCATCATGTAGATGCTTTCGTTAAGACTTCCATTAAGGAAAGTTGTCTTGATGTCCATTTGCCAAATCTCTAGATCTAGAGATGCTACAATGGACAAGAGTATCCAAATGGATTTAAGCATGGCCACAGGAGAGAAGGTTTCCTCATAATCGATACCTTCTTTCTGTGTGTAACCTTTAGCTACTAGTCTAGCTTTAAAGGTTTCCACAATTCCATCCATACCTTTTTTCCTCTTATATACCCACTTGCATCCAACGGGTTTTATCCCTTTAAGCAAGTCTACAAGGGACCAGACTTTATTATTGAACATGGATTCAATCTCAGATTGCATTGCCTTTTACCGATGTCGACTATCAACCTCCTCCGTTGCTTCCTTATACGTGTAGGGATCATCGTTGACCGGGAGATTCTCCACTGATTCTCCCAGACCAATGTGAAAGTATACAAACGGAGTTAAATAGCTTAAAGTATACCTAGATGGGGGATGAGTAGGTATTTTACACCTTTTTCAATCCCTTGAACAAACTTTCGTTTGTCCCTCAAGGTAGCCTTACATACAACACATAAACCATAAATCCATACATAGACATGATAAGCATATGATCATATAAGCATAGTCTATGATTATCAATTAGTTGTATGAGGTAAAAGAACACATAAACACAACAACAATGAATACTTGTATTTCAATATTTGTTCAATGTATTATAAGTATAATCAAATAATACTATACACAAGAAATACAATATACAAAAGAATTATATTTACAAGTAAGATCAACTGACTAAGTTCACAAATCACACTTTACAAAATCTTGTTACAAAATACATCACAAGTGATTATTACGCAACAAGATAACAATATACACAAATACAAATATAAGAGATAGAGATAAGAAGAATTAACACAAGAGATTTTTTAACATGGTAAAACCTTCAAGGAGGAAACATCCACGGGTTGAACTACAACCATTGGGTACTTATATATATTGGAAGGTAAATTAAAAATTCCACAAAGTAACCAATCTTTAGCTCACCCAACATAGTGGAGTCTATGTCTACCCAACCCTATTGGAAAATATGAAATCCCTCAATGATGCGGAGCCACCATATACTGGACAACATACAAAACCAACATCGATGGAAGATTAGAAATTTCTCAAGAGTGCATACACATCCCATGTAACCCGCTCTTTTGGAGTATATGTCTATCCATACGCCTAGGCCTACCAACATCTAAGCCAACTCCCTATCCAAGGCACTCATGCCTCTAGGGAGCCTCCCATGCATGACTATCCAACTCTTCCCGACTCTAGCCATGACTTATTGCTTGCCTATCCAAGTCATCCCGACTCTAGACAAGTCTTCTTGCTTGGCTATCCGAGTCATCCCAACTCTAACCAAGACTTCATGCCATTTACAAGGACTTCCTAGTGTGATCATGTGAATGCAAATGATGCAAACAATCAATGCAACATAGAACATGTGATCAATACATTCCATGGTACAACTAGACCTAAACATGTGATAACACAAGTAATAAAAGTCTAGATGCAAAACTAGAATAAAACCTAGAGCATGTGTAAACACCTAACACATAAAACTCATAGTCTCATTCACACATACAACACTTGAACAATACATATTCATGAAGCACAAGTTCAAGATGCTATAAACATACAATAAAATGCTAAAATCATGAAATCAAATCAATCAATATTCTAGCCAAAGATTTAGAGCAAGGATTAAAAGATAAATAAATTAAATCCTAGATAGCTCTAAAACCACATACAAATACAATAATCCTAGATTTCATCAATCAAAGGATTAAAACACATCTCAAGATTATTTATCACAAAATTGATTCAATCAAGTCACAAACAACCTAAGATATCAACCTAATCACAATACAACTAACAATCATGTGAAAAACCTAGAATCAAATAAACTGGTTCTCTTATGTCTCTAATTAGACTTTTGATTAGGATTGATTGTGAAGCTATCTTTCTCAATAGCATTCACCAAACATACAAGTATATATAGAAGAAGAAACCCCAACCAAATTGAAGGTTATAAAAGAAGAAATCCCAAAGATATGAACACTACCTTGGATTCTTGAGCTGGTTCGGTTGTCTATGTGCAACCACTAGAAATTCGATCAAACAGCTGCCAAACCATTTGAAAAGGTAGAGGACTCGATTTCAAACAATCTCCAACTTGAATCACTCAATTCTGACTTCATATGAGAAAGTTATGGTGTTTGGAAGGTGAGAAAATTGGAGAGAAAAATTCTGACGGGATTTTTAACTTTTTTTTTCTTGAAATGAAAATAGAGGGAGAAGGAGTATTTAAATGGAGGAGAGAGAAGAGAGATTTTGGTCAATAAAAATGGGCCACATCAGCCCTAGCCCATGTGGGGTGCATGGGCCACACAGGACCAGAGAGCTGGTCTGGCCGTGGGCCCCACGGCCTCCACATGGGGTGGCCTAGCTTAGCCACTTGGCCTCGCTAGCTCTCCCGCGCACCTCTAGCATTCTTCGACCGTATTCGGGCCTCCGAACTCCAAATTCGAATCTGTTATTGGATTACAAACTATGACTCCTTCACGCACAACAGTGACTATGAAACTTTGACAAAAGGTTGAGAATTCATCTCGGAAAGCGACAACGAACACAACTCAACGAATGAGAATGAAAAGTAGTGTAGCTACATCGTCTGGACTCGAAACTAAGTAAATGAATAACCGAAATGATTGGAACTCAATAAGGAATCATAATATAACATGTTCAAGTCCAAATAAAAAATACAAAAACATATAACCATAAAATCACACACGTATGCCTTTCCTAGACATAGTCCTAAAACATGCAAATTCCAATGATTATCAAATTAAAGCTAATGCATGAGCATACAATACAAAGTGTGTGAAAGTGATATATAAATGATATTCAACCATGAAGGAACACACAAGAATGCCATGTGTGTGTGTGCCTAGCCTTGTAAGAGAAATGAGGTCTTATATACCTTTGTAGACCGATGAAGCACATTTGTCCTTGAAGCCGATATCTTGCATGAATTGTGGCCAAGACTTTCTTTGTCTTCTTGAATCTTCAACACTAAGACCACTAATCATTACAAGAGAGACACATTTTGATATGGAATACATGCCAACACAGACCAAAAACCTAACACAATGTATCTCTCGGGTTGTCTACTAACCCTCCCACTACGACGAGGAATGGTAGGTTGTTGATTTTGTGTTGGTGCGGAACTTACAATTGGTCTAGGTTGTGTAATCTCTTATGGAATTGTATCTCCTGACATCTCATTCAGGACAATTCTACTATTAGGTACAGAATCATTCATATAGTCCTTTTCCATAAATTTAGCATTTGTTGAAACAAATACTTTAAGATCTGAAGGACTATAGAAATAATATCCTTTAGTTCCTTTTGGATACCCCACAAATATGCATGTTTTCGAACGAGACTCCATCTTATCTGTCTTTCCTTTTAACACATGTGCAAGACAACCAAATATCCTTAAGTGTTGTAAACTAGGCTTTCGCCCAGTCCACAACTCATGCAGTGTTTGAGGAACTGAGTTAGATGGTACATCGTTTAGAATGTATATTGCAGTTTGTAAAGCATATCCCAGAAAAGAAATAGGAAGCGTTGAATAACTCAACATAGACCTAACCATGTTCAAAAGAGTTCCATTTATCCTTTCTGCCACCCCCATTTTGTTGAGGTGTACCTAGTGCAGAAAACTGAGAAATGATTCCATTATCAATAAGATATTGCTGAAACTCACCAGATAGATATTCTCCACCACGATCAGATTTCAAGATTTTTATGTGTTTCTCTAGTTGATTTTCCACTTCAGCTTTAAATGCTTTGAACATGTCAAAAACATCCGACTCTTGTCTCATGAGATACACTTAGCCAAATCTCGAGTAATCATCTGTGAAAGTGATGAAGTAATCATATCCACCTCTAGCTTGAATGCTCATAGGACCACATACATCAATGTGTATTAATCCTAAACATTCAGTGGCTCTTGTGCCTTTGGTAGTAAACGACCTTTTGGTTATTTTACCTTCCAAACAGGATTCACAAATTGGTCGATCATTAACCTTTAAGTCACTTAAAAGTCCATCACTAACCAATCTTTTAATCCTATTAAGGTTAATATGACCTAGGCGCAAATGCCATAGGTAGGTTTCATCTTTTGGTAATTTTCTTCTTTTATGATTAGGTTGCGTTAATTCTGTGTCTAACAAGTGAGAGATATTTCTATGTAAATAAAATAGACCGTCTTCCAATGTACCTTTGTGAAAATACCTACAAGGTTATACTAAACAACCTATAGGGGAGGTGAATAGGTTGACACACTAGTTTTAAAAACTCTTTCGTGACTTATGTCTAAACCTTGGTAAGCATACAAATTAACTTTCAACATGATTGTTATGAGAAAACAATAAACACAGGTATGCTCAGTACACCACCCTTAGTCTACAATGTTAGGATTCCCGTTGTTTTTAATTGGCTTATTTCGTGATCAAACCACATGTGGGGATGCTTTGTAAGGGTAGCTTAGATGTGTTGTTATTGCTTAGGCCCTTTTGAAGACCTCACTATTGACAAGCACCAAAGGTAATATTCTAAGTGCTTACTTGTCTTGAAGAGATAGATGCACACACTCACAACTCATGCATATGTTTAATCCTTATATGTTGTGTGTCTTTTATGTGTGCCTTAATGCTCATGAACATCTCTTCTTGCATGTTAGTTTGATTGCATCTTGCATATCCAATTGCCTTGTCATGCTTAGACTTAGGATTGCATTTTGCACTGGGCGCCCCCAAAAGCGCTGTACAGAAGCGCTGTACGAACAGCGCCCATTGAGCGCTGTTCAGACCTGATCGATTTAATCGGTCGCTGTTGGGTCGCTGTTGGGGCGCTGTACGTGGCGCTGTACAAAGCGCTGTACGAACAGCGCCACTCTGTTTCCTCGTGAAAACAGAGCAAGGGCGCTGTACAGGCGCTGTACAAGGGCGCCCTACGTACAGCGCCCATGGCAAATAGTGGGCAAACTTATCAAAACGACCACACTTTGTTTTGGCCCCCTATATATATGCCACTTTGACTTTAGGTCAATTACAAGAGTTCATATTCAGATTCCATACTTAGGAGATTTTTCAAAGAGAAGAAAAATTCCAAAGAACTCATTTTTATTTACTCAAACACTTGTTCCATGATCATCAATCATCATCTAGCATCATCTTAGATCATCTAGATGACATCTTGCATGGATTCTTCATCATACTTTGCTTGGTAAGCTTTTCACTAATATCTTACATATTTTGTGTTTCTCTTATCTAGCAATCTCAATTTAATTACTTGTATGTGATTTTATATTTGTTGAATACAAGATTGAGATTAGTATGATGTATGTTTGAGAAGTTGTATTGTGCTAGCATATTAGGTTTTGTACTTGATATTGATTAGCTTAACTATTTGACATGTCATTTAGTTTTGATATCTAGGATTGCTCTTAATTGCATATTAATCATCTTAGATAAGCATATAGGGTTTCCCTTGCTCTATGTTGCATTTTGGATATTTTCATATATTCACTTAGGGTTGTATTCTCTTCAAGAGAAGCTAAGTCTTGTGTGTAGCAATCGGGATTAGGTTGCTTAGATCGCAAGCAAATTGGACTAGGTTCACTCATACCGGGATTAGGTAGGTGTGTGATTACTTCCGGGATTAGGTTGTAATCGTTTGCACATTTAGTGGATTCGAGGTTCGAGTGTGGCTTACTTACATAGCCCGTGGTTTTTTCCCGTGAGGGTTTCCACGTAAAAATTCAAGTGTTATTTAATTTCCGCACCATATTACACTTGCTTGTTTATATTATCTTGAGGGTAATTTCGTAATTTTGACTAACACGAAAAATTGGGTAAAAAGCGTAAAATCTATTCACCCCCCCTCTAGATAGCTTTATACACACCGTGGTATATTTAGTTTCAATTGGTATCAGAGCGGGTTCCTAGACATACATAGGTGATCCTTGCTTATTTTGGTGTGTGTTGCATTTTGTGTGATTTTTGATCATTCATACATTTGCATTCATTTCATTCATTCATAAACACTATGAGTGGAAACGGTGGAAATGGTGGTGGCCACGAAGGAGCTTCTAGCACTAGGCCTCCACTTCTTACCGGATTGAACTATTCCCAATGGAAAGGGAAGATGGAATCCTACATATGCCAAATTCATGACCGTGCATGGATGGCGGTGGAAGACGGATATGATCTCCCTATGATGACTCCCGCGGGTGGAGGAGAAGATGTTTTGAAGCCTAAGGCGCAATGGAACGCGCAAGAGTTTGATGCTTCAAAGTGGAATAGGAAGGCGTTGCATGCCATCTTGTGTGCCATGGACGAAAATCAATACAAGTTGATTCAAAATACTAGGATAGCTAAGGAGGCTTGGGACATCCTAGAGATTGCACATGAGGGAACCGAAGTAGTGAAGGACTCCAAGCTTCAAGTCCTCCAAACTCAATTCGAGACGCTTAAGATGGAGGAGAATGAGTGCTTCAACGACTTTGAGATCAAGTTGATGGATATAGTCAACCAAAGCCATCAACTTGGTGATCCATATTCGGATAGGAGAATCAAGCAAAAGATTATGAGATCTCTACCCGATAGGTTTGAATCGAAGGTGACGGCTTTAGAAGAAAATAGTGGTTATAAGGATATGAAGCCGAGTGAGGTGATTGGGAGACTTCTAGCTTATGAGTCTAGGAAAGGGCCTATCTCCACACCCACTAAAAAGCAAAAAGGAATTGCTTTAAAAACCTCCAAGGATGAAAAGGAGGAAAAGAAGGTTGACTCGGATGAAGACCTTGCCTTGTTTGTAAAAAGGTTCAACAAGGTTATGAAGTTTAGAAGGAAGAGCTTTGGGTCAAAAGGTCAAGATTTGAAGAAAAAGGGCTCTTTCAAGAAGTTTGAACCTAGGCAAGAAAGGACCGAAAGGAAAGGGGTCCGTTGTTTCGAGTGTGGTGGCATAGGTCATTTTGCCCCCGATTGTGCAAACCATGTTGAGAAGAAAAAGGGGAAAGTGATGGCCGCCACTTGGAGTGGAAGTAGTGATGACTCCTATGAGGGAGATGAGTCTTCGGATGATGAAGAGCTCATGGCTAATCTCCTAGCTTTTGCCTCCTCCCATAAAAGCAAAAGTGCTAGTGAGAGAGAGGAAATGAGTCAAGAGGAAAATGACTCAAGTGATGTAGAAAGTGATTCCTCCTCTAACTCCATGAATGGATTTATGGAGAAAAAGGAGTTTGCTAAATATCATGCCGAATTTAATGATTTAGCAATCAAGAGTACAAGAAAGATCAAGATGTTGAGAGAAGAAAATCTTGAACTTGCATCTCAAAATGACCACTTAAGTGAACAAGTGGAGAAATTCAAGAAGATGGAAGATAAGCTAAAAGAGGAGTTAGTCTTATCTAGGAGGAATGAGGATAGTCTAAAGAGGGAGCTTGAAGAAGTTAGAGAATCTATGACTAGGATGGATTCTAGCACCAAGAAGCTTGACCATATGCTTGGTGTTGGAAAGAGTCCATGTGACAAGAGGGGTCTTGGGTATGAAGATGACAAGAAGATCTCAACCTCTAACAAGACCATATTTGTCAAGAGCTTGAAGAAAGAAGAAACTTCACTTGTGCAACTTCCTAGAAAGAAGTTAGAAATAGGACAAAGTTCAAATGCTCAAGTGAAGATGGGGCCAAGAAGGCAACCTCAAGCTCAACCCCCTAGGGTTCCTCAAGCCAACATTTCTCCTCAAATGGCTCACAAAGGAAAGAGGCCTATCATGCAACCTCAAGCTTGGAAGCAACCTAGACCGGTTCAACAACGAAGACGCATTGAACCCCTTCATCCACAAAGACAAGGACAAGGTATGATTCCTTATTTTACTCCTATTTGTCACTTTTGTGGATTTGTTGGTCATATTAGACCACAATGCTTTCGCTATATAAAAATGTGCAAAACTAGAAGCATGATAGAGAAGAAAAAGAAAAGAGCCATGATGCATGTTCCTAGGAATAATGATATTGATTTGCATGATCCTAGGAATAATAGAGCACATGTACCAAAGACCACTAAGAAAGCCAAAATTGTTGCTAAGTGGATTAGAAAGAATGAAAATGTTTGCCATGTTGCACAAATAGCCTTGAAGGCAAATTCTTCTAATTTTTGGTATTTGGATAGTGGGTGCTCTAGGCACATGACGGGAAACAAGAGTTTCTTCGAGACTCTTGTTATGGAGGAAGGTGGATATGTCACTTTCGGTGATGGATCCAAAAAGAAGGTTGTAGGGAAAGGATCCATTTCCGTTCCCGGTTTACCCTCCTTATCCGATGCTTTATTTGTTGATGGCTTGAAAGCCAATTTAATAAGCATTTCACATCTAAGTGATGAAGGATATTCCGTCTTGTTTAGTAAAAATGATTGCTCAATCCTAAAGCCCGATGGACAAACCTTATTGAAAGGTATGAGATCTAGCGACAATTGCTATTGTCTTGAAGCTAGAATAGTCTCAAACAATGTGTCCATGGATGAGCAAGTTGAGTTGTGGCATGAAAGACTTGGCCACATGAACTTTAGGGATTTAAGAACCCTTGGAAAGTTCGAGTGTGTGCGTGGCCTCCCTAAGCTTGGGAAGAAAGCCAATGGTATTTGTGGACCTTGCCAACAAGGAAAACAAACCAAAAGCATGCACAAAAAGGGCAAGTATCTCTCCACCAAGGAGCCCCTAGAGCTTCTCCACATGGATCTCATGGGTCCTATGCAAACCGAGAGCTTAGGTGGAAAGAGATACATTTTTGTTTGTGTTGATGATTTCTCTAGATTTACATGGACATATTTTCTTAGAGAAAAATCCGAAACTTTTGATAAGTTTAAAATGCTTTGTACTAAATTGCAAAATGAAATGAATTCTAATATTAGAAGCATTAAACGGATTAGAAGTGACCATGGGAGGGAGTTTGAGAATGCCTCTTTTGAAAGCTATTGTGATAGCCTAGGCATCTCCCATGAGTTTTCCGCTCCTAGGACACCTCAACAAAATGGGGTTGTTGAGAGGAAGAATAGGGTCCTCCAAGAGATGGCCCGTGTGATGTTGCTTAGCAACAATGTCCCTAGGAACCTATGGGCCGAAGCCATCAACACGGCTTGCTATATAGGAAATAGAGTGTTCCTAAGGCCCGGTACTAGAAACACCTCCTATGAATTATGGAAAGGCAAGAGGCCAAATGTTAGCTACTTCCACACATTTGGGAGCAAATGCTACATTTTAAATGACCGTGATCAACTTGGCAAGTTTGATGCTAAGAGTGATGAGGGTATCTTTATTGGCTATGCCTTGAATAGTAGAGCCTATAGAGTTTTCAACTTGAAGACTCGAACCGTCATGGAATCATCAAATGTTGTCATTGATGATACAAGGCTCAAGTCCAAAAATGATGAGGAGGAGGATGTTTTAGAGGATGACTCTCCTTTGGAGAGGGTTGTGGTGACTCCCAATGTTGGGACATCTAATGAAGTCACACAACCTAGTACTAGAGTTCCTAACTTGGACTCTAATGAACCCGCTCCATGGGTTAGAAGACTCCATAACAAAGAGGATGTTATTGGAGATGTTAATGAGGGTGTTAGAACTAGGCGTCAAATAGCTAATCTAATTAGCTTGACATGCTACACCTCTCAAATAGAACCCAAAAAGGTTGAAGAAGCCTTAAATGATGAATTTTGGGTTCTTGCCATGCAAGAAGAGCTAAACCAATTCGAAAGGAATGAGGTTTGGACTCTAGTTCCTAGGCCTAAGACCACTAATGTCATAGGCACAAAATGGATATTTAGGAACAAATCCGATGAGGATGGCAACATAGTGCGGAACAAGGCTAGACTTGTAGCACAAGGGTACTCTCAAATTGAGGGTATCGACTTTGAGGAGACTTTTGCTCCCGTTGCCCGCTTAGAGTCCATTAGGCTTCTCTTGTCCATCTCTTGTGTGCACAAGTTCAAATTGCACCAAATGGACGTCAAGAGTGCCTTCCTCAATGGCTTCTTGCAAGAGGAAGTGTTTGTTGAACAACCTAAGGGGTTTGTGGATGCACACCACCCCAATCATGTCTATCGCCTCAAGAAGGCACTTTATGGGTTGAAACAAGCACCGAGGGCTTGGTATGAGCGCCTCACTCAATTTCTTGTTGACAACAACTACACAAGAGGTAGTGTTGACAAGACACTATTCATCAAGAGAGACAATGATGAGCTTTTCATAGCTCAAATATATGTTGATGATATAGTTTTTGGCTCCACCAACAACACCAAAGTCCAACAATTTGTTGATGTCATGTCTCTTGAATTTGAGATGAGTCTTGTTGGTGAGCTTAGTTACTTCCTAGGTTTGCAAATTAGGCAAATGCATGATGGGATTTTCATAACCCAAGCCAAATATGCTAAGAACCTAGTGAAGAAGTTTGGTTTAGAGAAAGCCAAACATTGTGATACACCCATGAGTACCACTTTGAAGCTAAGCAAGGATGCTAGTGGTAAAAGTGTGGAACAAACTCTATATCGTGGCATGATAGGTAGCTTGCTTTATTTGACCGCAAGTAGGCCCGATATATCTTTTAGTGTGGGTGTGTGTGCTAGGTACCAAGCGGATCCTAAGGAGTCCCACCTCTCTTGTGTGAAGAGGATCATTCGCTATGTGAATGGGACATCCAACTATGGGATTTGGTACTCTTTTGACACTAATGCTAGTCTTGTAGGCTTTAGTGATGCGGATTGGGCAGGAAATTGTGATGATAGGAAGAGCACATCGGGCGGTTGCTTCTTTCTAGGCAACAACTTGGTGTCTTGGTTTTGCAAGAAGCAAAACTCAATTTCCTTGTCCACGGCCGAGGCCGAGTACATAGCCGCGGGGAGTGGATGCACACAACTCCTATGGATGAAACAAATGCTTAGTAGACTACGGATTCAACCAAGGTACTCTCACTCTCTTTTGTGATAACATGAGTGCTATTAATATTTCCAAGAATCCGGTTCAACATTCTAGAACTAAGCATATTGACATCCGCCATCACTTCATTAGAGAGCTTGTTGAAAATAAATGCATAGTACTTGAACATGTAGGTACTAATGATCAACTTGCGGACTTATTTACTAAACCCTTAGATGCTACTCGATTTAAAACTCTTAGTAGATCTATTGGGATATGTCTTGTGGAGTGATGTTCTATGATTGACCCCATATGGGGAACTCAAGCAAAGAGAGCTATTTTGCATTCATGTATCTTGCAAAAAATTTGAAATAACTTATGCCTCTTCTTTTGATTGCTTGAGTAAGCTTGGTTGTACATATGTATATATGCTTTCAAATTCTATAAGTGTGAACCTTGCTTGTCTACAATCCATGTCATATTTATGTTCAAACATGCATTTTTGGACTAGGAGATTTACATAGGAAGTATGATGTGAATGACCTATAGTTATCTCCATGACATGATGATTCTTAATAACATGCTTATGCTAAATGAAAAAGCATGAAATTCATACAACATGCTCACATGAAAAGCATGAATTGATGATTGCATATTCTTAAAAATGCAAAACTTGTGTGAAAGCTAATGAGACTCAAAATGAATAAAGGATCTTGTATCCGTTCAAAGGAATTACATTCCAAATGTCTCTCTTTCTTTATTAGTTGAACATGGTTACTATCATACGGATATCTTATCCGGAAAAATCTAATAGGGTGCAAAGTCGCTCATGCCATGTTTCGCTTATAAAGTTGGATATAGTTACTCTTAAAATTGAAATCAATAATCTCTATATCCTTGCTTTTCCATGACATTGGTGAAATTGGTTTGAATTCAAATTAGAAACCTTTGTCATTTGCTTTGCCAAATACCATTGTATTTTGGACTTGAATGCTATATGTCTTGTATGCAAAGCATGTTGGATTCACACATTTTCTCAAATAAATCTCCTTGTTTCTCTCAAATTAATTGAAGTGCATAAAGTGACTTATATGTATATGCATATCTTGCATGCTTCTATCTCTCGTTGCTTTGAGTGACCCGGTTGGGGACTACTCCTTTGCCTATATCATGACAAAAAGGGGGAGTAGGAAATGGTAAGGGGAGTTGCAAAATATAGAAGCTTTTGTGCATTTTGGGGAGAACATACATTGAGGGGGAGTAACCCTTTGAGGGGGAGCATTGCATTTATCATTCATTGCATACATTTGCTAATGTTGTGCCTAAATTCTAAAAATGCAAATGCTTGGTATTGTTCTCACATGATTAATCTCACACTTTACTTGTATTGGAAATGCTAGAAACTTTATTTTCAGGGCTTGATTGTTCTACAAGAGATTGAAGACTTGAAGTTTTTACTTTCTTATCTCTTTGTAATGTAGATAATCATTGTAGTCCCGTAGTTTCTAATTCTTTGTGAGGAATCAATGTGAGTGGTGGTTTTGTCACGAAATAGCCAAAGGGGGAGATTGTTAGGATTCCCGTTGTTTTTAATTGGCTTATTTCGTGATCAAACCACATGTGGGGATGCTTTGTAAGGGTAGCTTAGATGTTGTTGTTATTGCTTAGGCCCTTTTGAAGACCTCACTATTGACAAGCACCAAAGGTAATATTCTAAGTGCTTACTTGTCTTGAAGAGATAGATGCACACACTCACAACTCATGCATATGTTTAATCCTTATATGTTGTGTGTCTTTTATGTGTGCCTTAATGCTCATGAACATCTCTTCTTGCATGTTAGTTTGATTGCATCTTGCATATCCAATTGCCTTGTCATGCTTAGACTTAGGATTGCATTTTTGCACTGGGCGCCCCCAAAAGCGCTGTACAGAAGCGCTGTACGAACAGCGCCCATTGAGCGCTGTTCAGACCTGATCGATTTAATCGGTCGCTGTTGGGTCGCTGTTGGGGCGCTGTACGTGGCGCTGTACAAAGCGCTGTACGAACAGCGCCACTCTGTTTCCTCGTGAAAACAGAGCAAGGGCGCTGTACAGGCGCTGTACAAGGGCGCCCTACGTACAGCGCCCATGGCAAATAGTGGGCAAACTTATCAAAACGACCACACTTTGTTTTGGCCCCCTATATATATGCCACTTTGACTTTAGGTCAATTACAAGAGTTCATATTCAGATTCCATACTTAGGAGATTTTTCAAAGAGAAGAAAAATTCCAAAGAACTCATTTTTATTTACTCAAACACTTGTTCCATGATCATCAATCATCATCTAGCATCATCTTAGATCATCTAGATGACATCTTGCATGGATTCTTCATCATACTTTGCTTGGTAAGCTTTTCACTAATATCTTACATATTTTGTGTTTCTCTTATCTAGCAATCTCAATTTAATTACTTGTATGTGATTTTATATTTGTTGAATACAAGATTGAGATTAGTATGATGTATGTTTGAGAAGTTGTATTGTGCTAGCATATTAGGTTTTGTACTTGATATTGATTAGCTTAACTATTGACATGTCATTTAGTTTTGATATCTAGGATTGCTCTTAATTGCATATTAATCATCTTAGATAAGCATATAGGGTTTCCCTTGCTCTATGTTGCATTTTGGATATTTTCATATATTCACTTAGGGTTGTATTCTCTTCAAGAGAAGCTAAGTCTTGTGTGTAGCAATCGGGATTAGGTTGCTTAGATCGCAAGCAAATTGGACTAGGTTCACTCATACCGGGATTAGGTAGGTGTGTGATTACTTACCGGGATTAGGTTGTAATCGTTTGCACATTTAGTGGATTCGAGGTTCGAGTGTGGCTTACTTACATAGCCCGTGGTTTTTTCCCGTGAGGGTTTCCACGTAAAAATTCAAGTGTTATTTAATTTCCGCACCATATTACACTTGCTTGTTTATATTATCTTGAGGGTAATTTCGTAATTTTGACTAACACGAAAAATTGGGTAAAAAGCGTAAAATCTATTCACCCCCCCTCTAGATAGCTTTATACACACCGTGGTATATTTAGTTTCATACAAAACATATACCAAGAAACAATGTATCTCATATACAAGTATATTCAGTGAATATCACATACCACAAGTTGTACTTTGAATATTACAATGTAAGTACACTAAATAGAACTTTACAACTTGATATAGAATATCATAAGATACAATGTTCAAACACTTATAAGATATAAGAAACATATGTTGATTCAACAAACAATGTGTGTATCTCTTTCTTTACCAATAACTTGTTTACAAGGATGTGAGTAAATAAAGATCTTAAACAAGTTATATTGATTATACATACAAATATAAAGAGATAAAGATAGAGACATTTGATACATTGATTTTTATGTGGTAAACCTCCGAAGAGGAAACATTCACGGGTTGAATCCACAACCACCGGCAAGCAATCCACTATGATGAAAAGGACTTACACACTCAAGGCTATCAACACATGATATCCACCCTAAGCTATCAACTCCTAATCTACCTTCGGGCCTAGTGAACCACTTTGAAAGGAATACGTTCTCAATGTGTGTTTAATATATAAAGCTAGAGGGGGGGTGAATAGATTTTATTTAATTATTACCCAATTTTCGCGTGCATGTCAATTTTACGAAAATACCCCTAGCAAGTCAAAAATACATACAAGTGTAATAAGATGCGGAAATAATAAATGACACTTGATGTTTACGTGGAAAACCCAACCACTGGGAAAAACCACGGGCTGTTTAGTGCGCCACACTCGGACCTCGAAATCCACTAATTGAAATGGAGTTTACAACCTATGTAGACCTCGTCTAACACTCCGGTCAATAACCCCCCACTTCTACCACGCGGGCCTTTAAAAGTGGCTCTAGTCCAATTGCTTATGTGACCACCTGTTCCCGGTGTCCGACCTAATCCCGGTCAATCACACAAGACTTCAATCTCTCAAAAGAGATGCACAACCCTATGTGAATATGTATGAATATTCAATTAACAAACAAGGCTAGGGAACCTTAGATGCTTATCTAGGATGATGATATATTCAATTTAAATCAATCCTAGATATAAAAATAGCTATATGTCATGGCATACAACTTTAGCTAAGTAAAGGATAACCAATCCTAGATACAAAGCTATCACAAAAAACCCACAAACATTCAAAAGATTAACTAGTTGATTAAAAAACAATCTATCAACCTAGTTATAAATAAATCACACAAGAATGTTTATGGCATAGCTTTTAGGCAATAATGACCTAATCAATTAAGCTATCAAAAATAATCTCAATCATATAATGAGATTAATTAGCTAGATGTAAAATAGGCATGAAAACCTAGCTAACATAAATAACCCAATCAACACATAATCTCAATCATGTATGTAGAAATTAATCTAAACACATACAAGTAATAAATGAGATAAAATTGATAAGTAGAAACACTAATTATGTAAGATAAAAGTGTTCAACAAATCATACCATGTGTGTTGAAGAAGACCCATGCATTAGCACATGCTAGATGAACCTAGATGATGCCTAGATGATGATTTGTGCATGTGGGAATGGGTTTAGAGAGATAAAGATGTAATCTTTAAGCTTTTTCTCTCAAGTCTCTCTTTCTCTCTCAAGAATAAGGAGCCTCTCTCTCTAGGGTTTGATTTTGTGGTTCTCATATCAAAAAGATGAGAAAGATATGTATTTATAATGCCCAAGTGAAACTATGTCGTTTTGGAAGAAGTGGAAAAATGATGGGCATTTTCGCGGTACTCGCGTCAGTGCAGCGACTCAATATTCAAGCGCTTCGAAACATGACCAAACGATATCGAAACCTTTCATATGATATATCGTTGGAAAGGTATGGATGTCTACTTTCTACTCGTTTTTACAGAATGACATTTTGATGTCTGTAGAAAAAGTTATGGTCAATTGAGTGACCAAAGGTCAGAAACGGACAACAACATAGTTGCCCTGTTTTGGTGGTCACTTTGGAGAATTTAAAACCAATCCAAACGGTCATGAAATATTACGAATAATATACCGTTGGAAAGGTATGGGTGTCTAGTTTGTACAGAAATTTTCAAAACTCATTTTGAAACTTTGTGTAAAAAGTTATGGTCACAAGACCATGCAAAGGTCAGTTTTGAAAATCATTTAAACATTGAAATCCAATCTTTTGAAACTAGACATTTTACTCCAAACAATCCAACCAAATCTAACACTTATCCAAGAGAAGAATAAGACCTTCTCAAGTGGTCAATCATCGCGCTAAGACATGCACACCATCGTGCAAGCGCGGACGTTTCCGATCACATAAACGGAAACGAATTACACCACACTTAAGACTAATCATGAAGTGCAAGTGTGGGAAGTGAATGCATCCTAATGCCTAAACATGTCATGGCATTTCAATGAACAAGATGCAATCACTTAAACATGCATGAATAGAATTCATGGCTTTGCATCCTAATGCCTAAACATGTTATGGCATTTCAATGAACAAGATGCAATCAAATAAATGCAAGAAGAGATATTAAATAAATCAATAAAGCACAATGCACACAAAATATAAACACAACATTCAAGAATAAGAGTTATGCATGTTGTGTGTGTGTGCAACTATATCTCTTCAAGACAATGTAAGCACTAGATATATACCTTTGGTGCTTGTCCTCTTGAGGTCTTGGAAAGGGTCTTTGATCTTCAACTAATCACCTAGACTACCCTTACAACCAAACCCCAACTTGTGGTTTGACCACGAAATAAGCCAATCAACAAAAGGGAATCCTTACACACTTAGCCTACTCCCTATCCAAGGTGTGTCCTTGTAAGGTTTATGATTTGTATTGGCTTAATTCCATTGCAAAACACTCTATGTTTGTATTAGTTGTTGCTTAGGACATTATTTGAAGAAAGGAAGCTTAAAAAGTGAAGAGCAATGTCTAGTGCAAAAGTCGTCTTCAAGAGGTGAAAAACGTCAAAGGTAAATCTTGACTTCTATCCTCTTGCAAGGCGTTAGCACACACACACACAATTCATACATGTGTGTCCCTGCATCATGGTTCAAACATTTGGTATAACACATTCACACACTTCATAGTATGCTCATGCATTGATCTTGTATTGACAAACATTGTGAAATTGCATGCTTTGTGACTATCTCTTTGATATGGCATGCTTGTGTGAATATGTGTTTATTTGTTTGTATATTTTGTGTATAGGACTTGAACATGTTCTCATTTAATGCCTTATTGAGTTCTGGTCGTTTCGGTTACTCATTCATAAGGTTTCGAGTCCAAACAAGTTGACTATGCTACTTTTCGTTCTCATTTGTTGTGTTGACTTCATCGTCTGATTCCGAGATGATTTCTCAACCATTTTTCAAAGTTGAGTAGTTGTAGTCGTGTGTTAGGGAGTCACGGTTTGTAATCCAAAAACAGATTCAAAATCAAAGGTCGGATACCCAAGATATAGGCTGAAGAACCGAAGGAGCGCGCGAGAGAAGTCGGGAGCACGTGTGGACACAAGGCCTGCCCGTGTGGGAGGCCATGGGCCCCACGGCCAGGGGAGCCCTCTACTCCCATGTAGGCCACGCGCCCCCCATGGGGAGGTGATGTGGCATGCTCCGATTCACTTGTAAAATCTGTCTCTCTCTTCCTTTTAAACCCATCTCCTTCCCTCCACACTTGGTTGAATTTTGGAAGAACACTTGAGAAATTTTCTGCAGAATTCTACATTTTTGGTTTTCTTATTTTGATTATATCTCTCTCATACGAACTCGAAATCATTCGATTCAAATACCAAAATTGTTGGTCTCGAAGAGAGCTACAAACCCCAAGCATTTCCATAGGCAGCTGACTTCGCCATTTTTCTCAGCTGATCCATTTTCAGTACGTGGTCAGTATGTTAGTTTTGACTTCTTCTTTTTCAATTTCATCTTTGATCATCTCTTGATTCTTACTATTTGATTGATAAAATTTGTTGAGAAGTATGTTAGATCACTTGCTAGGGTTGTTTGATCATTTGTTAATTGAGATTTAGCTTTGTGATTTGTTTTGAACATATATGTGCTAAACTTGATTGTGTGTGAAATTGATTCTAGAAATTGATTATATGAAGTATCTCATATTATTTTCTAGGTTCTATTTCTTGATCTAAGAACTAGGTTTTTAGTGTGATAAATTGAATATTCATACCTTTGTTCTTATTGATTTGCATGTCTTGATTTCTAGATGATTTTGTGATTGTGTGTTGATATCATATTCTAGACTATCATTGAACATGTACATTTTGCTTGATTGATCATCTAGCTTAATTTGTTTGTGTTTGCATCACTTGCATCACTTTAGATCATAGCCTTGCATTAGGTTGAAGTCTCTAGCAAAGTGAGTGAAGCTTTGTGCATAGAGCAAGGAAGTCTTGATTAGAGTCGGGAGGACTCGGATAATCAAGCAAGGAAGTCTTGTCTAGGGTCGGGAGGATCCGGATAGGCAAGCAAGAAATCTTCCTAGAGACGTGAGCATCTTGGATAGGAAGTAGGCTTGGTGATTCACTAGCCCGAGGGTAGATTAGGAGTTGATAGCTTGAGCGGATATCATGAGTGATAGCTTGAGTGTGTAAGTCCTTTTTCACATAGTGGATTGCTTCGCCGGTGGTTGTGGTATCAACCCGTGGATGTTTCCTCATTGAGGTTTTACCACGTTAAAACACTTGTGTTCATTTTTGCTTTTACTTTTCTTTATCTTCCATTTCGTTCATTGATTGCAGATCTTGTAAATTGATTAACTCTTGTATAAGTGAAATCAATTAATTTGTCAAATTTAATCAAGTGTGCATTTTCATTGATATATTCTGCATTATTTTTTAATTGGGAGAATTTGGAGCCTATACCTATTCACCCCCCCTCTAGGTATATTTCACTACTACTTAAAGGGGAATTTCATTTGGTATCAGAGCGGGTGTCTAGACGCACTTAGATAGATCCTTTCTTTGTAGTGTTTTTGTGTTTGTTTTTATTTGTGATAATCATGATTAAGGAAGTGTGTTCCTATGCGGCTTCTTTTGTTGAACATATTGACTTAGATGAGAAAAAGATCGATGATCTTATTTTTGAAAATGAACATTTATCCAATGTCAATATGTCCCTCAACAAGAAGTTAGAGAATCATGATCTTGGCTCAAAGGAGTTCAATGAACTTAAAGACAAGATCCTAAGTCTAGAATTGAATCTTAAAGGTAGCAAAGATAGACTTGGTATCTTGAAGCAAGAAATTGAGCAAAGAGATTGTTCTCTTGTTAATGCTAAGAAACTTGAAAATGTGCTTAAATCCAAACTTAATGAGCATTTAAATCAAGAGAAAAAGTATGAACAATGGCTTGAAAAATCACATAAAGATGTTATGTTTAGTGATGACAAAGCGAAAAAATATGCCATTGAACTTAGGATGCTTCGTGAGAAACTTGATGAGGCTAATAGGGTGATTAGCAAGATGTCATCTAGTTCTAATAAAGTTGAAACCCTCATTAAAAGTGGAAAGCATCCATGTGACAAAAGAGGTTTGGGTTATATCAATGAGAAGGAGACTCCTTCATCTAACAAATCTACTTTTGTCAAAGCAAGCATTGAATCAATTGTAGGTACACTCTCTCAAGGTAAAGCTATGAAAGCTACTAGAGGTGCCTCTTCATCAACAAGGATGTTCAATCGAAGAACTCAACAACATAAGCATCAAGAAGCAACAACCTCAAATGCAAGAGGTGGAGCATCAAGGGTTGCTCTTCAAAGAGGTAAAATTGTGAGAAGACCAAATGCTATGGAAGCAAATGCAAATGGTAAATTTCTCAAATTTATTCCTATTTGTCATCATTGTAATATGATAGGACATATTCGACCTAGATGCTTTGAGTATATTCGGAAATGCAAACTTGATAATGCTTTTCATGATATGTCTTTGAATGGACCTAGGCAATCATCCATGTATGGATATAGAAATAGACCTAGGAAGACCTTGGAAAAGCATGTTGTTGAAAAAGTCGTTGATGACTTGCTTGCTAAATCTTGTGTTGTGCCTCACTCTACTATGCATAAGAAAATTGATAATGCTTTGTTTGATATTTTTGAAGATGTGACCGATGAGGTCAAGGTGCATGTTAAAAAGCCTAACATTGAGTCAAAGCATGTTAGAAGTAAGAGTGAGAAGCATGTTGTGAAAAATGTGTGGATTAAAAAGGACACATCTAAATGTAATGTTGCACAATATGCTTTACGTGCCAACTCCTCCTATTCTTGGTACCTAGATAGCGGTTGCTCTAGGAACATGACCGGGAACAAAGAGTTCTTTAAGAATTTTGTTTTAAAGGATGGAGGTTGGGTTACTTTTGGTGATGGTACCAAAAAGCAAGTTCTTGGCAAGGGAACAATTTGTATCCCCGGATTGCCTAAACTTCGCTATACTTTGTATGTTGATGGGTTACAAGCTAACTTGATAAGCATTACTCACTTGTGTGAAATTTTTAAAGAAGTTAGCTTTAACAAAGATGTATGCACTATAATTGATAAAAAGGGCAATGTTGTTCTAAGTGTCAAAAGGTCTATAGACAATTGCTATTGTCTTGAGATAGATCCTCTAACTTGTAACATGGCACATGAGTGCAACAAGCTTGATTTGTGGCCTCAACGTTTGGGTCACATGAATTTTAAAGATTTGAAAAAGCTTGAAAAACATGGCATTGTTAGAGGTCTTCCTAATCTTGGTAAAAAGCTTGAGGTGGTTTGTGAACCTTGCCAATTAGGTAAGCAAACCAAAGTGTCTCATAAGAAAAATTCTTACATAGCTACCAAGAGACCTTTAGAACTTGTGCATATGGACCTAATGGGGCCAATTCAAATCGAGAGCATTAATGGCAAAAAATACATTTTTGTATGCGTTGATGACTTCTCTAGGTTTACTTGGGTTTATTTTCTTATAAACAAGACCGAGGCTTTTGATTACTTTAAAAAGTTTTGTAATCAAGTTCAAAATGAAAAAGGTCTTGATATCAAGAAAATATGTCGCATTAGGAGTGATCATGGGACAAAATTTGAAAATACAAAATTTAGTGAGTTTTGTGATGGTTTAGGGATTTCTCATGAGTTCTCCGCACCTAGAACTCCTCAACAAAATGGTGTTGTTGAGAGGAAAAACCGTGTCTTGCAAGAGATGGCTAGGGTCATGCTCAATAGCAAGAAAGTCCCTAGAAACCTATGGGCCGAGGCGGTCAATACCGCTTGTTATGTGTCAAATCGTGTTTTCAAAAGGCCCGGCACAAAACAAACGTCCTATGAGCTATGGAAGGGCAAGAAGCCCAGTGTGAGTTACTTCCACATTTTTGGGAGTAAATGTTATATTTTGAATGATAGAGATCACTTAGGAAAGTTTGATGCAAAAAGTGATGTTGGTCTCTTTCTTGGGTATGCTATTAATAGTCGTGCATATAGAGTCTTTAATTTGACTACTAAGACTATTATGGAGTCTATCAATGTGAAGATAGATGATCTTAGCATGCTAAATTTGTGTGATGATAATGGTGTCAATGAACCTAAAGAAAACATGTTGAATGACACTAAAACACCTATTGATGTGGCTAGTAGTGTTTCTAGTCAAGATGATGGAAATGATAGTCATGTTGAAGTTGTAAGTCAAGAGTTGGAAAATGCTTTAAATGATAATCAACAAAATGACCAAGTTGTTGAACATTCTCACCCAAGACTTAGAAACTTACACTATCAAGAAGACATCATAGGTGATTTAAATGAAGGGGTTAGAACAAGAAATCAAATTGCTAACCAAATATCTTATGCTTGCTACACTTCTCAAATTGAACCCAAAAATATTAATGAAGCAATTGTTGATGAATATTGGGTTGGGGCTATGCAAGAAGAACTTAATCAATTTGAGAGAAATGAAGTGTGGTCCTTAGTTCCTAGACCCAAAGATATAAATGTAATTGGCACTAAATGGGTGTTTAGGAATAAGACCGATGAAAGTGGCAAGATTGTGAGGAATAAAGCTAGACTAGTGGCTCAAGGTTACACTCAAGTGGAGGGTGTTGACTTTGATGAGACCTTTGCCTCGGTTGCTCGTCTCGAGTCCATTAGACTTTTGTTGTCCATTGCATGCATTAAAAAGTTCAAATTATTTCAAATGGATGTCAAAAGTGCTTTCCTCAATGGATACCTTCAAGAAGAAGTGTATGTTGAACAACCTAAGGGTTTTGTAGACCCACACTCTCCTAATCATGTGTTTAAATTGAAAAAGGCTCTCTATGGCCTTAAACAAGCTCCAAGAGCTTGGTATGATAGGTTGACTCAATATCTTATTGACAACCAATATAGGAGAGATGGCATTGATAGAACTTTGTTTATCAAACATCATGATCATGATATTTTTGTTGCACAAATATATGTTGATGACATTGTTTTTGGGTCTACTAATAAAACCAAGGTTGATGAATTTGTTAGTGTTATGTCAAGTGAATTTGAAATGAGTATGGTGGGTGAGCTGAATTATTTTCTAAGTATGCAAGTAAAGCAAACTAGCATGGGCATAATGTTGAATCAATCTAAATATGCTAAAATCTAGTTAAGAGATTTGGCCTAGAAAATGGAAAAGATTTTGAAACTCCCATGAGCACTACTTTAAAACTTGACAAAGATGAAAAAGGGAAAAGTGTTGATCAAAGCCTTTATAGAAGCATGATAGGTAGTCTACTTTACCTAAAGGCTAGTAGACCCGATATTTGCTTTAGTGTTGGCTTGTGTGCTAGATTCCAAGCAAATCCCAAGGAATCTCACTTAAAAGCAGTCAAGAGGATCATTAGGTACATCAAAGGTACTCATAGTCTTGGTCTATTCTATTCATTTGATACCAATGATATCCTTGTAGGCTATTGTGATGCGGATTGGGCGGGAAACATAGATGACCGTAAAAGCACATCGGGCGGTTGCTTTTATGTTGGTAATAACTTGGTTTCTTGGTCAAGTAAGAAACAAAATTCGGTTTCCTTTTCCTCTTCCGAAGCCGAATACATTGCGGCCGGAAGTGCTTGCACACAATTACTTTGGATGAAACAAATCCTTAAGGATTATGAGATAGAACAAGGAAAAATGACACTTTATTGTGATAATTTAAGTGCCATTAACATCTCTAAAAATCCGGTTCAACACTCCCGCACAAAACACATAGACATTAGGCATCATTTCATTAGAGATCTAGTTGAACATTCTATTGTTACTCTAGAGCATTTGCCTACTAAAAATCAACTTGCGGACTTGTTCACTAAGCCCTTGGACAAAGAGAGGCTTAAAACTCTTAGAATGTCCATTGGCATGATTTGTGTTGATTGATGTCTTTGTGTGATTGTGAGTGGCTTGATGAGCAAATCTTTAATTGAATATCATTGTCTTTAAGAGCTATTCACTTGAGAAGTAATGATCTTTAACAAGTATCTTTTACTGTTTTTAGATCATGCACTTGAGCTTGAAAATCTTATTTTTGAAAAGTGCACTAATGCTTCTCTTGTATGTTTTAGTTTTTGAGTATATGTGGTTGAATATGTGTAGATAATGGATGCATCTAGAAGTTTATTGTTAAGTACATGATAGATGACCTATGGTATGTATCCATTTTGCTTCGGCACTACATAGTAATCAACGAGCACCCTCATGGAAAGGGCTACACACCTTGGTTGTAAAGCCACCCAATGTAGGAAAGGGCTACGCCATTGTGATGAGTGAAATCCGCCATGAGGAGTATATGTTTTTGTTAGTAAAATCAAAGAAGTGTTGAAATGAATCATTAAAAAAAAAAAACTTTGATTCTAAGCCTAAAAGAAATGAAAAATAAAAGGCTTATTGGTGTATAGTTGAGAATTGTGAAAAAGCTCGGGTTAACAAATAGAAACGGGAAAACGAGCCACATGCACACACACGCTCATATGTTGATATCTATTCATTTTAAAAGCAAAAAACCGGATGAATATCGGTTTGACCTATTTTTGGAAAGGCTTTAGATGGATAGGTGTGGATAGAGTTTGCATGTTGATATCACAATTACTTCTACTATATATTTGAGAAGCATTCACACACACACATTTTGCTTATGTGCTTGATTCATTAGCAATGTGAGAATATTTTTGAGAGATTAATGAAAATCTATGATTCTCTCTTGGACTTTGACAAGTTATGAAATATTTTCTCTTATTGCTTGATTGTGTGATTGTGTGAGGTCCCTTGTGAACAAATCTACTTGTTGATAATACGTAGAGCATATGTTAAGGGGGAGCTTTAGTTTATTCAACTTTCGCTTTCTATACGATTTGTTTGCTTAATATCTCGTTCTTTATCTCTTGTGTCCCTTGTCTATTCCTTGACAAAAAGGGGGAGAAAATGTATACCTCTCCATGTTTGATATTGGGGAGATTTTGTATACTTCACACTTTATGTGGAAAAATGTTCCAATCGTGTGATCATATTCCTCTTTGTGCTTAATTGTGACTTTGTCTTAAGGGGGAGAATTCTTGTCTTAAGGGGGAGAAAGAATTCTTTTTTGATAATGTTAAGGATGGTTGGTCCTTGGGAATTAGGAAATTAAGGGAATGCTTTAATACGAAAATATTTTATTCACTTGAGATAATGCATTTGTGTATGAGATAAGGGATATCTTCTATGTTTGTTGTTTGGTTAAATATCTCACCATTCTTCTTTAGAGAAGATCTCTTGTTTGGTTGCTATTTTCTCTCATAGGTACTTTGAAGACCGAAAGAGGAATTCTTGAAGACTTGAAGACTTTTAGTCTAGGAATTTCTTTGTAATGTGAGATTGAGAATATGCTATCATCTTGAGTTTATTTGAGTGAAACATTGTATGGTGAGGTTGAGTGTTTTTGCCATGGAATAGCCAAAGGGGGAGATTGTAAGGTTTATGATTTGTATTGGCTTAATTACATTGCAAAACACTCTATGTTTGTATTAGTTGTTGCTTAGGACATTATTTGAAGAAAGGAAGCTTAAAAAGTGAAGAGCAATGTCTAGTGCAAAAGTCGTCTTCAAGAGGTGAAAAACGTCAAAGGTAAATCTTGACTTCTATCCTCTTGCAAGGCGTTAGCACACACACACACAATTCATACATGTGTGTCCCTGCATCGTGGTTCAAACATTTGGTATAACACATTCACACACTTCATAGTATGCTCATGCATTGATCTTGTATTGACAAACATTGTGAAATTGCATGCTTTGTGACTATCTCTTCGATATGGCATGCTTGTGTGAATATGTGTTTATTTGTTTGTGTATTTTGTGTTTAGGACTTGAACATATTCTCATTTAATGCCTTATTGAGTTCCGGTCGTTTCGGTTACTCATTCATAAAGTTTCGAGTCCAAACAAGTTGACTATGCTACTTTTCGTTCTCATTTGTTGTGTTGATTTCATCGTCGGATTCCGAGATGATTTCTCAACCATTTTTCAAAGTTGAGTAGTTGTAGTCATGTGTGAGGGAGTCACGGTTCATAATCCAAAAACGGATTCAAAATCGGAGGTCGGATGCCCAAGATATGGGCTGAAGAACCGAAGGAGCGCGCGAGAGAAGTCGGGAGCACGTGTGGCCACAAGGCCTGCCCATGTGGGAGGCCGTGGGCCCCACGGCCAGGGGAACCCTCTGCTCCCGTGTGGGTCACGCGCCCCCCACAGGGAGGTGATGTGGCGTGCTCCGATTCGCTCATAAAATCTCTCTCTCTCTTCCTTTTAAACCCATCTCTTTCCCTCCACACTTGGTTGAATTTTGGAAGAACACTTGAGAAATTTTCTGCAGAATTCTACATTTTTGGTTTTCTTATTTCGATCATATCTCTCTCATACGAACTCGAAATCATTGGATTCAAAAATAAAAATTGTTGGTCTCGAAGAGAGCTACAAACCCCAAGCATTTCCACAGGCAGCTGACTTTGCCATTTTTCTCAGCTGATCCATTTTCAGTACGTGGTCAGTATGTTAGTTATGACTTCTTCTTTTTCAATTTCATCTTTGATCATCTCTTGATTCTTACTATTTGATTGATGAAATTTGTTGAGAAGTATGTTAGATCACTTGCTAGGGTTGTTTGATCATTTGTTAATTGAGATTTAGCTTTGTGATTTGTTTTGAACATATATGTGCTAAACTTGATTGTGTGTGAAATTGATTCTAGAAATTGATTATATGAAGTATCTCATATTATTTTCTAGGTTCTATTTCTTCATCTAAGAACTAGGTTTTTAGTGTGTGATAAATTGAATATTCATACATTTGTTCTTATTGATTTGCATGTCTTGATTTCTAGATAATTTTTGTGATTGTGTGTTGATATCATATTCTAGACTATCATTGAACATGTACATTTTGCTTGATTGATCATCTAGCTTAATTTGTTTGTGTTTGCATCACTTGCATCACTTTAGATCATAGCCTTGCATTAGGTTGAAGTCTCTAGCAAAGTGAGTGAAGCTTTGTGGATAGAGCAAGGAAGTCTTGATTAGAGTCGGGAGGACTCGGATAATCAAGTAAGGAAGTCTTGTCTAGGGTCGGGAGGATCCGGATAGGCAAGCAAGAAATCTTCCTAGAGACGTGAGCGTCTTGGATAGGAAGTTGCTTTCTAGAGGTGTAGGACACATCTCAGATAGGAAGTAGGCTTGGTGATTCACTAGCCCGAGGGTAGATTAGGAGTTGATAGCTTGAGCGGATATCATGAGTGATAGCTTGAGTGTGTAAGTCCTTTTTCACATAGTGGATTGCTTCGCCGGTGGTTGTGGTATCAACCCGTGGATATTTCCTCATTGAGGTTTTACCACGTTAAAACACTTGTGTTCATTTTTGCTTTTACTTTTCTTTATCTTCCATTTCGTTCATTGATTGCATATCTTGTAAATTGATTAACTCTTGTATAAGTGAAATCAATTAATTTGTCAAATTTAATCAAGTGTGCATTTTCATTGATATATTCCGCATTATTTTTTAATTGGGAGAATTTGGAGCCTATACCTATTCACCCCCCCTCTAGGTATATTTCACTACTACTTAAAGGGGAATTTCAGTCCTACACCTCTAGAGAGCAACTTCCTATCCAAGACACTCACGTCTCTGGGAAGATTTCTTGCTTAGCTCTCTGGAGTTTCCTACTCCTAGCTAAGTCTTCTTGCTCAAGTTGAAGCTTCACTCACTCCAATATGAGACTTCCACCTTTTGCAAGGCAAAATGATCTAAGTGATGCAAATGATGCAAACACATGCAACATAGAATATATGATCAATACATCCTATGGAAACTAGAAATAATCAATGAGCACACAATGTATGTTTTTCTAGTTTATGATCCAAAACATGACACCACACAAAATGACGCATGAGCATATGAAATGTATGGATAAGGTACACTCCATGAAGATCTAGACATAGGTAACAAAGTTCATAAAACAAAGTTGTCTAGATCTTAAACATGAACAAAAATCTAGAGCATGCAAAACACCTAAAACATGCCAAATCCTAGATTCTATTCATGTTACTAAAGCTTGAAAACAAAGCATGTTCATTAAGCATATAATCAAGACTTTAGAACACAAACAACAAAAATGCTAGAGTCACAAAATTTATACAATGAATATTCTAGCAAGTATTTAGAGCAAGGATATAATGAATAATCAATTAAATCCTAGTTAGCTCTAAACACAAAATCAAATGTGCTAATCCTAGAATTTATTCAATTAAAGGATCCAAGCACATGCTAAGGTTATTAATCATAAAATGAGTCAATCAAATCACAAATAACCCTAGATATCAAGCTAAGCACAATACAACTCTCAATCATGTGTAAAACTAAAATAATAGAAAACTAGTTCACACTTGTCTCTAATTAGACTTGATTAGCTTTTATTATGAAGCTATCTTTTCAAATAGCATTCATCATACATACACATACATATAGAAGAAGAAAACCCTAGGTAATTGAAGATCAAAAAGGATGAAATCATAAAGTTTAGTTCAATACCTAAGAATCCCGTGCAGTTTCAATTTTGAGTGAAGAACCATTTCAAAATGTGTTAAAACAGTTGCAAACCTTTTTGGAAAAGGTAGGGGACTTGAATACAAAGATTCTCCAACTTAAATCACTCAATTCTGAGTTCGTATGAGAAAGTTATGGTGTTTGGAAGTTGAGAAAGTTGGAGAGAAAATTTCAGCTTTAGTGTTTTTCAAATTTTCTTCTTAGAATGAAATGGGAGGGAAATAAGACTATTTAAAAGAATTCAAGAGAGGGATTTCAGGACCAATCAGGAGGTGCCACATCACACATCCCATGTGGGGCATGTGTGGCACACAGGGGCAGAGGAGGTCTATGGCCATGTGCCCCACGTGCTCCACACGTGGCCTCCAAGTTTGGCCATTGGCCAATCTTGCTCCTTTCGCGCACCTCTCACGTTCTTCAGCCGTATTCGGGTATCCGAACTCCGAATTCGAATTCGAATCCTTTTTTGGATTACGAACCATGACTCCCATATGCACAACGATGACTACAAAACTTTGACAAATGGTTGAGAATTCATCTCGGAAAATGACGACGAAGACAACTCAACGAATGAGAATGCAAAGTAGCGTAGCTACATCGTTTGGACTCGAAACCTAATGAATGAGTAACGAAAATGACCGGAACTAAATAAGGAATCAAATAAGAATATGTTCAAGTCCAAAATACAAGAAACACAAACATATATACACAATGTCACACAAGTATGCCATATATATGCGATAGTCATAAAACATGCAATTCTACAATGTTTGTCTATAAGAGACCAATGCATGTGCATACTTAAATGTGTCTGAATGTGCTATACCAAATGTTTGCACAATGATGCAGGGACACACATATATGAATTGTGTGTGTGTGCGCGCGCGTTAAGGCCTTGCAAGAGGAAAGAATTCTAAGTATACCTTTGACGTTTTCTCCTCTTGAAGGCTTCCATTTGCTTGATATGTTGTCCAACTTCCTTGAAGATTGTTAAACCAAGAAATCTAGACAACTAATCAATACAAAGGAAATGTCATTTTGATATAGAATAGTGCCAACACAACTCAAGAACCTTACACTTTGCAAATAAATTTGTCATTTTTACTAATAATAAAATCTTTATTAAAAGTAACTGAATATCCAAAATTATTTAACAAGAAACTAAAATTAATTTCCTCTTGAATTGAGGTACATAATAAATGTCTATTAAATCTAAATTCCTAAAAGAATCTAGATTAACTCATATCTCCCACTGCACTGGCGGACACCAACGCTCCATTGCCCAAACGCAAATTGATTTCATTCTTACTCAGCCTTCTCCTTTCCTGGAACCCCTACAAGAAATAACAAACATGATTAGTGGCTCCAAAGTCTATGATCCAAGAATCTATAGAATCTGCCAGAAAACATGTTTCAAGATAATTAACATTACCTTGTTCCTTCTTTTTCTGAGACTTTGGGCAATTACTTTTCCAATGTCTCTTTTCATCATAAAGAAAGCACTTCCCTTTGATCTTGGTTACTTTCTTGGTCTCCTTCTTGCTTGGTAGACCCAAGTTGCTTTTTCTTCTGTTGTTTCTTGACCTTTTGACAGGTCTTAACAGTAGCAACTTTACCAACCATATGAATCTCTTGACCCTTGTTTTTCACAAGGATCTTTTTAGCATTTTGAACATCTTGCATCGGGCCTTGCAAGGTGTATTCCTTATTTTTGAAGGTGTAGTCCAACTTGAACTGATCAAAGGAATCTGATAGTGAGTTGACAATCATGTCAATTTTTGTCTCACCATCTATCTCAGCACCATTAAGTCCTACAATATTGAGATGTGCTATGACTTTCATCATGTGATCTTTCACAACCTTTCCAGGTTTCATTCTAAGATTCATAAAAGCAGTCACTGCCTCTCTCTTAGTCGACCTAGACCTCACAACAAACATCTCCTCTAGAGACATCATTATATCAGTAGCAAACTCCATTCCTTCATTCTGCTGTTGCAACACGTCGGAAATGGTGGCCATAATGTAACATTTAGCCATATCATCTGGGGTCTTCCACTGCTCATACTCATCTCTTTGCACTGTATTAGATTCAATAGTAAGAGCAGGTGGTTTAGGAGTAGTTAGAACGAACTTATGTTTTTCAGCTTGCAGCAATAGCCCAATTTTCCTTTTCCAAGTGACATAATTATCTCCAGTTAAAGTATTATCTTTCAGGATGTTCATTAGGGATGGGGTCATGATTTCTGAATAAATATATATATATATATAAGTAAATAATCATGATAAAGCACTTTCGAATATTTATCTTGAAATAAATAAATAACTCAATCGTAAAAATTCAACGGTGATCCAACACCCATAAATGTTACGCCTCCTTTGGGAGTTCGTACCATTTACTAGTTGGACTATGTCTCACCTAATTGTTAACATAACAACCAGCATTTTCAATTTTAGCCTTGCGATTTTATTGACAAGAACTCTTGAGAGAATATCAATAAAATCACATTGAGTTTGTTACCAAGATATCAACCCTCAATAGTTTCTCTCACGAAAATCCCTCATTTGAGAATAGATCTCGTTTGAGTCAATTGTCCAGTCTATCCTTGTAAGAAAGTATCTTGCTAAATTCCATTCATGGATACCCCTTGGGGGGTTATCACACGAAACATAAAGCTCAACTAACCTTGGAGGCCGTAGGTGTTTCAAAACACCTTCTCCCACTCAATTATTTATGGCGTGTGATTAAATTCCATAGAATGATTTACCAAGTTATCTAGATGCCAATTAGATACCTAAATCATTCAATGCATGTTCATACCAAAAGAGATATATGAGTGGCACTCCTATTCTATATGACATGTTATCATACAACAACAAATATTGTAATATTTATGATAAATAAATAGCCACAATTTTGGCCATCCTAGAAAAGCAAGTAAATTACATTTGTTTGGAATACAAAAAACTCCTTTCTTGGCGAACAAGTCTTCATGCGGCCATCGTTCACTTGCACACCCCTTGGCTGTATCCCATGGCCGTGCGCACCCCACAGCACCATAAAGGGCTGCCGTGCGCAGCCCATAAGATCCAAAGGGTTGCCGTGCGCAGCCCATTCCACAACAAGCGCAGCTACGTGCTAAATTGCACGCACGCTCGTTGCTATGGTGCGCATGATCCCAAGTTCGTTCCGATTGCTTCCAATTCTTCACATCTTCGAATCTTCGATACTTGAATATATATTACAACATATTTTTAACAATAAAATTACTATAGTATTTTTTTTTTAATCACTGCAGTATTTTAATACAATAAAAAACTGCACTATATAAAAAAAACTGCAGTATTTTTTAATATATTAAAAACTGCACTATTTTATTACAATAAAAATAAAAGAGAACTTAGCAACTACCAAGAAGGAATTATGGCGATGATAGACCACCCTTCTTGTTACAATTCCGAAACAAAAAATACATTGTAATTCTAGAACCAAAATCAAGCAACAACAATTCATATAATTATAATAACATATATAAATCCATACATTCCAATGCAATTATATATGAGAATACCTAGAGTGCCATCTCTTTCTAAAACATGCATAATCACAATAAAAATAAATAGATTAATGTATGTATACATTAATTAATCAAAGGGTACAACCAAGGGTCTGATACCAATTGTAGGGAAAAACGCATGTGCACGTAGCGGAAGCAAGACTAAAGTAGGTTTTAGTATGTTTTAAAATTTTTCCTTAAAGATGAACCTTAACCCTTTAATTATTAACATATAACCAAAAGTATCGTACCTTTGTTGCATGATCCGATTGATGTTGCGGCGATGGTAATTCGCAAAATCTTCCAATCCAATCACGAACGTGAATCATCTAGGAGCGTGGTCTCCTTTTCTTTGAATTGTGTACCTGAGGATAGATAACAAAAACTTTTTCTTTTTCGTTAGTCACTAAACCAACAAGAGATAACAAAGAATGGTCCGATCACTTTTGAATTCTCAATCTAATAATCGAAACTCACGTGAACCTTATTCGAAATTGTGCACAAAGCCTATTGATGTATAAGCTACTAGTGCATTATTGAAATGAAGCGATCTCTTCTCTTTTTCTCTCTTGGCAGAATTCTCACACTATTTAAGAGTTGGATTTTATTTTTCAAACAAAAGCAAAATAACTCTCAATCATGCAATTAGGAGGTGGTCGAATTCTACACTAAGTTATATATAGTGGCCGAAAACCTTGCCCTAATAATACTAGGGTTGGCCAAATTCCCTTGATGGGAATTTAGGTGGTGGCCGAAATACACACACACAAAGGATTTGTGTGTTGGCCGAAATCCTCTCATTAAGAGGATTTGTGCTTCACCAAAATTCCTATCAAGCTTAGAATCCAAACTCTAATCCAACTCTTTAGTGTATTCTTTCATTATGACTATATCAAAGATTTCCTAATTTGACTAGATAAATAAAATCCTTTTTATTTATCTTCTTATCAAATAAAGTCTTTGATTCTCATTATACTACCAAGATTAGTATAACACTAAGAAACATATTTCCTAGTCAGAAAAAGATTTTGATTCTTAATTAAATAATTAATCAATCAATTAATTAATTCCCATTTAATTAAATTGAAAGTATACAAACGTAGTTAAATTGCTTAAGGCATACCTAGAGGGGGGGTGAATAGGTTTTTACACCTTTTTTCAATCCCTTGAACAAACTTTTGTTTGTCCCTTAAGGTAGCCTTGCATACAACAAAATAAACCAAGAAAGACATACATAGACAATATGAGAATATAATCATGTGAACAAGGTCTAAGTATATCACCTAGTTGTGTGAGGTATAAGAACAAATAAACACAACAACAAAGAAAGCTTGTATTTCAATAGATGTTCAATGAGTTATAAGAGTGATCAAATATCACTATACAAAAATTACAATATACAAAAGAATCATATATACAAAAATGATCAAAAGAATGAATCCACAAATCACACTTTACAAATACTTGCTTCACTATACATCACAAGTGAGTAATATGAAACAAGATAATAACATACACAAATAAAATATAAAAGATAGAGATAGGAAGAATTAACACAAGAGATTTTTTAAGTGGTAAAACCTCCAAGAGGAAACATCCACGAGTTAAAATACAACCATTAGGATACTATATATATTGGATGATAAAAATAGAGAATCCACAAAGTGACCAATCTTTAGCTCACCCAACCTAGTGGAGTCTAAGTCTACCCAACCCTATTGGAAAGTATGAGATCCCTCAATGATGTGAAACCACCATATATTGGACAACACACAAAACCAACATCGATGGAAGATTAGAAATTCCTCAAGAGTGCATACACCTCCCGTGTACCCCGCTCTTTTGGAGTCTATGTCTAACCATACGCCTAGGCCTTCCAATATAATAGCCAACTCCCTATCCAAGGCACTCATGCCTCTAGGGAGCCTCCCATGCATGACTATCCGAGTCCTCCCGACTCTAGCCATGACTTCTTGCTTACCTATCCGAGTCATCCCAACTCTAGGTAAGTCTTCTTGCTTGGCTATCCGAGTCATCCCGACTCTAACCAAGACTTCATGCCTTTTACAAGGACTTCTTAGTGTGATAATGTGAATGCAAATGATGCAAAAAACCAATTCAACATAGAACATGTGATCAATACATTCCATGGTACAAATAGACCTAAACATGTGATATCACAAGTAATAAAAGTCTAGATGCAAAATACAAGAATAAAACCTAAAGCATGTGTAAACACCAAACACATAAGCTCAAAGTCTCATTCACGCATACAACACTTGAACAAAATATATTCATGAAGTACAAGTTCAAGATGCTATCAACATACAATAAAATGCTAGATATATGAGATTTAATCAATCAATATTCTAGCTAAAAATATAGAGCAAGGATTCAAGATATAAATCAATTAAATCCTAGATTGCTCTAAAACACATACAAATGCAATAATCCTAGATTTCATCAATCAAAGGATCAAATCAAATCTCAAGGTCATTTATCACAAAATTGATTCAATCAAGTCACAAACAACGTAAGATGTCATTCTAATCACAATACAACTCACAAACATGTGAAAAACCTAGAATCATAGAAACTAGTCCACATTTGTCTCTAAATAGACTTTTGATTAGAATGATTATGAAGCTATCTTTCTCAATAGCTTTCACCAAACATAAACATACATAGAGAAGAAGAAACCCCAAGCAAATTGAAAGTTAAAAAGAAAGAAACCCCAAAAATAAGACCAATACCTTGGGTTCCCGAGCTGGTTCGGATTTCTATGTGGAACCACTAGAAAACTCAATCAAAAAGCCACCAAACCACTTAGAAAAGGTAGAGGACTTGATTACGAATGTTTTCCAACTTGAATCACTCAAATCCGACTTCGTATGAAGAAGTTATGGTGTTTGGAAGATGAGAAAATTTGGGAGAAAAATCTGACGGGATTTTACAAACCTTTCTTCTTCAAATGAAATGGAGGGAATGGAGGGAAATAAAAAGGAGGAGAGAGGAGAGGATTTTTGGCCAATCAAAGAGGGCCACCTCAGCCCAGCCCCGTGGGGGGTGCGTGGGCCACATGGGGGCAGAGAGCCCCTCTAGCCGTGGGGCCCACGGCTTGGGCCACACGTGGCCTCTTGGCCACTTTCGCCCTCGCGCGCTCCCTCACGTTCTTCAGCCATATCTTGGTCATCCGAACTTCGATTTCGAATCTTTTTTCGGATTACGAACTGTGACTCCCTTATGCACAACTATGACTACACAAATTTGAAAAATGGTTGAGAAATCATCTCAGAAAATGATGATGAAGTCAACTCAACGAATGAGAACGAAAAGTTGCGTAGCTACATCGTTTGGACTCAAAACTAAATGAATGAGTAACCAAAATGACCGGAACTTAATAAGGAATCATAATAGAGCATATTTAAGTCCAAATACAAAAATATAGAAACATACAAACATAAAGACACACACATATGCTATTTCTTAGACATAGTCCTAGAACATGCAATAAGCAAAGTTTGTCAAGATAGTATAAATGCATGAGCATATATTATCAAGTGTGTGAAAGTGATATATAAATGATGTTTAACCATGAAGGAACACACAAGGATGCCATGTGTGTGTGTGTGCCTAGCCTTGTAAGAGATATGAGGTCTTATATTACCTTTGATGATCAATGAAGCACATATCTCTTTGAAGCTGGCATTTTGCATGAATTGTGGCCAAGACTTTCTTCGTCTTCATAAATCTTCAACATATGGACCACTAAACAATACAAAAGAAACACGTTTTGATATGGAATACATGCCAACACAAACTATAAACCTAACATAAATAATAAAAATAAAACAATATAATAGGCTATTATATTTAGCCTTGCTGCCCAAGTCCATACATGGACATATATATTGTTTTTCCATTTTATTAAATCCATTGGGCCTTAATAAAAGGCTCACATGTGAACTAGGCCTATTCTTACTAAAAGAAACAAGTCCACATGCCTTAATACAATTCTAGATGGACCCATAAATTGGTCCGGTAGAATATATCAAGTGATCCATGCAAGTCCGTGTGGATTGGGGATCTTGGAGGGCTATCTAAATGTAAGCTTCAATAGATATAACTGAATCACAATCAACAAATGATTGACTTAGGTTTGATCTATTAATTTTAGTTCATTCCACTAAAGAACTAAAATTGCACTTTTAAATAAAGATAGAATAAGTAAAAGTTCCTTATTCATACCCTAGACAATCTTATTGGAGATAGTGAATCCTCGTGAATAATATCAGTAATCACCAAGAGCTCATAGACCGCCTATAGCTCTCCTAGTTACCATATTTACTCATATGACCACATTTTGAACTAGGATATTTCGACTTGACCAGAAGCCATGTTTTCAATAGACACTATCGAAAACTCAACGTTGAGATTTAATATCCAATACCTCAAAACATCCATATGATGATATTATACTCTCATTTAATAAATGGAGCCACGATGTCCATATCTATAAATGAAGTTCTCTATCGATTAGCAAATGAATACCACCAAACTATCGAGGATAGACTGTGCTATATAATCGTACTCATTGATAGCTCAAATGATAACACTTGTAACCATAAGTCCATCATTTATGTCAGGATTAAGATAGACTCTCCAATTGTCCCCATAATGAAAAGACTTTAATCTATTGACGGTTCTAGATAAAGTATTTCATTGTGATCCTATTCAATACACCTAGTGCACTAGATTCTTTTACTCAAAACCACTTTAATGATTTAGACTCATCATAACACATTTGATCCCACTCAAATGCTAGCAAAAGAATCTACAACTTTAACAAGATAAAGGTGCCCAACCTTTACCCTAAGTTGTGAATATTTATTCAAGACTAACTAAAGAATTGTGTCTACCTCATACATATCCAGATATACGAACAATTCTTCTTTTCTCATAGTCTTTTAACCTTATGATTATTTACTTTGACAATTATAATATTCAAACTATAAATGCTATAAGATTCGTTAAAATAGAAATCACTTTATTAATATGATAAGATTATCAAAAACAATATTACACTCTTGCTATTGAGCATAATCCTAACAGTAATCGGGTTTGAGGTATTTTAGTGAGAGAATCTTGAGTATGTGGTTAGAACTTTCTCTTGTTGTCCTAACGGCCGTGGTTTTTTTCCGTTCACGGGTTTCCACATGAAATCCTTGTGTTGTGATTGGATTGATTGCTTTATTTCTTCCATCTTATTTTTGTCCTTGCTATTGTTTGTTTGTGGCAATCTGGGAACGCTTCCACGTACTGATTATTTTTAACAATTGGTATCAGAGCACCAGGTTGCCTATTAGCAGTTTAATAGACAATTATGGCTGGAAGGATGGGTTCGATGAAATTCGATATTGAGAAGTACGTTGGAAAATTCAATTTTGGCTTATGGCAAGTTCAAGTCAAGGATCTGCGAATCTAATTGGGATTACACAAGGCGTTGAAGGGAAAGTCAAACCCCGGAAACCCTGGAGACCCTGAAGACTCTGGAGATTCTAGTAAAGATGCGGCTAGTACTAGTTCTAAAAAACCAGTGATGAGTGATGATGTTTGGTAGGATTTGGATCAAAAGGCTACGAGTTCGATACGATTGTGCCTGGCCAAGATGTTAGGATTATGCTTGATAGCAAGAGTGTAATAAGTTTTTGGCAATCTTTTCATATTAATAAAGTGATTTCTGGTTTAACATGAGTTATAGCATTTATAGTTTAATTATTATAATTGTCAAAAGTAAATAGTCATAAGGTCAAAAGAAAATGAGAATAGAAGAATTGTTCGTACATCTGGATATATATGAGGTAAACATAATTCTTTAGTTAATCTTAATTAATGTTCACAACTTAAGGTAAAGGTTGGGCACCTTTACCTTGTTAAAATTGTAGATTCTTTTGCTAGCATTCGAGTGGGATCAAATGTGGTATGATGAGTCTAAAATCATCAAAGTGGCTTTGAGTAAAAGAATCTAGTGCACTAGGTGCATTGAATAGGATCAAAATGAAATACTTTATCTAGAACCATCAGTCGATAAAAGTCTTTTCATTATGAGGACAATTGGAGAGTCTATCTTAATCCTGAGATAAATGATGGACTTATGGTTCCAAGTGTTATCATTTGAGCTATCAATGAGTACGATTATATAGCATAGTCTATCCTCGATAGTTTGGTGGTATTCATTTGTTAATCGATAGAGGACTTCATTTATAGATATGGACATCGTGGCTCCATTTATTAAATGAGAGTAGAATATCATCACATGGATGTTTTGAGGTATTGGATATTAAATCTCAACGTTGAGTTTTCGATAGTGTCTATTGAAAACATGGCTTCTGGTCAAGTCGGAATATTCAAGTTCAAAATGTGATCATATTAGTAAATATGGTAACTAGGAGAGCTATAGGCGGTCTATGAGCTCTTGGCGATTACTGATATTGTTAGGTTGATAATTAGTGTTGGCATTAATTCCATATCAAAACGTGTTTTACTTGTAATGTTTAGTGGTTAGAAAATGAAGGATTTCGAAGACGAAGGACGTCTCAACCATTATTCGTTCAAGTTGCCGGCTTTTAAGAGTTTCGGACATTATCGGTCTACAAAGGTATACATGACCTCTTATCTCTTACAAGGCTAGGCACACACTCACACATATCATTTTTGTGTGTCCCTTCATGATTTTATTTCATTTACATTTCACTTTCACACACTTGGCAAAATATGCTCATGCATTCACATTTAGTTAATAAACTTTGTGTTTTGCATTTTCTAGGACTATGTCCGGAAACTAGCATATGTGTGTGTATGTGTGTTTATATGTTTCCGTATTTTCTGTTTAGGACTTGAACATGTTCTTATTCAATGCCTTATTGAGTTCCGGTCATTTCGGTTACTCATTCATAAGGTTTCGAGTCCAAACGTGTTGACTATGCCACTTTACGTTCTCTTACGTTGTGTTGACTTCATCGATGATTTCCGAGATGATTTCTCAACCGTTTTTCAAAGTTGTATAGTCTTTTTTGTGTGTGAGAGAGTCACGGTTCGTAATCCGAAAACGGATTCGAATTCGGAGTTCGGACGCTCAAGATACGGGCCGACGAACCGAGAGTGCGCGGGAGAGGACAGCCCAGGCCGTGGGCCACATGGGCTGGCCGTGGTTGAGGCCGTGGGCCCCACGGCCTGGAGCCCCTTCTGCTCCCGTGTGGGCCACGCGCCCCCCACGGCCTGGGGGTGACGTGGCACCACATGATTGGTCAATAAGACCTCTCTCTCTCCTCCTATTTCTTCCCTCTCTCTCTCATTTTGAATTTTAAAGCAAAAATTTCAGAATTCCCGTATACACTTCTCTCCAATTTTTCCAAACTTCAAAACACCATATCTTCCTCATCCGGAGTCGGATTTGAGTGATTCAAGTTGGAGAGTGTTCGTATTTGAGTCCTCTAACATCTCCAAGTGATTTGGTGGCTGATTGATCGTGATTTCAAGTGGTTGGACACTGAAATTCGTACCAGCTGCAGAATTTGAGGTTTGAGTCTCAACTTTGGGATTTCTTGTTATTTCACCTTCCATTTGCTTGGGGTTTCTTCTTCTATATATATGTTATTGTTTTATGAAAGCTATTTGAAAAGGTAGCTTGATTATCATTCCAATTGAAACTCAATTTGTGGACTTATGTTGACTAGATTTTATGATTCTAGGTTTTACATTTGTTTGTGAGTTGTATTGTGATTAGAATGGCATCTTAGGTTGTTTGATACTTAATTGAATTAATTTTGTGTTAAAATGACTTTGAGATTTGATTTGGTCCTTTGATTGAAGAAATCAAGGATTTGTGTATTTGTTTGTGATTTAGAGAATATAGGTTTTGATTGATGTAAATCTCAAAACCTTGCTCTATATTTTTGTCTAGTATATTGATTGATTTTAATCTCATACATCTAGACTTTGATTGTATATTGATAGCATCTTGAATTAGAACTTAATGAACATTTTGTGACTCAAGTGTTATATGTGTGAATGAGACTTTGAGTATATGTGTTAGGTGTTTCACATGCTTAGGTTTCTATTCATGGATTTTTGCATCTAGACTTGATTAATTGTGTTTTCACATGTTTAGGTCTATTTGTGCCATAGAATGTATTGATCACATGTTCTATGTTGAAATGAATGTTTGCATCATTTGCATTCACATGATCACACTAGGAAGTCCTTGTAAAAGGCATGAAGTCTTGGTTAGAGTCGGGATGACTCGGATAGCCAAGCAAGAAGTCTTGCCTAGAGTCGGGATGACTCGGATAGGTAAGCAAGAAGTCATGGCTAGAGTCGGGAGGACTTGGATAGTCATGCATGGGAGGCTCCCTAGAGGCAAGAGTGCCTTGGATAGGGAGTTGGCTAACATATTGGTAGGCCTAGGCGTATGGTTAGACATAGACTCCGATAGAGCGGGGTACACGGGATGTGTATGCACTCTTGAGGAATTTCTAATCTACCATCGATGTTGGTTGAGTGTGTTGTCCAATATATGGTGGTTCGCATCATTGAGGGATTTCATACTTTCCAATAGGGTTGGGTAGGCTTAGACTTCACTAGGTTGGGTGAGCTAAAGATTGGTCACTTTGTGAATGTTCTATGTTTACTTTCCAATAATATAGTACCCAATGGTTGTAATTCAACCCGTGGATGTTTCCTCCTTGGAGGTTTTACCACGTTAAAAAATCCCTTGTGTTAATTCTTTCTATCTCTTCTCTTATATTTTAATTGTATATTTTATTGTCTTGATTCATAATATTGACTTGTGATGTATTTTGAATCAAGTCTTTGTATAGTGTGATTAGTGTATTCATTCTATAGATCAATTTGTATCTTTGATTCTTTTGTATATTGTAATATTTGTTTAGTGACATTTTGCTCACTCTTGTAACACATTGAACATCTTATGAAATACAAGTTTATTTTGTTGTTATGATTATTTGATATTTTACCTCACATGACTTGTTGATATACTTAGACATTTCAATTATGATTGTGTCATCATATTGTCTATGTATGTCTATCTTGGATTATAGTGTTGTGTGTAAGGCTACCTTGAGGGACAAACGGATGTTTGTTCAAGGGTTTGAAAAAAGGTGTAAAAACCTATTCACCCCCCCCCCCCCTCTAGGTATGCTTTAAGCAATTTAACTTCGTTTGTGTACATTCAGATATTATTCACGAGGATTCACTATCTCCAATAAGATTGTCTAGGGTATGAATGAGGAACTTTTACTTATTCTATCTTTATTTAAAAGTGCAATTTTAGTTCTTTAGTGGAATGAACTAAAATTAATAGATCGAACCTAAGTGAATCATTTGTTGATTGTGATTCGGTTATGTCTATTGAAGCTTACATTTAGATAGCCCGCCAAGATCCCCAATCCACACGGACTTGCATGGATCACTTGATATATTCTACCGGACTGATTCTGTGTCCATCTAGAATTGTATTTAATATATTAAGAATATAATTTGCACATTATTTATTTAATGGGCTGTTCAATTATATTAATATATTAATGAAAGACATGTGGGCTTGTTTCTTTTAGTAAGAATGGGTATGGTTCACATGTGGGCTTTTTATTTAAAGTCTAATGGATTAAATAAAATGAAAAAAATATAAGGCCGATGTATGGCACTTGGGCAGCAAGGCTATTGTTATAGTCTAAAATATTATTTTATTTTATTATTTAATTAAATGGAAATTAATTAATTGATTGATTAATTATTTAATTAGGAATCAAAATCTTTTTCTGACTAGGAAATATGTTTCTTAGTATTATACTATTGTTGGTAATATAATAAATATTAAAGACTATATTTGGTAAGTAGATAAATAAAATGATTTTATTTTTCTAGTCAAATTAGGAAGTCTTTGATATAGTCACAAATACACTAAAGAGTTGGATTAGGGTTTGGAATTCTAAGGAAATCTACCTAGGGTTAGGATTTAGGTCAAAAGGCATAAATCCTACATGGTAGAAGATTTCTGCCACAATATATACATATATTATCTATATGGCACTTGGCCGAGAGATATATAAATACATATGGCAAGAAGAAGTCCTATATATATATATATATATTATTCTTGCAACATGAATTGGTCAAGCACTAATTATATATGGCAAGTGGATTCGCATATAAATATATATATTATTATTTTGGGCAATATATATATTATTCATGGCATGTAGAATTCGGGCAAAAAATATATATATATATATTCTTTGCATAGAATTGGTTAAACCCTAAGTCTTGCTTGAGAGTTATTTTTCTTTAGTTTGAAAAATAGAATCCATCTCTTAGACTAGTGTGATTTTCGGCCAAGTGAGAAAAGAAGAGAGAAACGTTTTATTTCGATAGTGCACTACTAGCTTTTACATCAAAAGGCTTTGTGCACAACTTCGAATAAGGTTCTCGCTAGTTTCGATCAATAGATTGTGAATTCACAAGTGACCGGAACGTTTTTCGTTTTCTCTTGAAAGGTTATAGTGACTAACAAAGAAAAAGTTTTTGTTATCCATTCTCAGGTTTACAATTCAAAGAAAAGGGAGACCACGCTCCTAGGTGTTCACGTTCGTGATTGGATTGGAAGATCTTGCGGATTACCATCGACGCAACGTCAATCGGATCACGTGACAAAGGTACGATATTTTTTATTATATGTTAATTAATTAAAGGGTTAAGGTTCATCTTTAAAAGGAAAATTTTTTTGAAATATAATAAACCTCTTTTAGTCTCGCTTCCGCTGCGTGCAATCGTTTTTTTCCCTACAATTGGTATCAGAGCCTTGGTTGTACCCTTGATTAATTGATGTATATATACGTGAATCTATTTCTTTAATTGTGATTATGCATGTTTTAGAAAGAGATGGCACTCTAGGTATTCTCATATATAATTACATTGGAATGTATGGATTTATATATGTTGTTATAAAGTGAATTGTTACTGCTCGATTTTGGTCCTAGAATTTCAATGTATTTTTTGTTTTGGAATTGTAACAAGAAGGGTGGTCTATCATCTCCATAATTCCTTCTTGGTATGAAACTAATTATAGCACGGTGTGTATAAAACTATCTAAAGGGGGAGGGGGGGTGAATAGATTTTACGCTTTTTACCCAATTTTTCGTGTTAGTCAAAATTACGAAATTACCCTCAAGATAAAATAAACAAGCAAGTGTAATATGGTGCGGAAATTAAATTAACACTTGATTTTTACGTGGAAACCCTCACGGGAAAAACCACGGGCTATGTAAGTAAGCCACACTCGAACCTCGAATCCACTAAATGTGCAAACGATTACAACCTAATCCCGGAAGTAATCACACACCTACCTAATCCCGGTATGAGTGAACCTAGTCCAATTTTGCTTGCGATCTAAGCAACCTAATCCCGGTTGCTACACACAAGACTTACTTTCTCTAGAAGAGAAAACAACCCTAAGTGAATATATTTGAATATCCAAAATGCAACATAGAGCAAGGGAAACCCTATATGCTTATCTAAGATGATTAATATGCAATTAAGAGCAATCCTAGATATCAAAACTAAATGACATGTCAATTAGTTAAGCTAATCAATATCAAGCACAAAACCTAATATGCTAGCACAATACAACTTCTCAAACATACATCATACTAATCTCAATCTTGTATTCAAAGAATATAAAATCACATACAAGTAATTAAATTGAGATTGCTAGATAAGAGAAACACAAAATATGTAAGATATTAGTGAAAAGCTTACCAAGCAAAGTATGATGAAGAATCCATGCAAGATGTCATCTAGATGATCTAAGATGATGCTAGATGATAATTGATGATCATGAAAAAGTGTTTGAGTAATTAAAAATGAGTTCTTTGTGTATTTTTCTTGTCTTGAAAAATATCCTAAGTATGAAGCTTGAATATGAACTCTTGTAATTGACCTAAAGTCAAAGTGGCATATATATAGGAGGCCAAAACAAAGTGTGGTCGTTTTGATAAGTTTGCCTCAAATTTGCCTTGGGCGCTCTACGTAGAGCGCTTTGTAGAGCCCCCTGCTCTGTTCTCGCGAGAAAACAGAGGGGCGCTCTACGTAGAGCGCTTTGTAGAGCGCTTTGTAGAGCGCCATCAGAGAGGTCGCTCTACGTAGAGCGCTTTGTAGAGCGCCTCTACAGCGCTCGAATTAAATCGATCAGGTCTGTACAGCGCCCAACGGGGGCTGTTCGTAGAGCGCTTTTGTAGAGCGCTTTTGGGAGCGCCCAGTGCAAAAATACAATCCTAAGTCTAAGCATGACAAGGCAATTGGATATGCAAGATGCAATCAAACTAACATGCAAGAAGAGATGTTAATGAGCATTAAGGCACACAAATAAGACACACAACATACAAGGATTAAATATATGCATGAGTTGTGAGTGTGTGCAACTATCTCTTCAAGACAAGTAAGCACTTAGAGTATTACCTTTGGTGCTTGTCAATAGTGAGGTCTTCAAAAGGGCCTAAGCAATAACAACAACATCTAAGCTACCCTTACAAAGCATCCCCACATATGGTTTGATCACGAAATAAGCCAATTAAAAACAACGGGAATCCTAACATGGTAGTTGCTAAGTTCTCTTTTAATTTTATTGTATTAAAATACTGCAGTTTTTATTGTGTTAAAATAGTGCAGTTTTTATTGTATTAAAATAGGTGCAGTTTTTTTTTTTTTTTTTTTTTTATTGCGCAAAAATACTGCAGTGATTAAAAATTTTTTAAAAAAAATACTGCAGTATTTTATTGTATAAAATCTGCTGTAATATATTCAAGATTCGAAGATTCGAAGAGTTGAAGAATTGGAAGCAGAGAAGGGAAGCAACGACACACCCTAGCACCCGTGCGCACCCTTGAGTTGGTATGGCTGCGCATGGCTTGCCCTTATGGATAAGGTCTGCGCACGCCCATGCCGGGCAGCCAAGGTGTGCGTTTGGGACATCCACGTGTGGCTTCAAGTGAGCAAGTGGACGATGGCCACTTGAAGACTTGATCGCCAAGTTAGGGTTTATGTATTTCAAACAAATGTAAATTACTTGCTTTTCTAGGATGGACCAAAATTGTGGCTATTTATTTTTGCATAAATATTACAATATTTGTTGTTGTATGATAACATGACATATAGAATAGGAGTGCCACTCATATATCTCTTTTGGTATGAACATGCATTGAATGATTTAGGTATCTAATTGGCATCTAGATAACTTAGTAAATCATTCTATGGGATTTAATCACACGCCTTAAATAATTGAGTGGGAGAAGGTGTTTTGCAACACCTATGGCCTCCAAGGTTAGTTGAGCTTTATTATTTATTGGTAATCCCCCCAAGAGGCGTCCATGAATGGAATTTAGCAAGATACTTCCTTACAAGGATAGACTAGACAATTGACTCAAACGAGATCTACTCCCAAAAGAGGGATTTTCGTGAGAGAAAATATTGAGGGTCAATATCTTGGTAACACACTCAATGTGATTTTATTGATATCCTCCCAAGAGTTCATGTCAATAAAATCGCAAGGCTAAAATTGAAAACGCTGGTTGTTATGTTAACAATTAGGTGGGACCTAGTCTAACTAGTAAATGGTACATACTCCCAAAGGAGGAGTAACATTTATGGGTGTTGGATCACCGTTGAATTTTTACGATGAGTTATTTATTTGATTCAAGATAAATATTTGAAAGTGCTTTATCATGATTATTTACTTATATATATAATTGTTTTATTCATAAATCATGATCCCATCCCTAATCAACTTCCAAAAGGATAAAACTTTAAACTGGTAATAATTATGTCACATGGAAAAGGAAAATTGGGTTGTGGCTGCAAGCTGAAAAACATAAAATTAATTTGTCTACTCCTAAGCCACTTGCTTATGAATCCAATTGGCACAAGTCAAGAGATTCATTTGATTGGTAAAGTTGCTACTGTTAAGACCCGTAAGAAGGTCAAGAAACAATAGAAGAAAAAACAACTTGGGCCTACCAAGAAAGTAACCAAGATCAAAGGGAAGTGCTTCCTTTGTGGTGAAAAGAGACATTGGAAAAATAATTGCCCAAAGTCTCAGAACAAGAAGGAACAAGGTAATGTTAATTATCTTGAAACATGTTTTCTGGTAGATTCTATAGATTCTTGGATCATAGACTCTGGAGCCATTAATCATGTTTGTTATTCCTTGCAAGGGTTCCAGGAAAGGAAAAGGCTGAATAAAAATGAAATCAACTTGCGTTTAGGCAATGGAGCGTTGGTGTCTGCCAGTGCAGTGGGAGATATTAGAGTTAATCTAGATTCTAGTAGGCATTTAGATTTGATAGACGTTTATTTTGTACCTCAATTCAAGAGAAATTTAATTTCAGTTTCTTGTTTAAATAAATTTGGATATTTTGTTACTTTTAATAAAGACTTTATTATTAGTAAGAATAACAAATTTGTTTGCAAAGGTACATTGGAAAACGGCTTATTCTTTTTGCATAGAAATATCTCTCACTTCTTAGACACAGAAACAATGGAACCTAATCATAAAAGAGTAAAATTATCAAAAGATGAAACCTACCTATGGCATTTGCGCCTAGGTCATATTAACCTTAATAGGATTAAAAGATTGGTTAGTGATGAACCTTTAAGTGACTTAAAGGTTGATGATCTACCAACTTATGAATCTTGTTTGGAAGGTAAAATGACCAAAAGGTCGTTCTCAACCAAAGGCACAAGAGCCACTGAATGTTTAGGATTAATACACACTAATGTATGTGGTCCTATAAGCATTCAAGCTAGAGGTGGATATGAGTACTTCATCACTTTCACAAATGATTACTCAAGATTTGGTTATGTGTATCTCATGAGACATAAGTCGAATGCTTTTGACATGTTTTGAAAGTATACAAACGAAGTTAAATTGCTTAAAGCATACCTAGAGGGGGGGGGGGGGGGGGGGGGTGAATAGGTTTTTACACCTTTTTCAATCCCTTGAACAAACTTTCGTTTGTCCCTCAAGGTAGCCTTACACACAACACAATAAGCCAAGGAAGACATACATAGACAATACGATAATACAATCATAAGAGCAAAGTCTAAGTATATCAACTAGTTATGTGAGGTATAAGAACAAATAAACACAACAACAAAGTAAGCTTGTATTTCAATAGATGTTCAATGAGTTACAAGAGTGATCAAAATTTCACTATACAAAAATTACAATATACAAAATAATCATAGATACAAAATTGATCAATAGAATGAATTCACTAATCACACTATACAAAGTCTTGCTTCACAATACATCACATGTGAAAATTATGAAACAAGATAATAAAATATACAATTAAAATATAAGTGAAAGAGATAGGAAGAATTAACACAAGAGATTTTTTAACGTGGTAAAACCTCCAAGGAGGAAACATCCATGGGTTAAACTACAACCATTGGGTACTATATTATTGGAAAGTAAACATAGAACATTCACAAAGTGACCAATCTTTAGCTCACCCAACCTGGTGAAGTCTAAGCCTACCCAACCCTATTGGAAAGTGTGAAATCCCTCAATGATGCGAAACCACCATATGTTGGACACCACACACAACCAACATCGATGGTAAATTAGAAATTCCTCAAGAGTGTATACACCTCCCGTGTACCCCGCTCTATCGGAGTCTATGTCTAACCATACGCCTAGGCCTACCAATACAATAGCCAACTCCCTATCCAAGGCACTCTTGCCTTTAGGGAGCCTCCCATGCATGACTATCCGAGTCCTCCCGACTCTAGCCATGACTCCTTGCTTACCTATCCGAGTCATCCCGACTCTAGGCAAGACTTTTTGCTTGGCTATCCGAGTCACCCCGACTCTAACCAAGACTTCATGCCTTTTGTAAGGACTTCCTAGTGTGATCATGTGAATGCAAATGATGCAAACAATCAATACAACATAGAACATGTGATCAATACATTCTATGGCACAAATAGACTTAAACATGTGATATCACAAGTAATCAAGTCTAGATGCAAAATACGAGAATAAAAACCTAAGCATGTGAAACACCAAACACATACGCTCAAAGTCTCATTCACATATACAACACTTGAATCAAAATATATTCATGAAGTACAAATTCAAGATGCTATCAATATACAATTAAATGCTAGATATATGAGATTAAAATCAATCAATATTCTAGTCAAAAATATAGAGCAAGGATTTGAGATTTTCATCAATCAAAACCTAGATTCTCTAAATCACAAACAAATACACAAATCCTAGATTTCATCAATCAAAGGATAAAATCAAATCTCAAGGTCATTTAACACAAAATTAATTCAACTAAGTTCCAAACAACCTAAGATGTCATTCTAATCACAATACAACTCACAAACATATGTAAAACCTAGAATCATAGAAACTAGTCAACATTAGTCCACAAATTAACTTTCAATTAGAATGATAATCAAGCTATCTTTCTCAATAGCTTTTACCAAACATAAACATAGATATAGAAGAAGAAACCCCAAGCAAATGGAAGGTTAAAAAGAAAGAAATCCCAAAGTTAAGTCCAATACCTTGGATTCTATAGCTGGTTCAGAAATCTGTGTGGAACCACCAGAAATCAGGATCAAACAGCCACCAAACCATTGGAAATGATAGAGGACTCAAATACGAACACTCTCCAACTTGAATCACTCAAATCCGACTCCGGATGAGGAAGATATGATGTTTGGAAGTTGGGAAAAGTTGAGAGAAAATTCTGACGGGAAACTTGCAATTTTCTTCTTAAAAATTTCAAATGGAGAGAGAGAGGGAAGATATAGAAAGAGAGAGAAGACCAAACCAACCAATGGTGTGAGGCCACATCACCCGCTGGCCATGGGGGGCGCGTGGCCCACACGGGGGCAGAGACCCCTCAAGGCCATGGGGCCCACGGCCACACACACGGCCAGCCCAAGTGGCCTCACGGCCTGGGCTGTCTTCTCGCGCGCTCCCTCGGTTCTTTAGCCCGTATCTTGGGCGTCCAAACTCCGATTTTGAATCCGTTTCCGGATTACAAACCGTAACTCTCTCACGCACGACGAAGACTACACAACTTTGAAAAACGGTTGAGAAATCATCTCAGAAAACGTCGATGAAGTCAACTCAACGAATGAGAACGAAAAGTAGTGTAGCTACATCGTTTGGACTCAAAACTACATGAATGAGTAACCGAAATGACCGGAACTCAATAAGGAATCATAATAGAGCATATTCAAGTCCAAATATAAAAATATGGAAACATACAAACACAAAGACACACACATATGCTAGTTTCTGGACATAGTCCTAGAAAATGCAAAACACAAAGTTTATCAACATAATATGAATGCATGAGCATATTTTGCCAAGTGTGTGAAAGTGATATATAAATGAAATTAAATCATGAAGGAACACACAAGAATTCTATGTGTGTGTGTGTGCCTAGCCTTGTAAGAGATATGAGGTCCTTTAATACCTTTGTTGACCAATGATGCACGAATCTCTTAAAAGTCGGCTTCTTGAATGAATTGTGGTTGAGACGTCCTTCGTCATCTTAATTCTTCAATATACTAACCACTAAACATTACAAGATATACACGTTTTGATATGAAATTGATGCCAACACTAACTATAAACCTTACATGTTCAAAGCATTCAAAGCTGGAATAGAAAATTAGCTTGAGAAACACATAAAAATCTTGAGATCTGATCGTGATGGAGAATATCTATCTGGTGAGTTTCAACAATATCTTATTGATAATGGGAGAGTTTCTCAGTTTTTTGCACCAGGTACACCTCAACAGAATGGGGTAGCAGAAAGGAGAAATAGAACTCTTTTGGATATGGTTAGGTCTATGTTGAGTTATTCAACACTCCTTATTTCTTTTTGGGGATATGCTTTACAAATTGCAATTTACATTCTAAACGATGTACCATCTAAGTAGGTTCCTCAAACACCGCATGAGTTGTGGACTAGGCGAAAGCCTGGTTTACAACACTTAAGGATATTTGGTTGTCCTGCGCACGTGTTAAAAGGAAAGACAGAAAAGATGGAGTCTCGTTCGGAAACATGCATATTTGTGGGGTATCCAAAAGAAACTAAAGGATATTATTTCTATAGTCCTTCAGATCTTAAAGTATTTGTTTAGACAAATGCTAAATTTCTGGAAAAGGACTATATGAATGATTTTGTACCTAAAAGTATAATTGTCCTGAATGAGATGTCAAAAGATACAATTCCACGAGATGTTACACAACCTAGCCCAATTGTAAGTTCTACACCATCACAAAATCAACAACCTACCATTCCTTGTTGTAGTGGGAGGGTTATTACACAACCCCGAGAGATACATCGGTCTAGGAGAATTAGTGGAGAATCTCCTGGATGATAATGATCCCTACACGTATAAGGAAGCAATGGAGGATGTTGATTGTCGCCATTGGCAAAAGGCAATGCAATCTGAAATTGAATCCATGTTCAAAAACAAAGTTTGGTCCCTTGTAGACTTGCCTAAAGGGATAAAACCCATTGGGTGCAAGTGGGTATACAAGAGGAAAAGAGGTTTGGATGGAAAGATGGAAACATTTAAAGCTAGATTGGTAGCTAAAGGTTACACGTAGAAAGAAGGTATCGATTACGAGGAAATCTTCTCTCCTGTGGCCATGCTTAAATCCATTAGGATACTTTTATCCATTGCAACATCTTTAGACCTAGAGATTGGCAAATGGATGTCAAGACAGCTTTCCTTAATGGAAGCCTTGACGAAAGCATCTATATGATGCAACCAGAAGGATTCATTGAAAAGGGCCAAGTGGAAAAGGTATGCAAGTTGCAAAAATCCATTTATGAATTAAAGCAAGCATCCAGATCCTAGAACATAAGGTTCGATCAAGCAGTGAAAGATTTTAGATTTATTCAAAACCTTGACAAACCATGTGTATACAAAAGGATTAAAGGCGACAAGTTGGTTTTCCTAATTCTTTATATTGATGATATACTACTCATCGGAAATGATGTAGGTGTATTGACATCAGTAAAAGAATGGTTAGCAAAACAATTTGATATGAAAGACTCAGGAGAAGCAAGTTATATTCTTGGTATCCAAGTAATAAGGGATAGAAAGAATAGAACGATTGCATTATCCCAAGCTTCATACATAAATAAAATCTTGTCTAGGTTCTCCATGCAAGATTCCAATAAAGGTATGTTACCTTTTAGACATGGAATCAATCTTTCTAAGGAACAATTTGACATGGAAGTCTCATGTATGCAATGCTCTGCACTAGACCAGATATTTGTTTTGATGTTGGCATAGTTAGCAGATTTTAATCGAAACCTGGACCTGATCACTGGACGGCAGCCAAGCATATTTTCAAGTATCTCAAGAGAACGAGAGATAATATGCTTGTATACTCTGGAGGGGATTTGATTCCCATAGGGTATATAGATTCTGATTTCCAGTTAGATTCTGATTTCCAATCAGATTCTGACTCCAGAAAATCCACATCAGGATTTGTGTTTACTTTTAGAGGAGGCGCAATCATATGGAGGAGTATCAAGTGTATTGCTAATTCCACCATGGAAGCTGAGTATGTTGCCGCATGCGAAGCTACCAAAGGGGCTGTTTGGCTCTGCCAATTCTTGATTGACTTGGAAGTGGTTCTTGAAGCAAATAAGCAGATCACTATCTACTGTGACAACAGTGGAGCAGTGGCTAATTCGAGAGAACCAAGAAGTCATAAGAGAGGAAAACACATTGAAAGGAAGTACCATCTTTTAAGGGAAATTGTGCATAAGGGTGACGTGATGATCACCAAAATCGGGTCAATAGAAAATCTAGCGAATCCCTTCACAAAGGCTCTACTTGAGAAGAGTTTTGATGGGCATCTAGAGAACATGGGAATGAGAGATATGACACACTTGCTATAGCGCAAGTGGGAGATTGTTAGGATTATGCTCGATAGCAAGAGTGTAATAAGTTTTTGACAATCTTTTCATATTAATAAAGTGATTTCTGGTTTAACAAGAGTTATAGCATTTATAGTTTAATTATTATAATTGTCAAAAGTAAATAATCATAAGGTCAAAACACTATGAGAATAGAAGAATTGTTCGTACTTCTGGATATGCATGAGGTAGACACAATTCTTTAGTTAGTCTTAAATAATGTTCACAACTTAAGGTAAAGGTTGGGCACCTTTATCTTGTTAAAGTTGTAGATTCTTAACATTCGAGTGGGATCAAATGTGGTATAATGAGTCTAAAATCATCAAAGAGGCTTTGAGTAAAAGAATCTAGTGCACTATGTGCATTGAATAGGATCACAATGAAATACTTTATCTAGAACCATCAATAGATAAAAGTCTTTTCATTATGAGGACAATCGGAGAGTCTATCTTAATCCTCAGATAAATGATGGACTTATGGTTGCAAGTGTTATCATTTGAGTTATCAATGAGTACGATTATATAGCATAGTCTATCCTCAATAGTTTGGTGGTATTCATTTGTTAATCGATAGAGGACTTCATTTATAGATATGGACATCATGGCTCCATTTATTAAATGAGAGTAGAATATCATCATATGGATGTTTTGAGGTTTTGGATATTAAATCTTAACGTTAAGTTTTCAATAGTTTCTATTGAAACATGGCTTCTGGACAAGTCAAAATATCCAAGTTCAAAATGTGGTCATATGAGTAAATATGATAACTTGGAGAGATATATGCGGTCGATGAGCTCTTGGCGATTACTGATATTCCTCATGAGGATTCACTATCTCCAATAAGATTGTCTAGGGTATGAATGAGAAACATTTACTTATTCTATCTTTATTTAAGAGTACAATTTTAGTTTTTTAGTGGAATGAACTAAAATTAATAGATTGAAACCTAAGTGAATCATTTGTTGATTGTGATTGGGTTGTGTCTATTGAAGCTTAAATTTAAATAGCCCACCAAGATCCCCAATCCACACAGACTTGCATGGATCACTTGATATATTCTACTGGACTGATTATATGTCCATCTAGAATTGTATTTAATATATTAAGAATATAATTTGCACATTATTTATTTAATGGGCTGTTTAATTATATTAATATATTAATGAAAGACATGTGGGCTTGTTTCTTTTAGTAAGAATGGGTCTGGTTCACATGTGGGATTTTTATTTAAAGTCTAATGGATTAAATAAAATGAAAATAATATAAGGCCCATGTATGCTACTTGGGCGGCAAGGCTATTGTTATAATCCATAATATTATTTTATTTTATTATTTAATTAAATGGGAATTAATTAATTGATTGATTAATTATTTAATTAAGAATCAAAATCTTTTTCTGACTAGGAAATATGTTTCTTAGTATTATACTATTGTTGGTAGTATAATAAATATTAAAGACTATATTTGGTAAGTAGATAAATAAAATGATTTTATTTATCTAGTCAAATTAGGATGTCTTTGATATAGTCACAAATACACTAAAGAGTTGGATTAGGGTTTGGAATTCTAAGGAAATCTACCTAGGGTTAGGATTTAGGACAAAAGGCATAAATCCTATATGGTAGAAGATTTCTGCCACAATATATACATATATTATATATATGGCACTTGGCCGTGAGATATATAAATACATATGGCAAGAAGAAGTCCTATATATATATATATATATATATTATTCTTGCAACATGAATTGGTCAAGCACTAATTATATATGGCAAGTGGATTCGCATATAAATATATATATTATTATTTCGGGCAATATATATATTATTCATGGCATGTAGAATTCGGGCAAAATATATATATATATATATATATATATATTCTTTGTATAGAATTGGGTAAACCCTAAGTCTTGCTTGAGAGTTATTTTTCTTTAGCTTGAAAAATAGAATCCATCTCTTAGACTAGTGTGATTTTTGGCCAAGTGAGAAAAGAAGAGAGAAACGTTTTATTTCGATAGTGCACTACTAGCGTTTAAATCAAAAGACTTTGTGCACAACTTCGAATAAGGTTCACGCGAGTTTCGATCAATAGATTGTGAATTCACAAGTGACCGGAACGTTTTTCGTTTTCTCTTGAAAGGTTATAGTGACTAACAAAGAAATAGTTTTTGTTATCCATTCTCAGGTTTATAATTTAAAGAAAAGGGAGACCACGCTCCTAGGTGATTCACGTTCATGATTGGATTGGAAGATCTTGCGGATTACCATCGACGCAACGTCAATCGGATCACGCAACAAAGGTACGATATCTTTTATTATATTTTAATTAATTAAAGGGTTAAGGTTCATCTTTAAAAGGAATTGTTTTTTGAAATATACTAAACCTCTTTTAGTCTCGCTTCCGCTGTGTGCAATCGTTTTTTTCCCTACACAAGAATGTTCTTGCAAATATTCATGGAACATATTCAGCGAAAGAATTTTGGGAGAGGCTTGAAGAATTGTATCAAGTGAAGAGCATCTACAACCGGTTCTGCCTGAAGAAGAAGTTTCACTTACTACGGATGTTTGAAGGTATGAAAGTTTTCGATCATCTAGCAGAGCTTAATGGGATTATTTTCGAATTAGAGACGATTGGAGTTAAGATCGACGAGGAAGACAAAGTGTTAAGACTCATCTGGTCTCTTCAACTGTCCTACGCATACATGAAGCCTATCATGATGCATGGGGGTTCGACTATGATTCTTGGGGATGTGACGAGTAAGTTAATCTCTAAGGAAAGAAAGCTGAAGAGTGAAAGTAAATCTTCTGATAACTCTACCCTCTTGGTTAATAGTAGGAAGACGTGGAACTCCAAGAAAGTAGTCATTTGCTGGAACTGCGGACATGTGGGTCATATGAAGAAAGATTGTAGCAAAAAGGCAAGTGAGTCTAAAGGCTCCAAAGAGGGGGATTCAGCAATTGCCTTTCTTGAGTATGACGACTACAATGATACCCTCTAAAGGGGCTTTGACATCCTCATGGCATAACCGCTAGTTGCCATGGAAAAGGATCTGTTTAGGGATGGCAAAGGGGTGGATCGGGGACGGGGAATGCTTTTCCATCCCCATCCCCATCCCCATCCCCGCCCCCCAAAACCATCCCCATCCTCATCCCCGTCCCCGTCCTTGTATTAAGAGAAGCGGGACCGAGGCTAATGATTCCCCATTGGAGGGGCCTTCACCATACCCGCCCCATTCCTCGTCTAATATAACTATGCATTTAAAAATTGCAACTTAAAACAAAGAATAAAATAGAAATTTATATAATCTAAAATAAAAGATTCCATAATCTTAGAGCCACAAAACATCTCATGCATCAAAACATAACCAACTTCTAAACATAAGCAAACCAAATCTTAGCAAAGGAGTCACAAAAGGTCTCATTAAAACATAACATAGTCTGAAAACTAAAGTAATAATTAACACGTAATCAAAGACAGCTTGTAAATATCAAAACATAAACATAAAATTCTCCTTCCCTGTCTATTCCTCATAGCTTTAATATTTACTTCATCGTTGCTCATGCTATTTCTTCTCAAGCATCATACTTCACAAAACTTGGATCTTGACAAAATACAACAGCATGCTATTAATTTCATGTCCTTAAATTAGTTTAAATCATTCAGTAAGCAAATACATCATTTACCTCATTAGCTTTGATTGTTTCTTCCTTGATTGAATAAAGGGGAGAGTTTGTTGAACCTGGAAAATTACAAGATAGTAAATAAATAAGATTAGTAGATTACCTTATTGAAATTAAAAAATCATCAATTTAAATAATGAAAACAATTTGTTCATAGTTCATACCTTCCATAGTTGTCCATAACCAATCGATATGGAGACAAATGTCGACCACCGGTGCTAAAAGCTGACTCAGAAGCAACAGTAGAGATAGGGACAGCCAAGATATCCTTAGCAACATGCTGTAAAACTGGATATTTTATTCCATTGGTCCTCCACCAAGCTAGGATATCAAAACTAGCAGCCCTAGGCAAGACAGGCTTTTCCAAATAATAGTCTAACTCAGACTTGACACCATCAACATTAGAAGTACTACTAACAAAGAGATCATATGCTGCCAAAGGATCCATAGTATCATGTTCATGGACATCTTCCATGGAGGGAACCTGAAGGTCCATAGGCATATTGTCTTGCTCATCACTATATTTCACTTGATATTCATTGACCAAATCATAACACATCTTTCTAACTCTGTCAATATGCTTTTCACTGTCATTGCCATATATTTTAGGAAAATAATACTCAATCAACTTCAATTTGAATCTAGGATCCAAAACAGTTGCTATGGCTAATAATCCATGAATCACCATCCAATATTTATCAAATTTTCCCACCATATTGGCTGCCATAACATTTATCTCCTCAACATTTGATAACAAGCATTCATCAAGTAACAACCTGATCTCACAAACCTTAGGGAAGTACAAATTTGATGTAGGATATTTTGTTCCACAAAACATTTCAGTAACAGAATAAAATAATATCAACTTATCACACATATTTTTGGCTAACATCCAATCATGATCAAAAGGCAAAGTTTTATAAGCATACTCACGTTGTTTAAGGCAAGCAAACACATCTTTGTAAATTAGTGCAGTAGTAAGCATAAGGTAAGTGCTATTCCACCTGGTAACACAGTCAAGTGCCAATTTCTTCATGCAAGGAACCTTCAATTGTCACGCAGCCTCCTCAAACTTTTCTACCCTCTTTGGCGTTGCCGTCCAGAAAGCAATGCTGTCACAAACAGCCTCAATACTAGTCTCAATTGCACTCAATCCAGCCCTCACAATCAAATTGAGAATCTGCACACAACACCGCATATGAAATAAGTCACCGCCCAACATCAATGAGTTACTTGGCAACTTATCACATATCATATGGATCATGGCATCATTAGTAGTGCAATTATCCACAATCAAAGTAGATAACTTACGATCAATGTTCCAGTCCAACAAGCAACTCATTAATGCCTCCGAAAGGGTTTCAGCTGTGTGTGGGCATGGCACATAAATGAAACTAACAATTATATAAAAGAAAAAAAAAAGTAAATATTACTATAAAAAAAAAATAATGCAAACTAGAATATGAAAAGTAAAATGATCCAATTAGATATATTACCTGATAATTCGACTTTGCAAAGTCCAAGAGTCATCAATGAAATGTGCAGTGATGATCATGTAACCTCTCTTCTGATTTGAGGCAGTCCATAGATCAATGGTTATTGCAATTCTTCCTTGGTTGCCTTCCAAAACTTGCTGTGTTTTAGACTTCTTCACTTCATAAATTTTCAAGATATCTTTCTTGATAGTATTTCTTAACACATGAGGAAACAAAGGCTACATAGAGTTGACAAACATCCTAAAACCGTATCGAAAATGGGTACTCATGGAGGATAATCATGTTGGCGAGCTCATGTCTAGCATAATCTTGATTATATGAATATGTCCCAATTGATATTTTCCCATCTATTGATTTGTTGGGATTTAGAAGTGACTACTTTATGTCCTTATTCTTACTTAGAGGACATATCCTGAAATGATCATGCAAATGCGTTGTCCCAGCTCTACTTGATCCAGCCAACTTCTTCTTGCAATAGTTACAGACAGCCTTATCCAGACCTTTGATTTTTTGCTTGTTGAAGTGGTTCCAAACAATTGATTTCAATTTCCTCTTCTTAATATCATCATGTTTGAAACTAATACTCGGTGTGTAATATATTATCTACCGGGGGGGGAAGGTGAATAGATTTTAATTAAATTTACACAATTTTCGTGTAAGGTCAAGATTATGAAAAATCCCCAAGTAGTCAATAAAAAATAGAAAGTGTAATATGGTGCGGAAATTAAACAACACTTGATATTTACGTGGAAACCCTCACGGGAAAAACCACGGGCTAGTAAGTAAACCACACTCGAACCTCGAATCCACTAAATGTGTAAACCGATTACAATCTAATCCCAGAAGTAATCACACACCTACCTAATCCCGGTATAAGCGAACCTAGTCCAATTGCTTGTGATCTAAGCAACCTAATCCCGGAAGCTACACACAAGACTTGCTTCTCAATGAAGAGATTAACACCCTAAGTGAATATATGAATATCCAAAATGCAACATAGAGCAAGGGAACCCTATATGCTTATCTAAGATGATGATTTTGCAATAAAAGCAATCCTAGATATTAAGAACTAAAAGACATGTCAATTAGCTTAGCAAATCATAGATTATGCAAACCTAGAGTGCTATCACAATACAACTCTCAAACATTCAACATACTAATCTCAAACTTGTATTTAAAATATAAATCAATGACATACAAGTGATAAAAGAGATAGCTTGGAAAGAAGGACACAAAATATGTAAGATACAAGTGAAAACCTTACCAAGCAAAGTATGTTGATGAAACCATGGAAAACGATATCTAGATGCTCAAGAAGGATGCTAGATGATGTTTGATGCTCATGGAATGATGTTTGAGTGAATAAAGGTGAGTTCTTGGTGACATTTCTCTTAAAGAAAGATGCTAGATGAAAAATGGCTTTTGAACTCCCTAAAAAACGACCTATGAAAAAGACCACATATATATATGAGATCTAATTGAAGTGATGTCATTTTATCAAAAACGTTTCAGCTTCTCGCTGACGTACTGCCGCGGTTGAGGCACCGCGGTAAATACACCGCGGCAGAGACAAAAAGATCTTTATGGCCAGACTGCCGCAGTTACTCAACCTCGGCACAGCAAAGTTATTGCTGTCGCACGACTGCCGCGGTTGCGGTACCGCGGCAGATAAGCCGCGGCAGAGACAAAATAATTTCTGTCGCTTGCATGCCGCGGTATGCCAAAACTAGGCAACCGCGGCATAGAAGGGCAAGGCCTTCTTTAGCCACTTCTCACACAAGAACCATGCAATAAGTGCACGTGTGAGTGAAAGTGCATCCTAATAGCTAACATGTTATGGCAATTAACAAGCTAGATGCAATTAATTAAAACATGCAAGAAGAGAGATTAAATAATCAATGATGCACACAAAATACAGACACAACATACAAGTAAGAATTATGCAAGAGTTGTGTGTATGTGCAACTACATATCTTCAAAGCAAAGTAAGCACAAGAAATATACCTTTGGTGCTTCTCCTCTTGAGGTCTTGAGAGCCTAATCTACCCTTACAAAAACCCCAATTGTGGTTTGTCTACGAAATAAGCCAATCAAAGAAAAGAAAACCTTACAATCTCCCCATTTGGCTATTTTGTGACAAAACCACCACTCACATTAATCCTCACAATAAAAAATAGAAACCAAGGGGATTTTCTACATTACAAAGAGATAATAACAAATCTTCAAGTCTTCAATCTCTTGTAGAACAATCAATCCTTCAAAACAAAGTTTCTATGCTTTCCAAAACAAGTATATGTGAGATTAATCATGTGAGATAAAACAAGCATTTGCATTAAAAATTAAGTACAACATCATGCTATGAATGTGAATGCAACGCTCCCTCTCAATGGGTTACTCCCCCTCAACATGTATTCTCCCCAACATGCACAATTGCCACTACAATTTGTAACTCCCCTTACCACATCTACTCCCCCTTTTTGTCATGATATAGGCAAAGGAGTAGTCCCCAACCGGGTCAGTCGAAGCAAAGAGAGATAATAGCATACAAGATATTTGTATAATCAATATAAGTCACTTTATGCATCTCAATTAATTGCAGAGAAACAAGGAGATTTATTTAGAGAAAATGTGTGAATCAAACATGCTTTACATACAAGACATGTAGTATTCAAGTCCAAAATACAATGGTATTTGGCAAAGTAAATGACAAAGGTTTCAAATAGGAATTCAAACCAATTTCACAAATGTCATGAGAAAAGCAAGGATATAGAGATTTCATTGATTCCAATTTAAGAGCAACTATATCCAACTTTATAAGCGAAACATGGCATGAGCGACTTTGCACCCTATTTGATTTTTCCGGATAAGATATCCGTATGATAGTAGCCATGTTCAACAAATAAAGAAAGAGAGACATTTGGATTGTAAAATCCTTTGAACGGATACAAGATCCTTTATTCATTTTGAGTCTCATAAGCTTTTTCACACAAGTTTTGCATTTTAAGAGCATGCAATCATCAAATCATGCTTTTACATTTTTCATTAGCATGTTATAAAAGAATCATCATGTCATGGAGATAACTATAGGTCTTTCAAATCATACAGCCTATGGACATCTCCTAGTCCAAAAATGCATGTTTGAACATAAATATGACATGGATTGTAAACAAGCAAGGTTCACACTTATTGAATGAAAACATATGAAAATGTACAACCAAGCTTATTCAAGCAATTAAAAGAAGAGGCATAAGATATTTCAAATTTTTGCAAGTGACAAGAATGCAAAATAGCTCTCTTGGCTTGAGTTCCCCATATGGGGTCAATCACAAATCACATCACTCCACAAGACATATCCCAATAGATCTACTAAGTGTTTTAAATCAAGTAGCATCTAAGGGTTTAGTAAATAAGTCCGCAAGTTGATCATTAGTACCTACATGTTCAAGTACTATGCATTTATTTTCAACAAGCTCTCTAATGAAATGATGGCGGATGTCAATATGCTTAGTCCTAGAGTGTTGTACCGGATTCTTGGAAATATTAATAGCACTCATGTTATCACAAAAGAGGGTTAGAGTACCTTGGTTGAATCCGTAGTCGACTAGCATTTGCTTCATCCATAGGAGTTGTGTGCATCCACTCCTCGCGGCTATGTACTCGTACTCGGCCTCGACCGTGGACAAGGAAATCGAGTTTTGCTTCTTGCAAAACCAAGACACCAAGTTGTTGCCTAGGAAGAAGCAACCGCCCGATGTGCTTTTCCTATCATCACAATTTCCTGCCCAATCCGCATCACTAAAGCCTACAAGACTAGCATTAATGTCAAAAGAGTACCAAATCCCATAGTTGGAAGTCCTATTCATATAGCGAATGATTCTCTTAACGGAAGAGAGATGGGACTCCTTGGGATCCGCTTAGTACCTAGCACACACACCCACACCCACACCCACACTAAAAGATATATCGGGCCTACTTGCGGTCAAGTAAAGCAAGCTACCTATCATGCTACGATATAGAGTTTGATCCACACTTTTACCACTAGCATCCTTACTTAGCTTCAAAGTGGTACTCATGGGTGTATCACAATGTTTGGAATTTTCTAGACCAAACTTCTTCACTAGGTTCTTGGCATATTTGGCTTGGGTTATGAAAATCTCATCATTCATTTGCCTAATTTGCATGGTGCTCGTTCTAGGTTCCGGTTGCTTCCTTTTTCTTCAAGTCTTCGAATCTTCAATGCTTGAACATATTACAGCAGTATTTAAACTAATAAAATACTGCAGTATTTTTTTTATTTTTTTTATTCACTGCAGTACTTTTTACAAAAAAACTGCACTTAAAATTAAATAAAAAACTACAGTAAATTATAATATATAAAATACTGCACTATTTAAATACAAATAAAAGAAAACCTAGCAACTACCAAGAAGGAATTATGGCGCTGATAGACCACCCTTCTTGTTACAATTCCATAACAAAAATACATTGAAAATCTAGGACCAAAATCGAGCAATAACAATCCACATAAAAACATATATAAAACCATACATCCACATGTAATTATATATGCGAATACCTAGAGTGTCATCTCTTTCTAAACATGCATAATCACAATAAAAAGAAATAGATTCACGTATATATACGTTAATTAATTAAAAGGGTTCAACAAAGGCTCTGATACCAATTGTAGAGAAAAATACCGTAGTACACGCAGCGGAAACGAGACTAAAATAGATTTAGTATGTTTTAAAATTTTTCGTTTGATAAACCTTAACCCTTTAATTAATTAAACATACATATAAACCAACAAAAAGAAGAATACCTTTTGTCGCGTGATCCGATTGACTTACGTCGAAGGTAATCCGCAAGATTTTCAATCCTAGCACGAACGTGAATCACCTAGGAGCGTGGTCTCCCTTTTCTTTGAATTGCGTACCTGAGAATGGACAAACAAACTTTCTTTTTCTTATTGTTAGTCACATAACAATCAAAAGACCACAAAGATTATTCCGGTCACTTTTGAGTTCTCAATCTAATGATCGAAACTCACGTGAACCTAATTCGATGTTGTACACACAAGTTTATTGATGAACAAGCAATTAGTGTACTATCAAAAGAATAATCTCTTCTCTCTTTTTTTTTTGTCTTGGTAGAATAATCAAACATTTTTCTATGAGTTGAGAAGAAGAAGAAAATTGATCCAGTAAAACTTTTTGTGTGGCCGAACCCTATAAGGTCTATTATATAGGATGGCCGAATTCCATTCTCTTTTTCCTTTAGGGTTGCCGAAATCTACTTGTTGTTGTATTAGGGTTGGCCGAATTTCATCACCTCACTTATATAGGGTGACCGAAATTCAACCCTAATTCCCATCAACTTTTAGACTCCTAACCCTAATTTAACTCATAAGTATTTTTATTCTTTTTATTGACTTAATTAAAAGACTTCTTATTTGATTAAATAAATAAACTTTAATTATTTATTTTCTTACCAAACAAGTCTTTTACTTTTAGTATACTACTATCAATAGTATAATTCTAGGAAACATATTTCCTGATTAGAAAAAGATTTTGTTTCTTAATTAAATAATTAATTAATAAATTAATTAATTCTCATTTAATCAAACAATAAAATAAAATAATATTTTTGACTAATATTATAGCCTTGCCGCCCCACATTAAAAATATGGGCCAAATATTATTCCTTATTTTATTTAATCCATTGGACTTTAAATAAAAAGCCCACATGTGAACCAGACCCATTCTTACTAAAAGAAACAAGCCCACATGTCTTTCATTAATATATTAATATAATTGATCAGCCCATTAAACAAATAATGTGCAAATTATATTCTTAATATATTAAATGCAATTCTAGATGGACCCATAAATTGGTCCGGTAGAATATATCAAGTGATCCATGCAAGTCCGTGTGGATTGGGGATCTGGGCGGGCTATCTAAATTTAAGCTTCAATAGACATAACCTAATCACAATCAACAAATGATTCACTTAGGTCCGATCCATTAATTTTAACTCATTCCACTAAAGAGCTAAAATTGAACTCTTAAATAAAGATAGAATAAGAAGATGTTCATCATTCATACCCTAGACAATCATATTGGAGATAGTGTATCCTCGTGATTAATATCATTAATCGCCAAGAGTTCATAGACCGCCTATAACTCTCCAAGTTACCATATTTACTCATATGACCACGTTTTGAACTTGGATATTTTGACTTGTCCAGAAGCCATGTTTTCAATAGTCACTATCGAAAACTCAACGTTGAGATTTAATATCCAATTACCTCAAAACATCCACATGATGATATTATACTCTCATTTAATAAATGGAGCCACGATGTCCATATCTATAAATGAAGTCCTCTATCGATTAACAAATGAATATCACCAAACTATCGAGGATAGACTATGCTATATAATCGTACTCATTGATAACTCAAATGATATCACTTGCAACCATAAGTCCATCATTTATCTCAGGATTAAGATAGACTCTCCGATTGTCCTGATAATGAAAAGACTATTATCTATTGACGGTTATAGATAAAGTATTTCATTGTGATCCAGTTCAATGCACCCAGTGCACTAGATTCTTTTACTAGAAGACACTCCGATGATTTTAGACTCATCATATCTCATTTGATCCCACTCAAATGCTAGCAAAAGAATTCTACAACTTTAACAAGATAAAGGTGCTGAAACTAATTATAGCACGGTGTGTATAAAACTATCTAGATGGGGGGTGAATAGATTTTATGCTTTTTACCCAATTTTTCGTGTTAGTCAAAATTATGAATTTACCCTCAAGATAATATAAACAAGCAAGTGTAATATGGTGCGGAAATTAAAACAACACTTGATTTTTACGTGGAAACCCTCACGGGAAAAACCACGGGCTATGTAAGTAAGCCACACTCGAACCTCGAATCCACTAAATGTGCAACCGATTACAACCTAATCCCGGAAGTAATCACACACATACCTAATCCCGGTATGAGTGAACCTAGTCCAATTTGCTTGCGATCTAAGCAACCTAATCCCGGTTGCTACACACAAGACTTACTTTCTCTAGAAGAGAATACAACCCTAAGTGAATATATGTGAATATCCAAAATGCAACATAGAGCAAGGGAAACCCTATATGCTTATCTAAGATGATTAATATTCAATTAAGAACAATCCTAGATATCAAAACTAAATGACATGTCAATTAGTTTAGCTAAACAATATTAAGAACAAAACCTAATATGCTAGCACAATACAACTTCTCATACATACATCATACTAATCTCAATCTTGTATTCAAAGAATATAAAATCACATACAAGTAATTAAATTGAGAATGCTAGATAAGAGAAACACAAAATATGTAAGATATTAGTGAAAAGCTTACCAAGCAAAGTATGATGAAGAATCCATGCTAGATGACATCTAGATGATCTAAGATGATGCTAGATGATGATTGATGATCATGGAAAAAGTGTTTGAGTGATTAAAAATGAGTTCTTGGAATTTTTCTTCTCTTTGAAAAATATCCTAAGTATGAAATCTGATATGAACTCTCTTGGCTGACCTAAAGTCAAAGTATTATATATATATGGGCCATAAGTGAAGTGTGGTCGTTTTGAAAAAAAGCACCAAAAATATCTCTGTGGCTCGCCTGCCGCGGTTGCGCAACCGCGGCACTATAACTGCGGCACAGCAAAGATGTTGCTGTCGCTCGACTGCCGCGGTTGTGGCACCGCGGCAGATGAACCGCGGCAGAGACATGGAAGTCTCTGTCGCTTGCATGCCGCGGTATGCCAAAATTAGGCAACCGCGGCAGCACAACCGCGGCACAAGAAGGGCAAGCCTTCTAAGCCACTTCACACAAAAGAAACATGCAATAAGTGCACATGTGAGTGTGAAAACAATGCAGCCTAATGCTTAACTAGATATGGCAATTAATAAGCTAGATGCAATCATTTAACATGCAAGAAGAGATGAAAATAGGCATTAATGCACAATCACAAATGAACACAACATATAAAGATAAGACATATGCATGAGTTGTGAGTGTGTGCAACTATCTCTTCAAGACAAGTAAGCACAAAAAAAATTACCTTCGGTGCTTATCAACACAAGGTCTTCAAAAGGCTTCGAACAATAAAACCAATACCTAAGCTACCCTTACAAAGTACCCCAACATGTGGTTTGTCCACGAAATTAGCCAATCAACAATTGGGAACCTTACAATCTCCCCCTTTGGCTATTTCGTGACAAAACCACCACTCACATTGATTCCTCACAAAAAAATAGAAACTACGGGACAACTAAGATATTCTACAATACAAAGAGATAAGAAAATAAAACTTCAAGTCTTCAATCTCTTGTAGAATAATCAAGCCCTGAAAAGAAAGTTTCTAACATTTCCAATACAAGAAAAGTGTGAGATTAATCAAGTGAGAACAATACCAAGCATTTGCATTAAAAAAATAGGCACAACATTATGCAATGTATGTGAATGCAATGCTCCCCCTCAACGGGTTACTCCCCTTCAATGAATGTTCTCCCCAATATGCACAATAGCTTCTATATTGCAACTCCCCTTACCATATCCTACACCCCCTTTTTATCATGATATAGGCAAAGGAGTAGTCCCCAACCGGGTCACTCATAGCAACGAGAAATAGAAGCATGCAAGATATTTGCATATACATATAAGTCACTTTATGCACCTCAATTAATTGGAAAGAAACAAGGAGATTTATTTGTAGAAAATATGTGAATCCAACATGCTTTGCATACAAGACATATAGCATTCAAGTCCAAAATACAATGGTATTTGGCAAAGCAAATGACAAAAGTTTCTAAATAGAATTCAAACCAATTTTACCAATGTCATGGGAAAAGCAAGGATATAGAGATTATTGATTTCAACTTAAGAGTAACTATATCCAACTTTATAAGCGAAACATGGCATGAGCGACTTTGCACCCTGTAAATAACTAAATACTCAAGGCGCGTTATCAATATATTAATCTAGAGGGGGGGGGGGGGGGGGGTGAATAGATTTTAACTATTATTACCCAATTTTCGCATACAAGTCAATATTACGAAAATGACCCTACTAGTCAAAAATACAAGCAAGTGTAATATAGTGCGGAATTAAAAATGACACTTGATGTATACGTGGAAACCCAACCACTGGGAAAAACCACGGGCTGTATAGTGCGCCACACTCGGAACTCGAAATCACTAATTGAAATGAAGTTTACAACCTATGTAGACCTCGTCTAACAATCCGGTCTGTAACCCCTCACTTCTACCCAGCAGGCCTTTATTAGCAACCCTATTCCAATTTGCTAGAGGCCTAAGCACTCTTAGCCTCAAGTCTTAATTCTCTAAGAAGAGATTATGCAACCTATGTGAATATGTATGAATATTCAAATAACAAACAAGGCTAGGGAACCTTAGATGCTTATCTAGGATGATGATATAATCAATTAAAATCAATCCTAGATATCAAGTGCTAAATGACATGTCATAATAGCTTAGATAAACATAGATTATAAGAACCTAGATATCTATCACAATACAACACTCAATCAATTTATCACAATTAATTCTCTAATCTTGTATTTATCATATGATCAAAACATACAAGTAAATTAAAGAGAATAGCTTGATAATAAAAATAATCAAATAAGATGAACTTAATCAAAATCTTACCAAGCAAGTTGTGATGATGCAAATCCAATCATGGATGCATTCTATATAGTAATAGAAGATGCAATATGAAATATGATGCAAAAGGGATTTGATTTGAGTGGTTAAAGGTGAGTTCTTGATTTGATTTTCTCTCAAATCTCTCTTTCTCTCTCAAGAATATGGAGCCTCTCTCTTTAGGGTTTGATTTTGTGGCACAGCCCTTAAAATGATGAGAAAGATATGTATTTATAATGCCCAAGTGAAACTATGTCGTTTTGGAAGAAATGGAAAAAATATGGGCATTTTCGCGGTACTCACGTCAGTGCAGCGACTCAAGATTCGAGAGCTTCGAAACATGACCAAACGACATCGAAACCTTTCGTATGATATATCGTTGGAAAGGTATGGAAGTCTAATTTCTACTCGTTTTTATAGAATGACATTTAGATATCTGTAGAAAGAGTTATAGTCAATTGAGTGACCAAAGGTCAGAAACGGACAACAACAGAGTTGCCCTGTTTTGGTTGTAACTTTGGAGATTTTAAAACCAATCCAAACAGTCATGAAATATAACGAATAATATACCGTTGGAAAGGTATGGGTGTCTAGTTTGTACAGAAATTTTCAAAACTCATTTTGAAGCTTTGTATAAAAAGTTATGGTTACAAGACCATGCAAAGGTCAGTTTTGAAAAACATTTAAAACATTGAAATCTAATCTTTTGAAACTAGACAGTTTACTCCAAACAATCAAATCAAAACTACCACTTATCCACGAGAAGAATGAGACCTTCTCAAGTGGTCAACCATCGCGCTAAGACATGCACACCATCGTGCAAGCGCGGACGTTTCCGATCACACAAACGGAAACGAATTACACCACACTTAAGACTAATAATGAAGTGCAAGTGTGGGAAGTGAATGCATCCTAATGCCTAAACATGTCATGGCATTTCAATGAACAAGATGCAATCAAAATAAAACATGCAAGAAGAGATGTTCAAGAACATGCATGCACACATATAAAACACATAACATACAAGAATAAAATTTATGCATGAGTTGTGTGTGTGTGAAACTAATCTCTTCAAAGCAAATTAAGCACATAGAAGTTTACCTTTGGTGCTTATCAACCTTGAGGACATGAGAGGGTCTTGAGCTTGAATATCAATCACTTAAGCTACCCTTACATGCAATCCCCAATACGTGGTTTGTCCACGAAATAAGCCAATCAAGATATGGGAATCCTTACACACCCTATTTGATTTTTCCGGATAAGATATCCGTATGATAGTAACCATGTTCAACTAATAAAGAAAGAGAGACATTTGGAATGTAAATTCCTTTGAACGGATACAAGATCCTTTATTCATTTTGAGTCTCATAAGCTTTCACACAAGTTTTGCATTTTAAGAATATGCAATCATCAATTCATGCTTTTCATGTGAGCATGTTATATGAATTTCATGCTTTTTCGTTTAGCATCAGCAGGTTATTTAAGAATCATCATGTCATGGAGATAACTATAGGTCATTCACATCGTACTTCCTACGTAAATCTCCTAGTCCAAAAATGCATGTTTGAACATAAATATGACATGGATTGTAAACAAGCAAGGTTCACACTTATAGAATAGAAAACATATATACATATGTACAACCAAGCTTACTCAAGCAATCAAAAGAAGAGGCATAAGTTATTTCAAATTTTTTGCAAGTTACAAGAATGCAAAATAGCTCTCTTTGCTTGAGTTCCCCATATGGGGTCAATCATAAAACACATCACTCCACAAGACATATCCCAATAGATCTACTAAGAGTTTTAAATCGAGTAGCATCTAAGGGTTTAGTAAATAAGTCCGCAAGTTGATCATTTGTACCTACATGTTCAAGTACTATGCATTTATTTTCAACAAGCTCTCTAATGAAGTGATGGCGGATGTCAATATGCTTAGTTCTAGAATGTTGAACCGGATTCTTGGAAATATTAATAGCACTCATGTTATCACAAAAGAGAGTGAGAGTACCTTGGTTGAATCCGTAGTCTACTAGCATTTGCTTCATCCATATAAGTTGAGTGCATCCACTCCCCGCGGCTATATACTCGGCCTCGGCCGTGGACAAGGAAATCGAGTTTTGCTTCTTGCAAAACCAAGACACCAAGTTGTTGCCTAGAAAGAAGCAACCGCCCGATGTGCTCTTCCTATCATCACAATTTCCTGCCCAATCCGCATCACTAAAGCCTACAAGACTAGCATTAGTGTCAAAAGAGTACCAAATCCCATAGTTGGATGTCCCATTCACATAGCGAATGATCCTCTTGACGGAAGAGAGGTGGGACTCCTTAGGATCCGCTTGGTACCTAGCACACACACCTACACTAAAAGATATATCGGGCCTACTTGCGGTCAAATAAAGCAAGCTACCTATCATGCCCTGATATAGAGTTTGTTCCACACTTTTACCACTAGCATCCTTGCTTAGCTTCAAAGTGGTACTCATGGGTGTATCACAACGTTTCGCATTCTCTAAACCAAACTTCTTCACTAGGTTCTTAGCATATTTGGCTTGGGTTATGAAAATCCCATCATTCATTTGCCTAATTTGCAAACATAGGAAGTAACTAAGCTCACCAACAAGACTCATCTCAAATTCATGAGACATGACATCAACAAATTGTTGGACCTTGGTATTGTTGGTGGAGCCAAAAACTATATCATCAACATATATTTGAGCTATGAAAAGCTCATCATTGTCTCTCTTGATGAATAGTGTATTGTCAACACTACCTCTTGTGTAGTTATTATCAACAAGAAATTGAGTGAGGCGCTCATACCAAGCCCTCGGTGCTTGTTTCAACCCATATAGTGCCTTTTTGAGGCGATAAACATGGTTGGGGTGATGTGCATCCACAAACCCCTTAGGTTGTTCAACAAACACTTCCTCTTGCAAGAAGCCATTGAGGAAGGCACTCTTAACGTCCATTTGGTGCAATTTGAACTTATGCACACAAGAGATGGACAAGAGAAGCCTAATAGACTCTAAGTGGGCAACGGGAGCAAAAGTCTCCTCAAAGTCGATACCCTCAATTTGAGAGTACCCTTGTGCTACAAGTCTAGCCTTGTTCCGCACTATGTTGCCATCCTCATCGGATTTGTTCCTAAATATCCATTTAGTGCCTATGACATTAGTGGTCTTAGGCCTAGGAACTAGAGTCCAAACCTCATTCCTTTCGAATTGGTTTAGCTCTTCTTGCATGGCAAGAACCCAAAATTCATCATTTAAGGCTTCTTTAACCTTTTTGGGTTCAATTTGAAAGGTGTAGCAAGTATAGCTAATAAGATTAGCAAGTTGACGTCTAGTCCTAACACCCTCATTTACCTCTCCAATGATATCTTCTTTATCATGGAGTTTCCTAACCCATGGAGCGGGTTCTTTAGAGTCCAAGAGAGGAACTCTATCAATAGGTTGTGTGTCATTATTGTTGACATTAGATGTCCCATCATTAGGAGACACCACAACCTCCTCCAACGGAGAACCATCACTAAAATTAACCTCCTCCTCATGATCATTTGACTTGAGCCTAGTATCATCAAATACGACATTGGATGATTCCATAACACTTAGAGTCTTTAAATTGAAAACTCTATAGGCTCTACTATTCAAGGCATAGCCAATAAAAATACCCTCATCACTCTTAGCATCAAATTTGCCAAGTTGATCACGGTCATTCAAAATGTAGCATTTGCTTCCAAAAGTGTGGAAGTAGCTAACATTTGGCCTCTTGCCTTTCCATAACTCATAGGAGGTGTTTCTAGTACCGGGCCTTAGGAACACTCTATTTCCTATATAGCAAGCCGTATTGATGGCTTCGGCCCATAGGTTCCTAGGGACATTGTTGCTAAGCAACATCACACAGGCCATCTCTTGAAGGACCCTATTTTTCCTCTCAACAACTCCATTTTGTTGAGGTGTCCTAGGAGCCGAAAACTCATGGGAGATGCCTAAGCTATCACAATAGCTTTCAAAAGAGGCATTCTCAAACTCTCTCCCATGGTCACTTCTAATCCGTTTAATGCTTTTAATACTAGAATTTATTTCATTTTGTAATTTAGTACAAAGCATTTTAAATTTATCAAAAGTTTCGGATTTTTCTCTAAGAAAATATGTCCATGTAAATCTAGAGAAATCATCAACACAAACAAAAATGTATCTCTTTCCACCCAAACTTTCGGTTTGCATGGGACCCATGAGGTCCATGTGGAGAAGCTCAAGAGGCTCCTTGGTGGTGAGATACTTACCCTTTTTGTGCATGCTTTTAGTTTGCTTTCCTTGTTGGCAAGGTCCACAAACACCATTGGCTTTCTTCCCAAGCTTAGGGAGGCCACGCACACAATTGAACTTTCCAAGGGTCCGTAGATCCCTAAAGTTCATGTGGCCAAGTCTTTCATGCCACAACTCAATTTGCTCATCCATGGACACATGATTAGATACAATACTAGCTTCAAGACAATAACAATTGTCGCTAGATCTCATGTCCTTCAACAAGGTTTGTCCATCGGGTTTTAGGATAGAGCAATAATCTTTAGAAAACAAGACGGAATGTCCTTCATCACTAAGATGTGAAATGCTTATTAAATTGGCTTTCAAGCCATCAACAAATAAAGCATTGGATAAGGAGGGTAATCCGGGAACGGAAATGGTTCCTTTCCCTACAACATTTCTTTTGGATCCATCACCAAAAGTGACATTTCCACCTTCCTCCATAACAAGAGTCTCGAAGAAACTCTTGTTTCCCGTCATGTGCCTAGAGCACCCACTATCCAAATACCAAAAATTAGAAGAATTTGCCTTCAAGACTATTTGTGCAACATGGCAAACATTTTCATTCTTTCTAATCCACTTAGCAACAATTTTAGCTTTCTTAGTGGTCTTTGGTACATGTGCTCTACTATTTCTAGGATCATGCAAATCAATATTTTCATTCCTAGAAACATGCATCTTGGCTCTATTCTTTCTCTTTTCAATCATGCTTTGTTTTCTACACATTTTAATATATTGAAAGCAATTTGGTCTAATATGACCATCACAACCACAAAAGTGACAAATAGGGATGAAAAAAGGAATCATACCTCGTCTTTGTGCACGTATGGGAGCTTGTCCATGTCTTTGTGGATAAGTGGGTTCAATCCATCTTCGTTGTTGAACCGGTCTAGGTTGCTTCCAAGCTTGAGGTTGCATGATTGGTCTCTTTCCTTTGTGAGCCAATTTGGGAGGAGTGTTGGCTTGAGGAACCCTAGGGGGTTGAGCTTGAGATTTCCTTCTTGGCCCCATTTTCACTTGTGCATTAGAACATTGTCCTACTTCTAACTTCTTCCTAGGAGGTTGCACAAATGAAGTTTCTTCATTCCTGAAGCTCTTGACAAATACTGTCTTGTTAGAGGTTGAGACTTTCTTGCCATCTTCATACCCAAGACCTCTCTTGTCACTTGGACTCTTTCCAACACCAAGTAAATGATCAAGCTTCTTGGTGCTAGAATCTATCCTAGTCAAGGAACCTTTAACTTCTACAAGTTCTCTCTTCAAGCCTTCTTCACTTCTCTTGGATAAGTCTAACTCCTCAATTAACTTATCCTCTCTCCTCTTCAATCTTTCCACTTGTTCACTTAAGTGGTCATTGTGAGCCGAAAGTTCAAGGTTTTCTTCTCTCAACCTCTCAATCTTTCTTGTGCTTTTAAGTGCTAAATCATTAAACTCGGCATGGTATTTAGCAAGCACCTTTTGCTCCACAAATTTCTTTTTGGAACTAGAAGAGGAGTCACTTTCTACTTCACTAGAGTCAATTTCCTCTTGACTCATCTCCTCTTTTTCACTAGCACTTTTGCTCTTGTGAGAAGAGGCAAAAGCTAGGAAGTTGGCCATGAGCTCTTCTTCACTTGAAGACTCATCTTCCTCATTGGAGTCATCACTACTCCCACTCCAAGTGGCGGCCATCACTTTACCCTTCTTCCTTTCATTGTGATTAGCACATTCGGGGACAAAGTGACCAATCCCACCACATTCAAAGCATCGAACCCCTTTCCTTTCGGTCCTCTCTTGTCTAGGCTCAAACTTCTTGACGGAACCTTTTTTCTTCAAATCTTATCCTCTTGACCCAAATCCCTTCTTCTTCTTGAACCCCATTGTAGGGAAAAATACCAAGAAGTACACGCAGCGGAAGCGAGACTAAAAAATAGATTTAGTGACTTTTAAAAATTTTTCCTTTTTATGAACCTTAAACCCTTTAATTAATTAAACATACATATACAATAACAAAAAGTAGAATACCTTTTGTCGCATGATTCGATTGACTTACGTCGATGGTAATCCGCAAGATCTTCAATCCTAGCACGAACGTGGATCACCTAGGAGCGTGGTCTCCCTTTTCTTTGAATTGCAAACCTGTGAATGGACAAACAAACTTTTCTTTTCTTTGTTAGTCACAAAAACAATCAAAAGAATGACTAAGATTATTCCGGTCACTTTTGAGTTCTCAATCTAATGATCGAAACTCGTGTGAACCTAGATCGATGTCGTACACACAAGCTTATTGATGAATAAGCAAATAGTATACCATCAAAGAATAATCTAACACTCCTTTTTGTTTTAGTAGAATAAAAACTTTCTATGAATTGAGAAGAAGAAGAAAAATAGAATCTCAAGCACACAAAGCCTTAGGTGGCCGAATTCTATAACTATGTATATAGGTTGCCAAACTTTCTTCTCTTCTTTTCTTTTAGGGTGGCCGAATTCTCTAACCCTAAATGGACTAGGGTTGCCGCAACATACAAGCTTAAAGAAGTTTGTGTTGCACCCTAATTCCCATCTAGTTAAAGACTTCAAACCCTAATTCAATTCATAAATCTTTTATTCTATTATTTGACTAAATAAAAAAAAAAAGACTTCTTATTTGATTAAATAAATAAAACTAATTATTTATTTCCTTATCAAACAAGTCTTTTACTTTTACTTTTAGGAAATATATTTCCTGATCAGAAAAGATTTGTTTCTTAATTAAACAATTAATTAATAAATTAATTAATTCTTATTTAATTAAAACAATGAAACAAAATAATATATTAGGTTAAAATTAACCCTTGCCGCCCCACTTAGAATAAATGGGCCAAATATTATTTTCTTATTTCATTTAATCCATTGGACTTTAAATAAAAAGCCCACATGTGAACCAGACCCATTCTTACTAAAAGAAACAAGCCCACATGTCTTTCATTAATATATTAATATAATTGAGCAGCCTATTACATAAATAATGTGCAAATTATATTCTTAATATATTAAATGCAATTCTAGATGGACCCTTAAATTGGTCCGGTAGAATATATCAAGTGATCCATGCAAGTCCTTGTGGATTGGGGATCTTGGCGGGCCATCTAAATTTAAGCTTCAATAGACATAACCTAATCACAATCAACAAATGATTCACTTAGGTCCGATCCATTAATTTTAACTCATTCCACTAAAGAGCTAAAATTGAACTCTTAAATAAAGATAGAAAAGGAAGATGCTCCTCATTCATACCCTAGACAATCATATTGGAGATAGTGTATCCTCGTGATTAATATCACTAATCACCAAGAGTTCATAGACCGCCTATAACTCTCCAAGTTACCATATTTACTCATATGACCACGTTTTGAACTTGGATATTTTGACTTGTCCAGAAGCCATGTTTTCAATAGACACTATCGAAAACTCAACGTTGAGATTTAATATCCAATTATCTCAAAACATCCATATGATGATATTATACTCTCATTTAATTAAATGGAGCCACGATGTCCATATCTATAAATGAAGTCCTCTATCGATTAACAAATGAATATCACCAAACTATCGAGGATAGACTATGCGATATAATCGTACTCATTGATAACTCAAATGATATCACTTGCAACCATAAGTCCATCATTTATCTCAGGATTAAGATAGACTCTCTGATTGTCCTGATAATGAAAAGACTATTATCTATTGACGGTTATAGATAAAGTATTTCATTGTGATCCAGTTCAATGCACCCAGTGCACTAGATCCTTTTGCTCGAAGACACTCCGATGATTTTAGACTCATCATATCTCATTTGATCCCACTCAAATGCTAGCAAAAGAATTCTACAACTTTAACAAGATAAAGGTGCCCAACCTTTAACATAAGTTGTGAACATTATTCATGACTAACTAAAGAATTGTGTCTACCACATACATATCTAGATGTACGAACAATTCTTCTTTTCTCATAGTCTTTAGACCTTATGATTATTTACTTTGACAATTATAATATTAAACTATAAATGCTATACGATTTGTTAAACCAGAAATCACTTTATTAATATGAGAAAGATTGTTAATTACAACATTACACTCTTGCTATTGAGCATAATCCTAACACCCATAACCTTGTTAAACCTTTTCACAAATAAGGCAAGGTCTTCATCCGATTCATGCTTTGCCTCCTTTGCATCCTTAGATGCTTTCAAAGCTATTCCTTTAGACTTCTTAGGAGGAGTAGTGGTGCTAGGAACCTTCCTAGACTCATATGCAAGGAGACGCCCAATTACCTCACTTGGCCTCATATCCATGTAGCCACTATTTTCTTCTATGGCCGTCACCTTTAATTCAAACCTATTGGGGAGAGATCTCATAATTTTTTGCTTGACTCTCCTATCCGAATACAGGTCTCCAAGTTGATGGCTTTGATTTACTATGTCCATCAATTTGATTTCAAAGTCATTGAAGCATTCATCCTCTCCCATCCTAAGTAACTCAAATTGAGTTTGGAGGACTTGAAGCTTGGACTCCTTCACCACCTCGGTTCCCTCATGTGCAACTTGAAGGATGTCCCATGCCACTTTTGCAATCTGAGTATTCTGAATAAGCTTGTACTGATTCTCATCCATTGCACACATAATGGCATGCATCGCCTTCCTATTCCACTTTGAAGCCTCAAACTCTTGCGCGTTCCATTGCGCCTTAGGCTTCAAAACATCTTCTCCTCCACCCGCGGGAGTCATCATAGGGAGTCATCATAGGGAGATCATATCCGTCTTCCACCGCCATCCATGCACGGTCATGAATTTGGCATATGTAGGATTCCATCTTCCCTTTCCATTGGGAATAGTTCAATCCGGTAAGAAGTGGAGGCCTTGTGCTAGATGCTCCTTCGTGGCCACCACCATTTCCACCGTTTCCACTCATAGTGTTTATGAATGAATGAAATGAATGCAAATGTATGAATGATCAAAAATCACACAAAATGCAAAACACACCAAAATAAGCAAGGATCACCTATGTATGTCTAGGAACCCGCTCTGATCCCAATTGAAACTAATTATAGCACGGTGTGTATAAAACTATCTAGAGGGGGGGTGAATAGATTTTACGCTTTTTACCCAATTTTTCGTGTTAGTCAAAATTACGAATTTACCCTCAAGATAATATAAACAAGCAAGTGTAATATGGTGCGGAAATTAAAACAACACTTGATTTTTACGTGGAAACCCTCACGGGAAAAACCATGGGCTATGTAAGTAAGCCACACTCGAACCTCGAATCCACTAAATGTGCAAACAATTACAACCTAATCCCGGAAGTAATCACACACCTACCTAATCCCGGTATGAGTGAACCTAGTCCAATTTGCTTGCGATCTAAGCAACCTAATCCCGGTTGCTACACACAAGACTTACTTTCTATAGAAGAGAATACAACCCTAAGTGAATATATGTGAATATCCAAAATGCAACATAGAGCAAGGGAAACCCTATATGCTTATCTAAGATGATTAATATTCAATTAAGAACAATCCTAGATATCAAAACTAAATGACATGTCAATTAGTTTAGCTAAACAATATTAAGAACAAAACCTAATATGCTAGCACAATACAACTTCTCAAACATACGTCATACTAATCTCAATCTTGTATTCAAAGAATATAAAATCACATACAAGTAATTAAATTGAGATTGCTAGATAAGAGAAACACAAAATATGTAAGATATTAGTGAAAAGCTTACCAAGCAAAGTATGATGAAGAATCTATGCTAGATGACATCTAGATGATCTAAGATGATGCTAGATGATGATTGATGATCATGGAAAAAGTGTTTGAGTGATTAAAAATGAGTTCTTGGAATTTTTCTTCTCTTTGAAAAATATCCTAAGTATGAAATCTGATATGAACTCTCTTGGCTGACCTAAAGTCAAAGTGTTATATATATAGGGGCCAAAAGTGAAGTGTGGTCGTTTTGAAAAAACGCACCAAAAATATCTCTGTGGCTCGCCTGCCGCGGTTGCGGAACCGCGGCACTATAACCGCGGCATAGCAAAGACGTTGCTGTCGCTCGACTGCCGCGGTTGTGGCACCGCGGCAGATGAACCGCGGCAGAGACATGGAAGTCTCTGTCGCTTGCATGCCGCGGTATGCCAAAATTAGGCAACCGCGGCAGCATAACCGCGGCACAAGAAGGGCAAGCCTTCTAAGCCACTTCACACAAAAGAAACATGCAATAAGTGCACATGTGAGTGTGAAAACAATGCAAGCTAATGCTTAACAAGATATGGCAATTAATAAGCTAGATGCAATCATTTAACATGCAAGAAGAGATGAAAATAGGCATTAATGCACAATCACAAATGAACACAACATACAAAGATAAGACATATGCATGACTGAGTGTGTGCAACTATCTCTTCAAGACAAGTAAGCACAAAGAAAATTACCTTCGGTGCTTATCAACACAAGGTCTTCAAAGGGCTTCGAACAATAAAACCAATACCTAAGCTACCCTTACAAAGTACCCCAACATGTGGTTTGTCCACGAAATTAGCCAATCAACAATTGGGAACCTTACAGGTGCCCAACCTTTAACTTAATTTGTGAACATTATTCAAGACTAACTAAAGAATTGTGTCTACTTCATACATATCCAGATGTACGAACAATTCTTCTTTTCTCATAGTCTTTAGACCTTATGATTATTTACTTTGACAATTATAATATTAAACTATAAATGCTATAAGATTTGTTAAACAAGAAATCACTTTATTAATATGATAAAGATTGTCAATTACAATATTACACTCTTGCTATTAAGCATAATCCTAACAGATGTTGTTGGTGGAGCCAAACACTATATCATCAACATAGATTTGAGCTATAAAGAGCTCATCATGTTCTTTCTTGATGAATAGAGTCTTGTCAACACTACCCCTTGTGTAGTTATTGTCAACAAGAAATTGAGTGAGTCGCTCATACCAAGCCATCGGTGCTTGTTTCAACCCATATAGAGCCTTTTTGAGGCGATAGACATGGTTGGGGTGGTGAGCATCCACAAACCCCTTGGGTTGTTCAACAAACATTTCCTCATGTAAGAAGCCATTGAGGAAGGCACTCTTGACGTCCATTTGGTGCAATTTGAACTTGTACACACAAGAGATGGACAAGAGAAGCCTAATAGACTCTAAACGAGCAACGGGAGCAAATGTCTCCTCAAAGTCGATACCCTCAATTTGAGAGTACCCTTGTGCTACAAGTCTAGCCTTGTTCAGCACTATGTTTCCATCCTCATCGGATTTGTTTCTATATATCCACTTAGTGCCTATAAAATGTGTGTTTTTAGGCCTAGGAACTAGAGTCTAAACCTCATTCCTTTCAAATTGGTTTAACTCTTCTTGCATGGTAAGAACCCAAAATTCATCATTCAAGGCTTCATCAACCTTTTTGGGTTCAATTTGAGAGGTGTAGCATGTAAAGCTAATGAGATTAGCAATTTGATGCCTAGTCCTTACACCCTCATTTACATCTCCAATAACATCCTCTTTGTTATGGAGTCTTCTTACCCATGGAGCGGGTTCATTAGAGTCCACAAGAGGAACTCTATCAAGAGGTTGAGTGGCCTCTTTATCAAGGTTGGACGTCCCAACATTAGGAGTCTCCACACCCTTCTCCAAGGGAGAGTCATCATCTAAACTAACCTCCTCCTCATAGTCATTAGACTTGAACCTTGTATCATCAATGACAACATTAGATGATTCCATGACGGTTCGAGTCTTCAAGTTGAAAACTCTATAGGCTCTACTATTCAAGGCATAGCCAATAAAAATACCCACATCACTCTTAGCATCAAATTTACCAAGTTGATCACGGTCATTTAAAATGTAGCATTTGCTTCCAAATGTTTGGAAGTAGCTAACATTTGGCTTCCTCCCCTTCCATAACTCATAGGAGGTTTGCCTAGTACTGGGCCTTAGGAACACTCTATTTCCTATATAGCAAGCCGTATTGACGGCTTCGGTCCATAGGTTCCTAGGGACATTGTTGCTAAGCAACATCACACGGGCCATCTCTTGAAAGACCCTATTCTTCCTCTCAACAACTCCATTTTGTTGAGGTGTCCTAGGAGCCGAAAACTCATGGGAGATGCCTACACTATCACAATAGGTCTCAAAAGATGCATTCTCAAATTCCCTCTCATGGTCACTTCTAATCCGTTTTATGCTTTTAATATTTGAGTTCATTTCATTTTGAATTTTATTACAAAGCATTTTAAACTTATCAAAAGTTTCGGATTTTTCTCTAAGAAAATAAGTCCATGTGAACCTCGAGAAATCATCAACACAAACAAAAATATATCTCTTTCCACCTAAACTCTTGGTTTGCATGGGACCCATAAGATCCATGTGGAGAAGCTCTAGAGGCTCCTTGGTGGAGAGATACTTGCCCTTTTTGTGCATGGCTTTGGTTTGTTTCCCTTGTTGGTAAGGTCCACAAACACCATTGGCCTTATTCCCAAGCTTGGGAAGGCCACGCACACAATCGAACTTGCCTAGGATTTGTAAATCCCGAAAGTTCATGTGGCCAAGTCTTTCATGCCACAACTCAATTTGCTCATCCATGGACACATTGGTTGAGACTATTCTAGCTTCAAGACAATAGCAATTGTCACTAGATCTCACACCTTTCAATAAGGTTTGTCCATTGGGCAATAGGATAGAGTAATCCTTTTTAGAAAATAAGCCGGAAAGTCCTTCATCACTTAGATGTGAAATGCTTATTAAATTGGCTTTAAGGCCATCAACAAATAAAGCATTGGACAAGGAAGATAATCTGGGAATGGAGATGGTTCCTTTCCCTCTTACTTTTTTCTTGGATCTATCACCAAAAGTGACACTTCCACCTTCCTCCATGACAAGAGTCTCAAAGAAACTCTTATCTCCCGTCATGTGTCTAGAGCACCCACTGTCTAAATACCACAAATTAGAAGAATTTGCCTTCAGGGCAATTTGTGTAACATGGCAAACATTTTCATTCTTTCTAATCCACCTAAGTGTAACATTTTCTTTTCTAGTGGTCTTTGGTACATGTGCTCTAGAACTCCTAGGATCATGCATATCAATCTTATCATTCCTAGGAACATGCATCATGGCTCTTTTCTTTTTCTTCTCAATCATGCTTCTAGTTTTACACATTTTAATATAACGAAAGCATCTTGGTCTAATATGACCATCAAAACCACAAAAATGACATGTAGGAATAAAGTAAGGGATCATACCATGTCCTTGTGCATGCATAAGAGTTTTCCCATGTCTTTGTGGTTGAGCGGGTTTAATCCATCTTCGTTGTTGAACCGGTCTAGCTTGCTTCCTTTGATGAGTTTGCATGATTGGTCTCTTTCCTTGTTGAGCCAAATGTTGAGGAATGTTGGCTTAGGGTTGTCTTCTTGGAGCCAGCTTCACTTGTGCACTTTGTGAACATTGTCCTAGATCAATCTTCTTCCTAGGAGTTTGCACCAGTGAAGCTACTTGTTTCCCGAAGCTTTTGACAAACACGGTCTTGTTAGAGGTTGAGATTTCTTTGCCATCTTCATACCCAAGACCCCTCTTGTCACATGGGCTCTTTCCAACACCATGCATGTGGTCAAGGTTCTTGGTGCTAGAAGCCATCTTGAATAGTGACTCCATAGCTTCATCAAGTTCCCTCTTCAAACCTTCTTCATTCCTCTTAGATAAGACTAACTCCTCTCTTAGCTTATCTTCATTCTTTGTTGATCTCACTACTTCTTCATTTAATTGGTCTATTTGAGTTGAGAGCTCTAGGTTTTCTTCCTTTAATCTCCTAATCTCTCTCTTGTTCTTTAGCCTTGAACTCTCAAATTTCTCCATGTAGTCCTTGAGATCCATCCTTTCCACATTTCCATTTGTGGATTGTGATGAAGAACAATCATCACTTGAGTCACTTTCCACTTGACTCTCATTCTCATCTTCACTAGCACTTTTGCTCTTGTGAGAAGAGGTAAAGGCTATGAAGTTAGCCATGAGTTCTTCATCATCCGAAGACTCATCTTCTTCATTGGAGTCATCACTCCCACTCCATGTGGCGGCCATCACTTTCCCTTTCTTCTTGTTAACATGATTGGCACAATCGGGGGCAAAGTGTCCTATGCCACCACACTCAAAGCATCGGACCCCTTTCTTCTCGGTCTTCTCTTGCCTAGGCTCAAACTTCTTGAATAGAGTCTTTTTCTTGAAGTCTTGACCCTTGGATCCGAAACCGTTCTTCTCGGACTTGTAGAATTTCTTGAACCTTCTTATCAAAAGAGCCATTTCTTCGTCCGAGTCATCATCCTCCTCCTTCTCAACTTTAGAGGCTTTCAAAGCAATTCCCTTTTGCTTTTTAGGAGGTGTGGAGGTAGGACCTTTCCTAGACTCATAAGCTAGAAGTCTCCCAATCACCTCACTCGGCTTCATATCCTTGTATCTGTTATTCTCCTCTAAAGCCGTCACCTTTGATTCAAATCTCTCGGGAAGCGATCTCATAATCTTTTGTTTGATTCTCTTATCCGAGTAAGGATCACAAAGTTGATGACTTTGGTTGACTATGTCCATCAACTTGATCTCAAAATCGTTGAAGCACTTATTATCCTCCATTTTAAGCATCTTGAATTGAGTTTGGAGGACTTGAAGCTTGGAGTCCTTCACCACTACGGTTTCCTCATGTGCAATCTCTAGGATGTCCCATGCCTCCTTAGCTATCCTAGTATTTTGAATCAATTTGTATTGATTTTTGTCCATTGCACATATAATGGCATGCATTGCCTTCCTATTCCATTTTGATGCCTCAAACTCTTGCCCGTTCCATTGCGCCTTAGGCTTAAGTACATCATCTCCTCCACCCGCGGGAGTCATCATGGGCAATATGTAGCCATCTTCAACAGCCATCCAAGCCCAGTCATGTATTTGACATATGTACGACTCCATTTTGCCTTTCCAAGAGGCATAATTCAACCCGGTAAGAAGCGGAGGCCTTGTGCTAGAAGCACCCTCGTTGCCACCACCATTTCCACCGTTTCCACTCATAGTGTTTATGAATGAATGAAATGAACGCAAATGTATGAATGAACACAAAACACACAAAATGAAAACCACACCAAAGAGAGCAAAGGATCACCTAAGTATGTCTAGGAACCCGCTTTGATACCAATTGAAACTAATACTCGGTGTGTAATATATTATCTAGAGGGGGGTGAATAGATTTTAATTAAATTTACCCAATTTTCGTGTAAGGTCAAGATTACGAAAAATCCCCAAGTAGTCAATAAAAAATAGCAAGTGTAATATGGTGCGGAAATTAAACAACACTTGATATTTATGTGGAAACCCTCACGGGAAAAACCACGGGCTAGTAAGTAAGCCACACTTGAACCTAGAATCCACTAAATGTGTAAACCGATTACAACCTAATCCCGGAAGTAATCACACACCTACCTAATCCCGGTATAAGCGAACCTAGTCCAATTGCTTGCGATCTAAGCAACCTAATCCCGAAAGCTACACACAAGACTTGCTTCTCAATGAAGAGATTAACACCCTAAGTGAATATATGAATATCCAAAATGCAACATAGAGCAAGGGAACCCTATATGCTTATCTAAGATGATGATTTTGCAATAAAAGCAATCTTAGATATTAAGAACTAAAAGACATGTCAATTAGCTTAGCAAATCATAGATTATGCAAACCTAGAGTGCTATCACAATACAACTCTCAAACATTAAACATACTAATCTCAAACTTGTATTTAAAATATAAATCAATGACATACAAGTGATAAAAGAGATAGCTTGGAAAGAAGGACACAAAATATGTAAGATACAAGTGAAAACCTTACCAAGCAAAGTATGTTGATGAAACCGTGGAAAACAATATCTAGATGCTCAAGAAGGATGCTCGATGATGTTTGATGCTCATGGAATGATGTTTGAGTGAATAAAGGTGAGTTCTTGGTGAAATTTCTCTTGAAGAAAGATGCTAGATGAAAAATGGCTTTTGAACTCTTTAAAAAACGACCTATGAAGAAGACCACATATATATATGAGATCTAATTGAAATGATGTCGTTTTATCAAAAACGTTTCAGCTTCTCGCCGACGTACTGCTACGGTCACGACTGCAACGGTTGAGGCACCGCGGTAGAGATAAAAAGATCTCTATGGCCAGACCGCCGCGGTTACTCAACCGTCGCACAATAATAATGGCACAGCAAAGTTATTGCTGTCGTACGACTACCGCGGTTGTGGTACTGCGACAGATGAGCCGCGGTAGAGACAAAAGAATCTCTGTCGCTTGCATGCCGCGGTATGCCAAAACTAGGCAACTGCGGTAGCACAACCGCGGCATAGAAGGGCAAGGCCTTCTTTAGCCACTTCTCACACAAGAACCATGCAATAAGTGCACGTGTGAGTGAAAACAATGCATCCTAATGGCTAACATGTTATGGTAATTAACAAGCTAGATGCAATTAATTAAAACATGCAAGAAGAGAGATTAAATAATCAATGATGCACACAAAATATAGACACAACATACAAGTAAGAATTATGCAAGAGTTGTGTGTGTGTGCAACTACATCTCTTCAAAGCAAAGCAAGCACAAGAAATATACCTTTGGTGCTTCTCCTCTTGAGGACTTGAGAGCCTAATCTACCCTTACAAAAACCCCAATTGTGGTTTGTCTACGAAATAAGCCAATCAAAAAAAAGGAAACCTTACAATGTTCAAATCCATCTACATCTATTGGAGTATCGATATTAGTAGTAGCATTAACGACATCATCAAGATTATTCGGTTCAAGTCGTTCCAACTTTGGAATGGGTTTTCAACTCTATGATAAAAATGACATCATTGGAGAAGTTAATGAGGGTGTTAGGACTAGGCGTCAATTAGCTAATCTAATTAGCTTTACATGCTACACGTCATAAATTGAACCCAAAAAGGTTGATGAAGCCTTAAATGATGAATTTTGGGTTCTTACCATGCAAGAAGAGCTAAACCAATTCAAAAGGAATAAGGTTTGGACTCTAATTCTTAGGCCTAAAAGCACACATGTCATAGGCACCAAGTGGATTTATAAGAACAAATCCTATGAGAATGGCAACATAGTGTGTAACAAGGCAAGACTTATTGCACAAGGGTACTCTCAAATTGAGGGTATCGACTTTGAAGAGACATTTGCTCCCGTTGCCCGTTTAGAGTCCATTAGGCTTCTCTTGTCCGTATCTTGTATTCACCAGTTCAAATTACACCAAATGGACGTCAATAGTGCCTTTCTCAACTTCTTGCAAGAGGAAGTGTTTGTTGAACAACTCAAGGGGTTTGTGGATGCACACCACCCCAACCATGTCTATCGCCTTAAAAAGGCTTTATATGGGTTGAAACAAGCACCGAGGGCTTGGTATGAGTGCCTCACTCAATTTCTTGTTGACAATGACTACACAAGGGGTAGTGTTGACAAGACCTTGTTCATCAAGAGAAACAAAGATGAGTTATTTATAGCTCAAATCTATGTTAATGACATTGTATTTGGTCCACCAATAACACCAAAGTCCAACAATTTGTTGATGTCATGTCTCATGAATTTGAGATGAGTCTTGTTGGTGAGCTTAGTTACTTCCTAGGTTTGCAAATTAGGCAATTAGATGATGGGATTTTTATTACCCAAGCCAAATATGCCAAAAACCTAGTAAAGAAGTTTTGTCTTTAAAATGCCAAACATTGTGATACACCCATGAGTACCACTTTGAAGCTTAGCAAGGATGCAAGTGGAAAAAGTGTGGAACAAACTCTATATCAAGGCATGATAAGTAGCTTGCTTTATTTGACCGCAAGTAGGCCCGATATCTTTTTTAGTGTGGGTGTGTGTGCTAGGTTCCAAGTGAATCCTAAGGAGTCTCATCTCTCTTTCGTAAAGAGAATCATTCGTTATATGAATGGGACGTCCCACTATGGGATTTGGTACTCTTTTGACACTAATGCTAGTATTGTTAGCTTTAGTGATGCGGATTGGGTAGGAAATTGTGATGATAGAAAAATCACATCGAGTAGTTGCTTCTTCCTAGGCAATAACTTGGTGTCTTGGTTTTGCAAGAAGCAAAACTCAATTTCCTTGTCCACGGCCGAGGTCGAGTACATAGTCGTGGGGAGTGGATGCACACAACTCCTTTGGATGAAGCAAATGCTAGTAGACTACGGATTCAACCAAGGTACACTCACTCTCTTTTGTAATAATATGAGTGCTATTAATATTTCCAAGAATCTGGTGCAACATTCTAGAACTAAGCATATTGACATCCGCCATCATTAGAGAGCTTGTTGAAAATAAATGCATAGTACTTGAACATGTAGGTACTAATGATTAACTTGCGGACTTATTTACTAAACCCTTAGATGCTACTCGATTTAAAACACTTAGTAGATCTATTGGGATATGTCTTGTGGAGTGATGAGTTTTGGTTTTTGACCCTATATGGGGAACTCAAGCAAAGAGAGCTATTTTGCATACTTGTACCATGCAAAAATTTGAAATATCTTATGCTTCCATTTTAATTGCTTGAGTAAGCTTGGTTGTACATATGTATATATGTTTTCAATTCAATAAGTTTGAACCATGCTTTATTTACAATCCATGTCATATTTATGTTCAAACATGCATTTTTGGACTAAGAGATCTACATAGGAAGTATGATTTGAATGACCTATAGTTATCTCCATGACATGATGATTCTTTTATAACATGCTAATGTCAAATGAAAAAGCATGAAATTCATATAATATGCTCAAATGAAAAAGCATGAATTGATAATTGCATATTCTTAAATGCAAAACTTGTGTGAAAAAGCTTGTGAGACTCAAAATGAATAAAAGATATTGTATCCGTTCAAAGGATTTTAAAATCCAAATGTCTCACTTTCTTTATTGGTTGAACATGGCTACTATCATACTGGTATCTCACCCGGAAAAATCAAATAGGGTGCAAAGTCGTTCATGCCATGTTTCGCTTATAAAGTTGGATATAGTTGCTCTTATATTGAAAACAATAAAATCTCTATATCCTTGCTTCTCCCATGACAATGGTGAAATTGATTTGAATTCTTGTTAGAAACCTTTGTCATTTGCTTTGACAAATACCATTGTATTTTGGACTTGAATGTTACATGTCTTGTATGCAAAGCATGTTTGATTCACACATTTTCTTTAAATAAATCTCCTTGTTTCTCTCTAATTAATTGAGATGCATAAAGTGACTAATATGATTATGCAAATATCATGTATGCTACTATCTCTCTTTGCTATAAGTGACCTAGTTGGGGAATACTCATTTGCCTATATCATGACAAAAAGGGGGAGTAGAATGTGGTAAGGGGAGTTGCTAATTAAGAGTAGCAAATGTGAATGTTGGGGAGAATACAAACTTAGGGGGAGTAACCCGTTGAGGGGGAGCATTGCATTGCACATTCATTTCATAATTTTGCATGTTTTCTTCATTGAAAAATTCTAAAATGCAAATGCTTGTTTTAACTTCACATGATCACCTCACATACACTTGCTTTGGAAGTGTAATCTTTTTGTTTTGAAGGTTTGATAATTCTACAAGAGATTGAAGACTTGAAGTTTTATTTTCTTATCTTTTTGTAATGTAGAATTTCATTGCTATCCCGTAGCTTCAATTATGTTGTGAGGATCTATATGAGTGGTGGTTTTGTCACGAAACAGCCAAAGGGGGAGATTGTAAGGTCTCAGTTTATTGATTGGCTTATTTCGTAGACAAACCACAATTTGGGGATACTTGTAAGGGTAGCTTAGGTTTAATGGTTGGTGCATTGCACAACCAAGGCCCTCTCAAGACCTCTAAAGAAGAAGCACCAAAGGTAAATTTCTAGTGCTTATTTTTCTTTAAAGAGATGTAGTTGCACACACACACAACACTTGCATAATTGTTATTCTTGAATGTTATGTGTTTGTATTATGTGTGCATTATTGATTAATTAATCTCTCTTCTTGCTGAGTATATTGATTGCATCTTGTGATTATAATGACATATCATGTTAGCCATTAGGATGCATTTTCTTTACCTTTTTACCCTTGCAATTTTGTGTGTGAGCTTAAAAGAAGTGTGATGTGCACTGGTCGTCATACGCCAGACCAGCGCAGATCGTCTAGTGGTCTGTCGCTGGTCGTGCGCTGGTCGTCCAACGCAAGCACACCAGCATAAAATGCCCAGTGTTCTATTGCTGGTGTTGCGCCCCTCACCTGCGCTGGTCAACCAACACTTAGTGCAATTTTTGTTTTTGTGCTGGTCGTGCGCTGGTCCACCAGCGCATCTTACCATCACACAGAGCAATTTCTAGTGCGATTTTTCAAAACGACCTCACTTTAATTAAGTCCTATATATATATGACTCTATGTTTTTAGGTTGTTTTTTTAAGAGTTCAAAAATCATATTTTTCCTTAGAATATTTTCCAAGAGAAAAAATTCACAAGAACTCACCTTTAAACACTCAAAGCTTTTCCTTTGTTCATCAAAGTTCATCTAGGATCATCCATGACCATATAGGATGCATCCATGCATGGTTTTGCATCATCACATCTTCCTTGGTATGTTTTTCACTTACTTCATCTAATTTTAGTGTTTTTCATATTAAGATATCTCTTTAATTACTTGTATGTTATTAGATCATATGCTAAATACAAGTTAGAGATTATTTGTGATAAATTGATTGAGTGTTGTATTGTGATAGCTATCTCGGTTTTTATAATCTATGTTTAGCTAAGCTATTTGACATGTCATCTAGCTTTTAATATCTAGGATTGAATTAATTGCAAAATCATCATCCTAGATAAGCATATAGGGTTACCTAGCTCTAAATTGCATTTTGAGTATTCATATATTCACTTAGGTTGTATTATCTCTTCTTAGAGAACTAAGTCTTGTGTTGTGACCGGGATTAGATTGTTTAAATCGCAAGCAATTGGACTAGGTCCACTTATACCTGGATTAGGTAGGTGTGTGATTATATACCGGGATTAGGTTGTAATCTTTAACACATTTAGTGGATTCAAGGTTCGAGTGTGGTGCACTTACTAGCCCGTGGTTTTTCCCGTGAGGGTTTCCACGTAAATATCAAGTGTTATTTACATTCCGCACCATATTACACTTGCTATATTATATTGACTAGTAGGAGCATTTTTGTAATCTTGACCATACACGAAAATTGGGTAAAATGGATTAAAATCTATTCACCCCCCCCCCCCCCCCCCCCCCCCCCCCCCCCCTCCCTTCTAGATTAATATTGAACACACCGAGTATTTGTTTCAACTAGGTATGTGAAATTCCCTTAAATAATAGTGTAAAATATACCTAGAGGGGGGGGGGGGGGGGGGGGGGGGTGAATAGGTATATGCCCAATTTCTTCCAATATTAAAAGTAATGCGGAATATAACAAAGAAAATGTACACTTGAAAAGATTTAACAAATGAATTGATTTAACTAATGCAAGAGTAAATCAATATACAAGATATGCAATCAATGTAAGATATTGAAGATAAAGAAATATTAAAACAAAAATTGACACAAGGATTTTTACGTGGTAAAACCTCAAAGAGGAAACATCCACAGGTTGATACTACAACCATCGGCAAAGCAATTCACTATATGAAAGAGGACTTACACACTCAAAGCTATCAACACATGATATCCACTTCAAACTATCAACTCCTAATCTACCTTCGGGCTAGCGAACCATAACGCTTACTACCTATCCAAGGTGTGTCCTACACCTCTAGGTACCAACATCCTATCCAAAGCTCTCAAGCTTCTAGGATGATTTCTTGCTTAGTTATCTGCAAGGAACTTAATATTGGTATTGGTATCAATATTGGGCTTCTAAAATTTACGGATATTTCAAAGATATTATTGATATCGGTGGATATTCTGTCAAAAATTAAAAAAATAATGGATATTTACATCTAAAGTTAGATTTTTTTTGTGAAGTTTTAGGACAAGCTTAAACAAGTAATTATACATCAAATGAATCATATTTCAATGATAAATTAACATATTTATGAGTTTATTATAAATTATAACATAGATAGAGTCTGTATATAATTTTTAAAATTGAGTATTTAATGGAATAATATTTTGTTTCACTTTTACAATATTATAAACAATATATAGAGATTAAATATTTAATAAACAAAATTATCATTAAAATATATATATATATATATATATATATAGTTCCACACTTCCAAGATTCTATCATAAATCATAATTCATACATAATAATACATTGCGTGTTTGAAATTTAAAACCAAAATGAATTCCTTACTGGTTCAAATACATAAAATACATTTCTATCTTGATTCAAGCAATAATTTTCCCAAGAAAACGTGCTTGCATAATTTTCAATGTAGTTATTAATATGCCACATGTATGTTGCTTGATCTCTTCCAACTGATCCGTGAATTGGGTAGTTTGGATTTACCCAACTTGGTGGATATTGTTGATTTGCATGCATAGGTATTACATATGGCATTTGTGGAGAAGGATAATGAAATATATTGCAGCCACCATAACCACCATAATATGGTACATGAGAACTTGACATTGTCTGTGAACCACCCAAATAACTATTTTTTGTGTCAATACTCATTGAGGAGAGAGTCATATTCAAAGAATCTTCATTAATTTGACTTGTTCCTCCATGTTGTTTACCACGATTTTGATCAAAATTACCTGCATGAGCATCCCAACCTGCCGCACTAGCATTCCAACATGTTGCACCAGCATCCCAACCTCGAGCACGAACATCCCAACTTGTTGCACCAACATTCCAACCTCCTGCACCAAAATCCCAACCTCTTGCCTCATCCCCACCATCCCCATCATCTCTATCATCTTTTCCTCCACTATTTACATCAGAGGTATGTTGGTCATCAGAAGCGCTGGTAACAATAACTCCATGATCTACACCAACTTCTTCTCTAATCACTTGTTCAACATTTATTCCCATGTCTCGAGCATGAGAAGCAATATGTGAATCAGGATTTCCCTTGTCATCATCCAAGGAGGCAGGTCTAACCCAGTTAAAAATAGGATTCTCATTATCGTCTCCTACTTCAGCAACTACTTGAAGTAGATCCATAAAATCAGTTTCATTTACTTTATTTTTTTTCAGCTGCTATATCTCTAAGTTTCAACTTCATATTATAATAGCAATAAACAAGTTGTTCAAGCTTAAAATAGGCAAGACAGATCATTTGTTTTGTGTGGATTAAAGCAAATGTGGTTACAATTTTACATTTGGATTCAAGCTTACACATTTGAGTCACAAACAATTTTATTTATTTATTTATTTCAGATTGCTTTCACAAAATTTTACATATTTTACACGTCCAATCTTTGGTTCTTTATCCAATTTTACTTCAAGTCCTCAATAATTTTACTATTAACTATTATGTTGGAATTTTTTATAAATTTGTTAATGCTTCTTCTAAAATAATTTTCAATCTAAATTATTTTAACAATAATTTAATTGTTTAGGATTAAAAAAATTATTTTAATAATATGCAAAATATCCATGGACTTTCGGGGTGAAATTCGTGAAATTTTGGGAATTTCAGGATATTTCAGGAATATCGGGAGATTTTTACGGATATTTCGAAATCGGCCGAATATTCTGTTGGATATTTGCCTGTTTCGATATCGGTCCCTCCAAAATACGGATATATCGGTGGATATTTCAGTGTATCTATCGATTTTAAGTTCCTTGGTTAACCGGAGTTTCCTACTCCTAGCTAAGTCTTCTTACTTGGTTATCTGGAACACTTTCCTAACCAAGACTTACTTTGCAAGAGACTTCATCCTTTCACAAGGCAATGATCTAAGTGATGCAAATGATGTAAACACAATCAAATAAAGCTAGATGATCAATCAAGCTAAATGTACATGCTTAGTAGAGAAACTAGAATTATGCTTTCAACACACAATAACAAATCTATCTAGAAATCAAAGCATATGAAACAATAAGAACAAGATATGAATATTCAATATATCACACAAAAAATTTTAGTTCTTAGATCATGAAATTAAACCTAGAAAATGTCATTAGGCACAACATATATGCTATTTCTAGAATCAATTTCAAGATAGGTCTACTTTAGCAAAATATGTTCAATTGAAATCAAATGGCTAAAACTCAAACAAACAATCAATCATAAAACCCTAGCATGTGATCTAAAATACTTCTCAACACATTTCAACAATCAAATAGGAAGAATCAAAAAGATGAACAAAAGAAATGTAAGAAGAAGAAGTTTCACATACAACAATTGAACCTCGTACTGAAATCAGGTCGCTGGGAAAAATGACGAAGTCAACGTTCTGAAAATGCTTAAGGTTTGTAGCTCTTGTCGAGAGCAACATTTGTGGCTTTTAGATCACTCGATTTCGAGTTCGTATGAAAAGGTTATGATCGAAATAAGAAAACGAAAATCATGAAGAAATTTCAGCACTTCTCTTTTTGCAATTTTCTTCAAGTTTTAATTTGGAGGGAAGGAGGAGAACTTTTAAAAGATTCAAGTGTAAGGAAAAATACGGTCACGCAGTAGAAGCAAGACTAAAAAGAGTTTAGTATAGTTTAAAATTTTTCTATTATTTGAACCTTAACCCTCTAATTAATTAAACACATATATATATACTAAAAGTAGAATACCTTTTGTCGCGTGATCCGATTGACTTTGCGTCGATGGTAATCCGCAAGATCTTCCAATCCTATCACGAACGTGAATCACCTAGGAGCGTGGTCTCCCTTTCTTTGAATTGCGTACCTAAGGATGGAAAACAAAATCTCTCCTCCTTATCGTTAGTCACAGTAAGATCCAAGAAACTAGAAAGTATGTTCCGGTCACTTTTGAATTTAACAATCGTTAAGATTGAAACTCGCGTGAACCTAATTAGAAGTTGTACACAAAGCCTTTTGATATTCAAGCTTACAAGTGCACTATCGAAATTAGAACTCTCTTTCTCTATTTCTCTCTTGGCCGAAATTAAACACTTGTCTAGAGTATGAATTATTTTTCTAAGCCAAAAAGAATAATATATAGGGTGGCCCTATTAAATATATAGGGTGGCCGAATTCTTCTTCTTTTTCTTTTAGGGTTGCTGTTAGGATTCCCGTTGTTTTTAATTGGCTTATTTCGTGATCAAACCACATGTGGGGATGCTTTGTAAGGGTAGCTTAGATGTTGTTGTTATTGCTTAGGCCCTTTTGAAGACCTCACTATTGACAAGCACCAAAGGTAAATTCCTTGTGCTTACTTATCTTGAAGAGATAGTTGCACACACTCACTTAGCATACTTGTTCATTTGTGCATTCTCTTCACATGTCACTTTACACACTAGCACTTTGATGTTGTATCTTGTTGTGTGTTTTTGTGTCTTGTAATTCGTTTCCCGATAGTGTTCGGAAACGTCTGCGCACGCACTAGAATGTGCTTGGTTTTGCGCGAAGACCGCCTATGGAGATGCACTTGGCATCTCCTTGGTTTTCACCTCTGTTGGTGATCGGCGGTCATTATCGGCGGCCTGGCCACCGAATGAAACCGCCGTTTGAATTCGGCGGTTGGATGGCCGCCGATATGGAACGCCGTTTCAGACCTGATTGATTTTATTCTCGGGTTTAATTCGGCGGTGGGAACGGCGGTCACGAAACCGCCGAATGGAACCGCCGTTTCTCCCCTGTTTCGCCGGGAGCAATTCGGCGGTTGAAATCGGCGGCCACCGACCGCCGATTGAAACCGCCGATTGGCGCGCTTCTTTGAAACTTACTTAAACGACCTCACTTTGGCTTGGCACCCTATATATATGCCATTTTGTCTTTAGGTCAATTAAGAGAGTTCATATTCAGATTTCATACTTAGGATATTTTTCAAAGAGAAGAAAAATTCCAAGAACTCATTTTTAATTACTCAAACACCTTTTCCATGATCATCAATCATCATCTAGCATCATCTTAGATCATCTAGATGACATCTTGCATGGATTCTTCATCATACTTTGCTTGGTAAGCTTTTCACTAATATCTTACATATTTTGTGTTTATTTTATCTAGCAATCTCAATTAATTACTTGATTATTATTTTGTATGCTTTAGATACAAAATTGAGATTAGTATGATGTATGTTTGAGAAGTTGTATTGTGCTAGCATATTAGGTTTTGTACTTGATATTGATTAGCTTAACTATTTGACATGTCATTTAGTTTTGATATCTAGGATTGTTCTTAATTGCATATTAATCATCTTAGATAAGCATATAGGGTTTCCCTTGCTCTATGTTGCATTTTGGATATTTTCATATATTCACTTAGGGTTGTATTCTCTTCAAGAGAAGCTAAGTCTTGTGTGTAGCAATCGGGATTAGGTTGCTTAGATCGCAAGCAAATTGGACTAGGTTCACTCATACCGGGATTAGGTAGGTGTGTGATTACTTCCGGGATTAGGTTGTAATCGTTTGCACATTTAGTGGATTCGAGGTTCGAGTGTGGCTTACTTACATAGCCCGTGGTTTTTCCCGTGAGGGTTTCCACGTAAAAATCAAGTGTTGATTTATATTTCCGCACCATATTACACTTGCTTATTTATATTATCTTGAGGGTAAATTCGTAATTTTGACTAATACGAAAAATTGGGTAAAAAGCGTAAAATCTATTCACCCCCCCTCTAGATAGTTTTATACACACCGTGCTATAATTAGTTTCAATTGGTATCAGAGCGGGTTCCTAGACATACATAGGTGATCCTTGCTTTATTTTGGTGTGTTTTGCATTTTGTGTGTTTTTTGATTATTCATACATTTGCATTCATTTCATTCATTCATAAACACTATGAGTGGAAACGGTGGAAATGGTGGTGGCCACGAAGGAGCTTCTAGCACAAGGCCTCCACTTCTTACCGGTTTGAACTATTCCCAATGGAAAGGGAAGATGGAATCCTACATATGCCAAATTCATGACCGTGCATGGATGGCGGTGGAAGACGGATATGATCTCCCTATGATGACTCCCGCGGGTGGAGGACAAGATGTTTTGAAGCCTAAGGCGCAATGGAACGCGCAAGAGTTTGAGGCTTCTAAGTGGAATAGGAAGGCGATGCATGCCATTATGTGTGCCATGGATGAGAATCAATACAAGCTTATTCAGAATACTCAAATTGCCAAAGTGGCATGGGACATCCTTCAAGTTGCACATGAGGGAACCGAGGTGGTGAAGGAGTCCAAGCTTCAAGTCCTCCAAACTCAATTTGAGTTACTTAGGATGGGAGAGGATGAATGCTTCAACGACTTCGAAATCAAATTGATGGACATAGTAAATCAAAGCCATCAACTCGGAGACCCGTATTCGGATAGGAGAGTCAAGCAAAAAATTATGAGATCTCTCCCCGATAGGTTTGAATCAAAGGTGACGGCCATAGAAGAAAATAGTGGCTACATGGATATGAAGCCAAGTGAGGTAATTGGGCGTCTCCTTGCATATGAGTCTAGGAAGGCTCCTAGCAACACTACTCCTCCTAAGAAGTCTAAAGGAATAGCTTTGAAAGCATCTAAGGATGAAAAGGAGGCAAAGCATGAATCGGATGAAGACCTTGCCTTATTTGTGAAACGGTTCAACAAGGTTATGGGGTTCAAGAAGAAGAAGGGATTTGGGTCAAGAGGACAAGATTTGAAGAAAAAGAGTTCCTTCAAGAAGTTTGAGCCTAGACAAGAGAGGACCGAAAGGAAAGGGGTCCGATGCTTTGAGTGTGGTGGGATTGGTCACTTTGCCCCCGAATGTGCGAATCACAATGAGAGGAAGAAGGGTAAAGTGATGGCCGCCACATGGAGTGGGAGTAGTGATGGTTCAAATGAGGAAGATGAGTCTTCAAGTGAGGAAGAGCTCATGGCTAACTTCCTAGCTTTTGCATCTTCTCACAAGAGCAAAAGTGCTAGTGAAAAGGAAGATTTGAGTCAAGAGGAAATTGACTCTAGTGAAGAAGAAAGTGACTCCTCTTCTAATTCCAAGAAGAAGTTTGTGGAGCAAAAGGTGCTTGCTAAATACCATGCCGAGTTCAATGATTTAGCACTTAAAAGCACAAGAAAGATTGAGAGGTTGAGAGAAGAAAACCTTGAACTTTCGGCTCACAATGACCACTTAAGTGAACAAGTGGAAAGATTGAAGAGGAGAGAGGATAAGCTAATTAAGGAGTTAGACTTGTCCAAGAGAAGTGAAGAAGGCTTGAAGAGGGAACTTATAGAAGCTAAAGGGTCCTTGACTAGGATAGATTCTAGCACCAAGAAGCTTGATCATTTACTTGGTGTTGGAAAGAGTCCAAGTGACAAGAGAGGTCTTGGGTATGAAGATGGCAAGAAAATCTCAACCTCTAACAAGACTATATTTGTCAAGAGCTTGAAGAATGAAGAAACTTCATTTGTGCAACCTCCTAAGAAAAAGTTAGAAATAGGACAAAGCTCTAATGCACAAGTGAAAATGGGGCCAAGAAGGAAAACTCAAGATCAACCTCCTAAGGTTCCTCAAGCCAACACTCCTCCCAAATTGGCTCACAAAGGAAAGAGACCAATCATGCAACCTCAAGCTTGGAAGCAACCAAGACCGGTTCAACAACGAAGATGGATTGAACCCACATATCCACAAAGACATGGACGTACTCAAAGGCGAGGTATGATTCCTTTTTTCATTCCTATTTGTCACTTTTGTGGTTGTGATGGTCATATTAGACCAAATTGCTTTCAATATATTAAAATGTGTAGAAAACAAAGCATGATTGAAAAGAGAAAGAATAGAGCCAAGATGCATGTTTCTAGGAATAAAAATATTGATTTGCATGATCCTAGAAATAGTAGAGCACATGTACCAAAGGCCACTAAGAAAGCTAAAATTGTTGCTAAGTGGATTAGAAAGAATGAAAATGTTTGCCATGTTGCACAAATAGCCTTGAAGGCAAATTCTTCTAATTTTTGGTACTTGGATAGTGGGTGCTCTAGGCACATGACGGGAAACAAGAGTTTCTTCGAGACTCTTGTTATGGAGGAAGGTGGAAATGTCACTTTTGGTGATGGATCCAAAAGAAATGTTGTAGGGAAAGGAACCATTTCCGTTCCCGGATTACCCTCCTTATCCAATGCTTTATTTGTTGATGGCTTGAAAGCCAATTTAATTAGCATTTCACATCTTAGTGATGAAGGATATTCCGTCTTGTTCTCTAAAGATTATTGCTCTATCCTTAAACCCGATGGACAAACCTTGTTGAAGGGCATGAGATCTAGCGACAATTGTTATTGTCTTGAAGCTAGAATTATATCTAATCATGTGTCCATGGATGAGCAAATTGAGTTGTGGCATGAAAGACTTGGCCACATGAACTTTAGGGATCTACGGACCCTTGGAAAGTTCAATTGTGTGCGTGGCCTCCCTAAGCTTGGGAAGAAAGCCAATGGTATTTGTGGACCTTGCCAACAAGGAAAGCAAACCAAAAGCATGCACAAAAAGGGTAAGTATCTCACCACCAAGGAGCCTCTTGAGCTTCTCCACATGGACCTCATGGGTCCCATGCAAACCGAAAGTTTGGGTGGAAAGAGATACATTTTTGTTTGTGTTGATGATTTCTCTAGATTTACATGGACATATTTTCTTAGAGAAAAATCCGAAACTTTTGATAAGTTTAAAATGCTTTGTACTAAATTGCAAAATGAAATGAATTCTAACATTAGAAGCATTAAACGGATTAGAAGTGACCATGGGAGAGAATTTGAGAATGCCACCTTTGAAACCTTTTGTAATGGTTTAGGCATCTCCCATGAATTTTCTGCTCCTAGGACACCTCAACAAAATGGAGTTGTTGAGAGGAAGAATAGGGTCCTCCAAGAGATGGCCCGTGTGATGTTGCTTAGCAACAATGTCCCTAGGAACCTATGGGCCGAAGCCATTAACACGGCTTGCTATATAGGAAATAGAGTGTTCCTAAGGCCCGGTACTAGAAACACCTCCTATGAGTTATGGAAAGGCAAGAGGCCAAATGTTAGCTACTTCCACACTTTTGGAAGCAAATGCTACATTTTGAATGACCGTGATCAACTTGGCAAGTTTGATGCTAAGAGTGATGAGGGTATTTTTATTGGCTATGCCTTAAATAGTAGAGCCTATAGAGTTTTCAATTTAAAGACTCTAAGTGTTATGGAATCATCCAATGTCGTATTTGATGATACTAGGCTCAAGTCTAATGATCATGAGGAGGAGGTTATTTTTAGTGATGATTCTCCTTTGGAGAAGGTTGTGGTGTCACCTAATGTTGGGACATCTAATGTCAACAATGATGGCACACAACCTATTGATAGAGTTCCTCTCTTGGACTCTAAAGAACCCGCTCCATGGGTTAGGAAACTCCATGATAAAGAAGATATCATTGGAGAGGTAAATGAGGGTGTTAGGACTAGACGCCAACTTGCTAATCTTATTAGCTATACATGTTACACCTCTCAAATTGAACCCAAAAAGGTTGAAGAAGCCTTAAATGATGAATTTTGGGTTCTTGCCATGCAAGAAGAGCTAAGCCAATTCGAAAGGAATGAGGTTTGGACTCTAGTTCCTAGGCCTAAGACCACTAATGTCATAGGCACCAAATGGATATTTAGGAACAAATCCGATGAGGATGGCAACATAGTGCGGAACAAGGCTAGACTTGTAGCACAAGGGTACTCTCAAATTGAGGGTATCGACTTTGAGGAGACTTTTGCTCCCGTTGCCCGCTTAGAGTCCATTAGGCTTCTCTTGTCCATCTCTTGTGTGCACAAGTTCAAATTGCACCAAATGGACGTCAAGAGTGCCTTCCTCAATGGCTTCTTGCAAGAGGAAGTGTTTGTTGAACAACCTAAGGGGTTTGTGGATGCACACCACCCCAATCATGTCTATCGCCTCAAGAAGGCACTTTATGGGTTGAAACAAGCACCGAGGGCTTGGTATGAGCGCCTCACTCAATTTCTTGTTGACAACAACTACACAAGAGGTAGTGTTGACAAGACACTATTCATCAAGAGAGACAATGATGAGCTTTTCATAGCTCAAATATATGTTGATGATATAGTTTTTGGCTCCACCAACAACACCAAAGTCCAACAATTTGTTGATGTCATGTCTCTTGAATTTGAGATGAGTCTTGTTGGTGAGCTTAGTTACTTCCTAGGTTTGCAAATTAGGCAAATGCATGATGGGATTTTCATAACCCAAGCCAAATATGCTAAGAACCTAGTGAAGAAGTTTGGTTTAGAGAAAGCCAAACATTGTGATACACCCATGAGTACCACTTTGAAGCTAAGCAAGGATGCTAGTGGTAAAAGTGTGGAACAAACTCTATATCGTGGCATGATAGGTAGCTTGCTTTATTTGACCGCAAGTAGGCCCGATATATCTTTTAGTGTGGGTGTGTGTGCTAGGTACCAAGCGGATCCTAAGGAGTCCCACCTCTCTTCCGTGAAGAGGATCATTCGCTATGTGAATGGGACATCCAACTATGGGATTTGGTACTCTTTTGACACTAATGCTAGTCTAGTTGGCTTTAGTGATGCGGATTGGGCAGGAAATTGTGATGATAGGAAGAGCACATCGGGCGGTTGCTTCTTTCTAGGCAACAACTTGGTATCTTGGTTTTGCAAGAAGCAAAACTCGATTTCCTTGTCCACAGGCCGAGGCCGAGTACATAGCCGCGGGGAGTGGATGCACACAACTCCTATGGATGAAACAAATGCTTAGTAGACTACGGATTCAACCAAGGTACTCTCACTCTCTTTTGTGATAACATGAGTGCTATTAATATTTCCAAGAATCCGGTTCAACATTCTAGAACTAAGCATATTGACATCCGCCATCACTTCATTAGAGAGCTTGTTGAAAATAAATGCATAGTACTTGAACATGTAGGTACTAATGATCAACTTGCGGACTTATTTACTAAACCCTTAGATGCTACTCGATTTAAAACTCTTAGTAGATCTATTGGGATATGTCTTGTGGAGTGATGTTCTATGATTGACCCCATATGGGGAACTCAAGCAAAGAGAGCTATTTTGCATTCATGTAACTTGCAAAAAATTTGAAATAACTTATGCCTCTTCTTTTGATTGCTTGAGTAAGCTTGGTTGTACATATGTATATATGTTTTCAATTTATAAGTGTGAACCTTGCTTATCTACAATCCATGTCATATTTATGTTCAAACATGCACTTTTGGACTAGGAGATTTACATAGGAAGTATGATGTGAATGACCTATAGTTATCTCCATGACATGATGATTCTTTAATAACATGCTAATGCTAAATGAAAAAGCATGAAATTCATACAACATGCTCACATGAAAAGCATGAATTGATGATTGCATATTCTTAAAAATGCAAAACTTGTGTGAAAGCAAATGAGACTCAAAATGAATAAAGGATCTTGTATCCGTTCAAAGGAATTTACATTCCATATGTCTCTCTTTCTTTATTAGTTGAACATGGTTACTATCATACGGATTTCTTATCCGGAAAAATCAAATAGGGTGCAAAGTCGCTCATGCCATGTTTCGCTTATAAAGTTGGATATAGTTGCTCTTAAAATTGAAATCAATAATCTCTATATCCTTGCTTTTCCCATGACATTGGTGAAATTGGTTTGAATTCAAATTAGAAACCTTTGTCATTTGCTTTGCCAAATACCATTGTATTTTGGACTTGAATGCTATATGTCTTGTATGCAAAGCATGTTGGATTCACACATTTTCTCAAATAAATCTCCTTGTTTCTCTCAAATTAATTGAAGTGCATAAAGTGACTTATATGTATATGCATATCTTGCATGCTTCTATCTCTCGTTGCTTTGAGTGACCCGGTTGGGGACTACTCCTTTGCCTATATCATGACAAAAAGGGGGAGTAGGAAATGGTAAGGGGAGTTGCAAAATATAGAAGCTTTTGTGCATTTTGGGGAGAACATACATTGAGGGGGAGTAACCCTTTGAGGGGGAGCATTGCATTTATCATTCATTGCATACATTTGCTAATGTTGTGCCTAAATTCTAAAAATGCAAATGCTTGGTATTGCTCTCACATGATTAATCTCACACTTTACTTGTATTGGAAATGCTAGAAACTTTATTTTCAGGGCTTGATTGTTCTACAAGAGATTGAAGACTTGAAGTTTTTACTTTCTTATCTCTTTGTAATGTAGATAATCATTGTAGTCCCGTAGTTTCTAATTCTATGTGAGGAATCAATGTGAGTGGTGGTTTTGTCACGAAATAGCCAAAGGGGGAGATTGTTAGGATTCCCGTTGTTTTTAATTGGCTTATTTCGTGATCAAACCACATGTGGGGATGCTTTGTAAGGGTAGCTTAGATGTTGTTGTTATTGCTTAGGCCCTTTTGAAGACCTCACTATTGACAAGCACCAAAGGTAAATTCTATGTGCTTACTTATCTTGAAGAGATAGTTGCACACACTCACTTAGCATACTTGTTCATTTGTGCATTCTCTTCACATGTCACTTTACACACTAGCACTTTGATGTTGTATCTTGTTGTGTGTTTTTGTGTCTTGTAATTCGTTTCCCGATAGTGTTCGGAAACGTCCGCGCACGCACTAGAATGTGCTTGGTTTTGCGCGAAGACCGCCTATGGAGATGCACTTGGCATCTCCTTGGTTTTCACCTCTGTTGGTGATCGGCGGTCATTATCGGCGGCCTGGCCGCCGAATGAAACCGCCGTTTGAATTCGGCGGTTGGATGGCCGCCGATATGGAACGCCGTTTCAGACCTGATTGATTTTATTCTCGGGTTTAATTCGGCGGTGGGAACGGCGGTCACGAAACCGCCGAATGGAACCGCCGTTTCTCCCCTGTTTCGCCGGGAGCAATTCGGCGGTTGAAATCGGCGGCCACCGACCGCCGATTGAAACCGCCGATTGGCGCGCTTCTTTGAAACTTACTTAAACGACCTCACTTTGGCTTGGCACCCTATATATATGCCATTTTGTCTTTAGGTCAATTAAGAGAGTTCATATTCAGATTTCATACTTAGGATATTTTTCAAAGAGAAGAAAAATTCCAAGAACTCATTTTTAATTACTCAAACACCTTTTCCATGATCATCAATCATCATCTAGCATCATCTTAGATCATCTAGATGACATCTTGCATGGATTCTTCATCATACTTTGCTTGGTAAGCTTTTCACTAATATCTTACATATTTTGTGTTTATTTTATCTAGCAATCTCAATTAATTACTTGATTATTATTTTGTATGCTTTAGATACAAAATTGAGATTAGTATGATGTATGTTTGAGAAGTTGTATTGTGCTAGCATATTAGGTTTTGTACTTGATATTGATTAGCTTAACTATTTGACATGTCATTTAGTTTTGATATCTAGGATTGTTCTTAATTGCATATTAATCATCTTAGATAAGCATATAGGGTTTCCCTTGCTCTATGTTGCATTTTGGATATTTTCATATATTCACTTAGGGTTGTATTCTCTTCAAGAGAAGCTAAGTCTTGTGTGTAGCAATCGGGATTAGGTTGCTTAGATCGCAAGCAAATTGGACTAGGTTCACTCATACCGGGATTAGGTAGGTGTGTGATTACTTCCGGGATTAGGTTGTAATCGTTTGCACATTTAGTGGATTCGAGGTTCGAGTGTGGCTTACTTACATAGCCCGTGGTTTTTCCCGTGAGGGTTTCCACGTAAAAATCAAGTGTTGATTTATATTTCCGCACCATATTACACTTGCTTATTTATATTATCTTGAGGGTAAATTCGTAATTTTGACTAATACGAAAAATTGGGTAAAAAGCGTAAAATCTATTCACCCCCCCTCTAGATAGTTTTATACACACCGTGCTATAATTAGTTTCAGTTGCCGAATTCTTCTTGTGTAAGGATTTAGGGTTGACCGAATTCTCTACCAAAGAGGATTTGTGCTTTACCCTAATTCCTATCAACCTTAGAATCCTAACCCTAATACAACTCATAAGTGTTTTATCCTATTATGACTTATTAAAAGACTTCCTTATTTGATTAAATAAATAAACCTTATTATTTATTTTCTTACCAAATAAGTCTTTTATCTTTAATATACTACTACCAATAGTATAACTCTAGGAAACATATTTCCTGATCAGAAAAAGATTTTGATTCTCAATTAAATGATTAACTAATAAATTAATTAATTTCCATTTAATCAATCAATAAAATAAAATAATATTTTAGACTATTAAACTAGTCTTGCCGCCCACACCATATACATGGGCTTAATATTATTTTCTTATTTTATTTAATCCATTAGACTTTAATTAAAAAGCCCACATGTGAACCAGACCCATTCTTACTAAAAGAAACAAGCCCACATGCCTTTCATTAATATATTAATATAATTGATCAGCCCATTAAATAAATAATGTGCAAATTATATTCTTAATATATTAAATACAATTCTAGATGGACCCATAAATTGGTCCGGTAGAATATATCAAGTGATCCATGAATGTCCGTGTGGATTGGGGATCTTGGCAGGCTATCTAAATTTAAACTTCAATAGACATAACCTAATCACAATCAACAAATGATTCACTTAGGTCGGATCTATTAATTTTAACTCATTCCACTAAAGAGCTAAAATTGAACTCTTAAATAAAGATAGAATAAGTAAATATTTCTCATTCGTACCCTAGACAATCTTATTGGAGATGGTGTATCCTCGTGAAGAATATCAGTAATCGCCAAGAGCTCATAGACCGCCTATAGCTCTCCAAGTTACCATATTTACTCATATGACCACATTTTGAACTTGGATATTTTGACTTGTCCAGAAGCCATGTTTTAATAGACTCTATCGAAAACTTAACGTTAAGATTCAATATCCAATACCTCAAAACATCCATATGATGATATTCTACTCTCATTTAATAAATGGAGCCAAGATGTCCATATCTATAAATGAAGTCCTCTATCGATTAACAAATGAATATCACCAAATTATCAAGGATAGACTATGCTATATAATCGTACTCATTGATAACTCAAATGATACTACTTGCAACCATAAGTCCATCATTTATCTCAGGATTAAGATAGACTTTTCGATTGTCCTGATAATGAAAAGACTATTATCTATTGACGGTTCTAGATAAAGTATTTCATTGTGATCCAATTCAATGCACCCAGTGCACTAGATTCTTTTACTCGAAGACCCTCCGATGATTTCAGACTCATCATAACTCATTTGATCCCACTCAAATGCTAGCAAAATAATTCTACAACTTTAACAAGATAAAGGTGCCCAACCTTTAACTTAAGTTGTGAACATTATTCAAGACTAACTAAAGAATTGTGTCTACCTCATACATATCCAGATGTACGAACAATTCTTCTTTTCTCATAGTCTTTAGACCTTATGATTATTTACTTTGACAATTATCATATTAAACATAAACTATAAATGCTATAAGATTTGTTAAACCAGGAATCACTTTATTAATATGAAAAGATTGTCAATTACAATATTACACTCTTGCTATTGAGCATAATCCTAACATTAAGGAGGGAAAAAAAATGACCCAATCGGAGGCTGCCACCTCACAAACCCCGTGTGGGGCATGTGTGCACACGGGACCAGAGGGGTGCTCTGGCCTTGTGGCACACGGCCTCCACACGTGGTGGCCAAGGCATGGCCTTTGGCCATGCTAGTCCCTCGCGCGCATCCTTTCACGTTCTTCAGCCATATTCGGGCATCCAAACTCTGAATTCAAATCCGTTTTTGGATTATGAACTGTAACTTCCTCACACACAACAAAGCATAAAACATTTGACAAATTGTTGAGAATTCATCTCGAAAAACGATGACGAAGACAACACAACGAATGAGAATGCAAAGTAGCGTAGCTACATCGTTTGGACTCGAAACCTAATGAATGAGTAACCGAAATGACCGGAACTCAATAAGGAATTAAATAAGAACATTTTCAAGTCCAAAATACAAGAAACACAAACATATAAACACAATGTCACACAAGTATGCCATACCTACGCGGTAGTCATAAAACATGCTATTCTACAATGTTTGTCTATAAGAGACTAATGCATGTGCATACTTAAATGTGTGTGAATGTGTCATACCAAATGTTTTCACAATGATGCAGGGACAAACATGTATAAGTTGTGTGTGTGTGCGTTAACGCCTTGCAAGAGGATAGAAGTCTATGTATACCTTTGACTCTTTCACCTCTTGAAGACGATATTTGCACTAGACGTTGCTCTTCAACTTTGAAGCTTCTTTTCTTCCAAGAACATCATAAGCAACAACTATTACAATTATAGAGTGTTTTACAATGGAATCAAGCCAATACAAATCATGGACCTTACAATCTCCCCCTTTGGCTATTCCATGGCAAAACCTCATCCTCATTATACAATATTTCACTCCAATAAACTCAAGTTGATAGCATACTCTCATCCTCACATTACAAAGAGATTCCTAGACTAAAAAGTCTTCAAGTCTTTATGAGTCTTCAAGAATTCCTCTTTAGTCTTCAGAGTACCTATGAGAGAAAAAAAAAAAAAAAAAAAAAAAAAAGGCAAACCAAACAAGAGATCTTCTCTAAACAAGAATGGTGAGATATTTATACCAAAAACAAATATAGAATGGTAGGAGGTTGTACCCGACCAATTTGTAGAGTGGCAGGGTATCGGGATGCTCTCCTACGATGTCTTTCTATCTCGATTTATCCTCCAATGTTGATGGAAAATTCTTCTTCGAAACCCTGCCATTTTTGGTGGTTAACAAATATAATGAAAAAGTATGGAAAGAAAAAGCATCAAGGAATCACAGAACAGCAGGATGGCAGGCTGCCTGAGGTGGAAGTTATGGGTGGGTTGCGGTCTGTAAAATACGAAATCAAGGCATAGAAACCGCACGGAACTTGGGATGTTACGAAGAATCATCTCCATGTAGATAAGAACGAACACATTTTAGTCAATGTACACAAGACTATTCTTTATTTACGGTTCTTTCATGTCGCGATTAATATAAGCCTAATACTGTAAGAATAGGTGTTCAAGTAATTTTTTGTTTATATTTGTAATCATGATTTTGTAAATGTAGCTTATTCATGAGAGAATAAGGGGATGCGGAAACCAGTCTTTTTGCAAATCATGGTATGATGAATTACCCGATGCCGTGAAGGTGAAGGTTTTAGACGTTGGTTTTGGTGAATTTGTCAATGTTTTGGGGGATGAATTCTATGGCTGAAAAAGAATAGTATTGAGGGCGCTAGCATACCATTGGTGGGATACGACCCATACATTTCATTTCGATGAATTTGGGGAGTTGACGATGACCCCATCAGATTTAGCTCAATTACAGGCTTATCGGTTTATGGAAAACCACTGTAGTACAACATGGATGCTCACAAAAAGAGAGATAAGCTGATCCAGTGGTTTGGAGAGCCTATGGTTGATATCGCTAAGAAGAGGGTTACTTTTCCAGAGCTTTATGAAGCTTATAAAGGATTCGAGGGGAACAAAATGCGAGGTGAAAATGTTGAAAGATTAACTAGGGTATTCATACTTGCATTTCTTTACAGCACTTTATTGTGCGACAAAGCTGGGGCAACACACATGTATTACATGCCAAAATTAAAAGACTTGTCCTTTATTGCTTTGTACAATTGGGGTGGGGCTAGCCTTTCTTGTTTGTACAAAAACATGGATGTTGTGGTTCAAGGGAATCAGAGCACTGGTGGTTATTGGAGGGCCTAGGAGGTGATGATTAGTAATTATAATTTAAGATTAACAGGTATTAAACAATGTTTGTTTATGGTATTTTAACAGTAAACATATTGTTTTGTGGTGGCTGTTACACAGGTATGGGCTTGCGAGTACATAAAACCTATTGCAAAATGTGTAAACCGCTTAGGAAATGGAAGGAATTATCCTACAGCAATGACATGGGGTACATTCAGTAAGAAAGTTAATTAGATTCAGCTAAGGGGTACATTAAGGAAGCTAAGAAGGAAGGATGTAAGCAATGCTTTAAACACTAATGGGATTCTCCCTACTTTTAGTTTCATATTTATCAAAGAGCTTCTAGTTTGCTGCTAGATATATCTCCATAATTTTGATTCCCATCAGGTAAACATGCACCCGTGGGGAAAGTTCGAGGACTTACTGCCGACTTATGTACAACAATCTTCTTAGTCCACAAAGAGTATGATTCTTTTAGATGGGCCATGCGGGTACGCATGATACTTGGGAGAGCGTGTGATTGTTCAGAGCTTGGGATTAAGTTCACCACATGTTCCCAAAGTCCCACCAGCATCCATGCTTGGGGACTATCTGATTAAAAAGGATGAGGCCAAGTTGGGGTTGAGGGGCTTGGATGCAAACAATTTCTTGGAGACTGATGGTGGTCCAGAAAGGTACAAGGAGTTCGTAAGGCGACATGTAAAATTCACAAGTTACCCTGTTGAAGAGGTGAGTTTATCCGAATTTGTTGAATAATCCTTTTTTTAACTGGAAGTACCATGGGATAAATACTAGTAATGGACTTAGTTTTTACAAACATTGAAACTGTTCTTATTTTGTTGTATTCAAATCCAAGTAGGATGAACTTCACCCTAATTTCATCGGCCGTGTCGAGTTTCCACCTATCCAACTCCCCCTCATGATACAAAAGGAGCACAGTTCACATGCCAACTACTGCAGCTACCTAAGGACTGTCCCTACATACCGGTGCATGAACACATAAAATTTGTGAGTTGTTTAGTTACTCTTTTTCTTATGAAATTATATTTGGACATTTGTTTTAGGTAGTTGAGTACATAACATAGCTTCTTTTCATATAGGTTCCTGTTGCCTAAGTGAAAGAGCTCATGTCTATGATTTCTGGATGACCTAAATTGTAAGGTTCATGTTTTGTATTGGCTTGATTCCATTACAAAACGCTATATATTTGTAATAGTTTTTGATTAGGATGTTCTTGGAAGAAAAGAAGCTTCAAAGTTGAAGAGCAACGTCTAGTGCAAATATCGTCTTCAAGAGGTGAAAGCGTCAAAGGTATACTTAGACTTCTATCCTCTTGCAAGGCGTTAGCGCACACACACACAATTCATATATGTTTGTCCCTATATCGTTGTGCAAACATTTGGTATAACACGTTCACACATAATTAAGTATGCACATGCATTTTTCTTATATAGGCAAACATTGTAGAATTGCATGTTTTGTGACTATCACTTGGATATGGCATGCTTGTGTAACATAGTATTTATTTGTTTGTGTTTCTTTTGTTTTGGGCTTGAACATGATCTCATTTGAGTCCTTATTGAGTCACGGTCATTTTGGTTACTCATACATTAAGTTTCGTGTCCAAACGACATAGCTAGGCTACTTTGCGTTCTCATTCGTTGAGTTGTCTTCGTCATCATTTTCCGAGATGAATTCTCAATTTTTGTCAAAGTTTCTTAGTCTTTGTCATGCATGAGGGAGTCATGGTTCGTAATCTAAAAACAAATTCGAATTCGGAGTTCGGATGCCCTAATACGGCTAAAGAACGCGAGAGGAGCAAGATTGGCCGATGGCCAAACTTGGAGGCCACGTGGGTCACACGGCCAGCATGGCCTTCTGGCCACGTGGTCCACACATGGCTGTTATGTGGCACAAGTTGATTGGCCTCCCGTTTTCACTCTCTCTCTCTTTTAAATCCTCTCTATTCCATCCCATTCATTCTAATGAGAAAAATTTGAAAAAGATGAAATCAGAAATTTTCTCTCAATTTTAGTTTTCTTATTTTGATCATAACTCTCTCATACGAAATCAAAATCGAGTGATCCAAAAACCAAAATTGTTGGTCTTGAAGAGAGCTACAAACTCCAAATATTTTTAGAGTCATTTGAGTTCATGATTGTTCACAGCTTGCAGATTTCTGTCCGAGATTCCATTGTTGTATGTGAAACTTCTTCTTATCACTTTCCTCTTCGATCATCTCTTTTAATCTTCCTATTTGATAGATGATTTGTGTTAAGAATGATGTTAGATCATATTCTAGGGGTGTTTTATCATTTGTTAATTGAGTTTTAGCTTTGTGATTTCTCTTGAACATATATTTGCTAAACTTGATTTAACTTGAAATTGATTCTAGAAATGTTGTATATGATGTGCCTCATGTTATTTTCTAGGTTTAATTTCATCATCTAAGAACTAAGTTTTTTGTGTTATTTATTGAATATTCATATCTTGTTCTTATTGATTCACATGCTTTGATTTCTAGATAGATTTGTGATTGTGTGTTGAAAGCATAATTCTAGTTTATCACTAAGCATGTACATTTAGCTTGATTGATCATCTAGCTTTATTTGATTGTGTTTGCATCATTTGCATCACTTAGATCATTGCCTTGTGAAAGGTTGAAGTCTCTTGTAAAGTGAGTGAAGTTTTGTGGAAAGAGCAAGAAGTCTTGGATAGGAAAGTGTTCCGGATAACCAAGCAAGAAAAACTTAGCTAAGAGTAGGAAACTCTGGATAGCTAAGCAAGAAATCATCCTAGAAGCTTGAGAGCTTTGGATAGGATGTTGCTACCTAGAGGTGTAGGACACACCTTGGATAGGTAGTAGGCTTTGTGGTTCATTAGCCCGAGGGTAGATTAGGAGTTGATAGCTTGAAGTGGATATCATGTGTTATAGCTTTGAGTGTGTAAGTCCTTATTCATATAGTGGATTGCTTTGCCAGTGGTTGTGGTATCAACCCGTGGATGTTTCCACTTTGAGGTTTTACCACGTAAAAATCCTTGTGTCAATTTTTGTTTTAATATTTCTTTATCTTCCATTTCTTACATTGATTGCATATCTTGTATATTGATTTACTCTTGCATTAGTTAAATCAATTCATTTGTTGAATCTTTTCAAATGTGCATTTTCTTTGTTATATTCCGCATTTTTTTTAATATTTGAATAAATTGGGTCCATACATATTCACCACCCCCTCCTAGGTATATTTTACACTATTACTTAAGGGAATTGCACAAGTTATCATGGAGGGAAGCTCGAAACCACTGCTGCTCTAGTACGGTGATTTGTATTTGTAAGTTATTTATAATTACCAGTATTGTTCACAATATGAATCGATCTTGTGTTAGGTTGATAATTAGTGTTGGCATTAATTCTATATCAAAACGTGTTTAACTTGTAATGTTTAGTGGTTAGTAATTGAAGAATTTCGAAGATGAAGGACGTCTCAACCATTATTCGTTCAAGTTGTCGGCTTTCAAGAGTTTCGGACATTATCGGTCTACAAAGGTATTCAAAGACCTCTTATCTCTTACAAGGCTAGGCACACACTCACACATATCATTCTTGTGTGTCTCTTCATGATTTTATTTCATTTACATTTCACTTTCACACACTTGGCAAAATATGCTCATGCATTCACATTTAGTTAATAAACTTTGTGTTTTGCATTTTCTAGGACTATGTCCGGAAACTAGCATATGTGTGTGTATTTGTGTTTGTATGTTTCCGTATTTTGTGTTTAGGACTTGAACATGTTCTTATTCAATGCCTTATTGAGTTTCCGGTCGTTTCAGTTACTCATTCATAAGGTTTCGAGTCCAAACATGTTGACTATGCCACTTTACGTTCTCTTACGTTGTGTTGACTTCATCGATGATTTCCGAGATGATTTCTCAACCGTTTTTCAAAGTTGTATAGTTTTTGTCATGCGTGAGAGAGTCACAGTTTGTAATCCAAAAACGGATTCGAATTCGGAGTTCGGACGCCCGAGATACGGGCCGACGAACCGAGGGAGCGCGTGAGAGGACAGCCCAGGCCGTGGGCCACAAGGGCTGGCCGTGGTTGAGGCCGTGGGCCCCACGGCCTGGAGCAGCCTCTGCTCCCATGTGGGCCATGTGCCCCCCACGGCCAGGGGGGTGACGTGGCACCACCTGGTTGGCCGTTTCCTCCCTCTCTCTCTCCATTTTGAATTTCCAAGAAGAAAAATTCTGATTTCCCGCATAGAGCTCTCTCCAATTTTTCCAAACTTCAAAACACCATATCTTCCTCATCCGGAGTCGGATTTGAGTGATTCAAGTTGGAGAGTGTTCATATTTGAGTCCTCTAACATCTCCAAGTGGTTTGGTGGCTGTTTGATCATGATTTCAAGTGGTTGGACACTGAAATTCGCACCAGCTGCAGAATCTGAGGTTTGAGTCTCATCTTTGGGATTTCTTGTTATTTGACCTTCCATTTGCTTGGGGTTTCTTCTTCTATATCTATGTTATTGTTTTGTAAAAGCTATTTGAAAAGGTAGCTTGATTATCATTCTAATTGAAACTCAATTTGTGGACTTATGTTGACTAGATTCTATGATTATAGGTTTTACATTTGTTTGTGAGTTATATTGTGATTAGAATGGCATCTTAGGTTGATTGATACTTAATTGAATTAATTTTGTGTTAAAATGACTTTGAGATTTGATTTGGTCCTTTGATTATTAAAATCTAGGATTTGTGTATTTGTATGTGATTTAGAGAATATAGGTTTTAATTGATGTAAATCTCAAAAACCTTGCTCTATATTTTTGTCTAGTATATTGATTGATTTTAATCTCATATATCTAGCTTTTAATTGTATATTGATAGCATCTTGAATTTGTACTTATTGAATATTTTGTGATTCAAGTGTTATGTGTGTGAATGAGACTTTGAGTATATGTGTTAGGTGTTTCACATGCTTAGGTTTCTATTCATGTATTTTTGCATCTAGACTTGATTAATTGTGATATCACATGTTTAGGTCTATTTGTGCCATAGAATGTATTGATTACATGTTCTATATTGTATTGAATGTTTGCATCATTTGCATTCACATGATCACACTAGGAAGTCCTTGTAAAAGGCATGAAGTCTTGGTTAGAGTCGGGATGACTTGGATAGCCAAGCAAGAAGTCTTGCCTAGAGTCGGGATGACTCGGATAGGTAAGCAAGGAGTCATGGCTAGAGTCGGGAGGACTCGAATAGTCATGCATGGGAGGCTCCCTAGAGGCAAGAGTGCCTTGGATAGGGAGTTGGCTATTGTATTGGTAGGCCTAGGCGTATGGTTAGACATAGAGTCCGATAGAGCGGGGTACACGGGAGGTGTATGCACTCTTGAGGAATTTCTAATCTACCATCGATGTTGGTTGAGTGTGTTGTCCAATATATGGTGGTTCCGCATCATTGAGGGATTTCATACTTTCCAATAGGGTTGGGTAGGCTTAGACTTCACTAGGTTGGGTGAGCTAAAGATTGGTCACTTTGTGAATGTTCTATGTTTACTTTCCAATAATATAGTACCCAATGGTTGTAGTTCAACCCGTGGATGTTTCCTCCTAGGAGGTTTTAACCACGTTAAAAAAAATCCCTTGTGTTAATTCTTTCTATCTCTTTCTCTTATATTTTAATTGTATATTTTATAGTCTTGATTCATAATATCCACATGTGATATATTGTGAAGCAAGTCTTTGTATAGTGTGATTAGTATATTCATTCTATAGATCAATTTGTATCTTTGATTCTTTTATATATTGTAATTTTTGTATAGTGACATTTTGATCACTCTTGTAACACATTGAACATCTTATGATATACAAGCTTATTTTGTTGTTATGTTTATTTGCTATTTTACCTCACATGACTTGTTGATATACTTAGACATTTCTCTTATGATTGTATCATCGTATTGTCTATGTATGTCTTCCTTGGCTTATTGTGTTGTGTGTAAGGCTACCTTGAGGGACAAACGAATGTTTGTTCAAGGGTTTGAAAAAAAGGTGTAAAAACCTATTCACCCCCCCCCCCCCCCTCTAGGTATGCTTTAAGCAATTTAACTTTGTTTGTGTACATTCATCTTGTTTGCCTATTATGCATTTTGGTCAATGTTTGCAAAAATCTGATGTGGTGACTTCTAAGACACCTATGGATGAATCATCTGATTCATCATGGAAATTGGAACCATATAAAGAAGTTAGTGAGGGAAGTAGTTCTAATGATAGTCTAGATGGTTGGCTTGTAAGTGAGGATGGTGAGCCTGCAGAGAGTGTGCAGGCACGTCACCAGTCAGGTGACTTAGGTTCCCCAAGAATGATTTTTAACGAACCCGGCAACAAAACAGTCACAGGTGCGTTTGATTATCCAAATAATAGGGCACGGTGTAATGTTGGGTTGTTTTATGATAATAGGTCTTTACGAGTTGCTCGGTTGTTTTAATAACACTGGCCATATATCTTAAAAATAATTGTGTAGGCACAGATTCTATTGAAGAGGATCAACTGAATCAGGATAAAGGAGATGACAATGTGGGCATGGAGGGCGAAGACATTGCCGGTGAGTTGGAAAGGAACCTTGAACAAGTGAGTGATACCCACATCATTGATTTAGAACCTCTACCAAGTGGTCCTTCCAACGAGAAGGTAAAGCGAGCCCAAAAACCAAAAAAAGAGAAAAGAAAAAATACCGGTTCCTACATCCTACGAGAACCAACTTGAAGCTCCCAATCCAAAGAAGAAAAAAGGAATTCTAGACAATGATGCAGCCAAGGACAACCTAAGGCAAGTTCCGAAACCAAAGAAGACAAAAGGAAATCTAGACAGTGATGTAGCCAAGGAGAAACTAAAGCAAGTTCCAAAACCAAAGAAGAGAAAAGGCACTGTAGACAATGATGCACCCAACGAGAACCTAAAGCACGCTCCCAAACCGAAGAAGAGAAAAGGCACTCTAAACTGTGATGCACCCAACGAAAACCTAAAGTAGTCTCCCAAATTGAAGAAGAGCAAGGACATTGTGCAAGGTGAAGCCAATGACAACCTAAAGCAGTCTCCCAAACCGAAGAAGAGCAAGGACATTGTGCAAGGTGCGGATCTAAACAAGAAGGTTAGGAAACCAGATAAAGGAAACGCCACAAAGGTAGTCACCCCAAGACGTCATCTAGACTAGCATTGACATATCTGGAAAAAGGATTTTACTCCCAAGTGCATGAGTGTCAAAGTAGTATATAACCCGGTAAGTACGGGGTCATTCCTCAGGGAAGAAGCTTTAATGTTCACAATAACCAACAATAATCTCAAGAGATATCAAGAAATAAAATGATTAAATTGGTGAATGATAGGCAAATATAATGATAACATTACTCAAATAAAAATATGTATGCTAAGGTTAGAGGTTTCACTATTGGTATTTAGAATAAAGGTTAATTTAACTCTTTTTATAACTCAATCGGAATCCACACACAAAGGAGGTTTCAATCGGAAAATACAACAATCTAAGCTCGTTTGAACATATATGAAATTATATCTCTTTCCATTTAATTTAATTACAAGAATTACCCACTCTTCGATTCAATGGGTTTCAAGTACTCAATGTGTCAATCACTATCATGAATCAAGAATCCTTTACTAGAGGTGTAGGTATAACTAAAACCGTACGGTATCTAGAAGGATTCAAGCATCCATGATAGACTTGTCTACAATAAGTCAAGATCCCCATACACAAGAGAGAAATCAAGATTAGAGTCAAGTTAATAAACAAAAAGAAATATAAATCATATATGTGAATAACAAATGAATATAAACATTAACCACAATTTAAGAGTTTTAATAAACCTTTATTTTCATACCAAGAGCTTCACCTTTTCACCTTAGCATAATGAAACTAGTTACTCATGGAAATGGAAATAAGCATGGAAATATAAAAGGAAAAACATGTAAAAGAAAACTAATTGGCAAGAAGAAAGTTTATAGTGAAAGAGATAAATAATAATACATGCAAGGTAAACTTGCAATGAACCAAGATGATTCAAGAAACAAATTAAGAGTTTCAAGGTAGACCTGGCAAGGTGCCGGTTCAAACCGTGGAACCGGAGGGGAATTGGAATCGGAATCGAAATCGAAATCGAAAAAACTAAAATCAGAACCGAAACTGGAACCAGATTTCCGATTCCGGTTCTAAGGTTTGAGGAATCGGGCGGTTCGAACCGGAATGGAACCGACGGTCCCGGTTCGAGCAATTTTTATTTATTTGTTTATTTATTTTTTTGGGCTGACAGTTGGGCCCAACAGTCTGCTAACGTCAGCAGGCCGTTAGGCCTCCAACAGCTACCCCCTTTTTTTTTCTTTTTCTTTTTTTTTTTCCTTTTTCTTTTCTATAAATACCACAACCACCCCAACCCCACACCCCCCCCCCCCCCCCCCCCCCCCCCCCCCCCCCCCCCCTTTTCATTTTTCCTCATACCAATTTCCTCTCAATTCTCTCAATTCTCTCTATTCTGTAATTCTAATTTCTCTCTCAATTCTCCAACTCTCCAACACTCTCAAGTCTCTCAATCTCCAACTCTCCAACTCTCCAACTCTCCAAGTTTCCAAGGTTTTTAATATTTATTTCATTTTGCAATTGTTTTATTTGAAATTAATTTTATTTGCAATTTGCAATTTATTTTATTTGCAATTTATTTTATTTCCAATTTATTTTATTTGCAATTTATCTTATTTCCAATTGATTTAATTTGCAATTTATCTTATTTCCAATTAGCCAATTACTAAGTTTCCAATTTCATTTTCATTTATTTGCAATTACTAGTTTACTACTTTACTACCTACTAATATTATTATTCTTCTAAGTTTCCGATTCTCTCCCAAATTTATTTTTAAATGGCAAGTGGAAGTGGTGGAAATGGAAGGGGTCACGGCCATGACAGTCCTAGGCGTTCGATTTCGATGAAAGGTAAGGGTACTATGATCGATAATCTCGGTCATAACAACCCCACCTATCACGATTATCTGTAACGTCGGGCCTATGCTGAAGACCTAGGCCTAGACTGTCCTACTCCCCCTCTAACAATTTCTAAACCCGATCCCAATGACACCACCCCCGATTTGACAAGCTAGTCAGAAAATATGCATGATATTGATACACCTCCGGATTTTGATTTTGATCCACAGGAAGTGGAACTAGAAGAGGAGGAAGATCTAATACAGAAGTAGAGCAAATCTGATCTCTTCGTCAAACATATGAAGAAAGTTAGGAAAGAAGATGGAAGCTATGTAGCGGCTTGCAATTACTGCATCAACGTATATAAATGGAGCAAATCCGGAGGATATGGCACTTATCAGAAGCATATTTTAACCAAACATCTAGAAGCAGAGACCAGAATGAGGTCACAATCACAAATTCCCATGTACGCTACTCCTAACTAACAATTATTTCGTCATACTGATGAACAAAATAGAGAAGAATAAGCTAGGATTGTAGCAGTAGAACACTTATCATTCAGTTTTGGTGAAAGGGTTGGTTTTATTAACTATTGTCGACAAGCAATAAACCCTGCTGCATGCCGTGTCCCTAGATCCACGCTCACACAAACACTTGAAAAGATTTATTTGAGAGCAAAAAGAAAGATAGAAAAATATTTTGAAAAATATAATGGTCGTGTTACCGAATGTGCCGACATATGGACTGACCATTGGCAATCGCATTTATACATGGGTGTCACTTGCCATTTTATGGATGATGCATGGACTATCTAGAAAAGAATTCTTGCATTTAGAGTTTTTGATGATGCACACACTGCTCAGAATATTTATAGACAGCTTAGAATTATTTTTTTCAGAGTATAATATTGAAAACAAAATTTTTACAATTGGTTTTGATAATGCTTCTGCCAATACCACTGCTATTCCATCTTTAATTGATTTATGCAAACCCTTTCTTGGTGGTACATTTTTTCATCAAAGGTGTGCATGCCATGTTTTAAATATATGTGTTCAAAAAGGATTAGAAACTCTTGAACATTTTATTCTACCTATTAAAAAAGCCCTAATATTTTTATGGAGACATTCTTCTACAATGAAAGCATGGGCAAGATATTGTAAACAAAATGTGTGCAGATCATCCAACTTCAAAGAGGCATATCTCTCTCTTCAAATCGAATCACATTTCGGTTTACATATATTCTGAAAGCCCCAGAAGTCTTCTTTTCAGTACTTTTTACGGATTACGATTCTGAGTCTTCTAGAGAAAGTTATGCTCATATTAGTAGCTACTGCACACTCCCTATCGCCACAGCGACACCACGGCAAACTGCACTTTCCAGAGCAGCGAAATGAATGTTTTCAAGCCATTTTTGAGCGGTATTCTTGTCCTTTCATGCCTATTTCTAACCCTAGCCTTCACAACATATAAATATACCATTTTTATAGAGAATTGGATAACTCTTGACAACTCTTGTGAATCAAGAAACCTTCTTTCTTCCACCATTCCTAATCCCACCATTCTCCTCTCCAATAAACACTTAGATTACTCCACCTAAATCACTCCTCTCTATCCATTTTCTCAACACCTTTCCTTTGTCACTTTCCATATGACTCCACCTATCTAGACTGAAAGTACACAAACGAAGTTAAATTGCTTAAAGCATACCTAGAGGGGGGGTGAATAGGTTTTTACACCTTTTTCAAACCCTTGAACAAACTTTCGTTTGTCCCTCAAGGTAGCCTTACACACAACACAATAAGCCAAGGTAGACATACATAGACAATACTATAATACAATCATAAGAGCAAAGTCTAAGCATATCAACAAGTTATGTGAGATATAAGAACAAATAAACATAATAACAAAATAAGCTTGTATTTCATAAGATATTCAATGTGTTACAAGAGTGAACAAAATGTCACAAAACAAAAATTACAATATACAAAAGAATCAAATATACAAATTGATCTATAGAATGAATTCACTAATCACACTATACAAAGACTTGCTTCACAATACATCACATGTGCATATTATGAATCAAGACAATAAAATATACAATTAAAATATAAGAGAAAGAGATAGGAAGAATTAACACAAGAGATTTTTTAACGTGGTAAAACCTTCAAGGAGGAAACATCCACGGGTTGAACTACAACCATTGGGTACTATATTATTGGAAAGTAAACATAGAACATTCACAAAGTGACCAATCTTTAGCTCACCCAACCTAGTGAAGTCTAAGCCTACCCAACCTTATTGGAAAGTGTGAAATCCTTCAATGATGCGAAACCACCATATATTGGACACCACACACAACCAACATCGATGGTAGATTAGAAATTCCTCAAGAGTGCATACACCTCCCGTGTACCCCGCTCTATTGGAGTCTATGTCTAACCATATGCCTAGGCCTACCAATACAATAGCCAACTCCCTATCCAAGGCACTCTTGCCTCTAGGGAGCCTCCCATGCATGACTATCCGAGTCCTCCCGACTCTAGCCATGACTCCTTGCTTACCTATCCGAGTCATCCCGACTCTAGGCAAGACTTCTTGCTTGGCTATCCGAGTCACCCCGACTCTAACCAAGACTTCATGCCTTTTACAAGGACTTCCTAGTGTGATCATGTGAATGCAAATGATGCAAACATTCAATACAATATAGAACATGTGATCAATACATTCTATGGCACAAATAGACCTAAACATGTGATATCACAAATAATCAAGTCTAGATGCAAAAATACATGAATAGAAACCTAAGCATGTGAAACACCTAACACATACACTCAAAGTCTCATTCACACACATAACACTTGAATCATAATATGTTCATGAAGTACAAATTCAAGATGCTATCAATATACAATTAAATGCTAGATATATGAGATTAAAATCAATCAATATACTAGACAAAAATATAGAGCAAGGTTTTTGAGATTTACATCAATCAAAAACCTATATTCTCTAAATCACAAACAAATACACAAATTCTAGATTTTATCAATCAAAGGATCAAATCAAATCTCAAGGTCATTTATCACAAAATTAATTCAATTAAGTTCCAAACAACCTAAGATGCCATTCTAATCACAATACAACTCACAAACAAATGTAAAACCTAGAATCATAGAATCTAGTCAACAATAGTCCACAAATTGAGTTTCAATTAGAATGATAATCAAGCTATCTTTCCTAATAGCTTTTACCAAACATAAACATAGATATAGAAGAAGAAACCCCAAGCAAATGGAAGGTCAAAAAACAAGAAATCCCAAAGTTGAGACTCATACCTCGGATTTTGCAGCTGGTTCGGAAATCAGTGTTCAACCATTGGAAATCATGATCAAAAAGCCACCAAACCACTTGGAGATGTTAGAGGACTCAAATACGAACACTCTCCAACTTGAATCACTCAAATCCGACTCCGGATGAGGAAGATATGGTGTTTTGAAGTTCTGAAAAAAACTGGAGAGAAGTTCTTACGGGATTTCTGAATTTTTCTTCTTAGTTTTCAAAATGGAGAGAGAGAGGGAAGAAATAGGAGGAGAGAGAGAGGGTTTTTTCGGCCAACCAAGTGGTGCCACATCACCCCCTGGCCGTGGGGGGCGCGTGGCCCACACGGGAGCAGAGAGTGCTCCAGGCCGTGGGGCCCACGGCCTCATCAACGGCCAGCCCATGTGGCCCATGGCCTGGGCTGTCCTCTCGCTCGCTCCCTCGGTTCATCGGCCCGTATCTTGGGCGTCCGAACTCCGATTTAGAATCCATTTCCGGATTATGAACCATGACTCTCTCATGCACGACGACGACTACACAACTTTGAAAAACGGTTGAGAAATCATCTCGGAAATCATCGATGAAGTCAACTCAACGAAAGAGAACGAAAAGTAGCGTAGTCAACTAGTTTGGACTCGAAACCTTATGAATGAGTAACCGAAACGACCGGAACTCAATAAGGCATTAAATAAGAACATGTTCAAGTCCTAAACACAAAATACGGAAACATACAAACACAAAGACACACACATATGCTAGTTTCCAGACATAGTCCTAGAAAATGCAAAACACAAAGTTTATTAACTAAATGTGAATGCATGAGCATATTTTGCCAAGTGTGTGAAAGTGATATGTAAATGAAATTAAATCATGAAGGAACACACAAGAATGATATGTGTGAGTGTGTGCCAAGCCTTGTAAGAGATAAGAGGTCCTTGAATACCTTTGTTGACCAATAATGCCCGAATCTCTTAAAAGCCGGCTTCTTGAATGAGTTGTGGTTGAGACGTCCTTCATCTTCAAAATTCTTCAATAACTAACCACTAAACATTACAAGATAAACACGTTTTGATATGGAATTAATGCCAACACTAATTATCAACCTTACATAGACACATCCTCAACAACCACTCTTTACACAAGATTCAAGCAAGGAAGCTCAAGGAAGGATCAAGCTTACAAGAGAGACCCAAGGGTGATTTCTGTACATTTTACTTTCTTTTATTGTTTGTAATTATGTGTAATTAAACCCCCATTTTAGGGGATGATTTGAGAGACTTTTTGGACATGAGTATTTATTAAATTTTTGAATATTATGCTTGCATGATTATAGTTTTATTTACTTTTTAATTAGATCTTGCACTTATGTGATTAAATGAGTATTGACACACTTGTTGATTATAATCTGTTGTAGGATTTATTTGTGATAAAATTGGTTGAGTTATTGATACACTTGATTGATTATAGCACATAGTGAATAGGATAGGTTTTGGAGGGGTGATCAACCTCTATTGCCTAGGCCATTCGTTCGTCACTAACCAATCCCGCCGTGACCCACTCTCCTTAATCAGTTAGGCATTGCGGTGAGAAGTTGCTTAGGGTTCGTAGTGATGGTCTAAGCAACACTTTCGAATGAGATCAATCCTTGATTGTGTAGATAGCGCATTAAAGAAGTCTTGTATGAATTGCTCATAGTCCGTTAGCTACTCTATCATTTCCCTAGAATTTCTATTAATTTTTCAATCCATTTTCTTATCTAGGTTGTTTATATTGGATTCTTATCTCCATTCATATTCTCTTTAACTTCTTGTAATTTACTTTTCATCTATTGTTTGGTGGTTTCTCAAACCACACTTTATCAAACTTAACATGATTTATTTTCTTGCACACTAGTTAGACTAACTTAGATTAGATAGCAATCGATTAATCTAACCTTATCCCTGTGGAATGAATCTTAAGCTTACCGCTTTACTAGTTTTCAAAACTTAAAGTATATTGCGTAAGAATTCATTTATAAACAACTTTTGATAATTCGCAATTTGGTAACGACACAAAAAGCGAGTCATCAAGAGTCTTAATATTGCTAGTGCATTTTCTCATTATGAATCCGACACAGCAATAGCGGAAGCCGTTAGTGCTATGAAGGTAAAATGGTTAAATTATTACAAGGAGTTTCCAAATATTTATTTGATTACTATGATTTTTTATCCACATTGTAAATTAGAACATTTGTCTTATTATCTAAAAGGTTATTATGGTATCAAAGGTTTAAATATTGAATATGATGTTGATGCGTGTTGTGATAGAGTTAAGAAATTATTGTATGATTTATATGATGAATATGTTACAATTTATGGATCCTCACTGAACTTAGATGTTACACGAACAAAAGCTGCATCTCAGCCCCCATCATCCTCCTCCGGATTTTTGAATTTAGGGTATAGTATGTTATAAAAAAAAAACCAAAAAACCTAGATGTTCTGTAGGGAAAAACGCATGCACGCAGCGGAAGCGAGACTAAAAGAGGTTTAGTATATTTCAAAAAAAATTCCTTTTTAAAGATGAACCTTAACCCTTTTAATTAATTAACATATAATAAAGATATCGTACCTTTGTCGCGTGATCCAATTGACGTTGCATCGATGGTAATCCGCAAGATCTTCTAATCCAATCACGAACGTGAATTACCTAGGAGCGTGGTCTCCCTTCTCTTTGAATTGTGTGTAGGGAAAAATACCGTAGTACACGCAGCGGAAGCGAGACTAAAAATAGATTTAGTAGTTTAAAAATTTTTTCCTTTTTATGAACCTTAACCCTTTAATTAATTAAACATACATATAATCAACAAAAGAAGAATACCTTTTGTCGCATGATCTGATTAACTTACGTCGATGGTAATCCGCAAGATCTTCAATCCTAGCAAGAACGTGAATCACCTAGGAGTGTGGTCTCCCTTTTCTTTGAATTGCAAACCTGAGAATGGACAAACAAACTTTTCTTTTTCTTTTGTTAGTCACAAAACAATCAAAAGAAGACTAAGATCATTCCGGTCACTTTTGAGTTCTCAATCTAATGATCGAAACTCGCGTGAACCTAAATCGATGTTGTACACACAAGCTTATTGATGAACAAGCAATTAGTGTACCATCAAAGAATAATCTATTCACTCTTTTATGTTTTAGTAGAATAAAAATAATACTTTCTATGAATTGAGAAGAAGAAGAAAATTGTATCAATGAACAACTTGTGTTGGCCGAATTCTATAAGTGTAAATATATAGGTGGCCGAAATTTGCTTCCTCTTGTCTTTAGGGTTGCCGAAATCCTTCTCTAAAATGGGCTAGGGTTGCCACAAATCACTTGCCAAAATAGGTTTGTGTTGCACCCTAATTTCCATCATACTTTAGACTTCAAACCCTAATCCAACTCATAGATATTTTATTCTTTTACTGACTAAATAAAAGACTTCTTATTTGATTAAATAAATAAAATTAATTATTTATTTTCTTATCAAACAAGTCTTTTACTTTTAGTATACTACTTCCAATAGTATAACTTTAGGAAATATATTTCCTTATCAGAAAAAGATTTGTTTCTTAATTAAACAATTAATTAATTAATTAATTAATTCTTATTTAATTAAAACAATGAAACAAAATAATATATTAGGTTAATATTTACACCTTGCCGCCCCACTCATACAAATGGGCCATTTATTATTTTCTTATTTCATTTAATCCATTGGACTTTAAATAAAAAGCCCACATGTGAACCAGACCCATTCTTACTAAAAGAAACAAGCCCACATGTCTTTCATTTATATATTAATATAATTGAGCAGCCCATTAAATAAATAATGTGCAAATTATATTCTTAATATATTAAATGCAATTCTAAATGGACCCATAAATTGGTCCGGTAGAATATATCAAGTGATCCATGCAAGTTCGTGTGGATTGGGGATCTTGGCGGGCTATTTAAATTTAAGCTTCAATAGACATAACATAATCACAATCAACAAATGATTCACTTAGGTCCGATCCATTAATTTTAACTCATTCCACTAAAGAGCTAAAATTGAACTCTTAAATAAAGATAGAATAAGAAGATGTTCCTCATTCATACCCTAGACAATCATGTTGGAGATAGTGTATCCTCGTGATTAATATCAGTAATCGCCAAGAGTTCATAGACTGCCTATAACTCTCCAAGTTACCATATTTACTCATATGACCACGTTTTGAACTTGGATATTTTGACTTGTCCAGAAGCCATGTTTTCAATAGACACTATCGAAAACTCAACGTTGAGATTTAATATCCAATTACCTCAAAACATCCATATGATGATATTATACTCTCATTTAATAAATGGAGCCACGATGTCCATATCTATAAATGAAGTCCTCTATCGATTAACAAATAAATATCACCAAACTATCGAGGATAGACTATGCTATATAATCGTACTCATTGATAACTCAAATGATATCACTTGCAACCATAAGTTTATCATTTATCTCAAGATTAAGATAGACTCTCCGATTGTCCTAATAACGAAAAGACTATTATCTATTGACGGTTCTAGATAAAGCTTTTCATTGTGATCCAGTTCAATGCACCTAGTGCACTAGATTCTTTTACTCGAAGACACTCCGATGATTTTAAACTCATCATATCTCATTTGATCCCACTCAAATGCTAGCAAAAGAATTCTACAACTTTAACAAGATAAAGGTGCCCAACCTTTAACTTAAGTTGTGAACGTTATTCAAGACTAACTAAAGAATTGTGTCTACCTCATACATATCCAGATGTACGAATAATTCTTCTTTTCTCATAGTCTTTAGACCTTATGATTATTTACTTTGACAATTATAATATTAAACTATAAATGCTATAAGATTTGTTAAACCAGAAATCACTTTATTAATATAAAAAAGATTGTCAATTACAACATTACACTCTTGTTATTGAGCATAATCCTAAAAATGTGTACCTGAGGATGGATAACAAAAACATTTTCTTTTTCGTTAGTCACAAAAACTCCCAAGAGATAACAAATAACGTTCTGGTCACTTTTGAATTCTCAATCTTTTGATCGAAATTCGCGTGAACCTAATTCGAAGTTGTGCACAATGCCTTTTGATGTAAATGCTACTAATAAATAAAACGTTCTCCTCTCTTTTTTCTCTTGGCCGAATTCTCACACTAGTCTAAGAGTTGGATTTTATTTTTCAAGCTATAGAAAAATAACTCTCTCAAGAAGAATTAGGGTTCGCCGAATTCTATCCCTCCTCTAATAATGAAGAGTGACCAAATTCCTCTTACAACTATATTATATATAGTGCCCGAAATAATATATATAAATATATAGTTATATGTGAATCCACTTGTCATATATATATATTTTTTATATCTCTGCTGCACGAATACTTCATGCCATATAATAATATAAATATGCTGCTCGAATTAAACTTGCGTTATATAATCTATATTTATCTGCACGACTTAACTTGCATATATATATATATATCTTATACATTGCTGCCCGAATTCTTGCCTAAAAATCATTAGTGTGTGCGGAAACTGTGCAAATGTCCTTTTCCATCCTCTGTTTGGCCTTCAAAACGTCCGAATCTTGAATTCAATGTGAAATACATTTTTGTAGGAAATTGAATCATCTTTCAACAAGAAAAAGAATGGGATCAATCCAATATTTGAGTGAAAAGTTATGCCCATTTCAAGTAACTTGCAGCAAAATAACAATATCAAAAATAAAAGACAAAAGTGTAAATGTGCTTAAGTTAGGAGAGTTAATGACACTACTAATGTAAAATAATGATTTCAATCCTTGTTAAACATACACTTTAATGTGTTCATCAAGCATCAAAGTAATCAGTGTTGTGTAAGAGTTACTACAAAGACCGTCTAATCACATACTTGTCTGCCTAATATTATAGTTAGGAAAACTTTCTATGATAAGAAACTTAGTATCTATGCACGCATTATTATTTTGGTAATCACATATTGTGTAATGATGATCAATATATTATTTAAGTATAACTATATCAACCTAAAATTATAAACTTCATGTGATCAGAATCTTAGTATGAAAACTTTCTGTGATCACAAAGTTAGTATCTTTGCATGCATTATTATTTTTGTAGTCACATATTATGTAATGATGATCAGTATATTATTTAAGTATAAATATATCAACCTAAATTATAAACATTATGTGATAATAATCTTATTATGAAAACTTTCTGTGATCACAAAGTTAGTATCTTTACGTGCATTATTATTTTCATAGTCACATATTTTGCAATCATGGGATCACAAAGTTAGTATCTTTGCGCGCATTATTATTTGATAGTTACATATTTTGTAATGATGGTCAGTATATTATTTAAGTGTAACTATATCAACCTCTAATTATAAACTTTATGTGATCAGAATCTTATTCTAAATAAAACAATATTATTTTGTACTAATTGATACTGATTAGGGATCTCTTAACTTCGAACTCTTCATATTCAACTTTTTAAAATATTTCCTTTCTATTGGTCATTTCAATTGACATAGGTTGGTCGGAATTTAAAACATAGCCATGTGTAATGCATGCACAACCTGTATAGATTGTACTAATTGATACTGATTAGGGATCTCTTAACTTCAAACTCTTCATATTCAACTTTTTAAAATGTTTCCTTTCTATTGGTTGTTTCAGTTAACATGGGTTGGTCCGAATTTAAAACAAAGCCACATGTAACGCTTGCACAACCCTGAAATTTATTATCAAAATAATTTTCAATGCAAAGTCGAAATATTATTTATTAAAACAATTTTCAATGCAAAGCCGAAATATTATTATTTTTTTACCCATTTTTTTAACTTCAAAAGACATGTAGCCTCTCTCTGTCTTCGATTCACAAATTGAATCCCTAAATACAACTCACTTCATCACGTCCCTGTTGTTCCTATCACAAAATATAATGAAAAAGTATGGAAAGCAAAAAAAAGGTCAATGGATCACAGAACAACAGGATGTCGAGCTACCTGAGGCGGAAGTTCTGGGTGGGTTGCGGCCGGCAAAATGTGGAATCAAGGCATGGAAACCACTATGAAAGGAATAATAAATTCCCGTATTCATGTGCGTGTCTTTTAAATACAACCTAGAGGGTGTGTGAATGGGTTGTTAATCCGTTATTACCAAATTTTTTGGATTAGTCAATATTACAAATATAACCCCAATTCACAAAACAATAAATCAAATGAAAAGGTGCGGAAATATAAACGACGCTTGATTTTTACAAAAAACCATGGGCTGATAAGTGCGCCACACTCGAACCTTGAATCCATTAATTGTGATAACGTTTACATCCTAGGTTGACCTCAACCATGCTCGGACTATAACTCACTACCACTACCCGTAAGCCTGTAAAAGTGGACCTAGTCCAATTGCTTGATCCTCGCACTCACTACTTGTAATTGGTGTTTACAGCCTAATCCTAGCCTATAACCCACCACTACTACCTGCAGGCCTGTAATAGCAACCTTAGACCAAGACTTACTTCTCCGAAGAGATCAACACCCTAAGTGAATATACAATGATATCCAAATATGCAAATAGAGCTAGGGAACACTAAATGTTTATGTAGGATGATAATATGACAATTAAATCAATCCTAGATATCAAATGCTAAATGACATGGCATAAAGCTTTAGCTATGTTAAGGATAACCAATCCTAGATAAAATAGTTATCAAAAAATAATCTTAATCATTTAAATGAGATTAATTAGCTAGATGGCACATAAACATTAAAGCCTAGCTATCACAAAATAACCCAATCAACACATAATCTCAATCATGTATGTAGAAATTAATCTAAACACATACAAGTAATAAATGAGATAAAATTGATAAGTAAAAACACTAATTATGTAAGATAATAGTGTTCAACATGTAAGGATTCCCGTTGTTTTTAATTGGCTTATTTCGTGATCAAACCATAAATGGGGATCCTTTGTAAGGGTAGTTTAGATGTTGTTATAAGTGCTTTAGGCCCTTTGAAGATCTCATTATTGACAAGCACCAAAGGTAAATTCTATGTGCTTACTTATCTTGAAGAGATAGTTGCACACACTCACTTAGCATACTTGTTCATGTGTGCATTCTCTTCACATGTCACTTTACACACTAGCACTTTGATGTTGTATCTTGTTGTGTGTATTTGTGTCTTGTAATTCGTTTCCCGATAGTGTTCGGAAACGTCCGCGCACGCACTAGAATGTGCTTGGTTTTGCGCGAAGACCGCCTATGGAGATGCACTTGGCATCTCCTTGGTTTTCACCTCTGTTGGTGATCGGCGGTCATTATCGGCGGCCTGGCTGCCGAATGAAACCGCCGTTTTAATTCGGCGGTTTAATCGGCGATTGGGTGGCCGCCGATCTGAACCGTCGTTTCAGACCTGATTGATTTTATTCTCGGGTTTATTTTGGTGGTGGAAACGGCAGTCACGAAACCGCCGAATGGAACCGCCGTTTTTCCCCTGTTTCTCTCGGGACAAATTCGGCGGTCAAGAACGGCGGCCTGGCCGCCGATTGAAACCGCCGATTGGCGCGTTTCTTTGAAACTTACTTAAACGACCTCACTTTGGTTTGGCACCCTATATATATGCCATTTTGTCTTTAGGTCAATTAAGAGAGTTCATATTCAGATTTCATACTTAGGATATTTTTCAAAGAGAAGAAAAATTCCAAGAACTCATTTTTAATTACTCAAACACTTTTTCATGATCATCAATCATCATCTAGCATCATCTTTGATCTTCTAGATGTCATCTTGCATGGATTCTTCATCATACTTTGCTTGGTAAGCTTTTCACTAATATCTTACATATTTTGTGTTTCTCTTATCTAGCAATCTCAATTAATTACTTGTATGTTATTTTGTATGCTTTGGATACAATATTGAGATTAGTGTGATGTATGTTTGAGAAGTTGTATTGTGCTAGCATATTAGGTTTTGTGCTTAATATTGATTAGCTAAACTAATTGACATGTCATTTAGTTTTGATATCTAGGATTGTTCTTAATTGCATATTGATCATCTTAGATAAGCATATAGGGTTTCCCTTGCTCTATGTTGCATTTTGGATATTCACATATATTCACTTAGGGTTGTATTCTCTTCTAGAGAAGGTAAGTCTTGTGTGTAGCAACCGGGATTAGGTTGCTTAGATCGCAAGCAAATTGGACTAGGTTCACTCATACCGGGATTAGGTAGGTGTGTGATTACTTCCGGGATTAGGTTGTAATCGTTTGCACATTTAGTGGATTCGAGGTTCGAGTGTGGCTTACTTACATAGCCCGTGGTTTTTCCCGTGAGGGTTTCCACGTAAAAATCAAGTGTTGATTTAATTTCTGCACCATATTACACTTGCTTGTTTATATATATCTTGAGGGTAAATTCGTAATTTTGACTAACACGAAAAATTGGGTAAAAAACGTAAAATCTATTCACCCCCCCTCTACATAGTTTTATACACACCGTGCTATATTTAGTTTCAATTGGTATCAGAGCGGGTTCCTAGTCATACATAGGTGATCCTTGCTTATTTTGGTGTGTTTTGCATTTTGTGTGATTTTTGATCATTCATACATTTGCATTCATTTCATTCATTCATAAACACTATGAGTGGAAACGGTGGAAATGGTGGTGGCAACGAAGGAGCTTCTAGCACAAGGCCTCCACTTCTTACCGGTTTGAACTATTCCCAATGGAAAGGGAAGATGGAATCCTACATATGCCAAATTCACGACCGTGCATGGATGGCGGTGGAAGACGGATATGATCTCCCTATGATGACTCCCACGGGTGGAGGAGAAGATGTTTTGAAGCTTAAGGCGCAATGGAACGCACAAGAGTTTGAGGCTTCAAAGTGGAATAGGAAGGCGATGCATGCCATCTTGTGTGCTATGGACGAAAATCAATACAAGTTGATTCAAAATACTAGGATAGCTAAGGAAGCATGGGACATCCTAGAGATTGCACATGAGGGAACCGAAGTGGTGAAGGACTCTAAGCTTCAAGTCCTCCAAACTCAATTCGAGATGCTCAAGATGGAGGAGAATGAGTGCTTCAACGACTTCGAGATCAAGTTGATGGATATAGTCAACCAAAGTCATCAACTTGGTGATCCATATTCGGATAGGAGAATCAAGCATAAGATTATGAGATCTCTACCCGATAGGTTTGAATCTAAGGTGACGGCTTTAGAAGAAAATAGTGGATATAAGGATATGAAGCTGAGTGAGGTGATTGGGAGACTTCTAGCTTATGAGTCTAGGAAGGGGCCTATCTCCACACCTCCTAAAAAGCAAAAAGGAATTGCTTTGAAGACCTCCAAGAATGAAAAGGAGGCAAAGAAGGTTGACTCGGATGAAGACCTTGCCTTGTTTGTAAAAAGGTTCAACAAGGTTATGAAGTTTAGAAGGAAGAGCTTTGGGTCAAAAGGTCAAGATTTGAAGAAAAAGGGCTCTTTCAAGAAGTTTGAACCTAGGCAAGAAAGGACCGAAAGGAAAGGGGTCCGTTGTTTCGAGTGTGGTGGCATAGGTCATTTTGCCCCCGATTGTGCAAATCATGTTGAGAAGAAAAAGGGGAAAGTGATGGCCGCCACTTGGAGTGAAAGTAGTGATGACTCCTATGAGGGAGATGAGTCTTCGGATGATGAAGAGCTCATGGCTAATCTCCTAGCTTTTGCCTCCTCCCATAAAAGCAAAAGTGCTAGTGAAAGAGAGGAAATGAGTCAAGAGGAAAATGACTCAAGTGAAGTAGAGAGTGATTCCTCTTCTAACTCCATAAATGGATTTGTGGAGAAAAAGGTGCTTGCTAAATATCATGCTGAATTTAATGATTTAGCAATCAAGAGCACTAGAAAGATCAAGATGTTGAGAGAAGAAAATCTTGAGCTTGCATCTCATAATGACCACTTAAGTGAACAAGTGGAGAAATTCAAGAAGACGGAAGATAAGCTAAAAGAGGAGTTAGTCTTATCTAGGAGGAATGAGGATAGTCTAAAGAGGGAGCTTGAAGAAGTTAGAGAATCTATGACTAGGATGGATTCTAGCACCAAGAAGCTTGACCATATGCTTGGTGTTGGAAAGAGTCCATGTGACAAGAGGGGTCTTGGGTATGAAGATGGCAAGAAGATCTCAACCTCTAACAAGACCGTGTTTGTCAAGAGCTTGAAGAAAGAAGAAACTTCATTTGTGCAACTTCCTAGGAAGAAGTTAGAAATAGGACAAAGTTCAAATGCTCAAGTGAAGATGGGGCCAAGAAGGCAACCTCAAGCTCAACCCCCTAGGGTTCCTCAAGCCAACATTCCTCCTCAAATGGCTCACAAAGGAAAGAGGCCTATCATGCAACCTCAAGCTTGGAAGCAACCTAGACCGGTTCAACAACGAAGACGCATTGAACCCTTTCATCCACAAAGACAAGGACAAGGTATGATTCCTTATTTTACTCCTATTTGTCACTTTTGTGGATTTGTTGGTCATATTAGACCACAATGCTTTCGCTATATAAAAATGTGCAAAACTAGAAGCATGATAGAGAAGAAAAAGAAAAGAGCCATGATGCATGTTCCTAGGAATAATAATATTGATTTGCATGATCCTAGAAATAGTAGAGCACATGTACCAAAGACCACTAAGAAAGCTAAAATTGTTGCTAAGTGGATTAGAAAGAATGAAAATGTTTGCCATGTTGCACAAATAGCCTTGAAGGCAAATTCTTCTAATTTTTGGTATTTGGATAGTGGGTGCTCTAGGCACATGACGGGAAACAAGAGTTTCTTCGAGACTCTTGTTATGGAGGAAGGTGGATATGTCACTTTTGGTGATGGATCCAAAAAGAAGGTTGTAGGGAAAGGATCCATTTCCGTTCCCGGTTTACCCTCCTTATCCGATGCTTTATTTGTTGATGGCTTGAAAGCAAATTTAATAAGCATTTCACATTTAAGTGATGAAGGATATTCCGTCTTGTTTAGTAAAAATGATTGCTCAATCCTAAAGCCCGATGGACAAACCTTGTTGAAAGGTATGAGATCTAGTGACAATTGTTATTGTCTTGAAGCTAGAATAGTCTCAAACAATGTGTCCATGGATGAGCAAGTTGAGTTGTGGCATGAAAGACTTGGCCACATGAACTTTAGGGATTTAAGAACCCTTGGAAAGTTCGAGTGTGTGCGTGGCCTCCCTAAGCTTGGGAAGAAAGCCAATGGTATTTGTGGACCTTGCCAACAAGGAAAACAAACCAAAAGCATGCACAAAAAGGCAAGTATCTCTCCACCAAGGAGCCTCTTGAGCTTCTCCACATGGACCTCATGGGTCCCATGCAAACCGAAAGTTTGGGTGGAAAGAGATACATTTTTGTTTGTGTTGATGATTTCTCTAGATTTACATGGACATATTTTCTTAGAGAAAAATCCGAAACTTTTGATAAGTTTAAAATGCTTTGTACTAAATTGCAAAATGAAATGAATTCTAACATTAGAAGCATTAAACGGATTAGAAGTGACCATGGGAGGGAGTTTGAGAATGCCTCTTTTGAAAGCTATTGTGATAGCTTAGGCATCTCCCATGAGTTTTCGGCTCCTAGGACACCTCAACAAAATGGAGTTGTTGAGAGGAAGAATAGGGTCCTCCAAGAGATGGCCCGAGTGATGTTGCTTAGCAACAATGTCCCTAGGAACCTATGGGCCGAAGCCGTCAATACGGCTTGCTATATAGGGAATAGAGTATTCCTAAGGCCCGGATCTAGAAACACCTCCTATGAGTTATGGAAAGGTAAGAGGCCAAATGTTAGCTACTTCCACACTTTTGGGAGCAAATGCTACATTTTAAATGACCGTGATCAACTTGGCAAGTTTGATGCTAAGAGTGATGAGGGTATCTTTATTGGCTATGCTTTGAATAGTAAAGCCTATAGAGTTTTCAACTTGAAGACTCGAACCGTCATGGAATCATCGAATGTTATCATTGATGATACAAGGCTCAAGTCCAAAGACCATGAAGAGGAGGATGTTTTAGAGGATGACTCTCCTTTGGAGAGGGTTGTGGTGACTCCCAATGTTGGGACATCTAATGAAGTCACACAACCTAGTACTAGAGTTCCTAACTTGGACTCTAATGAACCCGCTCCATGGGTTAGAAGACTCCATAACAAAGAGGATGTTATTGGAGATGTAAATGAGGGTGTTAGGACTAGGCGTCAAATAGCTAATCTAATTAGCTTTACATGCTACACCTCTCAAATAAAACCCAAAAAGGTTGATGAAGCCTTGAATGATGAATTTTGGGTTCTTGCCATGCAAGAAGAGCTAAACCAATTCGAAAGGAATGAGGTTTGGACTCTAGTTCCTAGGCCTAAGACCACTAATGTCATAGGCACTAAATGGATATTTAGGAACAAATCTGATGAGGATGGCAACATAGTGCGGAACAAGGCTAGACTTGTAGCACAAGGGTACTCTCAAATTGAGGGTATCGACTTTGAGGAGACTTTTGCTCCCGTTGCCCGCTTAGAGTCCATTAGGCTTCTCTTGTCCATCTCTTGTGTGCACAAGTTCAAATTGCACCAAATGGACGTCAAGAGTGCCTTCCTCAATGGCTTCTTGCAAGAGAAAGTGTTTGTTGAACAACCTAAGGGGTTTGTGGATTCACACCACCCCAACCATGTCTATCGCCTCAAGAAGGCACTATATGGGTTGAAACAAGCACCGAGGGCTTGGTATGAGCGCCTCACTCAATTTCTTGTTGACAATAACTACACAAGAGGTAGTGTTGACAAGACACTATTCATCAAGAGAGACAATGATGAGCTTTTCATAGCTTAAATATATGTTGATGACATAGTGTTTGGTTCCACCAACAACACCAAGGTCCAACAATTTGTTGATGTTATGTCTCATGAATTTGAGATGAGTCTTGTTGGTGAGCTAAGTTACTTCCTAGGTTTGCAAATTAGGCAAATGAATGATGGGATTTTCATAACCCAAGCCAAATATGCTAAGAACCTAGTGAAGAAGTTTGGTTTAGAGAATGCCAAACGTTGTGATACACCCATGAGTACCACTTTGAAGCTAAGCAAGGATGCTAGTGGTAAAAGTGTGGAACAAACTCTATATCGGGGCATGATAGGTAGCTTGCTTTATTTGACCGCAAGTAGGCCCGATATATCTTTTAGTGTGGGTGTGTGTGCTAGGTACCAAGCGGATCCTAAGGAGTCCCACCTCTCTTCCGTGAAGAGGATCATTCGCTATGTGAATGGGACATCCAACTATGGGATTTGGTACTCTTTTGACACTAATGCTAGTCTTGTTGGCTTTAGTGATGCGGATTGGGCAGGAAATTGTGATGATAGGAAGAGCACATCGGGCGGTTGCTTCTTTCTAGGCAACAACTTGGTGTCTTGGTTTTGCAAGAAGCAAAACTCGATTTCCTTGTCCACGGCCGAGGCCGAGTACATAGCCGCGGGGAGTGGATGCACACAACTCCTTTGGATGAAGCAAATGCTAGTAGACTACGGATTCAACCAAGGTACTCTCACTCTCTTTTGTGATAACATGAGTGCTATTAATATTTCCAAGAATCCGGTGCAACATTCTAGAACTAAGCATATTGACATCCGCCATCACTTCATTAGAGAGTTTGTTGAAAATAAATGCATAGTACTTGAACATGTAGGTACTAATGATCAACTTGCGGACCTATTTACTAAACCCTTAGATGCTACTCGATTTAAAACTCTTAGTAGATCTGTTGGGATATGTCTTGTTGAGTGATGTGTTCTATGATTGACCCCATATGGGGAAACTCAAGCAAAGAGAGCTATTTTGCATTCTTGTAACTTGCAAAAAATTTGAAATAACTTATGCCTCTTCTTTTGATTGCTTGAGTAAGCTTGGTTGTACATATGTATATATGTTTTCAATTCTATAAGTGTGAACCTTGCTTGTCTACAATCCATGTCATATTTATGTTCAAACATGCATTTTTGGACTAGGAGATTTACATAGAAAGTATGATGTGAATGACCTATAGTTATCTCCATGACATGATGATTCTTTAATAACATGCTAAAGATAAATGAAAAAGCATAAAATTCATACAACATGCTCACATGAAAAGCATGAATTAATGATTACATATTCTTAAAAATGCAAAACTTGTGTGAAAGCTTATGAGACTCAAAATGAATAAAGGATCTTGTATCCGTTCAAAGGAATTTACATTCCAAATGTCTCTCTTTCTTTATTGGTTGAACATGTCTACTATCATACGGATATCTTATCTGGAAAAATCAAATAGGGTGCAAAGTCGCTCATGCCATGTTTCGCTTATAAAGTTGGATATAGTTACTCTTAAATTGAAATCAATAATCTCTATATCCTTGCTTTTCCCATGACATTGGTGAAATTGGTTTGAATTCTTATTAGAAACCCTTGTCATTTGCTTTGCCAAATACCATTGTATTTTGGACTTGAATGCTATATGTCTTGTATGCAAAGCATGTTGGATTCACACATTTTCTCAAATAAATCTCCTTGTTTCTCTCAAATTAATTGAAGTGCATAAAGTGACTTATATGTATATGCAAATCTTGCATGCTCCTATCTCTCGTTGCTATGAGTGACCCGATTGGGGACTACTCCTTTGCCTATATCATGACAAAAAGGGGGAGTAGGATAAGGTAAGGGGAGATGCAAATTGGTGTTGCAATTGTGCACATTGGGGAGATAACACATTGAGGGGGAGTAACCCTTTCAGGGGGAGCATTGCATTTATCATACATTGCATACATTTGGTAATGTTGTGCCTAAATTCTACAAATGCAAATGCTTGGTATTGTTCTCACATGATTAATCTCACACTTTACTTGAATTGGAAATGGTAGAAACTCTTTTCAGGGATTGATTATTCTACAAGAGGATTGAAGACTTCAAGTTGCATTCTCTTATCTCTTTGTAATGTAGAATATTATTGTAATCCCGTAGTTTCTATTTTTTTTTGTGAGGAATCAATGTGAGTGATGGTTTTGTCACGAAATAGCCAAAGGGGGAGATTGTAAGGATTCCCGTTGTTTTTAATTGGCTTATTTCGTGATCAAACCATAAATGGGGATCCTTTGTAAGGGTAGTTTAGATGTTGTTATAAGTGCTTTAGGCCCTTTGAAGACCTCATTATTGACAAGCACCAAAGGTAAATTCTATGTGCTTACTTATCTTGAAGAGATAGTTGCACACACTCACTTAGCATACTTGTTCATGTGTGCATTCTCTTCACATGTCACTTTACACACTAGCACTTTGATGTTGTATCTTGTTGTGTGTATTTGTGTCTTGTAATTCGTTTCCCGATAGTGTTCGGAAACGTCCGCGCATGCACTAGAATGTGCTTGGTTTTGCGCGAAGACCGCCTATGGAGATGCACTTGGCATCTCCTTGGTTTTCACCTCTGTTGGTGATCGGCGGTCATTATCGGCGGCCTGGCCGCCGAATGAAACCGTCGTTTTAATTCGGCGGTTTAATAGGCGGTTGGGTGGCCGCCGATCTGAACCGTCGTTTCAGACCTGATTGATTTTATTCTCGGGTTTATTTTGGCGGTGGAAACGGCGATCACGAAACCGCCGAATGGAACCGCTGTTTTTCCCCTATTTCTCTCGGGACAAATTCGGCAGTCAAGAACGGCGGCCTGGCCGCCGATTGAAACTGCCGATTGGCGCGTTTCTTTGAAACTTACTTAAACGACCTCACTTTGGTTTGGCACCCTATATATATGCCATTTTGTCTTTAGGTCAATTAAGAGAGTTCATATTCAGATTTCATACTTAGGATATTTTTCAAAGAGAAGAAAAATTCCAAGAACTCATTTTTAATTACTCAAACACTTTTTCATGATCATCAATCATCATCTAGCATCATCTTTGATCTTCTAGATGTAATCTTGCATGGATTCTTCATCATACTTTGCTTGGTAAGCTTTTCACTAATATCTTACATATTTTGTGTTTCTCTTATCTAGCAATCTCAATTAATTACTTGTATGTTATTTTGTATGCTTTGGATACAATATTGAGATTAGTGTGATGTATGTTTGAGAAGTTGTATTGTGCTAGCATATTAGGTTTTGTGCTTAATATTGATTAGCTAAACTAATTGACATGTCATTTAGTTTTGATATCTAGGATTGTTCTTAATTGCATATTGATCATCTTAGATAAGCATATAGGGTTTCCCTTGCTCTATGTTGCATTTTGGATATTCACATATATTCACTTAGGGTTGTATTCTCTTCTAGAGAAAGTAAGTCTTGTGTGTAGCAACCGGGATTAGGTTGCTTAGATCGCAAGCAAATTGGACTAGGTTCACTCATACCGGGATTAGGTAGGTGTGTGATTACTTCCGGGATTAGGTTGTAATCGTTTGCACATTTAATGGATTCGAGGTTCGAGTGTGGCTTACTTACATAGCCCGTGGTTTTTCCCGTGAGGGTTTCCACGTAAAAATCAAGTGTTGATTTAATTTCTGCACCATATTACACTTGCTTGTTTATATATATCTTGAGGGTAAATTCGTAATTTTGACTAACACGAAAAATTGGGTAAAAAGCATAAAATCTATTCACCCCCCCCCCCCCCCCCCCCCCCCCCCCCCCCTCTAGATAGTTTTATACACACCGTGCTATATTTAGTTTCACAACAAATCATACCATGTGTGTTGAAGAAGACCCATGCATTAGCACATGCTAGATGATCCTAGATGATGCTTAGATGATGATGATTTATGCATGTGGGAATGGGTTTAGAGAAATAAAGATATAATCTTTAAGCTTTTTCTCTCAAGTCTCTCTAAATATTGCTCTAGGTTTCTTAGAATTCAAGACTTGGTTTGGGAACCAGAGATAAGGATGTATTTATAGAGACCAAAAACAGGACACGTGAAAAGACAAGTTTGCCCCTAAAATCACACGATCGGCGGTATCAATCGGCGGTCGGGACCGCCGAATTGAACTGCAGAATTGAATCCTGAGAGCATCAGGAAACTTCTGTGACTTCATGAAACCGCCGTTTTGGACCCGAGACATAAATCAATCAGGTCTCAAAGGGCGGTTTCAATCAGCGGTCAGGCCGCCGATCTCAACCGCCGTTTCACCAGAAATGGTGAAACCAAAGGAGAAGCCAAGGGCATCTCCATCGGTGATCATCGCATAAAACTATACACACCAACGTGCACGCGCGGACATTTCTAAACATCCTTCGAGAAATGAATTACACCACACTTAAAGCTAACAAACATGAAATGCAAGTGTGGGAATTGAATGCATCCTAATGCCTAACATGTCATGGCATTATCATAGAACAAGATGATCAATTCAACATGCAAGAAGAGATGTTCAAGCACATGCATGCACACATATAAAAACACACAACATACAAGTATTATAGATATGCATGAGTTGTGAGTGTGTGCAACTAGATCTCTTCAAAGCAAGTAAGCACTAAAATTTACCTTTGGTGCTTCTTCTCTTGAGGTCTTGAGAGGGCCTTGGTTGTGCAAATCACCAACCATCATATGCCTAAGCTACCATTACAACAAGCCTCATATGTGGTTTGTCCACAAAATATGAGACCTTACACGCTGGGAACTCGAGTTGTTAGAAAGAATCATCTCCATGTGGATATAAACAATTTCTTAGAGACTGCTGAGGAGGTGAGTTTATCCGAATTTGTTGAATAATCCATTTTCCGACTGGAAGTACCATGGGAAAAATACTAGTAATGGACTTGGTTTTCACAAACATTGAAATTGTTCTTATTTTGTTGTATTTAAATTTGAGTAGGGTGAACTAAACCGTAATTCCATCGGCCATGTCGAGGTACCACCTTGGGAACTCCCCCTCATTCATCGCAAGGGGTTCAGATGCACATGGCAACTACTGTAGATACCCAAGGACAGTCCCTACCCACCGGTGCCTAAACAAATAAAATTTGTGAGTCGTTGAGTTGCTCTTTTTCTTATGAAATTATATTTGGACATTTGTTTTAGGTAGTTTAGTATATAACATAGTTTTTTGTCATACAGGTTCCCGTTGACCAAGCGAAAGAGCTCCTGGATATGATTTCTGGGTTGACCCAAGTTATCATGGAGAGCCAGGTTGATAATCTTAACACCACTATTGCTCTGGTAGGGTGATTTGTATTTGTAAGTTATTTATAATTGCCAGTATTGTTTACGACATTAATTGATCTTGTTTGCCAGTATGTTTTCCTCATCCACGGGTAAGCTATCCCATACTTCAGCTATTTTGCCTAAAACATTTATCACCAATAAGAACCAGTGCAAATTGTTGTCGTCATGGGATTAAAAATCTTGTCACAAAACTGCTCAAATCCCTCGTAAAATTTATGATTACTGACGCGTTCCACTGCCATCAATTCTTTCAACCAAGTAGTGTCGTCCGCTGTTGCATAAACCTGCTCATGAATGGGCTGTAAGAACCTTAGCATATATATGTTGCAATGCAATTCAATACGGAAATAAAGTCCACGTATCTGTTCAAACAAAAAATTTAAAAACTGAAGTAAGGTTTAATGGGCTAACCGAAAAGTATGTCAACAGATACCACGCATGTTTTGAGGAATCATGGGATAGATTGTACATAGCCATGTTAATGAGCTGCACGGTTAATAAATTATCAACAGTTGATTACATTGGATTTATTATGTAAGAAAAAATTAATGGAGCATGACTCACTGTATCATTGAACCACTGTTCGGACAAAAGATTTGCCAAAACATCTTTCCAACATAGGCAAAAATACTCATTCTCAATGACCGATTCACTAAATGAAAACAGTTAATTGAAATCAGACAATATTGTATGCGATTGTTGACAACATATGATGACTACACATTACTGAAAAAAGGAACTAATACAAACACTGACCACAGTAATTTATTAAAGAGAAACGTGATGAACATTCAAAAACAGTGAAGTAAAATTGGTTTTACCTTTCATTCTCTTTTGTTAGGTGATCAAACAAAACATTCAACAAATGAATGTTATCATCCGAAAATGATGAGAGAGGGTTGTTTGAAGAAAATAATAATCCTCTCCTCGTCCTTCTAGAATCTGATAAAATGGATTTCAACCTTAGATTTATTGACAGGAACTTTTTTCTTTTTAGCAGTGCGTTGTAGCTGTGTCTTTTGTCTAGTTAAGTACGGGCTACAGGAAAAAGACTCCGTACTCGAGTAGACGACAACCGTCTCCTAAAGGGGTATACAAAGAATCAAAGATTTCGTCATTGATACATTCCAAAAGGATGTTCCCAAATCAAAACAATACACTATACATATGTGTGTGTGTGTGTGTGTGTGTGGAGGGGGGGGGGGGGGGGGGGGGGGGGGGGCGGTGGGTGTGTGGGTTGTAGGAACCTAGGGTTACAGATTGCGCAGCGGAAGGGTTTTAAAAATTTTATGCAATCATCAAGTAAACCTAATTGTACAGTAATAATCGAAAACAACAAAGAAGGTGAAACGATTTCATACTAGCGTTGGCGGCTCCTTCACTTTAATACGATATGCTCCTGATTTGAACCACTTGATTTTCCTCACTATCTCTCGGGACTGGTAACGGCGTGTGGGCGCGTCATGGTACTCAGGAACTTGAATGGAGGTAGAAGAAACTTAAGAAAACAACACTTGTTTTCTATGTATGGAGTATAGCCACCATGGATCAAAGACTTTTTCTTCTGGCCGCACACCACACTGTTTTTCTTCTTTTTGTCTCACGCACACAATTTGCACACGCTTGCAAAAATTAAAATGGAAAGACAAAGAGACCTGATGCCTTTTTATTTCTTGTGTAAGTTGATCACATGTGTATTGTTATTCGGTTGTTGTTTTTTAAATTAAATATATATCTCATATATCTTTTAAAAACAACCCGAATCAATTTGATTTAAAAAGAAAAAACTTTATAAAGATATATCTCATATCTTTATATATCTTTTAATATATATCTCATATCTTTTAAAAGATAATTAAACATTTATTTTTGAATTTAAACATTTTAAATTCAATTTCAAATATTTAATTTAATAAAATAAAATAATCATATTATCTTATTTTATTCAAAATCAAATATCAACTAACACCCCCCATTTAGTGATTAACAACATAATTAAATAATCTTATTATTTAATTTATTTAATCACCATTATTCATCAATTAAATAATCTCATTATTCAATTAATTCCCAAATAAATACATGTCACTTTCATAACACAATTAATTGGACAATCCAATTAATCAACTGTGACCTTTGTTACCTAAATCGATCGGGCTAGCAAGGGGACCTAATGGACCCATAGTATTTTGAGCTCCAATAATCCTTATAAATAATTAATTAAACTCTTTAATTAATATTTCATGATTATTAACTTCGATGTTATTCCACTAAAAACCCGAAGCTGCACTCTCTCAACTGTAGATGTTTTTACACAAACCAATAACTCTTGGTGTCCATTGATATAGCTATTGTAGGGAAAAATACGGTCAACGCAGCGGAAGCGAGACTAAAAAGGGGTTTTAGTACAGTTTAAAATTTTAACCTTAACCCTTTAATTAATTAAACATACATATCAAAAAGTAACATACCTCTTGTCGCGTGATCCGATTGACTTGTGTCGATGGTAATCCGCAAGATCTTCCAATCCAATCACGAACGTGAATCACCTAGAAGCGTGGTCTCCCTTTCTTTGAATTGCATACCTGAAGGATGGAAATCAAAATCTCTTCTCTTGATCGTTAGTCACAATAAATTCCAAGAGATTACAAAGAATGTTCCGGTCACTTTTGAATTCACAATCGTTAGATCGAAACTCGCGTGACCTTTATTCGAAATTGTGCACAAAACCTTTTGGTGTAAAAGTTACCAGTGCACTATCGAAATAAGAACAATCTCTTCTCACTTTTCTCTTGGCCGAAAATAATCACACTAGTCTCAGAGTTGGATTTTATTTTTCTCAAGCAAAAGAAATAACTCTCAAGTCCAAGACCTAGGGTTCCCGAATTCTATACCAAGAATATATATCTATATTGGCTATTTTATAAAAACTGCACGCCTAAAGAAATATATATATTGCACATTCAGCTTGCTTTATAAAAAATATATATATTTAGTTGACGACTTCAACTTGCCTTATAATATCAATTGCATGAATTCCCTTTCTATTATATATCTAACTTGCACAATATATAATAGTGTATTTCTAATATCTATTCTGCCGCATGCATATATGTACATATATTTCCGCATGCATTCATGCATATATATATATTGCACATATCTCGCATGCATATATATTATATACAAACTCTAATCCAACTCTTTAGTGTATTTGTGACTATATAAAAGACTTCCTTATTTGACTAGATAAATAAATCCCTTATTTATCTACTTACCAAATAAAGTCTTTTATTTTAATTATACTACCACAATAGTATAACTCTAGGAAACATATTTCCTGATCAGAAAAAGATTTTGACTCTCAATTAAATTATTAACTAATAAATTAATTAATTTCCATTTAATCAATCAATAAAATAAAATAATATTTTAGACTATTATTCTAGTCTTGCCGCCCACACCATATACATGGGCCTAATATTATTTTCTTATTTTATTTAATCCATTAGACTTTAATTAAAAAGCCCATATGTGAACCAGACCCATTCTTACTAAAAGAAACAAGCTCACATGCCTTTCATTAATATATTAATTTAATTGATCAGCCCATTAAATAAATAATGTGCAAATTATATTCTTAATATATTAAATACAATTCCAGATGGACCCATAAATTGGTCCGGTAGAATATATCAAGTGATCCATGCAAGTCCGTGTGGATTGGGGATCTTTGCAGGCTATCTAAATTTAAGCTTCAATAGACATAACCTAATCACAATCAACAATGATTCACTTAGGTCCAATCTATTAATTTTAACTCATTCCACTAAAGAGTTAAAATTGAACTCTTAAATAAATATAGAATAAGTAAATATTTCTCATTCGTACCCTAGACAATCTTATTGGAGATTGTGTATCCTCGTGAAGAATATCAGTAATCGCCAAGAGCTCATAGACCGCCTATAGCTCTCCAAGTTACCATATTTACTCATATGACCACATTTTGAACTTGGATATTTTGACTTGTCCATAAGCCATGTTTCAATAGACTCTATCGAAAACTTAACGTTAAGATTCAATATCCAATACCTCAAAACATCCATATGATGATATTCTACTCTCATTTAATAAATGGAGTCACGATGTCTATATCTATAAATGAAGTCCTCTATTGATTAACAAATGAATACCACCAAACTATCGAGGATAGACTATGCTATATAATCGTACGCATTGATAACTCAAATGATATCACTTGCAACCATAAGTCCATCATTTATCTCAGGATTAAGATAGACTCTCCGATTGTCCTGATAATGAAAAGACTATTATCTATTGACGGTTCTAGATAAAGTATTTCATTGTGATCCAGTTCAATGCACCCAGTGCACTAGATTCTTTTACTCGAAGACCCTCCGATGATTTTAGACTCATCATAACACATTTGATCCCACTCAAATGCTAGTAAAAGAATTCTACAACTTTAACAAGATAAAGGTGCCCAACCTTTAACTTAAGTTGTGAACATTATTCAAGACTAACTAAAGAATTGTGTCTACCTCATACATATCCAGATGTACGAACAATTCTTCTTTTCTCATAGTCTTTTGACCTTATGATTATTTACCTTGACAATTATAATTATAAATACTATAAGATTTTGTTAAATAAACAGAAATCACTTTATAAATATGATAAGATTGTCAATTACAATATTACACTCTTGCTATTGAGCATAATCCTAACAGCTATTACATATTGTATGATCCTCCACAAATAGTTCATAATTTGAGCTGGGTCATAATGTCCGTTATACCCCTCTAATTATATCTTTCCATTAAGTACCATTGATTATCTAATGAACAATAAATCCTACATTCTTTATGGAATTAGGAGAGCACTCATATTGTTCAAGCCCCTAATCAACCCTTAGGGGAACTACTATCTACTTCTCGCAAGAAGGAGTGGATTCCTCTATTGTGTACAAACTTGTAGGGAAAAATACCGTAGTACACGCAGCGGAAGCGAGACTAAAAATAGATTTAGTATGTTTTAAAATTTTTCCTTTTTATGAACCTTAACCCTTTAATTAATTAAGCATACATATAAACCAACAAAAGAAGAATACCTTTTGTCGCGTGATCCGATTGACTTACGTCGATGGTAATCCGCAAGATCTTCAATCCTAGCACGAACGTGAATCACCTAGGAGCGTGGTCTCCCTCTTCTTTGAATTGCAAACCTGAGAATGGACAAACAAACTTTTCTTTTTCTTTTGTTAGTCACAAAACAATCAAAAGAATACAAAGATTATTCCGGTCACTTTTGAGTTCTCAATCTAATGATCGAAACTCGTGTGAACCTAATTCGATGTTGTACACACAAGCTTATTGATGAACAAGCAATTAGTGTACCATCAAAAGAATAATCTCTTCTCTCTTTTATGTCTTAGTAGAATAATCAAATACTTGTCTATGAGTTTAGAAGAAGAAGAAAATTGAATCAATGAACAACTAGAGGTGGCCGAACCCTATCATATGAAATATATAGGGTGGCCGAATTTTGCTTCCTCTTTCATTTAGGGTTGCCGAAATCTTCCTATAATGGCACTAGGGTTGCCGCAAATCCCATACCAAAAAGGGTTTGTGTTGGACCCTAATATCCATCAACCTTTAGACTTCAAACCCTAATCCAACTCATAAGTATTTATATTCTTTTATTGACTAAATAAAAAAACTTCTTATTTGATTAAATAAATAAAATTATTTATTTATTTTCTTACCAAACAAGTCTTTTACTTTTAGTATACTACTACCAATAGTATAACTTTAGGAAATATATTTCCTGATCAGAAAAAGATTTGTTTCTTAATTAAACAATTAATTAATAAATTAATTAATTCTTATTTAATTAAACATTGAAACAAAATAATATATTAGGTTAATATATTCACCTTGCCGCCCCACTTATATAAATGGGCCATATATTATTTTCTTATTTCATTTAATCCATTGGACTTTAAATAAAAAGCCCACATGTGAACCAGACCCATTCTTACTAAAAGAAACAAGCCCACATGCCTTTCATTAATATATTAATATAATTGAGCAGCCCATTAAATAAATAATGTCCAAATTATATTCTTAATATATTAAATGCAATTCTAGATGGACCCATAAATTGGTCCGGTAAAATATATCAAGTGATCCATGCAAGTCCGTGTGGATTGGGGATCTTGGCGGGCTATCTAAATTTAAGTTTCAATAGACATAACCTAATCACAATCAACAAATGATTCACTTAGGTCCGATCCATTAATTTTAACTCATTCCACTAAAGAGCTAAAATTGAACTCTTAAATAAAGATAGAATAAGAAGATGTTCCTCATTCATACCCTAGACAATCATATTGGAGATAGTGTATCCTCGTGATTAATATCAGTAATCGCCAAGAGTTCATAGACCGTCTATTACTCTCCAAGTTACCATATTTACTCATATGACCATGTTTTGAACTTGGATATTTTGACTTGTCCAAAAGCCATGTTTTCAATAGTCACTATCGAAAACTCAACGTTGAGATTTAATATCCAATTACCTCAAAACATCCATATGATGATATTATACTCTCATTTAATAAATGGAGCCACGATGTCCATATCTATAAATGAAGTCCTCTATCGATTAACAAATGAATATCACCAAACTATCGAGGATAGACTATGCTATATAATCGTACTCATTGATAACTCAAATGATATCACTTGCAACCATAAGTCCATCATTTATCTCAGGATTAAGATAGACTCTCCGATTGTCCTGATAATGAAAAGACTATTATCTATTGACGGTTCTAGATAAAGTTTTTCATTGTGATCCAGTTCAATGCACCCAGTGCACTAGATTCTTTTACTGGAAGACACTCCGATGATTTTAGACTCATCATATCTCATTTGATCCCACTCAAATGCTAGTAAAAGAATTCTACAACTTTATCAAGATAAAGGTGCCCAACCTTTAACTTAAGTTGTGAACATTATTCAAGACTAACTAAAGAATTGTGTCTACCTCATACATATCCAGATGTACGAACAATTCTTCTTTTCTCATAGTCTTTAGACCTTATGATTATTTACTTTGACAATTATAATATTAAACTATAAATGCTATAAGATTTGTTAAACCAGAAATCACTTTATTAATATGAAAAAGATTGTCAATTACAACATTACACTCTTGCTATTGAGCATAATCCTAACACCTTCCTAGCCACAAGCCAAACCGTGATTTCAACATACGAAGTTATTGACTGGGAATGCAACTCCGATCTCACCCATGGCATATCAAAAACCACGATCTAACCTGAAGGAGTCGATAAGACACTTAGGATTAAGATCACCCATATATAGCCATCATTTGTTGATATATATGAATCTCATCATATAACAGATCTTGGTGAGAGATTCATATAGATCATGGCCCAGTTCTATATGATCACATCATACAAGGTGCCTCCATTCTCATATCACCATATGAATGATCCAGGATAAGATCACCATACATTACGGAATGGATCACAACTGTAGATTAACCATAAGTAAAGTACCCATCTTTATTTGTTATCTACGGACTCTTTAGATTGCTCGTTTTAAACTGAATCCATCTGTATATGACATTTATATACTCAGTTTGAAATTACATCCGACAATCTTGGATGTTAAGTACACATGTTATATATAAATGTATGAGACAATTTGAATGAATAAACTACTTCTTTTATTTATGTTCAATTCACATTTACAAATTACAAGTTTTTGGGCAAAACCCCAACAGGGGGCGGTTTGGTGAAATAAAAAACATGGAGACTAAAATTGAAAACAACAAACCATACTCTCATGGGAAGCGATGTGGTCAGCTTGATTGCATTGTTTTGTAATCAATCTTAACATGTCAACCTTAAACCTCTCGAACATGGGTGCAAATGCTTTTTCCACCAAATATGGTATTTCGACAGGTTTTTGGACGGATGAAAGATGTTTGACCACCTATTCAATAGAAGCAACTTTTATTTTCAGATTTTCAACTTCATGTTCAACACCCTAGTGCTTTACAGCCCAGTATGGCTCGTCCACCTTTACTGTGGAGCTATAAAAAAAGTTATCTTTGGCCACCAACTTATGAAGTGTTGTAGCCTTGTTTTCACTCCAAGCAACTAAAGGTACTTGGACCCTATTTACATACACTTCTTTCTGTGAAATACATCCCAAATAGAAGATCTGAAGAAATGGAATGCAACCTTGAAAATTTCTTGAACCTCCATCCCTGAACTTTCTAACACCATCCATTAGATACAGAAAATAATATGTTGCCCACTTCTTATGTCTTATTAGTCTAGGATCATTTAGTTGTGTGAGCAATGCTTCGTCGATTTTTTATGATTCCGGAGGGCATAACAATGTAGAGAACATAAACAAAATGAAGGAAATCCTGAAAACATCATCCGCATCTTTCATATTCTTTAGTTTCTTCATCAAGCTTGACAAAGTAATCGCGTTCTTACTTTTTTTAATCAGAAGGTTCTTCATCCTAATACATGTTTCGTCAAACTCACCTATGTCACACTAGACATCCTGAGTGCCGTTAGTCAACCCCATCACTTTTTCAAAGTCGGACTCCCTTATTGGTCTACTTTCCATGTAGCACAATTTCCTTTGTCTCCAGTGCAATGGATTTTAGCAACATCTCGCATAAAGGGATTTGGAATATAAGGCAGTTAATGTTCAATAGCACCCTAAATCCCATATCTTTAATGCATTCTCGTTGTTTTGTAGTCAAGCCTTTTACAATTTCGGTGAAATTGTTTGGGCTACACATAGTATGCAATTTAGTTTCAATTACTACAATGGAGGACATTGTTATAGGGGTTTAAAAGTGTAAAGCTTTTTCAGTTTTGAGAGTGGGGGTGAAGAGATGAACAGATGAAGAGATGAACAGTTGAACAAATGAGTAAATGAACAAATGAGTAAATGAACATATGAAGAGATGAAGACACGAAGTATGTCATTAATTAGCAGTCATGCATGGGTGGGCAGCTCTTTATTTTATTAAGATTAACCAATTGGGTGAGAAACCTACTGATATCTCTTACGTTATAACATGGATTCCTTAGAGGTTATTAATCATAACATACACGTTACTCTGTGCAAAATTTAAAGACAAATATAAGATATAATGAAGAATATTTAGTGGTGATCTGACTTCTAATTTCGAATATTATTGAAAACCGTGGATTTTGACAGTATTTATGTATCATAAATACGAATGTCGTGTGTACGTACGAACATAAATATATATGTGATTACTATAACCAGAATGTGATCACTCTCTGATTATATCTACTAAGCAAAACGTTAAACGTCAAAATTTCAAAAAATAAAATGAAGCTGATGTATATTTGATCGAATATACAGTATTGTGATCACTTTGATTTGTAACCGTAATGTGATCGCGTATAAATAATAGTGATCAATTATAAATAATTGTGTTCACTTGGATTTGTAACCTTATTGTTTATTTTACACAGACCAAATCAAAACACAACTTTTGAATTGTAAAAAGGATGTGTACATATGAAAATAATAAGATAATGTGATCACTCTATTCATTAAGCGTATTAAAGTTTATTAGCCAATCCAAATATTGTTTACAGGTTCGATAGAATAAACACATGATTCATAAATATATTAGGCATGCATGCGAGGTCCTTAATAAATTCATCATGCATGCATGAGAGGTTTGTGGTGATCTCCATTAGTTTGGCCAATAAGGCTATGTTTTAATTTTGATATTCAAAACAGCATTCATTGCTTTTTAAATTTGAAATCCAATGAATGCGTTTCAAATTTAAAAAGAAGGGATTTATTGTCTTGGGAAACAGAAAGGTTGTCATTAATTTGAATTGGAGAGATTATGTATTGGATTAGGATTTGTAAAGACTTTTAAAGACTTTTTTTAAGTTAATGACTTTTGTAGACTTTATGGATTTTTAATGACTTTTATAGACTTTATAAAAGTATGAAAGACTTTCATAGACTTTTATATACATTCATTTTAAAGACTTTCAAAGACATTGATGAACTTTCAAAGACAATTAATAGACTTCCATTGACTTTGTCATCTAAAAATAATATTTGACAATAGATGCACAGACTTGGCTGCATAACCTATTTAACAATTGAACATATTCATTGACGGATATATGAGAAGACAGTCTCTCAAATGTATCTTGGTGAGATTGTTCGACGGGTGCTTTTGAAGATGGCCGAAGCAAGTGGATTGTTCGGCAAATCTGTCCCTGAAAAACTAACAATGCCTTTTGTACTTAGGTAACTAGTACTTCCAATTTTCTATGGCATAACTAATTGATGCTGAAGAGTACATGAAGTTGCCTTTAAATCAATCAAATTGAGCATTTGAGCTATGGTTGAAACACAACAACCAACTTAAAACATTATATGTTTCATCTGAACTATGATTTCAGCTGTTTTATTTATATTTTTATTTAAAGGACCGTAGATATATGTGACATGCAGCAAGATAAATTTGATGCACTTAAAACATGTTAAAGAGTAGTAACACTGTTAATAAATAAATACAATCAATTAAAAACTCAAAAACAGAATTCATTCAATAAATTATAAAACCAACAAAATATAAATTATTATAAACCCAACAACAACTACAACACAATGATGATAAATACATAAAAAAACAATTAGATAAATAGATATACAAATAGTAAGCAATGTATAACCTTTATAACAAAATCAAATAAGTGGCAATAAAAGTTAAAATAATAATAATAAGAATAATAATAAGTGGCAATAATAATATAAAAAATACATACCATGTGGCACTTTAAGTCTGTTCCTCCTTGATAAAGCATCACTTAACACTTTTGAATCATGAGTAGATCCCTCCCACCCACTAAGCACATATATGAATTCTAAATCAAAGTTACAAGCAGCTAAAACATTTTGTGAAATTATCCCATGTCGATTACGATAACTGCTTTTATCACGTCCAATTACACTTGCCGGAATATGAGTGCCATCAATAGCTCCAATGCAATCTTGAAATTTAAAAAATAATAATAAATGTGAATAATAATATTAATAAATAAATAAAGCTTCATAAAAAAAATAATTTTATCACTTAACTTTAAAGTAAGGGTAAAATCTTGTGCTTTCCCTTATTTTTTCTGGCGCTGTGGATCCAGGTTTGACTATCATATCTACTGCAATTGTGTTTAATGCCTTCAAAATCTTGTTGAAACTTTGGCTAGTACTGAAATGTGATCAACTAAATGTTTTACGAATTAAGCAATATCGAGAATTTTGACCGACAGTGAGTAAAAATGTTGCAAGCATTTCTTCAACACAAATAAACCTTGTATCCTGTAAAAGTGTTTTTTCTCTAATGATGTTGCATAACTTTATAAACACATCAGGATACATTCTATAAATTTGACGAAAGTGGGCCGGTTCCTCATTTAAGATTTTATGCATATAATCATATCCACCTCTAGTTATTGGTCGCCTAGTTAGGGGACGTTGGACACGTTCGCGACGCGTCCCATTTAGCACATAGAGAATTGCTTGAATTGCCATCAATGAACACTTAATAATTTCATACAATTCTTCTTCCATCTCCTCTTCTTCCATTTCTTCTTCCTCTACATCATCTTCATGCATGTTGGAATGAGACATTATATATAAATGGAATCACCTGGAGAAAAAAAAAACAAAAAACAAAGCAATAGAACAATCAATATTACACAGACCTTATATACCGAAAAACATTGCTCTAGGTTATCAGAATAAATTAATGGTCACTACATTTCAAAGTCAAGACAAACCATCACTTGATACACTATTATATGATTTAAAAGTGGGGCACTATAAGTATACAAAGACAAACCCATAAAATAGCAAATCACATGCATTAAATCCTTGATGAATTCCATCTTGCTGCATTCTATATCATGTGCAAATTATTATTTTTTTGACCCAACGGCAACATCATTTTATCAAAATTTATCTATTAGGCACTATTAGCAGTCTAAAAGCAAAGATCCCTAATTATGAAAGGTCTCACAAAACGGGTGATCTCTTTCAGTTTCAATTAGTTGCAATATAACTTGAAACTCAGCAAATTAAAAAACAAGAAAATATGTTATATTAAAATTTGAAAAAGATGTGAATCAAGGCCAACAACTTATAAGAATGAAAATTATGCCAAAAAAATCATATAAGAATGACAATTACAATAACAAAATAGAATAACAGAGCCATCAATTTTAACCCAACACAAGCCCTCACAGATGCCAAGCATAAAAAAATTGGAATCTACTCTACACAAAAAAAAAAAAAAAAATTAGCCAATATATATATATATATAAGTTCAAAATTAAAGAAATTAACGTGCAGATAATTCGAATCCGGGATCTGCCAAGAAAATAAATTCAAGTACTACTTTTAATTGAATCCTCTTTCTTTTGCATAAAAATTTATTTAATTTAATGTTTAAATACATACTTGAGCTAAACAGAAAAGAAAGTGGGATACCTCATTATTGAAACAGACAACAAGAATTTGGTAAGCAACTGCACTTCTGAGTTGCTTAGTACGATTATCAACTCCTGCAATGTAGTCTACAGTTCGCAAGCAATTCAAGTCTCTAGGGACCCTATATTGCAATTGTTACCCTACTCTACGCAATCACTCAAGCAAACATAATTTTTTTTAAAGGAAAATAAAAAGAATAGTAAAACCATAATACATAATTATTCATCAAATAATCAAGGATGGAAACCCTAATTAATGAGAAAAGGAAATTACCAAGAAATCAACGACGATCGGTTGTAGACGATAGGGTTGAATGGAAGCTTTCTCCAGTTGAAACGTTATTTGTTTTTTCCTGAAAAGTGATGAGTTTCTTCTTTTCAAATAAAAAGTCTTCAAAAGTTTCTTGGTAGAGTGGGAGAGAATTTGTGAGGTTTGGTATTTATACCTCTAACCCAAAAGTCTACAAAAGTCATTGATTGTATGAATTCCATAAAAGTCATTAACATTTTGAATACCTATAAACTTTTATAGACTTCTAAAAAGTCTTGATTGAATACCCCATGACTTTTATAGACTTTTTAAAAGTCTATAAAAGTCTATATTGAATACCTCATAACTTTTAAAGAGTCTTTAAAAGTTTGTATTGAATACACCCAAACTTTTCAAGTCATTAAAAGTCTTTAAAAGTTCTAATCTAATACACCCCCCTAAATGGTGACCACTGCATGGGTTTAAAGGTGGACAACAAGTCAAACTGTCATGTGCCATGTATTTTTTTTTTTAAATTGTATGCTGTCATGTTGCACCGAAGGACAGCCATGTATATATATATATATATATAATGAAACGTACTTCCATCAACTGAAATAAACACACCCGTATAAAAAATCCCCGGTTTCTGCTTTTTCCAAGTTTATATATGACTTTTTATTCGAATTGTAGGGGACCTTCAACTTGGATAGACTAGAAGTCTAGAACTCAATCAGTTGCATTTTGGTTTTATTAGACTTTTTCTAAAACCCATTAAGCACTTCCAAATTAAGCTCTCAACAGTCAACATTACTGAAGCTTGGAGGGAAGTACTTCATTATCAATATCAACCCATTTATGTCTGACCAGCTTGTGCTTTTTTATTTTTAGTGGTGGGGGACCTTCTTGATCATGCGAGGTACCCTAGCTTCATTTATTTTCTTTTTTGCTTTTTTCAAAAAGATTTTCTTTTCAAAGATAAATTGTGTGAACACCCTTTTTTTTAATTAAATTTATCCATTATTTTTAATTATTATTGTTAATTTTAAAATGTTTCTTGTGTGAGTTGTGCTCGTTCTTCCTTAGCTGACTCCTTTATTTAACTTAATTCTACACTGTGTTGTCCCAAAACAAAAAATGGGAAACAACTTTTTAAATAGTTTTTAAAAATTAGGATATTTAAAATTCGACACCAAACGAGTCAAGTGTCTATCTAGACCGTCCGAGATCAAGTATTGTATACATCTACTCCCACAACACCAACGAGAAAACTTTCAACACATTCTTATAAAATTAATGTGCAGAAACTTCCAACACATTCTTGTAAAATGTGCAATATACACCATTTGAGCTAAGAAGGATGTTAAGGTGGATAATGATTAAATATCATAGACTTATTGTCCAAGTAATATTTGGTACTAATCTACAGCAATTCCATATATAAATTAGGGGTAAATACACATAGACCCTTGAAGTTTGGTATAAATACAGTTAGAGAGTAAGTCTGTGTTTCTCTACTCAAACCTCATTTGGTCTTCAAATTGATTAATTTAAAGACCAAATTGCCTATAGGGAGTATAATTTATAAATGAAGATAAATTTTTTTATTAAAAAAAAAAAAAAAAAAAAAAAAAAAAAAAAAAAAAGATGTAAAAACTAGTACAAATAATTTAAAATTTTAGGCCTCACATACTCTTAATTATGGATAAGTTGGTGAAGGGGCATTTCAAAATTTTCAATGGAATATGAATTTAAAAATAATTTGAAATTATCTTCATTTTTAAATTTATATATTTTTTCTAATTTTATTTTATTTTTAGTATTCTTAAATTTAAATTGTTTAATAAGAAAATGTTTTAATATTTTTTAAGTAACTTTATTTTAGATTTAAATTTTTTACAATTTTAAAAAGCAGAGCATATCTGAATAGATTAATGCATTTATACCAAACTTTAGGGGATCTGAATGTATTTATCCCTATAATTAAGAAGTAATTATATATTAATAAAAAATAAAATGAAGCAGATTTTTGATGAATCAGTTTAAATAAGATATGAAAATAAGTAAATCAAATTTACCCTGTGAAGCCCTCACTCAAAATCATTTCCTTCATCGGAACAAATGAGTAAATGACTGAATGAGCCATGCGACAACTCAACCTTTATTTTCTTCGGGCTTCCGATTATGGATATTCTGCTGAGTGCTCTTATCTGCACCCCTCTCATTTTGTAAATACACCCTTTATATCAAAAAAAAAAAAAAAAAATCAATTTTTGTATAGAAAAAATAAATAAATTGTTATTAACAAATTTATCTTTCATTGCTAAGAAAGATCCACATATCTATGAAATCTTAGCAAACAACTGCTACTATGTTCATCTTTCAACCCAATTGAGCTTGCAAGTGAATATATGGGCTCGAGTAGTTGGGTCGGAAATGTTGAGCTCATCAGATAAATATTGAACTTATGGGTGTAGTATGAGCTTGAATTAGTGGTGTGTGTGATTGGATTTTGATCAAAGGGAAAATTTTGTTAGAACAAGAACCCAATTTCAATTGGTTAAATTGAAGAAAAAACACCCATGAGCCATGACCCACGAAAACAAAAGAAGATTCAAAATGTTGTTGTACAAATGATGTAATTCGATTATCAAATGTGGAATGAATTAGTAAAATTCACATGTTATATGGTTTATTCCATACCAAGAATAATTATAAAGTATGAGTTTAATTTTTGTTTGATTTGTATATGTAGTATTCATCTTGGAGGTTAAGGATTTCTTAATATAAAATAAATTAAAATTTTAAATTTAATTGATTAAATAACATCATCATTGCTCATCTCATGATAGGAAATACTGTCATGTAAATTGTAATGTTGTATTTTTATATCGTTGTTAAAATTTAAATGTGAAATCAATCGACAATCTGATCAATAACATTATCCTTGTCATGACAATGTCAATAGATGGGTCGTTTATAAAATTCCACACACAACTATTTGATGGTGTCGATGCTCCGATAAAGTCAAGATAATATATAGAACATGCATGCTTGTTAAGACCATTTGGTCAAATTGATACATGATCACAAATGAATATCTTCTCTGCATCTCCCATTTAATTTGCACCAATCATCAGAAGAATAAGAAGAAAATGCAATTGTGGAGATAATTTAAAGTCTCCATATATTATTAGGTAGTCTATTCTAGATGAATTTATAGAAAGAAAAAAAAAATTCATATAAATGGGGATATTAATTGTGGATACCATTAATTGCAATAACTTTATTATAAAGTGGAACATTGTATAGTGAAAAAGATATTAGATATGGGTTGGACATTAAATTGTGGAAACCTATAATGAAACTTTTTGCTTTTTAGAAATTTACAAAAAAATAAAATAAAAAATATTATCAATTAGTACAATTAAAAGAGATTAAAGATTGGATTTGATATGATTTGGGTGTGATTGAAGTAACATCTAGTAGTAGTGTTGCTTTATGCTTTAGTTGTGATTGCTTTGGAAATGAAATAGCAAAAAGCTACCAATCATGTGTTGGTGTGAGTGGTTCGGTGCTCTCATCCTTAAGCAAGGTCGTGGGTTCAACTCCCCTTGTGAACGAAGCTACACATATTGGGAGCACTTTACCCCTTAGTGGGCAGACCCGGTGCGAACCCGGATTAGTCGAGGTGTGGTCTGGGCTGATTGCACCGTATGGTGGATCCGCCCCACCGGGAAACCGGATGGTGTAAACCAAAAATAGCAAAAAGCTTCTGTTTGGTTTTGTTTTGTTGTCATACAAATCTTGAAATATCTTGGAACCCCACAAAAGGGCAAGAAAATGATATTGAAATAATAGAGTTACAATGTGTCTCAAAATGTATTTGAATAACAACTAAGATGAGTGGTAGTTATTTGGGTCATACATGTATTATTTATCTTGACAAGTATCAGCAGTTCTATTATAATAATTCAGAATAATAATAATAATAATAACTAAGGTATATATTAGTCCCGTTTGAGATACAAATACGAGTATTACATTAACTCAAGTCGGGTATTGTCCTTATGCAAATCTGACTTGAATTTTACTAGGGTGTGATTTGAATAAGATTTGGAAGTGAAATAAAAAAGAGAGTTTTAATAAGCTCAACTTATAACCAATAATATGCATTTATTTTGCACATCACCTCTCAGCACGGGACATTGGTGGTCCTATTGTAATTGATGTAATCCTTAAAAAAAAAAAAAAAAAAAAAAAAATTTTAAAAATGCATTTTAAAATTTTTTTTAATACTAAATTTTCTAATATCAGGCCACAAGCCCAGTCTGCTTTTTCTACAAATTTTTATGTAGAAACATACGGGCCCGTAATATTCTTGCACATTATAATTGGTTACTTGAGAGTGGGCCCATCAATTGTAATATGTGAAAGGGTGGCTCTATTGCCACCCAAACAAAATTCACCCTACACCCATTTTTTTTACCACACGGTCCACAACCTATCATTCAAATTTAACAACTAAATTTTTTACTTTCGATGCCCATTGTAATTCCAAAAATAACCATAATTAAAAAACCTTTATTAATTTTTCCTCTTTGCACCCATAATCAAATTTTCTACAAATTTTTTTAAAAAAATTGACCAGATTGATGATTATTTCTCTCACAAACAGGTGGTATTAAGGAGAACGAAAGAGTTGAGAAAAAACAAAAACAATTATTAGGCATTTCTCGAGTTAATGGGAGCAGCGATTGAGGTTTAAAGATAGCAATAGGTGTGTGAATAAGAGCTTGTTTGGTTGGGCTTTTGAAAGACTTCTATTAGTAAAAGATCTACTTGTAGTAGATCTATTAGAAATAGAGTTTTTGAAAAAAAAAAAATTATAGTTGTTTGGTTAGTAGACTTTTTTAAAAAAAATGTCTATTTGAAGAAGCACCTCCTCATAAGCTTTTGTCTAGTAGAGATTTAAACTCTACTAGCCTCTACTCAATTTAAAATAAACAATCTCAAAAACTCAACCAAACAACTCTAAAAAACTAAAATAGACATTGGTAGACCTTTTGAGGCAGTAGAAAGCTCAACCAAACAAACACTAAATAAGTGTTAACTGTTATAAGTGATATTCCTTTTTATTTATTTATTTAAATAACAATAGATTCTCCGTTTAATTAAAAAAAAAAAAGTAGGAATTTATATTTGAGGTGAATATGATATGCAATATATAAGGTGGCCAAAGTAAAATATTTTACTTTATTTATTAAATGCATAAAAAAAAATGCCTTAATTATTGTTAAAATTTGAAATGACAAATGTTAGAATGGAAATTACAGTTAGAGAAATAGGATCTCAAAACATAAGGAGCTGTTAGTTGGATACTATTAAAATAGCCAAAACCCTAAGACAAAAAAAGGGAATCAAGAAGGAGGTAGGCACACAACCCAAACCTGAAATTCGGACTCGGGAGGCGAGTAAGTAAGGCACGGGCCCCATCAACTTCTGCTTTTTTTCCATCTAGTTAACCACTTTCCTTTTCCTTTTCCTTTTCCTTTTTAAACACCGAAATAATTGATAATACGGTAATTCTTATGTAGCACAGATACGGATACATGTACGGAATATTGATACGGGGATACGGTAAATCTTTAAAAACTATGATACGGATACAGTAGGATACGTCAATTAAAATAATATAAATTTATATTTAAAAAATAATAATAATATATGAAAACATATTTGATAATTCATTCAAAATAAAAACATATTCAGAATCCAAATAAAACATGTCACATAACTACATAAGTCATAATAATGTAACATATTATAGGATCCAAATAAAACATATCACATAAGTGGAATATATTACAAAATCCAAATAAAACATACGTCACATTAGTCATAACATATTACAAAATCCAAATAATACATAAAAAAATTCATAAAACATATTTTAAATTTCTAATTAACTTCATTATCATCATTCATATTGTTAAAGGATATAAATAATTCGCCTTTAACTCTGGTTCATCAAGAGAAAGGTTTGCAATCTCAAGTATCCCGGTATTTTCCATGTCAATGGAATTAAATCCAAAATTTCTTTATAATTTCATTTTGACTCCTAAAATTTTGAAATTATAATTTGACCCCGTTTTATACTAAAATAATTATAATATTGCCCCAAATGTATCCTCCAAGTATCCCCCAAGTATCCTCTAGTCAAACTTATGAAAAAGTCAACGGATGCGCCGTTTGGTGTATCAGATACGTATCCTGGAGTATCGAGGAAGTATTTAAATTGGATACGAGTTCGATACGAGTTACCTCCATCAAATGGAGTATCCGTGCTTCTTAGAGTAATTCTCTCACACCTACCCTAATTCAGAAATATTATAATTATTCCAATAAAAAATTACACATTCTATCGTTAATGTGCATTTTATTTATTCTCATTTTAGTGGTGAGTCATTAATTAAGTCTCATCATATATATTTTGTAAGTATATATATGAAGAGTTTTCTCATCGGTGTCGTGGTTCGGATGGTAAAATGTAATATTTGATTTGTAGTCTTGGACATTTCCGCTGATGTCAAATTTAAAAAATAATAATAATAAAGACAATGAGAAACCCAAAAAGCCAACGTGGAGGAATCAGGAATCAAGCCCTTTTTATTACCGCATGGAAGAACAGAGAAGAATAAACGCCCCCCAAGTCCCAACAAAGATTTTGGGTCAGTGGATTTCCTTTGGTTTTTCTCGAGAATAAAATAAAATATAAACTCACACACATAGCCTCTTGTCAATGTGGTGGGCCTTTTCCTTGGAAACCCCCACTACCAAGGTTCAATGCCTAGTGTATACATGTATATGTGTAAATTTTCCCACCAATTGTGTGGGTGTTCTCTCTCCCCGTCTGTGGGAGCTGCAGTCCGGACTGTGCTTGTAGAGCCCAATTTTACCGGTCCCGATAGTTGTTGTATATTAAAAAATATATATATATATATATATTGCGACTCATGTGAAGTGAGTTTATAAATAACTAAAACAAACATTTGTTTTCTCCGCATGAGGATTTATAAAATCTTGTTCTAAATTGAATTTCTTTAAATTGCGTAACACACGTTAACTTTTTCGGTATAAATATCTCTCCTTCCTGCATTCTCTTCACAATTTATTTATTTTTCAATTTTGACACTAGAGGAATCAAAATCAAGTACTATACGTGCTCACAATTTAAATTTAAGTCAAATGTTTAATTTGATTTAATCTAACCCTTTAATTTATAACAAGATTTGTCTCTTTTTAATGTTAATGTCAAAAGTTGTATTTAATATTTAGTGACTTTTATTTTATCCAGCTTCAATGTTTATATAATTTTCATATACGGTCTCTCTTATATAAAGTTTTTTAAAATGAAAATTAGTTATTACTATCTAAACATTAAAATAAGTATGAATTATTTAAATTTAATTAAAATTTAGTTGTGAATGAATGGTTATGATAAAGTTAAATGATTTTTTTTTTTTTATTATAAGAAAATTCATGACCAAAGTCACTTTGATTAAGTATTTTCGCAACGTCCGCATTTAAAAGAATTCTTGTATGTATCTATTCAATGTTTATTTTTCTAAGAAAATTTTATTATGATCATGCATATTCTGTATCTTCGTTTTCAGTTTAATAAGAAGGTTTAGGAGGCATTCAATGGATTCATTTTTTGAGAAATAAAATTGAAGTAACTTAAGTAATCAAAACCAATCATGTAGAAGCTGTCAAAACTTCCCCATGAATGGGTATGACCTGGCGGCCCACGAAAAAAATAAAATTATGAAAACAAAATTATATTTTATCATCTTTTCATAATCTAAACCATATATTTTTTTATTCAGGCTCCTCAATTCTCCTGTTTTCATATCTAGGCTCCTCTGGATGAAAAGGTCTAGCTTTCGAGAACATTTCTAAGTACTTTATAGTTCACAATTTTTATTTTTATTTTTAAGAAAATAAAATAAATTATGTAGTCCATAGGAGTTCATTCTTTGAAAAAAAGTGAAATTTATAAAAACATACGGTTGTTGTAAATTCAAAAAAAAATAAGCACATAAAATTTAGAGAAAACAACTCAATAAGAAGTACGCTGTGGATGAGTAGAAAGAGAATAAGCACATCCGAAAAAGATAGGTTTTATTTCTGTTGAATAAGAGAGCTAAAATCACTTACGATTGAAAAGCTATGCACATATATATAAACAAATATCACAGGGGTCTTTAATGTAATTTTATGCAAGGTACATTATTGTAATTTTCCATGCATGATGCCACCAACTTACACATGAGAGATAGTCATGGTGTTGGTTTGGTTTGAACCGGCGAACCAAACTGGAATCGAACTAGTACCGAGGCGGTTCCGATTCTGGTTCCAAATTTTGAGAAACTGCCTGGTTCAAACCAGACTGGAATCGACAGTTCTGGTTCCGATTTCGGTTTCAGTTTCGATTCCCGATTCCAGTCCGGTTTGAACCGATAGTTCCAACATTATTTATTTAATTTTTTTTTATATAAATCCTAAATTCCTAATGACCTAAATCCTAATCTCTGAACACATACATATCTGATCTCTCTCTCTCTCTTCTTCTTCTTCTTCTTCTTCGATTCACGAACCACAGGTCTTCTTCTTCTTCTTCAATTCACAAAATCACAGGTGGTGGTGGTTGATTTGGTGTTGATTTGTGTCAGGAGAGTAGGTTGAAGATGATTGATTGGAGAAGTTTGGAAAATTTAGGGTTTCTAGAATTGGGAATTTGAAAGTGGATCGAAGTGAAGTCAATGAATGAGTTTTGTCTAAAGAGTTTTTAAAATTTCGATCAAAGTGAACTGGAAAATTTCTAGCTAGGTTTTTAATTTTTATTAAAAAAATGGATCCGGAACTATCAGAACCAGACTGGAATTGATGGAACCGAAACCGAAATCGAAACCGGCGTCATGTCTAATGAGAGACATGTGTACTTTTAGAGAATGGTGGAAGACACATACCGTATTCATAAAACTCCCCCTTATATTCCACCATTTTTATTCCATTGAAATTTGCTTGGAATAACCCAGTGGGATAAAAACCTTAGCAAAATAAATATATACAATGATATTCTAGATCTAGTGGTGTTGGTCATGCTTAAAACTGTCCCATTAAAAACATTGTCGGGAAAACCCAGTGGGATAAAAACCTGATTGAAGGAAAAAATAGTACAGTGCACATATGTTAAGAATTAATGTTTTCTTCAAAACATCGTTCACATTTATACTTTGCTAGGAAAAACCCGGTGAGATAAAAACCTCAGCAAATATATTCATTGATTTGCTGGATCTAAGCAACATATATACGATGATTTACTGGATCAAAGAAATATATATAATGATCTTCTGGATCAAAGAAAAACATATATCATGATTTGCTGGATCTAATGATTTTTTGGACGTGCTTAAAGAATTACCTCATTAAAATCCTTATCAGGAAAACCCAATAAGACAAGAATCTAATCAAAGGGAAAATTAGTACAATACACTATGCCCAACATAACTAATATACTTCATTCGATATGCTCTCTCTAATAAAAATTGTTTTCAAAACAATCTTCTAGATTGGAACTAACACATACTGATGTTTATTTCATGACATGCAATAACATCAGAAATGATTGGAGGACGTAGAAGCAACATTCTTGCTTCATGGAGCACCATGAAATTGTTGTGCCATTATAGGTAAAAAAAATATCCCGTTCGTGAATGAGTTTTATGTGTATCAAATAGATATCTGGCATCAGCATAACCAAGTAAACCTAAAAAAGTTGTTAGATTTTGTATAAAATAATTCTAAAAAAAAGTATATGTTTAATCTCATTCCAATGTCTTGGTGCTAAACTAAATGTAGCAAGTGCACACACTAAGAATGCAATATCTGGTCCAATACATTGAGCTAGATATAACAACGAACCAATTGCATTAAGATATGATACTTCATAACCAATTATCTTTTCATCATCTTCTGTTGGTTGGAATGGATCTTTCCTAGGATCAAAGTGTTAACAACCATATGATTACTTAATGGATTAGTAATATCCATATGGAATCTTTTCAGAATCTTTTCAACATATTATGATTGATGGACAAGTATTCCATTTGATCTATGCTCGATCTTCAAGTCGAGACAATATCTTCTTTCCCATGTGTTTCATTTCAAATTCATTTATCAAATATTCAGTAGTTTTTAAAGGCTCTTCGAGAGCTCCAATTAAATTCATATTATCAATATAAACTGTGAATATAGCAAATTCATATTCTCATTTCTTTATGAAGACTCATGGGTATATAATATAATTAATATACCATTCTTTTATCTAATAATCATTGAGACGGTTATACCACATCCGTCCAGATTATTTTTAATCCATACAAGAATTTTTGTAGGTTTATCAAATACAGATTATGAGATCTCGATTTATATGATTCTGGCATTTTAATTCCTTCAAGGATTCTTCATATAAATATCTGTATTGAATAAACCATATATATAAGTGATCACTACATCGATAAGGCGCATTTCAAGCCTTTCAGAGGTAGCAAAAACTTATTAAAGTTTGGAACATAATAATATTTATCACTAGTGAATACCAAGTTTTTGTGAAAAACCTTATACTACAAGTCGCGACCCATATCTTACGATCTCGTTTTTTTTATTACGTTTCCGTACAAAGACCAATTAGTATCCAACTGGTTTGACATCGTCAAACGTCTGGACTAACGGTCCATTACTACACGTTTGGCTAATGAAGTTAATTCTATTTGAATTTCTTCTTTCCATGTGGGAAAATCATGCCTTTTATCTACAATCATTGATATTATGAGTTTCATAATCATCATTTATAATTTTAGTAGATACTATATATGAAAATATATCACTAATGATTGTTTCTTCACTATTCCACATTTCTCTCATATGATTTATAGAAATTTATTAATTTCTATATTCTTATATCTCTGTAGAGATTTCTTCCACTTTAAAGGATTTAGTCACTTTAGGGACTTTGTGCCTCTTTTGATATATCTAACTCTTACAGAGTTGACTTGGAGAAAGTGGATTTATTTATAACTCCAGTTTTGTTTACATTAAGATCCTAATTATTTACTTTCTTCTTCTGAGGAATAATACCTTTCAAAAAGGTTTACAAACTTATGATATGCGTCAAATGATTTATTTGTTATCTTTCGCTTAGATTGTTCTTCAGTAATAATCACTCGGGTTCATGAGATGACAACTTGTAAAATTTTGTTACCTTTAATATATTCTATAAATATATTTGATAACTAATTAATAATCATCTAATGATCAATTATATTTTGTATTTGTGTTGAATAGTAAAAATATTGAAATGAGACACATTCATTACATATATATATAGAGAACTAATATCTATATTTTGTACAAAGAGTAACTTTTCATTTACTCATCTCTTATGTAGAAACTTTCCATTCTTCGAATGATAAGAAAATTTACCAAAATAATAATATGTAGATCGTGGATAAAATCCATCTATCAGAAGTTTAAACTATCCAATAATAGAAGATTAATCAATAACAACATAAATCTCAAGACGATATAGAAATCCTATCCCAGATCATGCCAAAGATGCAATAAGGGCATATACAACACAATCCAATATCTTAACAACGAGTAAGTCAATGACCAAGTGCAAGTTGTAATGGTGAATAATGATAATAAGCAATGGGTCAGTGACTAATAAAGAAACATGTAAAATAGCAATGTCTCCATATAGAAATTGGTAATTGTGATTGTAATAATAAAGTTCTCGCAATTACTTGGAAATGTTTGATAAGTGATTCCATTGATCCATTCTAAGTATGAGTATATATGAAACTGGATATTCAACATCAATCCCAACTGCTTTGTAATATTCATATAATGTCTTGGAGTAAATTCACCAACATTACAACGACGTATTGACTAAATTGGATAAACTAGAAATTATGCCCAAAAACTGATAATTTGTGCAAGTAATATGGACTTGTTTGATAATGAACAACATGTGACCATCTCGTAGGTGCATCAATTAGAGCTATAAAATAATGAAATGGTTCACTTGGTGGATGAATAGGTCCACATATATCCCTATGAATGATGAGGATTCAAAACCAACTTAAGAATGAAATGATCTTATTACTAATCTCCATTGTGAACATTCAATACATATATTCTTATAGAATAAAATAATCCGATGGCCCTTTAATTGATATCTATGAAAGTTTTCAAGGGTTCTACGAATTATTGTAAATAATTGGTGACCAAGATGGTCATGCCAAAGCATAAATATTTTTACATCTAAGAACTTTTAGTTCATAATTGCATAAACTTTTACACATTTTTATACTTGTGTAACATAATCTAGATGAAAAAGCATTTAGCTTCTCAATAATGAGCTTTTGGCCCATGATATTCTGGCCCAAATCATGCACAAATATTCAACATTCTTATTATTCATAATCTCAATGACATTAATAATATTATATGCCTTTAAACTAAGCAGGTTTCTTCATGTTCTGCTTGAATAATATAAAGCATCATTGATACCCAAATTTAATACCATTTGGTAATAAGATTGTGGCTCTTCTGTAGCCTTTAATCAGATCTGTTGGATTTGATCTAGTATTAACCTCCTGCGAGATAAATTTTTTGATCTTCCACTATCAGCAAGACATATATTTTTTCTTCCGAGAATTTTACGGGTATTATGTGTAATGCCATTTTATATCTCATCTGAAATGATAATTTTTTTTTCTTTTTTTCAATAGGTTTATTCTGTAAACCTTTTCTCTTGTCATTTACAAACATCCACTCATGGGGTATGTTTTGATATCTCATGAATAAAAATATATTCAAATTTACTCTCTTAATATTGCTCCTTCAGGATTAAGTACGAAATGGATAAAATATCTTTTCCAATTTCATTATCCGTGATATTAGGATCTTAAATCCTTTTATGATACTCACATCCTATTGAGATGTGTAGATTTCTTCCTCAAATGAATGACATGTAAACATATCACTTCATAAATATGGGATAAAACAAAATCATGAATCGTATTGATTTTTTGAACTTCCAGTTCGACCATGAACTGCAGGTTCATACATAAAGTTTAGAAAACTTCAGGTTTTGAAAGAAAATTACAATTTGACTTTCAGGATGAAAGAATTATAACTTGATCAGATTCAGAACTTCTGGTTCTGATAAACTTTGATATTAAAATTTTTAAAATCACAATTTAAATCGAATTCAGGGCTTCAAGTCTATTTAGTTTGAAATTGAGAACATTATGTTCTAACATAATCAATAGACATAACTTTAGATTATGATTTATATTCATATATAGGGTTTCAGGCTTATGTAATTCCGTTTTCCAATATTTGGATTACCAAATATTCATCCAACGATGTATATTTAAAATCATTCTTTTATTCAAAACTTCAGGTTCAAAATTTCATAACTTTGGGTATATATTCAATACTTTATATTCAAATTCATAACTTTCAAGTTCTATATTGAATTTGAATTCGGAACTTCACAACAATGAGTTTAGAACTTCTGGTTCTTAATGAAATTAAAATCTAGAACTTGAAGTTCTGATAAGTTAGCAAAACCACGCTAACTTAAATATCAAAATAATAAATAAATAAATCTAGAAACAGCAAGTTCTAGTAGGTTGGCCTGTTATGTCAATCTCACAAAAATGCGTATAAATAAATAAATGTGAATAAATAAAAAGCATAAAAATAAATCTAGAACTGCAGGTTCTGGTAGGTTGGCATGTTATGCCAGTCTCATAAAATGTGTATAAATAAATAAATATGAATAAATAAAAGCATAAAAATAAATCTAGAACTGCGCGTTGGTATTCAAAACTTGAAGTTTTGCCGGATTGAAATTCGAAACCTCCAGTTCTGACTGGATTGAAATTCAAAACTTTCAGTTATAATAATAAATAAATTGCATAAAAGTAAATAAATGCATAATAATAAATCAATCGAGAACTTTAGGTTGAAATTCAGAACTTCCAATTCTGACTAGATTGAAATTCGGAACTTCCAATTCTAATAATAAATAAATTGCATAACAGTAAATAAATACATAATAATAAATAAATTGCATAAAAGTAAATAAATACGTAATAATAAATAAATTGAATAACAATAAATAAATCCAGAACTTCAGGTTAAATTTCAGAACTTCAAGTTTTGACTGAATTGAAATCCATAATTTCAAGTTCTGACTAGATTAAAAATCTTAACACAATATTGAGCTATAAGTAAAATCACCTTTCTAGAGATCTTTTTACTTATATACAATCGTGTTGATAACGTGTTGTAAATTCAAAAAGAATAAGCACGTAAAATTTAGAAAACAACCCAATATGACGTATGATGTGAATGAGTAGGAAGAGAATAAGCACATCTCATAAAGAGAGGTTTTATTTATGTTGAATACGAGAGCTAAAAACACTTAGAGCTTCTCCAAGGGGCTCTTTAAACATACTCCTTAGCCAAAATGGCTAGTGATGATGTTTTTTTTTTTTTTTTTTGTTTTTTGTTTTGTACTCCAATCACTCCCTAACATGGCTTTTATTTTGGAGAAGTAGCAAGGCACTCTCCAAATGTGGAGAGCTACTTTATGCTAGCTAAATTCTCTTTCCTATTATTTTATTATTTTTAAACTATTTTTTTTTTATTAAAAAAATGATGTCAACATTCAAATTTTTTTTTTTGTTTTTGACAATGGTCAAAATAAATTTAGAGAGCCCTATGAAAAAATTAAAGAGAATGGTTGGAGTGACCTCATGAAAAGTTACTAACTAAAATAACTTTTTAAATTAATTTAACTAAAATTTAGCTAAATATATAAACAAATATCACAAAGGTCTTTAATGTAATTTTATGCAAGGGACATTATTGTAATTATCTATGCATGATGCCACCAACTTACACGTGAGAGACATGTGTACTTCTAGAGAATGGTGGAAGACACATAAAGTATTCATAATAACAGTAATATTATCAAGGGTCATATTTTTATATGAAATTTGTATATATACCATCGGTACTGGGCGACTCGAATATGAGATATTGTCAGACTGATTGAACGTTTTTACCACCCTATCACATTGCACGGTATGAAATTTGTATAGTTATAAAAGTAATTATTAATCACCAGTGACCAAATAAAGTATTTTAACGTGTTAATTCATCATTTAATTAATGTGGAAATTAGCGAAAATAGCCTTTCCCATCATTCACTTTCTAGGAAATAGCCCATTGGATAAAAAATTGCATATACAGCCGCTTTGGAAACCCTATTTACCACTATACCCTTAAGAGGCCCTCACATGGAAATTCCCTAAATACTCTCCTTAAATGTTTGAACAAATAAAAATTGATCATATTTACTAAATTACCCTCCCCATTCGCATTCCCCACAAAATGACTAAATTGCCCTCTGATTTCCCACAAAACTAACAGTTTACAGCACAATTGAAAACAAATTCAAACTCTGTTCTGTGTGATTACGCGCAAACCCAAACCCAAACCACGTTGCTGTTGCCGTGACGCAGAGATACAATGACGCACAAGCCCAAACGACGAAACTCTACTCTGTGTGAAATCACAAACCCAAACAACAACAAACCAGAAATAGAGAGAGGATGGAGAAGCACGAGGTCGTCGTTGTCCTCGTCTTCATTGTCTTGGTTGTTGTTATCCTCGTCGTCGTCGTCCTCGTCCTCGTCGCTGTCGCTGTCGCCATCACCGTCGCCATTGGCATTGAACGAAGCACCCAAACCCTAGACGAAACGCAAACCAATTTCCAACGTACTAATTTGTTCAAAATTGTGGTTTTATTGTAGTTTGTTCTTATTTGTGTTTTGGGATGGTAATTTGTGTTTTTGACTTGTTGTATGTGTATTTGAAGGTTGTGTGTTTTTATGGTAATTTGTGCTATGAACACTACACTAGAAATTTATAGTGGGTGGGAGGGAGGGAGGGAAGAAAGAAATACGTTTGTAGAGTAAATGACCATTGCATGTAATGGTAAATGCATATGTTAAGTCTATGAATGATTGTCATAAGCCTAGGGCCGATGGATGGATGATGCATGTATTATTTTAAGCCTATGACTAATGTTGAATGTGTATTATTTGAATGATTTTCATAAGCCTAGTACTGATGTTGAGCCTGGGACTGATGATACATGCATAATTGTGAGCCTAGGACATATTTTCATAAGGCTGTGACTGAAAATGACTTATCTTGCACGGAGAGAGCCTAGGTTTAATGGTGAATGCATATGTTAAGCCTATGAGTGATTTTCATAACTCATAAGCCTAGGGGTGATGGATGGATGATGCATGTATGTATTATTTTGAGCCTAAGACTGATGTTGAATGTGTATTATTTGAATGATTTTCATAAGCCTAGTATTGATGTTGAGCTTGAGACTGATGATACATGCATAATTGTGAGCCTAGGACATATTTTCATAAGCCTGGGACTGAAAATGACTTATCTTGCACGAAGAGAGCCTAGGTTTAATGGTGAATGTATATGTTAAGCCTATGATTGATTTTCATAACTCATAAGCCAAGGGGTGATGGATGGATGGTGCATGTATGTATTATTTTGAGCCTAAGACTGATGTTGAATGTGTATTATTTGAATGATTGTCATAAGCCTAGTACTGATGTTAAGCTTGGGACTGATGATACATGCATAATTGTGAGCCTAGGACATATTTTCATAAGCCTAGGACTGAAAATGACTTATCTTGCACAGAGAGATCCTAGGTTTAATGGTGAATGTATATGTTGAGCCTATGAGTGATTTTCATAACTCATAAGCCTAGGGGTGATGGATGGATGATGCATGTATGTATTATTTTGGGCCTAAGACTGATGTTGAATGTGTATTATTTGAATGATTTTCATAAGCCTAGTACTGATGTTGAGCCTGGGACTGATGATACATACATAATTGTGAGCCTAGGACATATTTTCATAAGCCTGGGACTGATGTTTTCTTTTTGTTTTCATTGTTTAGATGCCGAAAATTCGATTGCAGAGTTGTGACGGTTCCCAGACCATGAGAATTGGGTTCCCGTCAGAGTAAATAGTGGAAGTAAAAGGTTGATGATTACACGGTTGAAGTCCGTCCTACAGAAATTTGGGTTGGTGGAAAAATTCAAGCAGGGCCCATTCGACAAATATTTGGATTTGAAAGAGTCGTTGAAAATTTACGGGCAGCCTATCCATAATATTTTGAAAAGAGAGATCATTTACCCCAAAGGACAAAGAGAAGATGAGATGTGGTTTGGGTTAGCGAAGTCGAAAGCCCGTTTCGGCCAAGAAGAATTTTGTGTATGCATCGGTTTGAATATGGGACAGTTGCCCGAAGGTTTTGCTAATAACAATGAAGTAGAAGAGGATTCGATGCTTAAAAGAATTTTCAAAGGAAAAAGGCCGACTGCGGAACTATTGTATGCCACTTTGAGGAAAATGACGTCCGAACAGAGTGAAGATGCGTATAAGATGTTGAATATATTTATGGTGAGCCAATTCTTTGGCACAGATGACGGATGGACCACAGCCATATTGGGGTGGCTGTTTTCATTAGTTGAAAATGAAGAAGAATTCAAAAATTTTCCATGGGGTTCTTACATATTCAGGTTTACACTATATTTTTTGAAGGCTGTACTTCACAGACAGCTATCCCAACTAAGAGGTGAAGCAAAGAAGGGAGGTAAGAACGGGAAGCTACAGGAGAATAAGATTACAGAAGACTTAGAAGAAGAAGAAGAAGAAGAAAAAGAACAAGAAGAGGAAGAAGAAGTTAGTAGAAGAAGAAGAAGAAGAAGAAGAAGATAAGAAGAAAAAGAATAAGAAGAGGAAGAAGAAGTTAGTAGAAGAAGAAGAAGTGAAAGGGAAAGGGAAAGGGAAAGAGGAAGTGAAGCCGCGAGGTAAGGAAGAGAAGGAAAAGAAATCAAAATATTATACATACAATTTGTCCGGGTCCTTCTAGTACTCCAGGTCAGTTTTAGAAATTTTTTTACATGTTATCAAACTTTTTTTAGTGTTTCTTGTTTCATACTTTGTTGGATTGAAAAACATTAATTCATAGTAGTTAGTTTAAATTGTATAGGTATGGGCCATGGAGATGACAATCTGTTTTGATGATCACGTTGGAAAGCGAATTGGTATGGGGTATCCATGGTTCACCAGATGGCAATTTAGTGCAACGATTTCAAATATTGAATCAAAATTCAATTCATTGGTGTGTACTTAATGACATACCTTTGTTTTTAGTTAATTATTTGTAGAAATTCGCTAACAATTGTTTGTTCCTGATATGCAGATGGCTTTATTTCCTTGGGAAGTTGAAACTTATGAAAAGGGTACAAAGTACTTCAAGTCATTGAACCTAAAATACGTTTGTGAGCCACTACCTGAAAAGAAGAGGGAGAAATTGGCTCTGCCAATACAGCCAATACATCTAAGTGAACAGGAAGAAGATCTTGGTTATGATGATGGAGTTGATGATTATCAGACAGGTAATGACAGTGATGGGATATGCGCTTCTGTTCTGAAGGAGATAGGAGGCTCTGTGGGAAGAAATATAAGCACATTCTGTAACGAATATTCCCCCCTTCTAAGAAGCGTCTGTTCTCCGATGGAAATTCAAAGGTATGATTGCATCTATACTATTTGGTTTTAGACTTTTAGTATGTTATTCTTGTTTGCATTGTATTAATTATTGCAAAATTTAGGTGCCTTCCACAATCCCAGAACTATATGCTGCCATGCTTGATAGCGAGAAACGTATCATTGCCTTCTGTAGAAATGAATTAGAAAAGATTAGGAAGGAGATGAAGGTTAGATATAAAGTTGTTGAAAATTATATTATTATTTATATATAATAGTTTAGTCCTTAATAAATTCCACTAATTTATTGTTGTTGATGTTTTCAAGGGTGCTGAGCAATATGATGAGGCTGTTGTTAAGGAGGATGTTGGTGGTAAGGCTGCTGGTGATAAGGCTACTGTTCAGGAGGATGTTGGTGGTAAGGCTACTATTGAGGAGGATGTTGAAGAACATGGTGACCAGCAAGATGTTGAGGAGGATGTTAAAGAAGTGGGTAAGTAGCAAGATGTTGCTTTTGTTCGTACGGCTGGTGAGCAAGATTCTCTTGGTGAGGGTGTTAAGCGTGGTAAGGGTGGTGAGGGAGATGAGGCTGTTGTTCAAGGTGTTAAGGTTGTTGGATCTATTGCAATCGAGGGTGATGGGACGATCGAGGTATGATTTTGTCATGTATACTATCTATAACATATAGTGTTTATGTTATGTATATGGTCGAGGCCTTGAACAATTCTGTTCGGCATGGGAACAATTCTTCCAGGCCTGGGAATAATTTTTCAGGGCTGGGAACAATTCTGTTCGGCCTGGGAACAATTCTTCCACGCCTGGAAACAATTTTTCAAGGCTGGGAACAAATTATCAGGCCTGGAAACAATTCTGTTTGGCCTAGGAATAATTTGTTAGGCATGGGAACAATTCTTCTAGGTCTGGGAATAATTCTTCAAGGCTGGGAACAATTTGTCAGGCCTGGGAACAATTCTGTTCGGCCTGGGAACAAATATTTAGGCCTTGGAACAAATCTTCCAGGCCTGGGAACAATTATATAATACTTTCTTGTCATGTATATGAGTATATCAATGGTCTGTACTTTACCTACTACATATTTAATTTTATGTAGGACTCAGGGGAAAAATCTATCCTTGACTTGGAAGAACATCAATCCCCGTCCGTGTGTTTTATTGGCCAAAACCTCCCCAGTAGTGTGGTAGCACTTACTGAGGCCAACCCGCATGTTAAATACAGAGACCTCGACAAACAGAGGGCTTGAAAGCGGTTAAGGTATCTCGAAAGCCTCTACACAGATCTGATGCCCAATAAGATAAAGAAATCAAAGTCAAACGAGGAAGATATAGACTTAGTTGAGTTCACGTCTTTCTTGAAGAACGATGACCAAGTTAGGTATTTTTCCATTCCTGTACTCTGTTATATTGCCATGATTTTTAATGTATTCTTTTTTGAATGTCTGTCCTAATGTACTTTATTCATATTTTAATAGTTTTCATATTCCCATGACATGTCAACTTTTTCAAGAGCTGGTCAACGTCGACAAGTGGATATCAGATATGGTAACATAATTAACTACCTATTTCTTCCTGGTTATTAAGGCTTTATGTTACTTATTCACCTTAACGTACATCACTGCATTTACACAGCACATTCAAAGTTACTTTGATATCCTATGGAGGAGGCGATCGAGTAGTGAGTTTAGCTACATGCAAAATATTGGATTTGTCAACACATCTTTCTTCGTAAGTTTCACCCTAGTTATATGATATGCTATATGAAAATGTGTTATAATGCATGTATTTTTGAAGTCTAGGACTGGTTGCAATGAAGTCTAGGAATTATCTCAATGAATGTATTTTTTGATGACAGACAAGCATAAACAGAAAATGGGAAACTGAAATGAAATCGCTGGACAGCTTGAGGGAGAAAACAAAGTCTCTAAAGGATGACCAGGAAAGAAGTAAGCCAAAAGAAACTACTTCTCCTCAACAGAAAAAAGATCTCAAAAAAAGGGTCAAGAAGACTAGCGATGCTTCTCCTAAAGCAGTCAATGTCTGGGAAGAGTACCCCGAATTTGTTCCTTTAGATTACCAACCTAGTACAGACATCCTTAGACATATTATAAGGCATGAACTTCTATACCCTCAACCTTGGTGGCAACTGGATTCAGTAAGTTGTTGGAAATGACGTTGCGTTGTCATTATCTATTTCCTTAAATAAATTTTATCTATTGTATATACAGGTGCTCATTCCGTGCCACATTCACGGGCACTGGGTGTTATGCCATGTACTTCTAAAGGAAGGAAAAATTAAATTATTTGACTCATTGAATGAACGGAAAAGCGGACTTAGTAATCGGCTAAAGGACATTTGTGGCCTGCTTTACCTATTGCCATCTGTGTTGAAGCATGCCGATTACTACCAACAATTGAAGATCGATCCTCATGCCACCCCGTTCACAGCTGAAAGCATGCACAGTGATCTCATTCCACAACAAGATGATGGGTATGTTTGACATATTTATAAACTTTATTTACTTTATTTACTGTCCTTAATATACTTATGTTTGACATATCCCATCGTTTAAAAGAAGTAGTTGTGGTGCCTTTTTAATGAAGTATGCTGAGTTGATTATGGCTGGAGTACCAACTCCATGGAAATCAATTTTTGGACAAAAGAATATCAAAAACATTCGTAAGGCCATTGCAATTGACATTTTCACCAATGGTCAAATATGTAATTCCCCATAGACTTGTACAGCTTGAGAATCATGTATTTAGGTTGAGAATGTTATATGCACTTCAAATGGGAATGTTTATGATGTATTTTGTACTGTGAAAAATTCTGTTAGGCTTGGGAAACACTCTTCTAGGCCTAGGAGATTTCTTCCCAGGCTTAGTCGACTTGTAGTCATCAACAATGGTTCCGGTCACTATTTTTGTTACTTGATCCTATTTATCCAATAACTCTGAAAATCAATATTGAAAATGATCTTGACTTTAATGAGAGACTCATTCACATTAGATGCATATATATATATATATATATATATATATAAACTCATTGTTAATTTGATTCAACAAGCAACAATGTCTATAATTACACGCTGAAAACTGGGGTCATGGATGAAACTATGACAAAGATTACACGATGGAAAATAATCTTCCTTACATGATACATTAACTTTAGCGTGTAACCATGATTACTTATCAGCGTATAATCATTGACCAGTTGAATGATCAATGTCCAAGGACAAAAAACTAAATGGCACCTTTTGAAGATGGGTTTACAAGAATGTCACCGTTTTATTTAATTTATTTGTTGTGAACAATGCTGTGTTTTTGATGATTGATTTCTTATTTTGACATTCAAATTACCCAGAATGTTTACACGCTAAAATGAGTTTAAGATTGAGCGTGTAAACCCTAGTGCAAGTATTCATGTAAAGAAGATTGTTATTCAGCGTGTAAGGATTCTGGTTTCGATTGCGGAACTTGTAAGTTACCCAGAATGGTTACACGCTACTTTACATTTGAGCGTGTAAACCCTTGTACAAATCATCGTGTAACGAATATTGTTATACAACGTGTAAGGATTCTGGATTTGATTTATTGAACTTTGTATTACCTAGAACGGTTAGTGAATAACACAATTCACACAATGAGAGGCACACTTGAAACATATATAGGCAACTACACGATGAAAAGTAACCATGATTACAAGTAAAATGGTCACAGCATGAATGATTTCATGTCACTTTGAAAACATGATTACATGATGAAAAGTAAGCATTCTTACACGATTCATTTATTATATCGTGTAATATTGATTACTTTTCATCGTGTTATCATTCACACTATTGATCATAATTCAACGGTCTAAAAGATTACACGATGAAAACTAATAAAACTTACAAGATATATTAAATATATCGTGTAAGGATGCTTTGTTTGCATCGTGAAATCTTTGACACTGTTGATTTTTGATCAACAGTGTGAATTTAAACTTCCTGGGCTTAGTTCCCTTTTTATCAGCCTCAATACTGATGACATAATAGCAAAGTAATCCAAAACTTTTGGAAGCAAAGCAAAGTAGGTCATAAGTAATCAATATTTCTAACATGGAAGGAATGATCAAATCCAAAAAAATTTCATGTAAATACCAACAGTAGGGACATAATATCATCTTCTCAGTGCTTCCATTACATCAAAGTACGTAAAATCTATACATTTCCGTATGTAAACCTAGTAGTTTTAAGGCATATAATCAAGATAATGGCAATTCAGCATGGCAAGATGATGAACGGCAGCAAGTTGATAAAAACTGGGAGTATGAATTAGACGTCATTCTTGCACTTGGAGAGGATGATGAACTATGTTTGAAGGCTGTTTGTGCCCTCAACTCTCACTTTGGTTGGATGGAATGGAATGGAAAAAAGCCATTCTATTCGTTTGATTTGTTAAAATGCAATGGAATGGTGAGTCCATTGAATTGGAGATTTCACCATTTTGGTGGAATGGGCATTCCATCCAAAAACCAATGGAATACCCTTCCATTCCAAACTAAAATTCATATTCCATAAATACTCTCATATGCCCTAACTCCATTCCAAAAATACCCTCCTTTCCAAAAATAATATATTATTATTATATATTATATTAATGATATATAAATATATATTATATATATATACTATATATTATATTATTATATATATTATATATTATATTACTATAATATATATAACGATATATAAACATATATAATATATAAATATATATATCATTTATTATATATTATATATATTATATTATTATATATTATTACATATATATATATAATATATTATATTATATTATATTATATATATAATATTAATATATTAACCACGGCGTGGGCAGAGAGCCTTAACACTGTAGACATGTGTCCAAAGTTTTTCCCCAAAAGGCGCCTATCCGTCGGCTGAATAGGGTACTTCACAGAGAGACACCATGAAAACAGGTAAGGACCTTAAGCCAATAGAACCAAAATCCTTTTCTGATGTGCAGGATCCTTAACTAAAGGCAAGCACAGAGCATACTCGGATTATTACAGTCTATATATCATCTACAAATCATTCAGAAAAGAAGATGAAAATTTAGAGAGCCATTATAAAACACACTGGAAGTTTTTTTTTATTTCAACTGCTTCTGCCTCAACACAAGAGAGGGAGGTCTCATATATAGGAGGAGAGACTGGAAGCAAACAAAAGGGGAACAGTGCCATGCTAGACAGGTGGCAAGCAACATAATTACAAAGTTCGGTTATAGTGCCGACTCACTATTACAATCCCTGAAGTAAAAGCAAAAATAAGACACACCGAATATTTTACATAATTAAAGCAAACCAGGAATCATGGTCTTGAGAATCACACCAAATATTTTACATAATTAAAGCAAACCGGGAATCATGGTCTTGAGAATCACACCGAATATTTTACATAATTAAAGCAAACCGGGAATCATAGTCTTGAGAATCACACCGAATATTTTACGGGTTGCTCAGATTACATGTAGCATGTTCTTTATTGTCAGAATCTTGGGCTCCACAGATCAGGCAAGGCCAAGTGTCGAAAGTAAAAGGATCTTGGGAGTCTATCATGTGGCTTTGGACCGAGAGAGGATCTTCAGGATCACCAAGCTGCCGAGGGACATCAGGAATGATGTAATGGTCATCAGTGAAGTCATTATTGACATTGCAGAGGAAATTGAGCAGGGATTTTTGGATGGTCTTTGGATACCATTTTGGATAGTCATAAGTTGTGTGCCACTCATAACTGATATTTGTAGTCCAAAGCATCCTTTTGTGAGGATTGTATCCGTATGGACGGTGTAGTATCCAAATGCATTGAACAGATTCAACTTCATGCTTGTTGAGTTTCCACAAGTTGTAGTGACCCATGAGGTTGAGGATGTCTCGCTTCCAAATGTCAAGAGGATTGAACCATTGGAGAAATGTCCATCGGATGGAACCGTGTAGGTTAGCATCATGGAGATAACCTGACATAGCCTGCAGAGGGAAAACAAAAGCAAAGTGATGTAAAACGGATAAGCACCATAGATACCAAAGAAGGTCTGGTGAGAAGTAACAAGATGGAGGCATGATGAAAGGGTCAAGGAAAGGTCTGGTAGGGTTGGAAATATCACAGTGGACACCTTGTGCCTTAATCCTGGTGAGGTAAATCGGAAAGTGGGTTTTGGCAAAGTTTGTGATCTGGTCGAGAGAAGGTGTATGACCATAGGGGATAGATAACTGTAACTCAGGCGGAAAATCTCCTATTGGAGGATTTACAGAGGATGAGGCTGAAGTGGCCATGAGGAGAAGAGGTATTTTTTTGGAAGGAGAGAGCAAATGGACAGTGGTTGGCCGTGAAAGCATGTCTGCTATTATATTATGGTGGCCTTTCACATGTTTAACAGTGAAATCGTAGCGGACAAACCAATCTTTCAGTTTGAGGAGTTGCAGACTAGGAGGAATCTTATTTCGAAATTCAAGAACTTTAGGGAAGGATGAGTTGTCCATTTCAACAGTAAAGTGCTGTGTCCTCAAGTAGAAATCGAATTTTTGGATGCCGTTCTTGACTGCAATGATTTCTTTGTATACTGTATGGTAATGTGCCTGGGAATCTTTGAATGGTCCACTAGCATGTCCGCAATAGGATCGAGTATTCTGTTTTTCTTCAAGAAGGACGGCCCCCTAGTAGGAATCACTGGCATCTGTCTGGAGTATGAGTCGACCATCAAAGGGAATAGTAAGGGCTAGAGGTGACTGGGATATTTTCTTTAATTCAATGACAGCATGAGTGTGAGATTGTGTCCATGGCGGATGGGATTTTTTCAGCATTTGGGAAAGAATGGAGGTATGCTGGCTGGCCCGAGGAATGAAGTCTCTGAGAAAGTTAACAATGCCGAGGAATTGCTGGACTTGTTTAGGGGTCAAATTTGAGTCTGGGAATTCAAGGAGCTGTGAGGCAATGTGAGGACCAGGGCAATATTGTCCTTGTGAAATGTTCATGCCAAAAAACTCAATTTGGGTCCGACCGAGTGAACTCTTGTTGGCAGATAACATGATGCCATACTTGTCAACTAGGGAATGGAATTGTGTAAGAAGCTGGGAATGAGAGGATTCATCAGAGGAAAAAAGGAGGATATCATCGATGTAGATGAGGGCGGAGTAGAGGATAGGGTAGAAAATCCTGATAACGGCCTTTTGAAAAAGGGACGATGCTGTCTTAAGGCCAAAGGGTAGAACTTTCCATTGGTATTGAGCATCGGGGATACAAAAAGCTGTTTTGTATCTGTCATCAGGGTGTATGCCAATTTGCCAAAAAGCACCTTTGAGGTCAAACTCGGAAAAAATGGTTGCCTTTGAGAGTTGGGCGAACAATGTGTTTGTTCGAGGAACTGGGAATTTGTCATCACGTAGGAAGAGATTCAGAGGTTTGTAATCAATGACTAATCTCTTCTTTCCTCGACGCTGTTCAGATCGTTTGGCAACATAAAAGGCTTGACAAGCCCATGGAGATGAAGTGGGCTCAATGAGGCCTTGCTGTAATAGGTCTGCACATTCAGCTTGGGCTAGGTGTAGGTCAGAGGGAGACATGCCAGAATGAGTGGCTTTGGTAGGATTGACATCTTCATTGAGTTTGAAGGGGAGATGTATGAAGAAGTCAGGGTTCTTCCATAAGGGAGAAGGATGGTTGAAGGCAGAGTGACTGTCAACACAGAACCGGAGTAGTTTTTGTTGGATATGTTGGAAAGTGGGATGTATTTCAGATAAAGGGAAGATCTTTGGAAGAGGAGTAAAGGGTTTGAAATCTCTTTTGTATCTGATCCCTCTAGGGAGAATCCTTAGAGCTTCACAGTTGCTGTAGACATCCCATCCAACGAGGATATCCTTGTCCGGTAATAGAGTGCCAAGAACTCGGGTCCAGTAGATAAAGGATGGAAATATCTTAATACCAATTCTGGTCTTGGTAATTAGATGTGTGGAGAAGATTTGACCATCTGCAGCTCTGAAGTATTGGACATGTGGTGTCCATGCATGAGCAGGAAGGACCTTGGGGTTCATCATAGAAGTGTGAGCGCCAGTATCGAAGTAGGCAATAACATCGATTGGCTTGGAATATTTGGATTCAAGGATCTGAATGTTAGCCTGGGGTCCAATTGGATCCATAGGGGAGTGTGTCTGGATTGCCTGAGCTTGGAAAACATCTGGGGTGTCTTCAGTATCAGAAGAGTAGTAGTGTTCAGGATTGGGATTTGATTCTGGAACACCAGTGTCTTGGAGGATAAAAATTGTATCTTCAGTCACTTCATCTTGTTCGGAGAAAATAGATTCGACATCAGCATCAGAGGGAATGGAATCTGCAAGTTGGGCGATCTGTTGAACAAGCTTAGCAGATTTGATCTTCTTGTTAGGACATCGTTTTGCATAATGTCCTGGTTGTCCACAAATGAAGCATCTAGTGGACTTGTTCCTTCCTCTTCTGGCCTTTCGTCTGAAAGATTTAAACCGATTGGAATGTTTGTGTTTGAACTGCCGGCTAGAGGAGTTGAAGTGATGTTTTTTCTTGGTTTTGCAGGTGCATTGGTCAGTGGATTTGCACTTAATCTGGTAGGAAGGCTGTTTGCATTGAGATTCATATTTCTTTCCTTCTCTGATCATTTTGGAAAAAACCTTTTGGGTTGCACAGAGTTTGTCAAGCGAGCTGAGTGTGAACATGTGGATTTCTCCAAGAGTGATATCAGGTATAGTTCTTCCAGAAGATTCTATTTTTCTGTGGAGTTCATCTTGAAGCTCGGTGGGAAGGGAATTTATATAGACATGTTTAAGGCTGGGATCATTGATACCACCGAGGATATGGTATCGTCCGGACATCCGGGAATAGTGGAATTGGATGTCTTTTCGTTTCAGAGAACAGCATTTCATCTCGAAATATTCTTGTTTCGTTTGTGTGTAGAAATGAGTGGGGTCACCAAGAAATTCCCTGAAGATGTGTCCCATGGCTTGGGATGTAGAGTCCGCCCGGACAAATTGCAGCTGTCTATATTCACCAAGAGCCTGATACCAATCTCGTAATGAACCAGTAAACCTAGATACGAATTCTCGAAGAGCGGCCTCGAGATCATATTCAGGTTTGGATAATTGGAGGTCGAGCCAAGCGCTCATTTCGGAGATCTTTTTTCGCCATGTATCTGGAAAAGCATTATCAAGGGTGAACCAGGGACCAGTAGTAGGTCGAGCCGTCACAGGTTATGCTGGAGGAGGAGTATCAGCAGGTTCTTCGACATAAGGGGCATTCGAGGATTCATCAGGAGATTCGTACGTGCGAGTAGAAGGCTGAGGGTCAGTTCTAGAGGCCATAAGAGTATGATGGATAGTTTCAGTATGATGGATGGTCTCAGTATGATCAGAGGGAGTGTTGGAATCATCAGAGTACTGTGTGGATTGAAGAGAGTGAACATCAGAGTCTTCATCGGAGTGGAAGTGGCGATACTTGGAGGCAAATAAGACAGGGTCATATGAGTCAGGGACAGAGTGCTTGTTTTTTTGAACGGATGGAGGTTTAGATTTCTGTTTGTTCTGGGTTGGTTGTGACAATGGAGGGTATCGTTTGAATAATTCTCAAGTGGATTTGAAGAACTGGGAATCATCTGGGGGATGAGGAGAATACGGAGGAGATGTAGAAAAGAGGGATTGGGTATAAGGTTTCTGGTATGAGGATGTGGTAGCAGAATGAATTCGGTCCCGATTCATCTGATCTAATTGAGCTTTGAGTTGCCTGATTTCTTTTTCCTTGCGATTGAATTCTGGACCATTATAACCTTGATTGATATATCTGTGTAGATCAGCATCAAGTTTGGCAACCCTTGTTTGAAGATCAGAATACATATCTCTGAATACTTTGTCCATAGACAGGAGATGTTGGTCCTGTGTTTTGACACGATTGTTGACTTTATCAATCTTTTGGTCAATGGAGGAAAGAACTCTATTCTGAGCTTCTGCATTCTGAGTGTGCCAATTGAGGACCTGTTCAGCTTGAGATGGTTTCTTGAATGTACCATCAGATTGGACTTCTGTAGTCTGGATGAAAGGTCGGGAATAGAGGTTTTGGTCTGGAGCAGACCTGGGTTCCAAAGGTGGGAAGTCTTTGTCATATTTGGATGCCATAAAGCAAGGGATTGGTTGTTGCACAGGGATCTGGTGTTCAGGGTTAGGTAAGAAGCCTTCAGACCGTAAGATCTGTAGAGCTCGGTCATAGATAGGTAAAGGTTTGTTTTTGATAGGGTGGAGTCCTATCCATGGTTTGGATGATCTATCGGGTTTTTGTGGCTTGGGAGCAGGCTTGCAAGGAATGGAGAAAATCCGGAGGCATTCTCGGCTATCACAGTCAGGGTCACACATAGTATAATCATCATCCCATATGAAGTGACCGTTGATTTTGTCGGTGAAGATGGGAGTACCATCAGCTTCAAAGCTGTGGATAGGAATATCAGTTTCAGTAGTCACTGGTTTAATCAGAAGAGCTTGGAAAATAGGAGGAGCTGTCGGAGAGGTACTAGAAGAGGCTTCTGCGACAGGAGTAAAGGTTGTCAAAATGGAGCCATCTGGCCTTTTTTTATGAGAGGACTCCGAGGCAACAACAGGAGTGGTATTCTGAAAAGCCTTTTCATAGTTGGATATCCATTCCAAAGGCATAATCTCAAGCAGCTTATCTCTCGGGAGCTGTTTTGGTATTTGGATGATGGTGGGGATGTCATCTTCTCGTTCCGCTTTAATGAAGAGGGTGTCACCGGTATGGCCTGGAATGGGAAGATCAAGAGCATGATCTTGGAGACTGTAGGCGAGTTGATGGTGAAGTGTAGCCATGAAAGAGTTAGGTTGCAAAGTAGCACCGGTGAGTTGGATCTGGACTTTCAGGCAAGTATTAAGGTTTGGGTCCCGTAGAGGAATATTGAAATTTGGATAGTAGGTCAGGGAAATACTACCGGCATGGAGAGTGGATAAACAAGTGCCGATGACTGCCTGCTCATAATCTTTGTAAATGGTGTTGAGGAAAGCTACCTTTGCAGTTACTGGGATCCCTTTCCGGCCATGCAGAGTGAGGATGAGACGGACCGCACCAATGTGAAGGTGGGAATAGCCTTCATTAATCCAATGATTGATCATAGGTTGGCCGATTTCAAGATCAACATACTGTTCTGCAGATGTTGACGGAATGAGACAGTTATCAAGTCCTGTAGATTGGACATACTCTTTGACAGGAAGAGGCCTGTGTGAAACAAGGCGAGTCATGCGAGAGACCATAGACTTGTTTCGTTTGAAAATATTATAAGGGTTCAGAAGAGGAACTGAGGTATCATTTATTTGAGCATGTTGTGGGATATGGGAGTATTCGACCAAATTCTCTATTCGACGGGAAAGGGTTCGTCTTATGGAAGGAGTGGGGGTAATAGACAAAGAAGAAGACAATCTGGGAGGCGGAAGACTGGTATTGTTTGCCATAATGTGGGAAGATTCTTTCCTAAATGAATTTGATGAATCTATATAGACTAACTCTATTACTCTGGATTATTATTATATATATATATATAATTTAATATAATATATATATATATATATTATATATAATACATATAATACATATTATATATATATATATATATATTATATGTATTATATGTATTATATATAATATATATATACATGTATTATATATATTATATATTAATATATTATATAATATATATTATTATATAGATAATATAATATAATATATATAGGCTCATTCTTGAGTGCAACATGGCACCATACAATTTTAAAAACTAGTATGTGATCACATATGATTACATGTGATCATAAATATATATAATGTTATCGCATATAAATTGCACGTGATCACACAATTAAATTATTGTGATCGCATGTTAGAACATACAATCACATATTAGCTGATGTGGTTGTACCAAAGAAGACATGATCACAGTCAAAAACATTTCGTTGCATCATGTAACATTACACCCAAGGGCAGCCCATATATATATTATTATATAATATATTATATATATATATACTATTATATGTATTATATGTATTATATAATATACATATATGTATTATATATTATATTATTATACATATTATATATTAATATATTATATAAATATATTATTATATATATTGTATAATATATATATATATATATATATATATTATAAATTGTATATATTATATATTTATATATATTTATATATATATTATATTACATAATATATATATATATATTTATTATTATATGTATTATATATAATATATTATGATATTAAATAATATATAATTATATATATATATATATATAATATACTTTTATATTTTATTATTATTATCCTTAATATATCATATTATTATGAATGTTTTATAATTAGGGGTATTTTGGTTAAAATATAGTTAACTCCATTCCTTTCCATTAACCAAACAAAATAATACATATTCAGAGACTAATTCTAAAGTTCCAACCAAACAAAAAACTTATGTTTCCTTTCCTTTCCATTCTGATTACCATTCCGATTATCATTCCACCATATAACCAAACGTGATCATAGAGTATTGACCAATAACTCGACTACATATGTTTTAAAAAATATAATTTTATTAAAAATTCAATAAATATCTTTTAATAAATGTCTATCGTAGAAATTAGAATTTTGATTAGTTGAATAAATTTAAATTTATCTAACAAGGTTTTTTTTTTTTTTTTATTTGTAACAACTTATATAGGTTATATATAAATATTGTTCAACTGTTAACACATCAAATCTTGTAGTCAAGTGGTAAAGACTTATAACTTTTAACTTGAGGCCTCAAGTTCAATATCAGAAGTGGGCAAGACGGTGGTGCATGGGGCGGTGGCCAGGGTGGTCCGATGGGCGGTCGCCGGTGGTTGGACGGACGGCAGCGGGCGGTGGGGGGGTGGTGGTGTATAAATATAAAAAATATTTTTTAATTAAATATCATAATTAAATATTAAATAATAACAATTTTTAATATTTAAATATTAAAAACATTCTTGACTGTTTTTAACTATTAAGAAAAAAAACTGTCATTACTTTCCTTGACATTAGCTTTGTTAACAGTTTTTAAAACTGTCAAGAATACCTTTCTTGACAATTAAAAACCGTCAACAAAACTAATATTTTATTGTAGTGACAATTAGTTGTGTTGCACCTCTTATTATTATTATTATTATTTTTACAACATGTTATCAACATGATTGTATATAAGTAAAAAGATCTTCAGAATAGTGATTTACTTACAACTCATTATAATGTTGAGATTTTTAATCTAGACAAAACATAAAGTTTTGAATTTCAATCTAAAGTTCTGGATTTATTTATTGTTATTCAATTTATTTATTATTACTTATTTATTTACTTTTATGCAATTTATTTATTATTAGACCTAAAAGTTCTGAATTTTAATCCAATCAGAACTGGATGTTCTGAATTTCAATCCAGTCAGAACTAGAAGTTAATTTCAATCTAGCCAGAACTGGAAGTTCTGTATTTCAACCTATAGTTCTAGATTTATTTTTAAGATTTTATTTAGGGATATCATTTTTCCCCCCCTTGTAGTTTGCCATATTCTGACTTTGCCCCCTCTAGTTTCAGAAATGGCTGTTCTTCCCCTTGAAAACCAAATTATTTGAATATTTACCCCCTACTGTTTGGATTTCCGTTAAATGGTGGTTTGACCGTTAAAATAGAAGGGTAATGTGGTAAAAGGTAAATTAAACAATTAATAATAATTTATTTAATAAAAAAACTAATATTAAATAATAAAATATTAAATTAAATAATAAATAAATTTTTTATTATTTAATTTAATATTTATTATTTCAATCTCCTCTCACTTTTCTCTCACTCTCAATCTCTCTCACTTGATCAACACACCCAACTTTCAAAAAAAAAAAAAAAAAAAAAAAAAAAAAAAAAAAAAAAAAACACCACACCAGTCCACCATCTCTCTCACACACCAGCATCTCCTCCACTTATCGCCTAGCCGAACCCAACTCTGCCGCCTAGCTGATCGGACTAAAATTGGTATGATTTTGGCCCTTATTTCTTTCTCCTTTTGTTTGATTCTTGGGCATTATCCCGTGATTTAATTGCATAAATTAAGTGTTTTCAGGTATTTACAGAGTTCAGGGGCATTAAAGTAATATTGGAGAAATAGGGGCAAAAGTGTAATTACTGAGGAAGCATTGAAGATATCGTGATATTGGAAGAAATAAAGGGCTTAATTGCAATTTGCCAAGCAAATCAGAAAAGGCGCCACATCATTCACATAAAGCGGTGCGTTTCACTCTAGCAGCCCAAATGCACAGGCCCAAATGCGTGGCCCAACACAAGGCCCAAGCTTTGCACATGGAGACCAAGTGCAGCCTTTAAGCACACCCCACCTCTATTCTAAGTGCGTCCCTATAGAGACAAAAAGAAGCAGTTGTGTGCACCCCATACATCTGCTAAATGCAGCCCACCTTCACTATTCATCTTCTTCTTTTCACGCGTAAGTAGCCATGGCGTCTCTCTCCCCTAAACCCTAGCTCGCATGAAGTGCCACGAAACCGGCCTACTATCAGCCAATTCCGGTTGCAAAAGAATGGTGACCTCAACGGCTCACCCGTCGTTCCACTTCCGACCACCCAAACCGTTAGAATTTCAACCGCCAATCACGCCTCCCCATCTCTCCTTTGGTCACCACGTGTCCCTCCCTTATCGCCATTTGGTCCTTTGTTGTTGCCATGGCAACAGGGAGTTGATTTCCACTCCAGTTGTGTCACCATTTGCGTCACCAAAAGCATCGCCATGAACCAAGTAGCGACCTCTTCAGTGTTCAATTCTGATTGGGTGGCTAAATTACAAAATGCCCCCCTCATTTGGACTAAATGGTAATTTGCCATGTAGGATGGGTGTTTTGGTAATTTGCCACCCAAGACCTAATTTGAAAATCCTATTACATCACTATTTTACAACTTTTGGCCATTCTTGAGAACCAAGAAACCTCTTTTCTACCATTCCTAATCCCTCCACTTCTCTTCTACCTAAGCTAAATATCTAGATTACCTTCCCCAAATCATTCCTATTCTTCCCATCTTCTCCACATATCTCCTTAGTCACTTCCCATTTGACTCCACCTATCTAGACACATCCTCATCATCCACTCTTTACACAAGGAGCATTAAAGGCAAGGAAATGATCAAGCTTACAAAAGGAGACCCAAGGGTGATTTCCTAATCTTTTACTTGCCTTCCCTTTGGTTGTAATATGTGTAATTAAACCCCCTTTCTAGGGATTTTTATGTGAGAACATTTGGATTGGGTTTTGCTTAAGCTTTAATATATATTTAATCTCTATTTGTGTTCTATTCATTTTATAAATAGATTCTATGCATTATATGATTGACATGTATATCCACTAGTTGATTATACTCTTGCTTAGGATAATTTGTTATATAATATTGATTGGATTGACAACCTTAATGGATTGAGAACATAGTGACCAGGATAGATCGTCGGAGGGTATATCAACCGCGATTATCTAAACCGTTAATTGTAACAAACCGATCCCGCTGTGACCCCCTCTCTTTAATCGGTTAGGCATTATGGTGGGAAGTTGTTTAGGGTTCATAGTAATGGTCTAAGCACATCCTAGAAATCAATTGGTTAACATTTGTGAGGTTGGTTCACTAAGGTAGCTTGAGAAGCACTCCCCGTAATCCACTTGTGATCCCATTAATTCCCTAGCAATTTCCTTAATTGTTTATCCCATATATCTCTTATCTAGATTTCTATCTATTTTATTAGGTTTGTTAGGTTTATTTTACATGTATGTTTGATGGCTTGACAAACCATACAACCATCCATTGCTTATGTTTTATTTTATTGCATTTATGAATTGTTAATTTATTCAACTAATTACTCTAATTCCCTACGGAACGAATCCTACTTGCCACTTTACTAATTTTCTATCTAAGTCGTGAAATTGGTTTTCAACAAGAACACATTTAAAAACAATCATTTTGTTGAGTACCAACGACGGCTCATCAAAATTGGCGTTGCTGCCGGGGAATTAAAGCGATTGTTGAATCAATTAACTTTTCTTTATAGGTTTTTATTAATTTTTAGTCTTTTAGTTTCTTTTTACTTCTTTGTTAGTTTTTGTTTCTTTTGTTTTAGGATTCTATGGATTTCTTCACGGAATATCAAGGGCCGAGCTACGAGACTCATAGGAATAGCTTCAATACGGATTGGTGGATGAATCAAGATTCCTTCTCATCACACCAATCAAATGCCATTGATAAGGAGAGGAAAAATTTCATGGAGGATCACTTTCGAGAGAGCGAGAGATTCCAAGCTTCTCAACAAGAGACCATGGAGTTATTCCAATCTGCACAACAAGCACATGAGGAGAAGATGACCAACCAAGTGGTCTTTAGTCGGACGGATCAATCACTAGAATCGGGCTATCCAAAGCGAAGGAGGACAAGGAGCCGTGTACACGCTTTTGTACAAGTATTTGAGAAGGGTGCAGAAATTGAGGAAGAACTGTCAAAGACCCAAGAGTGATGCACGAAATTTGAGGAAAAAATATCTTTGCTTCAAGAGAAGTTAGTGGAAACCTCCCAAGGAAAGGAAGAATTGGAAAGAAAAATACAACTCTTGATGAAGGAGTTTGAAGAAAAGGAGGTCTTAGGAAAGGTGAAAGTGGAAAAGCTTGAAATGGAAAACAAGAAGCTCACTCTTAAAGTAAACTTGCTCAAAGAAGAAAATAGTACTTTTCGTAGGAAGGTAGGAGAAGTCTCCAACAAAAACAAGGAGTTGGAAATACAAGTTGGGAGACTTGAAGATAAGAGGAATTCTGCATCAAGGGAATTTGAAGACCTTGCAAAGCTATTCAAAGAATTTGAAGAAGAATGTGCAAGGAAGACAAGGAAGTTGCTTATGGAAGTGGAGCGAAAAGCAAAAGCTTTGGAAGAAATGAAGGAAGCACTTGGAAGGAAGGATGAAGCCCTCAAGGTAGCTAAGGTCAAAGAATGTGACTACAAAGTCAATCTAGACAAGGTGGAGAAGGAGGTCAAAGCACTATAAATGAGACAACACCATGGACCTCATAGTCACCAACCAAGAGGGAGTTTTCTAAACCATCCTCCTACTTGCTATTTTTGCTTTCAAAAGGGCACTTAAAAGCTCATTGTTTTAAATTCCATAAGCATGAAAAATTGAAAAAGTCTAGGAATAGGAAAAAGCCACCTAGAGTTAAGCAAATTTGGGTAAGAAAATATTTGGGTAACCAAGTTAGACCCAAAAGAAAAGAAAAGAAAAGAAAAGGGGAAATCAACTCAACTTGTTTGGGTTGTGAAAATGAACCAATTTCCAAACTTGGTAAAACCTCCTTTAGTTAATGACACCCTTAGCACAAGTACATAATATAGAAAAATTCTTTTTGTGCATTTTAGTTTTTATGCTTTATTTGTTTAGTTTATTTCTTTTGAATAAATGGTGTTCCAAACTCTTGTTGGCAATTGCATATATTGAGTAAATTTTTATTTGCCGGAACTTTTTAATGTGCTTAGTGCTTATGTAGATTTTCTATTGCTTCTTGAGGAAGTATGTTGCGTTGCTTGTGCGTCAAGCAAGGTTCTTTATCTCTTGGGATGAAACAAAGACAACTTACGAGTCTTGGAGGGACGAGCAAGCCAAGAGTGCTCATAAAAAGGGCGAGGGCCTTATCCTAAGGAAGCAACATTTTGGAAGTTCGAAGTGCGGGAGCACCATGCCATGTCTTGCCTAGATGTTAAATCGTGCGCTTGGTGGGAGGAAACCCACCTAGGTATATTTCCTTTCTTAGTTTTAATTTGTTTTACTTCTTGCTTTTTAGTTTTTTGCTTAGAATAAGGTTATGAGTTGTTTTTGATAGTGGATTTAGGCTTGAATGATCACATATTTTGTCCACATGGATTGTGATGATAACTCTTGATGAACTTGCATTTCTATATCTCTTGAGTTGATTATGAGCATATAGGATGACATGGAACCACTTGATTCAATATTTTTGGGATAAATTTGAAAATGGACATTGATGATGTTTTGACTCTTTGATTAAGGATGTGTGTTGCGCCGCGTTTATTGGTTTATATGCCCCAAAGACATTGAGGACAATGTCTAATTTAGGTTCGGGGGTGTGTGCGCAACACCATCACTTGTTTGCAAATTGTGTGCAAATATTTTGAGTCTAAATTTTTGAAAAATTTCGAAAATCTTGTGATAATGCCATGCTTGAGCATATTTTGCTTGTTGAGATTTTGCCTTTGTGTGTGCGAGTAAGGAATTATGCATCTTTGCCTTGCTTAGTTTAGATTAACTTCATGCCATTTAGGGTTGCATTGAGCAAAGTGCGCTAGTTCTTTTCTCTTGATGTTAGAGTGAATATTCAATTGTGCTTGAAGGTTAGGAATTAATAGTGGAGACTTCCCGTGAGGTTCACAAACACGGCCTTAAAAAGCATATTTTGAGGGAAAGTTTTACTCTTTAAACACTCATTCAAACACACATGTTAAGCATATTTAAAATGTCTCATTCGCACTTAAATGTTGTTTGCCATAGAACATATGGACTGCTTATGGATGCCTTAATTGACTTTGTGGACAAACCTTTAGAGATGATTTTAGGCAATGCATGTGAAAACCCACTAAATTGGCCTAATACTTCCAATCTCTCTATGTGTGTGCTCCATTGCCCATTTGAAGCCAAAACACAATTAAGCTTTTCATTCATGAACCACATCAACATACACCATATGGCCTATACACTAGCTTACCTTGTACCAAATGGTTTGCTAAGGCTTAGGGGTTGAATGTAAGCTTTGAGGAGTATTAAATAGTAAGGCATCTACCTAGGCAAATATGTATGTGCAAACACATTAAAAAGATGAAATGCAATGCTTGAAAAGAAAAGAAAAGAAAGAAAAGAGAAGAAAAGAAAAGCAAAGCAAAGCAAAAGAAAGAAAAGAAAAGATAAATGAGGCATTAAGTGCCTAGATCAATTATATGGAATTAAATGAGCTACTCAATGAAAATTGAGAGTAGAAAAATGTAGGGAAAAATACGGTCAACGCAGCGGAAGCGAGACTAAAATAGAGTTTAGTATAGTTTAAAATTTTTCCATAATTTGAACCTTAACCCTTTAATTAATTAACATATAATACTAAAGATATCATACCTTTGTCGCGTGATCCGATTGACATTGCGTCGATGGTAATCCGCAAGATCTTCCAATCCAATCACGAACGTGAATCACCTAGGAGCGTGGTCTCCTTTCTCTTTGAATTGTGTACCTGAGGATGGATTAACAAAACTTTTCTTTTTCGTTAGTCACAACAAATTCCAAGAGGCTACAAAGAATGTTCCGGTCACTTTTGAATTCACAATCGTTAGATCGAAACTCGCGTGAACCTTATTCGAAATTGTGCACAAAACCTTTTGATATAAAAGTTACTAGTGCACTATCGAAATAAGAACAAACTTTTCTCTCTTTTCCTCTTGGCCGAATTCTCACACTAGTCTAAGAGTTGGATTCTATTTTTCTCAAGCAAAAGAAAAAACTCTCAAGCCTTAGACCTAGGGTTCTTGAAAATATACAAAGAATATATATATATTTATATAGTGGCCGCTCAATATTGTATATATATTTTGCGCCGCTTACTATGTGATCTATTTTGCGCCTATATGCCCAATATATATATGTCTCAAACACTGCACTTTACTTATATATATATATATAATGCACCGAATACCACTTATATTATATATATATTTATTTATTTCTATAAAGCATATATATATATATCTATCAATATACCGGTCAATTGTAATAGTGTATTTATAATATATATATGCTGCCGCATGCATATATGTATATCTTATCTATATATTCCACATGCATATATATTATATACAAACCCTAATCCAACTCTTTAGTGTATTTGTGACTATATAAAATACTTCTTTATTTGACTAGATAAATAAATTCCTTATTTATCTACTTACCAAATAAAGTCTTTTATTTTAATTATACTACCACAATAGTATAACTCTAGGAAACATATTTCCTAATCTGAAAAAGATTTTGATTCTTAATTAAATGATTAACTAATAAATTAATTAATTTCCATTTAATCAATCAATAAAATAAAATAATATTTTAGACTATTATTCTAGTCTTGCCGCCCACACCATATACATGGGCTTAATATTATTTTCTTATTTTATTTAATCCATTAGACTTTAATTAAAAGGCCCACATGTGAACCAGACCCATTCTTACTAAAAGAAACAAGCCCACATGCCTTTCATTAATATATTAATATAATTGATCAGCCCATTAAATAAATAATGTGCAAATTATATTCTTAATATATTAAATACAATTCTAGATGGACCCTTAAATTGGTTCGGTAAAATATATCAAGTGATCCATGCAAGTCCGTGTGGATTGGGGATCTTGGCGGGCTATCTAAATTTAAGCTTCAATAGACATAACCTAATCACAATCAACAAATGATTCACTTAGGTTCAATCTATTAATTTTAGTTCATTCCACTAAAGAACTAAAATTGCACTCTTAAATAAAGATGGAATAAGTAAATGATTCTCATTCATACCCTAGACAATCTTATAGGAGATGGTGTATCCTCGTGAAGAATATCAGTAATCGCCAAGAGCTCATAGACCGCCTATAGCTCTCCAAGTTACCATATTTACTCATATGACCACATTTTAAACTTGGATATTTTGACTTGTCCAGAAGCCATGTTTCAATAGACTCTATCGAAAACTTAACGTTAAGATTCAATATCCAATACCTCAAAACATCCATATGATGATATTCTACTCTCATTTAATAAATGGAGCCACGATGTCCATATCTATAAATGAAGTCCTCTATCGATTAACAAATGAATACCACCAAACTATCGAGGATAGACTATGCTATATAATCGTACTCATTGATAACTCAAATGATAACACTTGCAACCATAAGTCTATCATTTATCTCAGGATTAAGATAGACTCTCCGATTGTCCTGATAATGAAAAGAATTTTATCTATTGACGGTTCTAGATAAAGTATTTCATTGTGATCCAGTTCAATGCACCTAGTGCACTAGATCTTTTACTCAAAGCCACTTTGATGATTTTAGACTCATCATAACACATTTGATCCCACTCAAATGCCAGTAAAAGAATCTACAACTTTAACAAGATAAAGGTGCCCAACCTTTAACTTAAGTTGTGAACATTATTCAAGACTAACTAAAGAATTGTGTCTACCTCATACATATCCAGATGTACGAACAATTCTTCTTTTCTCATAGTCTTTTGACCTTATGATTATTTACTTTTGACAATTATAATAATTAAACTATAAATGTTATAAGATTTGTTAAACCAGAAATCACATTATTAATATGAATACATTGTCAAAAAACACTATTACACTCTTTCTATTGAGCATAATCCTAACAATCTCCCACTTGCGCTATAGCAAATGTGTCATATCTCTCATTCCCATGTACCCCTATATACAATTTCCCTGAAAAGATGATACTTCCTTTCAATGTGTTTTCCTCTCTTACGACTTCTTGGTTCTTTCGAATTAGCCACTGCTCCACTGTTGTCACAGTAGATAGTGATCTGCTTATTCGCACTAGGAACCACTTCCAAGTCAATCAAGAATTGGCGGAGCCAAACAGCCTCTTTGGTAGCCTCGCATGCAGCAACATACTCAGCTTCCATGGTGGAATCAGCAATACAAGATTGCTTGATACTCCTCCATATAACTGCTCCTCCTCCAATAGTAAACACAGCCCCTGATGTGGATTTTCTGGAGTCAGAATCTGATTGGAAATCAGAATCTGTATACCCAACGGGAATCAAATCCCCTCCAGAGTATACAAGCATATTATCTCTCGTTCTCTTGAGATACTTGAAAATATGCTTGACTGCCGTCCAATGATCAGGACCAGGTTTCGATTGAAACCTGCTAACTATGCCAACAGCAAAACAAATATCTGGTCTAGTACAGAGCATTGCATACATGAGACTTCCAACTGCCGAGGCATATGGAACTCTACTCATGAATTGCTCTTCATGCTCATTCTTAGGAACTTGTTCCTTAGAAAGCTTAATTCCATGTCTGAAAGGTAACATACCTTTGTTGGAATCCTGCATGGAAAACCTAGACAAGATCTTGTCTATGTATGAAGCTTGGGATAATGCAATCGTTCTATTCTTTCTATCCCTTATTACTTGGATACCTAGAATAAAACTTGCTTCTCCTAAGTCCTTCATATCAAATTGTTTTGCTAACCATTCTTTTACTGATGTCAATACACCTACATCGTTTCCAATGAGTAGTATATCATCAACATAAAGAATCAGGGAAAACCAACTTGTCGCCCTTAATCCTTTTGTATACACAAGGTTCGTCAGGATTCTGAATAAATCCAAAACCTTTGACAGCTTGATCAAACCTTATGTTCCAGGATCTGGATGCTTGCTTTAATCCATATATGGATTTCTGCAACTTGCATACCTTTTCCATTTGACCCTTTTCAATGAATCCCTCTGGTTGCATCATGTAGATGCTTTCGTCAAGACTTCCATTAAGGAAAGCTGTCTTGACGTCCATTTGCCAAATCTCTAGATCTAAAGATGCTGCAATGGATAAGAGTATCCTAATGGATTTAAGCATGGCCACAGGAGAGAAGGTTTCCTCATAATCGATACCCTTTAGCTACCAATCTAGCTTTAAAGGTTTCCACCTTTCCATCCATACCTCTTTTCCTCTTGTATACCCACTTGCACCCAATGGGTTTTATCCCTTTAGGTAAGTCTACAAGGGACCAGACTTTGTTATCGAACATAGATTCAATCTCAGATTGCATTGCCTTTTGCCAATGGCGACTATCAACATCCTCCATAGCTTCCTTGTATGTGTAGGGATCATCGTCGTCCGGGAGATTCTCCACTGATTCTCCCAGACCGATGTATTTTTCGGGTTGTGTTCTAACCCTCCCACTACGACGAGGAATGGTAGGTTGTTGATCTTGTGTTGGATCGGAACTTACAATTGGGTTAGGTTGTGTAACCTCTCGTGGAATTGTATCTTCTGACATCTCATTCAGGACAATTCTACTTCTAGGCACAAAATCATTCATATAGTCCTTTTCCAGAAATTTAGCATTTGTCGAAACAAATACTTTAAGATCTGAAGGACTATAGAAATAATATCCTTTAGTTTCTTTTGGATACCCTACAAATATACATGTTTCCGAACGGGACTCCATCTTTTCTGTCTTTCCTTTTAACACATGCGCAGGACAACCAAATATCCTTAAGTGTTGTAAACTAGGCTTGCGCCCAGTCCACAACTCATGCGGTGTTTTAGGAACAGACTTAGATGGTACATCGTTTAGAATGTATAGCAGTTTGTAAAGCATATCCCCAAAAAGAAATAGGAAGTGTTGAATAACTCAACATAGACCTAACCATATCCAAAAGAGTTCTATTTCTCCTTTCTGCTACCCCATTCTGTTGAGGTGTACCTGGTGCAGAAAACTGAGAAACTATCCCATTATCAATAAGATATTGCTGAAACTCACAAGATAGATATTCTCCACCACGATCAGATCTCAAGATTTTTATATGTTTCTCAAGCTGATTTTCCACTTCAGCTTTGAATGTTTTGAACATGTCAAAAGCATCCGACTTATGTCGCATGAGATACATATAACCAAATCTCGAGTAATCATCTGTGAAGGTGATGAAGTACTCATATCCACCTCTAGCTTGAATGCTCATAGGTCCACATACATCAGTGTGTATCAATCCTAAACATTCAATGGCTCTTGCACCTTCGGCAGAGAACGACCTTTTGGTCATTTTACCTTCCAAACAAGATTCACAAGTTGGTAGATCATCAACCTTTAAGTCACTTAAAGGTCCGTCACTTACCAATCTTTTAATCCTATTAAGGTTAATATGACCTAGGCGTAAATGCCAAAGGTAGGTTTCATCTATTGATAATTTTACTCTTTTATGATTAGGTTCCGTTAATTCTGTGTCTAACGAGTGAGAGATATTTCTATGCAAAAAGTATAGACTGTTTTCCAATGTACCTTGGCAAATAATTTTGTCATTCTTACTAATAATAAAAACTTTATTAAAAGTAACCGAATATCCAAATTTATTCAAACAAGAAACTGAAATTAAATTCCTCTTGAATTGAGGTACATAATAAACGTCTATTAAATCTAAATGCCTTCTAGAATCCAAATAAACTCTAATATCTCCCACTGCACTTGCAGACACTAACGTTCTGTTGCCCAAGCGCAAATTGATTTCATTCTTATTCAACTTTCTCCTTTCTTGGAACCCCTGTAAGGAATAGCAAACATGATTTGTGGTTCCAGAGTCTATGATCCAAGAATCTGTAGAATCTGCCAGAAAACATGTTTCAAGATAATTAATATTACCTTGTTCCTTCTTGTTCTGGGACTTTGGGCAATTTCTTTTCCAATGTCCCTTTTCACCACAAAAGGAGCACTTCCCTTTGATCTTGGTTACTTTCTTGGTCTCCTTCTTGGTAGGCCCAAGTTGCTTTTTCTTCTGTTGTTCCTTGACCTTTTGACGGGCCTTAACAGTAGCAACTTTACCAACCATATGAATCTGAGATTCATAAGTAGGAGCAGGTGGTTTAGGAGCAGATAGAATAAACTTATGTTTTTCAGCTTGCAGCAACAACCCAATTTTCCTTTTCCATGTGACATAATTATCTCCGGTTAAATTATTATCTTTTAAGATGTTCATTAGGGATGGGGTCATGATTTCTGAATATAACAAAATTATATGAGTAAATAATCATGATAAAGCACTTTCGAATATTTATCTTGATTTAAATAAATAACTCAATCATAAAAATTCAACGGTGATCCAACACCCATAAATGTTACGCCTCCTTTGGGAGTTCGCACCATTTACTAGTTAGACTAGGTCCCACCTAATTGTTAACATAACAACTAGCGTTTTCAATTTTAGCCTTGCAATTTTATTGACAAGAACTCTTGGGAGGATATCAATAAAATTACATTGAGTGTGTTACCAAGATATCGACCCTCAATTTTCTCTCACGAAAATCCCTCCTTGGGGAGTAGATCTCGTTTGAGTCCATTGTCTAGTCTATCCTTGTAAGGAAGTATATTGCTAAATTCAATTCATGGACGCCCCTTGGGGGGATTACCAATAAATAATAAAGCTCAACTAACCTTGGTGGCCATAGGTGTTACAAAAACACCTTCTCCCACTCAATTATTTAAGGCGTGTGATTAAATCCCATAGAATGATTTACCAAGTTATCTAGATGCCAATTTAGATACCTAAATCATTCAATGCATGTTCATACCAAAAGAGATATATGAGTGGCACTCCTATTCTATATGTCATGTTATCATACAATAACAAATATTGTAATATTTATGCAAAAAATAAATAGCAACAATTTTGGTCCATCCTAGAAAAGCAAGTAAATTACAATTGTCAGGAATACAAGATCTTCAGGTGGCCATCAACCATATCGCTCATCCCTCGGCCTCCTCCCATGGGCGTGCACAGCCCACAACCCCACAAAGGGGCTGCCATGCGCAGCCCATGAGGCCACACAAGGCTGCCGTGCGCAGCCCACCAAGATTTGGGCTTGCCATGCGCAGCCCAATCCACTCCTAGGGTGCGTACGGTGCTCGTTCTTGGTTCCGGTTGCTTCCTTTTCTTCATGTCTTCGAATCTTCAATACCCGAATACATTACAGCAGTATTTAAACAAATTAAAATACTGCAGTATTTTTTCTTTTTTTTTTAATCACTGCAATATATGTTACAAAAAAAACTGCACTAGAATAAATAAAAAAAACTGCAGTAAAAACTGCACTTAAAATAAAATAAAAATAAAAAACTTAGCAACTACCAAGAAGGAATTATGGCGATAATAGACCACCCTTCTTGTTACAATTCCGAAACAAAAATTACATTGAAAATCTAGGACCAAAATCGAGCAACAACAATCCACATAAAACATATATAAATCCATACATCCACATGTAATTATATATGCGAATACCTAGAGTGCCATCTCTTTCTAAACATGCATAATCACAAAAAAAAGAAATAGATCCACGTATATATACGTTAATTAATTAAAAGGGTTCAACCAAGGCTCTGATACCAATTGTAGGGAAAAATACGGTCAACGCAGCGGAAGCGAGACTAAAATAGAGTTTAGTATAGTTTAAAATTTTTCCATAATTTGAACCTTAACCCTTTAATTAATTAACATATAATACTAAAGATATCATACCTTTGTCGCGTGATCCGATTGACATTGCGTCGATGGTAATCCGCAAGATCTTCCAATCCAATCATGAACGTGAATCACCTAGGAGCGTGGTCTCCCTTCTCTTTGAATTGTGTACCTGAGGATGGATTAACAAAACTTTTCTTTTTCGTTAGTCACAACAAATTCCAAGAGGCTACAAAGAATGTTCCGGTCACTTTTGAATTCACAATCGTTAGATCGAAACTCGCGTGAACCTTATTCGAAATTGTGCACAAAACCTTTTGATATAAAAGTTACTAGTGCACTATCGAAATAAGAACAAACTTTTCTCTCTTTTCCTCTTGGCCGAATTCTCACACTAGTCTAAGAGTTGGATTCTATTTTTCTCAAGCAAAAGAAAAAACTCTCAAGCCTTAGACCTAGGGTTCTTGAAAATATACAAAGAATATATATATATTTATATAGTGGCCGCTCAATATTGTATATATATTTTGCGCCGCTTACTATGTGATCTATTTTGCGCCTATATGCCCAATATATATATGTCTCAAACACTGCACTTTACTTATATATATATATATACTGCACCGAATACCACTTATATTATATATATATTTATTTATTTCTATAAAGCATATATATATATATCTATCAATATACCGGTCAATTGTAATAGTGTATTTATAATATATATATGCTGCCGCATGCATATATGTATATCTTATCTATATATTCCACATGCATATATATTATATACAAACCCTAATCCAACTCTTTAGTGTATTTGTGACTATATAAAAGACTTCTTTATTTGACTAGATAAATAAATTCCTTATTTATCTACTTACCAAATAAAGTCTTTTATTTTAATTATACTACCACAATAGTATAACTCTAGGAAACATATTTCCTGATCTGAAAAAGATTTTGATTCTTAATTAAATGATTAACTAATAAATTAATTAATTTCCATTTAATCAATCAATAAAATAAAATAATATTTTAGACTATTATTCTAGTCTTGCCGCCCACACCATATACATGGGCCTAATATTATTTTCTTATTTTATTTAATCCATTAGACTTTAACTAAAAAGCCCACATGTGAACCAGACCCATTCTTACTAAAAGAAACAAGCCCACAGGCCTTTCATTAATATATTAATATAATTGATCAGCCCATTAAATAAATAATGTGCAAATTATATTCTTAATATATTAAATACAATTCTAGATGGACCCTTAAATTGGTCCGGTAGAATATATCAAGTGATCCATGCAAGTCCGTGTGGATTGGGGATCTTGGCTGGCTATCTAAATTTAAGCTTCAATAGACATAACCTAATCACAATCAACAAATGATTCACTTAGGTTCAATCTATTAATTTTAGTTCATTCCACTAAAGAACTAAAATTGCACTCTTAAATAAAGATGGAATAAGTAAATGATTCTCATTCATACCCTAGACAATCTTATAGGAGATGGTGTATCCTCGTGAAGAATATCAGTAATCGCCAAGAGCTCATAGACCGCCTATAGCTCTCCAAGTTACCATATTTACTCATATGACCACATTTTAAACTTGGATATTTTGACTTGTCCAGAAGCCATGTTTCAATAGACTCTATCGAAAACTTAACGTTAAGATTCAATATCCAATACCTTAAAACATCCATATGATGATATTCTACTCTCATTTAATAAATGGAGCCACGATGTCCATATCTATAAATGAAGTCCTCTATCGATTAACAAATGAATACCACCAAACTATCGAGGATAGACTATGCTATATAATCGTACTCATTGATAACTCAAATGATAACACTTGCAACCATAAGTCTATCATTTATCTCAGGATTAAGATAGACTCTCCGATTGTCCTGATAATGAAAAGACTTTTATCTACTGACGGTTCTAGATAAAGTATTTCATTGTGATCCAGTTCAATGCACCTAGTGCACTAGATCTTTTACTCAAAGCCACTTTGATGATTTTAGACTCATCATAACACATTTGATCCCACTCAAATGCCAGTAAAAGAATCTACAACTTTAACAAGATAAAGGTGCCCAACCTTTAACTTAAGTTGTGAACATTATTCAAGACTAACTAAAGAATTGTGTCTACCTCATACATATCCAGATGTACGAACAATTCTTCTTTTCTCATAGTCTTTTGACCTTATGATTATTTACTTTTGACAATTATAATAATTAAACTATAAATGTTATAAGATTTGTTAAACCAGAAATCACATTATTAATATGAATACATTGTCAAAAAACACTATTACACTCTTGCTATTGAGCATAATCCTAACAAAAAATGCACAAATAAAATTGTAAGCTTGGACGCCAGAGTGTGGAATATGCAAGTTGTAATGAGCAAAGTGTGCTTAATTTAGAATGTATGCCTTAGTGTGACCTTTGGGTGATTTGTTATCAATTCTTCCCATTTATTGACTCACCACTCACCTTAGGCCCCATTATAACCAAATGAAAGACCTATTTGATCTTTAGGGATGTCCACTTTGGAAATTTTGGTTGATGCATGTTCTTTCCGGTTCATGGCTTTCAATTCCATTCATGAGACAAATTTTCAGAAATTATGTTTTTAAAAGATCATGTGCAATTATATTTGATATCTTGAACATAAACTCATATTGCATATGAATTATGAGTGAAGCCTAGGAATCTGTGCGAAAATGAGAGAATCTGGTAGGGATTAGATGTCGAGGCGAATTACATTCTTTTCCTAAATAGTACTCTAGTCTTGAAGCTTGAGCATCTTGAATGTAGGATCGCGTTGCGTGTAATGTGTACTTAGAGTGGCATGTTTTTAATCTTCATTTAGCATATCTTACATGTATATTTTTCCTAATGAGCACAACATTGGTTAAATCTCTTCACTTTTGGTTTTACAAGTTGAATATTGACTTTTGAGTCCTTTACAAAATAGTTTGTGCTTTAATGTTGATTATTTGATTTTTAGATGCATGACCATGTGTGCTTATATTTGTTTTTTCTCAAGGACGAGCAAAACATAGGTTTGGGGGTATTTGATCGGACCAAAATTGGTATGATTTTGGCCCTCATTTCCTTCTCCTTTTGCTTGATTTTGGGCATTATCCCGTGATTTAATTGCATAAATTAAGTGTTTTCAGGTATTTACAGAGTTCAGGGGCATTGAAGTAATATTGGAGAAATAGGGGCAAAAGTGTAATTACTGAGGAAGAATTGAAGATATCGTGATATTGGAAGAAATCAGGGGCTTAATTGCAATTTGCCAAGCAAATCAGAAAAGGCGCCATGTCATTCACATAAAGCGGTGCGTTTCACTCTAGCAGCCCAAATGCATAGGCCCAAACGCGTGGCCCAACACAAGGCCTAAGCTTTGCACATGGAGACCAAGTGTAGCCTCTAAGCGCACCCCAACTCTCTTCTAAGTGCGTCCCTATATAGACAAAAAGAAGCAGCTGTGTGCACCCCATACATGTGCTAAATGCACCCCACCTTCACTATTCATCTTTTCACGCATGAGCAGCCATGGCGTCTCTATCCCCTAAACCTTATCTCGCATGAAGTGCCACGAAACCGGCCTACCGTCGGCCAATTCCGGTGGCAAGAGAACGGCGACCTCAACGGCTCACTGATCGTTCCACTTCCGGCCACCCAAACCATCGAAATTTCAACTGCCAATCACGCCTCCCCATCTTTCATTTGGTCGCCATGTGTCCCTCCCTTGTCGCCATTTGGTCCTTCGTTGTCGCTATGGCGACAGGGAGTTGATTTCCACTCCAGTTGTGTCACTAAAAGCATCGCCATGAACCAAGTAGCGACCTCTTCAGTGTTCAATTCTGATTGGGTGGCCAAATTACAAGATGCCCCCTCCTTTGGACTAAATGGTAATTTACCATGTAGGATGGGTGTTTTGGTAATTTGCCACCCGAGACCTAATTTGAAAATCCTATTAATACATCACTATTTTACAACTCTTGGCCATTCTTGAGAACCAAGAAACCTCCTTTCTACCATTCCTAATCCCTCAACTTCTCTTCTACCTAGGCTAAATATCTAGATTACCTTCCCCAAATCATTCATATTCTTCCCATCTTCTCCACATATCTCTTTAGTCACTTCCCATTTGACTCCACCTGTCTAGACACATCCTTATCATCCACTCTTTACACAAGGAGCATCAAAAGCAAGGAAAGGATCAAGCTTACAAAAGGAGACCCAATGGTGACTTCCTAATCTTTTACTTGCCTTCCCTTTGGTTGTAATATGTGTAATTAAACCCCCTTTCTAGGGATTTTTATGTGAGAACATTTGGATTGGGTTTTGCTTAAGCTTTAATATATATTTAATCTCTATTTGTGTTTTATTCATTTTATAAATAGATTCTATGCATTATATGATTGACATGTATATCCACTAGTTGATTATACTCTTGCTTAGGATAATTTGTTATATAATCTTGATTGGATTGACAGCCTTGATGGATTGAGAACATAGTGACTAGGATAGATCTTCGGAGGGTATATCAACCGTAATTATCTAAACCGTTAATTGTAATAAACCGATCCCGCTGTGACCTCCTCTCTTTAATCGGTTAGGCATTATGGTGGGAAGTTGTTTAGGGTTCATAGTAATGGTCTAAACATATCCTAGAAATCAATTGGTTAACATTTGTGAGGTTGGTTCACTAAGGTAGCTTCAGAAGCACTCCCCGTAATCCACTTGTGATCCCATTAATTCCCTAGCAATTTCCTTAATTGTTTATCCCATATATCTCTTATCTAGATTTCTATCTATTTTGTTAGGTTTGTTAGGTTTATTTTACATGTATGTTTGATGGCTTGACAAACCATACAACCATCCATTGCTTATGTTTTATTTTATTGCATTTATGAATTGTTAATTTATTCAACTAATTACTCTAATTCCCTGTGGAACGAATCCTACTTGCCACTTTACTAATTTTCTATCTAAGTGGTGAAATCGGTTTTCAACACGAACACATTTAAAAACAATCATTTTGTTGAGTACCAACGATGGCTCATCACCAGCCAAACCACTCCCACCACCAAAATCAGTCATTCATTCAACAAGTTCACAGTAATTCGGATTCCGCCAATAGTAACTGCGCTCTGTCGACTGCAAAAGAGAAAGTGGAAGGAGAGAGTGGCGGGGAGAGAAAAAGAGAAGAGAAGAGAAGAGAATCTGGGAGAAAAAGAGAAGAACAAAATGTTGGAAGAGGAAGAGAAAGAAGACAATCAGTGAGAGAGAGAGATCGACCGATTTGGGGTTTTCAATTTTTGGGGTTTGAGGTTTTTGATTTGGGTTTCATTTGGGATTGGTGGTGTTGATGATAATTTTTTTTTTTTTTTTTTTTGTGAATCTGTTGGTTTATGTTGATTTCATTATTTTTTGTTTATTTTTTTCTGTTTGTTTGTTTGTGAATCTGTGGTGTGGCAGTAATGGTGGTTTAGTTATTTTGAAGATGATGGATTGTCTGGTTTGGTTGTGTTGATGATGATGAATGAATAACTGTTGAATTTAATTAATTTATTTTTTCTAATGATTGAATCTAGAGATGATGGTGATGAACTGATGCTGAATGGTTGAATTTACTTTTTTTTTTTTTTTTTTTCTAATTATCTCCACCATCTATTAGAGATGGACGGTAGAGATTGAATCTGGAAATGAGTTTTTATTTTTTTAATTCTGTTTTTTCTTTAAAACAAATCAACGTTTTTATTAGGGGTAAAAGCATACTTTCAATATTATTTTCACGGTCAAACCACCATTTAACGGAAATCCTAACGGTAGGGGATAAATCTTCGAATAATTTGGTTTTCAAGGGGAAGACCAACCATTTCTGAAACTTGAGGGGGCAAAGTCAGAATATGGTAAACTATAGGGGGGAAAATAATAATATCCCTTTTATTTATTCATATATATATATATATATATATATATACGCATTTTATGAGATTGACATAACATGCCAACTTACCAAAATGCAGTTCTAGATTATTTTTATGCTATTTATTTATTCGTATTTATTTATTTATCCACAGTTTATGAGATCGGTTAGGCCAACTTACCAGAACCTGCAGTTCCGGATCTATATATTTATATATATATCCGTAATTTATGAGATTGGCTAGGCTAACCTAGCTACCAGAACCTGCAGTTTCTGGACTTATTTATTATGTATTTTATTTATTTGCATTTATTTATTTTATGCAATTAATGAGCTAACCTTGGTTATGGCGACTGATCCAAAACCTGAAGTTTCTAGATTTATTTATTATTATTTTGATATTTAAGTTAGCGTTGTTTTACTAACTGATCAGAACTTGAAGTTTTGAATTTTTATTTCATTAAGAACCTGAAGTTCTGGATTCGTTGTTACATACATACATACCATACATACCATACTTTATTATTTAAAACCCAAAGTTCTGAATTAAATTCAATATAGAACTTGAAGTTCTGAATTTGAATATAAATTATTGAATCTAAACTCGAAGTTTTGAAATTTTGAACTAGAAGTTCTGAATAAAAGAGTGATTTAAATGTACATAGTTGGATGAATATTTGGTAATCCAAATATTGGAAAAGGAAATTACATAGGCCTGAAACTCTATATATAAATACAAATCAAAATCTGAAGTTCTGCCTATTGATTATGTTAGAACATAATGTTCTCAATTTCAAACTAATCAGACTTAAAGTTCTGAATTTAATTTAAATTGTAATATTGAAATTTTAATATCAAAGTTTATCAAAACTAGAAGTTCTGAAACTAATCAAGTTATGGTTATTTCATCTTGAAAGTTTAATTGTAATTTCCATCTAAAACCTGAATTTTTCTGAACTTTATATATGAACCATCAGTTCATGGTAGAACCAAAAGTTTGAAAAATCAATATGATCTATGATTTAATTTCTTTGATGTTTGATTATTTTTCTTATTTTTTATGTTATTATGCCACTCATTTAAGGAAGAAATCTACACATCCCAACAGGATGTTGTGTAGGCCATAGGAAGATTTAAGATCCCAATATCACGTATAATGAAATTGGAAAGGATATTTTATCAAATTCATGTATGCTCATGAAGAAGCAATATCAAGAGAGTATATTTGAATATATTTTTATTCATGAGATATCAAAACATAATCTAGAAATGGATGTTTGTAAGTAACAAGAGAAAAGGTTTATAGAATAAACCTATTAATATATATATATATACATATATATATTATCATTTCTCACGAGATATAAAATGGCATTGCACATAATGCCCTGAATATTCACATAAGGAAAATTATATGTCTATACTAAATGATATAAATTCGAACAATGAATTGTTTATAATTGAAACGTAAGATGAATATATGAATATATATATATATATATATATATATATATATACATAAATGTTCAAGTCAGTGCGCACTGATATAACTTCGTCAGTGCGCACTGATATAACTTCATCAGTGCGTTGGATGAAGATCATTAAATTTACATACTTTGACTCAAAGTGTATGCACTTGTCAAAGCTTTTCTATAATCAGTGGTCCACATGCATTGGTACTGATATAGTTACATTAGTGCGCACTGACCAGAATGGGACTGCATATATATATATATATATATGTCTTGCCTATAGTGCAAGATCAAAAATTTGTCTTGCCGAATGTTAATACCATATCAGATCTGATTGAAGGCTCCAGAAGTGCTACAATCTTTTTACCAAATGGTATTAAATTATGTATCAATGACAAGTAGATCTAGAAGAAATATGCTTAGTTTCAAAAGATATATAGCATAATGGATATCATATTGAAACTATAAATGATAAGAATGTTGAATATCTGTGTATTATTTCTAATGATTTGGGCCAAAAGCTCATTGTAGAGAAGTTGTGTGTTTTCTCATCTGGATTATATTATGCCGTTATAAAATATAGAGATTATGCAGCCATAAACAAGAAGTTCTCAGATCCAAAAATATTTATGCTTTGGCATGACCATTTTGGTCTCTAACTATCTACAATGATGCGTAGAACCTTTGAAAATTTCCGTGGACATCAATTAAAGGGTCATCAGAATATTTAATTCTATGAGAATATATTTACTGCATATTCACAATGGAGATTAGTAATAAGATCATCTCATTCTAAAGTTGGTTTTGAATCCTCATCATTCAAAGGCATATATATGAACCTATTGCTAGGTTTTTGAGTCGTGTTGGCATAATTCCATATCAAAACAACGTTTTATTTGTATTGATTAGCTGTCTAAGATTAGATATGATTCAAGCTTCAAGGAAGAATTGGCAACTTATAAACCAAGATGAAGTCTTCAAGAGAAACGAGTTTTGTTGCACATCGAAGGTATATCTAGACCACTTTCCTCTTGCAAGGCTTAAGCGCACACACACACATTGAATCCATATGTATCCCTACATCGTTGTGCTAAATTGGTGTAACACATTCACACACATACTATTGTATGCACATGCATTAGATTTAAATTGACAAATTTTATAAGATTGCATGTTTTAGGTTTATATATAGGTAATGGCATATTTGTGTGTTCATGTATTTGTTTGCTTGAGTTTTTATGATATCGGACTTGAATATTTCATAATGTTCCTTATTGAGTTTCAAACGTTTCGGTTACTCATTCATAAGTTTTCGAAATCCGAGTTGGACATTACAAAACTTTCCATGCATTTAACATCCATGGTTTTCGTCCTTATTTATTGAGTTGATTTCCATACAAGTTTTGTTGACGTCCATGTCTGTGTGAGAGTTATAGTTTGTAATCAAAAAATGGATTCGAATTCGGAGTTCGGAGGCCGAAGAACGCGAGAGACGCAAGGAGTAGCAAAGTGCCACTTCACCCCTTTTCCCATGGAGGCGCGTGAGCTTCACGGTATCCCTCTGCCCTCATGAGGCTCACGTGCTTCCACGGGGTAATGAAGTGGAGAGTGGCAACTTGCCACCCGAGATCCCTCTCTCTCCATATCATCTCCCTCTATTTCTTTCATTTAAATCTCCTATTCCTCTCATTTTCATTTCAAGAAGAAAAAGTGCAAAAGTTTTCTTAGAGATTCTCTCAACTTCCAAACACCATATCTCTCTCATATCTCATCTGATTTGAGTGATTCAAGTTGGAGAATCTTCATATTGAAGTCCTCTATCGTCTCCAAGCAAACTTGAGGTCTTTTGTTCAAGTTTTGTGTTGATCCAATACAAATTTCGTGGCTGCACTCTTTTGCAAGGTGATTGACTTATCTTTTAAGTTTTGTGCTTTATGATCTTCAATTACCTTGGGCTTTCTTCTTCTATATGTGTATGTTACTTGAACAAATGCTATTAAGAGATAGAGCTTCAATTGAAAGCTAATTGTGCTTAATTAGAATGTTGAATGTGAGTTAGATTTTTCTTAAAACCTATGTTTTCACATGATTCTGAGTTGTATTGTGATTAGCTTTTTATCTAGGACTATTCGTGCTTTAATTGAGTGTATTTGAATGATTGATAATCCTTACATGTGATATGACTCCTTTAGTTGAACATATTTAGGATTAGCATAATTATTCATATATTTTAGAGCCTATTAGGATTTAATTGTTTGATTTGTGAATATGTGCTCTAAATGTTTACTAGAGGATCTTATTGATCATATCCCATATCTCCAGTATTTTAGTTTTAGTTATAAAGTCTTGAATATGTGCTTCATGAACATGTTGATTTCAAGCTTTAGTGGCATGAATAAAATCTAGGATTAAAGTGTGTTTTTGGTGATTTGGCATGCTCTAAGTTTTGTTCATGTCTAAGATCTAAATTACTTTGTTTAGTGAACTTTGTTGTTTATGTCATGTTCTTCATGGAGTATACCTAATCTATACATTTCATATGTTCATGCATCATTTTGTGTGGTGTCATATTTTGGATTGCAAACTAGAAAAATTTACATTATGTGCTCAGTGATTGTTTCTAGTTTTCCTAGGATATATTGATTACATATTATATGCTGCATGTGTTTGCATCATTTGCATCACAATTAGATTATTTGCCTTGCAAAAGGTGGAAGTCTCATGTTGGAGTGTGAAGTTTCAATTTGAGCAAGAAGTCTTAACTAGAGACAGGTGAGGTGTCGTGGATAGTTGAGCAAGAGAGAGAGTGTATCATGTGATGTGATCACTTTTAAGGGTGTACTTTTATCCAACTAGTGAAAGGTGGTGTTGTCGTGGATGTTTTCTCTTCAGAGGTTTTACCACATAAAAAATCATGTGTTAAATATCTCTATCCTTGTCTCTTTGATATTTGTATATGTGTTTGATTAAATCTTGTTTGGATCCTTATTGATTAATATCTTTGTAACACAAGATCTTTGTATATATAGATGAGATGCAAATGACTACTTAATCGAAGTAGTTCATATCATATTTATCTTGTGACTTGAGTTATTTGTAAATATTGTTTCTTTGACTAGTACTTGTTCATATGAGACATTTATAAAAGAATACAAGTAATTGATGATTTATGTTTTAGTATAATCTCTTCATGCAAATCATAGACTATATTTGACCATACTAATTGAATATACTTTTCAATAGTCTATATGTGCCTACATATGCTTATTGAGATGTGATACAAGCTATCTAGAGGGACAAACTTTTGTTTGTTCAATGGAATTGAAAAGAGGTTTAAAAACCTATTCACCCCCCAGGTTAGCTTTAGGCAATTGAATTGTATTTGTATTTTCAACTAATCATCCACCAAGTGAACCATTTTATTATTATATGGTTCTAATTGATGCACCTACGAGAAGGTCACATGTTGTTCATTATCAAACATTTACATATTACTTGTACAAATTATCAGTTTTTGGGCACAATTTATAGATTATCAAATTTTGTCGATGCGTCATTGTAATGTTGGTTAATTTACTTCCAAGACATTTGATGAACATTGCAAAGGAGTTGGGATTGATGTTGAACATCCAGTTTCATATATACTTGTACTTAGAATGGATCAATGGAATCACTTATCAAACTTCTATCGGTAATTGCTAGAACTTTATTATTACAAACACTATTACCAATTTCTATATGGGGACATGTTATTTTACATGTTTCTTCATTAATCTCTAACCCATTTCTTATTATAATTATTCACCATTACAACTTGCATTTGGTCATTGACTTGCTCGGTTTTAAGATATTTGATTGTGTTGTATATGTCTTTATTGTATATTTGGCATGATCTGGGATAGGATTTCTATAGCATTTTGAGATTTATGTAGATATTGATTAATCTTCTATTATTGGATAGTTTAAACTTCTGACATATGATTTTTATCCACGATTTGCATATTATTATTTTGATAAATTTTTCTATCTTTAGAAGAATGAGAAGTTTTACATAAGAGAAGAGTAAATGAAAAGTATCTGCCCTTTCGTTCATTTAAATCCTCTCTCCCTCTCATTTTCATTTTAAGAAGAAAAAGTGTAGAAATTTCTTAGAAATTCTCTCAACTTCCAAATACCTTATCTCATTCATTTCTCATCCGATTTAAGTGATTCAAGTTTGAGAATCTTCGTACTGAATTCCTCTATCATCTCTAAGCAACCTTGAAGTCTTCTGTTCAAGTTTTGTGTTGATTCAACACTAATTTTATGACAGCACTCTTTTGCAAGGTAATTGATTTATCTTTTAAGTTTTGTGCTTTATGATCCTCAATTACCTTGGGTCTTCTTCTTTATATGTATGTTACCTAAACAAATACTATTAAGAGATAGAGCTTCAATTGAAAGCTAGTTGTGCTTAATTAGAAACTTGAATGTGAGTTAGGTTTTTCTTAAAACCTATGTTTTCACATGCTTGTGAGTTGTATTGTGATTAGCTTTTTATCTAGAACTGTAAGGTTCCCATTTGTTGATTGGCTCATTTCATGGACAAACCACATGTTGGGGTTCTTTGTAAGGGTAGCTTAAGTGTTGGTGTTTTTGCTAAAAGCCCTTTGAAGACCTCGTCTTGATAAGCACCGAAGGTAAATTTCTATGTGCTTACTTGTCTTGAAGAGATAGTTGCACACACTCACAACTCATGCATATGTTTAATCCTTGTATGTTGTGTGTCTTATTTTTGTGCATTAATGTTCATTAACATCTCTTCTTGCTTGTTATTTTGATTGCATCTTGTGATTATAATGTCATATCATGTTAGGCTTTTAGGATGCATCTAGTTTTACCTTTTTACCCCTTGCATGTTATTTATGGGGTTCAAAGGAGTGGGCTGTGCGCTGGTCGTCATGCGCCAGACCAGCGCAGATCGCCTAATGGTCTGTCGCTGGTCCACACCAGTGCAGATCGCCCAGTGGTCTGTCGCTGGTCGTGCGCTGGTCCACACCAACGCAAGCCCACCAACGCAAATCACCCAGTGGTGTGCCGTTGGTCGTGCGTGTAAGGATTCCCGTTGTTTTTAATTGGCTTATTTCGTGATCAAATCATAAGTAGGGATCATGTAAGGGTAGCTTAGTAATGTGCTCAAGCTCAAGGCCCTTGCAAGTGTTAAGCACTCCAAAGGTAATACTCTAAGTGCTTACTTGTCTTGAAGAGATAGTTGCACACACTCACAACTCATGCATATGTTTATTCTTTGTATGTTGTGATTCTTACGATTGTGCATTAATGTTCAATTAAACATCTCTTCTTATTGCATCTTGTGTTTACATGTCATAGCATTTTAGGCTTTTAGGATGCATCTTAATTTACCTTTGTACCCCTTGCATGATTGCTTGTGGGGTTCAAAGTTGTGGGCTGTGCACTGGTCCACCTGCGCCTATCGTCCAGCGCAGCTCACCGGCGTAAAACGCCCAGTGGCGTGCCGCTGGTCGTGCGCTGGTCCACACCAGCGCAAGGCCACCAGCGCTGATCGCCCAGTATGGCTCCGTTGGACTGGCGCTTGTGTGAGCGCGTGTCGTCAAGCGCCCAAGCAAAAATGTGCTTGTGCGCTGGTCCTGCGCAGGTCCACCAGCGCACAGAGCAATTTTCTAGCACGTTTTCAAAACGACCTCACTTCACTTATGGCCTCTATATATATGCTAACTTGATTTTAGGTCACCAACAAGAGTTCTTATTCATGCTTCATACTTAGGATATTTTTCAAGAGAAGAAAAATACACAAAGAACTCATTTTTAATTACTCAAACACTTTTTCATGATCATCAATCATCATCTAGCATCATCTTAGATCATCTAGATGTCATCTTGCATGGAATCTTCATCATACTTTGCTTGGTAAGCTTTTCACTAATATCTTACATATTTTGTGTTTCTCTTATCTAGCAATCTCAAATTAATTACTTGTATGTTATTTTATATACTTTGAATACAAGATTGAGATTAGTATGATGTATGTTTGAGAAGTTGTATTGTGCTAGCATATTAGGTTTTGTGCTTAATATTGATTAGCTAAACTAATTGACATGTCATTTAGTTTTGATATCTAGGATTGTTCTTAATTGCATATTAATCATCTTAGATAAGCATATAGGGTTTCCCTTGCTCTATGTTGCATTTTGGATATTCACATATATTCACTTAGGGTTGTATTCTCTTCTAGAGAAAGTAAGTCTTGTGTGTAGCAACCGGGATTAGGTTGCTTAGATCACAAGCAAATTGGACTAGGTTCACTCATACCGGGATTAGGTAGGTGTGTGATTACTTCCGGGATTAGGTTGTAATCGTTTGCACATTTAGTGGATTCGAGGTTCGAGTGTGGCTTACTTACATAGCCCGTGGTTTTTCCCGTGAGGGTTTCCACGTAAAAATCAAGTGTTGTTTTAATTTCCGCACCATATTACACTTGCTTGTTTATATTATCTTGAGGGCATTTTCGTAATTTTGACTAACACAAAAAATTGGGTAAAAAGCGTAAAATCTATTCACCCCCCCTCTAGATAGTTTTATACACACCATGCTATATTTAGTTTCAGTGCGCCCTTTTGTGCGCTGGTCGTCAAGCGCCTGTGCAATTTTTGCCTATGTGCTGGTTGTGCACTTGTCGTCCAGCGCAAGCTCACCAGCGCACATAGCAATTTTTGGTGCGTTTTTCAAAACGACCACACTTCACTTATGGCTCCTATATATATGCCATTTTGACTCTAGGTCAATCAAGAGAGTTCATATTCATATTTCATACTTAGGATATTTTTCAAGAAAAGAAAAATACACAAAGAACTCACCTTTTATTACTCAAACACTTTTTCACGATCATCAATCATCATCTAGCTTCATAGGAAGTATGATTTGAATGACCTATAGTTATCTCCATGACATGATGATTCTTTTATAACATGCTAATGTCAAATGAAAAAGCATGAAATTCATATATAACATGCTCACATGAAAAGCATGAATTGATGATTGCATATTTTTAAAATGCAAAACTTGTGTGAAAGCTTATGAGACTTAAAATGAATAAAGGATCTTGTATCCGTTCAAAGGAATTTATATTCCAAATGTCTCTCTTTCTTTATCAGTTGAACATGGGTACTATCATACGGATATCTTATCCGAAAAAATCAAATAGGGTGCAAAGTCGCTCATGCCATGTTTCGCTTATAAAGTTGGATATAGTTGCTCTTAAATTGAAATCAATAAAATCTCTATATCCTTGCTTTTCTCATGACATTGGTGAAATTGGTTTAATTCTTATTAGAAACCTTTGTCATTTGCTTTGCCAAATACCATTGTATTTTGGACTTAAATGCTACATGTCTTGTATGCAAAGCATGTTTGATTCACACATTTTCTTCAAATAAATCTCCTTGTTTCTCTCCAATTAATTGAGATGCATAAAGTGACTTATATTGATTATGCAAATATCTTGCATGCTACTATCTCTCATTGCTATGAGTGACCCGGTTGGGGACTACTCCTTTGCATATATCATGACAAAAAGGGGGAGTAGGATATGGCAAGGGGAGTTGCAAATTGTAGTAGCAATTGTGCTTGTTGGGGAGAATATACACTGAGGGGGAGTAACCCATTGAGGGGGAGCATTGCATTCACATACATTGCATAATGTTGTGCCTAATCTTTTAAAAATGCAAATGCTTGTTATTGTTCTCACTTGATTAATCTCACGCTTTACTTGTATTATAAATGTTAGAAACTTTATTTTCAGGGATTGATTATTCTACAAGAGATTGAAGACTTGAAGTTTTATTTTCTTATCTCTTTATAATGTAGATAATCATTGTAGTCCCGTAATTTCTATTTTTTTTTGTGAGGAATCAATGTGAGTGGTGGTTTTGTCACGAAATAGCCAAATGGGGAGATTGTAAGGTTCTCATTTGTTGATTGGCTCATTTCGTGGACAAACCACATGTTGGGGTTCTTTGTAAAGGTAGCTTAAGTGTTGGTGTTTTTGCTAAAAGCCCTTTGAAGACCTCGTCTTGATAAGCACCGAAGGTAAATTTCTATGTGCTTACTTGTCTTGAAGAGATAGTTGCACACACTCACAACTCATGCATATGTTTAATCCTTGTATGTTGTGTGTCTTATTTTTGTGCATTAATGTTCATTAACATCTCTTATTGCTTGTTATTTTGATTGCATCTTGTGATTATAATGTCATATCATGTTAAGCTTTTAGGATGCATCTAGTTTTACCTTTTTACCCCTTGCATGTTATTTATGGGGTTCAAGGGAGTGGGCTGTGCGCTGGTCGTCATACGCCAGACCAGCGCAGATAGCCCGGTGGTCTGTCGCTGGTCGTGTGCTGGTCCACACCAGCGCAAATCGCCCAGTGGTGTGCCGCTGGTCGTACGCCCTTTTGTGCGCTGGTCGTCAAGCGCCTGTGCAATTTTTGCCTATGCGCTGGTCGTGCGTTGGTCGTGCGCTTGTCGTCCAACGCAAGCTCACTAGCGCCCAGAGCAATTTTTGGTGCGTTTTTCAAAACGACCACACTTCACTTATGGCTCCTATATATATGCCATTTTGACTTTAGGTCAATCAAGAGAGTTCATATTCATATTTCATACTTAGGAAATTTTTTAAGACAAGAAAAATACACAAAGAACTCACCTTTTATTACTCAAACACTTTTTCATGATCATCAATCATCATCTAGCATCATCTTTGATCATCTAGATGTCTCTTTGCATGGATTCTTCATCATACTTTGCTTGGTAAGCTTTTCAGTAATATCTTACATTTTTTGTGTTTTTCTTAACAAGCAATCTCAATTTATTACTTTGAAAGTATACAAACGAAGTTAAATTGCTTAAAGCATACCTAGAAGGGGGGTGAATAGGTTTTTACACCTTTTTCAAACCCTTGAACAAACTTTCGTTTGTCCCTCAAGGTAGCCTTACACACAACACAATAAGCCAAGGAAGACATACATAGACAATATAATAATACAATCATAAGAGCAAAGTCTACGAATATCAACAAGTTATGTGATGTATAAGAACAATTAGACATAACAACAAAGTAAGCTTGTATTTCATAAGATGTTCAATGTGTTACAAGAGTGAACAAAATGTCACTAAACAAAAATTACAATATACAAAAGAATCATAGATACAAAATTTGATCAATAGAAAGAATTCAGTAATCACACTATACAAAGTCTTGCTTCACAATACACCACATGTGAATATTATGAATCAACATAATAAAATATACAATTAAAATATAAGAGAAAGAGATAGGAAGAATTAACACAAGAGATTTTTTAACGTGGTAAAACCTCCAAGGAGGAAACATCCACGGGTTGAACTACAACCATTGGGTACTATATTATTGGAAAGTAAACATAGAACATTCACAAAGTGACCAATCTTTAGCTCACCCAACCTAGTGAAGTCTAAGCCTACCCAACCCTATTGGAAAGTGTGAAATCCCTCAATGATGCGAAACCACCATATATTGGACACCACACACAACTAACATCGATGGTAGATTAGAAATTCCTCAAGAGTGCATACACCTCCCGTGTACCCCGCTCTATTGGAGTCTATGTCTAACCATACGCCTAGGCCTACCAATACAATAGCCAACTCCCTATCCAAGGCACTCTTGCCTCTAGGGAGCCTCCCATGCATGACTATCTGAGTCCTCCTGACTCTAGCCATGACTCCTTGCTTACCTATCTGAGTCATCCCGACTCTAGGCAAGACTTCTTGCTTGGCTATACGAGTCACCCCGACTCTAACCAAGACTTCATGCCTTTTACAAGGACTTCCTAGTGTGATCATGTGAATGCAAATGATGCAAACAATCAATACAACATAGAACATGTGATCAATACATTCTATGGCACAAATAGACCTAAACATGTGATATCACAAGTAATCAAGTCTAGATGCAAAATACACGAATAAAAACCTAAGCATGTGAAACACCAAACATATAAGCTCAAGGTCTCATTCACATACACAACACTTGAATCAAAATATCTTCATGAAGTACAAATTCAAGATGCTATCAAAATACAGTTAAATGCTAGATATATGAGATTAATATCAATCAATATTCTAGTCAAAAATATAGAGCAAGGATTTGAGATTTTCATCAATCAAAACCTAGATTCTCTAAATCACAAACAAATACACAAATCCTAGATTTCTTCAATCAAAAGATCAAATCAAATCTCAAGGTCATTTAACACAAAATTAATTCAATTAAGTTCCAAACAACCTAAGATGCCATTCTAATCACAATACAACTCACAAACATATGTAGAACCTAGAATCATAGAATCTAGTCAACATTAGTCCACAAATTGACTTTCAATTAGAATGATAATCAAGTTATCTTTCCCAATAGCTTATACCAAACATAAACATAGATATAGAAGAAGAAACCCCAAGCAAATGGAAGGTTAAAAAGAAAGAAATCCCAAAGTTGAGTCCATTACCTCGGATTCTGCAGCCGGTTCAGAAATCTGTATTGAACCACCAGAAATCACGATCAAACAGCCACCAAACCACTTGGGGATGATAGAGGACTCAAATACGAACACTCTCCAACTTGAATCACTCAAATCCAACTCCGGATGAGGAAGATATGGTGTTTGGAAGTTGGGAAAAATTGAGAGAGAATTCTGACGGGAAAAACACAACTTTTCTTCTTGAAATTTCAAATGGAGAGAGAGAGGGAAGAAATAGGAGGAGAGAGAAAGGAGCAACCGGCCAATCATGTGAGGCCACGTCACCCCCTAACCGTGGGGGGCGCGTGGCCCACACGGGAGCAGAGGCTCCTCCAGGCCGTGGGGCCTATGGCCTCACCAACGGCCAGCCCAAGTGGCCTCACAGCCTGGGCTATCCTCTCGCGCGCTCCCTCGGTTCTTCAGTCGGTATCTTGGGCATCCGAACTCCGATTTCTAATCCATTTCTGGATTATGAACCGTGACTCTCTTATGCACGATGAAGACTACACAACTTTGAAAAACGGTTGAGAAATCATCTCGGAAATCATCGATGAAGTCAACTCAACGAATGAGAATGAAAAGTAGCGTAGTTACATCGTTTGGACTCGAAACTACATGAATGAGTAACCGAAATGACCGGAACTCAATAAGGAATCATAATAGAGCATGTTCAAGTCCAAATACAAAAATACGGAAACATACAAACACAAAGACACACACATATGCTAGTTTCCGGACATAGTCCTAGAAAATGCGAAACACAAAGTTTATCAACTTAATATGATGCATGAGCATATTTTGCCAAGTGTGTGAAAGTGATATGTAAATGAAATTAAATGATGAAGGAACACACAAGAATGATATGTGCGTGTGTGTGCCTAGCCTTGTAAGAGATAAGAGGTCCTTTAATACCTTTGTCGACCAATAATGCCCGACTCTCTTGAAAGCCGGCTTCTTGAATTTATTGTGGTTGAGACGTCCTTCGTCTTCAAAATTCTTCAATATACTAACCACTAAACATTACAAAATAAACACGTTTTGATATGGAATTGATGCCAACACTAACTATCAACCTTACAATCTCCCCCTTTGGCAAATTCCATGTCAAAACCCCTAAACAAACACTAAAACAATTACAAAGAAAATTTGGTCACAATGAGTACAATGAGTTACACATATAGACACAAATTAACAACCAAAACAAGTCTTGAACTTCAACTTGGTCTTCTCTTGATATCACCTAAAAAGAACTTGAAAGCACAAGAATATCCAAGAGACAACAAATATGGCAATATCCAATCTTAGGCAAGAAAATAGTAACATATAAGTTCAAATGGATCAAGTATGCTCCCCCTTAATACATACTATCCATCAAAATATTCTAAGCCAAGATTCAACAACAAAAAAATATTACATGCCATATAGTTCAAGCTAGATACCAAATATACAAACATATAAAACAACTAAAATGAGACTAAGTAAGCTAGATTTCTCCCATGTGTTTCTCATATTTCTCCTCCTTTTTGACATGATATGAAGCCAAAGGGAAAGAGTAAGAAAATATACCTCATGAGGCTCTCTAGCCACTTGTGCCACCAAGGAAAGAAGAACGGTGTGTGGATCTCACATATTGCCTTGTTGGAGTTGATTTTCTTTCCAACTCTTTGATCCTTTCATCTTGAACAACAAGCTTGGCACTAAGGTCTTCAATCTTCCTTTGTGACGCCTCAATCAACCTATGAGATTCTTCAACCTCATTACTCAATTTTAAAGCCCAACTAGGAAGAGCGGATGAGCTAGGGACATGGTTAGAATCAAGAAAATCACCAAAAAGCCTAAGCACATCATTAGACTTTCCCTTGTCCTTGTATGACATGGATGCCATATGTTACTCACTCAACTTCTCTAAGGGAGGAAGCATAACATCACCATCAAGATTCCTCACACCTTTAGCTAAGCACAATTGAGTTATGAACCCCGAAAAAGCCAATTTCTTATCCAAACAACTAGTACAAGCCGTAATTTCAATTTACTCCACAAGCAATTCACCAAGGTTTATAGGTTTGTTAGTCACCAAGGCATATACAATCTTAATTTTGTCTCTATTAAGCTCCGAAGCATTAGTAGAAACAACAAGATTGGAGCACACAAATAAATGCCAAAATGCACTAATTTTTGTTAGCTCACCTTGCTTAATAAAAGCACGTTTCCCCCACACAAAATTACTATCATCCCATAGAGTCCTACCCATTAAATCAAGGTTTTCCAAGATGTCAACATCAAGGAATTCCGATTCAATATCATCGGGCAAGTCTAGAAATTCATTAACCTTCCTAGAACAAACTCTAAAGACAACTTTCCTTATGCTTAGAGTAGCACTCGTCACAGTAGAACCGGATTTGTAAGCATGATAAAACTCTCTAACAACGGTTTCATTAGAGATTCCTAACATGGTCACCCATGAATTCCAATTTCTACTCTTAAGCACATCATAAACATAGGATCCAACACAAGAGTCCAAGTTAATACCTCTTTCTTGAATAAGCTTTTTGCAACCAAAAATTCCCAATTCATCCACTTTGTTACCTTTGGAAATTTTGGAAGAAATTGTAGGTTTGGACTTGTCAATGGGAGTTGAAGAAGTATTTCCACCAATCTTCTTTGCTTTTCCCATAATCTTGCTACACAAAAACAAACTAAAACCAAAGTGAGAGGAAACAAAGAAACAAATAAAGTAACCAATAAACATATACAAAGGCAAAAACACTATATTCAATAAATCATCATGTGAATAAGAATTTATCATAGCATCTTCATGATTTATCAAAAATAAGAATAATGCCAACAAACAACAACCTTGAAGAACATGTGAACATGTCATAAAAGAGAACAAGAATTTAGCATATTATGCTCCCCCTTGACAAGTGCCTCATCTAAAATCAAGATAGACAAATGTTCACAAAAATCACCACACAATCACATCACAAGCAATTTTTATTAGATTTGCAAATAAGCTTCACATATCTAAAAGAGTTACATCAAGATTTTCAATCACTCTCATATGTCATCAAAAATTGCTAAAGTATCAAAAATACTAATTAAGCAAACGTGAGTGTGTGAAGATTTTGCTTCAAGTATATGAAAAGAAGTAGTTTGATAATCAAGCATGCAAACAATTTCAACATCTATTCATCTTAGGCCTTTCCATAAAAAAAGTCAAACCGGTTATCATCCGAAATTTTGCTTATAAAGAGAATAGATTTCAACATGTGAGCGTGTGTGTGCATGTGGCTCGTCAACCCATTTCTATTTGTCAACCCGAGCTCATTTGATTATTCAACTATACTCCAAAAGCCTTTTTTTTTATTTAGTCTTGAATCAAAGATTTTTTTTTATGATTCAATTCAACACTTCTTTGATTTTTCTAACAAAAACATATACACCTCATGGCGGCTTTCACTCATCATAATGGCGTAGCCCTTTCCTACATTGGGTGGTTTCACAACCAAGGTGTGTAGCCCTTTCCATGAGGGTGCTCGTTGAGTTCTATGTTACCGAAGCAAATGGATACCAACCATTGGTCATTTTTAAATGTACTAGTCCTTAGGACTTCAAGGTGTATCCAAAGCGAACATCAATCAAGTTCAACATACTTAACAAAACATACAAGAGAAGCAAAGTGCATTTTTGAAACCAATTTCAAGGCTTAAAAGCACATGATCTAGAAGCAAGTAAAGAGACTTACTTAAGATCTCTACTTCTCAAGAGAGTAACTATCAAAGAATATGAAGCTCACATTATTCAAAAGTTAGCCACTCAATCAATCATACAAATAACAACAAACTTCATGAAATAAGATCAATGTGAACACTTATCACCAAAAGATCTTAAACTAGCAATTGTCAAAGAGGACCATATAAACACTATACTAGTTTTCAATTATGACATGCTTCATGAATGTGATACAAACAATGAGTTGATAGATGAAAAATCAAGTAAGCAAGCAATATGATATAGAGATACCTTTGCAAACTATTTTCACCAAATACAATGTCTTCACCCTTTTTATGAGTCCTCTTGGCTTGTAAGTCCTCATGACTACAAGTTATAGGTGTGTCGATTCCAAGAGACTAAAGACAATGTAATCCAACTCACACAAAAAAAAAATGACTTTCTCTAAAAGCCATAACAACAATGTTACCATATAGATTCCAAAAAAAACCTTCTCAAAAGTTAATCAACAAATTTTGACTATCATAACAATCAAAGTGAGATAGCTAAGTTCATGTCAAGTTGTAAAGATACAAAGCAAAAAAAGCTAAGCTTCTTATCAACAACACTAGTCTTAAAGTTAACTCACATGTGCAACTTACACTAATGGTAAGAGCACTCACCCTTGACAAATTTTGTCTTGGGTGGACATACACGAACATCATCAAGATTCTCTTTGACCACAATGTTGAACCTAGAGTAAAGTTCTTCCACAACTTGATTCACAATAATATCATTAATACTTTTTTTCTCAACATTGTTAGCAACACATGCATGGTCAAATTTTGAAGGATATGCATTCTTCACCTTCCGGACTTTCTTAACATGCTTTGAAAAATTATCATGCTTTCCATATTCAAAAGCTTTAGCATGCATAGAATTAGGTCCAATCTTTCTATTCCTAGATGCATTTTCTAAGTTGCAATATTCAATGAATTTATAGCACTTGGGCTTGATATGGCCTAAGGTATTGCAAAAATGACATATGGGAACAAAATGAGAGATTTTACCTTCCGGTGGTGGTGGAGGACAAATGGGAGTTTCAAGGGGTACCTTATTCTTCAATTTGTTCTTCTTCTTGGAACGTCTCTTCTTAGGAGCTTTCTCTTCAATGATAGCTTCACAAGTAGGAAGTGATGCTTCTATGAGCTTCTCTTCAACCACCGCTACACTTGAGCTACCTAAGTTCATATTAGAGATGATCCTATCTTTTTTCAAGCAAAATACCCTCAACTTCGCAAAGCTTCTTTTCAATAGCATTCTTTTCACACAAGAGCTTACGAGTTGTAGCAACAAACTCATCCACTTGAACCTTGATCAAGTCCTCCTTCTCATCAATCTCACTTAAGGCTATTTTCAACTTCTCCTCAAGAAACTTCACCTTAGCCAAAAGATCAATGTAGGTCGGATTGTCATTTAAACACTCTTGATGACTTTGATCAATCTCCTTATCCAACAAATCTTGATTTACATCCTCTAGAGTAGAGTGAGAAGCTATGAATGCAACAAAGTTGCTCACTAGCTCTTCTTCACTAGAAGACTCATCACTTGAGCTCTCCTCATCACTAGAGGCATCATCTTCACTCCATGTAGCCGCCATAGCCTTTCCCTTCTTGTCCTTCTTAGAATCACCACTAGGACAATCCGAAGCATAATGTCCAAGCTTCTTGCACTTGAAGCATTGAACCTTCCTATTGCTCTTAGCATGACCACTCCTCTCATGAGGTGGAGTAAAGGACTTCTTGACTTCCTTGTCCCTTGAGTACTTGCCACTTGACTTGGCACCTTTCCTCATGAACTTCCTAAACTTCCTAACCAATAACGCCATCTCCTCATCATCATCGCTACTACTAGCTTCCTTGACAACCTTAAGAGCTAAACCCTTGTTCTTAGCCTTTGGTTTCATACACGCCTCAAAAGTTTGAAGAGATCCTAGCAACTCATCTATGCTCATGACGTCAACGTCTTTTCTCTCTTCAATGGCGGTAACCTTGGCTTTGAACCTCTTTGGAAGTGATCTAAGAATCTTCCAATTTAGCCTCTCACCGAAGATAGGAGTACCAAGTGCTTGACATTGGTTGGCGATGTCTAGTAGCTTATCTTGGAAGTCAACAAACATGTCTTCCTCACCCATTTGCAAAACCTCAAATTAGGAAGTGAGCAATTGAAGACGAGACTTCTTCACCGCTTTAGTCCCCTCATTGATGACTTGGAGAGCCTCCCATGCCTCCTTAGCGGTTTCTAGGTTTTGAATGTAGGAAAATTGCCTACTATCAACACCTCCAAAAATAGCATTCACCGCCTGATGATGCCATTTTGCTAACTCAAACTCATTAGTAGACCACTCACTCCTAGGCTTGGAAACGGTCACTCCATCCTCAATCTTGTTAGGAGCAAGGTAACCTTCTTCAACGGTCATCCAAGCTCTCTCATCAATAGATCGAATGTAAGCCTTCATCCTCAATTTCCAAAACCCATAGTTGTGACCCTTGAGAAGAGGAGGCCTAGAATTCGAAGCCCCTTCGGTCATCACATCATCTTGGAAAACCATACTAGCAAAAACCTAAGCAATCCACTCGTAAGTATAAACCGGATCTCGTCAAATGCCGTCCGACGACCCATCCTGATAACAATTGAAAGTATACAAACGAAGTTAAATTGCTTAAAGCATACCTAGAGGGGGGGAGGGGGTGAATAGTTTTTTACACCTTTTTCAAACCCTTGAACAAACTTTCGTTTGTCCCTCAAGGTAGCCTTACACACAACACAATAAGCCAAGGAAGACATACATAGACAATACAATAATACAATCATAAGAGCAAAGTCTACGAATATCAACAAGTTATGTGACGTATAAGAACAATTAGACATAACAACAAAGTAAGCTTGTATTTCATAAGATGTTCAATGTGTTACAAGAGTGAACAAAATGTCACTAAACAAAAATTACAATATACAAAAGAATCATAGATACAAAATTTGATCAATAGAAAGAATTCACTAATCACACTATACAAAGTCTTGCTTCACAATATACTAACGAATCTCTTGAAAGCCAGCTTCTTGAATGAATTGTGGTTGAGACGTCCTTCATCTTCAAAATTCTTCAATATACTAACCACTAAACATTACAAAATAAACACATTTTGATATGGAATTGATGCCAACACTAACTATCAACCTTACATACTTATATGATTTTCATATATCTTTTGATACAAGATTGAGATTAATATGTTGTATGTTTGAGAAGTTGTATTGCGATAGCTAATTAGCTTTTGTGCTTAATCTTGATTAGCTAAACTAATTGACATGTCATTTAGTTTTTAATATCTAGGATTACTTTAATTGCAAATTCATCATCTTAGATAAGCATATAGGGTTTCCCTTGCTCTATGTTGCATTTGGATATTCATATATTCACTTAGGGTGTTATTCTCTTCATTGAGAAAGTAAGTCTTGTGTGTAGCTTCCGGGATTAGGTTGCTTAGATTGCAAGCAAATTAGACTAGGTTCACTTATACTGGGATTAGGTAGGTGTGTGATTACTTTCGGGATTAGGTTGTAATCGTTTTACACATTTAGTGGATTCGAGGTTCGAGTGTGGCTTACTTACTAGCCCGTGGTTTTTTCCGTGAGGGTTTCCACGTAAAAATCAAGTGTTATTTAATTTCCTCATTTTACACTTGATTTATTGCTTTATCTAGTTAGGGGTAATTTCGTAATATTGACTTCACACGAAAAATTGGGTAATAAGTTTAAAATCTATTCACCCCCCCTCTAGATAGTTTTATACACACCGTGCTATAATTTGTTTCAAGGACTATTTGTGCTTTAATTGAGTGTATTTGAATCACATGTGTTATAACTCTTTAGTTTAACATAATTAGGATTAGCACAACTAATTGTATATTTAGAGACTATTAAGATTTAATTGTTTGATTTGTGAATATGTGCTTTAAATGATTACTAGAGGATCTTATTGATCATATTTCATACCTCTAGTATTTTAGTTTTAGTTCTAAAGTCTTGAATATGGGCTTCATGAACATGTTTTGAAAATATATTAATGTGTCTAATACAACCGGGGGGGTTTGGGGTTTGAATGGGTTATTAATCCAATTAGTTACCAACTTTTTGGATTAGTCAATATTATAAAAAATAACCCAATACAATTAAATACAATCAACATAATTAGAGTGCGGAAAACAATAAATAACATGATGATTGATTTACGTGAGAAACCCTCTAACTGGGTAAAACTCACGAGCTATCCATCTAGCCACACACGGTTATCAAATCCACTATATGTAATGATGTTTAACCCACCATTACTACCCTGCGGGCTTTTTATAGTGATTCTTGACCAATTGCTTGTGCACTAAACCACATTGTTAGGATTATGCTCAATAGCAAGAGTGTAATGTTGTAATTAACAATCTTTTTCATATTAATAAAGTGATTTCTGGTTTAACAAATCGTATAGCATTTATAGTTTATATTATAATTGTCAAAGTAAATAATCATAAGGTCTAAAGACTATGGGAAAAGAAGAATTGTTCGTACATCTGGATATGTATGTGGTAGACACAATTCTTTAGTTAGTCTTGAATAATGTTCACAACTTAAGTTAAAAGTTGGGCACCTTTATCTTGTTAAAGTTGTAGAATTCTTTTGCTAGCATTTGAGTGGGATCAAATGAGATATGATGAGTCTAAAATCATCGGAGTGTCTTCGAGCAAAAGGATCTAGTGCACTGGGTGCATTGAACTGGATCACAATGAAAAGCTTTATCTAGAACCGTCAGTAGATAATAGTCTTTTCATTATCAGGACAATTGGAGGGTCTATCTTAATCTTGAGATAAATGATGGACTTATGGTTGCAAGTGATATCATTTGAGTTATCAATGAGTACGATTATATCGCATAGTCTATCCTCGATAGTTTGGTGATATTCATTTGTTAATCGATAGAGGACTTCATTTATAGATATGGACATCGTGGCTCCATTTAATTAAATGAGAGTATAATATCATCATATGGATGTTTTGAGGTAATTGGATATTAAATCTCAACGTTGAGTTTTCGATAGTGTCTATTGAAAACATGGCTTCTGGACAAGTCAAAATATCCAAGTTCAAAACGTGGTCATATGAGTAAATATGGTAACTTGGAGAGTTATAGGCGGTCTATGAACTCTTGGCGATTACTGATATTAATCACGAGGATACACTATCTCCAATATGATTGTCTAGGGTATGAATGAGGAGCATCTTCCTTTTCTATCTTTATTTAAGAGTTCAGTTTTAGCTCTTTAGTGGAATGAGTTAAAATTAATGGATCGGACCTAAGTGAATCATTTGTTGATTGTGATTAGGTTATGTCTATTGAAGCTTAAATTTAGATGGCCCGCCAAGATCCCCAATCCACACGGACTTGCATGGATCACTTGATATATTCTACCGGACCAATTTAAGGGTCCATCTAGAATTGCATTTAATATATTAAGAATATAATTTGTACATTATTTAAGTAATGGGCTGCTCAATTATATTAATATATTAATGAAAGACATGTGGGCTTGTTTCTTTTAGTAAGAATGGGTCTGGTTCACATGTGGGCTTTTTATTTAAAGTCCAATGGATTAAATGAAATAAGAAAATAATATTAGGCCCAATCTTATACAAGTGGGGCGGCAAGGTTAATGTTTTAACCTAAAATATTATTTTGTTTCATTTGTTTTAATTAAATAAGAATTAATTAATTTATTGATTAATTGTTTAATTAAAGAAACAAATCTTTCCTAAAAGTAAAAGACTTGTTTGATAAGGAAATAAATAAATTAGTTTTATTTATTTAATCAAATAAGGAGTCTTTTTATTTAGTCAAAATAAAAGAATAAAAATTAATGAGTTGGATTAGGGTTTGAAGTCTTAAAAGACATGTGTTTTTTGGGTGCAATACAACTCCTCTTTTGTAGAGGAAAATTGCGGCAACCCTAGTAGTATCACATGAAGAATTCGGCCACCCTAAAGGAAAGAAGGAAGAAAATTTGGCCACCTATATAAGTGCTCTTATAGATTTCGGCCAACACAATGCTTGGTGCTTGAGATTTTATTTTTCTTCTTCTTCTTAATTCATAGAGAGTTTTTATTCTAAAAAGACAAAAAGGAGTGTTAGATTATTCTTTGATAGTATACTATTGCTTAATCATCAATAAGCTTGTGTATACGATATCGATCTAGGTTCACGCGAGTTTCGATCATTAGATTGAGAACTCAAAAGTGACCGGAATAATCTTTGACATTCTTTTGATTGTTTTGTGACTAACAAAGAAAAGAAAAGAAAAGTTTTGTTTGGTCCATTCACAGGTTTGCAATTCAAAGAAAAGGGAGACCATGCTCCTAGGTGATCCACGTTCGTGCTCGGATTGAAGGTCTTGCGGATTACCATCGACGTAAGTCAATCGGATCACGCGACAAAAGGTAATCTACTTTTTGTTAATGTATATGCATGTTTATTGATTAAAAGGGTTTAAGGTTCATAAAGGAAAATTTTTTTAAAAGTCACTAAATCTAATTTTAGTATCGCTTCCGCTGCGTGTACTACTTTTGTTATTTTTCCCTACATTAGCCACAAGACTTAACTCACAGTGAAGAGATTAAACAACCTATGTGAATATATGAAAATATTCTAAATGCAATTAATGCTAGGCAACACTAAATGCTTATATAGAGATTAAATGATGGCAATAAAAGCAATCATAGATATTAAAGTCAATATGAATGCTCATAAAGACCTAACTAGATATAGATATGAGAATCTTAAATCTAGTCATTAAACAAAAAGCCAATCAACACAAGTTGTCACAAAACATGACAAGGACAATAAATGCAATCAATGAGTCCTAAATAACAATGTCTAGATGCAAGGCATATAGACTTAGCTAGAAGGGCAATATTGTCCTAGATGCAAGCTATCAACTGATCGCTACACAATGTGATGCTCGCAATAGTACGAGGTCGAAATGTAGTGCAATGATAGAGTAGGGAAACGTCCCACAGAGATCGAGGGTTTCAATGATTGCTGGCTTTCATTGGCATACGTGCTATTTAAACTGTTTGATAAAATGATTTCCAAACTTGTCATTAAATTAACCTAAGGTTTACTCTAAGCAATATGAAATCAAACGATGTAATGAATCACACAAAAGAAGAACAATGGTGATAATATGATGAAAGAATGCTAGAATTTATAATCTACCTTACCTTCCTAATTAAGTATTTGACCCGCCTAATCTCCCAATTACGCAAGTATACGTTATAAGTTCGTGCCCCCTTAACTAATTTCTAATCTCTTTTGAGCAATATAAATCACACCCATACATACTGAATATATATATGGGTTTATCTAGCATGTTAGGACACACACACAATCCCTATATGCCAGCCTCGCATATATCTACCTTACTGAACATATATAGTGTGAAAGTATACAAACATAGTTAAATAGCTTAAAGCATACCTGAAAGGGGGGGGGGGGGGGGGGGGGGGGTGAATAGGTTTTTAACCCTTTTTCAATCCCTTGAACAAACTTACGTTTGGCCCTCAAGGTAGCCTTACATATAACACATAAACCAAGGATTCATACATAGACAATATGAGCATGTGATCATTTAAGCATAGTTTATGTATATCAATTAGTTACATGAGGTATAATAACACAAAAACTCAATAACAAGAAATACTTGTATTTCAATATTTGTTCAATGTTTTACAAGTATTAACAAATACAACAATACACAAAGGTAACACTATACAAAAGAATTATATATACAAATATGATCAAATGAATTTGTTCACAATTCACACTTTACAAAATCTTGTTCCAATATACATCATAAGTGAATAATATGCAACAAGATAACAATATACACATAAACAAATATAAGAGATAAAGATAGGAAGAAATAACACAAGAGATTTTTTAACGTGGTAAAACCTCTAAGGAGGAAACATCCACGGGTTGAATTATAACTATTGGGTACTACATATATTGGAAGATAAATTAGAAATTCCTAATAACTGACTAACCTATGATCTACTCTCTATTGGAGTCTATGTCTACCCAATACCTATTGGAAGATACAAAATCCCTCAATGATGCGAAACCACCATATATTGGACTCCATACCAAACCAACATCGTTGGATGATTAGAAATTCCTCAAGCATGCATACACATCCCATGTACCACACTCTATTAGAGTCTTTGTCATACCAAACACCCGGGCCTACCAATATTGTAGCCAACTCCCTATCTAAGGCACTCATGCCTTTAGAGAGCCTCCCATGCATAGCTATCCGGACCTTCTCGATCCTATCAATGACTTCTTACTTGGTTATCCGGACCTCTTGTCCTAACCAAGACTTCCTTGCATGACTATTTGGACACCTTGTCTTAGTCAAGACTTCATGTCTTTTACAAGGACTTCCTAGTGTGATAATGTGACTGCAAATGATGCAAACAATCAATTCATTATAGAACATGTGATCAATACATTCCATGGAACAACTAGACCTAAACATGTGAGAACACAAGTAATATAGTCTAGATATCAAAACATGAATTAAACCTAGAGCATGTGAAAAACACCTAACACAAAAGCTCCTAGTTGAAGGGGAAAATACCGTAGTACACGCAGCGGAAGCGAGACTAAAAATAGATTTAGTAGTTTTAAAAATTTTTCCTTTTTATGAACCTTAACCCTTTAATTAATTAAACATACATATAATCAACAAAAGAAGAATACCTTTTGTCGTGTGATCCGATTGACTTACGTCGATGGTAATCCGCAAGATCTTCAATCCTAGCACGAACGTGAATCACCTAGGAGCGTGGTCTCCCTTTTCTTTGAATTGCAAACCTGAGAATGGACAAACAAACTTTTCATTTTCTTTTGTTAGTCACAAAACAATCAAAAGAAGACTAAGATTATTCTGGTCACTTTTGAGTTCTCAATCTAATGATCGAAACTCGTGTGAACCTAAATCGATGTTGTACACACAAGCTTATTGATGAACAAGCAATTAGTGTACCATCAAAGAATAATCTATTCACTCTTTTATGTTTTAGTAGAATAAAAATACTTTCTATGAACTGAGAAGAAGAAGAAAATTGTATCTATCAAACTCTAAGGTGGCCGAACCCTATAGCAAGTATTATATAGGTGGCCTAATTTCTTTCCTCTTTTCTTTTAGGGTTGCCGAAAATCCTTCTCTAAAACTACTAGGGTTGCCGCAAACCACTTGTCTAAAATTGGGCCTTATTTTATTTTCTTATTTCATTTAATCCATTGGATTTTAAATAAAAAGCCCACATGTGAGCCAGACCCATTCTTACTAAAAGAAACAAGCCCACATGTCTTTCATTAATATATTAATATAACTGAGCAGCCCATTACATAAATAATGTGCAAATTATATTCTTAATATATTAAATGCAATTCTAGATGGACCCTTAAATTGGTCCGGTAGAATATATCAAGTGATCCATGCAAGTCCGTGTGGATTGGGGATCTTGGCGGGCTATCTAAATTTAAGCTTCAATAGACACAACCTAATCACAATCAACAAATGATTCACTTAGGTCCGATCCATTAATTTTAACTCATTCCACTAAAGAGCTAAAATTGAACTCTTAAATAAAGATAGAAAAAGAAGATGTTCCTCATTCATACCCTAGACAATTATGTTGGAGATAGTGTATCCTCGTGATTAATATCAGTAATCGCCAAGAGTTCATAGACCGCCTATAACTCTCCAAGTTACCATATTTACTCATATGACCACGTTTTGAACTTGGATATTTTGACTTGTCCAGAAGCCATGTTTTCAATAGACACTATCGAAAACTCAACGTTGAGTTTTAATATCCAATAACCTCAAAACTTCCATATGATGATATTATACTCTCATTTAATAAATGGAGCCACGATGTCCATATCTATAAATGAAGTCCTCTATCGATTAACAAATGAATATCACCAAACTATCGAGGATAGACTATGCTATATAATCGTACTCATTGATAACTCAAATGATATCACTTGCAACCATAAGTCCATCATTTATCTCAGGATTAAGATAGACTCTCCGATTGTCCTGATAATGAAAAGACTATTATCTATTGACGGTTCTAGATAAAGCTTTTCATTGTGATCCAGTTCAATGCACCCAGTGCACTAGATTCTTTTGCTCGAAGACACTCCGATGATTTTAGACTCATCATATCTCATTTGATCCCACTCAAATGCTAGCAAAAGAATTCTACAACTTTAACAAGATAAAGGTGCCCAACCTTTAACTTAAGTTGTGAACATTATTCAAGACTAACTAAAGAATTGTGTCTACCACATACATATCCAGATGTACGAACAATTCTTCTTTTCTCATAGTCTTTAGACCTTATGATTATTTACTTTGACAATTATAATATTAAACTATAAATGCTATACGATTTGTTAAACCAGAAATCACTTTATTAATATGAAAAAGATTGTTAATTACAATATTACACTCTTGCTATTGAGCATAATCCTAACAATCTCCCACTTGCACTATAGCAAATGTGTCATATCTCTCATGCCCATGTTCTCTAGATGCCCATCGAAACTCTTTTGAGGTAGAGCCTTTGTGAAGGGGTCCGCTAGATTTTCTGCTGACGCGATTTTGGTAATCGTCACGTCACCTCTTTGAACAATCTCCCTTAAAAAGTGATACTTTCTTTCAATGTGTTTTCCTCTCTTGTGACTTCTTGGTTCTTTCGAATTAGCCACTGCTCCACTGTTGTCACAGTAGATAGTGATCTTCTTATTCGCACTAGGAACCACTTCCAAGTCAATCAAGAATTGGCGGAGCCAAACAGCCTCTTTGGCAGCCTCGCATGCAGCAACATACTCAGCTTCTATGGTGGAATCAGCAATACAAGATTGCTTGATACTCCTCCATATGACTGCTCCTTCTCCAATAGTAAACACAGCCCCTGATGTGGATTTTCTGGAGTCAGAATCTGATTGGAAATCAGAATCTGTATACCCAACGGGAATCAAATCCCCTCCAGAGTATACAAGCATATTATCTCTCGTTCTCTTGAGATACTTGAAAATATGCTTGACTGCCGTCCAGTGATCAGGACCAGGTTTCGATTGAAACCTGCTAACTATGCCAACAACAAAACAAATATCTAGTCTAGTACAGAGCATTGCATACATGAGACTTCCAACTGCCGAGGCATATGGAACTCTACTCATGAATTGCTCTTCATGCTCATTCTTAGGAACTTGTTCCGTAGAAAGCTTGATTCCATGTCTGAAAGCTAACATACCTTTCTTGGAATCCTGCATGGAAAACCTAGACAAGATCTTGTCTATGTATGAAGCTTGGGATAATGCAATCGTTCTATTCTTTCTATCCTTTATTACTTGGATACCTAGAATAAAACTTGCTTCTCCTAAGTCCTTCATATCAAATTGTTTTGGTAACCATTCTTTCACTGATGTCAATACACCTACATCGTTTCCAATGAGTAGTATATCATCAACATAAAGAATCAGGAAAACCAACTTGTCGCCCTTAATCCTTTTGTATACACAAGGTTCGTCAGGATTCTGAATAAATCCAAAACCTTTTACAGCCTGATCAAACCTTATGTTCCAGGATCTGGATGCTTGTTTTAATCCATATATCGATTTCTGCAACTTGCATACCTTTTCCATTTGGCCCTTTTCAATGAATCCCTTTGGTTGCATCATGTAGATGCTTTCGTCAAGACTTCCATTAAGGAAAGCTGTCTTGACGTCCATTTGCCAAATCTCTAGATCTAAAGATGCTGCAATGGATAAGAGTATCCTAATGGATTTAAGCATTGCCACAGGAGAGAAGGTTTCTTCGTAATCGATACCTTCTTTCTGTGTATACCCTTTAGCTACCAATCTAGCTTTAAAGGTTTCCACCTTTCCATCCATACCTCTTTTCCTCTTGTATACCCACTTGCACCCAATGAGTTTTATCCCTTTAGGCAAGTCTACAAGGGACCAGACTTTGTTATTGAACATAGATTCAATCCCAGATTGCATTGCCTTTTGCCAATGGCGACTATCAACATCCTCAATAGCTTCCTTGTACGTATAGGGATCATCGTCGTCCGGGAGATTCTCCACTAATTCTCCCAGACCGATGTATCTTTCGGGTTGTGTTCTAACCCTCCCACTACGACGAGGAATGGTAGGTTGTTGATCTTGTGTTGGATCGGAACTTACAATTGGGTTTGGTTGTGTAACCTCTCGTGGAATTGTATCTCCTGACATCTCATTCAGGACAATTCTACTTCTAGGCACAAAATCATTCATATAGTCCTTTTCCAGAAATTTAGCATTTGTTGAAACAAATACTTTAAGATCTGAAGGACTATAGAAATAATATCCTTTAGTTTCTTTTGGATACCCTACAAATATACATGTTTCCGAACGGGACTACATCTTTTCTGTCTTTCCTTTTAACACATGCGCAGGACAACCAAATATCCTTAAGTGTTGTAAACTAGACTTGCGCCCAGTCCACAACTCATGCGGTGTTTTAGGAACAGACTTAGATGGTACATCGTTTAGAATGTATATAGCAGTTTGTAAAGCATATCCCCAAAAAGAAATAGGAAGTGTTGAATAACTCAACATTGACCTAACCATATCCAAAAGAGTTCTATTTCTCCTTTCTGCTACCCCATTCTGTTCAAACAGCGCTTTGTACAGCGCTTTGAACAGCGCCCTTTGCAATGCTTGAATTCTAAGAATGTGCATGACAAGGCAATGGGCAATGCAAGATGCAATCAACCTAACATGCAAGAAGAGATGTTAATGAGCATTAAAGCACATAAATAAGACACACAACATACAAGGATTTAACATATGCATGAGTTGTGAGTGTGTGCAACTATCTCTTCAAGACAAGTAAGCACAAAGAAATATACCTTCGGTGCTTGTCAATAGTGAGGTCTTCAAAGGGCCTAAGCAATAACAACAACATCTAAGCTACCCTTACAACGAATCCCCACATATGGTTTGATCACGAAATAAGCCAATTGAAAACTACGGGAATCCTTACAATCTCCCCATTTGGCTATTTCGTGACAAAACCATTACTCACATTGATTCCTCACATAAAAATAGAAACAACGGGATACATAGATCTTCTACAATACAAAGAGATAATAAACAAAATAAAATCTTCAATGCTCCAATCTCTTGTAGAACAACCAACCCTACAAAACAGAGTTTCTATATTTTTCCAAAAAGTACATGTGAGATTAATCAAGTGATATCAAAATAAGCATTTGCATTTTTAGAATTTAGGCACAACATTACAAAATATGTGCAATGTATGATAAATGCAATGCTCCCCCTCAAAGGGTTACTCCCCCTCAATGTGTTATCTCCCCAAAGTGCACAATTGCAACACCAATTTGCATCTCCCCTTACCATATCCTACTCCCCCTTTTTGTCATGATATAGGCAAAGGAGTAGTCCCCAACCGGGTCACTCATAGCAACGAGAGATAGAAGCTTGCAAGATTTGCATATACATATAAGTCACTTTATGCATCTCAATTAATTGAAGAGAAACAAGGAGATTTATTTGTGAAAATGTGTGAATCCAACATGCTTTGCATACAAGACATATAGCATTCAAGTCCAAAATACAATGGTATTTGGCAAAGCAAATGACAAAGGTTTCTAATAAGAATTCAAACCAATTTCACCAATGTCATGGGAAAAGCAAGGATATAGAGATTATTGATTTCAATTTAAAAGTAACTATATCCAACTTTATAAGCGAAACATGGCATGAGCGACTTTGCACCCTATTTGATTTTTCCGGATAAGATATCCGTATGATAGTAGCCATGTTTAACCAATAAAGAAAGAGAGACATTTGGAATATAAATCCCTTTGAACGGATACAAGATCCTTTATTCATTTTGAGTCTCATAAGCTTTCACACAAGTTTTGCATTTTAAGAATATGCAATCATCAATTCATGCTTTTCATGTGAGCATATTTTATGAATTTCATGCTTTTTCATTTGACATTAGCATGTTATAAAAGAATCATCATGTCATGGAGATAACTATAGGTCATTCACATCATACTTCCTATGTAAATCTCCTAGTCCAAAAATGCATGTTTGAACATAAATATGACATGGATTGTAAACAAGCAAGGTTCACACTTATAGAATTTGAAAACATATATACATATGTACAACCAAGCTTACTCAAGCAATCAAAAGAAGAGGCATAAGTTATTTCAAAATCAAGAATAGATTTTACGCTTTTTACCCAATTTTTCGTGTTAGTCAAATTACGAAAATGCCCTCAAGATAATATAAACAAGCAAGTGTAATATGGTGCGGAAATTAAAACAACACTTGATTTTTACGTGGAAACCCTCACGGGAAAAACCACGGGCTATGTAAGTAAGCCACACTCGAACCTCGAATCCACTAAATGTGCAAACGATTACAACCTAATCCCGGAAGTAATCACACACCTACCTAATCCCGGTATGAGTGAACCTAGTCCGATTTTGCTTGCGATCTAAGCAACCTAATCCCGGATGCTACACACAAGACTTACTTTCTCTATGAAGAGAATACAACCCTAAGTGAATATATGTGAATATCCAAAATGCAACATAAAGCAAGGGAAACCCTATATGCTTATCTAAGATGATTAATATGCAATTAAGAACAATCCTAGATATCAAAACTAAATGACATGTCAATTAGTTTAGCTAATCAATATTAAGCACAAAACCTAATATGCTAGCACAATACAACTTCTCAAACATACATCATACTAATCTCAATCTTGTATTCAAAATATATAAAATAACATACAAGTAATTAATTGAGATTGCTAGATAAGAGAAACACAAAATATGTAAGATATTAGTGAAAAGCTTACCAAGCAAAGTATGATGAAGAATCCATGCTAGATGACATCTAGATGATCTAAGATGATGCTAGATGATGATTGATGATCATGGAAAAAGTGTTTGAGTGATTAAAAATGAGTTCTTGGAAATGTTTCTTCTCTTTGAAAAATATCCTAAGTATGGAATCTGAATATGAACTCTTGTGATTGACCTAAAGTCAAAGTGGCATATATATAGGGTGTCAAGATGAAGTGTGATCGTTTTGATAAGTGACACCACTATTTGCCTTGGGCGCTATACGTAGAGCGCCCCTTGTACAGCGCCTATACAGCGCCCCTCCTTTGTTCTCACGGGAAAACAGAAGGGCGATGTACGAACAGCGCTTTGTACAGCGCTCATACAGCGCCCGTACAGCGCCCATCAAAAATGCATCAGACCTGATGCATTTAAATGACATTTTTTGCATCAGGTATGAGGGGCGCTGTTCGAACAGCGCTTTGTAGAGCGCTTTGAACAGTGCCCTTTGCAATGCTTGAATTCTAAGAATGTGCATGACAAGGCAATGGGCAATGCAAGATGCAATCAACCTAACATGCAAGAAGAGATGTTAATGAGCATTAAAGCACACAAATAAGACACACAACATACAAGGATTAAACATATGTATGAGTTGTGAGTGTATGCAACTATCTCTTCAAGACAAGTAAGCACAAAGAAATATACCTTCGGTGCTTGTCAATAGTGAGGCCTTCAAAGGGCCTAAGCAATAACAACAACATCTAAGCTACCCTTACAACGAATCCCCACATATGGTTTGATCACGAAATAAGCCAATTGAAAACTACGGGAATCCTTACAGTCCTTTTGGTCATTTTACCTTCCAAACAAGATTCATAAGTTGGTAGATCATCAACCTTTAAGTCACTTAAAGGTCCGTCACTTACCAATCTTTTAATCCTATTAAGGTTAATATGACCTAAGCGTAAATGCCAAAGGTAGGTTTCATCTATTGATAATTTTACTCTTTTATGATTAGGTTCCGTTAATTCTGTGTCTAACGAGTGAGAGATATTTCTATGCAAAAAGTATAGACCGTTTTCCAATGTACCTTGGCAAATAATTTTGTCTTTCTTACTAATAATAAAAACTTTATTAAAAGTTACCAAATATCCAAATTTATTCAAACAAGAAACTGAAATTAAATTCCTCTTGAATTGAGGTACATAATAAACGTCTATCAAATCTAAATGCCTTCTAGAATCCAAATAAACTCTATTATCTCCCACTGCACTTGCAGACACTAACGTTCCGTTGCCCAAGCGTAAATTGATTTCATTCTTACTCAGCCTTCTCCTTTCTTGGAACCCCTGCAAGGAATAACAAACATGATTAGTGGCTCCTGAGTCTATGATCCAAGAATCTGTAGAATCTACCAAAAAACATGTTTCAAGATAATTCACATTACCTTCTTCCTTCTTATTCTGGGACTTTGGGCAATTTCTTTTCCAATGTCCCTTTTCACCACAAAGGAAGCATTTCCCTTTGATCTTGGTTACTTTCTTGGTCTCCTTCTTGATAGGCCCAAGTTACTTTTTCTTCTGTTGTTTCTTGACCTTTTGACGGGCCTTAACAGTAGCAACTTTACCAACCATATGAATCTCTTGACCTTTGCCTTTCACAAGGATCTTTTCAGCACTTTGAACATCTTGCATCAGGCCTTGTAAGGTGTATTCCTTTTTGATCAAAGTGTAGTCCAATTTGAACTGATCAAAGGAATCTGACAATGAATTGACAACCATATCAATTTTTGTCTCACCATCTATCTCAGCGCCATGCAGTTCAGCAATGTTGAGATGTGCTATGACTTTCATCATGTGATCTTTCACAGCCTGTCCAGGTTTCATTCTAAGATTCATAAAAGCAGTCACTGCCTCTCTCTTAGTCGTCCTGGATTTCATAGCAAACATCTCCTCTAGAGACATCATTATATCAGTAGCGGACTCCATTCCTTCATGCTGCTGTTGCAACACGTCGAAGATAGTGGCCATAATATAACATTTGGCCATATCATCTGAAGTCTTCCACTGCTCATACTCATCTCTATACATTATGCTAGATTCATTATTAGGAGCAGGTGGTTTAGGAGTAGTTAGAACAAACTTATGTTTTTCACTTTGCAGCAACAACCCAATTTTCCTTTTCCATGTAACATAATTATCTCTAGTTAAAGTGTTATCTTTTAGGATGTTCATAAGTGATGGGGTCATGATTTCTGAATAAAACAAAACATATATAAGTAAATAATCATGATAAAACACTTTTAAATATTTATCTTGAATTAAATAAATAACTCAATCATAAAATTCAACGGTAATCCAACACCCATAAATGTTACGCCTCCTTTGGGAGTTCGCACCATTTACTAGTTAGACTAGGTCCCACCTAATTGTTAACATAACAACCAGCGTTTTCAATTTTAGCCTTACAATTTTATTGACAAGAACTCTTGGGAGGATATCAATAAAATTACATTGAGTGTGTCACCAAGATATCAACCCTCAATTTTCTCTCACGAAAATCCCTCCTTGGGGAGTAGATCTCATTTGAGTCCATTGTCTAGTCTATCCTTGTAAGGAAGTATATTGCTAAATTCCATTCATGGACGCCCCTTGGGGGGATTACCAATAAATAATAAAGCTCAACTAACCTTGGAGGCCATAGGTGTTACAAAAACACCTTCTCCCACTCAATTATTTAAGGCGTGTGATTAAATCCCAAAGAATGATTTACCAAGTTATCTAGATGCCAATTTAGATACCTAAATCATTCAATGCATGTTCATACCAAAAGAGATATATGAGTGACACTCCTATTCTATATGTCATGTTATCATACAATAACAAATATTGTAATATTTAAGCAAAAATTAAATAGCAACAATTTTGGCCCATCCTAGAAAAACAAGTAAATTACAATTGTTTAGGAATACAAGATCTTCAAGTGGCCCATCAACCATACGCTCATCCTTCGGCCTCCTCCCATGGGCGACACACCCCACAACCCCACAAAGGGGCTGCTGTGCGCAGCCCATGAAGCCTCCCAGGGCTGCCGTGCGCAGCCCACCAAGTTTTGGGCTTGCCATGCGCAGCCCAATCCACTCCTAGGGTGCGCACGGTGCTCGTTCTCGATTCCGGTTGCTTCGTTTTTCTTCGTGTCTTCGAATCTTCAATACCCGAATACTTTACAGCAGTATTTAAACAAATAAAATACTGCAGTATTTTTTTTTTTAATCACTGCAGTATATTTACAAACAAAAACTGCACATAATAAATAAAAAAACTGCAGTAAAAACTGCACTTTAAATAAAATAAAAATAAAAAAAAACTTAGCAACTACCAAGAAGGAATTATGGTGATAATAGACCACCCTTCTTGTTACAATTCCGAAACAAAAATTACATTGAAAATCTAGGACCAAAATCGAGCAACAACAATTCACATAAAACATATATAAATCCATACATCACATGTAATTATATATGCGAATACCTAGACTGCCATCTCTTTCTAAACATGCATAATCACAATAAAAAGAAATAGATCCACGTATATCTACGTTAATTAATTAAAAGGGTTCAACCAGGCTCTGATACCAATTGTAGGGAAAAATACCGTAGTACACGCAGCGGAAGCGAGACTAAAAATAGATTTAGTAGTTTTAAAAATTTTTCCTTTTTATGAACCTTAACCCTTTAATTAATTAAACATACATATTGAAAAGTCCCTAGAAGGCGTGTTTAATATAAAGCGGGAGAGGGGGGGGGGGGGGGGGGGTGGGGGGGGGGTGAATAGATTTTAGCTAATTATTACCCAATTTTCGCGTGCATGTCAATTTTACGAAAATACCCCTAGCAAGTCAAATATACAAGCAAGTGTAAGAAGATGCAGAAATAATAAATGACACTTGATGTTTACGTGGAAACCCAACCATTGGGAAAAACCACGGGCTGTTTAGTGCGCCACACTCGGAACTCGAAATCACTAATTGAAATGAAGTTTACAACCTATGTAGACCTCGTCTAACACTCCGGTCTGTAACCCCTCACTTCTACCCAGCGGGCCTTTATTAGCAACCCTATTCCAATTTGCTCGATCCTCGAAGTCACTACTTGTAATGATGTTTACAGCCTAATCCCGGTCTGTAACCCACCACTACTACCCGCAGGCCTGTAATAGCAACCCTAGACCAAGACTTCAATCTCTCAACAGAGATGCACAACCCTATGTGAATATGCAATGATATCCAAATATGCAATATAGAGCTAGGGTACTCTAGATGCTTACCTAGGATGATGAATTTGCAATTAAAGCAATCCTAGATATTAATGGCTAAATGACATGTCAAATAGCATAGATAATCATAGATTATAAAAACCTAGATATCTATCAAAAACATCACTCAATCAATACATCACAAATAATCTCTTTTCTTGTATTTAGCATATGATCTAAAACATACAAGTAATTTAAAAGAGATGGCTTGGTAGTAAAAATATTACAATAAAATGAACTTAATCAAAATCTTACCAAGCAAGTTGTGATGATGCAAATCCCTACATGGATGCACTCTATATAGACATAGAAGATGCAATATGAATTTTGATGCACAAAGGATTTTATTTGAGTGGTTAAAGGAGAGTTCTTTTAAAGATTTTTCACTTGAAAAATATTCTAAGAAAAATATATGATATTTTGACTCTCTTGGACGACCTAATAGCATAGAAGCATATATATAGGCAACTCTAGTAGAGTGAGGTCGTTTTGAAAAATCGCACCAGTTTGTGCGCTGTGCGCTGGTCAGCTTGCGCTGGACGTCCAGCGCACGACTAGCGCATAGACCAAATTTGCATGGTGCGTTGGTTGACCAGTGCAGGTCAGGGGCGCAGCACCAGCGGCAAACCACTGGGCGATTTGCGCTGGTGGGCTTGCGCTGGTGGACCAGCGCACGACCAGCGACAGACCACTGGGCGATCTGCGCTGGTGGGCTGCGCTGGTCTGGCGCATGACGACCAGCGCACAGCAGCCCACTCCTTTGAACCCCACAAACACATGCAAGGGTAAAAAGGTAAAACAAGATGCATCCTAATGCCTATCATGTCATGGCATTTCATAGAACAAGATGCAATCAAATGAATGCAAGAAGAGATATTGAATACACAATTAAGCACAATGCACACAAAATATAAACACAACATTCAAGAATAAGAGTTATGCATGTTGTGTGTGTGTGCAACTAATCTCTTCAAAGCAAAATCAAGCACTAGATATACCTTTGGTGCTTGACCTCTTGAGGTCTTGGAAAGGGTCTTTGATCTTCAACAAATCACCTAGACTACCCTTACAACAAAACCCCAACATGTGGTTTGCCCACGAAACAAGCCAATCAACAAAACGGGAATCCTTACAATCTCCCCCTTTGGCTATTTCATGACAAAACCACCATTCACATCGATTCCTCACAACATAATAGAAACTACGGGTCTACTATGATTTTCTACTTTACAAAGAGATAAGATAAATAGTCTTGAAGTCTTCAATCTCAAGTAGAACAATCAATCCCTGAAAGCACAGTTTCTATACTTTCCAATACAAGAAAAGGTGAGATGAATCAAGTGAGATAAAACAAGCATTTGCATTTAAGAATTTAAGTACAACATCATGCAATGTATGTATGTGCAAATGCTCCCCCTCAAAGGGTTACTCCCCCTCAATAAATATTCTCCCCAACATGCACAATTGCTACTACAATTTGCAACTCCCCTTACCACAACCTACTCCCCCTTTTTGTCATGATATAGACAAAGGAATAGTCCCCAATCGGGTCACTCAAGGCAAAGAGAGATAGTAGCATTCTAGTATTTGCATAATCAATATATGTCACTTTATGCAATCTCAATTAATTGGAGAGAAACAAGGAGATTTATTTAAGGAAAATGTGTGAATCAAAAAATTGCTTTGCATACAAGACATGTAGCATTTAAGTCCAAAATACCATGGTATTTGGCAAAGCAAATGACAAAGGTTTTTAATATGAATTCAAACCAATTGCACCAATGTCATGAGAGAAGCAAGGATATAGGTTTTCATTGATTTCAATTTAAGAACAACTATATCCAACTTTATAAGCTAAACATGTTGTTGACGGTGAAATTTGGATTGCCATGCACTCAACAATTATATCAATTTAATATAAAACAAGAAAATTAAGAACGCATACAAAAGACAGATTTTACGTGGAAAACTCTTGAATGGGAAAAAACCACGGCGCCCCTTGGGGCAGAAAAATAATACTAGGTTTTCGTTGCCTTGTTACACGATTAGATCTCTCTTACAATTGCCCTCTTCTCTCTCGATTTTTGAACCTCCTCCTCATGGGATAGGTGGTTCTATTTATACATGTTTAATTAGGGTTTCCCCTCGTTTTTAGCCATGTGGGAGGAAGGTTTTCCTCTTTGATTCGTACTAGGATCTTTTCTTGTCACGGATCAGGACTCCTTTTCTTTTCATGATTCCTCGCTGTTCTGGGTCTTCTAAAAGTTTAGGGTTTATTTCTGTGTTTCTATCGAGTTGGTTCAGGCCCAGTGTGCTGGTCCAGCGAGTACCTTTACTTTCTAGGTATTGCATATTTGGCGAGCACACTTCTACATTCGGCAAGTAGGTATTTAGCTTTGGCGACCATATCTTTGACTTCCTTCTGGTTTGAGCTATTCTATCATTCTGACTTGTCAAACTTCCTCCCTTAACCCGGTCAATGAGTGACGTGGCAGTCTTTCGTTAGCTCTTTTGATGACGTGTCAGGTTGGTGAATTTATACATACAACAATACCCCTATAAATACTTCGAGCTGGGCGAATGACTTGTTCTTCCCACTTCGTTTGCCTCTGCGAGTAGTATTTATATTTATGTTTATAAGATTTCAACATACTTTGCAATAACTCCTTCTTTCCTTTTAACCACGCGCTGTAATCATTAATTGATTCCTCCGGTGCACGCTTTCAATTTAAACCACACAACTTTTGGCGCTTCCACTTGCTTGACAGGTGAAGGGACACTCTGACGTCTTGATTATCCCCGAGATGCCACATGTCATTTACTTGGTGGTGACTATTGCGGTTTGGTAACTGTGGCCGTCATTCTCATTAATTGCGTATCATTGTACTTGATTGTTTTTTTTTTAATTTCGAAGTTCCCTCTTTTTAAGGCCCGATCGTTTCTTCTTTTTCACTTTGCTTTCTTCATTTATTCTTTCATCGTGTTTCATCAGAGCAGAAAGGAAAAGTTTGGTCTTTCGTTTCTGTCTTCCTTATTTTTTCGAGAACTTACTACAGTCCTTTCCCTGTGCCTCTTATTGCCGGACGGTTCACCGGATTCGACTTCTCTTGCCTCTCTGCGTCTCCGACTCTTTTGCGCATTTCCGCGAATCTAGGGCTTTCTGGTGAGTTCCCATGGACCCTTCCTTACGTTCTTATCTTTTTAATCGGATGATGCAAGCCATGGAGCTTGGTGATAAAAGTACTGCAGACAAGATTGAATCCTTGATTCATAATTTTCGTCCGGATTCTCCGGTCCCGGTTTCTGTTTATGTTCCATCTTCTGAAGATAACCTTATTCCTAACATCTTTCCTCCATCTTCCAACAGTGGTTCTCCCAATATGCCGAGATCTTCCAATCCAGGCGGCAGTAAACGATGCGCCCCTAGGGCTTCTCGTGAATCCTTGCTAGATGCGCAGACGACGGTTGATTCTGACGTCGAAGATCATCAGAGGGATGTGCTACATTTTTCACCGAGTCGCCCGTGTTCCTTTAACACGGAAGTTAATGTGGTCGGGGAGGATGAGCTTCGCAAATACAAGAGTCGTTTCGACCTTCTAGACTCGGTGACTCTTATGTTACCCGGCGACCGGGCTGTGTGGAATCCTCCCGAAAATGCAGTCGCCATTTACGGGGCTATGCTCAGTTGTGGGGTAACTCTCCCTCTTCAGCCTTTCATTGCCAGATTCTTGGTGGAGGCTCAAATTGCGCCGGCACAGCTCGCCCCAAATAGCTACAGAATACTGATGTGCCTGTGCCTCATGTGGAAGTTGAAGGGTTACGGGCCCCCTACTCCTCGCGAGATCTGCCACTTTTACACGCTAAGGCAGGTGGGAAATGGTGGCACGTATTTCCTTCTCTCTTCGCCCATGGAGAACTGGATCCCTGAGGGCGTGGCGAACCCCGGCCAAGTAGAATTATCCGGTGATGAAAAGAAAAAGGGGTTCATCTGGGGCTTTCCCACTTCGAACAAGAGGTGGAAGAATAGCTGGTTTTTTTGTTGGCGGCGAGTGGGGCCGTGATGTACCTGCCAGCAGTCGTCGCAATCTCTCGGCGAAGAAGGTTCCCAGGCACTTTACATCACCTGAAGCCTGGTCGAAGGCGACCCCTGTTTTACTAGACAGAGAGGTCTCTCGCTTCGCCGCTGCAGCTGTCCTCCCTTTGAGCTTAAGGGATAGGTCCTTCCTCTTGGATGAGGAAAAAATGATTTCTGAGGGGATTTTCACACGCCTACATGCAAGGCTTCCTCACTGTAAGTCTTTGTCCATTCCTTCTTTGTTTTACTATTTCGTTTTGTTCTGTTGATTGACACTTTGTTTATTTTTCTTGCAGTGTGTGACTTTGACACCGTTTGCGACTTGCAAGCCCGGGCGGTGAAGAATTCCGAGGCTGCCAGCAAGAGGCATGCTGCTGGTTTAGCCAAGGAGGGAATTGCTGGCCCGGACGGTGATGACCCTTCTGATGGCGAGGATGCTGGTGACGTTACCGGGGGAGGGGTTGAATTGGGGCAACCCCCTATGCGTGCAGAGGCTGCTGCGTCTGTTCCTGTTGCTGCTGCTGCGACTACCCCTGCTACTGCTACTGCTACTGCTGCGACTACCCCGGCTGCGACCACCTCTAGTCATAAGGGTAAGGAGAAGGTTGGGGTTTCAGGGGGGGTCAGTGACATCCCTATTTTTAACGCGGATGTTCCTGAGACTCCTCTCGATCCTGCGAGTGACCTAGCCCCCAGAGCTAGGAGTAAACATCCTGCTGAGAGCGCGTCTGACCACTCTGCTTGACCTCCCAAGCGGGCTTCACGGGTGGTGCAGTTTGTTGTTTCTTCCGACGAGGAGGACGCTGAGGAGCCAGCTGTCGCTGAGACCCCTTCTACCCAACCGGTTGTTCATGAGGGGCCTGCTGAAGCAGAGAATGTAGCGGCGCCTCCCTCTGAGGGGGTTAATGAACAGACTCTCCCCGTTTCTACTTCTCCCCGACCAGCGTCTCCTGCAGTGGTTATGGGCGAGCCGAGTGTCTCAGATCAACCTAGGCCATCTGGCCAATCTGAGTCGACTGATCGGCCAGGCCCGTCAAAGCAGGCTGGGACCTCTGCTTCTGGTTCGGGCTTTTCCCACGAAATCCCTCCTACCGGACCGATTGAAGCCGATGAAGGGAACGTGTCCCTTTTTGATTTTTCGGCTACTGAGATATGCTCCCACTTGGCTAATAATGATATATACATCGGTGATGGCTGGGGGCATGTTAAAAACAAGTCTTGTAATAGAAAGATGGAATTTTTCATCAACTGCCACTCCTTGGTAAGTTCTTCGCCGCAAATCTCTATGTATTATTATTTTTCCATATTTTTTCTAACTTCGGCTGTCTTTTTCTTTAGATGATGTCTGAGATGGGTGAGACTTACAAGTTTGGGATCAGAGCTTCTCGTGAGATTAAGCGCTTGCGCGAGCAGGCTTCTGTTTTGGCGGCTGAGAAGCTCTTAACTGAAGAATCCCATGCTCAATAGCTCGCTCAGTTCAGAGAATCCTCAGATGGTCATCTGTCTGCTCGGCTGGCGCTGAAGAAAAACTTTCTGCTGTTGAAGAGGAGATTCGCTCGTTGAAGGAGCTTCTATCTTCGAGTCAAGAGTCCTTCGCAGCACATTTGGAGGCCGAGCGGGTAGCTGAGGAGGCTAAGGAGAAGGCTGAGCAAGAGGCGGTAGATTTACGCAACCAGCTATCTTCCCGCGACCTTATCTTCAAAAACTTGAAAGCTGTGCTGGAGGCTGAGTCAGTTGATCGCTTCAAGAGATCCCCTGCCTATGATGCGCTTTTGTTGCGCGAATTTGAGAAAGGCATGAGGCAGGCGAAGAAATTCTTTGCCATGAAGGATCATTCCAACGAGAAAGCTCTGAAGCGCTTCGACAGATCCCTCCAGCACCATATGGCCAACGACGTGGACTCGATTAAAGATCAAATGAGACGATGGAAAGCCCACTGTCGTTACAACAGGACCGAACCTCATCCCATGCATCTAGAGATCCCCAGCAAGCGTGCCTTTAATACTTACTACTCAGGTCAGAAGGGCAGCTTTTCTGGCTCTGGTGCTGAGCCTGACCCTGCTACTGCTACTGCTGCGACTACCCCGGCTGCGACCACCTCCAGTCGTAAGGGTAAGGAGAAGGTTGGGGTTTCAGGGGGGGTTAGTGACATCCCTATTTTTAACGCGGATGTTCCTGAGACTCCTCTCGATCCTGTGAGTGACCTGGCCCCCAGAGCTAGGAGTAAACGTCCTGCTGAGAGCGCGTCTGACCACTCTGCTCGACCTCCCAAGCGGGCTTCACGGGTGGTGCAGTTCATTATTTCTTTCGACGAGGAGGACGCTGAGGAGCCAGCTGTCGCTGAGACCCCTTCTACCCAACCGGCTGTTCATGAGGGGCCTGCTGAAGCAGAGAATGTAGCGGCTCCTCCCTCTGAGGGGGTTAATGAACAGACTCTCCCCGCTTCTACTTCTCCCCGACCAGCTTCTCCTGCAGTGGTTATGGGCGAGCCGAGTGTCTCAAATCAACCTAGCCCATCTGGCCAATCTAAGTCGACTGATCGGCTAGGCCTGTCAAAGCAGGCTGGGACCTCTGCTTCTGGTTCGGGCTTTTCCCACGAAGCCCCTCCTTCTAGCGCCAATTGTTGACGGTGAAATTTGGATTGCCACGCACTCAACAATTATATCAATTTAATATAAAACAAGAAAATTAAGAACGCATACAAAAGACGGATTTTACGTGGAAAACCCTTGAATGGAAAAAAACCACGGCGCCCCTTGGGGCAGAAAAATAATACTAGGTTTTCGTTGCCTTGTTACACGCTTAGATCTCTCTTACAATTGCCCTCTTCTCTCTCGATTTTTGAACCTCCTCCTCATGGGATAGGTGGTTCTATTTATACATGTTTAATTAGGGTTTCCCCTCGTTTTTAGCCGTGTGGGAGGAAGGTTTTCCTCTTTGATTCGTACTAGGATCTTTTCTTGTCACGAATCAGGACTCCTTTTCTTTTCATGATTTCTCGCTGTTCTGGGTCTTCTAAAAGTTTAGGGTTTATTTCTGTGTTTCTGCCGAGTTGGTTCAGGCCCAGTGTGCTGGTCCAGCGAGTACCTTTACTAAGTGGTTTGGTAGCTGATTGGTTGAGTTTTCTGGTGGTTCCACACTGAAATCCGAACCAGCTGTTGAATCAAAGGTATTGGACTTATCTTTGAGATTTATTTCTTTTCAACCTTCAATTTGCTTGGGATTTCTTCTTCTATATCTATGTTTATGTTTGGTAAAAGCTATTGAGAAAGGTAGCTTGATAATCATTCTAATTGAAAGTCAATTTATAGACAAATTTGGACTAGTTTCTATGTGAAACATATTATAGCACGGTGTGTATAAATTTATCAGGAGGGGGGGGGGGGGGGGGGGGGGGTGTGAATAAATTTTAAACTTATTACCCAATTTTTTGTGTTAAGTCAAAATTATGAAATTACCCCTAAATAGATAAAGCAATAAATCAAGTATAAAATGCGGAAATTAAATAACACTTGATTTTTACGAGGAAACCCTCACGGGAAAAACCACGGGCTAGTAAGTAAGCCACACTCGAACCTCGAATCCACTAAATGTGTAAACGATTACAACCTAATCCCAGAAGTAATCACACACCTACCTAATCCCGGAAGCTACACACAAGACTTACTTTCTCAATGAAGAGAATAACACCCTAAGTGAATATATAAATATCCAAAATGCAACATAGAGCAAGGGAAACCCTATATGCTTATCTAAGATGATTAATATGCAATTAGAACAATCCTAGATATTAAAAACTAAATGACATGTCAAATAGTTTAGCTAATCAAGATTAAGCACAAAACCTAATTAGCTATCACAATACAACTTCTCAAACATACATCACACTAATCTCAAACTTGTATCCAAAATATATATAATAATATACAAGTAATTAATTGAGATTGCTTGTTAAGAAAAACACAAAATATGTAAGATATTAGTGAAAAGCTTACCAAGCAAAGTATGATGAAGAATCCATGCAAGATGACATTTAGAAGATCAGAGATGATGCTAGATGATGATTGATGATCATGAAAAAGTGTTTGAGTAATTAAAAATGAGTTCTTGGAATTTTTCTTCTCTTTGAAAAATATCCTAAGTATGAAATCTGAATATGAACTCTCTTGATTGACCTAAAGTCAAAGTGGCATATATATAGGGAGCCAATTTGAAGTGTGGTCGTTTTGAAAAGTTGACACAAAAAATGCCTTGACCGTTGTTCACCCGCTGTATGTAGAGCGGGTGTACAGCAGTTCACCTGGGATTGTGAAGAACATGTTCTTCATGACTGCCCTACGTAGGGCGGATTCTAGGCGACCTAGGGGCGGTTGTTCTCGGGTCTGGAGAGCCGCCCTTCACCCGCTGTTCGTAGAGCGATTTTTGGGCGGACCATCAGGTGTGAAAAACATCACCAGTGGCACCGCTGTTCATCCACTATTCGTAGAGTGGTTTTTGGGCGGACCATCAGGTGTGAAAAACATCACCAGTGGCACCGCTGTTCATAGGGCGCCTGTAGGGCGGGTGAACAGCGCCCATACTTTTACATAATGCAACCTAGTTCTAAACATGTCATGGCATTTGAACTCCTAGATGCAATCAATAACAAATGTAAGAAGAGATATTATATAATCATGAAAGCACACATAAAAAGACACACATATACACAAAGATTAAACATATGCATGAGTTGTGAGTGTGTGCAACTATCTCTTCAAGACAAGTAAGCACATAGAGATTTACCTTCGGTGCTTATCAAGACGAGGTCTTCAAAGGGCTTGAGCAATAACAACAACATCTAAGCTACCCTTACAAAGAGTCCCCAACAAGTGGTTTGTCCACGAAATGAGCCAATCAACAAATGGGAACCTTACACTATGATTCTAGGTTTTTCACATGTTTGTGAGTTGTATTGTGATTAGAATGACATCTTAGGTTGTTTGTGACTTGATTGAATCAATTTTGTGATAAATAACCTTGAGATTTGATATGATCCTTTGATTGATGAAATCTAGGGTTATTAAATTTGTTTGTGTTTTAGAGCAATCTAGGATTTGATTGATTTACATCTTGAATCCTAGCTCTATATTTTTGGCTAGAATATTGATTGATTAAATCTCATATATCTAGCATTTTATTGTATGTTGATTGCATCTTGAACTTGTACTTCATGAATATATTTTGATTCAAGTGTTGTATATGTGAATGAGACTTTAAGCTTATGAGTTTGATGTTTCACATGCTCTAGGTTTTATTCTTGTATTTTGCATCTAGACTTTATTACTTGCGATATCACATGTTTAGGTCTATTTGTACCATAGAATGTATTGATCACATGTTCTATGTTGATTTGATTGTTTGCATCATTTGCATTCACATGATCACACTAGGAAGTCCTTGTAAAAGACATGAAGTCTTGGTTAGAGTCGGGGTGACTCGGATAGCCAAGCAAGAAGACTTGCCTAGAGTCGGGATGACTCGGATAGGTAAGCAAGAAGTCATGGCTAGAGTCGGGAGGACTCGGATAGTCATGCATGGGAGGCTCCTTAGAGGCATGAGTGTCTCGGATAGGGAGTTGGCTATTGTATTGGTAGGCCTAGGCGTATGGTTAGACATAGACTCTGATAGAGCGGGGTACACGGGAGGTGTATGCACTCTTGAGGAATTTCTAATCTACCATCGATGTTGGTTTTGTGTGGTGTCCAATATATGGTGGTTTCGCATCATTGAGGGATTTCACACTTTCCAATAGGGTTGGGTAGGCTTAGACTTCACTAGGTTGGGTGAGCTAAAGATTGGTCACTTTGTGAATGTTCTATGTTTACTTTCCAATAATATAGTACCCAATGGTTGTAGTTCAACCCGTGGATGTTTCCTCCTTGGAGGTTTTACCACGTTAACAAATCTCTTGTGTTAATTCTTCCTATCTCTATCTCTATCTCTTACATTTTATTTGTATATTTTTATTATCTTGTTTCATAGTATTCACTTATGATGTATTGTGAAGCAAGACTTTGTATAGTGTGATTAGTGAACTCATTTTATTGATCAATTTTATTTCTATGATTCTTTTGTATATTGTATTTGTGTATAGTGATATTTGATCACTCTTGCAAGTCATTGAACATATAGTGAAATACAAGTATTCTTTGTTGTTATACTTATTTGTTTGTTTACCTCATACAACTTACTGATGTATGTAGACCATGCTTATATGATTACCTATTCATATTGTCTATGTATGTTGTCTTTTCTTAGTGTATTTGTTGTATGTAAGGCAACCTTGAGGGACAAACGAAAGTTTGTTCAAGGGATTGAAAAAGGCGTAAAAACCTATTCACCCCCCCTCTAGGTATGCCTTAAGCAATTTAACTACGTTTGTATACTTTTAATTGGTATCAGAGCGGGTCATCGGACGGCACTCGACGAGATCCGGTTTATACTTACGTGTAGATTGCTTAGGTTTTTGCTAGTATGGTTTTCCAAGATGATGTGATGACCGAAGGGGTTTCGAATTCTAGGCCTTCTCTTCTCAAGGGTCATAACTATGGGTTTTGGAAATTGAGGATGAAGGCGTACATTCGATCTATTGATGAGAGAGCTTGGATGACCGTTGAAGAAGGTTACCTTGCTCCTATCAAGATTGAGAATGGAGTGACCGTTTCCAAGCCTAGGAGTGAGTGGTCAACTAATGAGTTTGAGTTAGCAAAATGGCATCATCGAGCGGTGAATGCTATTTTCGGAGGTGTTGATAGTAGATAATTTTTCTACATTCAAAATCTAGAAACCGCAAAGGAGGTATGGGAAGCTCTCCAAGTCACCAATGAGGGGACTAAAGCGGTGAAGAAGTCTTGTCTTCAATTGCTCACTTCCCAATTTGAGGTTTTGCAAATGGGTGAGGAAGACAAGTTTGTTGACTTCTAAGATAAGCTACTAGACATCGCCAACCAATGCTAAGCACTTGGTACTCCTATCTCCGGTGAGAGGCTAAATTGGAAGATTCTTAGATCACTTCCAAAGAGGTTCAAAGCCAAGGTTACCGCCATTGAAGAGAGCAAAGACATTGACATCATGAGCTTAGATGAGTTGCTAGGATCTCTTCAAACTTTTGAGGTGTGCATGAAACCTAAGGCTAAGAACAAGGGTTTAGCTCTCAAGGTTGTCAAGGAAGCTAGTGGTAGTGATGATGATGAGGAGATGGCGTTATTGGTTAGGAAGTTTAGGAAGTTCATGAGGAAAGGTGCCAAGCCAAGTGGCAAGTACTTAAGGGACAAGGAAGTTAAGAAGTCCTTTACTCCACCTCATGAGAGGAGTGGCCATGCTAAGAGCAATAGGAAGGTTCAATGCTTCAAGTGCAAGAAGCTTGGACATTATGCTTCGAAATGTCCTAGTGGTGATTCTAAGAAGGACAAGAAGGGAAAAGCTATGGTGGCTACATGGAGTGAAGATGATAGCTCTAGTGAGGAGGAGAGCTCAAATGATGAGTCTTCTAGTGATGAAGAGCTAGTGAGTAACTTTGTTGCTTTCACGGCTTCTCACTCTACTCTAGAGGATGTGAATCAAGATTCATTGGATAAGGAGGTTGATCCAAGTCATCAAGAGTGTTTAAATGATAATCCAACCTATATTGACCTTTTGGCTAAGGTGAAGTTTCTTGAGGAAAAATTGAAGATAGCCTTAAGTGAGGTTGATGAGAAGGATGACTTGATCAAGATTCAAGTGGATGAGTTTGTTGCTACAACTCATAGGCTCTTGCGTGAAAAGAATGCTCTTGTCAAGAAGCTTTGCGAAGTTGAGGGTATTGTGCTTGAAAAGGATAGGATCATCTCTAATATGAACTTAGGTAGCTCAAGTGTCGCGGTGGTCGAAGAGAAGCTCATAGAAGTATCACTTCCTACTAGCGAAGCTATCATTGAAGAGAAAGCTCCTAAGAAGAGACGTTCCAAGAAGAAGAACAAATTGAAGAATAAGGTACCCCTTGAAACTCCCATTTGTGCTTCTCCAACTCCGGAAGGTAAAATCTCTCCTTTTGTTCCCATATGTCATTTTTGCAATACCTTAGGCCATATCGAGCCCAAGTGCTATAAATTTATTGAATATTGCATCATAGAAAATGCATCTAGGAATAGAGAGATTAGACCTCATTCTTTGCATGCTAAAGCTTTTGAATATAGAAAGCATGATAATTTCACAAAGCATGTTAAGAATGTCCGGAAGGTGAAGAATGCATATCCTTCAAAATTTGACCATGCTTGTGTTGCTAACAATGTTGAGGAAAAGAGTATTAACGATATTATTGTGAATCAAGTTATGGAAGAACTTTACTCTAGGTTCAACATTGTGGTCAAAGAGAATCTTGATGATGTTCGTGTATGTCCACCCAAGACAAAATTTGTCAAGGGTGAGTGCTCTTACCATTAGTGTAAGTTGCACATGTGAGTTAGCTTTAAGACTAGTGTTGTTGTTAAGAAGCTTAGCTTGGTTGCTTTGTATCTTTACAACTTGACATGAACTTAGCTATCTCACTTTGATTGTTATGATAGTCAAAATTTGTTGATTAACTTTTGAGAAGTTTTTTTTTGGCATCTATATGGTGACAATCATGTTAAGGCTTTTAGATAAAGTCTTTTTTTTTTTTTTTGAGTTGGATTACATTGTTTTTAGTCTCTTGGAATCGACACACCTATAACTTGTAGTCATGAGCACTTACAAGCCAAGAGGACTCATGAAAAGAGTGAAGGCATTGTATTTGGTGAAAATAACTTGCGAAGGTATCCCTATATCACATTGCTTGCTTACTTGATTTTTCATCTATCAACTCATTGTTTGTATCACTTTCATGAAGCATGTCATAATTGAGAACTAGTATAGTGTTTATATGGTCCTCTTTGACATTTGCTAGTTTAAGATCTTTTGGTGATAAGTGTTCACATTGATCTTATTCATGAAGTGTGTTGTTATTTGTATGATTGTTGAGTGGCTAATTTTTGAATAATGTGAGCTTCATATTCTTTGATAGCCACTCTCTTGAGAAGTAGAGATCTTAAGTAAGTCTCTTTACTTGCTTCTTGATCATGTGCTTTTAAGCCTTAAATTTTGGTTTCAAAAATGCACTTTGCTTCTCTTGTATGTTTTGTTAAGTATGTTAAGCTTGATTGATGTTAGCTTTGGATACACCTTGAAGTCCTATGGACTAGTACATTTAAAAATGACCAATGGTTGGTATCCATTTACTTCGGCAACATAGAACTCAACAAGTACCCTCATGGAAAGGGCTACACACCTTGGTTGTGAAGCCGCCCAATGTAGGAAAGGGCTACGCCATTGTGATGAGTGAAAGCCGCTATGAGGAGTATATGTTTTTTGTTAGAAAAATCAAAGAAGTGTTGAATTGAATCATAAAAAAAAAAAAAATTCTTTGATTCAAGCCTAAATAAATAAATAAAAAGGCTTTTGGAGTATAGTTGAATAATCAAATGAGCTTGGGTTGACAAATAGAAATGGGTTGACGAGCCACATGCACACACATGCTCACATGTTGAATTCTATTATCTTTATAAGAAAAATTTTGGATGATAACCAGTTTGACCTTCTCATGGAAAGGCCTAAGATGAATAGATGTTGAAATTGTTTGCATACTTGATTATCAAACTACTTCTTTTCATATACTTGAAGCAAAATCTTCACACACTCACTTTTGCTTAATTAGTATTTTGATACTTTAGCAATTTTCGATGACATATGAGAGTGATTGAAAATCTTGATGTAACTCTCTTAGATATGTGAAGCTTATTTGCAAATCTAATAAAATTGCTTGTGATGTGATTGTGTGGTGATTTTTATGAACATTTGTCTATCTTGATTTTAGATGAGGCACTTGTCAAGGGGGAGCATAATATGCTAAATTCTTGTTCTCTTTTATGACATGTTCACATGTTCTTCAAGATTGTTGTTTGTTGGCATTATTCTTATTTTTGATAAATCATGAAGATGCTATGATAAATTCTTATATGCATGATGATTTGTTGAATATAATGTTTTGCCTTTGTATATGTTTATTGGTTACTAATTTGTTTCTATGTTTCCTCTCACTTTTTGTTTTTAGTGTTTTGTGTTACAAGATCATGGGCAAGGCGAAGAAGGTTGGTGGTAACACTTCTTCTATTCCCGTTGACAAGTCTAAACCTTCAATTTCTTCCAAGGTTTCCAAAGCCAAAAATGTGAAGGATTTGGGAATATTTGGTATCAAGAAGATTATTCAAGAAAGAGGTATTGACTTGAATTCTTGTGTTGGGTCCTATGTTTATGATGTGCTTATGAGTAGAAAATGGGGTCCTTGGATTGACATGTTAGGAGTTTCTAATGAGACCATGGTTAGAGATTTTATCATGCTTACAAAGAAAGTTCTACTGTGACTAGTGCTATTTTGGACATAAGGAAAGTTGTCTTTAGAGTTTGTGCTAGGAAGGTGAATGAATTTCTAGACTTGCCCGATGACATTGAATCGGAATTCCTTGATGTTGATATCTTGGAAAACCTTGATTTAATGGGTAGAAGTCTATGTGATGATATTAATTTTGTGTGGGGGAAACGTGCTTATATTAGACAAGGTGAGTTGACAAAAATTAGTGTATTTTGACATTTATTTGTGTGCTCCAATCTTGTTGGCTCTACTAATGCTTCGGAGCTTAATAGAGACAAAATCAAGATTTTATATACCTTGGTGACTAACAAACCTATAAATCTTGGTGAATTGCTTGTGGAACAAATTGAGATTGCGGCTTGTACTAGTCGTTTGGATAAGAAATTGGCATTTCCGGGATTTATTACTCAATTATGCTTAGCTAAAGGAGTAAGGAATCTTGATGGTGATGTTATGCTTCCTCCCTTAGAGAAGTTGAGTGAGAAACGTGTGGCATCCATGTCATACAAGGACAAGGGAAAGTCTAGTGATGTGTTTAGGCTTTTTGGTGAATCTCTTGATTCTAGCCATGTCCCTAGCTCACCCGCTCTTCCTAGTTGGGCTTTAAAATTGAGGAATGAGGTTGAAGAGTCACGTAGGTTGATTGAGGCGTCACAAAGGAAGATTGAAGACCTTAGTGCCAAGCTTGTTGTTCAAGATGAAAGGATCAAAGAGTTGGAAGGAAAATCAACTACAACAAAGCAATATGTGAGATCCTCATACCGCACTTCTTTCCTTGGTGGCACAAGTGGCTAGAGAGCTTCATGAGGTATATTTTCTTACTCTTTCCCTTTGGCTTCATATCATGTCAAAAAGGGGGAGAAATATGAGAAATACATGGGAGAAATCTAGCTTACTTAGTCTCATTTTAGTTTTTGTGTTGTTTTATATGTTTGTATATTTGGTATCTAGCTTGAACTATATGGCATGTAATATTTTTTTGTTGAATCTTGGCTTAGAATATTTTGATGGATAGTATGTATTAAGGGGGAGCATACCTGATCCACTTGAACTTATATGTTACTATTTTCTTGCCTAAGATTGGATATTGCCATTTTTGTTGTCTCTTGGATATTCTTGTGCTTTCAAGTTCATTTTAGGTAATATCAAGAGAAGACCAAGTTGAAGTTCAAGAACTGTTTTGGTTGTTAATTTGTGTCTATATGTGTAACTCATTGTACTCATTGTGACCAAATTTTATTTGTAATTGTTTTAGTGTTTGTTTAGGGGTTTTGACATGGAATTTGCCAAAGGGGGAGAATGTTAGGTTTATAGTTTGTGTTGGCATAAATTCCATATCAAAATGTGTTTCTCTTGTAATGTTTAGTGGTTCTTATATTGAAGATTTAAGAAGACGAAGAATGTCTCGACCACAAATCATGCAAGAAGCCGACTTTAAAGAGATTTGTACATCATTGATCATCAAAGGTAATATAAGACCTCATATCTCTTACAAGGCTAGGCACACACCCACACATGGCATTCTTGTGTGTTCCTTCATGATTAAACATCACTTATGTATCACTTTCACACACTTGACAAAATATGCTCATGCATTCATAATATATTGGTAAAACTTAGTTTATTGCATTTTCTAGGACTATATCTGGAAATTAGCATATGTGTGTGTCTTTGTGATTGTATGTTTCCGTATTTTTGTATTTGGACTTGAATATGTTCTATTATGATTTCTTATTGAGTTCCGGTCGTTTCGGTTACTCATTCATAAGGTTTCGAGTCCAAACGATGTAGCTACGCTACTTTTTGTTCTCATTCGTTGAGTTGACTTCATCGTCATTTTCTGAGATGATTTCTCAACCATTTTTCAAAGTTGTGTAGTCTTTGTCGTGCGTAAGAGAGTCACGGTTCGTAATCTGAAAACGAATTCAAAATCAGAGTTCGGATGCCCAAGATATGGCTGAAGAATTGAGGGAGCGCGCGAGAGAGCATCTGTGGCCGTGAGGCCACTTGGCCAAGGCCGTGAGGGAGGCCGTGGGCCCCACGGCCAGAGGGGCTCTCTGCCCCCGTGAGGCCCACGTGCCCCCCACGGCTTGGGGTGATGTGGCCTCACCTGATTGGCCCGGAATCTCTTCTCTCTCCTCTTTTTATTTCCCTCCTCTCTCTCCATTTGATTTTTCAAGAAGAAAATTGCAAAGAATCCCGTCAGTTTTTCTCTCTAGATTTTCTCATCTTCCAAACATCATATCTCCCTCATCCGGAGTCGGATTTGAGTGATTCGAATTAGAGAACGTTCGTAATTGAGTCCTCTATCATTTCCAAGTGGTTTGGTACTTGATTGGTCGAGTTTTCTGGTGGTTCCATACTGAAATCCGAACCAGCTGTTGAATCAAAGGTATTGGACTTATCTTTGAGATTTCTTTCTTTTCAACCTTCAATTTGCTTGGGGTTTCTTCTTCTATATCTATGTTTATGTTTGGTAAAAGCTATTGAGAAAGGTAGCTTGATAATCATTCTAATTGAAAGTCAATTTATAGACAAATGTGGACTAGTTTCTATGATTCTAGGTTTTTCACATGTTTGTGAGTTGTATTGTGATTAGAATGACATCTTAGGTTGTTTGTGACTTGATTGAATCAATTTTGTGATAAATGACCTTGAGATTTGATTTGATCCTTTGATTGATGAAATCTAGAATTATTGAATTTGTTTGTGTTTTAGAGCAATCTAGGATTTGATTGATTTACATCTTGAATCCTAGCTCTATATTTTTGGTTAGAATATTGATTGATTAAATCTCATATATCTAGCATTTTATTGTATGTTGATTGCATCTTGAACTTGTACTTCATGAATATATTTTGATTCAAGTGTTGTATATGTGAATGAGACTTTGAGCTTATGTGTTTGATGTTTCACATGCTTTAGGTTTTATTCTTGTATTTTGCATCTAGACTTTATTACTTGTGATATCACATGTTTAGGTCTATTTGTACCATAGAATGTATTGATCACATGTTCTATGTTGATTTGATTGTTGGCATCATTTGCATTCACATGATCACACTAGGAAGTCCTTGTAAAAGACATGAAGTCTTGGTTAGAGTCGGGGTGACTCGGATAGCCAAGCAAGAAGACTTGCCTAGAGTCGGGATGACTCGGATAGGTAAGCAAGAAGTCATGGCTAGAGTCGGGAGGACTCGGATAGTCATGCATGGTTAGACATAGACTCCGATAGAGCGGGGTACACGGGAGGTGTATGCACTCTTGAGGAATTTCTAATCTACCATCGATGTTGGTTTTGTGTGGTGTCCAATATATGGTGGTTTCGCATCATTGAGGGATTTCACACTTTCCAATAGGGTTGGGTAGGCTTAGACTTCACTAGGTTGGGTGAGCTAAAGAATGGTCACTTTGTGAATGTTCTATGTTTACTTTCCAATAATATAGTACCCAATGGTTGTAGTTCAACCCGTGGATATTTCCTCCTTGGAGGTTTTACCACGTTAACAAATCTCTTGTGTTAATTCTTCCTATCTCTATCTCTTACATTTTATTTGTATATTTTATTATCTTGTTTCATAGTATTCACTTATGATGTATTGTGAAGCAAGACTTTGTATAGTGTGATTAGTGAACTCATTTTATTGATCAATTTTATTTCTATGATTCTTTTGTATATTGTATTTGTGTATAGTGATATTTGATCACTCTTGTAAGTCATTGAACATATAGTGAAATACAAGTATTCTTTGTTATTATACTTATTTGTTTGTTTACCTCATACAACTTACTGATGTATGTAGACCATGCTTATATGATTACCTATTCATATTGTCTATGTATGTTGTCTTTTCTTAGTGTATTTGTTGTATGTAAGGCAACCTTGAGGGACAAACGAAAGTTTGTTCAAGGGATTGAAAAAGGCATAAAAACCTATTCACCCCCCCCCCCCCCCCCCCTCTAGGTATGCCTTAAGCAATTTAACTACGTTTGTATACTTTCAAAGGTTGTTTAGACCTACAAACGTAGTTTAGACCTTAAACATGAACAAAAAATCTAGAGCATGCAAAACACCAAAAACATGCCAAATCCTAGATTCTATGCATGTTTCTAAAGCTTGAAAGCAAAGCATGTTCATTAAGCATATAATCAAGACTTTAGAACACAAACAACAAAAATGCTAGAATCACAAAATGTATTCAAAGAATATTCTAGCAAGTATTTAGAGAAATGATATAATGAATAATCAATTAAATCCTATTTAACTCTAAATACCAAATCAAATGTGCTAATCCTAGAATTTATTCAATTAAAGGATCCAAGCACATGCTAAGGTTGTTAATCATAAAATGAATCAATCAAGTCACAAATAACCCAAGATATCAAGCTAAGCACAATACAACTCTCAATCATGTGAAAAACTAGAATAATAGAAAACTAGTTCACACTTGTCTCTAATTAGACTTGATTAGCTTTGATTATGAAGCTATCTTTTCAAATAGCATTCATCATACATAAACATACATATAGAAGAAGAAACCCCAAGCAAATTGAAGGTTAAAAAGAAAGAAACCCCAAAGATAAGACCAATACCTTGGATTCACGAGCTGGTTCGAATTTCTGTGTGGAACCACCAGAAATATCGATCACACAGCCAAAAAACCACTTGGAAAAGGTAGAGGACTCGATTACGAACATTCTCCAACTTGAATCGCTCAAATTCGACTTCGTATGAGAAAGTTATGGTGTTTTGAAGTTGGGAAAATTTGGGAGAAAAGATCTGACGGGATTTCAAAACTTTTCTTCTTGAAATGAATTGGAGGGAATGGAGGGAAATAAAAAGGAGGAGAGAGAAAGCAAATATTGGCCAACTACAAGAGGCCACATCAGCCCAGCCCAGCCCCGTGGGGGGTGTGTGGGCCTCACGAGGGCAGAGAGCCCCTCTGGCCGTGGGGCCCACGGCCTCCCTCATGGCGTGGGCCAAGTGGCCTCACGGCCACCCACTTCTCTCGCGCGCTCCCTCGGTTCTTCAGCCGTATCTTGGGCATCCGAACTCTGATTTCGAATCCATTTTTGGATTACGAACCGTGACTCCCTCACACACGACGACGACTACACAACTTTGAAAAATGGTTGAGAAATCATCTCGGAAAATGTCGATGAAGTCAACTCAACGAATGAGAACGAAAAGTAGCGTAGCTACATCGTTTGGACTCGAAACTAAATGAATGAGTAACTGAAACGATCGGAACTCAATAAGGAATCATAATAGAGCATATTCAAGTCCAAATACAAAAATACGGAAACATACAAACACAAAGACACACACATATGCTATTTCCTAGACATAGTCCTAGAACATGCAATTAGCAAAGTTTGTCAAAATAGTATAAATGCATGAGCATATATTATCAATTGTGTGAAAGTGATATATCAATGATGTTTAACCATGAAGGAACATACAAGGATGCCATGTGTATGTGTGTGCCTAGCCTTGTAAGAGATATGAGGTCTTATATTACCTTTGATAATCAATGAAGCACATATCTCTTTGAAGCCGACATTTTGCATGAATTGTGGCCAAGACTTTCTTCGTCTTCATAAATCTTCAACATATGGACCACTAAACATTACAAAAGAAACACGTTTTGATATGGAATATATGCCAACACAAACTATAAACCTAACAATTTCACCTCCACTCTAAGCCTTTCCGGATTTTTCTCATTTTTCACACAGAACCTAGGCTCACTCATCAAACATATGCGATTTTTAGAAGTTTAAGCACAAAAAGATTTGAAAATATACACATATGAGAAATCATAAACCGCTTGTTTTTAGAAGCATGGAAAACGATTTTGAACGAAAATCAAACACTAAGAGTTATATTTAGAACACCATAGAAACATTTTCAAAATCACACAAGTCCCTTCCTTAAGATCAGCTAGGACTTCTATTAGGCTCATGTGTGGAGATGGTTGTTTGGCTATGGTAAGTCTGGGTAGATACGGAGATGAGGGAGGCTAATGATCATGCAAATACGCAACACACACACTATGCACGCTATACAAGTTAAACACATTTGATTGGGTAACTGTTTACACAATTTAGCAATTAAGAGATTTATTGGCTTTGTACATATTGACAAACTTTTCACATTGATATTCTCTTTATAACAAAAATATTAACAATTTTTGCCTAGATACATTCTATTGGTATTTTCACTGAGCTATAAATTTGAGCTCTTTTTTATTAATTTTGATACATGATAGGGTTGGTATTTTGTTTGGGATATTGTTGTGTATTGTGATATGGGTTAGGCCATTTGTTTTAGGTCAATTAAGCACACACGATTATGGGACGTGTTTAGGCCATTTGAAACGGTTACAATTTGTGCCTACTTCATCTCTAAAGGATTGGGACAAGCGAAAATGAAACCATAGTGATGTACTGAATACAAACACTAAAGTGCTTAATTATATAAATTTTTCCTAATTGCCTAATTGATAAGTGTTTAAAGAGGCCAACAAAAATTATCACTTAAGTGACGCATTATGGGCTCTGAATACGCGCACAGGTAGTCTCCACTAATGGTCTAAACATCTTAAGCGTGCTACCCTGGTTACTGGAACACTAAAGAGTCTGGTAGGATGTGTGAAAGCCATGTGGTGCAGCTTTGGCAAGCACAACCCTAGTGACTGAAAACATGAAGAAATGTCTGAACTAATCTGATCCAAAAGCATCTCAAACGAGCATAATAAATTGCTCTAGATTTGACTCGAAAGGCAAAAAAAACGAAACAAAACTTCACTAAATACGATTCAAAGCATGGAAAATTAAAAAATTTCACATTTTCATAACACAAAAACTAAAATGAATCGAAATGGTTGTACCCCAAACCGAAACCAACATTGTCCACAACGTTATCAATTTTTTTTTCTTCAGAAAATTGGACAATGAAAGCCTAGAAATGGAAACGCCAAAATTACCTAAAATAACTAAAAAGCATATAAAACTGAACCAAAGTATCCAAAAGTGTTAACATCAAAACACAAAAGAGCTCAGTTACTAAATATAAATTAGAAGTGCAATAACAACAAAAATAAAAATGCATGATATGTGTGGTGCACCATTTCTACTCTTTCTCCTTTCCTTTGGACAAACGGGCTGCCTCATCCTCTGCTCTCTTCTTCTCCACCTCCTATACGGCCTTTTGAGTAGCCTAGGCCTTGGAAATAGAGATCCCTTTGGCAGACCTAGCTATGCTCCTTTGAAAAATGGGCATGTGAAGATGCCTTATGATCTCAGCTACGTCCTGCCTCTGATCTCTCATTTATGCCTCAAAGAAGTCCATCCCTGTATAGAGTAACTAAACTGCATCCAAAATCTTATCCAGTTTTGAACTCCTAGAACTTGCCTCATAATCAGCATCCTCCTCATCTGACTCTAGACCAATCCCCTCAAAATCAAACTCAGCCTCTACGTCCTTTGCATTGGACTTACCCTTATCAATTCTCTTTCTCTTCCTACCTTTGGTCTTGTTGGTGATGTCGTTCCAAGATCTGAGATTCAGGTCCCCATCGTGTTGGACCGTATCTTATCAATGCCTAGCTCCTCTACTCCTTCCTTCTTTAGCAGGGTAGTGTTAAGGCTGGGAAAAATGATCAGCTTCAGCTTTGCACCTCTTTGCACCTCTTCGCACATTGATCCTCCCAGCGTCAATGATTACACCCAAAATCACCTACCCTATATCTATTCTTGTGCCTGAAGCATAACTATAGAGTATGTGTAAATACAATCACAATTAAATTGCCTTAAGCTTACCTAAATGGGGGGTGAATAGGTTTTAAGGCCTTTTTTCAATCCCTTGAACAAACAAAAGTTTGTCCCTCTAGATAGCTTATATAACACCTCAATAAACACAAACAAGCATGCATAGACAATTAATTACCATATTCAATTGATAGTACAAACATAGCCTATGAGTTACAAGTGGAGGATATATCAAAAATACATAAATCATCAAGTACTTGTATTCATTATAAATGTCTCAATAGTACGAGTACATGTAATAGATGCAAAGACAATCAAAGATCTTGTCCAACATGAATGTAATCAATTATAATGCCTTCAAGATCAATTTGATTAAAGTAAACAAATATCAAAGAGATAAGGAAAAAGAAACTTGACACATGATATTTTTTACATGGTAAACCTCCAAAGAGGAAACATCCATGGGTTGAATCCACAACCACTGGCAAAATATTTTTCAGTAGTTAAACAAGAGTACACCCTCAAATGTGACCAACTCTCATGTATCACAATATATTAGACATCCCTCCTATCTATTCCCACTAGAGAGAAACTTGCCTATTCTCTAACCGAGACACATCGCATGCCTCTAACGAATATCCATGCTCGGACTTACAAGAGGCATCACACCTCACGCCAAGACTTCCCTTCCTCTATGTTGAAGAATCGCTCAACAACAAGAGACTTTTCTTACTCGGACTTATAGGAGCCTCACACCCCAAGCCAAGACTTCCCTTGCTTGTCTAACCGGAGCCTTACACTCCTCGACAAGACTTTGCTCGAACTTACTTAGAGGCCTCACACTTATTAGCTAAGACTTCCCTTGCTTAGGCTTATTAGAGCCTAACACTCTTAGCCAAGACTTCCACCTGTCACAAGGCAAGTGATCTATGTGATGCAAATGATGCAAGCACAAACAAAATAGGACATATGATCAGTATGAGCAATGGAAACTATAATTAGACAATGAGCACACAATGTATGATATTCTAGTTTACAATCCAAGAGATGCAATCACACAAGATAATGCATGAACATATGAAATGTATGGATCATGTACACTTCATGTAGACATAGACTTAGTCATGTAAGCACACAAGTCAAATATTGTATAGTCATAAAAACAACATGAATCGAAACCTAGAGCATGTGAAACACCTAACACATGTGATTCCTAGTTTCATTCACAAAGCTAATACTTGAATAAATCATATACATGAAGCACATATTCAAGATATTAGAAACATATACCAAAAATGCTAGAATCACAAAAATATGATCAATGAATATTATAGCAAGTATTTAGAGCAAGGATATAATTAATAATCAATTAAATACTAGATAGCTCTAAACACAAAATCAAATGTGCTAATCCTAGATTTGTTCAATTAAAGGATCCAAGAACAAGTCAAGGTTATTAATCATAGAATGAGTCAATCAAGTCACAAATAACCCTAGATATCAAGCTAAGCTCAATACAACTCTCAAACATGTGAAATACTAGAATCATATAAAACTAGTTCACATTTGTCTCTAATTAGACTTTATTAGCTTTGATTTGAAGCTATCCTTCTCAATAGCTTTCATCAAACATACACATACATATAGAAGAAGAAAACCCAAGGTAATTGAAGATCATAAAAGATGAAATCACAAAGTTTGGTTCAATACCTTGAAATCCCGAGCCGGTTCAATTTTGACAGTAGAACTATCACCAAAATCAATCAATCAGCTCCAAAATTTTTTGGATAAGGTAGGGGACTTGATTATGAAGATTCTCCAATTTGAATCACTCAATTCGGAGTTTAAATGAGAAAGTTATGGTGTTTAGAAGTGAAACTATTATGGCGTGCCTAATTATATCTAGTGGAATGGTGAATTAGTGGTGGCAATGTGGGTCGACACGGCCCATTTGTGCCGGGCCAAAGGAGCCTGTTTTTGAAAACGGGTTGGGCTTGGCACGGCACGGCACGACATGGCATGGGTTTTTGAAAACGAGCTTGGCTTGGCACTGCACAGCAAGTTGCCGTGCCGTGCCGTGCCAAGCCCAGCCCGTTTTCAAAAATGAAGGCCTGGCACGTGCCTCATGTACTGTACCGACGGGCCGAACCGGGCCGGCACGTAGGCCAATATATATTTTTTTTAAATTTAAATATTTTAATTCAACTGTAGTACATTGGTTGCCTCCCACCAAGCACACGATTTAACGTCTAGGCAAGACGTGGCATGGTGCTCCCACACTTCGAACTTCCAAAACGTTGCTTTCCTTAGGATAAGGCTCTCACCCTTTTTATGAGCACTCTTGGGTTGCTCGTCCCTCCAAGACTTGCAAGTTGTCTTTGTTTCATCCCAAGAGATAAAGAACCTTGCTTAACGCACAAGCAACGCAACATGCTTCCTCAAGAAGCAATAGAAAATCTACACGAGCACTAAGCACATTAAAAAGTTCCGGCAAATAAAAATATATTCAATAAATGCAATTGCCAACAAGAGCTTGGAACACCATTTATTCAAAAGAAATAAACTGAACAAATAAAGCATAAAAAATAAAATGCACAAAAAGAATTTTTCTATATTATGTACTTGTGCTAGGGGTGTCATCAACTAAAGGAGGTTTTACCAAGTTTGGAAATTGATTCTTTTTCACAACCCAAACAAGTTGAGTTGATTTCCCCTTTTCTTTTCTTTTGGGTCTAACTTGGTTAACCAAGTCTTTTCTTACCCAAATTTGCTTAACTGTAGGTGGCTTTTTCCTATTCCTAGACTTTTTCAATTTTTCATGCTTATGGAATTTAAAAGAATGAGCTTTTAAGTGCCCTTTTTGATAGCAAAAATAGAAAGTAGGAGGATGGTTTAGAAAACTCCTTCTTGGTAGGTGACTATGAGGTCCATGGTGTTGTCTAATTTGTAGTGATTTGACCTCCTTCTCCACCTTGTCTAGATTGACTATGTAGTCACATTCCTTGACCTTAGCTACCTTGAGGGCTTCATCCTTCCTACCAAGTGCTTCCTTCGTTTCTTCCAAAGCTTTTGCTTTTAGCTCCACTTCCATAAGCAACTTCCTTGTCTTCCTTGCATATTCTTCTTCAAATTCTTCACATAGCTTAGCAAGGTCTTCGAATCCCTTAGATGCGGAATTCCTCTCAACTTCAAGTCTCCCAACTTGTATTTCCAACTCCTTGTTCTTGTGAGACTTTGCCTACCTTCCTCCGAAAGGTACTATTCTCTTCTTTAAGCAAGTTTACTTCAAGAGTGAGCTTCTTGTTTTCCATTTCAAGCTCTTCAATCTTCACCTTTCCCAAGGCCTCCTTTTCTTCCAACTCCTTCATCATGAGTTGTATTTTTCTTTCCAACTCTTCCTTTCTTTAGGAGGTTTCCACTAACTTCTCTTGAAGCAAAGACAATTTTTCCTCTAATTTCGTGCTTCGCTCTTGGGTCTTCGACGGTTCTTCCTTGACTTTCGCACCCTTCTCAAATACTTGTACAAGGCTCCTCGTCCTCCCTTGCTTGGGATATACCAATTCTAGTGATTGATCTTGTTAGAGTTTTTGCCCTAAAGCTTGTAATTTGTAAATGTGAATTGAACATAGATAAAAGAAGTAGTTTATTCATTCAAATTATCTCTTACATTTATATATAACATGTGTACTTAACATCCAAGATTGTCGGATGTAATCTCTAAGAGCTTCTCCAACCCTGCACCAAATCCATCTCCATCTCCATCTCCATCTCCATCTCCAAGTTGACACGAAATCCCCTGAAAAACGGACTCCAACCCATCGCCATTTCCATCACTATCTGAGGAAGATGAACAGTGCCGCGCAATATATTGCGAGGCACTGTTCATCCAACGCAAACACTGTGCACTTATTGGTTTTTTTTTTTTGATCCCTCAACTTTTATATAATCACGTTTTGACCCTATTTTTTAAAATATATTCTGATTATATCCTTTATTAAAAGGTTTTGTGTATTCACAGTTTTACCCTAATGAATTAAATTTATTTCAATTTGGTCCTTTTTATTATTTAATGATTTTGTTTTGATTTAATTATTATTTATATTAACATTTATAATAAACTAAAATGAAGTGTATAATTACAAAATATCACTTCATTCCTACATTAATTCACGAAGCAAAATACATTAATTGATAAAAACATTAAAAACGAAATAAAAACTTCATAGTGATAAAATAAATTACCACTAATTGGAATACACTAAAAGGAAAAATACAACATAAATTACAACAATGATTTAGTAGTCTGGAAGACCATTTCCAGATCCTCCGATATTATTGAAAAAATCACTCAAAGACCTAGATGAACTACCGGATCCATGGCCTTGTTGCCGAGCATGTTTTACCATGATTTTTAATTGTTGTTGATGCACAAACTCGCACTTCCTTGGATCAGTTATGGTATCCAAATTCATCATTACAATTTTGGTTTCCCACAGCTCCAATTTTCTCACCAAAATATCATTAGTTCTTTACCTCTCCTGATTGTTTTTTTCAAAAACTTCAATGAGTTTATCTTGTCCTTCTGTTAAAGTGGAAACAATTGTTGAATTTTCTTCTGTAGCCCTCTTTTTCAGTTTTGCTTTCTTCACCCCAATGGGCCTTTGAGATGAACTACCCCCGCCGTCATCACTACCTATATTCAGAGAAAATAAAGATAGCCCGGGAGATGCAGTTGTTGGAGACTCTGGAGTTGGAAAGTCTTCTTGTGATGACGCATTATGACCACGTGGCCTTCGCAATGTTGATGTTGCATTATCATTATCTGAAAATTTCTGTATATCCTTGAGAATGGGCCACACATGGTCAAACTTGAAACCCCTTATCTTGGGCAAATAAGACTTTTGCCCGATTCATCTGCAAAATGATACAAATAAATTTATTGTTCAAATTTAATATTAAATATAATTACTCTAAAACTTTAATTTGTACAAATACTCACCATATCAACTTCAGAGGCACTACTAGGATTCAGAGTTTCGATCTGTTGTAGGCATGACCGCATTTTCCCAACTGCGGTAACGATAGTCGACATCTGACTCTGCAAACTTCGACAGGTACGATGTTCAGTCATATAATCTGGTCTGGTGTTGTTGTATTCAGCCTTAATTCGAGCCCAAAACACCTCCATGGATTGGTAAATGCCTATGATCAGGTTTTGAGAAACATCAAGATATACGTGACACAGTTGCATGTCTTCTGCATGTGTGTATGAAGAACTTCGGCTTTTAGACATTTTTTTGGAAAAAGTGATTTGAAGGGAAAATTGATTTGAAGAGATAAGTGATTCGAAGGGGTAAGAGATTTGAAGGGATAAGTTTAATTTAGTGTGGGTTGATATTTATAGAAACTAGGAGGCACTCTTTTCAGATTTAATCCTACGGTTGAAAAGGTGAGGAAATCCATCCATTGGTTGGATTTGATGATAAGCAGATTTCTTATCTTCAGATTTCGGGAAAGGTGAAGATAAGAATAATTTTCGAGATTTAATCCTTCGGTTTTAGTGGTGATGCAATCCATCCAATGGTTGGCATTAAAAGCCCAGATATCTTATCTTGATGTGAAGCTAATTATAGCACGGTGTGTATAAAACTATCTAGAGGGGGGGGTGAATAGATTTTACGCTTTTTACCCAATTTTTCGTGTTAGACAAAATTACGAAATTACCCCTAAATAGATAAAGCAATAAATCAAGTAAAATATGCGAAAATTAAATAACACTTGATTTTTACGTGGAAACCCTCACGGGAAAAACCACGGGCTAGTAAGTAAGCCACACTCGAACCTCGAATCCACTAAATGTGTAAACGATTACAACCTAATCCCGGAAGTAATCACACACCTACCTAATCCCGGTATGAGTGAACCTAGTCCAATTTGCTTGTGATCTAAGCAACCTAATCCGGAAGCTACACACAAGACTTACTTTCTCTATGAAGAGAATACAACCCTAAGTGAATATATGTGAATATCCAAAATGCAACATAGAGCAAGGGAAACCCTATATGCTTATCTAAGATGATTAATATGCAATTAGAACAATCCTAGATATTAAAAACTGTAAGGTTCCCAATTGTTGATTGGCTAATTTCGTGGACAAACCACATGTTGGGGTACTTTGTAAGGGTAGCTTAGGTATTGGTTTTATTGTTCGAAGCCCTTTGAAGACCTTGTGTTGATAAGCACCGAAGGTAATTTTCTTTGTGCTTACTTGACTTGAAGAGATAGTTGCACACACTCACAACTCATGCATATGTCTTATCTTTGTATGTTGTGTTTATTTGTATTGTGCATTTATGCCTATTTTCATCTCTTCTTGCATGTTAAATGATTTCATCTAGCTTATTAATTGCCATATCTTGTTAAGCATTAGGTTGCATTGTTTTCACACTCACACGTGCACTTATTGCATGTTTCTTTTGTGTGAAGTGGCTTAGAAGGCTTGCCCTTCTTGTGTCGCGGTTGTGCTGCCGCGGTTACCTAATTTTGGCATACTGCGGCATGCAAGCGACAGAGACTTCCATGTCTCTGCCGCGGTTCATCTGCCGCGGTGCCACAACCGCGGCAGTCGAGCGACAGCAATGTCTTTGCTATGCCGCGGTTATAATGCCGCGGTTGAGCAACCGCGGCAGGCGAGCCACAGAGATATTTTTGGTGCGTTTTTTCAAAACGACCACACTTCACTTATGGCCCCTATATATATAACACTTTGACTTTAGATCAGAGAAGAGAGTTCATATCAGATTTCATACTTAGGATATTTTTCAAAGAGAAGAAAAATTCCAAGAACTCATTTTTAATCACTCAAACACTTTTTCCATGATCATCAATCATCATCTAGCATCATCTTAGATCATCTAGATGTCATCTAGCATGGATTCTTCATCATACTTTACTTGGTAAGCTTTTCACTAATATCTTACATATTTTGTGTTTCTCTTATCTAGCAATCTCAATTAATTACTTGTATGTTATTTTATATATTTTGAATACAAGATTGAGATTAGTATGATGTATGTTTGAGAAGTTGTATTGTGCTAGCATATTAGGTTTTGTGCTTAATATTGATTAGCTAAACTAATTGACATGTCATTTAGTTTTGATATCTAGGATTGTTCTTAATTGCATATTAATCATCTTAGATAAGCATATAGGGTTTCCCTTGCTCTATGTTGCATTTTGGATATTCACATATATTCACTTAGGGTTGTATTATCTTCATAGAGAAAGTAAGTCTTGTGTGTAGCATCCGGGATTAGGTTGCTTAGATCGCAAGCAAAATTGGACTAGGTTCACTCATACCGGGATTAGGTAGGTGTGTGATTACTTCCGGGATTAGGTTGTAATCGTTTGCACATTTAGTGGATTCGAGGTTCGAGTGTGGCTTACTTACATAGCCCATGGTTTTTCCCGTGAGGGTTTCCACGTAAAAATCAAGTGTTGTTTTAATTTCCGCACCATATTACACTTGCTTGTTTATATTATCTTGAGGGTAATTTCGTAATTTTGACTAACACGAAAAATTGGGTAAAAAGCGTAAAATCTATTCACCCCCCTCTAGATAGTTTTATACACACCGTGCTATAATTAGTTTCAAAAACTAAATGACATGTTCAATCAAATAGTTTAGCTAATCAAGATTAAGCACAAAACCTAATTAGCTATCACAATACAACTTATCAAACATACAACACACTAATCTCAAACTTGTATCCAAAATATATAAAATAACATACAAGTAATTAATTGAGATTGCTTAGTTAAGAAAGACACAAAATATGTAAGATATTAGTGAAAAACTTACCAAGCAAAGTATGATGAAGAATCCATGCAAGATGACATCTAGATGATCTAAGATGATGCTAGATGATGATTGATGATCATGGAAAAAGTGTTTGAGTGATTAAAAATGAGTTCTTGGAATTTTTCTTCTCTTTGAAAAATATCCTAAGTATGAAATCTGAATATGAACTCTTCTAATTGACCTAAAGTCAAAGTGGCATATATATAGGGTGTCAAGATGAAGTGTGGTCATTTTGATAAGTGACACCACAATTTTGCCATGGGCGCTGTACGTAGGGCGCTTCTGTACAGCGCCCCTGCTCTGTTCTCGCGACAAAACAGAGGGGCGCTCTACGTAGAGCGCTTTGTAGAGCGCCTCTACAGCGCTCGTACAGCGACTGAATTAAATCGATCAGGTCTGTACAGCGCGCTTTTGGGAGCGCCCAGTGCAAAAATGCAATCCTAAGTCTAAGCATGACAAGGCAATTGGATATGCAAGATGCAATCAAACTAACATGCAAGAAGAGATGTTAATGAGCATTAAGGCACACAAATAAGACACACAACATACAAGGATTAAACATATGCATGAGTTGTGAGTGTGTGCAACTATCTCTTCAAGACAAGTAAGCACTTAGAGTATTACCTTTGGAGTGCTTAACACTTGCAAGGGCCTTGAGCTTGAACCCATTCCTAAGCTACCCTTACATGATCCCCACATATGGTTTGATCACGAAATAAGCCAATTAAAAACTACGGGAATCCTTACATGATGTTTTGGGAAAAGTGAAGAACAGTTTTCTAGAAAAGTTTAGAGTGGGCCCCACAACGAGTACTAGATGTCTAGGTTCAATGAATCTGGTTCAGAAGTTGGATTTTTTGAATTAAAGTGTTTTTATCCGTATCTACTTTTTCCACGCGGGCTTCCAGCTATTGTCGCCCACGTTCTGAGCTATAACTAGCTGGATACAGATGTCATCCACTCGCCCTTCTAGAAGCACGTGTATCGCAAGCCCTATTTTAATTAACGAAAATATAAAAATTACGGCCCTAATTAATGAAAATTACCAAAAAAGGCAAATTTGAGATAAATGCGGAAACAAATGAAACTAACAATTCTAAGCAAGCCAGACTTGATGAAAGTCAATTCGGACTTGGAAAACTTAACTTATTACGAAAATAAAACTTTCCTAAAACGGTAAAAATGGTAATTTCGGAACCTAAACGATGGAATTTGGCCAAAAAAGGCCATGCCGCATCACAAAGCAATGAGTATTAAATATCTCAACAATTTGCTTAAACCGTGAAAGTTTCACACCATTCCAACTCCGACGTTCTGAGCAAGGCCATTCCTACCATTGGATTTTTTGAATTAAAGTGTTTTTGTTCGTATCTACTTTTCCACGTGGGCTTGCAGCTATTGTTGCCCATATACTTAGCTGTTAACCGGCTAGATACAGCTTTCATCCACTCTCACATTCTGAGTTGTAACCAGCTGGATACAACTTTCATCCACTCCAACATTCTGAGCTGTAACCAGCTGGATACAGCTTTCATCCAACCCCACATTCTAAGTTGTAACCAGCTGGATACAACTTTCATCCACTCCCACATTCTGAGTTGTAACCAACTGGATACAGCTTTCATCCACTCGCCTTTCTAGAAGCACGTGTTCACAAAGATAAATAGCCTAGACCAAAGTCTGTAAAAACTCATTCAATTCAACACCAAGCGAAAATGAATTTCGATATCGGAGGTCCATCTAATTTCTCATCTTTATCTTCATCTTCCGACGATGAGGAAAAGCAAGTTCTAGCAAATCTTGAAGGGATTGATTCAGAACAAGATGCGATAATTGCCCAACATCGTAACATCCAACGGGCCATGGATCAGTATCTCAATCAACAAAACAACCCAGTGACCCGTGGAGGCTCAATTATTGGTCATAGAGTGATCAATCGAAATCGGGAAAGTGCTGATCGTCGTTTGTTCTCTACGACTATTTTGCTGAGAACCCATGGCATAATGATCAAATGTTCCGTCGACGCTTTCGAATGAGTAGAATTTTATTCTTTCGTATTGTTGAAAAAAGTGGAAGCTCATGACAATTATTTTGTGCAACGAAGAGATAGTATGGGTAGACTGGGCTTGTCTGGTCTTCAAAAAATAACAGCAGTTTTTCGGATGTTGGCATATGGTCTACCGACGGATGCTACTGACGAGTATATTAAAATAGGAGAGTCTACAACAATTGAAATTTTGAAGAGATTTTATCGTGCTGTTGTGGAGGAATTTAAAGATGAGTATTTAAGATCACCTAACGCTACTGACGTTGCCAAACTACTCCGTATTGGTAAAGACCGTGGTTTTCCAGGAATGCTGGGTAGTCTAGATTGTATGCACTGGAAGTGGAAAAATTGTCCAACGGCTTGGGTAGGACAATATGCAGGTCGGAGTGGATCCCTAACTATTATTCTAGAGGCCGTAGCTGATTATGATTTGTGGATATGGCATGCTTATTTTGGTTTGCCGGGTACGAACAATGATATTAATGTGTTAGAGGCATCCCATCTTTTTGCCAACGTCGCTCAAGGTATTGCTCCTCCAGCTCATTATGTCATTCAAGCAAGAGAATTTAATATGGGTTATTATTTAGCTGATGGTATATACCCACCATGGTCTACGCTTGTACAAACTATTCACAATCCACGTGGTCCGAAAAATAAATTATTTGCAATGAAACAAGAAGGGTGTAGAAAAGACGTTGAACATGCATTTGGAGTTCTCCAATCACGATTTGCAATTGTGGCAGGACCGGCGCGTTTTTGGCATAAACATGTTTTACATGATATAATGACTACGTGCATTATTATGCACAATATGATAATCGAGGATGAGCGTGATGTTGATGCAGCAATTCAGGATCATACGGAAGCACCAACTCCGGAAGTTGAGATGGTGTTAGATGAAAATACCCGATTTCGAGAATTTCTAGCTCAACATAGACGAATCAGGGATAAAAATGCTCACGTTGCACTCCGAAATGCCTTAATAGATCATTTGTGGGAAGAATATACTAATTCAGATGATTAGATGATGATCGATATGCACTTTTATTTCTATGTGTAAGGTTCCCATTTGTTGGTTGGCTCATTTCGTGGACAAACCACATGTTGGGGATTCTTGTAAGGGTAGCTTAAGTGTAGGTGTTATTGCTAAGGCCCTTTGAAGACCTCTTTCTTGATAAGCACCGAAGGTAAATCTCTGTAACTAAATATAGCACGGTGTGTATAAAAGTATCTAGAGGGGGGGTGAATAGATTTTACGCTTTTTACCCAATTTTTCGTGTTAGTCAAAATTACGAAAATACCCTCAACATAATATAAACAAGCAAGTGTAATATGGTGCGGAAATTAAATCAACACTTGATTTTTACGTGGAAACCCTCACGGGAAAAACCACGGGCTATGTAAGTAAGCCACACTCGAATCTCGAATCCACTAAATGTGCAAACGATTACAACCTAATCCCGGAAGTAATCACACACCTACCTAATCCCGGTATGAGTGAACCTAGTCCAATTTTGCTTGCGATCTAAGCAACCTAATCCCGAATGCTACACACAAGACTTACTTTCTCTATGAAGAGAATACAACCCTAAGTGAATATATGTGAATATCCAAAATGCAACATAGAGCAAGGGAAACCCTATATGCTTATCTAAGATGATTAATATGCAATTAAGAACAATCCTAGATATCAAAACTAAATGACATGTCAATTAGTTTAGCTAATCAATATTAAGCACAAAACCTAATATGCTAGCACAATACAACTTCTCAAACATACATCATACTAATCTCAATCTTGTATCCAAAGCATACAAAAATAACATACAAGTAATTAATTGAGATTGCTAGATAAGAGAAACACAAAATATGTAAGATATTAGTGAAAAGCTTACCAAGCAAAGTATGATGAAGAATCTATGCTAGATGACATCTATATGATCAAAGATGATGCTAGATGATGATTGATGATCATGAAAAAGTGTTTGAGTAATTAAAAATGAGTTCTTTGTGTATTTTTCTTCTTTGAAAAATATACTAAGTATGAAGCTGGAATATGAACTCTTGTAATTGACCTAAAGTCAAAGTGGCATATATATAGGGTGTCAAGATGAAGTGTGGTCGTTTTGATAAGTGACACGACTATTTGCCTTGGGCGCTGTACGTAGAGCGCCCCTTGTACAGCGCCCCTACTCTATTCTCACGGGAAAACAGAGGGGCGCTGTATGAACAGCGCTTTGTACAGCGCTCGTACAGCGCCCATCAAAAATGCATCAGACCTGATGCATTTAAATGACATTTTTTTGCATCAGGTATGAGGGGCGCTGTTCGAACAGCGCTTTGTAGAGCGCTTTGAACAGCGCCCTTTGCAATGCTTGAATTCTAAGAATGTGCATGACAAGGCAATGGGCAATGCAAGATGCAATCAACCTAACATGCAAGAAGAGATGTTAATGAGCATTAAAGCACACAAATAAGACACACAACATACAAGGATTAAACATATGCATGAGTTGTGAGTGTGTGCAACTATCTCTTCAAGACAAGTAAGCACAAAGAAATATACCTTCGGTGCTTGTCAATAGTGAGGTCTTCAAAGGGCCTAAGCAATAACAACAAAATCTAAGCTACCCTTACAAAGAATCCCCACATATGGTTTGATCACGAAATAAGCCAATTAAAAACAACGGGAATCCTTACAATCTCCCCCTTTGGCTATTTCTTGACAAAACCATCACTCACATTGATTCCTCACATAAAAATAGAAACAACGGGATACATAGATCTTCTACAATACAAAGAGATAATAAACAAAATAAAACCTTCAATGCTCCAATCTCTTGTAGAACAACCAACCCTACAAAACAGAGTTTCTATATTTTTCCAAAAAGTACATGTGAGATTAATCAAGTGATATTGTTAGGATTATGCTCAATAGCGAGAGTGTAATATTGTAATTAACAATCTTTTTCATATTAATAAAGTGATTTCTGGTTTAACAAATCGTATAGCATTTATAGTTTAATATTATAATTGTCAAAGTAAATAATCATAAGGTCTAAAGACTATGAGAAAAGAAGAATTGTTCGTACATTTGGATATGTATGTGGTAGACACAATTCTTTAGTTAGTCTTGAATAACGTTCACAACTTAAGTTAAAGGTTGGGCACCTTTATCTTGTTAAAGTTGTAGAATTCTTTTGCTAGCATTTGAATGGGATCAAATGAGATATGATGAGTCTAAAATCATCGGAGTGTCTTCGAGCAAAAGGATCTAGTGCACTGGGTGCATTGAACTGGATCACAATGAAAAGCTTTATCTAGAACCGTCAATAGATAATAGTCTTTTCATTATCAGGACAATCGGAGAGTCTATCTTAATCCTGAGATAAATGATGGACTTATGGTTGCAAGTGATATCATTTGAGTTATCAATGAGTACGATTATATCGCATAGTCTATCCTCGATAGTTTGGTGATATTCATTTGTTAATCGATAGAGGACTTCATTTATAGATATGGACATCGTGGCTCCATTTATTAAATGAGAGTATAATATCATCATATGGATGTTTTGAGGTAATTGGATATTAAATCTCAACGTTGAGTTTTCGATAGTGTCTATTGAAAACATGGCTTCTGGACAAGTCAAAATATCCAAGTTCAAAACGTGGTCATATGAGTAAATATGGTAACTTGGAGAGTTATAGGCGGTCTATGAACTCTTGGCGATTACTGATATTAATCACGAGGATACACTATCTCCAATATGATTGTCTAGGGTATGAATGAGGAACATCTTCCTTTTCTATATTTATTTAAGAGTTCAGTTTTAGCTCTTTAGTGGAATGAGTTAAAATTAATGGATCGGACCTAAGTGAATCATTTGTTGATTGTGATTAGGTTATGTCTATTGAAGCTTAAATTTAGATGGCCCGCCAAGATCCCCAATCCACACGGACTTGCATGGATCACTTGATATATTCTACCGGACCAATTTATAGGTCCATTTAGAATTGCATTTAATATATTAAGAATATAATTTGCACATTATTTATTTAATGGGCTGCTCAATTATATTAATATATTAATGAAAGACATGTGGGCTTGTTTCTTTTAGTAAGAATGGGTCTGGTTCACATATGGGCTTTTTATTTAAAGTCCAATGGATTAAATGAAATAAGAAAATAATATATGGCCCATTTATTTTAAGTGGGGCGGCAAGGGTTAATATATTAACCTAATATATTATTTTGTTTCATTGTTTTAATTAAATAAGAATTAATTAATTTACTAATTAATTGTTTAATTAAGAAACAAATCTTTTCTGATCAGGAAATATATTTCCTAAAGTAAAAGTAAAGACTTGTTTGATAAGGAAATAAATAATTAATTTTATTTATTTAATCAAATAAGAAGTCTTTTTATTTAGTCAAATAAAAGAATAAAATATCTATGTAATGTATTAGGGTTTGAAGTCTTAAACTAGAAGGAAATTAGGGTACAACACAAAATCTTTTTGACTTGTGTGTGCGGCAACCCTAGTCCCTTTTTTAGTAAAGAATTCGGCAACCCTAATAGAAAAGGAGGAAGAAAATTTGGCCACCTATATATGTGTACTTATAGATTTCGGCCACCCTATGCTTTTGAGCTTAAGAGACAATTTTCTTCTTCTTCTTAATTCATAGAGAGCATTATTTTTATTCTACTAAAAACATAAAAGAGTGTTAGATTATTCTTTGATGGTATACTATTTGCTTATTCATCAATAAGCTTGTGTGTACAACATCGATCTAGGTTCACGCGAGTTTCGATCATTAGATTGAGAACTCAAAAGTGACCGGAATAATCTTAGTATTCTTTTGATTGTTTTTGTGACTAACAAAGAAAAGAAAAGTTTGTTTGTCCATTCACAGGTTTGCAATTCAAAGAAAAGGGAGACCACGCTCCTAGGTGATCCACGTTCGTGCTAGGATTGAAGATCTTGCGGATTACCATCGACGTAAGTCAATCGGATCACGCGACAAAAGGTATTCTTCTTTTGTTAGATAATATATATGTTTAATTGATTAAAGGGTTTAAGGTTCATAAAAGGAAAAATTTTTAAAAGTTACTAAATCAATTTTTAGTCTCGCTTCCGCTGCGTGTACTACAGTATTTTTCCCTATAATCAAAATAAGCATTTGCATTTTTAGAATTTAGGCACAACATTACAAAATATGTGCAATGTATGATAAATGCAATGCTCCCCCTCAAAAGGTTACTCCCCCTCAATGTGTTATCTCCCCAAAGTGCACAATTGCAACACCAATTTGCATCTCCCCTTGCCATATCCTACTCCCCCTTTTTGTCATGATATAGGCAAAGGAGTAGTCCCCAACCGGGTCACTCATAGCAACGAGAGATAGAAGCATGCAAGATTTGCATATACATATAAGTCACTTTATGCATCTCAATTAATTGAAGAGAAACAAGGAGATTTATTTGTGAAAATGTGTGAATCCAACATGCTTTGCATACAAGACATATAGCATTCAAGTCCAAAATACAATGGTATATGGCAAAGCAAATGACAAAGGTTTCTAATAAGAATTCAAACCAATTTCACCAATTTCATGGGAAAAGCAAGGATATAGAGATTATTGATTTCAATTTAAAAGTAACTATATCCAACTTTATAAGCGAAACATGGCATGAGCGACTTTGCACCCTATTTGATTTTTTCGGATAAGATATCCGTATGATAGTAGCCATGTTCAACCAATAAAGAAAGAGAGACATTTGGAATATAAATCCCTTTGAACAGATACAAGATCCTTTATTCATTTTGAGTCTCATAAGCTTTCACACAGGTTTTGCATTTTAAGAATATGCAATCATCAATTCATGCTTTTCATGTGAGCATGTTATATGAATTTCATGCTTTTTCATTTTTCATTAGCATGTTATATAAGAATCATCATGTCATGGAGATTATTATAGGTCATTCACATCATACTTCCTATGTAAATCTCCTAGTCCAAAAATGCATGTTTGAACATAAATATGACATGAATTGTAATCAAGCAAGGTTCACACTTATAGAATTTGAAAACATATATACATATGTACAACCAAGCTTAATCAAGCAATCAAAAGAAGAGGCATAAGTTATTTCAAATTTTTTGCAAGTTACAAGAATGCAAAATAGCTCTCTTTGCTTGAGTTCCCCATATGGGGTCAATTATAGAACATATCACTCCACAAGACATATCCCAATAGATCTACTAAGAGTTTTAAATCGAGTAGCATCTAAGGGTTTAGTAAATAGGTCCGCAAGTTGATCATTTGTACCTACATGTTCAAGTACTATGCATTTATTTTCAACAAGCTCTCTAATGAAGTGATGGCGGATGTCAATATGCTTAGTTCTAGATTGTTGAACCGGATTATTGGAAATATTAATAGCACTCATGTTATCATAAAAGAGAGTGAGAGTACCTTGGTTGAATCCGTAGTCTACTAGCATTTGCTTCATCCATATAAGTAGAGTGCATCCACTCCCCGCGGCTATGTACTCGGCCTCGGCCGTGGACAAGGAAATTGAGTTTTGCTTCTTACAAAACCAAGACACCAAGTTGTTGCCTAGAAAGAAGCAACCGCCCGATGTGCTCTTCCTATCATCACAATTTCCTGCCCAATCCGCATCACTAAAGTCTACAAGACTAGCATTAGTGTCAAAAGAGTACCAAATCCCATAGTTGGAAGTCCCATTCACATAGCGAATGATTCTCTTTACGGAAGAGAGATGGGACTCCTTAGGATCCGCTTAGTACCTAGCACACGCACCCACACTAAAAGATATATCGGGCCTACTTGCGGTCAAATAAAGCAAGCTACCTATCATGCCCCGATATAGAGTTTGTTCCACACTTTACCACTAGCATCCTTGCTTAGCTTCAAAGTGGTACTCATAGGTGTATCACAATGTTTGGCATTCTCTAAACCAAACTTCTTCACTAGGTTCTTAGCATATTTGGCTTGGGTTATGAAAATCCCATCATTCATTTGCCTAATTTGCAAACCTAGGAAGTAACTAAGCTCACCAACAAGACTCATCTCAAATTCATGAGACATAACATCAACAAATTGTTGGACCTTGTTGTTGTTGGTGGAGCCAAACACTATATCATCAACATAAATTTGAGCTATGAAAAGCTCATCATTGTCTCTCTTGATGAATAGTGTCTTGTCAACACTACCTCTCGTGTAGTTATTGTCAACAAGAAATTGAGTGAGGCGCTCATACCAAGCCCTCGGTGCTTGTTTCAACCCATAAAGTGCCTTCTTGAGGCGATAGACATGGTTGGGGTGGTGTGCATCCACAAACCCCTTGGGTTGTTCAACAAACATTTCCTCTTGCAAGAAGCCATTGAGGAAGGCACTCTTGACGTCCATTTGGTGCAATTTGAACTTGTGCACACAAGAAATGGACAAGAGAAGCCTAATGGACTCTAAGCGGGCAACGGGAGCAAAAATCTCCTCAAAGTCGATACCCTCAATTTGAGAGTACCCGTGTGCTACAAGTCTAGCCTTGTTCCGCACTATGTTGCCATCCTCATCGGATTTGTTCCTAAATATCCATTTAGTGCCTATGACATTAGTGGTATTAGGCCTAGGAACTAGAGTCCAAACCTCATTCCTTTCGAATTGGTTTAGCTCTTCTTGCATGGCAAGAACCCAAAATTCATCATTCAAGGCTTCATCAATCTTTTTGGGTTATATTTGAGAGGTGTAGCATGTAAAGCTAATTAGATTAGCTATTTGACGCCTAGTCCTAACACCCTCATTTACATCTCCAATAACATCCTCTTTGTTATGGAGTCTTCTAACCCATGGAGCAGGTTCATTAGAGTCCAAGTTAGGAACTCTAGTAATAGGTTGTGTGACTTCATTAGATGTCCCAACATTGGGAGTCACCACAACCCTCTCCAAAGGAGAGTCATCCTCTAAAACATCCTCCTCCTCCTCATGATCATTAGACTTAAACCTTGTATCATCAATGACAACATTCGATGATTCCATGACGGTTCGAGTCTTCAAGTTGAAAACTCTATAGGCTCTACTATTCAAGGCATTGCCAATAAAGATACCCTCATCACTCTTAGCATCAAACTTGCCAAGTTGATCACGGTCATTTAAAATGTAGCATTTGCTCCCAAATGTGTGGAAGTAGCTAACATTTGGCTTCCTACCCTTCCATAGCTCATAGGAGGTGTTTCTAGATCCGGGCCTTAGGAATACTCTATTCCCTATATAGCAAGCCGTATTGACGGTTTCGGCCCATAGGTTCCTAAGGACATTGTTGCTAAGCAACATCACTCGGGCCATCTGTTGGAGGACCCTATTCTTCCTCTCAACAACTCCATTTTGTTGAGTCCTAGGAGCCGAAAACTCATAGGAGATGCCTAAGCTATCACAATAGCTTTCAAAAGAGGCATTCTCAAACTCCCTCCCATGGTCACTTCTAATCCGTTTAATGCTTCTAATGTTAGAATTCATTTCATTTTGTAATTTAGTACAAAGCATTTTAAACTTATCAAAAGTTTCGGATTTTTCTCTAAGAAAATATGTCCATGTAAATCTAGAGAAATCATCAACACAAACAAAAATGTATCTCTTTCCACCTAAACTCTCGGTTTGCATAGGACCCATGGGATCCATGTGGAGAAGCTCTAGGGGCTCCTTGGTGGAGAGATACTTGCCCTTTTTGTGCATGCTTTTGGTTTGCTTTCCTTGTTGGCAAGGTCCACAAATACCATTGGCTTTCTACCCAAGCTTAGAGAGGCCACGCACACATTCGAACTTTCCAAGGGTTCTTAAATCCCTAAAGTTCATGTGGTCAAGTCTTTCATGCCACAACTCAACTTGCTCATCCATGGACACATTGTTTGAGACTATTCTAGCTTCAAGACAATAGCAATTGTCACTAGATCTCATACCTTTCAACAAGGTTTGTCCATCGGGCTTTAGGATTGAGCAATCATTTTTACTAAACAAGACGGAATATCCTTCATCACTTAGATGTGAAATGCTTATTAAATTGGCTTTCAAGCCATCAACAAATAAAGCATCGGATAAGGAGGGTAAACCGGGAACGGAGATGGTTCCTTTCCCTACAACCTTCTTTTTGGATCCATCACCAAAAGTGACATATCCACCTTCCTCCATAACAAGAGTCTCGAAGAAACTCTTGTTTCCCGTCATATGCCTAGAGCACCCACTATCCAAATACCAAAAATTAGAAGAATTTACCTTCAAGGCTATTTGTGCAACATGGCAAACATTTTCATTCTTCCTAATCCACTTAGCAACAATTTTAGCTTTCTTAGTGGTCTTTGGTACATGTGCTCTACTATTCCTAGGATCATGCAAATCAATATTATCATTCCTAGGAACATGCATCATGGCTCTTTTCTTTTTCTTCTCTATCATGCTTCTAGTTTTGCACATTTTTATATATCGAAAGCATTGTGGTCTAATATGACCATCAAATCCACAAAAGTGACAAATAGGAGTAAAATAAGGAATCATACCTTGTCCTTGTCTTTGTTGATGAAAGGGTTCAATGCGTCTTCGTTGTTGAACCGGTCTAGGTTGCTTCCAAGCTTGAGGTTGCATGATAGGCCTCTTTCCTTTGTGAGCCATTTGAGGAGGAATGTTGGCTTGAGAGACCCTAGGGGGTTGAGCTTGAGGTTGCCTTCTTGGCCCCATCTTCACTTGTGCATTTGAACATTGTCCTACTTCTAACTTCTTCCTAGGAATTTGCACAAATGAAGTTTCTTCTTTCCTCAAACTCTTGACAAACACGGTCTTGTTAGAGGTTGAGATCTTCTTGCCATCTTCATACCCAAGACCCCTCTTGTCACATGGACTCTTTCCAACACCAAGCATATGGTCAAGCTTCTTGGTGCTAGAATCCATCCTAGTCATAGATTCTCTAACTTCTTCAAGTTCCCTCTTTAGGCTATCTTCATTCCTCCTAGATAAGACTAACTCCTCTTTTAGCTTATCTTCCATCTTCTTGAATTTTTCCACTTGTTCACTTAAGTGGTCATTATGAGATGCAAGCTCAAGATTTTCTTCTCTCAACATCTTGATCTTTCTTGTGCTCTTGATTGCTAAACCATTAAATTCGGCATGATATTTAGCAAGCACCTTTTTCTCTACAAATCCATTCATGGAGTTAGAAGAGGAATCACTTTCTACTTCACTTGAGTCATTTTCCTCTCTCTCACTAGCACTTTTGCTTTTATGTGAGGAGGCAAAAGCTAGGAGATTAGCCATGAGCTCTTCATTATCCGAAGACTCATCTCCCTCATAGAAGTCATCACTACTTCCACTCCAAGTGGCGGCCATCACTTTCCCCTTTTTCTTCTCAACATGATTTGCACAATCAGGGGCAAAATGACCTATGCCACCACACTCGAAACAACGGACCCCTTTCCTTTCGGTCCTTTCTTGCCTAGGTTCAAACTTCTTGAAAGAGCCATTTTTCTTCAAATCTTGACCTTTTGACCCAAAGCTCTTTCTTCTAAACTTCATAACCTTGTTGAACCTTTTTACAAACAAGGCAAGGTCTTCATCCGAGTCAACTTTCTTTGCCTCCTTTTCATCCTTGGAGGTCTTCAAAGCAATTCCTTTTTGCTTTTTAGGAGGTGTGGAGATAGGCCCCTTCCTAGACTCATAAGCTAGAAATCTCCCAATCACCTCACTCGGCTTCATATCCTTATATCCACTATTTTCTTCTAAAGTCGTCACCTTAGATTCAAACCTATCGGGTAGAGATCTCATAATCTTTTGCTTGATTCTCCTATCCGAATATGGATCACCAAGTTGATGGCTTTGGTTGACTATATCCATCAACTTGATCTCGAAGTCGTTGAAGCACTCATTCTCCTCCATCTTGAGCGTCTCGAATTGAGTTTGGAGGACTTGAAGCTTAGAGTCCTTCACCACTTCGGTTCCCTCATGTGCAATCTCTAGGATGTCCCATGCTTCCTTAGCTATCCTAGTATTTTAAATCAACTTGTATTGATTTTCGTCCATAGCACACAAGATGGCATACATTTAGTGGATTCGAGGTTCGAGTGTGGCTTACTTACTAGCCCTTGGTTTTCCCCGTGAGGGTTTCCACGTAAAAATAAAGTCTTATTTAATTTCCGCATTTTATACTTGATTTGTTGTTTTATCTAGTTAGGGGTAAATTCGTAATTTTGACTTAATACGAAAAATTGGGTAATAAGCTTAAAATCTATTCACACCCCCCCCCCCCCCCCCCCCCCCCCCCCGCCTCTAGATAGTTTTATACACACCATGCTATAATTAGTTTCAATTGGTATCGGAGCGGGTTCCTAGACATACATAGGTGATCCTTGCTTATTTTGGTGTGTTTTGCATTTTGTATGATTTTTGATCATTCATACATTTGCATTCATTTCATTCATTCATAAACACTATGAGTGGAAACGGTGGAAATGGTGGTGGCAACGAAGGTGCTTCTAGCACAAGGCCTCCACTTCTTACCGGATTGAACTATTCCCAATGGAAAGGGAAGATAGAATCCTACATATGCCAAATTCATGACCGTGCATGGATGGCGGTGGAAGACGGATATGATCTACCCATGATGACTCCCGGTGGTGGAGGAGAAGAAGTATTGAAGCCTAAGGCGTAATGGAACACGCAAGAGTTTGAGGCTTCTAAGTGGAATAGGAAGGCTATGCATGCCATTATGTGTGCAATGGATGAGAATCAGTACAAGCTTATTCAGAACACTCAGATTGCAAAAGTGGCATGGGACATCCTTCAAGTTGCACATGAGGGAACCGAGGTGGTGAAGGAGTCCAAGCTTCAAGTCCTCCAAACTCAATTTGAGCTACTTAGGATGGGAGAGGATGAATGCTTCAATGACTTCGAAATCAAATTAATGGACATAGTAAATCAAAGCCATCAACTCGGAGACCCATAATCAAAGGTGACGGCCATAGAAGAAAATAGTGGCTACATGGATATGAAGCCAAGTGAGGTGATTGGATGTCTCCTTGCATATGAGTCTAGGAAGGCTCCTAGGTCTAAAGGAATAGCTTTGAATGCATCTAAGGATGCAAAGGAGGCAAAGCATGAATCGGATGAAGACCTTGCCTTATTCGTGAAAAGGTTTAATAAGGTTATGAGGTTCAAGAAGAAGAAGGGATTTGGGTCAAGAGGACAAGAATTGAAGAAAAAAGGATCCTTCAAGAAGTTTGAGCCTAGACAAGAGAGGACCGAAAGGAAAGGGGTCCGATGCTTTGAATGTGGAGGGATTGGTCACTTTGTCCCCGAATGTGCTAATCACAATGAAAAGAAGAAGGACAAAGTGATGGCCGCCACTTGGAGTGGGAGTAGTGATGACTCCAATGAGGAAGATGAGTCTTCAAGTGAAGAAAAGCTCATGGCTAACTTCCTAACTTTTGCCTCATCTCACAAGAGCAAAAGTGCTAGTGAAAAAGAGGAGTTAAGTCAAGAGGAAATTGACTCTAGTGAAGAAGAAAGTGACTCCTCTTCTATTTCCATAAAGAAATTTATGGAGCAAAAGGTGCTTGCTAAATACCATGCCGAGTTCAATGATTTAGCAATTAAAAGCACAAGAAAGATTGAGAGGTTGAGAGAAGAGAACCTTGAACTTTCGGCTCACAATGACCACTTGAGTGAACAAGTGGAAAGATTGAAGAGGAGAGAGGATAAGTTAATTGAGGAGTTAGACTTATCCAAGAGAAATGAAGAAGGCTTGAAGAGGGAACTTGTAGAATTTAAAGGGTCCTTGGCTAGGATTGATTCTAGCACCAAGAAGCTTGATCATTTACTTGGTGTTGGAAAGAGTTCAAGTGACAAGAGAGGTCTTGGGTATGAAAATGGCAAGAAGATCTCAACCTCTAACAAGACTGTGTTTGTCAAGTCCTTGAGGAACGAAGAAACTTCTTTTGTGCAAATTCCTAGGAAGAAGTTAGAAGTAGGACAATGTTCAAATGCACAAGTGAAGGTGGGGCCAAGAAAGCAACCTCAAGCTCAACCCCCTAGGGTCCCTCAAGCCAACATTCCTCACCAATTGGCTCACAAAGGAAAGAGACCAATCATGCAACCTCAAGCTTGGAAGCAACCTAGACCGGTTCAACAACGAAGATGGATTGAACCCACTTATCCACAAAGACATGGACGAGCTCCTATACGTGCACAAATACAAGGTATGATTCCTTTTTTCATCCCTATTTGTCACTTTTGTGGTTGTGATGGTCATATTAGACCAAATTGCTTTCAATATATTAAAATATGTAGAACACGAAGCATGATTGAAAAGAGAAAGAATAGAGCCAAGATGCATGTTCCTAGGAATGATAATATTGATTTGCATGATCCTAGGAATAGTAGAGCACATGTACCAAAGACCACTAAGAAAGCTAAAATTATTGCTAAGTGGATTAGAAAGAATGAAAATGTTTGCCATGTTGCACAAATAGCCTTGAAGGCAAATTCTTCTAATTTTTGGTATTTGGATAGTGGGTGCTTGACACGCCCAAACCGGTTCTACAAATGTCACTGTAATTTAACCTAATCTACCTCGGTTGTATTAAAGGGGCGTGCGAGTCTGGTGACCCTATTGCAAGTGCACAAGTCGTCAAACTAGTGTAGTGAGCAAATAAGGGTATTGTTCCCACGAGGTAAGCACTACAAGCTTTCTATCCTTAGATTACTCTACAATTTCCTAATGCTTCTAACAAGTTATCTAAGTAACTAATGATTACAACTAAATAGGTCTAAGTTGAAGATGTTGAATTAGCAATTACTACTACTTGAATCAAATTCTAAAATGAAAATTGTTAAGGAATTAGATTCATTCAAGTATATCCTAGCTACTAATCAATCAATCCTTAAGCCTTTCCTCCAATTACTACATGCATATATTCATATGAATGTTCTAAGCACCTAATTCTCAACTTAATCATCATTAATTCTAAGATTAGAGAGTGATCAAGGGGAAATCAATGATTGAATGGTAGAGATTACAAGTTAGTAATCTCTACTCATAGATGCTTCTCTATTTAATATGCAATAAATGGTCCATGCATACAACTACATCAAGTTTTGCACTATAAAAAGATAGGTGGTTGCAACCACCACACATGCAATTATGAATGCACAAACAAGACTTAAGAGGATTATATAAATATGATTGATTAGATAACAAGAAAGTGCAAGAATTACATCCAATTCCTTAGCAAAAAGGGATTAGCTACACATAGTATCAAAATTACAAGGGTTTACAAGTAAGGAAAACATCACCAATGGACAACTTGTGAAGTGAAGATGCTCTTCCTTGCAATCCAAGTAACTAACTCTTCTATGGCAACTTGAGATAATCACTCTAAGTAACCAAAATGGGGTGTTTGGCTACCTAGAAATTGGCCAAGAAAATACTATCTTTCTTGATTCCTAAGAACAAAATATCTTTAACTAATATCTCCTTTCTACTTCTCTCTCTAACTTATCCTATCTTCTCTCTAATTAAAAAACTAACTTCTCCCTTCATCTTGACACCTTCGTATATGCATGAGAGAGAGGAGGTGTTCCAAGGACATAGGTGGAGAAAAGTGGCAGACTTCAGTCTACTTGCAGCTTCTCAGGATCGGCGGCGGGCATTCACGGCGGCTAGTTGCCCGCCGCATGAACCCGCCGGGCACGATTTGCCTTCACCACGGACTCCTTTGGCTGGACTTGTCTCGCCGTGGCCTGCCCAGGAACCCGCCGGTCATGACGGCGGCCTTGTGAGGCGGCTTCTTGCCCGCCTTCCAGAGTGCTTGAGCTCGCCAATTTGAAGAGATATTCCTTCGGCGGCTTTGAGCGGCGGCTTTGTTCCCGCCGGCCTGACTGCACAAACCTGCCTACTTACTCTTTTTCTGCTTTTCTTCCCAATTTGCCCCTATTTCTTCACTTTAGACAAAAATGCCCTTGAAACACCTGTTTTACCTGAAATTACTCATTTACACAATTAAACATATGGAATGCTTAGAAAATGATAGCAAAAACAAGGTAAAAGGGGCACTAAATATAAATATTTAGAGCACGATCAGTGCTCTAGGCACATGACGGGAAACAAGAGTTTCTTCGAGACTCTTGTTATGGAGGAAGGTAGAAATGTCACTTTTGGTGATGAATCCAAAAGAAATGTTGTAGGGAAATGAACCATTTCTGTTCCCGGATTACCCTCCTTATCCAATGCTTTATTTGTTGATAGCTTGAAAGCCAATTTAATAAGCATTTCACATCTTAGTGATGAAGGATATCCCGTCTTGTTTTCTAAAGATTATTGCTCTATCCTAAAACCCGATGGACAAACCTTGTTGAAGGGCATGAGATCTAGCGACAATTGTTATTGTCTTGAAGCTAGTATTGTATCTAATCATGTGTCCATGGATGAGCAAATTGAGTTGTGGCATGAAAGACTTGGCCACATAAACTTTAGGGATCTACGGACCCTTGGAAGGTTCAATTGTGTGCGTGGCCTCCCTAAGCTTGGGAAGAAAGCCAATGGTGTTTGTGGACCTTGCCAACAAGGAAAGCAAACTAAAAGCATGCATAAAAAGGGTAAGTATCTCACCACCAAGGAGCCTCTTGAGCTTCTCCACATGGACCTCATGGGTCCCATGCAAACCAAAAGTTTGGGTGGAAAGAGATACATTTTTGTTTGTGTTGATGATTTCTCTAGGTTCACATGGACATATTTTCTTAGAGAAAAATCCGAAACTTTTGATAAGTTTAAAATGCTTTGTAATAAAATATAAAATGAAATGAACTCTAATATTAAAAGCATAAAACAGATTAGAAGTGACCATGGGAGGGAATTTGAGAATGCTACTTTTGAAACCTTTTGTAATGGTTTAGGCATCTCCCATGAGTTTTCGGCTCCTAGGACACCTCAACAAAATGGAGTTGTTGAGAGGAAAAATAGGGTCCTTCAAGAGATGGCCCGTGTGATGTTGCTTAGCAACAATGTCCCTAGGAACCTATGGGCCGAAGCCATCAATACAGCTTGCTATATAGGAAATAGAGTTTTCCTAAGGCCCGGTACTAGAAACACCTCCTATGAGTTATGGAAAGGCAAGAGGCCAAATGTTAGCTACTTCCACACTTTTGGAAGCAAATGCTACATTTTGAATGACCGTGATCAACTTGGCAAATTCGATGCTAAGAGTGATGAGGGTATTTTTATTGGCTATGCCTTGAATAGTAGAGCCTATAGAGTTTTCAATTTAAAGACTCTAAGTGTCATGGAATCATCCAATGTCGTATTTGATGATACTAGGCTCAAGTCAAATGATCATGAGGAGGAGGTTATTTTTAGTGATGTTTCTCCTTCGGAGAAGGTTGTGGTGTCTCCTAATGTTGGGACATCTAATGTCAACAATGATGACACACAACCTATTGATAGAGTTCCTCTCTTGGACTCTAAAGAACCCGCTCCATGGGTTAGGAAACTCCATGATAAAGAAGATATCATTGGAGAGGTTAATGAGGGTGTTAGGACTAGACGTTAACTTGCTAATCTTATTAGCTACACATGCTACACCTCTCAAATTGAACCCAAAAAGGTTGAAGAAGCCTTAAATGATGAATTTTGGGTTCTTGCCATGCAAGAAGAGCTAAACCAATTCGAAAGGAATGAGGTTTGGACTCTAGTTCCTAGGCCTAAGACCACTAATGTCATAGGCACTAAATGGATATTTAGGAACAAATCCGATGAGGATGGCAACATAGTGCGGAACAAGGCTAGACTTGTAGCACAAGGGTACTCTCAAATTGAGGGTATCGACTTTGAGGAGACTTTTGCTCCCGTTGCCCGCTTAGAGTCCATTAGGCTTCTCTTGTCCATCTCTTGTGTGCACAAGTTCAAATTGCACCAAATGGACGTCAAGAGTGCCTTCCTCAATGGCTTCTTGCAAGAGGAAATGTTTGTTGAACAACCCAAGGGGTTTGTGGATGCACACCACCCCAACCATGTCTATCGCCTCAAGAAGGCACTTTATGGGTTGAAACAAGCACCGAGGGCTTGGTATGAGCGCCTCACTCAATTTCTTGTTGACAATAACTACACGAGAGGTAGTGTTGACAAGACACTATTCATCAAGAGAGACAATGATGAGCTTTTCATAGCTCAAATTTATGTTGATGATATAGTGTTTGGCTCCACCAACAACAACAAGGTCCAACAATTTGTTGATGTTATGTCTCATGAATTTGAGATGAGTCTTGTTGGTGAGCTTAGTTACTTCCTAGGTTTGCAAATTAGGCAACTAGATGATGGGATTTTCATAACCCAAGCCAAATATGCCAAAAACCTAGTGAAGAAGTTTGGTCTTGAAAAAGCCAAACATTGTGTCACTCCTATGAGCACCACCTTGAAGCTAAGCAAAGATGCTAGCGGTAAAAGTGTGGACCAAACCTTATATCGTGGCATGATAGGGAGGTTGCTCTATTTGACCGCAAGTAGGCCCGATATATCATTTAGTGTAGGAGTTTATGCTAGGTACCAATCCAATCCCAAGGAGTCCCATCTCTCTTCGGTTAAGAGAGTCATTCGCTTTGTGAATGGGACTTCTAATTATCGGATTTGGTACTCATTTGACACTAATCCTAGTGTTATAGGATATAGTGATGCAGGATTGGGCAGGAAATTGTGATGATAGGAAAAGCACATCGGGCAGTTGCTTCTTTCTAGGCAACAACTTGGTGTCTTGGTTTTGTAAGAAGCAAAACTCGATTTCCTTGTCCACGGCCGAGGCCGGGTACATAGCCGCGGGGAGTGGATGCACTCAACTTATATGGATGAAGCAAATGCTAGTAGACTACAGATTCAACCAAGGTACTCTCACTCTCTTTTGTGATAACATGAGTGCTATTAATATTTCCAAGAATCCGGTTCAACATTCTAGAACTAAGCATATTGACATCCGCCATCACTTCATTAGAGAGCTTGTTGAAAATAAATGCATAGTATTTGAACATGTAGGTACTAATGATCAACTTGCGGACCTATTTACTAAACCCTTAGATGCTACTCGATTTAAAACTCTTAGTAGATCTATTGGGATATGTCTTGTGGAGTGATGTGATTTATGATTGACCCCATATGGGGAACTCAAGCAAAGAGAGCTATTTTGCATTCTTGTAACTTGCAAAAAATTTGAAATAACTTATGCCTCTTCTTTTGATTGCTTGAGTAAGCTTGGTTGTACATATTGTTAGGATTATGCTCAATAGCAAGAGTGTAATGTTGTAATTAACAATCTTTTTCATATTAATAAAGTGATTTCTGGTTTAACAAATCGTATAGCATTTATAGTTTATATTATAATTGTCAAAGTAAATAATCATAAGGTCTAAAGACTATGGGAAAAGAAGAATTGTTCGTACATCTGGATATGTATGTGGTAGACACAATTCTTTAGTTAGTCTTGAATATTGTTCACAACTTAAGTTAAAGGTTGGGCACCTTTATCTTGTTAAAGTTGTAGAATTCTTTTGCTAGCATTTGAGTGGGATCAAATGAGATATGATGAGTCTAAAATCATCGGAGTGTCTTCGAGCAAAAGGATCTAGTGCACTGGGTGCATTGAACTGGATCACAATGAAAAGCTTTATCTAAAACCGTCAATAGATAATAGTTTTTTCATTATCAGGACAATCGGAGAGTCTATCTTAATCCTGAGATAAATGATGGACTTATGGTTGCAAGTGATATCATTTGAGTTATCAATGAGTACGATTATATCGCATAGTCTATCCTCGATAATTTGGTGATATTCATTTGTTAATCGATAGAGGACTTCATTTATAGATATGGACATCGTGGCTCCATTTAATTAAATGAGAGTATAATATCATCATATGGATGTTTTGAGGTAATTGGATATTAAATCTCAACGTTGAGTTTTCAATAGTGTCTATTGAAAACATGGCTTCTGGACAAGTCAAAATATCCAAGTTCAAAACGTGGTCATATGAGTAAATATGGTAACTTGGAGAGTTATAGGCGGTCTATGAACTCTTGGCGATTACTGATATTAATCACGAGGATACACTATCTCCAATATGATTGTCTAGGGTATGAATGAGGAGCATCTTCCTTTTCTATCTTTATTTAAGAGTTCAGTTTTAACTCTTTAGTGGAATGAGTTAAAATTAATGGATCGGACCTAAGTGAATCATTTGTTGATTGTGATTAGGTTATGTCTATTGAAGCTTAAATTTAGATGGCCCGCCAAGATCCCCAATCCACACGGACTTGCATGGATCACTTGATATATTCTACCGGACCAATTTAAGGGTCCATCTAGAATTGCATTTAATATATTAAGAATATAATTTGCACATTATTTAAGTAATGGGCTGCTCAATTATATTAATATATTAATGAAAGACATGTGGGCTTGTTTCTTTTAGTAAGAATGGGTCTGGTTCACATGTGGGCTTTTTATTTAAAGTCCAATGGATTAAATGAAATAAGAAAATAATGTTAGGCCCAACCTTATACAAGTGGGGCGGCTAGGTTAAGGTTTTAACCTAAAAATATTATTTTGTTTCATTTGTTTTAATTAAATAAGAATTAATTGATTTATTGATTAATTGTTTAATTAAAGAAACAAATCTTTCCTAAAAGTAAAAGACTTGTTTGATAAGTAAATAAATAAATTAGTATTATTTATTTAATCAAATAAGGAGTCTTTTTTATTTTAGTCAATTAAAAGAATAAAAATAAAAGAGTTGGATTAGGGTTTGAAGTCTATAAAGTTAAAAAGAATTAGGGTTGAATTTTAGTCACCCTATATAAGTGACATGATGAAATTCGGCCAACCCTAATCTTACACTACATAGAATTCGGCAACCCTAAAGGAAAAAGAAGAAAAATTCGGCCAACCTATATATATGTTCTTATAGGGTTCGGCCACATCAATTAATTGGTGTTTGAGTTTTTATTTTCTTTCTTCTTCTTCTTAATTCTAAGAGAGTTTTTATTCTAGAGAGACAAAAAGGAGTGAAAAATTATTCTTTGATAGTATACAATTGCTTAAACATCAATAAGCTTGTGTATACGATATCGATCTAGGTTCACGCGAGTTTCGATCATAAGATTGAGAACTCAAAAGTGACCGGAATAATTTTGACATTCTTTTGATTGTTTTGTGACTAACAAAGAATAGAAAGTATTTGTTTGGTCCATTCACAGGTTTGCAATTCAAAGGAAAGGGAGACCACGCTCCTAGGTGATCCACGTTCGTGCTCGGATTGAAGGTCTTGCGGATTACCATCGACGTAAGTCAATCGGATCACGCGACAAGAGGTAATTTACTTTTGTTGATATATATGCATGTTTATTGATTAAAAGGGTTTAAGGTTCATAAAGGAAAAATTTTAAAAGTCACTAAATCGTTTTTAGTATCGCTTCCGCTGCGTGTAACACTTTTTTATTATTTTTCCCTACAATTGGTATCAGAGCCTAGGTTGAACCCTTTTAATTAATTAACGTATATATACGTGGATCTATTTCTTTTTATTGTGATTATGCATGTTTAGAAAGAGATGGCACTCTAGGTATTCAAATATATAATTACATGTGATGTATGGATTTATATATATTTTATGTGGTTTGTTATTGCTCGATTTTGGCCCTAGATTTTCAATGTAATTTTTGTTTCGGAGTTGTAACAAGAAGGGTGGTCTATTATCGCCATAATTCCTTCTTGGTAGATTGCTAGGTTTTATTTTTTTTTTATGTGCAGTATTTTTTTTAGGGTTACTGCAGTTTTTTTTTATTTATTTTTAGTATGTGCAGTTTTTGGTTTGTAAAAATACTGCAGTGAATAAAAAAAAAAAAAAAATTAATACTGCAGTATTTATTATATATATACTGCCGTAATATATTTAGGTCTTGGAGATTCGAAGACACGAAGCAAAACGAAGCAACCGGAACCAAGTACGAGCACCGTGCGCACCCTAGGAGTGGATTGGGCTGCGCATGACAAGCCCAAACTTTGGTGGGCTGCGCATGGCAGCCTTGTGTGGCCTTATGGGCTGCGCAAGGCAGCCCCTTTGTGGGGTTGTGGGCTGCGCACGCCCATGGGAGAAGGCCGAAGGATGAGCGTATGGTTGATGGGCCACCTGAAGATCTTGTATTCCTGACAAATTGTAATTTACTTGTTTTTCTAGGATGGGCCAAAGTTGTTGCTATTTAATTTATGCTTAAATATTACAATATTTGTTATTGTATGATAACATGACATATAGAATAGGAGTGCCACGTCAATATCTCTTTTGGTATGAACATGCATTGAATGATTTAGGTATCTAAATTGGCATCTAGATAACTCGGTAAATCATTCTATGGGATTTAATCACACGCCTTAAATAATTGAGTGGGAGAAGGTGTTTTGGTAACACCTATGGCCTCCAAGGTTAGTTGAGCTTAATTATTTATTGGTAATCCCCCCAAGGGGCGTCCATGAATGGAATTTAGCAACATACTTCCTTACAAGGATAGACTAGACAATGGACTCAAACGAGATCTACTCCCCAAGGAGGGATTTTCGTGAGAGAAAATTGAGGGTCGATATCTTGGTAACACACTCAATGTAATTTTATTGATATCCTCCCAAGAGTTCTTGTCAGTAAAATTGCAAGGCTAAAATTGAAAACGCTGGTTGTTATGTTAACAATTAGGTGGGACCTAGTCTAACTAGTAAATGGTGCGAACTCCCAAAGGAGGCGTAACATTTATGGGTGTTAGATCACCGTTGAATTTTATGATTGAGTTATTTATTTAATTCAAGATAAATATTTAAAAGTGCTTTATCATGATTATTTACTTATATACGTTTTGTTTTATTCAGAAATCATGACCCCATCACTTATGAACATCCTGAAAGATAACACTTTAACTGGAGATAATTATGTCACATGGAAAAGGAAAATTGGGTTGTTGCTGCAAAGTGAAAAACATAAGTTTGTTCTAACTACTCCTAAACCACCTGCTCCTAATAATGAATCTAGCATAATGTGTAGAGATGAGTATGAGCAGTGGAAGACTTCAGATGATATGGCAAAATGTTACATTATGGCCACTATCTCCGACGTGTTGCAACAGCAGCATGAAGGAATGGAGTCCGCTGCTGATATAATGATGTCTCTAGAGGAAATGTTTGCTATGAAGTCTAGGACGACTAAGAGAGAGGCAGTGACTGCTTTTATGAATCTTAGGATGAAACCTGGACAGGCTGTGAAAGATCACATGATGAAAGTCATAGCACATCTCAACATTGCTGAACTGCATGGCGCTGAGATAGATGGTGAGACAAAGATTGATATGGTTGTCAATTCATTGTCAGATTCCTTTGATCAGTTCAAATTGGACTACACTTTGAACAAAAAGGAATACACCTTACAAGGCCTGATGCAAGATGTTCAAAGTGCTGAAAAGATCCTTGTGAAAGGCAAAGGTCAAGAGATTCATATGGTTGGTAAAGTTGCTACTGTTAAGGCCCGTCAAAAGGTCAAGAAACAACAGAAGAAAAAGCAACTTGGGCCTATCAAGAAGGAGACCAAGAAAGTAACCAAGATCAAAGGGAAATGCTTCCTTTGTGGTGAAAAGGGACATTGGAAGAGAAATTGCCCAAAGTCCCAGAACAAGAAGGAAGAAGGTAATTTGAATTATCTAGAAACATGTTTTTTGGCTGATTCTACAGATTCTTGGATCATAGACTCAGGAGCCACTAATCATGTTTGTTATTCCTTGCAGGGGTTTCAAGAAAGGAGAAAGCTGAGTAAGAATGAAATCAATTTGCGCTTGGGCAACGGAACGTTAGTGTCTGCAAGTGCAGTGGGAGATATTAGAGTTTATTTGGATTCTAGAAGGCATTTAGATTTAATAGACGTTTATTATGTACCTCAATTCAAGAGGAATTTAATTTCAGTTTCTTGTTTGAATAAATTTGGATATTCGGTTACTTTTAATAAAGTTTTTATTATTAGTAAGAATGACAAAATTATTTGCCAAGGTACATTGGAAAACGGTCTATACTTTTTGCATAGAAATATCTCTCACTCGTTAGACACAGAAATAACGGAACCTAATCATAAAAGAGTAAAATTATCAACAGATGAAACCTATCTTTGGCATTTACGCTTAGGTCATATTAACCTTAATAGGATTAAAAGATTGGTATGTGACGGACCTTTGAGTGACTTAAAGGTTGATGATCTACCAACTTGTGAATCTTGTTTGGAAGGTAAAATGACCAAAAGGACGTTCTCTGCCAAAGGTGCAAGAGCCACTGAATGTTTAGGATTGATACACACTGATGTATGTGGACCTATGAGCATTCAAGCTAGAGGTGGATATGAGTACTTCATCACCTTCACGGATGATTACTCGAGATTTGGTTATGTGTATCTCATGAGACATAAGTCGGATGCTTTTGACATGTTCAAAGCATTCAAAGCTGAAGTGGAAAATCAGCTTGAGAAACACATAAAAATCTTGAGATCTGATCGTGGTGGAGAATATCTATCTGGTGAGTTTCAGCAATATCTTATTGATAATGGGATAGTTTCTCAGTTTTCTGCACCAGGTACACCTCAACAAAATGGGGTAGCAGAAAGGAGAAATAGAACTCTTTTGGATATGGTTAGGTCTATGTTGAGTTATTCAACGCTTCCTATTTCTTTTTGGGGATATGCTTTACAAACTGCTATATACATTCTAAACGATGTACCATCTAAGTCTGTTCCTAAAACACCGCATGAGTTGTGGACTGGGCGCAAGCCTAGTTTACAACACTTAAGGATATTTGGTTGTCCTGCGCATGTGTTAAAAGGAAAGACAGAAAAGATGGAGTCCCGTTCAGAAACATGTATATTTGTAGGGTATCCAAAAGAAACTAAAGGATATTATTTCTATAGTCCTTCAGATCTTAAAGTATTTGTTTCGACAAATGCTAAATTTCTGGAAAAGGACTATATGAATGATTTTGTGCCTAGAAGTAGAATTGTCCTGAATGAGATGTCAGGAGATACAATTCCACGAGAGGTTACACAACCTAACCCAATTGTAAGTTCCGATCCAACACAAGATCAACAACCTACCATTCCTCGTCGTAGTGGGAGGGTTAGAACACAACCCGAAAGATACATCGGTCTGGGAGAATCAGTGGAGAATCTCCCGGACGACGATGATCCCTATACGTACAAGGAAGCTATGGAGGATGTTGATAGTCGCCATTGGCAAAAGGCAATGCAATCCGAGATTGAATCTATGTTCGATAACAAAGTCTGGTCCCTTGTAGACTTGCCTAAAGGGATAAAACCCATTGGGTGCAAGTGGGTATACAAGAGGAAAAGAGGTATGGATGGAAAGGTGGAAACCTTTAAAGCTAGATTGGTAGCTAAAGGGTATACACAGAAAGAAGGTATCGATTACGAGGAAACCTTCTCTCCTGTGGCCATGCTTAAATCCATTAGGATACTCTTATCCATTGCAGCATCTTTAGATTTAGAGATTTGGCAAATGGACGTCAAGACAGCTTTCCTAAATGGAAGTCTTGACGAAAGCATCTACATGATGCAACCAGAGGGATTCATTGAAAAAGGCCAAGTGGATAAGGTATGCAAGTTGCAGAAATCCATATATGGATTAAAGCAAGCATCCAGATCCTGGAACATAAGGTTTGATCAAGCTGTCAAAGGTTTTGGATTTATTCAAAATCCTGACGAACCTTGTGTATACAAGAGGATTAAAGGCGACAAGTTGGTTTTCCTGATTCTTTATGTTGATGATATACTACTCATTGGAAACGATGTAGGTGTATTGACATCAGTAAAAGAATGGTTAGCAAAACAATTTGATATGAAGGACTTAGGAGAAGCAAGTTTTATTCTAGGTATCCAAGTAATAAGGGATAGAAAGAATAGAACGATTGCATTATCCCAAGCTTCATACATAGACAAAATCTTGTCTAGGTTTTCCATGCAGGATTCCAAGAAAGGTATGTTACCTTTCAGACATGGAATCAAGCTTTCTAAGGAACAAGTTCCTAAGAATGAGCATGAAGAGCAATTCATGAGTAGAGTTCCATATGCCTCGGCAGTTGGAAGTCTCATGTATGCAATGCTCTGTACTAGACCAGATATTTGTTTTGCTGTTGGCATAGTTAGCAGGTTTCAATCGAAACCTGGACCTGATCACTGGACGGCAGTCAAGCATATTTTCAAGTATCTTAAGAGAACGAGAGATAATATGCTTGTATACTCTGGAGGGGATTTGGTTCCCGTTGGGTATACAGATTCTGATTTCCAATCAGATTCTGACTCCAGAAAATCCACATCAGGGGCTGTGTTTACTATTGGAGGAGGAGCAGTTATATGGAGGAGTATCAAGCAATCTTGTATTGCTGATTCCACCATGGAAGCTGAGTATGTTGCTGCATGCGAAGCTGCCAAAGAGGCTGTTTGGCTCCGCCAATTCTTGATTGACTTAGAAGTGGTTCCTAGTGCGAATAAGCAGATCACTATCTACTGTGACAACAGTGGAGCAGTGGCTAATTCGAAAGAACCAAGAAGTCACAAGAGAGGTAAACACATTGAAAGAAAGTATCATCTTTTAAGGGAGATTGTTCAAAGAGGTGACGTGACGATTACCAAAATCGCGTCAGCAGAAAATCTAGCGGATCCCTTCACAAAGGCTCTACCTCAGAAGAGTTTCGATGGGCATCTAGAGAATATGGGCTTGAGAGATATGACACATTTGCTATAGCGCAAGTGGGAGATTGTTAGGATTATGCTCAATAGCAAGAGTGTAATGTTGTAATTAACAATCTTTTTCATATTAATAAAGTGATTTCTGGTTTAACAAATCGTATAGCATTTATAGTTTATATTATAATTGTCAAAGTAAATAATCATAAGGTCTAAAGACTATGGGAAAAGAAGAATTGTTCGTACATCTGGATATGTATGTGGTAGACACAATTCTTTAGTTAGTCTTGAATATTGTTCACAACTTAAGTTAAAGGTTGGGCACCTTTATCTTGTTAAAGTTGTAGAATTCTTTTGCTAGCATTTGAGTGGGATCAAATGAGATATGATGAGTCTAAAATCATCGGAGTGTCTTCGAGCAAAAGGATCTAGTGCACTGGGTGCATTGAACTGGATCACAATGAAAAGCTTTATCTAAAACCGTCAATAGATAATAGTTTTTTCATTATCAGGACAATCGGAGAGTCTATCTTAATCCTGAGATAAATGATGGACTTATGGTTGCAAGTGATATCATTTGAGTTATCAATGAGTACGATTATATCGCATAGTCTATCCTCGATAATTTGGTGATATTCATTTGTTAATCGATAGAGGACTTCATTTATAGATATGGACATCGTGGCTCCATTTAATTAAATGAGAGTATATTATCATCATATGGATGTTTTGAGGTAATTGGATATTAAATCTCAACGTTGAGTTTTCAATAGTGTCTATTGAAAACATGGCTTCTGGACAAGTCAAAATATCCAAGTTCAAAACGTGGTCATATGAGTAAATATGGTAACTTGGAGAGTTATAGGCGGTCTATGAACTCTTGGCGATTACTGATATTAATCACGAGGATACACTATCTCCAATATGATTGTCTAGGGTATGAATGAGGAGCATCTTCCTTTTCTATCTTTATTTAAGAGTTCAGTTTTAGCTCTTTAGTGGAATGAGTTAAAATTAATGGATCGGACCTAAGTGAATCATTTGTTGATTGTGATTAGGTTATGTCTATTGAAGCTTAAATTTAGATGGCCCGCCAAGATCCTCAATCCACACGGACTTGCATGGATCACTTGATATATTCTACCGGACCAATTTAAGGGTCCATCTAGAATTGCATTTAATATATTAAGAATATAATTTGCACATTATTTAAGTAATGGGCTGCTCAATTATATTAATATATTAATGAAAGACATGTGGGCTTGTTTCTTTTAGTAAGAATGGGTCTGGTTCACATGTGGGCTTTTTATTTAAAGTCCAATGGATTAAATGAAATAAGAAAATAATGTTAGGCCCAACCTTATACAAGTGGGGCGGCTAGGTTAAGGTTTTAACCTAAAAATATTATTTTGTTTCATTTGTTTTAATTAAATAAGAATTAATTGATTTATTGATTAATTGTTTAATTAAAGAAACAAATCTTTCCTAAAAGTAAAAGACTTGTTTGATAAGTAAATAAATAAATTAGTATTATTTATTTAATCAAATAAGGAGTCTTTTTTATTTAGTCAATTAAAAGAATAAAAATAAAAGAGTTGGATTAGGGTTTGAAGTCTATAAAGTTAAAAAGAATTAGGGTTGAATTTTAGTCACCCTATATAAGTGACATGATGAAATTCGGCCAACCCTAATCTTACACTACATAGAATTCGGCAACCCTAAAGGAAAAAGAAGAAAAATTCGGCCAACCTATATATATGTTCTTATAGGGTTCGGCCACATCAATTAATTGGTGCTTGAGTTTTTATTTTCTTTCTTCTTCTTCTTAATTCTAAGAGAGTTTTTATTCTAGAGAGACAAAAAGGAGTGAAAAATTATTCTTTGATAGTATACAATTGCTTAAACATCAATAAGCTTGTGTATACGATATCGATCTAGGTTCACGCGAGTTTCGATCATAAGATTGAGAACTCAAAAGTGACCGGAATAATTTTGACATTCTTTTGATTGTTTTGTGACTAACAAAGAATAGAAAGTATTTGTTTGGTCCATTCACAGGTTTGCAATTCAAAGGAAAGGGAGACCACGCTCCTAGGTGATCCACGTTCGTGCTCGGATTGAAGGTCTTACGGATTACCATCGACGTAAGTCAATCGGATCACGCGACAAGAGGTAATTTACTTTTGTTGATATATATGCATGTTTATTGATTAAAAGGGTTTAAGGTTCATAAAGGAAAAATTTTAAAAGTCACTAAATCGTTTTTAGTATCGCTTCCGCTGCGTGTAACACTTTTATTTATTATTTTTCCCTACACATATGTATATATGTTTTCAAATTCTATAAGTGTGAACCTTGCTTGTTTACAATCCATGTCATATTTATGTTCAAACATGCATTTTTGGACTAGGAGATTTACATAGGAAGTATGATGTGAATGACCTATAGTTATCTCCATGACATGATGATTCTTTTATAACATGCTAATGTCAAATGAAAAAGCATGAAATTCATATAACATGTTCACATGAAAAGCATGAATTGATGATTGCATACTCTTAAAATGCAAAACTTGTGTGAAAGCTTATGAGACTCAAAATGAATAAAGGATCTTGTATCCGTTCAAAGGGATTTATATTCCAAATGTCTCTCTTTCTTTATTAGTTGAACATGGATACTATCATACGGATATCTTATCCGGAAAAATCAAATAGGGTGCAAAGTCGCTCATGCCATGTTTCGCTTATAAAGTTGGATATAGTTACTCTAAAATTGAAATCAATAATCTCTATATCCTTGCTTTTCCCATGACATTGGTGAAATTGGTTTGAATTCTTATTAGAAACCTTTGTCATTTGCTTTGCCAAATACCATTGTATTTTGGACTTGAATGCTATATGTCTTGTATGCAAAGCATGTTGGATTCACACATTTTCTCAAATAAATCTCCTTATTTCTCTCCAATTAATTGAGATGCATAAAGTGACTTATATGAATATGCAAATATCTTGCATGCTTCTATCTCTCCTTGCTATGAGTGACCCGGTTGGGGACTACTTCTTTGCCTATATCATGACAAAAAGGGGGAGTAGGATATGGTAAGGGGAGTTAAGGGGTGTTGCAAATTGTTGTTGCAATTGTGCACGATTGAGGAGAATATGTATTGAGGGGGAGTAACCCGTTGAGGGGGAGCATTGCATTCACATACATTGCATAACGTTGTGCCTATTTTTTTTAAAATGCAAATGCTTGTTATTGTTCTCCCATGATTAATCTCACACTTTACTTGTTTTGGAAATGTTAGAAACTTTAATTTCAGGGGTTGATTGTTCTACAAGAGATTGAAGACTTGAAGTTTTATTTTCTTATCTCGTTGTAATGTAGATAATCATTGTAGTCCCATAGTTTCTATTTTTTGTGAGGAATCAATGTGAGTGGTGGTTTTGTCACGAAATAGCCAAAGGGGGAGATTGTAAGGTTCCCATTTGTTGGTTGGCTCATTTCGTGGACAAACCACATGTTGGGGATTCTTGTAAGGGTAGCTTAAGTGTAGGTGTTATTGCTAAGGCCCTTTGAAGACCTCTTTCTTGATATGCACCGAAGGTAAATCTCTTTGTGCTTACTTGTCTTGAAGAGATAGTTGCACACACTCACAAATCATGCATATGTTTAATCCTTATATGTTGTGTGTCTTATTTGTGTGCTTTAATGTTCATTAACATCTCTTCTTGCATGTTAGTTTGATTGCATCTTGCATATCCAATTGCCTTGTCATGCTTAGTCTTAGGATTGCATTTTTGCTTTGGGCGCTCCCAAAAGCGCTCTACAAAAGCGCTCTACAAAAGCGCTGTATGAATAGCCCCCATTGGGCGCTGTACAGACCTGATCGATTTAATTCGGTCGCTGTACGAGTACTGTACAGTCGCTGTACAAAGCGCTGTACAAAGCGCTCTACGTAGAGCGCCCCTCTGTTTTCACGAGAGAACAGAGTAGGGGCACTGTACAGAAGCGCCCTACGTACAGCGCCCAAGGCAAATGTGAGGCAAACTTATCAAAACGACCACACTTTGTTTTGACCTCCTATATATATGCCACTTTGACTTTAGGTAAATTACAAGAGTTCATATTCAGATTTCATACTTAGGATATTTTTCAAAGAGAATAAAAATTCCAAGAACTCATTTTTATTAGCTCAAACACTTTTTCATGATCATCAATCATCATCTACCATCATCTTTGATCATCTAGATGTCATCTTGCATGGATTCTTCATCATACTTTGCTTGGTAAGCTTTTCACTAATATCTTACATATTTTGTGTTTCTCTTAACAAGCAATCTCAATTAATTACTTGTATGTTATTTTATACACTTTGAATACAAGTTTGAGATTAGTTTGATGTATGTTTGAGAAGTTGTATTGTGATAGCTAATTAGGTTTTATGCTTAATCTTGATTAGCTAAACTATTTGACATGTCATTTAGTTTGTGATATCTAGGATTGTTCTAATTGCATATTAATCATCTTAGATAAGCATATAGGGTTTCCCTTGCTCTATGTTGCATTTGGATATTCATATATTCACTTAGGGTTGTTATTCTCTTCATAGAGAAAGTAAGTCTTGTGTGTAGCTTCCGGGATTAGGTTGCTTAGATCGCAAGCAAATTTGACTAGGTTCACTCATACTGGGATTAGGTAGGTGTGTGATTACTTCCAGGATTAGGTTGTAATCGTTTTTCACATTTAGTGGATTCGAGGTTCGAGTGTGGCTTACTTACTAGCCCGTGGTTTTTCCCGTGAGGGTTTCCATGTAAAAATCAAGTCTTATTTAATTTCCGCATTTTATACTTGATTTGTTGCTTTATCTAGTTAGGGGTAAATTCGTAATTTTGACGTAATACGAAAAATTGGGTAATAAGCTTAAAATCTATTCACCCCCCCCCCCCCCCCTAGATAGTTTTATACACACCGTGCTATAATTTGTTTCAAAGCCAAACCGCGATTCCAACATACTAAGTTATTGACCGGGAATGCAACTCCGATCTCACCCAATCTCACCCATGGTATATCAAAAACCACGATCTAACCTGAATGAGTCGATAAGACACTCAAGATTAAGATCACCCATATATAGCCATCATTTGTTGATATATATGAATCTCATCTTGTAACGGATCTTGGTGAGAGATTCATATAGATCATGGCTCAGTCCTATATGATCACATCATATATGGTGCCTCTTTTCTCATATCAACATATGAATAGTCTAAGTTAAGACCATCGTACATTACGGAATGGACCGCAGCTGTAGATTAATCACAAATAAAGTACCCAACTCTAATTGCTATCTACAGACTCTTTAGATTACTCATCTCAAACTGAATACCTCTGTATATGATGCTCATATACTCAGTTAGAGCAACTCCAACCCAAATAGTAGATTTGGTGCAAGTTTTGCACTAAAATAGCTTAACAGTCATTCTATTTCACTATTCCATCTCCAACCCACTGCACCAAATTTATCTCTATAGGGAATATTCCTAGGAATATTCCATTTCTTTCCCCTTTTTAAATATTTCTCCACAATTAACATTTCACCCCATAATTAACATAATATTGCAATACAATATGAAATTATGAAATTAATACATTAACAGAAATTAAATTAAATTCGGTAAAATATTGCATTTATTATTAAAATAACTTAAACATTACATTTCATAAGATAAAAAAGAAAAAACATAGTGAAACTAATTATAGCACGGTGTGTATAAAACTATTTAGGGGGGGTGGGGGGTGAATAGATTTTAAGCTTATTACCCAATTTTTCATATTAAGTCAAAATTATGAATTTACCCCTAACTAGATAAAACAACAAATCAAGTATAAAATGCGGAAATTAAATAAGACTTGATTTTTACGTGGAAACCCTCACGGGAAAAACCACGGGCTAGTAAGTAAGCCACACTCGAACCTCGAATCCACTAAATGTGTAAAATGATTACAACCTAATCCCGGAAGTAATCACACACCTACCTAATCCCGGTATGAGTGAACCTAGTCCAATTTGCTTGTGATCTAAGCAACCTAATCCCGGGGGCTGTGTACAGCGCTTTGTACAGCGCTCGTACAGTGACCGAATTAAATCGATCAGGTCTGCACAGCGCCCAACGGGGGCTGTTCATACAGCGCTTTTGTAAAGCGCCTTTGGGAGCGCCCAATGCAAAAATGCAATCCTAAGTCTAAGCATGACAAGGCAATTGGATATGCAAGATGCAATCAAACTAACATGTAAGAAGAGATGTTAATGAACATTAAAGCACACAAATAAGACACACAACATATAAGGATTAAACATATGCATGAGTTGTGAGTGTGTGAAACTATCTCTTCAAGACAAGTAAGCACAAAGAGATTTACCTTCGGTGCTTATCAAGAATGAGGTCTTCAAAGGGCCTTAGCTGTAACACCTACACTTAAGCTACCCTTACAAAAATCCTCAACATATGGTTTGTCCACGAAATGAGCCAATCAACAAATGGGAACCTTACAGGCTTGTGGCTGGGAAGGTCTGCACACAATAGTGGAATCCACTCCTTCTTATGAGAAGTAGATAGTAGCTCCATAAAGGGTTGATTCGGGGCTTGAACAATATGAGTGCTCTCCTAATTCCGTAAGGAATGTAAGATTTATTGTTCATTAGAGAATCAATTGTACTTAATGGAAAGATATAATGTGATTATTTAATTATATTAATAATTATGAATTATTAATAGAATTAATTATTTTGTGGAGGTCAAGGGTTCGAACCAAGACTTAAGCAAAGATATAAAATAATATTGATTATTTAATCTTTAGCAAGTCATGGGTTCAAGTCACAGTGACAACATTGAATTAAATGGGATTTAGAATCCTATTTAATCTAGGTCACTTGAAACCCTGACATGATATAAGATATTAAGATATTTTGTTTTTATTAATTGTTTTTAAAAACAAGATAATAGGTTGATATTTATTTTAAATATTTGATATTTAAAATTGATTCTATGATATAAAGTTGTTATCTTTTTAAACCTATTCTATCTGATATCAAGTATATGAAATACTTTAAAACACTCAATTAATTAACGTAATAAAGGTTGAGTTTTTTGAGTGACACAATAAAACAAGCAAAAGTAGAAACAAAAGAGAACAGGTGCGGCCACCAATTATTCTAGGTAGCCGAATTCTCCATAGAGAAAACAAGAGTTGTTTTCGGGTGTTTCTTCTACCTCCATTCAACCTCCTGAGTACCATGACGCGCCCACACGCCGTTACCAATCCCGGGTCATAGCCAGGAAGATCTTGTGGTTCAAATCAGGAAGCAAATCAAAAAGAAGAAGGAGTCTACAAACGTTGGTATGAATTAGTTTCATCTCCTTTTTATTGCATTTGATTATTACTGTACAAATGGGTTAGTTTATGATTGCATTTAAAAAAACAAATTAAAACTTTTCCGCTACGCGATCCGTAACCCTGGGTTCGTATAGATCCGGCCGACTAAAGACCACATGGTTGGTCATCCTCTTCTCATGTGCTTGTTGTGCGGATTGGAATAACTCCATGGTCTCTCGTTGAGAAGCTTGGAATCTCTCGCTCTCTCGAAAGTGATCCTCCATGAAATTTTTCCTCTCATCATCAATGGTGTTTGATTGGTATGATGAGGAGGAATCTTGATTCATCCACCAATCCATATTGAAGCTATTCCCATGAGTCTCGTAGCTCGGCCCTTGATATTCCGTGAAGAAATCCATAGAATCCTAAAACAAAAGAAACAAAAACTTCCAAAGAAGTAAAAAGAAACTAAAAAGACTAAAAACAACTAAAAGACTAAAAATTAATAAAAACCTACAAAGAAAAGTTTATTGATTCAACAATCGCTTAAATTCCTCGGCAGCGGCACCAATTTTGATGAGCCGTCGTTGGTACTCAACAAAATGATTGTTTTTAAATGTGTTCGTGTTGAAAACCGATTTCACCACTTAGATGTAAAATTAGTAAAGTGGCAAGTAGGATTCGTTCCACAGGGAGTTAGAGTAATTATTGAATAAATTAACAATTCCTAAATGAAATAAAATAAAACATAAGCAATGGATGGTTATATGGTTTGTCAAGCCATCAAACATGCATGTAAAATTAACCTAATAAACCTAATAAAATAGATAGAAATCTAGATAAGAGATATATGGGATAAACAATTAGTGGAATCGCTAGGGAATTAATGGGATCACAAGTGGATTACGGGAAGTGCTTCTCAAGCTACCTTAGTGAACCAACCTCATAAATGTTAACCAATTGATTTCTAGGATGTGTTTAGACCATTACTATGAACCCTAAACAACTTCCCACCGTAATGCCTAACCGATTAAAGAGAGGGGGTCACGGCGGGATCGGTTTGTTACAATTAACGGTTTAGATAATCGCGGTTGATATACCCTCTGACGATCTATCCTAGTCACTATGTTCTCAATCCATCAAGGTTGTCAATCCAATCAAGATTGAAAAAATATATAAACGTGTCCTAAAGTAATCTAGAGGGGGGGTGAATAGATTTTAAACATTTTTACCCAATTTTCGAGATTAGTCAAATTTACGAAAATGCCCCAATCTAGTCAATATACAAAACAAGCATATAAGTGCGGAAATTAAAGGACACACAATATTTACGTGGAAACCCACACGAGGAAAAACCACGAGCTGTTATGTGCACCACACGAGAACCTCGAATCCACTATTTACAAATACGATTACAATTTAGGTTGACCACATCACACCTAAAATTACTAATCCGTCTTTGCTACCCGCGGGCCTTTAATAGTGACTCTAGTCCCTTGCTTGCAAACTACCTAAGAGGTAAATACAAGACTTGTCTCTAAAGTGAAGAGATAGCACAACCTAAGGTGAATATGTGAAATACTCAAGATGCTAAAAATGCAAGGTTAGACATTCAAGCTTATCTAGGCATGGATGAGCATGTTAGACATTCCTAGATATCATATCACTAGATGACATGTATATAACAACACTAAATAAGCAACCAAAATCCTATATGCATAATCTATCACAAAACAACTCACAAACCATAATAAAACAATCTTGAAACTAAGTCAAGTCATAAAGATGCAATCTTGAATCAATTCAAGTGATAAAGTAGCTATCTTGTAAAGCAAGAACATATAGATATGAGAATGATGTTCTAGATACAAGTCATGTGAGCAAAACTAAAAACCCTAAATGAAATCAACCTATAATCATGCTAGATGATGAATGAAAGATGCAAGATGAAGGGTTTTGTGATTTGGAAGCTTAAAGATGAAGTCTTGATACCTTAGCTTGAAGATACTCAATGATACTCTCAAAAGTGTAATTTGCTCTAGAAAACGAGCCAAGGCAAACAAGACACATATATATAAGATCCAAATGAAGTGATGTCGTTTTATCAAAAACGTTTCAGCTTCTCGCTAACGTACTGCCGCGGTCTCGGCTGCCGCGGTTGTGGCACCGCGGCAGATGCACCACGGCAGATGCACCGCGGCAGAGACAAAAAGATCTCTGTAGCCAGACCGCCGCGGTTGCCAGACCGCCGCGGTTGCACAACCGCGGCACTATAACAGCGGCACATCAAGACTATTGCTGTCGCTCGACTGCCGCGGTTGGGCCACTGCGGTAGAGAAAGGGAAAATCTCTGTCGCTTGCATGCCGCGGTTGGGCCACCGCAGCACCATAACCACGGCAGAGAAGGTCTTGGCCTTCTCAGCAGCTCCTCACATAGAAACAACATGCAATTGTGCAAGTGTGTGAGGTGACAACATTGCATCAAATATGTGACATTTCACTAAAAAGTAGGGACTTTAGTGAAATTATCCCATTCTTATTTTCTATTCTACTATACACTGTAATTTTACAAATTGATGTATATTTAATAAAGAGCAAATTGCAGCCAACCTCCCTGAGGTTTGGTCTTTGACAATCAGAAACAACTTTATGCTTAATTGACAATAACCTTCCCTGTCATTCGTCAAAGTTAGTCAAACTTAATAGAGATAAGGGTATTTTCATCCTTTCAAGCCTTTTTATTTATTAAAAAAAGAGATTTAAAAGCTTTAAATCTTCACCATTCATCTTGGCAACATTTTTTATTTTTTATTTTTGAAAAAGCTAAAAAACTTGAATCTGAAGAAAAATATGGAAATACATCAATGGAAGAAGAAAATGTTGTTAGATTAGATTTAGATGAGCCAGATTTTTTTATTTTTTTTTTAGTTTTGAAAAATCTAAAAAACTTGAATATAAAGAAAAATTTGGGAATCCATATGGAAGAAGAAAGAATTATCTGAAGAAAATGTTGTTGGATTGGATTTTGATGATCCAGATTATTAATTTTTTAGAATATAGAATTTGAAGAAAAATATAGAAATACAACCTATTCTCCATGTTTTTTATTTTTTAATTTGTAATTTTCAATTTTTTTATAGTGGAGATCCAAATTTGTTTTCATATATTTATATATTTTTAAAATCAATTTTTTTTTATTCGTGGGCATTTAGGTATTTGTAGCGGCCAAATCCGATCAACGGTTAAACTTGACAAACTTTGACTAACGATAAGGGAGGGCATTGTCAATTAATGATAAAGTTGTTTTTGGTTGTCAAAGGCCAAACCTTTGGGAGGTTGGCTGCAATTTGCTCTTTAATAAATTTCAATCCAACAATTATAATAAATAATGAAGATTAAAAAAAAAACAAATCACTAGTTCTCTATTAACTACACATTATAAACCTCCAATGGTGATTTGTTTGATTTTTAATGACTTTTATTAAAGGAGTCTTTAATCTCAGGATTCAAGACTCTCAGGATATCAGGACTCTTAGGACTCAGGACTCTCAGAGTTACCTCTTGAGTTATGTATTTTACTTGTAAATACTCTTCTCTAAGATAGACATTGTTAGTTGTTATCCTAGATAAAGGCTAGATAGAATTTCATTCATAGTAGAAGTACAGTTAAGTTACAACTCTGTGTATATATATATTTGTATGATTCATGAATAAATCATATACAAAAAATATAGAACAATTGTTCTACAACGGTAACTCTCATTCAACATTAATATGGTATCAGAGCAACTCTGCTTCTGATTTTTTTTTCCCCATCCCGTTTTTGCTTCAGTCTCTTTTCCTTCCGCAAATTTTAAACATGACTGACCCAAAGGATTCCAGTTCAACGAATCCAACTCCTAATTCTCAAGGATCCAATGATCCTCTCTCCGCTCAGGGACCCAATGATCCTTTCTTCGTTCATCACTCAGACAATCCCATAGCCGTTCTAGTCTCTCCAATGTTGTTAGGGGACAACTACAACACTTGGTTAAGGTCTATATCAAGGGCACTTTGAGCAAAAAAATAAACTCGGTTTCGTTGATGGAACCATCCAGCCACCAACTGATCTTCTTGAAAAATTCAAGTGGTCTCGGTGCGATGATCTTGTTGCTTCTTGGGTTCTTAACTCTGTTACGCCGGAAATCCATGGCAGCATTCTTTACGTTGATTCCGCTCATGATATTTGGAAAGATTTAAGTGATCGTTTCTCGCAAATGAATGCGTCCAAGATCTATCAGCTCAAGTAATCAATCTCTTTACTCAAACAAGATAATGCCACGGTATCAACTTATTATTATTTGCTTAAATCTTTATGGGATGAATTAACTTCATTATTAATTGTTATTGTTTGCACTTGTGGTCATGGACATGCTACTACAGCTTGGGTTCAGGAAGATTGGGTAATGGAATTTTTGCAAGGTCTTCATGACCGTTTTTCAACCATTCAAAGTCAGATTTTACTAATGGATCCTTTTCCAAGTGTTGCAAAAATTTATTCCCTTGTCATGCAAGAAGAAAAGCAACAAAAGATTCATGTATTGTCCAATCTTGTTCCAAAGGATGCTACCTTGAATTTTCAGAGGACAAATTTTCTCCATTCTCAACCTTATACCAATGGCAAAATCAGCAAAGAACAGGTCCCAAATCAGTTCTCCAACAGCAAACCACATGGTTCGACTCATCGCAATGGTAAACCTCGTCTATATTGTGATCATTGCAAAACTATTTGTCATTACAAATATATATGCTACAAGATACATGGGTATCCTCCCAAAAACTTTTGTGTTAATGCAATATCAGTAGGCCCTGCTCCTAATTCTGCCGCTCCTCTCACATTTACTATGGACCAATATAGCAAACTTTAGAGTATGATTGATTCAAATAGTATTGCACCACAAGCAAATCTGACAAGTATATTTCCCTTTTATGTTCCTATAAATCCGTATGGATCATTGACTCAGAAGCAACAAATCATGTGAGCTCATCTTTGAATTTGTTCTCTAGTTATTCTACTTGCTCTAAACATTCCACACTTAAACTCCCAAATGGAACGGACCATTTAATAACTCATATAGGAACTATCACTCTTTCACTAACATTATGTCTCGAAAATGTCTTATTTGTTCCCACTTTTCAATTCAATTTAATTTCCATCAGTGAACTTGTCAAAACCCGAAATTTTTTTGTCTCATTTTCTAATGATGAATGTGTGTTTCAGGACCTATTATCGAAGAAGAAGATTGGGTTGGGACGCCTACATGAGAGACTCTACCATCTCAACCTCGCAACTATCTACTCTTTTCAAAATTCTGCTCAAAATAATTTATGGCATTGTCGATTAGGACATGCTTCACCTAGTTGTTTACAACTCTTAGCTAAGCAATTATCTTTTATTCATTCTTCAAATAATGCTGGTTGCATGATATGCCCTCAAGCAAAGCAAACTCGTTTGTTTTTTTCGAATAGTTCAATAAAAACTATGGTGAAATTCATTTTAGTCCCTCTAGTTTGACCTATTACACAAACTAGTCCTCCGGTTTTTAGTATTATCCCGTTAAGTCCTTCCGTTAATATTTCCGTTGAAAAAGTTGTTTCTGACAGGGTCAGAGAGTCAAATAACCCTGCTGCCCCTGATTAAAAAATAAAACAAACAAAATATTAAAAAGAAAATCTCCAAATTATAAAATTAAAAATTAAAAATTAAATTCGAATCAGATCCATTTAAACCTAGAAATTCAAACCCATTCAAACCCAATCAAACACACAACCAAAACCATTCAACAACAAAATCAAACTCCTTTCAATAAAATCACATCCACCACCACCATCTCCATCTCCATCCAGAACCACAAATCGGCCACTACCACCACCACCAAACACAAATCCACCACCACCATCTCTATCTCCATCTAGAACCAAACAAAAACCGACCACTACCACCACCACCGTCCACCAAACACAAATCCAAACCTAAACCCACTTACCATTTTTATCTAGTAAAATTTGGAAAACTCCATCTCATCATTTTTATCATCCATCTCAGCAATCTTCTTCATCCAAATTAATGAAGTGAAATTTGGAAAACTCTTAAAAAAAAAAAAAATCTAGAAAACTCCATCTCATCTTCATCAAAATTCTCACCAAACTTCATTCAACAACAAATTTCATCCACAAAAACAAAACAAAATTAAATCCAACATTATACAAACACTCAATAAACACACAAATTCCAACAATAAACACAAAAGATTCCAACAATTATCTATTCCAAAAAAAAAAAAAAAAAACATGGGCTAAAAGAGATGGAGCCCCACCCAATTGATTCAACTAATTCAAAGCTCTCGTTCTTGAGGATACATTCAAAGCAAAAAAAAAAAAAAAAAAAAAAAAAAAATGGGGATGAGAGATGAAGAACAGCCCAGATTACACGGCCACAACCACCGTTCGTTGACTTGAGTGCTAACGTTCGCCGCCGCGAGTCATCCATCACCGCCGTGCTAGAAAGCTTCACCAGTCGCCGAACACCAAACCCCAGCCATCAACGTCGCCAATCTGGTGAAGAGATGAGTATTGTTTTTATTTTTTAAAAAGGGTGGTGGCTAGGGTTTGGTGGTGGTGGTGTAGATGATGAAGAGTTGGGTGGTGGTGAATCTGGTGATTGTTTCAAAGAGAGAGAGAGAGAGAGAGAGAGAGAGAGAGAGAGGCGTGCTGAATCTTGTGTATGAAGAGATGGCAGATGGGTGGTGAACTGGTGATGAATCTGGGGTATTAAATCAATTGATTTTTTTAAATATTAGTTTTTTTAATTAAATAAATTTTTAATTGAAGTTATTAATTTTTTGGTTGATGATGATGATGATGATATAGGGATTGGGGTAGGCCGGTAGGGCTTTGTTAATATATATATATATATATATATATATATATATATATATATTTGGTAGGGTTTAGTTTATTTTTTATTTTTTATTTGATTTTTTAAAATATTGTTTTTTTTTTTAAATCAAATTTTTAATTGTTTTTAATTGAAATTATTAATTGTAACCCTGCTTTTACCATTATACCCTTAATGATCTAACGGAACCCTAACGGAATTGGACGGTAGGGACTGAAATTCAGATTTTTAGAAACTAGAGGGACTTGTCAAGATAAAGCTGAAAACCTGGGGACCAGTTTGTGTAATGGTTCAAACTAGAGGGACTAAAATGGATTTCACCCTAAAAACTAGTAGACCATTTCAAATGATTCACTATGATATTTGGGGTCCATTTTCATTGCCATCACATTCAAATGCTAGATTTTTTTTTTTAACTATTGTTGACGATTTTAGTCGTGCCACATGGATATATCTAATAGCTGTTAAATCTGAAACATCTCACATTTTACAATCATTTTTTGCCATGGTTCATATTCAATTTAATTCTCAAATCAAATCTATTATTTCTGGGGTTGGAGACATAAATGAACATTTCTGGGGTTGGAGACATAAATGAACATTTTAAAATCCAAGTTGTTCGAACCGACAATGGCTCTGAATTTTTTTTCAAAAATCATGCATCATTTTTTTTTCATCAAATGGTGTTGTTCATCAATGTAGCTGTGTCGCTACACCACAACAAAATGGTGTAGTGGAATGCAAACACCGTCACCTTCTAAATGTTGCCCAAGCATTACATTTTCAAGCCCATCTTCCATTGCCTTGTTGGGGAGAGTGTGTCCTCACTACTGCATATATCATAAATGAGCTACCAACTCCTTTATTAAAAAGGCAAGTCTCCTCATGAGGTGTTATTTGAAAAAACACTGATTTTTACTAACATTCGAATTTTTGGTTGCTTATGTTTTGCTCGAAATCCTCATGTCACAAATAAATTTGATCAGAGATATAAACCAGGTGTTTTTGTTGGATATCCTTATGGCCAAAAAGGATACCGTGTATTCGATTTTTAGTTTAAAAAGATTTTTAGATCTTGTGATGTCATATTTCATGAACATGTTTTTCCTTTAAAAAAAAATTCACCCACTCCTTCAAACATGCCGGTTCATCCATTACCAATACATGATGATGGCACTTTTAATTTTTTTCCATCCTCTTCATCTATTCCCCATGAGACTGAACCTCATGAGGATTCGATTTCATCAAATGTTTCTCTTGAAAATGAGATATCACATGATGCTCCTCCAGTTTCAGTTCCTTCCCCAGTATCAACTAGTGCACCACCCGATCTTCCTCTTCGATCGGTTCGATCAAGACATCCACCATCATATTTGAATAACTATCACTGTCCTACTCTCCCTCATGTGGTGAATCTAGTCCAATCAGACTCTAAGGTAACTAAAGTTTCTACTTCTTATCCAATGGCTTTATATGTTTCTAATAATAATTTCTCTTTACATAAAGTTTTTTTATCTAAGGTTTGTTCTACAGTTGAACCTAAGTCCTTTTCCCAAGCCATCAAATACCCACATTGGAGAGAGGAAATTGCCACTGAAATTGACGCATTAGAGAAAAAAAAACACATGGGATCTCGTTTCATTACCATCATCTCATAAACCTATTGGTTGTAAATGGGCTTTCAAGGTTAAGTATCACTCTGATGGTTCAATTGAATGCTACAAAGCTAGCTTAGTTGCAAAAGGCTACAATCAAATTGAAGGTCTTGATCATCATGATACGTTCGCACCTGTGGCAAAGTTAGTCACTGTTCGACTATTGCTTTCTATTGCCGCTATCAAAGGTTGGGACATTCAGCAATTAGATGTCCATAATGCCTTTCTACAAGGGGATCTAAATGAGACAGTGTACATGACTCTACCACCTAGGTTTTCAAAATAAGGGGAGCAACGAGTTTGCAAACTCAATAAATCGTTATATGGTTTGAAACAGGCTTCGAGGCAATGGTTTGCCAAGTTCTCCACCGCCTTGACCACATCCGGCTTCACTTAGTCTAAATATGATTATTCATTATTTACTAACACGTGGTTCTACTTCTGTGTTTGTTCTTGTTTATGTTGATGACATTATTGTCACAGGAAATGACCCTATTCGAATTCAACAACTAAAAAGTTTTTTAGAACAAAAGTTCTACATCAAGGCCTTAGGAAGATTAAAATATTTCCTTATCATTAAGTTGGCTAGATCACAACAGGGGTTGTTCCTTTCCCAACAAAAATACACTATGGACATTTTAGAGAATGTTGGTGTTATAGGTGGTCGAGTTTCAGAGTTTCCCATGGAATAAAACATCAACCTTGCGGCTGACAATGGTGCTTTATTGCCTGAACCGACCATATACCGTAAGTTAGTTGGTCGCTTGCTTTACCTCACTGTCACACGGCCCGACATTAACTTCGCTGTCAACTATCTCAGCCAATTCATGCAATCCTCCCGTTCCCCCCATTCGGATGCTACTCATTGGGTTCTTCATTACTTAAAAGGATCTATCAACAAAGGCATTTTGTTATTAGCCTCTAGTTCTCTTCATATCTCAGGTTTTTGTGACTCTGATTGGGCCGATTGCCCTATTACTCGTCGCTCTACTAGTGGTTAATGTACTTTCCTTGGCTTAAGTCCGATCTCTTGGAAGACAAAGAAGCAATCTACAGACTCGCGATCTTACGCTGAAGCTGAATATAGATCAATGGCATCTCTCACATGTGAGCTCCAATGGTTAAAGTACCTTTTAGTAGACTTGGGTATTTCCCATCCTTCTCCAATGACAATGTTTTGTGACAATCAAGCGACCATTCACATATCGTAAAATCCAGTGTTCCACAAACTCACAAAACACGTTGAGTTAGATTGCCATTTTGTCCGTGATAGAATTCAGAATCTATTATTGATCCCCCGCTGCATCACTTCTTCATCCCAAATTGCTGACATCTTCACAAAACTGATTGGCATGGATCTGTTCTCTCATCTAATACGCAAGTTAGGCGTTCTTGACATTCACTCTCCAACTTGAGGGGGAGTCAAAGGATTTAGGACTCTCAACGCGCATTTCATGTCATTAGGAAATTACGAATTCAAAAGAATTTATAAAGTTGTCCTACGCAATGTGCTCTAAAGTTTTGAAAACTAGTAAAGCGATAAGCGTGGGTATCGTCCAGATAGAGGTGTCATCTGTCGATCGTTTCACATTTTAGAGATTATTGAAAACAATGTAAATAGGAACATGGCAAGGTGAGAATGGTGTGTGTGAAGTGTAAGCATGTTCCTGTGTGAAAGAGAGAATGGAAATAAGAAAACAAAAAGATAACTAAGGATAGAAATGTAACCGAGTGCTTGCCTTTCTAAGTTAATCTACTTCTAAAGGAAAACACCCTAAGTTACAAAAATAAAGATGACTTAGAGAGAGAAATAGATGGACACACAAGGTACTCATGACCACCATGACATTAGCACCACTCATAAAAACTAACCGCATAAAATACTACAAGATTGGGTTCAATCTAGCCTTTGATACGACCTCTAAATATGGAAATGGGGAGAGTGGCCTAGTCCTCGGGTGCTACTCACCGAGGGTGTATCGCGTGAGCAACGACCATAAAAGGACTGCATTAAGCATAAATTCCAACCCTCGATCACTACTCACCAAGGGTGTATCGCATGAGCAACTACCAAGGGGTAGCCTAAGGGAATATTAAAGGATCGACCATCGATCGCTACTCACCTATCACATGTAAGCAACAACCATATAATGAAAGCATTAATTGCAAATTCGGACCCTCGATCACAACTCACCAAAGGTGTATCGCGCGAGCAACGACCAAGGGTTGTATAAAGCATGAAGGTCTAAAGACCCGAAATCCACAATGGCATGGTATGTACTCATCATGAATTTCACCCAAACAATTTAGAGCATAATCAAGGCCAAGAGTTGATGTACCTACTTAACCCTAATTCAAACACTCAAATCAATCCAAAACATGCATTTCGAATTATCCATCAACATACACACAATCAAGGGATGTTTGATTAATTTACTCCTAAATTACATTAATCTACTCCTAATCTCAATCATGAACACATATCAATTTCTACCTTACATGCCATGAATGTAAAGACAAGAGATACCCCTAAACATGCATCTAGGAGGGTTGTCAAGCCTATTCAACACAAGTTAAAAATCAATACCAAGCAATTGAATGAGACAATACTTGAAGATATTAAATACAAGTTAATCACATAAATAGAACTAGTGTTAGGTTTACATATTTCCCTAATGGGGATACACATCAAATAAAGAAAATACAAGAGAATAGTAAAAGAGAAAACCCAAGGTGTCAATCTCGGATCTTCAAGTTCTGAGAGAAACCCAATTGTCATCTTGGATCTCCAAGCTCCATTGAAGCTCCTCCTCCTCATATACAAGGTAGGGTGGCGCTTTCCTCATGAATCTCCTAGTGAGGCAATCCATGGAGAAAAACCTCCATGGATGCCTTTGAAGCTCTCTCTCTCACTTTTGTTGTGTGAAGAAGATGAAGTGTAGAAGAGAGGGTTTCTAGGTTATTTTGGGTGAAGACTTTTTTTCTCTTGTGAAGAAGATGGTATATTTATAGGCTTGGGAGGTTAGGGAACGATTTAAGCATGAAAGGACCAAATTACCCCTCAAAAATGGCCTAAAAGCCCTCCATTCACTGTGCTGGAGAGTGCAGAGTGCGGGTCCAGTGCGGTTGGGACCCGCACTTTATCGATTCTTCAAGTGAAACAGCTCCCGGGTATCCCATATAGTGCCGGTGGAGTGCGGGTCCAATATGGGAATTCCCACGCTGGAAAATGTAGAGTGTGGGTAAGGGACCTACACTGTACCCACACTTTATGGCATTCTGTTGTATTCTTCGATCCTTCAGTGTGCGGGTTGTACATGTGTCCTGCGCGGGATTTCCTACGCTAGAAGTGTGCAGGTTGAGTGCAACTTGATGACTTGCACTGTACCCGCACTCTTGGAGCTTCTGATAGTTTTTGTTCTTCTTTTTGCACCATTTGATCCTTTTTCGCACGATAATCCCGAATTCCGCTTTTGACACCGGAAATGTACGAATGCCTGCAATTACGAATAAAGAGCCCATAAGAGACGCAGAAACGCAAGAAAATGAGACAAATGTTAAGGAAATGAGGGCCGAAATAGACAACATATTTGGCATGATCAAACACCCCCAAACCAAACCTTTGCTCGTCCTCGAGCAAACACAAGATAAAATAAATAAGACACAACAATAAAATGACTCAATCTAAAATTTTCCTAGACACCGATAAAGACAAAACAAAATGCCGCATTTCAAACTAGTGGTGAGATGTAACGGAGTGTGATTGAGAGAAGTAGACTCATACAAAGTGTTTTAGAGCAACTCGAAGGCACAAAAGGGAAGCACGAACACGAATCCCACACCTAAAAGCACTCTTGTATCGAGGACTACTCACTCCCACACCTCGAGCATAATTCGCTTCAACTCTAAAGCTCACGTGGATTCTCTTTTTTCTTTCCGCTCAGAGTCCTAAGTTCCACACGTGCAAGATATGCAAAGATGAAATTATGCATAGAATTCTAATGCATTGCATATAAATTAACATTGAAAGACTACTAATATCTTGTGAACTAGCCTAAGAAAGGAATCAAATGCCATGGACATGGAAGATCATGCGTCAACAAACATTACCAATCTAGATTTCATCAAAGATCAATTAGGTCTTCCCTTTTTGGTTGTAATGAGGCTATGGGGTGATATGTGGTGCACACAAAAAATAGGAAAATTTGGAGTTCAAATACCACCAATCATGTTGAGATATATTTACATTACTCACACCCCATACTTAGCTCTATTTACATCCAATCTTGAACTCTAGCATCTAGGCATCACTTTCACACACATTTGTGCTTCACTTTGTACTCTACTTTTGTTTGAATACTTTCTTCTTTTATTTTTTTATTTATTTATTTTTTTACTTTTTAGCACACTTTACAATTTTTACAATTGAGGCTCTAAATGCACATTCTTAGCACTCTTACATTTTTGAGCCTTTGCTTTGCACATTTACAAATATTGCCTGAGTACACGCTATCTTTACATATTAGAGCTTTTTCACCACACAACATTACACACCCTAACATGATTGGTAACAAGGGTAGACATGTGTTTAGGCTTATGGCTATATGGTTAATTGTGGTACCAAGTGAAAGGTAAGTGTTTGGCCTCAAATTGGCATTAGAGCACACATTAGGGATATGGAAATGTGTTTAGGCTATATATGTAGTTAATGCACACACATTGCCTAAAATCAGGTCAACAAGTCTATCTATCAAGGGAATGAAAGCATCCATCAAGCAATCCACATATGAAGATGCATGTCTGTTAGGTTTATAGTTTGTGTTGGCATTAATTCCATATCAAAACGTGTTTCTCTTGTAATGTTTAGTGGTTCAAATATTGAAGATTTAAGAAGACGAAGAATGTCTTGACCACAATTCATGCAAGAAGCCGGCATTAAAGAGATATGTGCTTCATTGATCATCAAAGGTAATATAAGACCTCATATCTCTTACAAGGCTAGGCACACACACACACATGGCATCCTTGTGTGTTCCTTCATGGTTAAACATCATTGATATAACACATTCACATACTTGATAATATATGCTCATGCATTTATACTATCTTGACAAACTTTGCTTATTGCATGTTCTAAGACTATGTCTAGGAAATAGCATATGTGTGTGTCTTTGTGTTTGTATGTTTCCGTATTTTTGTATTTGGACTTGAATATCCTCTATTATGATTCCTTATTGAGTTTCGATCGTTTTGGTTACTCATTCATTTAGTTTCGAGTCCAAACGATGTAGCTACGCTATTTTTCGTTCTCATTCGTTGAGTTGACTTCATCATCGTTTTCCGAAATGATTTCTCAACCATTTTTCAAAGTTGTGTAGTCTTTATCATGCGTGAGGGAGTCACGGTTTGTAATCTAAAAACAGATTTGAAATCGGAGTTCAGATGCCCAAGATACTGCTGAAGAACGTGAGGGAGCGCGCAAGGGCGTAAGTGGCCAAGAGGCCACGTGTGGGCCACGCCGTGGGCCCCATGGCCAGAGGGGCTCTCTGCCCCCGTGTGGCCCACGCGCCCCCCACGGGGCTGGGCTGGTGTGGCCTCTTGTGGTTGGCCAATATTTGCCTTCTCTCTCCTCCTTTTTATTTCCCTCCATTCCCTCCATTTCATTTCAAGAAGAAAAATTGAAAATTCCCGTCAGATTTTTTCTCCCTAATGTTCTTATCTTCCAAACACCATAACTTCTTCATACAAAGTCGGATTTGAGTGATTCAAGTTGGAGAACATTCATAATCAAGTCCTCTACCTTTTTTAAGTGGTTTGGTGGCTGTTTGATCAATTTTTCTAGTGGTTCTACATAGAAAAGCGAACCAGCTCGTGAATCCAAGGTATTGGTCTTATCTTTGGGATTTCTTTCTTTTTAACCTTCAATTTGCTTGGGGTTTCTTCTTCTATATGTATGTGTATGTATGATGAATGCTATTTGAAAATATAGATTCATAATCAAAGCTAATCAAGTCTAATTAGAGACAAGTGTGAACTAGTTTTCTATTATTCTAGTTTTTCACATGATTGAGAGTTGTATTGTGCATAGCTTGATATCTAGGGTTATTTGTGACTTGATTGATTCATTTTATGATTAATAACCTTAGCATGTGCTTAGATCCTTTAATTGAATAAATTCTAGGATTAGCACATTTGATTTGGTGTTTAGAGCTAAATAGGATTTAATTGATTATTCATTATATCATTTCTCTAAATACTTGCTAGAATATTCTTTGAATACACTTTGTGATTCTAGCATTTTTGTTGTTTGTGTTCTAAAGTTTTGATTATATGCTTAATGAACATGCTTTGTTTTCAAGCTTTAGAAACATGAATAGAATCTAGGATTTGGCATGTTTTTGGTGTTTTGCATGCTCTAGATTTTTGTTCATGTTTAAGGTCTAGACAACTTTGTTTTATGAACTTTGTTGCCTATGTCTAGATCTTCATGAAGTGTACCTTATCCATACATTTCATATGCTCATGCATCATTTTGTGTGGTGTCATGTTTTGGATCATAAACTAGAAAAATGTACATTGTGTGCTCATTGATTATTTCTAGTTTCCATAGGATGTATTGATCATATATTCTATGTTGCATGTGTTTGCATCATTTGCATCACTTAGATCATTGCCTTGTAAAAGGTTGAAGTCTCTAGCAAAGTGAGAGTAGCTTTGTGGATAGAGCAAAGAAGTCTTGATTAGAGTCGGGAGGACTCGGATAATCAAGCAAGAAGACTTAGCTAGGAGTAGGAAACTCCGGATAGCTAAGCAAGAAATCTTCCTAAAGACGTGAGCGTCTTTGATAGGAAGTTGCTTTCTAAAGGTGTAGGATACATCTCGGATAGGAAGTAGGCTAGATGGTTTACTAGGCCCGAGGGTAGACTAGGAGTTGATAGCTTAGGGTGGATATCATGTGTTGATAGCCTTGAGTGTGTAAGTCATTTTCGTCATAGTGAATTGCTTTGCCGGTGGTTATGGATTCAACCCGTGGATGTTTCCTCTTCGGAGGTTTACCACGTAAAAATCAATGTGTCAAATGTCTCTGTCTCTATCTCTTTATATTTGTATGTATGATCTATATAGATTGTTTAAGCTCTTCATTTCCTCACATCCTTGTAAATAAGTTATTTATAAAGAAAGAGTTGCACACATTGTTGGTTGAATCAACATTTGTTTCTTGTATCTTGTAAGTGCTTGAACATTGTATCTTATGATTCTATATCAAGTTGTAAAGCTCAACTTGGTGAGTTTGCATTGTAATATTCAAAGTACAACTTGTGGAATTTAAATTTGCTCATTATTGAATATACTTATAAAAGAGATACATTGTTTATTGATATATGTTTTGTAGACTAAGGGTGGTGAATTTGAGCATACTTGTGATAATTGTTTTCTCATAACAATCATGTTTAAGGTTAATATGTATACTCACCAAGGTTTTGACATAAGTCACGAAAAAGTTTTTAAAACTAGTGTGTCAACCTATTCACCCCCCCCCCCCCCCCCCCCCCCCCTCCTAGGTTGTTTAGTATAACCTTGTAGGTATTTTCAATGTCCTATGGCACATGATGCATATGACGAGAAAAGTGTATAAGAATAGAAAAATGATAACACTTAAATGTGTTCTTTAAGGCTTGTGTTTGTGAACTCACTCGGTAATCTCTACTATTAGAACAAGGCGCTTGAGCACCGAGTCCCCTCAACTTAAGCACAAAAAGGATGGGACTAGCCCATGAAGTGCAAGTGAGACCCTAGAGTGACAACAAGTTACTCAATTAAGCACATTACGCATAAATAAACTCGCCACAAGCACACACTTAAGGCATCACACCCAAGCTAATAAAAGCTTAAAAATTTTGGCCATGCGACACTTTGAAAAAATTGACACTAAAATGACTTAAGACACAAAAGACGACTCAGAAAGGCATCTATACCCCTAAACCAAAACCCAACATTGTCCTCAATGTTGAAGACAAGAGAGTCTGGCCTAGCGGCATGTACTTAACACGACACAAAGCAAAACAAACCTAGGCACTAATCATGCATAATCAATGCCCTACAAAAATAAAGAGAAAAGACTCAGAACTAGGCTCAACTAATAAAAGGCAATTCATGCATCATCTCAATTAAGCACAAAGCACACATACTCTTTGCCATCAATTTACCACAAACATTTCAAAATTGACGGAGTGAGGGCATGACAACCCCCAAACCAAACTAAACAATAAGCACAAAATATATATATAATCACACTCATGCAATAGAGCCTTCGGCTCATAATCATTTAGCGCATGCATAAGACCTTCCGACTTAAACATTCAAAATTGAATCAATCAAATAAAGCTCAATATATATCAATCATCCACCAATCTAATCAACCAAACATCCACAAAATTATTAAATAAAAGTGAAGAAAAAAACAAAAAAAAAAAACAAGAAATAATTCAAAACCGAGGTGGGTCGCCTCCCACAAACGCACTATTTATCGTCTAGGCAAGACATTGGCATGGCACTTCAGCTCTTCGAGCTCCTAATTTCTGCTTTCCTTCACAAAGATAAGGCTAAATAAAAGCGAAAAAAAAAAACTAAAAAAAAAAAACAATAAATAATTCAAAACCGAGGTGGGTTGCCTCCCACAAGCGCACTATTTATCGTTTAGGCAAGACGTTGGCATGGCACTTCGGCTCTTCGAACTCCTAATTTCTACTTTCCTTCACAAAGATGAGGCTTTTGCTCTTTTTATGAGCACTCTTGGCTTGCTTGTCCCTCAAAGACTCGCAAGTTGTCATTGTTTCCTCCTAAGAGATGAGAACCTATCATTAACGCCCAAGCAGCACAAATCGCTTCCTAGAGAAGTGAAACAAATACTCGTTGTGTTCTATATATTAATCTAGGGGGGGGGGGGGGGGGGGGGGGTGAATAGATTTTATCCAATTTTACCCAATTTTCACGAAAATACCCCAAACTAGTCAAATTAACAAATCAAGCATATAAATGCGGAAATTAAATGACGCTTGATTTTTACGTGGAAACTCTCAACAGGGAAAAATCACGGGCTGGTAAGTGGGCCACACTCGAACCTCGAATCCACTAATTGTGATAACGTTTACATCCTAGGTTGACATCAACCATGCTCGGACTATAACCTGCTACCACTACCCGCAGGCCTGTAAAAGTGGACCTAGTCCAATTGCTCAATCCTCGAAGTCACTACTTGTAGTGATGTCCACAGCCTAGGTTGACCTTAACCATTTTCAGCTTATAACCCACCACTACTACCCGCAGGCCTGTAATAACAACCCTAGACCAAGGCTTACTTCTTCAAATAGATCAACACCCTAAGTGAATATGCAAGATAGAGTTAGGGTACTCTAGATGCTTACCTAGGATTATATGATGACCATAAAATCAATCATAAATATGAAAATAGCTATATGTCATGGCATACAACTTTAGCTAAGTAAAGGATAACCAATCCTAGATACAAAGCTATCACAAATAACCCACAAACATTCAAAAGATTAACTAGTTAATTAAAATACAATCTATCAACCTAGTTATCAATAAATCACACAAGAATGTTTATGGCATAGCTTTTAGGCAATAATGACCTAATCAATTAAGCTATAAAAAATAATCTCAATCATATAATGAGATTAATTAGCTAGATATAAAATAGGCATGAAAACCTAGCTAACATAAATAACTCAATCAACACATAATCTCAATCATGTATGTAGAAATTACTCAAAGAACATACAAGTGATAAAAGAGATAAATTGATAAGTAAAAACACTAAGATTAGATGAAATTAGTGTTTAACAAATCATACCATGTGTGTTAAAGAAGACCCATGCATTAGCACATACTAGATGAACCTAGATGATGCCTAGATGATGATTTGTGCATGTGGGAATGGGTTTAGAGAGATAAAGATGTAATCTTTAAGCTTTTTCTCTCAAGTCTCTCTTTCTCTCTCAAGAATATGGAGCCTCTCTCTCTAGGGTTTGATTTTGTGGCTCAGCCCTCAAAATGATGAGAAAGATATGTATTTATAATGCCCAAGTGAAACTATGTCGTTTTGGAAGAAATGGAAAAATTATAGGCATTTTCGCGATACTTGCGTCAGTGCAGCGGCTCAAGATTCGAGCGCTTCGAAACATGACCAAACGACATCGAAACCTTTTTTATGATATATCGTTGGAAAGGTATGGATGTCTAATTTCTACTCGTTTTTATAGAATGACATTTAGATGTCTGTATAAATCGTTATAGTCAATTGAGTGACCAAAGGTCAGAAACAGACAACAACAGAGTTGCCCTGTTTTGGTTGTAACTTTGGAGATTTTAAAATCAATCCAAACGGTCATGAAATATTACGAATAATATACCGTTGGAAAGGTATGAGTGTCTAGTTTGTACAGAAATTTCAAAACTCATTTTGAAGCATTGTATAAAAAGTTATGGTCACAAGACCATGCAAAAGTCAGTTTTGAAAATACTTAAAACATTGAAATCCAATCTTTTGAAACTAGACACCTTACTCCAATCAACCCAACCAATTTTAACACTAATCCAAGAGAAGAACGAGACCTTCTCAAGTGGTCAATCATCGCGCTAAGACATGCACACCATCATGCAAGCGTGGACGTTTCCGATCATATTTCGGGAAACGAATTACACTACACTTAAAACTAACAAACATGAAGTGCAAGTGTGGAAAGTGAATGCATCCTAATGCCTAACATGTCATGGCATTGTCATTGAACAAGATGCACTCAATAAAACATGCATGAAGAGATATTCAAGAATATGAATGCACACATATAAAAACACACAACATACAAGAATAACATTTATGCATGAGTTGTGTGTGTGTGCAATTAGATCTCTTCAAAGCACGTAAGCACTAGAAATTTACCTTTGGTGCTTATCAAGATGAGGTCTAGAAAGGGCCTTGAGCTTGAATACCAATACCTAAGCTACCCTTACAATGAACCCCACATGTGGTTTGTCCACGAAACAAGCCAATCAAAATATGAGACCTAACAAGAAGCTATAGACAATCTATACACTCATAAAACACATTAGAGAGTTCAGGCAATAAGATTTTTCAATACAATCAATTGCAAAACCAAAGCTTTTACCATTTATTTGAGAAAAACTGACTTAAATAAAAAAGAAAACAAGCATAGCATTTTAATCATTAAAGCACTAGGCGATTTCTGCCTAAGTCAACAACTATTCCACAAGCACATTTAATAGCATCAAACACTTCCCAAAGCATTTAAGCACAAATCGGTACATCCAATCAACTCACTCAAACATGTTTCCACATTAAGAACATTACCCATAAACATTTAAGTTACACCAACATAAGTAGGGCAATATATATCAAAAAATAGAAACAATAAGAGGAGTCGATACCGAATTTCCAATTTTGGGAGAAGCTTGCAGAGACACTACCTCTTGCTGCACTTTAACCTCTTTTCCACTTGTTGCTCTTCGCGACACCACTCGCGTCTTTGGTTGTATCAACCTCTTAGGTCGTCGTTGTGTTGCTGTTTGCTTGATGAGGTTGTTGGAGTGCAATCGATGCACTCATGGTTCTTTTGAGTTGTGCGGTCTTAGCTTTTTGCGCCCTACTTCGCGATTGTTGGACACCACTCCAACTTTGATTTGATTGCTCGCCAACCTAAAAATTTTTGTTCCTTGCACAAACACAACCCAAACAACATTAAACGCATATGCTTAAGAAAAAAGAAAAATAAAAGACAAACACACAAACAAAAGGAAAACTATAAAATATTTACATCACTACATTATTAGCTAAAACTAGAAACAATTAACAAATAGGCCACATCCCCGACAGTTGCGCCATTTTAAACGCGCTTTTTGTGTTGTTAGGAAATTGCAAATTCAAAATTTTTTATAAAGTTGTCCTACGCAATGTGCTCTAAAGTTTTGAAAACTAGTAAATCAGTAAGCGAGGGTATCGTCCACAGGGAGGTGTCATTCGTCGATCATTTAACATTTTAGTGATTATTGAAAACAATATAAATAGGAACATGGCAAGGTGAGAGTGGTGTGTGTGAAGCGTAAGAATGTTCGTGTGTGTGTGAAAGAATGGAAATAAGAAAACAAAAAGATAACTAAGGATAGAAATGTAACCGAGTGCTTACCTTTCTAAGTTAATCTACTCCTAAAGGTAAACACCCAAGTTATGAAAATAAAGATGGTTTGGGGAGAGAAATAGATGGACACACAAGGTACTCATGACCACCATGACATTCGTGCCACTCATAAAAACTAACCGCATAAAATACTACAAGATTGGGTTCAACCTAGCCTTTGATACGACCTTTAAATATGGAAATGGGGAGAGTCGCCTAGTCCTCGGTTACTACTCATTGAGGGTGTATCGCATGAGCAATGACCATAAAAGGACTACATTAAGCATAAAGGCCAACCCTCGATCACTACTCACCGATGGTGTATCGCACGAGCAACTACCAAGGGGTAGCCTAGGGGAATATTAAATGATCCACCATTGATCGCTACTCACCTGTCACGTGTAAGCAACAACCATATAATATAAGCATTAACTGTAAATTCGGACTCTCAATCATTACTCACTGAGGGTGTATCGCATGAGCAACAACCAAGGGTCGTATAAAGCATGAAGGTCTAAAGAACCGAAATCCACAATGGCATGGTATGTATTCATCATGAATTTCACCCAAACAATTTAGAGCATAATCAAGGCTAAGAGTTGATGTACCTATTTAACCCTAATTCTCAAACACTCAAATCAATCCAAAACATGCATTTCAAAATATCCAAAAACATACACACAATCAAGGGATGTTTGATTAATCTACTCCTAAATTAAATTAATCTATTCCTAATCTCAATCATGAACACATATCAATTTCTACCCTACATGCCATGAATGTAAAGACAAGAGATATCCTTAAACATGCATCTAGGAGGGTTGTCAAACCTATTCAACACAAGTTAAGAATCAATACCAAGCAATTGAATGAGACAATACTTGAAGATATTAAATACAAGTTAATCACATAAATAGAACTAGTGTTAGGTTTACATATTTCCCTAATGTGATAGACATCAAATAAAGAAAATACAAGAGAATAGTAAAAGAGAAAACCCAAGGTGTCAATCTCGGATCTTCATGCTCGGAGAGAAACCCAATTGTCATCTCAGATGTCCAAGCCCCATTCAAGGTCCTCCTCCTCATATACAAGGTAGGGTGGCTCTTTCCTCATGAATCTTTTCCAAAGATGGGTGGTTGAAAGTGAAAGGTGGTGATGGTGAGGCAATCCATGGAGGAAAACCTCCATGGATGCTTTTGAAGCTCTCTCTCTCTCTCTCTCTCTTTTGTTGTGTGAAGAAGATGAAGTGTAGAAGAGAGGGTTTCTAGGTTATTTTGGGTGAAGACTTTTTTCTCTTGTGAAGAAGATGGTATATTTATAGGCTTGGGAGGTTAGGGAACGATTTAAGCATGAAAGGACCAAATTACCCCTTAAAAATGGCCCAAAAACCCGCCATTCGTTATGCTGGAGAGTGTAGAGTGCGGGTCCAGTGCGGTTGGGACCCGCACTATACCCACACTTTATCGATTCTTCAAGTGAAATAGCTCCCGGGTATCCCATATAATGCGGGTGGAGTGTGGGTCCAATGCGGGAATTCCCACGTTGGAAAGTGTAGAGTGCGGGTAAGGGACCTGCACTGTACCCGCACTTTATAGCGTTCTGTTGTATTCTTCGATCCTTCAGTGTGCGAGTTATGCGTGGGTCTTGCACGGGATTTCCTACGCTAGAAGTGTGCGGGTTGAGTGCGGTTTGATGACCCGCACTGTACTCGCACTCTTGGAGCTTCTGATGGTTTTTGTTCTTCTTTTTGCACCATTTGATCCCTTTTCGCATGATAATCCCGAATTCCGCTTTTGACACCGGAAATGTACGAATGCTTGCAATTACGAATAAAGAGCCTATAAGAGACGCAAAAACGCAAGAAAATGAGACAAAGGATATGGAAATGAGGGTCAAAATATACAACATATTTGGCACAATCAGACTCTCAGGATCTTAGGACTCTCAAGACTCAGGACTCTCAAATAAACGTTACCTCTTGAGTTATGTATTTTACTTGTAAATACTCTTCTCTAAGATAGACATTGTTAGTTGTTATCCTAGATAAAGACTAGATAGAATTTCATTCATAGTAGAAGTACAGTTAAGTTACAACTTTGTGTATATATATATTTGTATGATTCATGAATAAATCATATAAAAAAATATAGAACAATTGTTCTACAATGGTTCTTCTCATTCAACATTAATATTTAAGGGAGTTGAGACAGTAACATAACTAAACTCATATAGTCGTATGACACTGACTGGGGTAAGGTTTAACTTTATTACGAAATCATCTCATATTTAATTTTTAAGAAAGATGTATAAATTAAAGGAAAAACACAAGCGAAAAATCAATCCTGTCGAACCTTTAACCTAATTGATGTTAGATTTAAAATTAAAAAAAAAAATCAATTAGAGTGTAAAAACTGGTTCATGATGGAGTTAAAGAGAGTTGATGGAGAGGTGTACAGTGATGATGATGGACACTAATTCATGAATTAAAAAAACCCTTCCACTGCCAGTTTAATATTTATTTTTATTTAAAAAAACTATTCATTGAATGATTTTCTTAATGCCAAAAATACTACATCAAAACATGATGATTGATGACATCGTATTTTTATTTTTATTTTTCTTTTTCCCACCAATTTTCTACTCACCGATGCTATATGTTTTCACCATAACACCATAACACCATAACTTAGCTTCAAGTTCTTTCACTCATTTCCTTACAATTTAATCTTGATAGTTGGCGTTTTTTTGAAGGCAACGTGGTTAGAAAAATCATTATTTTCCAAGTTATATTATTCTATAATTTTCTAATTTAGTTGTTTTATAATTGATATTGTTACTGTTTTTGGTCATTAGTGAAATTATTTGATTGCTTCATTATATAAACATGTCAGATAGAAAATTTGCATTGGGATATGAAAAATAATAATGATTAAAAAAAAAAAAAACTAGTTCATGTTACACGTGGGTGGCTTTTACACCACATGAACCCATTAGTTTCTTGAATAATCCATGCCACATGGCAAGTCCCTATGGTTTGCTTCATGTTTAAGAGTGGAATATTACATCAATCACCCCTCTCTTCTTGCCTATATATGGCTTCATTGTAAATACAAAAAGTTGTTGTTGTAGAGAGAAAATCTGATACCACTCAATCAATTAATAAAAGGCAATATATATTTTCTCTCCTCCACTCTCGTTTCTTTCTCATGTTTTTATATTATTTATTTATTTATTTATTTGTTCTATAATTAATCATCATCATCATCATCTACCATCTTTAAATTTTATTATAACACGTTATCAGCACGATGCTGTTATTTCCAGAACCTGAAGTTCTGAATTTATTACTAAAGCCTGAAGCTTATGAATTTATTATCACTGGAACCTGAAGTTCCTAGATCTATTACCAGAACCTAAAGTTCTGAATTTATTATTACTAGAACCTGAAGTTTCTAGACTTTTATTTATTAATATCAGGACCTGCAGTTCTGAATTTACTTTCCCGCATTTTATTTTTACGCAATTTACTTTCTCGCACTTTATTTACTTTTATGCAATTTTTATTTATTTAAACAATTTGGTCACTCATCCAGAACCTGGAGTTCATGGATTTATTTATCATTAACGGAACCTGAAGTTCTGAATTTATTTACTTACAAATATTTAAATTCCTCGGATTTTTATCAGACCAGAAGTTCTGACTCCGATTGTAATTTTTCAGATAATCAGAAGCTATAACCATGCCAAAGCTTGCAAGCCTAAAATTTGCTGCACTAGAAGTGTCAGGAGAAAATTACATGTCATGGGTTATTGATACAAAATTACTCCTGAAATCAGAAGGATTGTATTATACTATTGAAAATGGGGCCGATGCATTTGAACAGGACAAATCTACAGCCATGGTTATTATCCGCCACCACTTACATGAAGATCTAAAAACTCAGTACCTAATTGTCACGGAACCAGATGTTCTTTGGCAGGAACTGAAAGATCATTTTGATAACCAACCTGATGTTGCGTTACCAAATGCTAGATATCAGTGGCAACATTTACGCTTCCAAGATTTTAAATCAGTTTCTGAATACAATTCTGCCTTATTCAAAATCACTACATAGCTGAAATTGTGTGGTCAAGATGTGACAGAAAATGACATGTTGGAAAAAACATTTTCAACCTTTCATGCCTCTAACATGATATTACAACAGCAGTATCGAGAACGGCGATTCTCAAAATATTCAGAACTTATCTCATGTCTCCTGGTTGCTGAGAAAAACAACGAACTCTTAATAAAGAATCATGAATCACGCCCGACCGGCTCTACAGCATTCCCAGAAGTGAATGCCAACACTATCGGAGGACATACTCGCGGTCATGGTCGCGGTCGCGGTCGCGGTTGCGGTTCCTACCGTGGTCGTGGTCATGGTCGTGGTCCTAGCCATGGTCAGGGTCGAGGTCGAGGTCATAATCAAAACACTCCCCAGAAGTGGAATGTTTATAAGGTAAAACCAGATAAAGGAAAGAATATCCAGAAAGGGCCCAAGAAGGATGATAATGTTTGTTTCAGATGTGGATGTCATAACCATTGGTCAAGGACATGCCGCACGCCTAAACATGTAGTTGAGCTTTATCAGGCTTCAATCAAAGAAAAAGGAAAAGAAAAGAATCCTGAAACCAATTTCTTGGAAGATTCAAATTTTATGGATGTCCAGTTTGATGTTTCTGATTTTCTAAATGATCCGACTGAAAAAGTGACCACTTCAACTGGTGATGGAAATGTCCACACCAATTGAGTACTGCTTGTATATTCTTTTTGTTATCATGTTTATGTAAATATTCCATGTGTATATATATATATATATGTCTTTTGTTTACCACTATATCTGATATGCACTTTATTTATTTTATTTTTGTTTTTGTTAATAGATATGTCTTTAAACAATAAGATGAGTGATATTGAAAAGCAAAATACAGGAGATATATGTCTAGCCGATAGTGCGACGACACATACGATTCTACGAAATCAGAAATACTTTCTGAATTTAACCTTGCTTAAGGCAAATGTTAATACAATATCAGGTCCAGCAGACCTGATAGAAGGCTCCGGTAGAGCCATGATATTGTTACCAAACAATACTAAAATATGTATCAACGATGCTTTATATTCAAGCAGATCCAAAAGAAATCTGCTCAGTTTCAAAGATATACGGTATAATGGATACCACATAGAAACTATAAGTGATGAGAATATTGAGTATCTGTGCATTACTTCTCATAGTTCAGGCCAGAAACTTATTATGGAAAAGCTGTGTGCTTTATCATCTGGATTATATTACACTCTTATAAGAGATGTAGAAGTCCATACAGTTATGAACCAGAAGTTCTCAGATCCAAAAATATTTATGCTTTGGCATGACCGTCTTGGTCACCCAGGATCTACAATGATGCGAAAAATCATTGAAAATTCTCATGGACATCCATTAAAGAACCAGAAGATTCTTTTATCCCATGAAAATTTATGTACTGCATGTTCACAAGGAAAATTAGTAATAAAACCATCACATTCTAAGGTTGGCTTTGAATCCCCATCATTCCTACAAAGGATTCAAGGGGACATATGTGGACCTATCCATCCACCAAGTGGACCGTTCCGCTATTTTATGGTCCTAGTTGACGCATCCATCAGATGGTCACACGTTTGCTTATTATCAACACGTAATGTTGCTTTTGCATGGTTACTCGCACAGATTATCAGGCTTCGGGCACATTTTCCCGATCATCCGATTAAATCAATACGCCTTGATAATGCGGGTGAATTTACCTCCAAAACATTTGATGAATATTGCAAATCAGTTGGGATTGATGTTGAGCATCCAGTTCCACACGTTCATACTCAGAATGGATTGGCAGAGTCACTTATCAAGCGTCTCCAGGTAATTGCAAGAACTTTACTATTACGAACACAATTACCAATTTCTGTTTGGGGACATGCTATTTTGCATGCTGCTGCATTAATTCGTCTTCGTCCCACTTCTTATCATCAATATTCTCCAGTGCAACTCGTATTTGGCCATCAGCCAGATATTTCTCATCTGCGTACTTTTGGCTGTGCAGTATATGTCCCAATTGCACCTACACATAGAAATAAAATGGGACCCCAACAGCGTTTGGGAATATATGTTGGTCTAGATTCACCATCAATTATTAGGTATCTAGAACCTTTAACTGGTGATCTTTTTACTGCACGATTTGCAGATTGTCATTTCGATGAGAAAAATTTCCCATCATTAGGGAAAGGAAAAACTTCTCCTGAAGAGAAGCGTGAATTTTCTTGGAAAGTCCCTAGTCTAATTCATCTTGATCCATACACATCTCAATGTGAGAATGAAGTACGAAAGATAGTTCACCTTCAAACAATAGCAAATCAGTTACCAGATGCATTTACAGATGCTACTAGGGTAACAAAATCACACATCCCAGCTGTTAATGTACCAGCACGGGTGATTGTTCCAGGAGAACAATCTAAGCAAATAATAGCAAAAGAATCATCTACTGTACGCCAGAAGCGTGGTAGGCCACTTGGTTCGAAAGATACTGTTCCCCGAAAGAAGAAAACAAAATATCAGGATCATACTCCTGAAATTATAAATAAATCCACTTTCTCTAAATCAACTCCACAAGAGTTAGATGTCCCTGAAAGGACACAAGAAACCCCCGCAGGGGAAGAAATCTCTGAAGAGATACAAGAACCTAGAAATGAAGAAATTTCTATAAATTATACAGGAGAAATGTGGAATCGTAAAGAAACAATCATTGATGATATATTTTCGTACACAGTGGCTACTGAAATTTTAAATGATGATTGTGAGCCTTATAACCTCGACGATTGTAGGCAAAGATCTGATTGGCCTAAATGGAAAGAAGCAATTCAAGTAGAATTGACTTCATTAACCAAACGTGAAGTATTTGGACCAATAGTCCAGACGCCTGAAGACGTCAAACCTGTTGGATACAAATGGGTTTTTATACGGAAACGTAATGAGGAAAACGAGGTGGTGCGATATAAGGCACGACTCGTAGCACAGGGTTTCTCACAAAGACCTGGTATTGATTTTGATGAGACGTATTCACCAGTAATGGATACAATTACGTTTTGATTTCTGATAAGTTTGGCTGTCTCAGAAAAACTTGAAATGCGTCTTATGGACGTAGTAACTGCCTACCTGTATGGCTCACTCAATTATGATATTTACATGAAAATCCCTGAAGGATTTAGAATGCCAGAAGCATACAACTCGAGACCTCAGAATTTATATTCAATTAAATTACAAAGGTCCTTGTATGGATTAAAGCAATCTGGGCGCATGTGGTACAACTGCCTCAGTGAATATTTAACTAAAGAGGGATATATCAATAATCCCATATGCCCATGTGTATTCATAAAGAAATCAGAATCTGGATTTGCTATTATAGCAGTTTGTGTTGATGATATGAATTTAATTGGAACTCCTGAAGAGCTCCTGAAAACTGCTGAATATTTGAAAACGGAATTTGAAATGAAAGACTTAGGGAAAACAAAATATTGTCTCGGCCTGGAGATTGAGCGTAAATCAGACGGAATACTTATCCATCAATCAGCATATATTGAAAAAATCCTGAAAAGATTTAATATGGATAATGCTCATCCATTAAGTACCCCCATGGTTGTTAGAAATCTTGATCCTAAGAAAGATCCATTCCGGCCACTTGAAGATGATGAAAAGATACTTGGTCCTGAAGTACCATATCTTAATGCAATTGGTGCTTTATTATATCTAGCTCAATGTACTAGACCAGATATCGCATTTTCAGTAAATTTGCTTGCTAGATTCAGTTCAGCACCAACTCGGAGACATTGGAATGGGATTAAACATCTATTTCGTTATCTTCGTGGAACGAAAGATTTGGGATTATATTATTCAAAATCCAACAACTTTTCAGGTTTAATTGGTTATGCTGATGCCGGGTATTTATCTGATCCCCATAAAGCCCATTCATAAACGGGATATGTTTTTACATATAATGGCACAGCAATCTCCTGGCGCTCCACAAAGCAAACTCTTGTTGCTACATCCTCTAATCATTCTGAGATCCTTGCACTTCATGAAACAAGCCGAGAATGCGTGTGGCTAAGGTCAGTTATTTATCATATTCAAAATACTTGTGGATTTCCATTATCTACAGAAATGCCAACACCAATATTCGAAGATAATGCGGCTTGTATTGCTCAAGTTAGAGGAGGATATATCAAGGGAGATAGAACCAAACATATTTCTCCTAAATTCTTCTATACTCATGAACTTCAACAGAGCCGACAAATTGATGTTAAACAAATACGGTCTACAGATAATCTTGCAGATCTGTTTACCAAAACATTGCCTACATCAACTTTTGAGAAACTGGTATACGGAATTGGCATGCGTCGGCTTTGTAAATTACAGGATTGATATTGAAGTTTCATTCAGGGGGAGAGTTCAATCAGGGGGAGCAAAATTTTTGAATAGATATTTGTATACTGTACTCTTTTTCCTTTACCGGATTTTGTCCCATTGGGTTTTACCGGAAAGGTTTTAATGAGGCAGTTCTGAACTCGTTCACACCACTTGATCCAGAAGATCATTGTATATACTTTGCTAAGGTTTTTGTCCCACTGGGTTTTTCCTAGCAAATTAAAATACAAGTGGTGAAAAATCCAAGGGGGAGTGTTACACGTGGGTGGCTTTTACACCACATGAACCCATTAGTTTCTTGAATAATCCATGCCACATGGCAAGTCCCTATGGTTTGCTTCATGTTTAAGAGTGGAATATTACATCAATCACCCCTCTCTTCTTGCCTATATATATGGCTTCATTGTAAATACAAAAAGTTGTTGTTGTAGAGAGAAAATCTGATACCACTCAATCAATTAATAAAAGGCAATATATATTTTCTCTCCTCCACTCTCGTTTCTTTCTCATGTTTTTATATTATTTATTTATTTATTTATTTGTTCTATAATTAATCATCATCATCATCATCTACCATCTTTAAATTTTATTATAACAGTTCAATCTCAAAAAGGGGATATTGATAAATTATTGTTACAAGCAACAAAAAATAAGGACTAACACTCTTTACTCCTTTACTTTTAAAACTAGCATCAACTTAATAACTTAAGTTTTAATAGTATCTAAAGTGCTTTTTATTTTAAATAAAAATACCATTAAAACACACTCATAAAAAATAGTCCTTTTTTTTTTTTTTTTTCCTCCGAGACTTTTTTTGGTGTTTCTAAGGTTTATTTTGTATTTCCGAGACTTATTTTGTAATTTCAGAGACTTATTTTGTAGTTTCCAAGACTTATTTTGTAAAACATAAATCATTTTGTAGTTTAGTGGGTAAAAATGAAACTTTCCATTTTTTTTTTTTTTTGTTCATCTTTTTCATCAACCTCCATTGGAGGTCTGTTCCATTTCCATCGGTTCTCCATCAATTGAGGTTTTTGAAAAAAAAAAAATCAAACCTAAAAATGGCAAAAAAACTAATAACAGAAAAATGTTAGGGATATTTTTATCCATTGGTTTTATTTAAACTCAAATTATTAATCTAGTACCGGTCTTAATATATAATTTTGTGTAAATCTCAAATACATCAAACATGAAAATGAGTCAAACTCACACATATTTTACATTATATGTTAATTTAAGGGGTTGGTAGCTCTATATTTTCAAGTACCATTTCTTCAAAACCCAAAAGTAGACATTTATATATAGTGGTTAGTGGATCTGGTCACACATTTTTTATGGTTTGGTTGGTATTTGGTTGCTTCGTATCAGAGTGATGTGAGATTGAGATTCCTCACCTTATGCATGAAAATCAACACCCTTTTAAGTATCATCAAATTTCTCTTAAAATTCTTTAAAACATCTTTATAATTTTTTTGCATTAATAAATGATTTATGTTTTTGGTAAAATTAAAAAAGTAAAAATATTTACATGCAATATGAATCTTCAAATAATTTAATTTGAAAGAATTCATTTATCCATATGTGCTAAATGTGGATAAATGGGTGTCGCAACCAATGCATTAGTCTTTTTAGGTTATAAGGTTATTAATTAATATAAATATATACTACATTTCATAAACACATAAAAATAAACAAATATGAAAATTTAACATGTTCGGAGAGCTTTTAACAAATGACTTTACAACTTTCCACAAATGTTGTAAAATGTATATGTACATGTAAAAAATACACAAGTATGCAAATTTAATAAGTTCAAAGAGCTTTCAACAAATGTCTTGGCAACTTCCTACAAATGTCATAAAATATATGTGGTGGGATTCAAACTCCTACCATAAGTATGAAAAGGAATATGTAAATGAATAAGTTTATAATTAGGTAAAAATCGAAGCTATTATTAATATTTTTTAAAGATTAATTAAAGAAGCTTTTAGTCCTCATAGAAGTTGTGAAAATGCCCACCAGAAAGGTGGACACACCACACTAAAGGTATGTTTGGCAGGGAGGAAAGAAAATAGGAAGGATGGAAAGATTTGGAAGGATAAAAAACATAAGGGAAATAAAGGAAAATGATTTTCCCTCGAGTTGTTTGGTAAACAGGAAGGAAAGAAATGATCTTTTTATCACTTTTATTATTTTACCCTTACATTATATTTTATATATTTTTTAAAAAGGATAAAATTGTAATTTTAAGTCCCCAAAAAATAAGTCTTTCTTTCCCTCTCTTTTCCTCCCATTTTTGGGAGAAAACAAAATGGTGGGTCCCACACACACGTTTTTCCTTCCACTTTTCCCTTTCCTCCATTTTTCTCTCCATACCAAACACACATTTCTCCATTTTCCTCTCCCTCTTCCCTCCACCCTTTTCATCCATACCAAACATACTCTTATGTTTGGTATGGATGAAAAGGGAGAGGAAAGAAGAGGGTGGAGGGAAAAGGGAGAAGAAAATGGGGAAGTATATGTTTGGTATGGAGAGAAATGGGAGGAAGGGAAAAATGGGATGAATTTTTTTTTGGGTGGGACCCACAATTTTAATCCTCCCAAAAGTGGGAGGAAAATTGACAGAATAGAGGGATTGGTTTTTGGTTTAATTGAAATTACAAATTTTCCCCTTTTTTAAATCCTCATAATAAGAAAATAAAACAAGTAATTTTGTTCAATTTGATATGTTGGCACATATTAAAGCTCTCTCTAGTGAATATTTGACTTATGTTGTTTTTTGGTTTACACCATCCGGTTTCCGGGTGGGGCAGATCCACCATACGGTGTAATCAGCCCAGACCACACCCCGACTAATCCAAACTCGCACCGGGTCGACCACTAACCCAAAGTGGGAGCAAAGAAATTCATTCTATACATTTTGCTAATTTGTGACTTACATAACTTTTACCTAAAAGAATCCCACCTAAAATTAAAATAAATAAATAAATAATCAAAATTGAAACATTTTTTTTTTTTTTAAAAGATGTAGTTCAACTAGAAAAAGTAACTTAAAATTTATTTTTAAAAATAACCGGTAAAGTATAATGTATTAATTTATATCTATAATAGGTTAAAACTTATGAAGTCATTTTGTAAAAAAAAAAAAAAGTTGGATTCAATATTATTTAAATTTTATTTATTTATTAAATATAAAAATAAATAATATTTAAACTATAATGTAAGGGTAAAATAGTAAAATTAATAAAGAAGATTTTTCATCATTTATCTTTTCCTCAACAATACCAAACAAAGGAAATGAAAGATCTCTTCTTTCCTTTATATTTACCAAATAGCTCAAAGGAAAAATATTTTCCTTTCTTTCCCTCATGTTTTCTATCTCTCTAAATCTTTATATCCTTCCTATTTTCTTTCTTCCCTACCAAACACACTCTAAGGTAGGATTTAGGAGGGATGTGCAAAAGGAAACATTTGTTTTTCCATATTAATCAAATAAGATATTTTTTAAAGCTTCCCAATCAACTTTAAATTTATATGATTTTCAATCAAAGCATTAAATAGGTAAATGGTATCAAACAGACTTAAGAGGTCGTTTGTTTTTTTCACTTAAAACTTAATAAGTCTGATTTGAACTCATTAAGTTGTTTTTTTTTTTTTTTTTTTTAAGTGGTCAAACAATTTAAAAATATCATAAAACAACTTCAAATAAAAAGTAAGAAATCCTAACTTTTAACTTAATTCCAAATCATTGGATAACAATTAGAATATTCACTTCCAAGTCTATCATTTCAAAGAAGATATATTTCAAAATTTATTTAAATTTGATATGGTGTAGAATTCTTTCTTTTAATATATTTCTTATTTTAAACTGGTGTTAGAAAAAACAAAAAAACCATAATCTCTTCTCATACTAAATTTTCATGAGATTGAACAATTGAATTTCTCTAGCTTCTACCAATCCTGGTAAGAACTATTTATTTATTTATTTTTATCTAACCATTCATGCAGTGCTCAATAAATTTGTTTACAAGATTAAGTAGATTATTTGGTTTGAAGATGTTATAGAATAATTATATATATATATATATATAATTTAAGAACCTATTTAAAAAAAATTCAAGAATTTGTTTTATTTGGCTTCTAGTTCATATTGAACTTGAACTTTGTTTGCAGAACATGTAAAATTATATTCTTTAATAAATTTTTTGTTTTGTTAAATTGAATTTTGTTTGTAGAAAAACATAAAAAATCGTATAAAGAATGGTGAATGTTAAATTACTTCTTTTAATTAGTATGAGTATAAATGTAAAATTATTTATTTTTAGATAATTTTATTTTAAAAAAACAAACATGTTGACAGTATATTCAGTTATGAGAAAAAAAAACAAACATATTATTCAGGTTCAGATTTCAGTCTCTATTCAAAAAATTCAAGACGGTTCAGATTTCGGACAAAAAAAAAGTGAACTTATGAAATGAATTTCATTAAACATTTTTTTAAAAAATAAACAAAAAAGGAAAAACAAAAAGAATTAACAATATGGTTTTAATATCTCAAGAAATGGAAGATAATGATGAGGAGGGCTAGTAATAAAGCTAGGAAGAGAGAGAGAGAGAGAGCCACGAAATTATAATACACAAGTAAACAAAAATGATCAACCTCACCGTCTCCAATCACATCAAATCAAAACACAACTCTTCCACTACTGTCATTTGGTTTTCTTGATTCTCTCCTCTTCTTCTGTAAACACTAGTAGTAGTCTCCTTTGGACTTGGTTTTTATTTTTTCAGTTTTCAGTCCGGTGAGTACATTTTTTACGGCCCCACCACCACAACTCACAACAAACAAACACACGTCTCTCTCAATTTCTGCAGTCTGCACTCTCTCACCTGACAACCCGTATCACCCACCCGATTCTCTCTCTCTTTAATAAAACACAGAAAAAGTGAGGAGAGAGAGAGAGTAAAGCTTTGTGTGGAAATAATTAAATAAATAAATAAAAATAAAAATATATATGCAGTGTGATGTGCTGTGCTGTGTAACGGGTGTATGATAATATTCTTCAAAGGTTTTAGAATGGCAAAAGGTGGTGTGGAGTGGTGCGACTGAAAAGAGAGAAAAGAAACACAGAGGGAGAGAGAGTGTGTGTGTGAAGAACCCAAGAAAGGAAGAGATTGAAAACAGAGAAAATAAATAAAAGGAAGCAAAACAGAGACATAATTTCATGTTGTATTTGTGACTTTGTTTGTTCATGGTCATCATCAGTTTCTCTCTAGGTTCTTGTTGTAACTTGTAACTAGAGCTCTGTTTTCCATTGATGGACACATTCAAGAGCTTCCTTCTCTTCTTCTTCTTCTCTTTATATTTTTCTTCACTCTCTCTCTCTTATGAGCCTCGAAACCATGAAGGTACTTTTTTTTTCTTCTTCTTTGTTTTCTTCTTCATAAATGTTGATTTACATGTGAATTAGTGCTTGTTTTTGTTACAGTGGAGGCTTTGGTGAGTTTAAAGAGAGCATTGAATGACCCACATGGAGTGTTGAACAACTGGGATGAGGACTCTGTGGATCCTTGTAGTTGGGCTATGATCACTTGTTCACCTGAGAATCTCGTTATAGGCCTGTGAGTTTTTCAATTTTTTAATTTTTTTTTTTTTTTTGCTTCATAAATTGATTTAAATGTTGAAGATTTTTAGTTATACATAGACTTAAAAAACAGTGACTTATGTGGGTTTTTTTTTTGTTGTTGCAGGGGAGCTCCAAGTCAGTCTCTTTCTGGGATTCTGTCTGCAACAATTGGAAATCTCACCAATCTTCGCCAAGTGTAACGACAACTTACCATTTTATTTATTTATTTGCAACCTATTTGTGCTCACTAGGAAAATATAATTGTGGGATTTTTGTTTCTGGGAATTTTAAGGTTATTGCAGAACAACAATATATCTGGTGTAATCCCACCTGAGCTTGGCTCTCTTCCAAAACTTCAAACGTTGGATCTCTCTAACAACAGATTCTCTGGTGTAATCCCACCTGAGCTTGGTCAATTAAATAGTCTTCAATATCTGTAAGTGTTTCTCTTTCTTTCTTCTGTATATGTTGATAATGAAAACAGAATTACAAAGTTCCTTTTTTATTTATTTATTTTATTTTTTATTTTTTATGATTTTGTTTTCAAAAATGCAAAAATGAATTCATAGAAGCCTTAAAATATTCATGTTTGGAGCATCCAAATGGGTTTAATTTATAAACTGTTTGACATTTTGTTCATGTAATCTAATGAAACAACTCTGTTTTATTTTCGTTGTCATGTAACGAGAGTAGGAGGCTGAACAACAATAGTTTGGGTGGGCCTTTTCCTGTGTCTTTGGCCAAAATCCCTCAGCTTGCTTTCTTGTGAGTATGATTTTATATATCTTTGTGGGTTTTGTTTGTTTTTTACTAATTGCAACAGTGTTGAAAATTTCTGATTTGGAAAGGTTTTTGATCATTTAGTTTTTAATGGGATTTTTTTGTTTGTTACTCGTGATGATGATTCAGGGACTTGTCTTACAACAATCTCAGTGGACCAGTTCCCAAGTTTCCAGCAAGAACATTCAAGTATGATTTTCTTGCCTGCTTATTTATCTGGTCAAAATGTTGTGTTTGTTTTCTGATTTTTTGTTTTCTCATGAATTGTAGTGTTGTGGGAAATCCACTGATTTGTGGAAGCAGCTCAACTAATGTCTGCTCTGGATCAGCAAATTCTGTTCCTCTCTCCTTCTCTCTCGACTCATCAACTGGAAAACACAATTCCAAGAAACTAGCAACTGCTCTTGGGGTCAGCCTTAGTGTTGCCTCTCTCATACTCATTGCACTTGGACTCCTTTGGCACAGACAGAGGCAGAGAAATCTAACCATCCTTAAAATCAGTGGTCAGTAACATCTCAACTCAATTACATAATTGTAATTAAAGGATCAAAATCTCAAATGGGGTTATCTGATTTTCTTTGCAGACAAACAGGAGGAGGTACTAATCAACCTTGGTAATCTTAGAAACTTCGCTTTCAGAGAGCTTCATCAAGCTACAGACAACTTCAGCTCCAAGAACATACTTGGTGCGGGAGGTTTTGGCAATGTATACAAGGGAAAGCTAGGAGATGGGACCATGGTGGCCGTCAAACGACTGAAGGATGTAGCTGGAACTTTTGGTGAGTCACAGTTTAGGACTGAGTTAGAGATGATCAGCTTGGCAGTTCACCGGAATTTGCTCCGCTTAATTGGATATTGTGCCACTCCTAATGAGAGGCTTTTGGTGTATCCTTACATGTCCAATGGCAGTGTGGCTTCCAGGCTTAGAGGTTGGTACTTTCTTACATTACTTTGGATGGTGGATAAAACGATTTTCTGATTTGTTTCGTTTAAATTACTTAACTGACAACCATGATATGATATGGTTACTTGGCCAATTGACATATGATTTTCCTGTGGACCACTATCGGTGGTTGTTCCAACTTCCATCCTATACAGGTTGGGACCATGGTTAGAAAATTTTGCGGTTTCATGTCGTTAACTCTAATCCAATATTTTATAATTCCCAATTGAGATGTATGTGGTAAACTAAAGATGGATAAGATGGAAAAGACGGAAAGTTTTCTTTTTCTTCTCAATTTAAACTACTTTGATTTGAGGTTTTGCCGCATAAGATGGTAACTCTATCTAAATTTTAGTTTTCTAATATCATGCATTTGTTTCCGCAGGAAAACCAGCATTAGACTGGAACACTAGGAAGAGAATAGCAATTGGAGCTGCCAGAGGTCTGCTGTATCTACATGAGCAATGTGATCCGAAGATTATCCATAGAGATGTGAAGGCTGCTAATGTACTTTTGGATGACTTCTGCGAGGCTGTTGTTGGTGATTTTGGCCTTGCCAAGCTTCTTGACCATGCTGACTCCCATGTCACTACTGCTGTCCGTGGTACCGTCGGGCACATTGCGCCTGAGTATCTCTCCACTGGTCAGTCATCTGAGAAAACTGATGTGTTTGGATTTGGCATTCTCTTGCTGGAGCTCATTACTGGAATGAGAGCTCTCGAGTTTGGAAAGACGATAAATCAGAAAGGAGCCATGCTTGAGTGGGTAAGTTTTTCTGCAACTACTTGATAAAGATTTTATATTTACTTGTTTAGGTCTATACAATTGTCAACTTTGTTTCAAACATGTATACTCTTATTGCTACCAAGAGTTATTGTATTTAGCCTCCTCTTAGTTATTGGAAAAGTGTATAGATTTTGCATACAAAATGCTAACAGATTAAAGATGAAAATGTTGTTGGCAGGTGAAGAAAATTCAGCAGGAAAAGAAAGTTGAAGTATTGGTGGACCGAGAGCTAGGGAACAGCTATGATCGAATCGAGGTGGGAGAGATGCTTCAAGTAGCTTTGCTATGCACTCAGTACCTCCCAGCCCACCGTCCCAAAATGTCTGAAGTGGTCCGAATGCTCGAAGGTGATGGCCTTGCTGAGAAATGGGCTGCATCACACAATCATACTAATCCTACAATGAACCCCTTCCATGTCAACAACAATACCAAAAGCACTTGCCGCCCCACCGCTGCACCAAAACATGATCACCATGATGACAATGGGCAGCATGATCAATCGAGCATGTTCGGGACTATGGACGACGATGATGATGACCATTCCTTGGATTCCTATGCCATGGAACTCTCCGGTCCAAGATAAGAAAAAAATCGAAACAAATGTGCAGAAAACATAGAGTGAATTCTTTTCTTTTTCCTTTGTTTTTTTATTCCATGATTCTTTACAAGCCAAAATCAAGTCTGTTAAAAACAAAATATAGGTTTCTCAAGTCTTTTAAGCTGCTGTCCGGGGTTTTAACTTGTAATGTAAATATCCGTTTTACTTTTAACATATGTTTTGAAAATGAACAAAAAAAAAATCATCTCATTTTGGAAGAAAAAATCATGAGATTCTCTGCACCAAAGTGAGAGAGAGAGAGAGAGAGAGAGAGAGAGAGTTGTTGAGGTAAGTGTCAAAGTATAGTATGAGCTGTTAAGGGTCGTTCTCTGGGCTGCTTTTTGCAGGTTTCAGCCTCACGCGGCTTGGTTTTTTGGTCAGTTTTCTTTCTCTTTTTGGTCTTTCAATCCTTTCAAACGTCTTTATGTTATGTCAATGGTCAAGAACATTTTGTGAAAGGACAAAGCGTTTTTAGTGAAATTCAATGATGAAAGTTTGGCAATATTTCTATCTTTTTCTATGTGATAAAATTAAATAAATGTTTTTAAGATTTGTAAATTTGATTGTTGGGAAATCTATGTTTCAAAATGAAAACCGAGAAAGCACACAAGCATGTGAAATAACTGGAGAAAATAATAGTTTTTTTTATAAGAAAAAATAATAATAAAATTGAAGTTATATTATTCAAAGAAGTTTCAACTCACATTCAAACTCAAACTCATTCTTTTTGAAATCTAACACCTATAAATTTTTAGCTAAAGCTATTGGCATAAATTAAAATTACTGTCTTGAAAGAACAAAACTATACAAACACAAATAAAATAGTTTATGAAAAGTTATTAAAGTAAATAAATAAATGTCTTAAAACTAAAAATGATAAAAAGGTGATTTTTAAAAAAAGAATACCACATGGGTAGCGGTGACTTGACAAATAAATGTATATGTCTAAAAAAACAAATGTTTAATTCCAATTTCCAACCGCTTGTGGATGTGGGCAATATAATTGTAATTCTTGTAACTTATAATTAGTGAAATATCGTCGAGTGGGAGTATTCACTTCGGTTCAAACAGAGGCGGCTCTTTGTGCAGCCCAAACCAGCCCCCCCACCACCCCCTTTTTTTTTTTGAATAAAATAAAAGGATTTGAAAATTATAGTACTTTTTAAAGAGTGAGGGGTTGTTTGTTTTATGCACTTAAAACTTAATGGGTCTGAATTGAAATTATTAAGTTATTTTGTTTGTTTTTTAAGTGGTCAAACAACTTTAAAAAAAAATATTTAAATAAAAAGTATGAAATCCTAAACTTTTAACTTAATTCTAAATCACTGGATTGCATATAATATATTTTCTTCCAAGATTATCCTACCAAAGATAACATATTTCCAATTTTATCATAATTTGATATTATACAAATTTATTTCTTTTAACCTATTACTTATAATAAACATCTCAAAAAAGAAAAAAAAAAAAAAAAAAAAAAAAAAACATTAATCACATTGTAACTTTTAACACCATCGTTGAACCTTCAATTCTATTTTTTATTTAAAAAATCAAAACCATTTTTATCTTAAAAAAAAAAAAAAAAACAATTATTTATCATATCTGAATCATGAATAATATATTCCAATTATTACATTGAAATGGTTTAAGATCTGTTAAATTGTTTTTATTTAGTTGTTTGTATAATATAAAATGAAAATACATATTAATAATAACAAGGATATAAATGTCAAATTACTAGTTTTTAAACCATTTTATATTTAAAAAACAAGCAAGTTGACATTTTATTCAGAAGTAATATAAATAAAAAACAAACATGTTATTCAGATTCAGGTTTCAATCACTATTCGGTTTTCAGTAAAATTTAGGACTGTTTTCTTCAGACAAAAAAGCAAACGACCCTGAGTTTTAAGACTAGCACTAACTTAATAACTTAAGTTTTAATAGCACCTAAAGTGTGGATCTGACAAAAATACCATTTAAATACACTCACAAAAATAAGTCTCGCACTTATTTGTGTTCCTGAGACTTATATTGGTGTTTCCAAGACTTATTTTATATTTTCGAGACTTATTTTCTAATTTTCGAGACGTATTTTGCTGTTTCTGAGATTTATTAAGTAGTTTCCAAGATTTATTAGGTGTATTTGCAATTTACGAGACTTATTAGGCAAAAATGAAATTTGCAATTTTTTTATTTTTTTGGCCATTTTTCTCATCAAGACCTCTATCGGAGGTCAATTCAACCTCCATCAGAGGTCAGTTCAGCCTCATTGGAGATCAGTTCGGCCTCCATTGGAGATCGAACAGGGTTCGATCACCATTGGAGGCCGAACGGACCTCTGGTCTTTCATCTCCATTGATGGAGGACCTCCATTGGTCCTCTATCAATGGTGGTCCTCTATCAATGGAGGTTTTTGAAAAGAAAAAAAAAAAACCTAAAAATTGCACAAATGTAATAAAAGAAAGAGATGAGGGTATTTTAGTTCATTTGTGCCATTTAAACTTAACTTATTAAACTAGTTATACTGTCAAAATTCAACATAAAAGGAGTGCTATTTTCCACTATTTCCACTAAAATAAAATTTTAATGTTAATTTGTTTTATTTTATTAGAAAGGGGTAATTTCACTAAAGTCCCTACTTTTTGGTAAAATGTCACCAATTTAAACGTTTTTATCATATTCGCAACTTAAGTCCCATGTTTTTCCCAAATACATCACTTCAGTCTATTTGAGCAAAATACTAATGGTCAACTCTAACTATATATATAAAAGTACAATTTTTCCCTTATCAAAATGATTTATTGAGTTTCAAAAATAAATAATATTAAAATGGTTTATAAATATATATTAACAACAAAAAATTATTTTCTATAATAATAATAATAATAATAATAATTTACAAACAGGAAAAAAAAAACTAATTGATGAATTGTGGAAAATATAAAGTTAAAATAAATAATAAATTTAAAGTATTTTCAAAAATTTAAAAAACAAAAAAAATAAATAAAAGTATTTCAAAAATAAAAAAGAAAGTTTTTTTTTTTTAAAAAAAAAAAAAAAAAAAAAGTAAATGGATCTCCACAATTGGATCAATCCATTTACTTTTTTTTTTTTAATAAAAAAACTTTCTTTTTTATTTTTAAAAATACTTTTCTTATAAAAGAAATTTCAAAATACTTTCAATTTATTATTTATTTTAACTTTTTTATTTTTCATAATCCATTAATTTTTTTTTTCCTGTTTTTAAAATTACTATATATATATATATATATATATTGTTTTCTTAAAATATTTTTTTGTTATTAATTTATTTTTATAAACCATTTTAATATTGTTTAATTTGAAACTCAATAAATCATTTTGAAAAGGGTAAATTGTACTTATATATATATATATATAGTTAGAGTTGACCATTAGTATTTTGGTCAAATGGACTTAAGTGATGTATTTTGGAAAAACAAGGGACTTCAGTTGCTAATATGATAAAAACGTTTAAATAGGTGACATTTCGTCAAAAAATAAGGACTTTAATGAAATTACCCCTACTAGAAAAAATAATTTTAATTGCACATCACTTCTTAGCCAAGATGGTAGTGCACCTCCCTTCCACACTGGTAGTGAGGGGTTCAAGTCCTACCATGCGTATTTTAAAAGCATGTGTGATAAGTTTTCTTCTAATTTGTGGGAGTAGTTATTTGGGCTGCACATGTATCGTCTTATCTTAGCAGCTGTGTAGGATTTTTTTCACATTGGTCGAGTTTTTTTGGGTTTGAATTCTAATTTCTTAGTCCTTATTCCGAAGACTCCGAACGCTCTCCTGGTTGATCAGTTTCACTCGATTGCTCTTGGTAATTTTCTGTTTAAGGTTATCACTAAGATTATTGCTGACCGCTTGACAGAAATTTACTCCCGCATTATCTCCCAAAATCAATTTGGTTTCATTAGGGGTCGTCAAATTGGAGATTGTATTGCTGGTGTTTCTGAATGTTTTAATGTGTTGAGTAATGGTAGTCACGGTGGTATTTGGCTTTAAAAATAGACATTTGTAAGGCTTTTGATTCCATTAGTTGGCCTTTTCTCTTCAAAGTCCTTTGGAGTTTTGGCTTCTCTAAGAGTTTTATTGGTTGGGTTGCGGTTATTTTTTATTTTTCTAGGATCTCAATTCTTATTAATGGTTCCCCTCAGGGCTATTTCCCCTGTTCGTATGGTGTGCGGCAATGTGATCCTCTCTCCCCCTTGCTTTTTTGTTTGGCGAAAGATTTTTTGAGTAGATATCTTACACATCTAGTAGACTCGGGCTCTATGATTTCAATCTTTTCTCCTGTTGGGATGCATGCCCCTTCTCATTTTCTCTATACTGATGATGTTATCCTTTTTTGTCGGGCTTCTCCTTAGAATTTGCGAGTGATTTTAGATGCTTTTGCGCTTTATGGCTCTCTCTCAGGTCAACGAGTTAATTGGGAAAAATCTTCCATCTTCTTTGGCAGAGACATCTCTAGGCCTCAAATTACTAATTTTCTCTCAATGTCTAGGATGTGTAAGGGCGGTGATTCAATGACTAATCTAGGGGTCCCTCTTTTCATTGGTGTGCCTAAACGTCGATAGCTGATCCCATGGGCTGATAAAATTAAAAGTAAATTAGAATTGTGGAAGGGTTTCTCTCTTTCAATGGTAGGTAGATTATGTCTTATTAATTCAGTGATTATGGGTTTTTTCTTGCATTCATTTCAAGTTTATCGTTGGCCTTCATCTCTTTTGAAAGATTTAAATGCTGCTATTCGGAAAATTTTTTGGACTGGTTCGATCGATGGTCGTAAATCTGTCCAAGTTAATTGGAAATCTTATTGTAGGCCTAAGGATAGCGATGGTCTTGGTGTTAAAGACCTTGGTATTCTTAACAAAGTCATGCTTAAGAAGTTCACTTGGAGGATGTTGACTGAGGAGTCTTTCGTTTTCGCTTATCTTCGGGCTCGTTTTTTCTCCCGGGATCACAGACCTAGAACGTGGTATGTTGTTTCTTCTATTTGGCTAGGTCTAAAATTGCATTACACTCCCCTGATGATTGAGTCTAGGTGGTTGGTTGGTCGTCACTCTAAGGTTCATTTTTGGACGGATAACTGGTTGGGAGATCCGTTGATTGATTTGGTTGAGGATAGGTCTTCGTTACAACCTCTTCTAGATACTGTTGTGGGTGATATTTACTTAGATGTGTTAGGTTTTTGGTTTGTGTTGGCATGTATTCCATATCAAAACGTGTTTATCTTGTAATGTTTAGTGGTCATAATGTTGAAGATTCAAGAAGACAAAGAAAGTCTTGGCCACAATTCTTGTAAGATGCCGGCTTCAAAGAGATATGTGCTTCATCGATCTACAAAGGTATATATAAGACCTCATATCTCTTACAAGGCTAGGCACACACACACATAGCATTCTTGTGTGTTCCTTCATGGTTAAACATCATTTATATATCACTTTCACACACTTGAAAATATATGCTCATGCATTTATATTATCTTGACAATCTTTGCTTATTGCATGTTCTAGGACTATGTCTAGGAAATAGCATATGTGTGTTTCTTTGTATTTGAATGTTTCTATATTTTTGTATTTGGACTTGAATATGTTCTATTATGATTCCTTATTGAGTTCTGGTCATTTTGGTTACTCATTCACTTAGTTTCGAGTCCAAACGATATAGCTACGCTACTTTTCATTCTCATTCGTTGAGTTGACTTCATCGTCGTTTTCTGAGATGATTTCTCAACCATTTTTCAAAGTTTCATAATCGTCTTTGTCATGCGTGAGGGAGTCACGATTCATAATCTGAAAATAGATTTGAAATCGGAGTTCGAAGGCCAAAATACGGTTGAAGAACACGAGAGGTGCGCGGGAGAGCTAGCGAGGCCAAGTGGCCAAGCTAGGCCACCCCGTGTGGAGGCTGTGGGGCCCACGGCCAGACCAGCTCTCTGGTCCCGTGTGGTCCACGCACCCCACACAGGCCTGAGTTGATTTGGCTCATTTTGGTTGGTCAAAATCTCTCTTCTCTCTCCTTCCTTTTAAATTCCCAAATTCCCTTCATTTCATTTTCAAGAAGAAAAATTGCAAATCCCGTCAGAATTTTTCTCTCCAATTTTCTCACATTCCAAACACCATAACTTTCTCATACGAAGTCGGAATTGAGTGATTCAATTTGGAGATTGTTTGTAATCGAGTCCTCTACCTTTTCCAAGTGGTTTAGTAGCTGTTTTCTCTATTTGTCTGGTGGTTCCACACAGAAAACCGAACCAGCTCGTGAATCCAAGGTATTGGTCATATCTTTGGGATTTCTTCTTTTATAACCTTCAATTTGCTTGGGGTTTCTTCTTCTATATATACTTGTATGTTTGGTGAATGCTATTGAGAAAGATAGCTTCACAATCAATCCTAATCAAAAGTCTATTTAGAGACATTTGTGAACTAGTTTATTTGATTCTAGGTTTTTCACATGATTATGAGTTGTATTGTGATTAGGTTGATATCTTAGGTTGTTTGTGACTTGATTGAATCAATTTTGTGATAAATAACCTTGATATGTGTTTTGATCCTTTGATTGATGAAATCTAGGATTATTGTATTTGTATGTGTTTTTAGAGCTATCTAGGGTTTAAGTGACCTATCTTTTAATTCTTGCTCTAAATTTTTGGCTAGAATATTGATTGATTTGATTTCATGATCACATGTTCTATGTTGACTTGATTGTTTGCATCATTTGCATTCACATGATCACACTAGGAAGTCCTTGTAAAAGGCATGAAGTCTTGGTTAGAGTCGGGATGACTCGGATAGCCAAGCAAGAAGACTTGTCTAGAATCGGGATGACTCATATAGGCAAGCAAGAAGTCATGGCTAGAGTAGGGAGGACTCGGATAGTCATGCATGAGAGGCTCCCTAGAGGCATGAATGCCTTGGATAGGGAGTTGGCTATTATATTGGTAGGCCTAGGCGTATGGTTAGACATAGACTCCAAGGTGTATGCACTCTTGAGGAATTTCTAATCTTCCATCGATGTTGGTTTTGTGTGTTGTCCAATATATGGTGGTTCCGCATCATTGAGGGATCTCATACTTTCCAATAGGGTTGGGTAGACTTAGACTCCACTAGGTTGGGTGAGCTAAAGATTGGTCACTTTGTGGATTCTCTATTTTTATCATCCAATATATATAGTACCCAATGGTTGTAGTTCAACCCGTGGATGTTTCCTCCTTGGAGATTTTACCACGTTAAAAAATATCTTGTGTTAATTCTTCCTATGTCTATCTCTTATACTTTATTTGTGTATGTTATTATCTTGTTTCATATTATTCACTTGTGATGTACAGTGGAGCAAGATTTTGTAAAGTGTGATTTGTGGATATTCTTTTGATCATTTTTGTATATATGATTCTTTTTTATATTGTAATTTTGTATAGTGATATTTGATCACTCTTGTAACTTATTGAACATCTATTGAAATACAAGTATTCTTTATTGTTGAGTTTATTTGTTCTTATACCTTATACAACTAGGTGATATACATAGATTTTGTTCACATGATTACATTCACATATTGTCTATGTATGTCTTTCTTGGTTTATTTGTTATGTGTAAGGCTACCTTGAGGGACAAACGAAAGTTTGTTCAAGGGATTGAAAAAAGGCGTAAAAACCTATTCACCCCCTCTCTAGGTATGCCTTAAGCAATTTGTATACTTTCAAGATGTTATGGGTTGGGATATTCCTGCTTCTTTTCATGCTTCTCACCTGGATGTTGCTTCTGAGATTGAGAAGGTGGTGGTAAGCATTAACCTAGACTCGTTAGTTTGGACTTATTCCCTAGATGGTGTTGTTTCTTGTAAATATGCTTATAATTCTCTTTCTGAGGATAGGAGTTCTGTTTTTTTGGGTAAGCAGATTTGGGCCTTGAAAGTTCTCAAGGTGTGTTTACCTTATAAAGCTGGGGGGGGGGGGGGGGGGGGGGGGGGGGGGGGGGGTGTGAATAGATTTTATCTAATTATTACCCAATTTTCGCGTGTATGTCAATTTTACGAAAATACCCCTAGCAAGTCAAAAATACATACAAGTGTAATAAGATGCGGAAATTAAATAACACTTGATGTTTACGTGGAAACCCAACCACTGGGAAAAACCACGGGCTGTTTAGTGAGCCACACTCGGACCTCGAAATCCACTAATTGAAATGGAGTTTACAACCTATGTAGACCTTGTCTAACACTCCAGTCAATAACCCCCCACTTCTACCACTCGGGCCTTTAAAAGTGGCTCTAGTCCAATTGCTTATGTGACCACCTATTCCCGGTGTCCGACCTAATCCCGGTCAATCACACAAGACTTAAATCTCTCAAAAGAGATGCACAACCCTATGTGAATATGCAATGATATCCAAATATTGCAATAAGAGCTAGGGTACTCTAGATGCTTACCTAGGATTATAAGATGACAATATAATCAATCATAGATATCACATATAGCTATATGTCATGTCATACAACTTTAGCTAAGTAAAGGATAACCAATCCTAGATACAAAGCTATCACAAATAACCCACAAACATTCAAAAGATTAACTAGTTGATTAAAAAGCAATCTATCAACCTAGTTATCAATAAATCACACATGAATGTTTATGGCATAGCTTTTAGGCAATAATGACCTAATCAAATAAGCTATGAAAAATTAACCCAATCAACACATAATCTCAATCATGTATGTAGAAATTAATCTAAAACATACAAGTAATAAATGAGATAAAATTGACAAGTAGAAACACTAATTATGTAAGATAAAAGTGTTCAACAAATCATACCATGTGTGTTGAAGAAGACCCATGCATTAGCACATGCTAGATGATCCTAGATGATGCTTAGATGATGATTTATGCATGTGGAAATGGGCTTGGATGATCAAAGATGAGTTCTTGATAAAAAAACTCTCTTTGAAAATCCTCTCAATAAAAAATATGAGTTTATTGAGTCATTCAAGTGACCTAAGGTCAAAGAGGCATATATATATGATGTCCAATTGAAGCTATGTCGTTTTGGAAATTTTCCAAAAGGTTTCCATGCAAACCGCTCTACGTAGGGCAGATTTTGGGCGGGTGTAGGGCGGATTGAAAAATCAATCAGGTGCCTGCTCTATGTAGGGCGGGTGAACAGCGGAATAGGCGCGACAATGCATCAGCTTCAACTTCAAGTGCCTCAAAACATGACCAAACGACATCGAAACCTTTCATATGATATATCGTTGGAAAGGTATGGATGTCTACTTTCTACTCCAATTTATGGAATGACATTTCGATATCTATAGAAAAGGTAATGGTCAATAGAGTGACCAAAGGTCAGAAACGGACAACAACATAGTTGCCCTATTTTGGTGGTCACTTTGGAGATTTCAAAACCAATCCAAATGGTCATGCAATATTATGAATAATATACCGTTGGAAAGGTATGGGTGTCTAGTTTGTCTAGAATTTTACAAAACTCAATTTAAATCTTTTTATAAAAAGTTATGGTCACAAGACCATATAAAGGTCAGTTTTGAAAAAACATTGAAATTCAATCTTTTGAAACTAGACACATTACTCCAAACAACCAAACCAAAACTACCACTTATCCAAGAGAAGAATGAGACCTTCTTAAATGGTCAACCATCTCGCTAAGACATGCACACCATCGTGCAAGCGCGGACGTTTCCGATCACACAAATGGAAACGAATTACACCACACTTAATACTAATCATGAAGTGCAAGTGTGGGAATTGAATGCATCCTAATGCCTATCATGTCATGGCATTTTATAGAACAAGATGCAATCAATTTAATGTAAGAAGAGATATTGAATAATCAATAAAGCACAATGCATACAAAATATAAACACAACATTCAAGAATAAGAGTTATGAATGTTGTGTGTGTGTGCAACTATATCTCTTCAAGGCAAAGTAAGCACAAGATATATACCTTTGGTGCTTGTCCTTTTGAGGTCTTGGAAATGGTCTTTGATCTTCAACTAATCACCTAGACTACCCTTACAACCAAACCCCAACATGTGGTTTGCCCACAAAATAAGCCAATCAACTAAAGGGAATCCTTACAGGCCTCTTTTATTCCTCCTTCTCGCTCTGTCCTTATTTAGCGCTTGTTTCATGGTAAGATTCATACGGACATTGCGTTGCGTGCCAGAGGTTATTTCTCCATCTCGTTTTCGGTTTTGTTGTGTTGTAGAGAAAGACTTAAGACATCTGTTTCTTGATTGTCCTTTTGTTCGTGGGTTGTGGGATGCTGTTTCCTCTACATTTGGTCATAAGGTTAAGTTGGATGGTACTTGTTTGGACGTTTGGCAAGAGGCGACAAGAGTTGTCTTTAGCACTCAATTGAAAGCTCTCTGGAGGGCATCTATTGACGCGCCCGAATCGGTTCTATAAGATTACTAATGCCTACTATATTCTACCTCGGTTATACTAAAGGGATGCGTGAGTGTTATCCCCCTTCGCAAGTGCACGAGTCGTTCAACTAGTATAGTGTGCGCAAGTCCGGGTTATCGTTCCCACGAAGGAACTAGGACGATTAGGAAATTAGAAAGCTAGTTAATTGATTACAAAGCTAGTCTAATGCAATTCTAAATGAGATGAAAGATTAATGAGAAGGAGATGCTAGGGGAGATATGATCTTAACAATAATAAGCCACCAAGTAACCACTCTTATGAGTATTTAGACCAAAATCACTAAGGCTAGTTCCACATATGATTAGAAAGAACACACAACATCTCACTCAAGATTCCCTCTAAATCCTATAGCAATATCAAGTGAGTTTTTGATTGTGGAATTGAATTCAAGAGTATGATTTATAAGTTTTACCAATTAACATCACACTCTACTTAATGAGGCATGGGATGACAAGATGCAATCAAAAGTTATGAAGTAAGCAGTCATCAAATCTTAGCATAATTTACTAATACATGTGATTCTAAGGTCTATGAACAACATGCAATGATTTAGCCTTTTTAAACATTGATAAGTACAAGGTGATTATCCATAAAAGAGAGTGAATAACAAGGTGGCTCACATCATTATATCATAAATCCCCCAACAAAAGTTGGTTTGTTATACATCATAACTAAGCAAGCATAAATAAGAAGAAAAGTAAGAGATACAACCCCTGAATTTGTGTAGGATTCCAAGGAAGGCAGCTCTCCTTCATAGCAATTACAATTAAAAGTATCACCAGCTATTCTACTACAATCACTTACTAAGAGAAGTTTCTCAAAGCTTAAGTAAGTCAAGATGCCACACTAAGATTGTCTAGAGCTATTCTATGTCAAAGAGAGAGTCTAAAAAAATTCTCTTGCTATCACTCAAAGCTTTTATTGAAATTGGGCAAGGGAAATGCAGTAAATGCCCCCAAGTGTCATCCGCGGGTTTGATCTTGCGGCTAGATCCCGCGGAGTCCTCTTACAGAGCTTCCGCGAGCTTTTGTTCCCTTGTGGCATGGCTTCTTTCCCGCGAGAATGAACCCGTGAGCTTCCATAGAATTCCTCGGCAACTTGCCTCCTTCTGGCCAGTGGGTTTTTACCAGCGGACTGAACCCGCGATAACTTCCCCACGAGTTCCAGCCTTTCTGGCTGGTGGCTAGTTTCTCTCTAGCTTTGTTCCGCGGGTCATTTCCCGCGAGGTTCTTCTCATGTTGAAATTATCTCCTATTTTGACCTCTTTTCTTCAACCTTGTGCAATCACTTCCCTAAATGAGTATATTACCTGTACTTAGCAAAAACGCACGTTATATACACAAAAGTGCTTGGAAACGGACACAAAAGATAGGAAAAGGGAGCGCTAAATGTGAACATTTGGAACGCGATCATCTATCATCACGGTTTTTTGGGTGGTGTGGTTCCTCCGGAATCAAGCTACCTTTGAGGGCGGCAAGCTGGTATTTACTAATGCTCTTTCCTTGATTTGGTATTCCGTTTGCGAGGCAAACTCTCTTTAGTCTGGCACTATAAAGAATTCAGTGGATGAACTTCAGACTCTTCAATGGCTTCATGTCTCTGGTCGTTGACGAAAGTCGGATTGTGTGTCGTTTAAATCACTTTGTCAAACAATATTTATAATAACCTCACAAAGCCCTAAATGGTGTAAAAAGCACAAGTATGACGGTAAGTGGGGTGTCGTCCACAAGGATCGGAGTTAACTACAACTAGTTGATACTTAAGCAATATTAATGCGATAAAAGTAAATGGTTGATGTTGTGAAATGTGAATGAGCATACAACTTAAAACTTAACTAGGAATGCAAACTAAAATGGAATGCGAAATGATTGAAAGATATATAAGATTAAAGCTAAGGTGTTGATGGACTTGTATGCGAACATATGGGCAAAAGCAATAAACTCGTAAATAAGCACGTTTAACAATTGTAACCAACTTAGGGTGTATAGAATTGGCTATCTATCGCTAGTAAGGGGCCAACCTAGGGTGTATAAAGAAGGCTTCGTACTAGTGATTAATCCCTCATAAGCAACCAACCTAGGGTGTATAGAGTTAGTTGTTCATTTAGGATTCTAACAATGAAAGCTCGATCATCAATCGAGGGCTCAACCTATTGCTAAAGTAGCCAACCTAGCGTATATAATGAAGGCTTCTAATCCCCTCACAAGTGCCGTCCTAGGGTGTATAGTAACGGACACCCGTTCGGGGTTAGATTAAGAACTAGGTTATTAAGCTGGGATACCGGAAATCCCTTCCATTCAATAAGCAATAAACAACCAAATAGGGTGTATACCTAGTTGTCTACACAAATGGAATCCCAAAGAATACTTGCAAAGAGAGTGTATCCAAGACAAGCAAATCAAAAGAAAACCATTTGTAAGGATTCCCATTTGTTGATTGACTTATTTCGTGGACAAACCACATGTTGGGGTTTATTGTGTAAGGGTAGTTTAGGTGATTGAGGTTCAAGCTCAAAGGCCCTTTCAAGACCTCAAGGGACAAGCACGCCAAAGGTATAATCTCGAGTGCTTAGTTTTTTTCTTTGAAGAGATTTAGATAGCACACACATACTTAGCATACTTGTTCTTGTGTGTATTCTCTTCACATGTCACTTTTCACACTTGCACTTTGATTGATGTATCTTGTTGTGTTTTTTGTGTTGTGTAATTCATTTCTCGAATATGTTCGGAAACGTCCACGCCTGCACGAATGTGTGCTTGGTTTTGTGCGAAGACCGCTTAAGGAGAATGCTCTTGGCTTCTCCTTTGGTTTCACCATTTTGGTGAATTGACGGTTTTATCGGTGGCCTAGCTGCCGAATGGAAATCATCGTTTCAGTCTAGAAAGGTCTGGAGTGATTCTGCGGTTATGATCGGTGGCCACGACCGCTGTTCGAGACCGCCGTTCGAAACCGCCGATCATATCTGATTGATTTATATTTCTTGGGTTTGATTCTACGGTTGGTTCGGCGGTTTCGAAACTGCTAATTGAAACCGCCGTTGTTCCCCTGCCTTTCTCGAGAGCCATTCAGCGGTTGTAAACGGTGGCCTGGCCGCCGAATGAAACCACCGATCGTGCGTTTTCAGGGGCAAACTTGTCTTTTCACATGCTCTGTTTTTCATGTCTATAAATACCTCATTTTCTCTTGTTCTGAATGTGACTCTTTAATCATCAAGAACCCTACTTTTAAAAGAGAGATTTTTAAGAGAGAAAGCAACCAAGTTTGCTCATTTAAACACTCAAACCAAAATTCATTTGCATCAAAGTTCATCTAGCATCTTCTAGCATATCTAGGATGCTTGCTTGCATGGGTCTTTCATCATCACACTTGGCTTGGTAAGTTTTTCACTATTATTATATATAATTAGTGTTTTATTTATTATGGCATCTCTTTTATTACTTGATTGTTCTTAGATTAGATTCTAATATTCAAGATAGAGATTGTTGTGTTGATTTGATTGAGTGTTGTATTGTGATAGCTAATTAGGTTTTTGCTTGATCTTGATTAGCTAAGCTATTTGACATGTCATTTAGTTCTTAATATCTAGGATTGCTTTTATTGCAAAATCATCATCTTAGATAAGCATATAGGGTTCCGTTGCTCTATGTTACATTTTGGATATTCACATATTCACTTAGGGTGTTAATCTCTTCATTGAGAATCAAAGTCTTGTGTGTAGCTTCTGGGATTAGGTTGCTTAGATCGCAAGCAATCGAACTAGGTTCACTCATACCGGGATTAGGTAGGTGTGTGATTACTTTCAGGATTAGGTTGTAATTTTATCACATTTAGTGGATTCGAGGTTCGGGTATGGCTCACTTAACAGACCGTGGTTTTTCCCGTGAGGGTTTCCACGTAAATATCAAGTGTTGTTTATATTTCTGCACCATATTACACTTGCTTTATTTTATTGACTATTAGGGGCATTTTCGTAATATTGACCTTAAACGAAAATTGGGTAAAATCTATTAAAATCTATTCACCCCCCTTCTAGATTAATATTCTACACATTGTGAAAACTTTCAATTGGTATCAGAGCGAGTTCCTAGATATACTTAGGTGATCCTTGCTTATTTTGGTGTGTTTTGCATTTTGTGTGATTTTTGATCATTCATACATTTGCATTCATTTCATTCATTCATAAACATTATGAGTGGAAACGGTGGAAATGGTGGTGGCAACGAGGGTGCTTCTAGCACAAGGCCTCCACTTCTTACCGGGTTGAACTATTCCCAATGGAAAGAGAAGATGGAATCCTACATATGTCAAATTCACGACTGTGCATGGATGGCGGTGGAAGATGGATATAATCTACCCATGATGACTCCTGATGGTGGAGGAGAAGAAGTATTGAAGCCTAAGGCGCAATGAAGCGTGCAAGAGTTTGAGGCTTTAAAGTGGAATATGAAGGCGATGCACGCCATCCTTTGTACAATGGATGCAAATCAGTATAAGCTAATTTAGAACACTCAAATTGCGAAAGTGGCTTGGGATATCTTACAAGTTGCACATGAAGGAACCGAGGTGGTGAAGGAATCCAAGCTTCAAGTCCTCCAAACTCAATTCGAGTTACTTAGGATGGGAGATGATGAATGCTTCAATGATTTTGAAATCAAATTGATGGATATTGTTAATCAAAGTCACCAACTTAGAGACCCGTATTCGGATAGGAGAGTCAAGAAGAAAATCATGAGATCTCTCCCCGATAGGTTCAAATCAAAGGTGACGGCTATAGAAGAAAATAGTAGATATATGGATATGAAGCCGAGCGAGGTTATTGGAAGACTCCTCGCCTATGAGTCTAGAAAGGCTCCTAGCTCTACACCTCCTAAAAAGCAAAAAAGGAATTGCTTTAAAAGCCTCCAAGGATGAAAATGAGGCAAAGAAGATTGACTCAAACGAAGACCTTGCCTTATTTGTAAAAAGGTTTGTAAGTAATTAAATACTCAAGGCGTGTTTAATATATAAAGCTAGAGGGGGGGTGAATAGATTTTAGCTAATTATTACCCAATTTTCGTGTGCATGTCAATTTTACGAAAAGTGGTTGGGAAAAAAACCACGGGCTGTTTAGTGCGCCACACTCGGAACTCGAAATCACTAATTGAAATGAAGTTTACAACCTATGTAGACCTCGTCTAACACTCCGGTCTGTAACCCCTCACTTCTACCCAGCGGGCCTTTATTAGCAACCCTATTCCAATTTGCTCGATCCTCGTAGTCACTACTTGTAATGATGTTTACAGCCTAATCCCGGTCTGTAACCCACCACTACTACCCGCAGGCCTATAATAGCAACCCTAGACCAAGACTTCAATCTCTCAAAAGAGATGCACAACCCTATGTGAATATGTATGAATATTCAATTAACAAACAAGGCTAGGGAACCTTAGATGCTTATCTAGGATGATGATATATTCAAATTAAATCAACCCTAGATATCAATTGCTAAATGACATGTCAAATAGCATAGATAATCATAGATTATAAAAACCTAGATATCTATCAAAAACAACACTCAATCAATTCATCACAATTAATCTCTTTTCTTGTATTTAGCATATGATCTAAAACATACAAGTAATTTAAAAGAGATGGCTTGGTATTTAAAATACTAAAATAAGATGAAATTAATCAAAATCTTACCAAGCAAGTTGTGATGATGCAAACCCATTCATGGATGCACTCTATATAGACATAGGAGATGCAATATGAAATTTGATGCAAAAGGGGTTTGATTTGAGTGGTTAAAGGTGAGTTCTTGATTTGATTTTCTCTCAAAATCTATCTTTGAAGTTTAGGGTTCTTAAGAGTAAAAAGAACTTGTTCAGATAATGAGAAAGTGTGATATTTATAGACATCAAGAACAGGGCAAGTGAAAAGACAATTTTGCCCCTGAATCACACTATCACGGTTGCTTTGTGGCTCGACTGCCGCGGTTGCACAAACCGCGGCACTGAAACCGCGGCGAAGCGTCACAGCACGAAGCTTGATTTTCAAGCGACTCAAAACATGACCAAACGACATCGAAACCTTTCATATAATATACCGTTGGAAAGGTATGGAAGTCTACTTTCTACTCCAATTAACAAAACATGATTTGGATAACTGTAGAAACAGTTATGGTCATTTGAGTGACCAAAGGTCAGATTCGGATAACAGCTGTGATGCCCTGTTTTAGTGGTCACTTTGGAAATTTTAAAACCAATCCAAACGGTCATGAAATATTACGAATAATATACCGTTGGAAAGGTATGGGTGTCTAGTTTGTACAGAAATTTTCAAAACTCATTTTGAAGCTTTGTGTAAAAAGCTATGGTCACACGACCATGCAAAGGTCAGTTTTGAAAACACTTAAAACATTGAAATCCAATCTTTTGAAACTAGACACCTTACTCCAATCAACCCAACCAAACTAAAGCTACCACTTATCCAAGAGAAGAATGAGATCTTCTCAAGTGGTCAACCATCGCGCTAAGACAAGCACACCATCGTGCAAGCGCGGACGTTTCCGATCACACAAATGGAAACGAATTACACCACACTTAAGACTAATCATGAAGTGCAAGTGTGGGCATTGAATGCATCATAATGCCTATCATGTCATGGCATTTCATAGAACAAGATGCAATCAATTAAATGCAAGAAGAGATATTAAATAAATCAATTAAGCACAATGCACACAAAATATAAACACAACATTCAAGAATAAAAGTTATGCATGTTGTGTGTGTGTGCAACTATATCTCTTCAAGACAATGTAAGCACTAGATATATACCTTTGGTGCTTGTCCTCTTGAGGTCTTGGAAAGGGTCTTTGATCTTCAACAAATCACTTAGACTACCCTTACAACCAAACCCCAACTTGTGGTTTGCCCACGAAATAAGCCAATCAACAAAACGGGAATCCTTACAAGGTTCAACAAAGTCATGAAGTTTGGGAGAAAGGGCTTTGGATCAAAAGGCCAAGATTTGAAGAAAAAGGGTCCTTTCAAGAAGTTTGAGCCTAGGCTAGAGAGGACCGAAAGGAAAGGGGTCCGATGCTTTGAGTGTGGTGGCATAGGTCACTTTGCCCCCGAATGTGCTAATCACAATGACAAGAAGAAGGGTAAAGTGATGGCCGCCACATGGAGTGGTAGTAGTGATGACTCCAATGAGGGAGATGAGTCTTCAAGTGTAACTTCCTAGCCTTTGCTTCCTCCCACAAGAGCAAAAGTGCTAGTGAAAAAGAGGAAATGAGTCAAGAGGAAAAAGACTCAAGTGATGGAGAAAGTGATTCCTCATCTAACTCCATAAATGGTTTTGTGGAGAAAAAAAGTGCTTGCTAAATACCATGCCGAGTTCAATGATTTAGCAATCAAGAGCACGAGAAAGATTCAAAGATTGAGATAAGAGAATCTTGAACTTTCATCTCATAATGACCACTTAAGTGAACAAGTGGAAAGACTTAAGAAGATAGAAGATAGAAGATAAGCTAAGAAAGAAGTTAGACTTATATAAGGGGAATGAAGAAGGTTTAATGAGAGAGCTTGAAGAGATTAAAGAATTTATGACTAGGATGGCCACTAGCACACAAAAGCTTGATCATATTCTTAGTGTTGGAAATAATCCGTATGACAAGAGGGGTCTTGGATTTGAAGATGGCAAGGAGAGCTACACTTCTAAGAAGACCATATTTGTCAAGAGTTTGGGGAACCAAAAAGCTTCATCGGTGCAAACTCCTAGGAAGAAGTTAGAACTAGGACAATGTTCAAATAGTGCACAAGTGAAGGTGGTGCCAAGAAGGCAACCTCAAGCTCAACCCTCTAGGGTCATTCAAGCCAACATTCCTCAATAATTGTTCACAAAGGAAAGAGACCAATCATGCAACCTCAAGCTAGGAAGCAAGCTAGACCGGTTCAACAACGAAGATGGATTAAACCCACTCAACCACAAAGACATGGACAAGCTTTCATGCATGCACAAGGACAAGGTATGATTCCTTATTTTATTCCTACATGTCATTTTTGTGGATTTGATGGTCATATTAGACCAAATTGCTTTCAATATATTAAAATGTGTAGAACACGAAGCATGATTGAAAAGAGAAAGAATAGAGCCAAGATACATGTTCCTAGGAATGATAAAATTGATGTGCATGATCCTAGGATAACTAGAGCCCATGAACCAAAGACCACTAAGAAAGCTAATATTGTTTCTAGGTGGATTAGAAAGAACAAAAATGTTTGCCATGTTGCTCAAATAGCCTTAAAGGCAAATTCTTCTAATTTTTGGCACTTAGATAGTGGGTGCTCTAGGCACATGACGGGAAATAAGAGTTTCTTCGAGACTCTTGTTATGGAGGAAGGAGGATATATCATTGTTGGTGATAGATCCAAAAAGAAAGTTATAGGGAAAGGAACTATTTCTGTTCCCGGATTACCCTCCTTATCTAATGCTTTGTTTGTTGATGGCTTGAAAGCCAATTTGATAAGCATTTCTCATCTTAGTGATGAAGGATATTCCGTCATGTTTAGTAAAAATGATTGCTCTATCCTAAAGCCCGATGGACAAACCTTATTGAAAGTATGAGATCTAGCGACAATTGCTATTGTCTTGAAGCTAGAATAGTCTCAAACAATGTGTCCATGGATGAGCAAATAGAGTTATGGCATAAAAGACTTGGCCACATTAACTTTAGGGATTTAAGAACCCTTGGAAAGTTCAATTGTGTGCGTGGCCTCCCTAAGCTTGGGAAAAAAGCCAATGGTGTTTGTGGACCTTGCCAACAAGGAAAACAAACCAAAGCCATGCACAAAAAGGGCAAGTATCTCTCCACCAAGGAGCCCCCAGAGCTTCTCCACATGGACCTTATGGGTCCTATGCAAACCGAGAGTTTAGGTGGAAAGAGATACATTTTTGTTTGTGTTGATGATTTCTCTAGATTCACATGGACATATTTTCTTAGAGAAAAATCAGAAACTTTTGATAAGTTTAAAATGCTTTGTATTAAAATTCAAAATGAAATGAACTCTAAAATTAAAAGCATTAAACGGATTAGAAGTACCATGGGAGGGAATTTGAAAATGCCTCTTTTGAAAGCTATTGCAATAGCTTAGGCATCTCCCATGAGTTTTCCGCTCCTTGGACACCTTAACAAAATGGAGTTGTTGAGAGGAAGAATAGGGCCTTTCAAGAGATGGCCTGAGTGATGTTGCTTAGCAACAATGTCCCTAGGAACCTATGGGTCAAAGTCGTCAATACGGCTTGCTATATAGGGAATAGAGTTTTCCTTATGCCCGGATCTAGAAATACCTCCTATGAGTTATGGAAGGGTAGGAAGCCAAATGTTAGCTACTTCCACACTTTTTGAAGCAAATGCTACATTCTAAATGGCCGTGATCAACTTGGCAAATTTGATGCTAAGAGTGATGAGGGTATCTTTATTGGCTATGCCTTGAATAGTAGAGCATATAGAGTTTTCAACTTGAAGACTCGTACCGTCATGGAATCATCCAATGTCGTCATTGATGATACAAGGCTCAAGTCTAATGACCATGAGGAGGATGATATTTTAGATGATGACTCTCCTTTGGAGAGGGTTGTTGTGACTCCCAATGTTGGGACGCCCAATGGTAATAATGAGGACACACAACCTCTTACTAGAGTTCCTCTCTTAGACTCTAATGAACCCGCTTAATGGGTTAGAAGACTCCATAACAAAAAGGATGTTATTGGAGATGTGAATGAGGGTGTTAGGACTAGGCGTCAAATAGCTAATCTCATTAGCTTTACATGCTACACCTCTCAAATTGAACTCAAAAAGGTTGATGAAGCCTTGAATGATGAATTTTAGGCTCTTGCCATGCAAGAAGAGCTAAACCAATTCGAAAGGAATGAGGTTTGGACTCTAGTTCCTAGGCCTAAAAGCACTCATGTGATAGGCACTAAGTGGATTTATAGGAACAAATCCGATGAGAATGGCAACATAGTACGGAACAAGGCTAGACTTGTAGCATAAGGGTACTCTCAAATTGAGGGTATCGACTTTGAGGAGACTTTTGCTCCCGTTGCCCGTTTAGAGCCCATTAGGCTTCTCTTGTCCATTTATTGTGTGCACAAGTTCAAATTAGACCAAATGGATGTCAAGAGTGCCTTCCTCAATGGCTTCTTGCAAAAGGAAGTGTTTGTTGAACAACCTAAGGGGTTTGTGGATGCACACCACCCCAACCCAACCATGTCTATCGCCTCAAGAAGGCACTATATGGGTTGAAACAAGCACCGAGGGCTTGGTATGAGCGCCTCACTCAATTTCTTGTTGACAATAACCACACAAAGGGTAGTGTTGACAAGACTCTATTCATTAAGAAGGACAAGGATGAGCTCTTTATAGCTCAAATCTATGTTGATGATATAGTGTTTGGCTCCACCAACAACACCAAGGTCCAACAATTTGTTGATGTTATGTCTCATAAATTTGAGATGAGTCTTGTTGGTGAGCTAAGTTACTTCCTAGGTTTGCAAATTAGGCAATTAGATGATGGGATCTTCATTACCCAAGCCAAATATACTAAAAACCTAGTGAAGAAGTTTGGTCTAGAAAATGCCAAACATTGTGATACACCCATGAGTACCACTTTGAAGCTAAGCAAGGATGCTAGTGGTAAAAGTGTGGAACAAACATTATATCGTGGCATGATTGGAAGCTTGCTTTACTTGACCGCACGTAGGCCCAATATCTCTTTTAGTGTGGGTGTGTGTACTAGGTACCAAGCGGATCCTAAGGAGTCCTATCTCTTTTCCGTAAAGAGAATCATTCGCTATGTGAATGGGACATCCAACTATGGGATTTGGTACTTTTTGACACTAATGCTAGTCTTGTAAGCTTTAGTGATGCGGATTGGGCAGGAAATTGTGATGATAGGAAAAGCATATCGGGCGGTTGCTTCTTCCTAGGCAACAACTGTTAGGATTATGCTCAATAGCAAGAGTGTAATAGTGTTTTTGACAATCTATTCATATTAATAATGTGATTTCTGGTTTAACAAATATTATAGCATTTATAGTTTAATTATTATAATTGTCAAAAGTAAATAATCATAAGGTCAAAAGACTATGAGAAAAGAAGAATTGTTCGTACATCTGGATATGTATGAGGTAGACACAATTCTTTAGTTAGTCTTGAATAATGTTCACAACTTAAGTTAAAGGTTGGGCACCTTTATCTTGTTAAAGTTGTAGATTCTTTTACTGGCATTTGAGTGGGATCAAATGTATTATGATGAGTCTAAAATCATCAAAGTGGCTTTGAGTAAAAGATCTAGTACACTAGGTGCATTGAACTGGATCACAATGAAATACTTTATCTAGAACCGTCAGCAGATAAAAGTCTTTTCATTATCAAGACAATCGGAGAGTCTATCTTAATCCTGAGATAAATGATGGACTTATGGTTGCAAGTGTTATCATTTGAGTTATCAATGAGTACGATTATATAGCATAGTCTATCCTCGATAGTTTAGTGGTATTCATTTGTTAATCGATAGAGGACTTCATTTATAGATATGGACATCGTGGCTCCATTTATTAAATGAGAGTAGAATATCATCATATGTTTGTTTTGAGGTATTGGATATTAAATCTTAACGTTAAGTTTTCAATAGTGTCTATTGAAACATGGCTTCTGGACAAGTCAAAATATCCAAGTTCAAAATGTGGTCATATGAGGAAATATGGTAACTTGAAGAGCTATAGGCGGTCTATGAGCTCTTGGCGATTACTGATATTCTTCACGAGGATACACCATCTCCTATAAGATTGTCTAGGGTACGAATGAGAAATATTTACTTATTCTATCTTTATTTAAGGGTTCAATTTTAGCTCTTTAGTGGAATGAGTTAAAATTAATAGATCGGACCTAAGTGAATCATTTGTTGATTGTGATTAGGTTATGTCTATTGAAGCTTAAATTTAGATAGCCCGCCAAGATCCCCAATCCACACGGACTTGCATGGATCACTTGATATATTCTACCGGACCAATTTATGGGTCCATCTAGAATTGTATTTAATATATTAAGAATATAATTTTCACATTATTTATTTAATGGGCTGATCAATTATATTAATATATTAATTAAAGGCATGTGGGCTTGTTTCTTTTAGTAAGAATGGGTCTGGTTCACATGTGGGCTTTTTAATTAAAGTCTAATGGATTAAATAAAATAAGAAAATAATATTAGGCCCATGTATATGGTGTGGGCGGCAAGACTAGAATAATAGTCTAAAATATTATTTTATTTTATTGATTGATTAAATGGAAATTAATTAATTTATTAGTTAATCATTTAATTAAGAATCAAAATCTTTTTCTGATCAGGAAATATGTTTCCTAGAGTTATACTATTGTGGTAGTATAATTAAAATAAAAGACTTTATTTGGTAAGTAGATAAATAAGGAATTTATTTATCTAGTCAAATAAGGAAGTCTTTTATATAGTCACAAATACACTAAAGAGTTGGATTAGGGTTTGGAATTCTAAGGAAATCTACCTAGGGTTAGGATTTAAGTCAAAAGACATAAATCCTACATGGTAAAGGATTTCGGCCTCAATGTATAGATATATGGAATATATATGGTAATTAATTGCCGGAATATATATACATATATATTTATAAAGTGTACGGCCGGATATATATATATATATATATATATATTTTGACATTATATGTGGCATGCAGTAAAAAATATAGAGATATATATATATTGACTTATATACAATATATAGGTGGGATGCAGAGTTCGTGCACTACATATATATATTATATTGTGCAAAGTTTTGGCACTAGTGATATATAATATATTTAGCAAGGGATTCACGCATATATATATAGTGACATATATCTTGGCAACTGTAATAATTCGGCCACTATATATAATATTTTTGTACAAATAGAATTCGGCCAACCCTAGAGTTCTTGCTTGAGAGAGGTTTTTCTTTTACTAGAGAAAAATAGAATCCAACTCTTAGACTAGTGTGATTTTCGGCCAAGAGGAATAGAGAGAAAAGTTTGTTCTTATTTCGATAGTGCACTAGTTACTTTTACATCAAAAGGTTTTGTGCACAATTTCGAATAAGGTTCACGCGAGTTTCGATCTAACGATTATGAATTCAAAAGTGACCGGAACATTCTTTGTAGCCTCTTGGAATTTGTTGTGACTAACGAAAAAGAAAAAGTTTTGTTAATCTATCCTCAGGTACACAATTTAAAGAGAAGGGAGACCACGCTCCTAGGTGATTCACGTTCGTGATTGGATTGGAAGATCTTGCGGATTACCATCGACGCAATGTCAATCGAATCACGCGACAAAGGTATGATATCTTTAGTATTATATGTTAATTAATTAGAGGGTTAAGGTTAAAATTATGGAAAAATTTTAAACTATACTAAAACCTATTTTTTAGTCTCGCTTCCGCTGCGTTGACCGTATTTTTCCCTACAATTGGTATCAGAGCCTTGGTTGAACCCTTTTAATTAATTAACGTATATATACGTGGATCTATTTCTTTTTATTGTGATTATGCATGTTTAGAAAGAGATGGCACTCTAGGTATTCGCATATATAATTACATGTGGATGTATGGATTTATATATGTTTTATGTGGATTGTTGTTGCTCGATTTTGGTCCTAGATTTTCAATGTAATTTTTGTTTCGGAATTGTAACAAGAAGGGTGGTCTATTATCACCATAATTCCTTCTTGGTAGTTGCTAAGTTTTTAATTTTTATTTTATTTTAAGTGCAGTTTTTACTGCAGTTTTATTTATTTATTCTAGTGCAGTTTTGTTTTGTAATATATACTGCAATGATTAAAAAAAAAAAAAATACTGCAGTATTTTAATTTGTTTAAATACTGCTGTAATGTATTCGGGTATTGAAGATTCGAAGACATGAAGAAAAGGAAGCAACCGGAACCAAGAACGAGCACCGTACGCACCCTAGGAGTGGATTGGGCTACGCATGGCAAGCCCAAATCTTGGTGGGCTGCGCACGGCAGCCTTGTATGGCCTCATGGGCTGCGCATGGCAGCCCCTTTGTGGGGTTGTGGGCTGTGCACGCCCATGGGAGGAGGCCGGGGGATGAGCGATATGGTTGATGGCCACCTGAAGATCTTGTATTCCTGACAATTGTAATTTACTTGCTTTTCTAGGATGGACCAAAATTGTTGCTATTTATTTTTTGCATAAATATTACAATATTTGTTATTGTATGATAACATGAATAGGAGTGCCACTTATATATCTCTTTTGGTATGAACATGCATTGAATGATTTAGGTATCTAAATTGGCATCTAGATAACTTGGTAAATCATTCTATGGGATTTAATCACACACCTTAAATAATTGAGTGGGAGAAGGTGTTTTTGTAACACCTATGGCCTCCAAGGTTAGTTGAGCTTTATTATTTATTGGTAATCCCCCCAAGGGGCGTCCATGAATGGAATTTAGCAATATACTTCCTTACAAGGATAGACTAGACAATGGACTCAAACGAAATCTACTCCCCAAGGAGGGATTTTCGTGAGAGAAAATTGAGGGTCGATATCTTGGTAACACACTCAATGTAATTTTACTGATATCCTCCCAAGAGTTCTTGTCAATAAAATTGCAAGGCTAAAATTGAAAACGCTGGTTGTTATGTTAACAATTAGGTGGGACCTAGTCTAACTAGTAAATGGTGCGAACTCCCAAAGGAGGCGTAACATTTATGGGTGTTGGATCACCGTTGAATTTTTATGATTGAGTTATTTATTTAAATCAAGATAAATATTCGAAAGTGCTTTATCATGATTATTTACTCATATAATTTTGTTATATTCAGAAATCATGACCCCATCCCTAATGAACATCTTAAAAGATAATAATTTAACCGGAGATAATTATGTCACATGGAAAAGGAAAATTGGGTTGTTGCTGCAAGCTGAAAAACATAAGTTTATTCTATCTGCTCTTAAACCACCTGCTCCTACTTATGAATCTCAGATTCATATGGTTGGTAAAGTTGCTACTGTTAAGGCCCGTCAAAAGGTCAAGGAAAAACAGAAGAAAAAGTAACTTGGGCCTACCAAGAAGGAGACCAAGAAAGTAACCAAGATCAAAGGGAAGTGCTCCTTTTGTGGTGAAAAGGGACATTGGAAAAGAAATTGCCCAAAGTCCCAGAACAAGAAGGAACAAGGTAATATTAATTATCTTGAAACATGTTTTCTGGCAGATTCTACTGATTCTTGGATCATAGACTTTGGAACAACAAATCATGTTTGCTATTCCTTATAGGGGTTCCAAGAAAGGAGAAAGTTGAATAAGAATGAAATCAATTTGCGCTTGGGCAACGGAACGTTAGTGTCTGCAAGTGCAGTGGGAGATATTAGAGTTTATTTGGATTCTAGAAGGCATTTAGATTTAATAGATGTTTATTATGTACCTCAATTCAAGAGGAATTTGATTTCAGTTTCTTGTTTGAATAAATTTGGATATTCGGTTACTTTTAATAAAGTTTTTATTATTAGTAAGAATGACAAAATTATTTGCCAAGATACATTGGAAAACGGTCTATACTTTTTGCATAGAAATATCTCTCACTCGTTAGACACAGAATTAACGGAACCTAATCATAAAAGAGTAAAATTATCAATAGATGAAACCTACCTTTGGCATTTACGCCTAGGTCATATTAACCTTAATAGGATTAAAAGATTGGTAAGTGACGGACTTTTAAGTGACTTAAAGGTTGATGATCTACCAACTTGTGAATCTTATTTGGAAGGTAAAATGACCAATAGATCGTTCTCTGCCAAAGGTGCAAGAGCCACTGAATGTTTAGGATTGATACACACTGATGTATGTGGACCTATGAGCATTCAAGCTAGAGGTGGATATGAGTACTTCATCACCTTCACAGATGATTACTCGAGATTTGGTTATGTGTATCTCATGCGACATAAGTCGGATGCTTTTGACATGTTCAAAACATTCAAAGCTGAAGTGGAAAATCAGCTTGAGAAACACATAAAAATCTTGAGATCTGATCATGGTGGAGAATATCTATCTGGTGAGTTTCAGCAATATCTTATTGATAATGGGATAGTTTCTCAGTTTTCTGCACCAGGTACACCTCAACAGAATGGGGTAGCAGAAAGGAGAAATAGAACTCTTTTGGATATGGTTAGGTCTTTATTGAGTTATTCAACACTTCCTATTTCTTTTTGGGGATATGCTTTACAAACTGCTATATACATTCTAAACGATATACCATCTAAGTCTGTTCCTAAAACACCGCATGAGTTGTGGACTGGGCGCAAGCCTAGTTTACAACACTTAAGGATATTTGGTTGTCCTGCGCATGTGTTAAAAGGAAAGACAGAAACGATGGAGTCCCGTTCGGAAACATGTATATTTGTAGGGTATCCAAAAGAAACTAAAGGATATTATTTCTATAGTCCTCAGATCTTAAAGTATTTGTTTCGACAAATGCTAAATTTCTGGAAAAGGACTATATGAATGATTTTGTGCCTAGAAGTAGAATTGTCCTGAATGAGATGTCAGGAGATACAATTCCACGAGAGGTTACACAACCTAACCCAATTGTAAGTTCTGATCCAACACAAGATCAACAACCTACCATTCCTCGTCGTATTGGGAGGGTTAGAACACAACCCGAAAGATACATCGGTCTGGGAGAATCAGTGGAGAATCTCCCGGACGACGATGATCCCTACACGTACAAGGAAGCTATGGAGGATGTTGATAGTCGCCATTGGCAAAAGGCAATGCAATCTGAAATTGAATCTATGTTCGATAACAAAGTCTGGTCCCTTGTAGACTTGCCTAAAGGGATAAAACCCATTGGGTGCAAGTGGGTATACAAGAGGAAAAGAGGTATGGATGGAAAGGTGGAAACCTTTAAAGCTAGATTAGTAGCTAAAGGGTATACACAGAAAGAAGGTATCGATTACGAGGAAACCTTCTCTCCTGTGGCCATGCTTAAATCCATTAGGATACTCTTATCCATTGCAGCATCTTTAGATCTAGAGATTTGGCAAATGGACGTCAAGACAGCTTTCCTTAAATGGAAGTCTTGACGAAAGCATCTACATGATGCAACCAGAGGGATTCATTGAAAAGGGCCAAATGGAAAAGGTATGCAAGTTGCAGAAATCCATATATGGATTAAAGCAAGCATCCAGATCCTGGAACATAAGGTTCGATCAAGCTGTCAAAGGTTTTGGATTTATTCAGAATCCTGACGAACCTTGTGTATACAAAAGGATTAAAGGCGACAAGTTGGTTTTCCTGATTCTTTATGTTGATGATATACTACTTATTGGAAACAATGTAGGTGTATTGACATCAGTAAAAGAATGGTTAGCAAAACAATTTGATATGAAGGACTTAGGAGAAGCAAGTTTTATTCTAGGTATCCAAGTAATAAGGGATAGAAAGAATAGAACGATTGCATTATCCCAAGCTTCATACATAGACAAGATCTTGTCTAGGTTTTCCATACAGGATTCCAAGAAAGGTATGTTACCTTTCAGACATGGAATCAAGCTTGCTAAGGAATAAGTTCCTAAGAATGAGCATGAAGAGCAATTCATGAGTAGAGTTCCATATGCCTCGGCAGTTGAAAGTCTCATGTATGCAATGTGTAAGGATTCCCGTTGTTTTTAATTGGCTTATTTCGTGATCAAACCATATGTGGGGATTCTTTGCAAGGGTAGTTTAGATGTTGTTGTTATTGAATTAGGCCCTTTGAAGACCTCATTATTGACAAGCACCAAAGGTAATACTCTAAGTGCTTACTTGTCTTGAAGAGATAGTTGCACACACTCACAACTCATGCATATGTTTAATCTTTGTATGTTGTGTTTCTTTTTGTTGTGCATCAATGCCTATTTACATCTCTTCTTGCTTGTTATTATGATTGCATCTTGTGTTTACAACATCATAGCATTTAGGCTTTTAGGAAGCATCTTAGTTTACCTTTGTTCCCCTTGCATGATTTCTTGTGGGGTTCAAAGTTGTGGGCTGTGCGCTGGTCCACCAGCGCCGGTCGTCCAGCGCAGCTCACCGGCGCAAAATGCCCAGTGGCGTGCCGCTGGTCGTGCGCTGGTCCACACCAGCGCAAGGCCACCAGCGCTAATCGCCCAGTTGTGCTTCGTTGGTCTGGCGCCTGTGTGAGCGCATGTCGTCCAGCGCCAAAGCAAAAATGTGCTTGTGCGCTGGTCCTGCGCCTGTCGTCCAGCGCACAGAGCAATTTTCTGGCGCGTTTTCAAAACGACCTCACTTCACTTATGGCCTCTATATATGCTAACTTGATTTTAGGTCACTCAAGAGAGTTCATATTCAAGCTTCATACTTAGGATATTTTTCAAGAGAAGAAAAATACACAAAGAACTCATTTTTAATTACTCAAACACTTTTTCATGATCATCAATCATCATCTAGCATCATCTTAGATCATCTAGATGTCATCTTGCATGGAATCTTCATCATACTTTGCTTGGTAAGCTTTTCACTAATATCTTACATATTTTGTGTTTCTCTTATCTAGCAATCTCAATTAATTACTTGATTGTTATTTTGTATGCTTTGGATACAAGATTGAGATTAGTATGATGTATGTTTGAGAAGTTGTATTGTGCTAGCATATTAGGTTTTGTGCTTAATATTGATTAGCTAAACTAATTGACATGTCATTTAGTTTTGATATCTAGGATTGTTCTTAATTGCATATTGATCATCTTAGATAAGCATATAGGGTTTCCCTCTCTATGTTGCATTTTGGATATTCACATATATTCACTTAGGGTTGTATTCTCTTCTAGAGAAAGTAAGTCTTGTGTGTAGCAACCGGGATTAGGTTGCTTAGATCGCAAGTAAATTGGACTAGGTTCACTCATACCAGGATTAGGTAGGTGTGTGATTACTTCCGGGATTAGGTTGTAATCGTTTGCACATTTAGTGGATTCGAGGTTCGAGTGTGGCTTACTTACATAGCTCGTGGTTTTTCCCGTGAGGGTTTCCACGTAAAAATCAAGTGTTGATTTAATTTCCGCACCATATTACACTTGCTTGTTTATATTATCTTGAGGGTAAATTCGTAATTTTGACTAACACGAAAAATTGGGTAAAAAGCGTAAAATCTATTCACCCCTCCTCTAGATAGTTTTATACACACCGTGCTATAATTAGTTTCAATTGGTATCAGAGCGGGTTCCTAGACATACATAGGTGATCCTTGCTTATTTTGGTGTGTTTTGCATTTTGTGTGATTTTTGATCATTCATACATTTGCATTCATTTCATTCATTCATAAAACACTATGAGTGGAAACGGTGGAAATGGTGGTGGCCACGAAGGAGCTTTTAGCACAAGGCCTCCACTTCTTACCGGATTGAACTATTCCCAATGGAAAGGGAAGATGGAATCCTACATATGCCAAATTCATGACCGTGCATGGATGGCGGTGGAAGACGGATATGATCTCCCTATGATGACTCCCGCGGGTGGAGGACAAGATGTTTTGAAGCCTAAGGCGCAATGGAACGCGCAAGAGTTTGAGGCTTCAAAGTGGAATAGGAAGGCGATGCATGCCATCATGTGTGCAATGGATGAGAATCAGTACAAGCTTATTCAGAATACTCAGATTGCCAAAGTGGCATGGGACATCCTTCAAGTTGCACATGAGGGAACCGAGGTGGTGAAGGAGTCCAAGCTTCAAGTCCTCCAAACTCAATTTGAGTTACTTAGGATGGGAGAGGATGAATGCTTCAATGACTTCGAAATCAAATTGATGGACATCGTAAATCAAAGCCATCAACTCGGAGACCCGTATTCGGATAGGAGAGTCAAGCAAAAAATAATGAGATCTCTCCCCGATAGGTTTGAATCAAAGGTGACGGCCATATAAGAAAATAGTGGCTACATGGATATGAAGCCAAGTGAGGTAATTGGGCGTCTCCTTGCATATGAGTCTAGGAAGGCTCCTAGCACCACTACTCCTCCTAAGAAGTCTAAAGGAATAGCTTTGAAAGCATCTAAGGATGCAAAGGAGCCAAAGCATGAATCGGATGAAGACCTTGCCTTATTTGTGAAAAGGTTTAACAAGGTTATGGGGTTCAAGAAGAAGAAGGGATTTAGGTCAAGAGGACAAGATTTGAAGAAAAAAGGTTCCTTCAAGAAGTTTGAGCCTAGACAAGAGAGGACCGAAAGGAAAGGGGTCCGATGCTTTGAATGTGGTGGGATTGGTCACTTTGCCCCCGAATGTGCTAATCACAATGAGAGGAAGAAGGGTAAAGTGATGGCCGCCACTTGGAGTGGGAGTAGTGATGACTCCAATGAGGAAGATGAGTCTTCAAGTGAAGAAGAGCTCATGGCTAACTTCCTAGCTTTTGTCCTCTTCTCATAAGAGCAAAAGTGCTAGTGAAAAAGAGGAGATGAGTCAAGAGGAAATTGACTCTAGTGAAGTAGAAAGTGACTCCTCTTCTAGTTCCAAAAAGAAATTTGTGGAGCAAAAGGTGCTTGCTAAATACCATGCCGAGTTCAATGATTTAGCAATTAAAAGCACAAGAAAGATTGAGAGGTTGAGAGAAGAGAACCTTGAACTTTCGGCTCACAATGACCACTTAAGTGAACAAGTGGAAAGATTGAAGAGGAGAGAGGATAAGTTAATTGAGGAGTTAGACTTGTCCAAGAGAAGTGAAGAAGGCTTGAAGAGGGAACTTGTTGAAGTTAAAGGGTCCTTGGCTAGGATAGATTCTAGCACCAAGAAGCTTGATCATTTACTTGGTGTTGGAAAGAGTCCAAGTGACAAGAGAGGTCTTGGGTATGAAGATGGCAAGAAAATCTCAACCTCTAACAAGACCGTGTTTGTCAAGAGCTTGAAGAACGAAGAAACTTCATTTGTGCAACCTCCTAGGAAAAAGTTAGAAGTAGGACAATGTTCTAATGCACAAGTGAAAATGGGGCCAAGAAGGAAATCTCAAGCTCAACCCCCTAGGGTCCCTCAAGCCAACACTCCTCCAAGATTGGCTCACAAAGGAAAGAGACCAATCATGCAACCTCAAGCTTGGAAGCAACCTAGACCGGTTCAACAACGAAGATGGATTGAACCCACTTATCCACAAAGACATGGACGAGCTCCCATACGTGCACAAAGACGAGGTATGATTCCTTTTTTCATCCCTATTTGTCACTTTTGTGGTTGTGATGGTCATATTAGACCAAATTGCTTTCAATATATTAAAATGTGTAGAAAACAAAGCATGATTGAAAAGAGAAAGAATAGAGCCAAGATGCATGTTTCTAGGAATGAAAATATTGATTTGCATGATCCTAGAAATAGTAGAGCATATGTACCAAAGACCACTAAGAAAGCTAAAATTGTTGCTAAGTGGATTAGAAAGAATGAAAATGTTTGCCATGTTGCACAAATAGCCTTGAAGGCAAATTCTTCTAATTTTTGGTATTTGGATAGTGGGTGCTCTAGGCACATGACGGGAAACAAGAGTTTCTTCGAGACTCTTGTTATGGAGGAAGGTGGAAATGTCACTTTTGGTGATGGATCCAAAAGAAATGTTGTAGGGAAAGGAACCATTTCCGTTCCCGGATTACCCTCCTTATCCAATGCTTTATTTGTTGATGGCTTGAAAGCCAATTTAATAAGCATTTCACATCTTAGTGATGAAGGATATTCCGTCTTGTTTTCTAAAGATTATTGCTCTATCCTTAAACCCGATGGACAAACCTTATTGAAGGGCATGAGATCTAGCGACAATTGTTATTGTCTTGAAGCTAGTATTGTATCTAATCATGTGTCCATGGATGAGCAAATTGAGTTGTGGCATGAAAGACTTGGCCACATGAACTTTAGGGATCTACAGGACCCTTGGAAAGTTCAATTGTGTGCGTGGCCTCCCTAAGCTTGGGAAGAAAGCCAATGGTATTTGTGGACCTTGCCAACAAGGAAAGCAAACTAAAAGCATGCACAAAAAGGGTAAGTATCTCACCACCAAGGAGCCTCTTGAGCTTCTCCACATGGACCTCATGGGTCCCATGCAAACCGAAAGTTTGGGTGGAAAGAGATACATTTTTGTTTGTGTTGATGATTTCTCTAGGTTCACATGGACATATTTTCTTAGAGAAAAATCCGAAACTTTTGATAAGTTTAAAATGCTTTGTAATAAAATACAAAATGAAATGAACTCAAATATTAAAAGCATTAAACGGATTAGAAGTGACCATGGGAGAGAGTTTGAGAATGCCTCTTTTGAAAGCTATTGTGATAGCTTAAGGCATCTCCCATGAGTTTTCGGCTTCTAGGACACCTCAACAAAATGGAGTTGTTGAGAGGAAAAATAGGGTCCTTCAAGAGATGGCCCATGTGATGTTGCTTAGCAACAATGTCCATAGGAACCTATGGGCCGAAGCCATCAATACGGCTTGCTATATAGGAAATAGAGTTTTCCTAAGGCCCGGTACTAGAAACACCTCCTATGAATTATGGAAAGGCAAGAGGCCAAATGTTAGCTACTTCCACACTTTTGGAAGCAAATGCTACATTTTGAATGACCGTGATCAACTTGGCAAATTCGATGCTAAGAGTGATGAGGGTATTTTTATTGGCTATGCCTTAAATAGTAGAGCCTATAGAGTTTTCAATTTAAAGACTCTAAGTGTTATGGAATCATCCAATGTCGTATTTGATGATACTAGGCTCAAGTCAAATGATCATGAGGAGGAGGTTATTTTTAGTGATGGTTCTCCTTTGGAGGAGGTTGTGGTGTCTCCTAATGTTGGGACATCTAATGTCAACAATGATGACACACAACCTATTGATAGAGTTCCTCTCTTGGACTCTAAAGAACCCGCTCCATGGGTTAGGAAACTCCATGATAAAGAAGATATCATTGGAGAGGTAAATGAGGGTGTTAGGACTAGACGTCAACTTGCTAATCTTATTAGCTATACTTGCTACACCTCTCAAATTGAACCCAAAAAGGTTGAAGAAGCCTTAAATGATGAATTTTGGGTTCTTGCCATGCAAGAAGAGCTAAACCAATTCGAAAGGAATGAGGTTTGGACTCTAGTTCCTAGGCCTAAGACCACTAATGTCATAGGCACTAAATGGATATTTAGGAACAAATCCGATGAGGATGGCAACATAGTGCGGAACAAGGCTAGACTTGTAGCACAAGGGTACTCTCAAATTGAGGGTATCGACTTTGAGGAGACTTTTGCTCCCGTTGCCCGCTTAGAGTCCATTAGGCTTCTCTTGTCCATCTCTTGTGTGCACAAGTTCAAATTGCACCAAATGGACGTCAAGAGTGCCTTCCTCAATGGCTTCTTGCAAGAGGAAGTGTTTGTTGAACAACCTAAGGGGTTTGTGGATGCACACCACCCCAACCATGTTTATCGCCTCAAAAAGGCACTTTATGGGTTGAAACAAGCACCGAGGGCTTGGTATGAGCGCCTCACTCAATTTCTTGTTGACAACAACTACACAAGAGGTAGTGTTGACAAGACGCTATTCATCAAGAGAGACAATGATGAGCTTTTCATAGCTCAAATATATGTTGATGATATAGTTTTTGGCTCCACCAACAACACCAAAGTCCAACAATTTGTTGATGTCATGTCTCATGAATTTGAGATGAGTCTTGTTGGTGAGCTTAGTTACTTCCTAGGTTTGCAAATTAGGCAACTAGATGATGGGATTTTCATATCCCAAGCCAAATATGCCAAAAACCTAGTGAAGAAGTTTGGTCTTGAAAAAGCCAAACATTGTGATACTCCTATGAGCACCACTTTGAAGCTAAGCAAGGATGCTAGCGGTAAAAGTGTGGACCAAACCTTATATCGTGGCATGATAGGGAGCTTGCTCTATTTGACCGCAAGTAGGCCCGATATATCATTTAGTGTAGGAGTTTGTGCTAGGTACCAATCCGATCCCAAGGAGTCTCATCTCTCTTCGGTTAAGAGAGTCATTCGCTTTGTGAATGAGACTTCTAATTATGGGATTTGGTACTCATTTGACTACTAATCCTAGTCTTGTAGGATATAGTGATGCGGATTGGGCAGGAAATTGTGATGATAGGAAGAGCACATCGGGCGGTTGCTTCTTTCTAGGCAACAACTTGGTGTCTTGGTTTTGCAAGAAGCAAAACTCGATTTCCTTGTCCACAGCCGAGGCCGAGTACATAGCCGCGGGGAGTGGATGCACTCAACTTATATGGATGAAGCAAATGCTAGTAGACTACGGATTCAACCAAGGTACTCTCACTCTCTTTTGTGATAACATGAGTGCTATTAATATTTCCAAGAATCCGGTTCAACATTCTAGAACTAAGCATATTGACATCCGCCATCACTTCATTAGAGAGCTTGTTGAAAATAAATGCATAGTACTTGAACATGTAGGTACTAATGATCAACTTGCGGACCTATTTACTAAACCCTTAGATGCTACTCGATTTAAAACTCTTAGTAGATCTATTGGGATATGTCTTGTGGAGTGATGTGTTCTATAATTGACCCCATATGGGGAACTCAAGCAAAGAGAGCTATTTTGCATTCTTGTAACTTGCAAAAAATTTGAAATAACTTATGCCTCTTCTTTTGATTGCTTGAGTAAGCTTGGTTGTACATATGTATATATGTTTTCTATTCTATAAGTGTGAACCTTGCTTGTTTACAATCCATGTCATATTTATGTTCAAACATGCATTTTTGGACTAGGAGATTTACATAGGAAGTATGATGTGAATGACCTATAGTTATCTCCATGACATGATGATTCTTAAATAACATGCTAATGCTAAATGAAAAAGCATGAAATTCATACAACATGCTCAGATGAAAAGCATGAATTGATGATTGCATATTCTTATAAATGCAAAACTTGTGTGAAAGCTTATGAGACTCAAAATGAATAAAGGATCTTGTATCCGTTCAAAGGAATTTACATTCCAAATGTCTCTCTTTCTTTATTAGTTGAACATGGTTACTATCATACGGAATATCATATCCGGAAAAATCAAATAGGGTGCAAAGTCGCTCATGCCATGTTTCGCTTATAAAGTTGGATTTAGTTACTCTTAAATTGAAATCAATAATCTCTATATCCTTGCTTTTCCCATGACATTGGTGAAATTGGTTTGAATTCTGTTTAGAAACCTTTGTCATTTGCTTTGCCAAATACCATTGTATTTTGGACTTGAATGCTATATGTCTTGTATGCAAAGCATGTTGGATTCACACATTTTCTCAAATAAATCTCCTTGTTTCTCTCAAATTAATTGAGGTGCATAAAGTGAATTATATGTATATGCAAATCTTGCATGCTTCTATCTCTCGTTGCTATGAGTGACCCGGTTGGGGACTACTCCTTTGCCTATATCATGACAAAAAGGGGGAGTAGGATATGGTAAGGGGAGTTGCAAAATATAGAAGCTATTGTGCACTTTGGGGAGAACATACATTGAGGGGGAGTAACCCTTTGAGGGGGAGCATTGCATTTATCATACATTGCATACATTTGGTAATGTTGTGCCTAAATTCTAAAAATGCAAATGCTTGGTATTGTTCTCACATGATTAATCTCACACTTTTCTTGTATTGGAAATGTTAGAAACTCTTTTCAGGGATTGATTATTCTACAAGAGGATTGAAGACTTCAAGTTGCATTCTCTTATCTCCTTGTAATGTAGAATATCATTGTAGTCCCGTAGTTTCTATTTTTTTTTGTGAGGAATCAATGTGAGTGATGGTTTTGTCACGAAATAGCCAAAGGGGGAGATTGTAAGGATTCCCGTTGTTTTTAATTGGCTTATTTCGTGATCAAACCATATGTGGGGATTCTTTGTAAGGGTAGTTTAGATGTTGTTGTTATTGCATTAGGCCCTTTGAAGACCTCATTATTGACAAGCACCAAAGGTAATACTCTAAGTGCTTACTTGTCTTGAAGAGATAGTTGCACACACTCACAACTCATGCATATGTTTAATCTTTGTATGTTGTGTTTCTTTTTGTTGTGCATCAATGCCTATTTACATCTCTTCTTGCTTGTTATTATGATTGCATCTTGTGTTTACAACATCATAGCATTTAGGCTTTTAGGATGCATCTTAGTTTACCTTTGTTCCCCTTGCATGATTGCTTGTGGGGTTCAAAGTTGTGGGCTGTGCGCTGGTCCACCAGCGCCGGTCGTCCAGCGCAGCTCACCGGCGTAAAACGCCCAGTGGCGTGCCGCTGGTCGTGCGCTGGTCCACACCAGCGCAAGGCCACCAGCGCTAATCGCCCAGTTGTGCTCCGCTGGTCTGGCGCCTGTGTGAGCGCATGTCGTCCAGCGCCAAAGCAAAAATGTGCTTGTGCGCTGGTCCTGCGCCTGTCGTCCAGCGCACAGAGCAATTTTCTGGCGCGTTTTCAAAACGACCTCACTTCACTTATGGCCTCTATATATATGCTAACTTGATTTTAGGTCACTCAAGAGAGTTCATATTCAAGCTTCATACTTAGGATATTTTTCAAGAGAAGAAAAATACACAAAGAACTCATTTTTAATTACTCAAACACTTTTTCATGATCATCAATCATCATCTAGCATCATCTTAGATCATCTAGATGTCATCTTGCATGGAATCTTCATCATACTTTGCTTGGTAAGCTTTTCACTAATATCTTACATATTTTGTGTTTCTCTTATCTAGCAATTTCAATTAATTACTTGATTGTTATTTTGTATGCTTTGGATACAAGATTGAGATTAGTATGATGTATGTTTGAGAAGTTGTATTGTGCTAGCATATTAGGTTTTGTGCTTAATATTGATTAGCTAAACTAATTGACATGTCATTTAGTTTTGATATCTAGGATTGTTCTTAATTGCATATTGATCATCTTAGATAAGCATATAGGGTTTCCCTTGCTCTATGTTGCATTTTGGATATTCACATATATTCACTTAGGGTTGTATTCTCTTCTAGAGAAAGTAAGTCTTGTGTGTAGCAACCGGGATTAGGTTGCTTAGATCGCAAGCAAATTGGACTAGGTTCACTCATACCGGGATTAGGTAGGTGTGTGATTACTTCCGTGATTAGGTTGTAATCGTTTGCACATTTAGTGGATTCGAGGTTCGAGTGTGGCTTACTTACATAGCCCGTGGTTTTTCCCGTGAGGGTTTCCACGTAAAAATCAAGTGTTGATTTAATTTCCGCACCATATTACACTTGCTTGTTTATATTATCTTGAGGGTAAATTCGTAATTTTGACTAACACGAAAAATTGGGTAAAAAGCGTAAAATCTATTCACCCCCCCTCTAGATAGTTTTATACACACCGTGCTATAATTAGTTTCACAATGCTCTGTACTAGACCAGATATTTGTTTTGCTGTTGGCATAGTTAGCAGGTTTCAATCGAAACCTGGTCCTAATCACTGGATGGCAGTCAAGCATATTTTCAAGTATCTCAAGAGAACGAGAGATAATGTGCTTGTATACTCTGGAGGGGATTTGATTCCCGTTGGGCATACAGATTCTAATTTCCAATCAGATTCTGACTCCAGAAAATCCACATCAGGGGCTGTGTTTACTATTGGAGGAGGAGCAGTCATATGGAGGAGTATCAAGCAATCTTGTATTGCTGATTCCACCATGGAAGCTGAGTATGTTGCTGCATGCGAGGCTGCCAAAGAGGCTGTTTGGCTCCGCCAATTCTTGATTGACTTGGAAGTGGTTCCTAGTGCGAATAAGCAGATCACTATCTACTGTGACAACAGTGGAGCAGTGGCTAATTCGAAAGAACCAAGAAGTCACAAGAGAGGAAAACACATTGAAAGAAAGTATCATCTTTTAAGGGAGATTGTTCAAAGAGGTGACATGACGATTACCAAAATCGCGTCAGCAGAAAATCTGGCGGATCCCTTCACAAAGGCTCTACCTCAGAAGAGTTTCGATGGGCATCTAGAGAACATGGGCATGAGAGATATGACACATTTGCTATAGTGCAAGTGGAAGATTGTTAGGATTATGCTCAATAGCAAGAGTGTAATAGTGTTTTTGACAATCTATTCATGTTAATAATGTGATTTCTGGTTTAACAAATATTATAGCATTTATAGTTTAATTATTATAATTGTCAAAAGAAAATAATCATAAGGTCAAAAGACTATGAGAAAAGAAGAATTGTTCGTATATCTGGATATGTTTGAGGTAGACACAATTCTTTAGTTAGTCTTGAATAATGTTCACAACTTAAGTTAAAGGTTGGGCACCTTTATCTTGTTAAAGTTGTAGATTCTTTTACTGGCATTTGAGTGGGATCAAATGTGTTATGATGAGTCTAAAATCATCAAAGTGGCTTTGAGTAAAAGATCTAGTGCACTAGGTGCATTGAACTAGATCACAATGAAATACTTTATCTAGAACCGTCAGTAGATAAAAGTCTTTTCATTATCAGGACAATCGGAGAGTCTATCTTAATCCTGAGATAAATGATGGACTTATGGTTGCAAGTGTTATCATTTGAGTTATCAATGAGTACGATTAAATAGCATAGTCTATTCTCGATAGTTTGGTGGTATTCATTTGTTAATCGATAGAGGACTTCATTTATAGATATGGACATCGTGGCTCCATTTATTAAATGAGAGTAGAATATCATCATATGGATGTTTTGAGGTATTGGATATTAAATCTTAACGTTAAGTTTTCAATAGTGTCTATTGAAACATGGCTTCTGGACAAGTCAAAATATCCAAGTTCAAAATGTGGTCATATGAGGAAATATGGTAACTTGAAGAGCTATAGGCGGTCTATGAGCTCTTGGCGATTACTGATATTCTTCACGAGGATACACCATCTCCTATAAGATTGTCTAGGGTACGAATGAGAAATATTTACTTATTCTATCTTTATTTAAGAGTTCAATTTTAGCTCTTTAGTGGAATGAGTTAAAATTAATAGATCGGACCTAAGTGAATCATTTGTTGATTGTGATTAGGTTATGTCTATTGAAGCTTAAATTTAGATAGCCTGCCAAGATCCCCAATCCACACGGACTTGCATGGATCACTTGATATATTCTACCGGACCAATTTATGGGTCCATCTAGAATTGTATTTAATATATTAAGAATATAATCTGCACATTATTTATTTAATGGGCTGATCAATTATATTAATATATTAATTAAAGGCATGTGGGCTTGTTTCTTTTAGTAAGAATGGGTCTGGTTCACATGTGGGCTTTTTAATTAAAGTCTAATGGATTAAATAAAATAAGAAAATAATATTAGGCCCATGTATATGGTGTGGGCGGCAAGACTAGAATAATAGTCTAAAATATTATTTTATTTTATTGATTGATTAAATGGAAATTAATTAATTTATTAGTTAATCATTTAATTAAGAATCAAAATCTTTTTCTAATCAGGAAATATGTTTCCTAGAGTTATACTATTGTGGTAGTATAATTAAAATAAAAGACTTTATTTGGTAAGTAGATAAATAAGGAATTTATTTATCTAGTCAAATAAGGAAGTCTTTTATATAGTCACAAATACACTAAAGAGTTGGATTAGGGTTTGGAATTCTAAGGAAATCTACCTAAGGTTAGGATTTAAGTCAAAAGACATAAATCCTACATGGTAAAGGATTTCGGCCTCAATGTATAGATATATGGAATATATATGGTAATTAATTGCCGGAATATATATACATATATATTTATAAAGTGTACGGCCGGATATATATATATATATTGACATTATATGTGGCATGCAGTAAAAAATATAGAGATATATATATATATTGACTTATATACAATATATAGGTGGGATGCAGAGTTCGTGCACTACATATATATATATTATATTGTGCAAAGTTTTGGCACTAGTGATATATAATATATTTAGCAAGGGATTCACGCATATATATATAGTGACATATATCTTGGCAACTGTAATAATTCGGCCACTATATATAATATTTTTGTACAAATAGAATTCGGCCAACCCTAGAGTTCTTGCTTGAGAGAGTTTTTTCTTTTGCTAGAGAAAAATAGAATCCAACTCTTAGACTAGTGTGATTTTCGGCCAAGAGGAATAGAGAGAAAAGTTTGTTCTTATTTCGATAGTGCACTAGTTACTTTTACATCAAAAGGTTTTGTGCACAATTTCGAATAAGGTTCACGCGAGTTTCGATCTAACGATTATGAATTCAAAAGTGACCGGAACATTCTTTGTAGCCTCTTGGAATTTGTTGTGACTAATGAAAAAGAAAAAGTTTTGTTAATCTATCCTCAGGTACACAATTCAAAGAGAAGGGAGACCACGCTCCTAGGTGATTCACGTTCGTGATTGGATTGGAAGATCTTGCGGATTACCATCGACGCAATGTCAATCGGATCACGTGACAAAGGTATGATATCTTTAGTATTATATGTTAATTAATTAGAGGGTTAAGGTTCAAATTATGGAAAAATTTTAAACTATACTAAAACCTATTTTTTAGTCTCGCTTCCGCTGCATTGACGCAATGTCAATCGGATCACGCGACAAAGGTATGATATCTTTAGTATTATATGTTAATTAATTAGAGGGTTAAGGTTCAAATTATGGAAAAATTTTAAACTATACTAAAACCTATTTTTTAGTCTCGCTTCCGCTGCGTTGACCGTATTTTTCCCTACAACAACTTGGTGTCTTGGTTTTGCAAGAAGCAAAACTCAATTTCCTTGTCCACGGCCGAGGCCGAGTACATATCCGCGGGGAGTGGATGCACACAACTCCTATGGATGAAGCAAATGCTAGTAGACTACGGATTCAACCAAGGTACACTCACTCTCTTTTGTGATAATATGAGTGCTATAAATATTTCCAAGAATCCGGTACAACACTCTAGAACTAAGCATATTGACATCCGCCATCATTTCATTAGAGAGCTTATTGAAAATAAATGATAGTACTTGAACATGTAGGTACTAATGATTAACTTGGGACTTATTTACTAAACCCTTAGATGCTACTTGATTTAAAACACTTAGTAGATCTATTGGGATATATCTTGTGGAGTGATGTGATTTTTGATTGACCCCATATGGGGAACTCAAGCAAAGAGAGATTTTTTGCATTCTTGTCACTTGCAAAAAATTTGAAATATCTTATGCTTCTTCTTTTAATTGCTTAAGTAAGCTTGGTTGCACATATGTATATATGTTTTCAATTCAATAAGTGTGAACCTTGTTTGTTTACAATCCATGTCATATTTATGTTCAAGCATGTATTTTTGGACTAAGAGATTTACATAGGAAGTATGATTTAAATGACCTATAGTTATCTCTATGACATGATGATTCTTATATAACATGCTAATGTCAAATGAAAAAGCATGAATTGATGATTGCAATATAAATGCAAAACTTGTGTGAAAAAGACTTATGAGACTCAAAAATGAATAAAGGATCTTGTATCCGTTCAAAGGATCTAAATATCCAAATGTCTCTCTTTCTTTATTGGTTGAACATGGCTACTATTATACAGATATCTTATCCGGAAAAATCAAAAAGGGTGCAAAGTCGCTCATGCCATGTTTCGCTTATAAAGTTGGATATAGTTGCTCTTAAATTAAAATCAATGAAATCTCTATATCCTTGCTTTTCTCATGACAATGGTGAAATTGGTTTGAATTCTTATTAGAAACCTTTGTCATTTGCTTTGCCAAATAGCATTGTATTTTGGACTTGAATGCTACATGTCTTGTATGCAAAGCATGTTTGATTCACACATTTTCTTCAAATAATTATCCTTGTTTCTCTTCAATTAATTGGGATGCATAAAGTGGCTTATATTATTATGCAAATATCTTGCATGCTACTATCTCTCTTTGCTAAGAGTGACCCGGTTAGAGACTACTCATTTGTCTATATCATGACAAAAAGGAGGAGTAGGATATAGTAAGGGGAGTTGCAAATTGTAGTAGCAATTGTGCTTATTAGGGAGAATATTCATCGAGGGGGAGTATTGCATTCACATACATTGCATAATGTTGTGCCTAAACTTCTAAAATGCAAATGCTTGTTTTTGTTCTCACTTGATTAATCGCACATGTGTTTTTTTGGAAAGTATAGAAACCTTGTCTTGCAAGTTTGATTGTTCTACAAGAGATTGATGCCTTGAAGATTTTATTCTTTAAATATCTCTGTGTAATGTAGAAGATCTATTTGTCCCGTTGTTTCTATTTTTTGTTGTGAGGAATCAATGTGAGTGGTGGTTTTGTCACGAAATAGCCAAAGGGGGAGATTGTAAGGATTCCCATTTGTTGATTGGCTTATTTCGTGGACAAACCACATGTTGGGGTTTATTGTGTAAGGGTAGTTTAGGTGATTGAGGTTCAAGCTCAAAGGCCCTTTCAAGACCTCAAGGGACAAGCTGATCGCGCTCCAAATGTTCACATTTAGCGCTCCCTTACTTAGCTTTTGTAACCATTTTCTGAGCTCTTTTTGGTATTTAATAGTGTAAATAAGTGTATTTCAGGTATTTCAGCTCATCAGGGGTATTTTGGACCAAACTGGAGAAAAGTAGTGAAATCGGGGCAAAAGAGGGCAATTTCGTAATCATGGAGGATCAGGGGTCAAAGTGTAAATCTGGAAATATTATTATAGATTCGGTGATTAAGGAAGAATTCAGGGGTGCATAGTGTAATTCGACAGCAAGAGCAGGCGTCACCTGCCACGACATAAATGAAACAGAGCGTTTTGACGCTGTTGCTGATGCAAGCGTGACGTCATTGATGACGTCATCGTCATCAACCTGCAACCGGTGCAGAGCTGACCCGCGACAGTGACCCATGACCTGGATTTGACCCGGTTCGACCCGACTGCAAACCCGACTCATTCCAGCCCGTTCCGACGTGTTTTTCGACGGTTCTCCGCCCAGAACGACGGTCGGAGCTTCCCCGGTCAGATTCCCACCATTTCGTGCCTCCCATGCACGTTATTCTCTCTCCACCAACTCTCCAAAGGTCTTCAAACCTCCATGGCCAAGTCCACACTTCAAGGTCTTCCCAGCAGCTTCTTTCCCGCTCAAAACTTGTCCAAACCCACGGAATCTCGGCGAGTTCATGCCGAGAGACATGTCCTACAAGGCAGAAGCTATGAACTGGCCAGAAACTTTCCATTTTCACCACGACTTCATGCCGGCGGGAATAAGCTCGCGAGCCAGAGTGAATGAAGTCGCCGGAACACCTGGAAGGAAGGCAGCTCGTCCCACTTGCTATCCAATCACCTTAGCTTGTCCAAAACACTTTACCACCTGAGATATTTTTGAGATATTTTGGATAACTTACCTTAGACAACTTCCTTACACTTTTACTACACCATATACACTACACACTACAAGTAATTAGTTATGATTACTTACAATTAGTTTTAACTTACTTTAGTTTTAGAATTAAGAGAGAGAATAACTCTCTCAACTTTAGTTTAGTTTTCTTATCATTTTCCCATCACTTTCTAGGTAGCCAAACACCACTTTGAGTTACCTAGACTTGATCCTTTGGAGTTGCTCTAGAAGGATATTGTGCTTAGATTGCTAGGAGGAGTCTTATTGCACAAGAAACGAATCCGGATGGGTTTGTTTAGCTCTTCTTTCGTATTTTCATGCTTTTATACTTCTATGTGTAACTAAATTTTTTTGTTAAGGGATTGATGTAATTCTTGTACTTATACTATTGATTTAATCAATCTATGTGTTACTTCACTGTTTAAGGCTTGTATGTGTGTATTATGAACTCTAATGATATAATATGTGGATGATATGTCTTGCATATGCATCTATGTAACACTTAGTAGTTGATTTCATGCATAAAGTGTCCCACAATATGTATGGATGTTTAACTAACTATTTCATAGAGATATCTCTAAGTAATTCATGATTGGGTTAATTAGAAGATCTCTACATCATTATTCCTAAAATTCTCTCTTGATCACTTGTCTATGATATTAGATTATGTGTAAGATGATGGATTTGGTGCTTAATATTATTGATAATGAAATACATGCCTTAGAATGTTGTGAATGTGTTTAATGAATGATTGGTTAATGATATGGTTAATACTTGAATGAATCAATCCCCTAAAATCTTTAATCTAGCTTAATCATCTTAATCTAGTTTAATCTTAGTTAATTGCAAGCTTAGAATAATTAATTAGATAACATTAACTAGTAAACTTGTTAGAAGTTAGAAATTGGTAAGTAATGATAACCTAGAACTCACTTAGCTAATCATCTCCCCGTGGGAATGATACCCTTACTCGTTACCCTTTACTACTCACATGACTCGTACACTTGCGAAGGGTGAACCACCCACGCGCCCCTTTAAAATAACCATAGTAGATAGCGTAATTTAGTGTAGTTAATTTAGAACTGGTTTTGGCGTGATCACAAGCATGCCAAAGGTATAATCTCAAGTGCTTAGTTTTTTTCTTTGAAGAGATTTAGATAGCACACACACACTTAGCATACTTGTTCTTGTGTGTATTCTCTTCACATGTCACTTTTCACACTTGCACTTTGATTGATGTATCTTGTTGTGTTTTTGTGTTGTGTAATTCGTTTCTCGAATATGTTTGGAAACGTCCGCGCCTGCACGAATGTGAGCTTGGTTTTGTGCGAAGACCGCTTAAGGAGAATGCTCTTGGCTTCTCCTTTGGTTTCACCATTCTGGTGAATCGACAGTTTGATTGGTGGCCTGGTCGCCGAATGGAAACCGTCGTTTCAGTCCAGAAAGGTCTGGAGTGATTCCGCAGTTACGATCGGCGGCCATGACTGCCGTTCGAAACCGTCGATCATACCTGATTGATTTATATTTCTTGGCTTTGATTCTGCGGTTGGTTCGGCGGTTTCGAAACCGCCGATTGAAACTGCCGTTGTTCCCCTGCCTTTCTCGGGAGTCATTCGGCGGTTGTAAACGGCGGCCTGGCCATCGAATGAAACCACCGATCGTGCGTTTTCAGGGGCAAACTTGTCTTTTCACATGCTCTGTTTTTCATGCCTATAAATACCTCACTTTCTCTTGTTCTGAATGTGACTCTTTAATCATCAAGAACCCTACTTTTAAAAGAGAGATTTTTAAGAGAGAAAGCAACCAAGTTTGCTCATTTAAACACTCAAACCAAAATTCATTTGCATCAAAGTTCATCTAGCATCTTCTAGCATATCTAGGATGTTTGCTTGCATGTGCCTTTCATCATCACACTTGCCTTGGTAAGTTTTTCACTATTATCATATATAATTAGTGTTTTATTTATTATGGTATCTCTTTTATTACTTGATTGTTCTTAGATTAGATTCTAATATTCAAGATAGAGATTTTTGTGTTGATTTGATTGAGTGTTGTATTGTGATAGCTAATTAGGTTTTTGCTTGATCTTGATTGGCTAAGCTATTTGACATGTCATTTAGTTCTTAATATCTAGGATTGCTTTTATTGCAAAATCATCATCTTAGATAAGCATATAGGGTTCCCTTGCTTTATGTTACATTTTGGATATTCACATATTCACTTAGGGTGTTAATCTCTTTATTGAGAATCAAAGTCTTGTGTGTAGCTTCCAGGATTAGGTTGCTTAGATCGCAAGCAATCGAACTAGGTTCACTCATACCGGGATTAGGTAGGTGTGTGATTACTTCCGAGATTAGGTTGTAATTTTATCACATTTAGTGGATTTGAGGTTCGGGTGTGGCTCACTTAATAGCCCGTGGTTTTTCCCATGAGGGTTTCCACGTAAATATCAAGTGTTGTTTATATTTCCACACCATATTACACTTGCTTTATTTTATTGACTATTTGGAGCATTTTCAAAATATTGACCTTAAACGAAAATTGGGTAAAATCTATTAAAATCTATTCACCCTCCCCCCTAGATTAATATTCTACACACCGTGAGAACTTTCACCATTCATACTTTTGAATAGAACAATGAAAGATAGAAAACGACATCTAGCGCACATGGAGTGCGGGTGGAGTGCGGTTCAGTGACTCGCACTCACCAGCACTTTATCAATTTCTTCTTTCTTTGGACTCCGGATTTGGGCAAGAGTGCAGGTGAAGTGCGGTTGGATGACCCGCACTTTATCAGCTCTGCACATCTCAGCTACCGGGATTGGGCAAGAGTGCGGGTGAAGTGCGGTTGGGACCCACACTCACCCGCACTTTATCACATCTTCAGAATCAGGTCCCCGGATCTGGGCAAGAGTGTGGTTGAAGTGCGGTTAGGACCCGCACTCACCCACCCTGTTGTAGCCACTGGTGCCTTTCTCCTTCTTTTTGCAACTCTTGGTCCCTTTTTCATCCAAAAGTCTTGCAATACGCTTTAAACACCAGAATTGGATAAAACGCTTGCAATTACGAACATAGAGCCCATAAGATACGCTAAAATGCATGAAAACGACACAAAGGATAAGGATTTGAAGGCCGAAATATATAACATATTTGGCACGATCAAATACCCCCAAACTAAACATTTGCTCGTCCTCGAGCAAACATAAGATAAAACAAATAAGACGGACGCACTAACAACTAACTCGACTGAAAAATTCCTAGACACCTAAGCAACAATTTCAAAAAGGCCGCAAGTCCAACTAGTGATGTGATACGAAAATGTGTGAACGAGAGAAGTAAACATATGCAAATAATCTAAAGCAACTTGGAGATACCAAAAGGAAACTCGCACGAACATGAATCCCACACCTAAAGGTACTTATGCATCCAAGACTACTCACTCCCACACCTCGAGCATAATTCGCTTCAATTCTATAGCTCACGTGGATTCTCTTTTCTTTCCACTCAGAGTCCTAAGTTCCACACACACACATATGCAAAGAATGATGCATAGAATTTAAACAATGCCTATTCTATGAAAGAATCACTGTGCCATGGACGTGAAAGATCATGTGTCAACCGACATTCCCTATTTAGACTCATTATGGATCAAAAAAGAATATGGACATTTTGAAGTTCAAAATCACCAATCATGCTAGAATATGTCCACACATTCGTACAATGCTCTTTTTTCTTTGATTACTTGCACGCAAATGTTCTAGGCATTCATTTTACCCATATTTGTGCTTCCAATGTTGTACTCTACTTTGTGAGTACTTAGCATCAAATAATTCAAAACTCTTTTGCTTTTCTCATTTTCTTTTCTTTTAAATTGCACATATTTCTTTTATTTTGACAATTAAGGCTCATCGGTACTAATTTGGGTACTTTTACATTTCTAGCCATTTGCTTAGCATATTTTCAACACATTTTTTTTTTCTTTTGTGCACGCTTTTTGACAATTAGAGCTTAACTTCTTTCATTACCACCATTACACATCCTAACATGATTAGTAAAAAGGTAGGCATGTGTTTAGGCTATGAGGTATATGGTTGTATGAGGTACCAAATGAAAGAGCAGTGTTTGGCCTCAAACTTGGCTTTGGAGCACACAATACGGATAGGAACATGTTTAGGCTATTGTAGGTAATTAAGTGCACACACATTGCCTAATATCATTTCCACGACCATCTATCAAGGGAATGAACGCATTCATCAAGCAATTCACTAAATGATATGCATGTCCTATGGCATGTGACGTGATATGACGAGAAGAGTGTTTAAGAATAATCAATACTAACACTCAAAATACGCAATTTGAAGGTTTGTGTTTGTGATCTCACGGAGATCTCCACTGTTAGAATAAGGCGTGAAAACGCCGAGTCCCTTCAACTTAACACCAAAGGATGGGACAAACCCATGAAGGTGCAAGCGAAACCCTAAGGTGGCACCAAGCTACATCACAAGATCACTACGCATACAAAGATCTTGCCAAAAGCACATGCTAAAGGCATCACATCCAAACTAATTAAAGCTCGAAATTTTTGGCCAAGCGACAAAATTTAAAAAAATTTGACACTAAAGGATTAAAAAGACTCGATAAAAAGACTTAAGACGACTTAATAAATGCGTCTACACCCCCAAACCAAAACTCAACAATGTCCCCATTGTTGGAAATCAAAAGCATGGCCTAGCGGGGGGAAAATGTTAGGATTATGCTCAATAGCAAGAGTGTAATGTTGTAATTGACAATCTTTTTCATATTAATAAATTGATTTCTGGTTTAACAAATCTTATAGCATTTATAGTTTAATATTATAATTGTCAAAGTAAATAATCATAAGGTCTAAAGACTATGAGAAAAGAAGAATTGTTCGTACATCTGGATATGTATGAGGTAGACGCAATTCTTTAGTTAGTCTTGAATAATGTTCACAACTTAAGTTAAAGGTTGGGCACCTTTATCTTGTTAAAGTTGTAGAATTCTTTTGCTAGCATTTGAGTGGGATCAAATGAGATATGATGAGTCTAAAATCATCGGAGTGTCTTTGAGTAAAAGAATCTAGTGCACTGGGTGCATTGAACTGGATCACAATGAAAAGCTTTATCTATAACCGTCAATAGATAATAGTCTTTTCATTATCAGGACAATCGGAGAGTCTATCTTAATCCTGAGATAAATGATGGACTTATGATTGCAAGTGATATCATTTGAGTTATTAATGAGTACGATTATATAGCATAGTCTATCCTCGATAGTTTGGTGATATTCATTTGTTAATCGATAGAGGACTTCATTTATAGATATGGACATCGTGGCTCCATTTATTAAATGAGAGTATAATATCATCATATGGATGTTTTGAGGTAATTGGATATTAAATCTCAACGTTGAGTTTTCGATAGTGACTATTGAAAACATGGCTTCTGGACAAGTCAAAATATCCAAGTTCAAAACGTGGTCATATGAGTAAATACGGTAACTTGGAGTGTTATAGGTGGTCTATGAACTCTTGGCGATTACTGATATTAATCACGAGGATACACTATCTCCAATATGATTGTCTACGGTATGAATGAGGAACATCTTCTTATTCTATCTTTATTTAAGAGTTCAATTTTAGCTCTTTAGTGGAATGAGTTAAAATTAATGGATCGGACCTAAGTGAATCATTTGTTGATTGTGATTAGGTTATGTCTATTGAAGCTTAAATTTAGATAGCCCACCAAGATCCCCAATCCACACGGACTTGCATGGATCACTTGATATATTCTACCGGACCAATTTATGGGTCCATCTAGAATTGCATTTAATATATTAAGAATATAATTTGCACATTATTTGTTTAATGGGCTGATCAATTATATTAATATATTAATAAAAGGCATGTGGGCTTGTTTCTTTTAGTAAGAATGGGTTTGGTTCACATGTGGGCCTTTTATTTAAAGTCCAATGGATTAAATAAAATAAGGAAATAATATTTGGCCCATATTTTTAATGTGGGGCGGCAAGGCTATAATATTAGTTAAAAATATTATTTTATTTTATTGTTTGATTAAATGAGAATTAACTAATTTATTAATTAATTATTTAATTAAGAAACAAAATCTTTTTCTTGTTAGGAAATATGTTTCCTAGAATTATACTATTGGTAGTAGTATACTAAAAGTAAAAGACTTGTTTGGTAAGAAAATAAATAATTAAGTTTATTTATTTAATCAAATAAGAAGTCTTTTTATTAAGTCAAAAAAAGAATAAAAATACTTATTAGTTGTATTAGGGTTAGGAATCAAAAGTTGATGTGAATTAGGGTACAACACAAATCCTTTTTTTGTAGAGGAATTGCGGCAACCCTAATAGAACAACTAGTAGATTTCGGCAACCCTAAAAGAAAAAGAGAAGAAAATTCGGTCACCCTATATAAGAAATAATATAGGGTTCGGCCACCCCTAAGTTTTTACTGGATCAATTTTCTTCTTCTTCTCAACTCATAGAAAAGTGTTTGATTATTCTGCCAAGAAAAAAAAGAGAGAAGAGATTATTCTTTTGATAGTACACTAATTGCTTGTTCATCAATAAGCTTGTGTGTACAACATTGAATTAGGTTCACGCGAGTTTCGATCATTAGATTGAGAACTCAAAAGTGACCGGAATAATCTTTGTGGTCTTTTGATTGTTTTGTGACTAACAAAAGAAAAAGAAAGTTTGTTTGTCCATTCTCAGGTTCGCAATTCAAGGAAAAGGGAGACCACGCTCCTAGGTGATTTACGTTCGTGCTAGGATTGAAGATCTTGCGGATTACCATCGACGTAAGTCAATCGGATCACGCGACAAAAGGTATTATACTTTTTGTTACTTTATATGTATGGTTAATTAATTTAAAGGGTTAAGGTTCATCAAAGGAAAAATTTTAAAACATACTAAATCTATTTTTAGTCTCGCTTCCACTGCGTGTACTACGGTATTTTTCCCTACAGAAAAAACCTTACAAGACTCAAACAGGCTCTACTAATCAAGGCGATTCATACAACATGTCATAAAGCGTTTTTCAACCTATATCAAGCATATTCTCAAAATTGACGGAATGGGGGCACTACAACCCCCAAATCGGATCTTTTCAAAAGATCAAACCTGTACAAGTATATGATCAATATGCAACAAAAATGTGTTCATTCATATCAACAAAATATTCCAAATCCACATTTAACAAAACTTAAAATCAATTAAGCGCAAAATTTGAGAGGTAAAAACTCCCTTATAAGGAAGATTGGTTCTTTACGTGCAAGCTGCCATGTGTTTCCCAAAAAGATGAATAACCTAGCTTAAACACAACACCTCTACCAAACAAATGTCAAATGCAATTCAAAACATAGTCTATAAAGTCCAAAGGAACTACAAATCAAAAGGGAATTCAAAAATAATAAAACAGTTTAAGAAATAGAACCTCGGTGGGTTGCCTCCCACAAGCGCTCTATTTAAAGTCTGGGCAAGACATGATAAGAGCTCTGTGGCTCAGTAAGCTCCACAGAACCAACACCTTTGCAGCTAACTTTAGATCCCAAATATGGCTTAAGCCTATGTCCATTCACCTTAAATGTTCCATCATCTTTCAAACTCTGAATTTCTTAGGTGAAACGTCAATAACATGGTACGAACCTGACCATCTGGATTTTAGCTTCCCTGGAAATAGCCTCAGACAGGATTCATAAAGAAACATGAGCATCCTAGGTTGGAGGTTCTTTTTCACCAATCGCTTGTCATGAATGATTTTGGTTTTTTTGTTTGTAAATCCTTGAACTCTCATAGGCTTCTAACCTAAATTCTTCCAACTCGTTCAATTGATGGCATCTTTCTTCACCTGCCTTATCATATTCCCAGTTCAATTTCTTGATTGCCTACCAAGCTCTATGTTCTAGTTCTACAGGAAGGTGGTAAGCTTTGCCAAAAACTATCCTGTAAGGGCTCCTCCCTATAGGAGTCTTGAATGCCATCCGGTAAGCCCACAAGGTGTCGGATAACTTCATTGCCCAATCCTTTCTAGTAGAGGAGATCGTTTTCTCAAAAATCTGCTTGATGTGTCTATTGCTCACTTCGACCTGTCTCGATGTCTGAGGGTGGTATGGTGTGGCTACCTTGTAACGAACACCATACTTCTTTAATAGGTTGCCCAATATCTTATTACAAAAATGGCTTCCTCCATCATTGATTATCACCCATGGAATCCCAAATCGAGCCAAAATGTTTTCCTTTACGAACTTCACCAAAACATTACTGTCATTAGTCTTCGTGGCGATTGCCTCCACCCATTTCGAGACATAGTCAACTCCTACCAAAATATAGTTATTTCCACCTGATGGTGGGAACGGTCTCATGAAGTCAAGTCCCTAGGTATCGAATATTTCTACCACCAAGATCCCCGCTTATGGCACCTCATTACATTTACCAAAGTTTCCTGTGCGCTGACATCTATCGCATGTTAAACAGAACAAATAAGCGTCCTTAAAGAGCAATACCCAAAAGAAACCCGATTAAAGTACCTTGAGTGCTGTCTTCTGTGCGTTAACATATTTGGCATGATCAGTCGTTGTAAGGTTCCCATTTGTTGATTGGCTCATTTCGTGGACAAACCACATGTTGGGGTTCTTTGTAAGGGTAGCCTAGGTGTTGGTAGGTTTGTTCGAAGCCCTTTGAAGACCTCATCTCGATAAGCACCGAAGGTAAATTTCTATGTGCTTACTTGTCTTGAAGAGATAGTTGCACACACTCACAACTCATGCATATGTTTAATCCTTGTATGTTGTGTGTCTTATTTGTGTGCATTAATGTTCTTTAACATCTCTTCTTGCATGTTAGTTTGATTGCATCTTGCATATCCAATTGCCTTGTCATGCTTAGACTTAGGATTGCATTTTTGTACGAACAGCGCCCATTGAGCGTTGTTCAGACCTGATCGATTTTAATCGGTCGCTGTTGAGTCGCTGTTGGGGCGCTGTACAAAGCGCTCTAAGTACAGCGCCCCTTTGTTTTCCCGTGAGAACAGAGCAGGGGCGCTATATAAGAGCTGTACAGAAGCGCCCTTCGTACAGCGCCCAAGGCAAAATTTGAGGCAAACTTATCAAAACGACCACACTTTGATTTGGCCTCCTATATATATACCACTTTGACTTTAGGTCAATCAAGAGAGTTCATATTCAGATTTCATACTTAGGATATTTTTCAAAGAGAAGAAAAATTCCAAGAACTCATTTTTAATTACTCAAACACTTTTTCATGATCATCAATCATCATCTAGCATCATCTTTGATCTTCTAGATGTCATCTTGCATGGATTCTTCATCATACTTTGCTTGGTAAGCTTTTCACTAATATCTTACATATTTTGTGTTTTTCTTAACAAGCAATCTCAATTAATTACTTGTATGTTATTATATATATTTTGGATACAAGTTTGAGATTAGTGTGATGTATGTTTGAGAAGTTGTTCTGTGATAGCTAATTAGGTTTTGTGCTTAATCTTGATTAGCTTAACTATTTGACATGTCATTTAGTTTTTAATATCTAGGATTGTTCTAATTGCATATTAATCATCTTAGATAAGCATATAGGGTTTCCCTTGCTTTATGTTGCATTTGGATATTCATATATTCACTTAGGGTGTTATTCTCTTCATTGAGAAAGTAAGTCTTGTGTGTAGCTTCCGGGATTAGGTTGCTTAGATCGCAAGCAAATTGGACTAGGTTCACTCATACCGGGATTAGGTAGGTGTGTGATTACTTCCGGGATTAGGTTGTAATCGTTTACACATTTAGTGGATTCGAGGTTTGAGTGTGGCTTACTTACTAGCCTGTGGTTTTTCCCGTGAGGGTTTCCACGTAAAAATCAAGTGTTATTTAATTTCCGCATTTTATACTTGATTTATTGCTTTATCTATTTAGGGGTAAATTCGTAATTCGGCTTATTACAAAAAATTGGGTAATAAGCTTAAAATCTATTCACCCCCCCTCTAGATAGTTTTATACACACTGTGCTATAATTTGTTTCAATTGGCATCAGAGCGGGTTCCTAGACATACATAGGTGATCCTTGCTTATTTTGGTGTGTTTTGCATTTTGTGTGATTTTTGATCATTCATACATTTGCATTCATTTAATTCATTCATAAACACTATGAGTGGAAACGGTGGAAATGGTGGTGGCAATGAATGTGCTTCTAGCACAAGACCTCCACTTCTTACCGGATTGAACTATTTCCAATGGAAAGGGAAGATGGAATCCTACATATGCCAAATTCACGACCGTGCATGGATGGCGGTGGAAGACGGATATGATCTACCCATGATGACTTCCGGTGGTGGAGGAGGAGAAGAAGAAGAAGTATTGAAGCCTAAGGCGCAATGGAACGCGCAAGAGTTTGAGGCTTCAAAGTGGAATAGGAAGGCGATACATGCCATCTTGTGTTCTATGGACGAAAATCAATACAAATTGATTCAAAATACTAGGATAGCTAAGGAGGCATGGGACATCCTAGAGATTGCACATGAGGGAACCGAAGTGGTGAAGGACTCTAAGCTTTAAGTCTTCCAAACTCAATTCGAGATGCTTAAGATTGAGGAGAATGAGTGCTTCAATGACTTCGAGATCAAGTTGATGGACATAGTCAACCAAAGTCATCAACTTGGTGATCCATATTCGGATAGGAGAATCAAGCAAAAGATTATGAGATCTCTACCCGATAGGTTCGAATCGAAGGTGACGGCTTTAGAAGAAAATAGTGGATATAAGGATATGAAGCCGAGTGAGGTGATTAGGAGACTTCTAGCTTATGAATCTAGGAAGGGTCCTATCTCCACACCTCCTAAAAAGCAAAAAGGAATTGCTTTAAAAACCTCCAAGGATGAAAAGGAGGCAAAGAAGGTTGACTCGGATGAAGACCTTGCCTTGTTTGTAAAAAGGTTCAACAAGGTTATGAAGTTTAGAAGAAAGGGCTTTGGATCAAAAGGTCAAGATTTGAAGAAAAAAGGGCTATTTCAAGAAGTTTGAACCTAGGCAAGAAAGGACCGAAAGGAAAGGGGTCCGATGTTTCGAGTGTGGTGGCATAGGTCACTTTGCCCCCGAATGTGCAAATCACAATGAGAGGAAAAAGGGAAAAGTGATAGCCGCCACTTGGAGTGGAGTAGTGATGACTCCATTGAGGGAGATGAGTCTTCGGATGATGAAGAGCTCATGGCTAATCTCCTAGCTTTTGCCTCCTCCCATAAAAGCTAAAGTGCTAGTGAGAGAGAGGAAATAAGTCAAGAGGAAAATGACTCAAGTGAAGAAGAAAGTGATTCCTCTTCTAACTCCATAAATGGATTTGTGGAGAAAAAGGTGCTTGTTAAATATCATGCCGAGTTTAATGATTTAGCAATCAAGAGCACAAGAAAGATCAAGATGTTGAGAGAAGAAAATCTTGAGCTTGCATCTCATAATGACCACTTAAGTGAACAAGTGGAAAAATTCAAGAAGATGAAAGATAAGCTAAGAGAGGAGTTAGTCTTATCTAGGAGGAATGAAGATAGTCTAAAGAGGGAGCTTGAAGAAGTTAGAGAATCTATGACTAGGATGGATTCTAGCACCAAGAAGCTTGACCATATGCTTGGTGTTGGAAAGAGTCCATGTGACAAGAGGGGTCTTGGGTATGAAGATGGCAAGAAGATCTCAACCTCTAACAAGACCGTGTTTGTCAAGTCTTTGAAGAACGAAGAAACTTCATTTGTGCAAATTCATAGGAAGAAGTTAGAAATAGGACAAAGTTCAAATGCACAAGTGAAGATGGGGCCAAGAAGGCAACCTCAAGCTCAACCCCTTAGGGTCCCTCAAGCCAACATTCCTCCACACTTGGCTCACAAAGGAAAGAGACCTATCATGCAACCTCAAGCTAGGAAGCAATCTAGACCGGTTCAACAACGAAGACGAATTGAACCCATTCATCCACAAAGACAAGGACAAGGTATGATTCCTTATTTTACTCCTATATGTCACTTTTGTGGATTTGATGGTCATATTAGACCACATTGATTTCGATATATTAAAATATGCAAAACTAGAAGCATGATAGAGAAGAAAAAGAAAAGAGCCATGATGCATGTTCCTAGGAATGATAATATTATTATGCATGATCCTAGAACATTTAAAACTCATGTACCAAAGACCACTAAGAAAGCTAAGATTGTTTCTAGGTGGATTAGAAAGAATGAAAATGTTTGCCATGTTGCTCAAATAGCCTTGAAGGCAAATTCTTCTAATTTTTGGTATTTAGATAGTGGGTGCTTTAGGCACATGATGGGAAACAAGAGTTTCTTCGAGACTCTTGTTATGGAGGAAGGAGGATATGTCACTTTTGGTGATGGATCTAAAAAGAAAGTTGTAGGGAAAGGAACCATTTCCGTTCCCAGAAAATGCTTTATTGGTTGATGGCTTGAAAGCCAATTTAATAAGCATTTCACATCTAAGTGATGAAGGATATTTCGTCTTGTTTAGCAAAGATGATTGCTCAATCCTAAAGCCCGATGGACAAACCTTGTTGAAAAGTATGAGATCTAGTGACAATTGTTATTGTCTTGAAGCTAGAATAGTCTCAAACAATGTGTCCATGGATGAGCAAATAGAGTTGTGGCATGAAAGACTTGGCCACATGAACTTTAGGGATTTAAGAACACTTGGAAAGTTCAATTGTGTGCGTGGCCTCCCTAAGCTTGGGAAGAAAGCCAATGGTATTTATGGACCTTGCCAACAAGGAAAACAAACCAAAAGCATGCACAAAAAGGGCAAGTATCTCTCCACCAATGAGCTCCTAGAGCTTCTCCACATGGATCTCATGGGTCCTATGTGAAACTAAATATACCACGGTGTGTATAAAGCTATCTAGAGGGGGGGTGAATAGATTTTACGCTTTTTACCCAATTTTTCGTGTTAGTCAAAATTACGAAATTACCCTCAAGATAATATAAACAAGCAAGTGTAATATGGTGCGGAAATTAAAATAACACTTGAATTTTTACGTGGAAACCCTCACGGGAAAAACCACGGGCTATGTAAGTAAGCCACACTCGAACCTCGAATCCACTAAATGTGCAAACGATTACAACCTAATCCCGGAAGTAATCACACACCTACCTAATCCCGGTATGAGTGAACCTAGTCCAATTTGCTTGCGATCTAAGCAACCTAATCCCGATTGCTACACACAAGACTTAGCTTCTCTTGAAGAGAATACAACCCTAAGTGAATATATGAAAATATCCAAAATGCAACATAGAGCAAGGGAAACCCTATATGCTTATCTAAGATGATTAATATGCAATTAAGAGCAATCCTAGATATCAAAACTAAATGACATGTCAATTAGTTTAGCTAATCAATATCAAGCACAAAAACCTAATATGCTAGCACAATACAACTTCTCAAACATACATCATACTAATCTCAATCTTGTATTCAACAAATATAAAATCACATACAAGTAATTAAATTGAGATTGCTAGATAAGAGAAACACAAAATATGTAAGATATTAGTGAAAAGCTTACCAAGCAAAGTATGATGAAGAATCCATGCAAGATGTCATCTAGATGATCTAAGATGATGCTAGATGATGATTGATGATCATGGAAAAGGTGTTTGAGTAATTAAAAATGAGTTCTTGGAATTTTTCTTCTCTTTGAAAAACATCCTAAGTATGAAATCTGAATATGAATTCTTGTAATTGACCTAAAGTCAAAGTGGCATATATATAGGGGGCCAAAACAAAGTGTGGTCGTTTTGATAAGTTTGCCCACTATTTGCCTTGGGCGCTGTACGTAGGGCGCCCTTGTACAGCGCCTGTACAGCGCCCTTGCTCTGTTTTCACGAGGAAACAGAGTGGCGCTGTACGTACAGCGCTTTGTACAGCGCCACGTACAGCGCCCCAACAGCGACCCAACAGCGACCGATTAAATCGATCAGGTCTGAACAGCGCTCAATGGGCGCTGTTCGTACAGCGCTTCTGTACAGCGCTTTTGGGGGCGCCCAGTGCAAAAATGCAATCCTAAGTCTAAGCATGACAAGGCAATTGGATATGCAAGATGCAATCAAACTAACATGCAAGAAGAGATGTTAATGAGCATTAAGGCACACATAAAAGACACACAACATATAAGGATTAAACATATGCATGAGTTGTGAGTGTGTGCATCTATCTCTTCAAGACAAGTAAGCACTTAGAATATTACCTTTGGTGCTTGTCAATAGTGAGGTCTTCAAAAGGGCCTAAGCAATAACACAACATCTAAGCTACCCTTACAAAGCATCCCCACATGTGGTTTGATCACGAAATAAGCCAATTAAACACAACGGGAATCCTAACAATCTCCCCCTTTGGCTATTTCGTGACAAAACCACCACTCACATTGATTCCTCACATAGAATTAGAAACTACGGGACTACAATGATTATCTACATTACAAAGAGATAAGAAAGTAAAAACTTCAAGTCTTCAATCTCTTGTAGAACAATTAAGCCCTGAAAATAAAGTTTCTAGCATTTCCAATACAAGTAAAGTGTGAGATTAATCATGTGAGAACAATACCAAGCATTTGCATTTTTAGAATTTAGGCACAACATTAGCAAATGTATGCAATGAATGATAAATGCAATGCTCCCCCTCAAAGGGTTACTCCCCCTCAATGTATGTTTTCCCCAAAATGCACAAAAGCTTCTATATTTTGCAACTCCCCTTACCATTTCCTACTCCCCCTTTTTGTCATGATATAGGCAAAGGAGTAGTCCCCAACCGGGTCACTCAAAGCAACGAGAGATAGAAGCATGCAAGATATGCATATACATATAAGTCACTTTATGCACTTCAATTAATTTGAGAGAAACAAGGAGATTTATTTGAGAAAATGTGTGAATCCAACATGCTTTGCATACAAGACATATAGCATTCAAGTCCAAAATACAATGGTATTTGGCAAAGCAAATGACAAAGGTTTCTAATTTGAATTCAAACCAATTTCACCAATGTCATGGAAAAAGCAAGGATATAGAGATTATTGATTTTAATTTAAGAGTAACTATATCCAACTTTATAAGCGAAACATGGCATGAGCGACTTTGCACCCTATTAGATTTTTCCGGATAAGATATCCGTATGATAGTAACCATGTTCAACTAATAAAGAAAGAGAGACATTTGGAATGTAATTCCTTTGAACGGATACAAGATCCTTTATTCATTTTGAGTCTCATTAGCTTTCACACAAGTTTTGCATTTTTAAGAATATGCAATCATCAATTCATGCTTTTCATGTGAGCATGTTGTATGAATTTCATGCTTTTTCATTTAGCATAAGCATGTTATTTAAGAAACATCATGTCATGGAGATAACTATAGGTCATTCACATCATACTTCCTATGTAAATCTCCTAGTCCAAAAATGCATGTTTGAACATAAATATGACATGGATTGTAGACAAGCAAGGTTCACACTTATAGAATTTGAAAGCATATATACATATGTACAACCAAGCTTACTCAAGCAATCAAAAGAAGAGGCATAAGTTATTTCAAATTTTTTGCAAGTTACATGAATGCAAAATAGCTCTCTTTGCTTGAGTTCCCCATATGGGGTCAATCATAGAACATCACTCCACAAGACATATCCCAATAGATCTACTAAGAGTTTTAAATCGAGTAGCATCTAAGGGTTTTGTAAATAAGTCCGCAAGTTGATCATTAGTACCTACATGTTCAAGTACTATGCATTTATTTTCAACAAGCTCTCTAATGAAGTGATGGCGGATGTCAATATGCTTAGTTCTAGAATGTTGAACCGGATTCTTGGAAATATTAATAGCACTCATGTTATCACAAAAGAGAGTGAGAGTACCTTGGTTGAATCCGTAGTCTACAAGCATTTGTTTCATCCATAGGAGTTGTGTGCATCCACTCCCCGCGGCTATGTACTCGGCCTCGGCCGTGGACAAGGAAATCGAGTTTTGCTTCTTGCAAAACCAAGACACCAAGTTGTTGCCTAGAAGGAAGCAACCGCCCGATGTGCTCTTCCTATCATCACAATTTCCTGCCCAATCCGCATCACCAAAGCCAACTAGACTAGCATTAGTGTCAAATGAGTACCAAATCCCATAGTTGGATGTCCCATTCACATAGCGAATGATCCTCTTCACGGAAGAGAGGTGGGACTCCTTAGGATCCGCTTGGTACCTAGCACACACACCCACACTAAAAGATATATCGGGCCTACTTGCGGTCAAGTAAAGCAAGCTACCTATCATGCCACGATATAGAGTTTGGTCCACACTTTTACCACTAGCATCCTTGCTTAGCTTCAAAGTTGTACTCATGGGTGTATCACAATGTTTGGCTTTCTCTAAACCAAACTTCTTCACTAGGTTCTTAGCATATTTGGCTTGGGTTATAAAAATCCCATCATGCATTTGCCTAATTTGCAAACCTAGGAAGTAACTTAGCTCACCAACAAGACTCATCTCAAATTCAAGAGACATGACATCAACAAATTGTTGAACTTTGGTGTTGTTGGTGGAGCCAAACACTATGTCATCAACATATATTTGAGCTATGAAAAGCTCATCATTGTCTCTCTTGATGAATAGTGTCTTGTCAACACTACCTCTTGTGTAGTTATTGTCAACAAGAAATTGAGTGAGGCGCTCATACCAAGCCCTCGGTGCTTGTTTCAACCCATAAAGTGCCTTCTTGAGGCGATAGACATAATTGGGGTGCTGTGCATCCACAAACCCCTTAGGTTGTTCAACAAACACTTCCTCTTGCAAGAAGCCATTGAGGAAGGCACTCTTGACGTCCATTTGGTGCAATTTGAACTTGTGCACACAAGAGATGGACAAGAGAAGCCTAATGGACTCTAAGCGGGCAACGGGAGCAAAAGTCTCCTCAAAGTCGATACCCTCAATTTGAGAGTACCCTTGTGCTACAAGTCTAGCCTTGTTCCGCACTATGTTGCCATCCTCATTGGATTTGTTCCTAAATATCCATTTTGTGCCTATGACATTAGTGGTCTTAGGCCTAGGAACTAGAGTCCAAACCTCATTCCTTTCGAATTGGTTTAGCTCTTCTTGCATGGCAAGAACCCAAAATTCATCATTTAAGGCTTCTTCAACCTTTTTGGGTTCTATTTGAGAGGTGTAGCATGTCAAGCTAATTAGATTAGCTATTTGACGCCTAGTTCTAACACCCTCATTAACATCTCCAATAACATCCTCTTTGTTATGGAGTCTTCTAACCCATGGAGCGGGTTCATTAGAGTCCAAGTTAGGAACTCTAGTACTAGGTTGTGTGACTTCATTAGATGTCCCAACATTGGGAGTCACCACAACCCTCTCCAAAGGAGAGTCATCCTCTAAAACATCCTCCTCCTCATCATTTTTGGACTTGAGCCTTGTATCATCAATGACAACATTTGATGATTCCATGACGGTTCGAGTCTTCAAGTTGAAAACTCTATAGGCTCTACTATTCAAGGCATAGCCAATAAAGATACCCTCATCACTCTTAGCATCAAACTTGCCAAGTTGATCACGGTCATTTAAAATGTAGCATTTGCTCCCAAATGTGTGGAAGTAGCTAACATTTGGCCTCTTACCTTTCCATAATTCATAGGAGGTGTTTCTAGTACCGGGCCTTAGGAACACTCTATTTCCTATATAGCAAGCCGTGTTGATGGCTTCGGCCCATAGGTTCCTAGGGACATTGTTGCTAAGCAACATCACACGGGCCATCTCTTGGAGGACCCTATTCTTCCTCTCAACAACCCCATTTTGTTGAGGTGTCCTAGGAGCGGAAAACTCATGGGAGATGCCTAGGCTATCACAATAGCTTTCAAAAGAGGCATTCTCAAACTCCCTCCCATGGTCACTTCTAATCCGTTTAATGCTTCTAATATTAGAATTCATTTCATTTTGCAATTTAGTACAAAGCATTTTAAACTTATTAAAAGTTTCGGATTTTTCTCTAAGAAAATATGTCCATGTAAATCTAGAGAAATCATCAACACAAACAAAAATGTATCTCTTTCCACCTAAGCTCTCGGTTTGCATAGGACCCATGAGATCCATGTGGAGAAGCTCTAGGGGCTCCTTGGTGGAGAGATACTTGCCCTTTTTGTGCATGCTTTTGGTTTGTTTTCCTTGTTGGCAAGGTCCACAAATACCATTGGCTTTCTTCCCAAGCTTAGGGAGGCCACGCACACACTCGAACTTTCCAAGGGTTCTTAAATCCCTAAAGTTCATGTGGCCAAGTCTTTCATGCCACAACTCAACTTGCTCATCCATGGACACATTGTTTGAGACTATTCTAGCTTCAAGACAATAGCAATTGTCGCTAGATCTCATACCTTTCAATAAGGTTTGTCCATCGGGCTTTAGGATTGAGCAATCATTTTTACTAAACAAGACGGAATATCCTTCATCACTTAGATGTGAAATGCTTATTAAATTGGCTTTCAAGCCATCAACAAATAAAGCATCGGATAAGGAGGGTAAACCGGGAACGGAAATGGATCCTTTCCCTACAACCTTCTTTTTGGATCCATCACCGAAAGTGACATATCCACCTTCCTCCATAACAAGAGTCTCGAAGAAACTCTTGTTTCCCGTCATGTGCCTAGAGCACCCACTATCCAAATACCAAAAATTAGAAGAATTTGCCTTCAAGGCTATTTGTGCAACATGGCAAACATTTTCATTCTTTCTAATCCACTTAGCAACAATTTTGGCTTTCTTAGTGGTCTTTGGTACATGTGCTCTATTATTCCTAGGATCATGCAAATCAATATCATTATTCCTAGGAACATGCATCATGGCTCTTTTCTTTTTCTTCTCTATCATGCTTCTAGTTTTGCACATTTTTATATAGCGAAAGCATTGTGGTCTAATATGACCAACAAATCCACAAAAGTGACAAATAGGAGTAAAATAAGGAATCATACCTTGTCCTTGTCTTTGTGGATGAAGGGGTTCAATGCGTCTTCGTTGTTGAACCGGTCTAGGTTGCTTCCAAGCTTGAGGTTGCATGATAGGCCTCTTTCCTTTGTGAGCCATTTGAGGAGAAATGTTGGCTTGAGGAACCCTAGGGGGTTGAGCTTGAGGTTGCCTTCTTGGCCCCATCTTCACTTGAGCATTTGAACTTTGTCCTATTTCTAACTTCTTTCTAGGAAGTTGCACAAGTGAAGTTTCTTCTTTCTTCAAGCTCTTGACAAATATGGTCTTGTTAGAGGTTGAGATCCTCTTGTCATCTTCATACCCAAGACCCCTCTTGTCACATGGACTCTTTCCAACACCAAGCATATGGTCAAGCTTCTTGGTGCTAGAATCCATCCTAGTCATAGATTCTCTAACTTCTTCAAGCTCCCTCTTTAGACTATCCTCATTCCTCCTAGATAAGACTAACTCCTCTTTTAGCTTATCTTCCATCTTCTTGAATTTCTCCACTTGTTCACTTAAGTGGTCATTTTGAGATGCAAGTTCAAGATTTTCTTCTCTCAACATCTTGATCTTTCTTGTACTCTTGATTGCTAAATCATTAAATTCGGCATGATATTTAGCAAACTCCTTTTTCTCCATAAATCCATTCATGGAGTTAGAGGAGGAATCACTTTCTACATCACTTGAGTCATTTTCCTCTTGACTCATTTCCTCTCTCTCACTAGCACTTTTGCTTTTATGGGAGGAGGCAAAAGCTAGGAGATTAGCCATGAGCTCTTCATCATCCGAAGACTCATCTCCCTCATAGGAGTCATCACTACTTCCACTCCAAGTGGCGGCCATCACTTTCCCCTTTTTCTTCTCAACATGGTTTGCACAATCGGGGGCAAAATGACCTATGCCACCACACTCGAAACAACGGACCCCTTTCCTTTCGGTCCTTTCTTGCCTAGGTTCAAACTTCTTGAAAGAGCCCTTTTTCTTCAAATCTTGACCTTTTGACCCAAAGCTCTTCCTTCTAAACTTCATAACCTTGTTGAACCTTTTTACAAACAAGGCAAGGTCTTCATCCGAGTCAACCTTCTTTTCCTCCTTTTCATCCTTGGAGGTTTTTAAAGCAATTCCTTTTTGCTTTTTAGTGGGTGTGGAGATAGGCCCTTTCCTAGACTCATAAGCTAGAAGTCTCCCAATCACCTCACTCGGCTTCATATCCTTATAACCACTATTTTCTTCTAAAGCCGTCACCTTCGATTCAAACCTATCGGGTAGAGATCTCATAATCTTTTGCTTGATTCTCCTATCCGAATATGGATCACCAAGTTGATGGCTTTGGTTGACTATATCCATCAACTTGATCTCAAAGTCGTTGAAGCACTCATTCTCCTCCATCTTAAGCGTCTCGAATTGAGTTTGGAGGACTTGAAGCTTGGAGTCCTTCACTACTTCGGTTCCCTCATGTGCAATCTCTAGGATGTCCCAAGCCTCCTTAGCTATCCTAGTATTTTGAATCAACTTGTATTGATTTTCGTCCATGGCACACAAGATGGCATGCAATGCCTTCCTATTCCACTTTGAAGCATCAAACTCTTGCGCGTTCCATTGCGCCTTAGGCTTCAAAACATCTTCTCCTCCACCCGCGGGAGTCATCATAGGGAGATCATATCCGTCTTCCACCGCCATCCATGCACGGTCATGAATTTGGCATATGTAGGATTCCATCTTCCCTTTCCATTGGGAATAGTTCAATCCGGTAAGAAGTGGAGGCCTAGTGCTAGAAGCTCCTTCGTGGCCACCACCATTTCCACCGTTTCCACTCATAGTGTTTATGAATGAATGAAATGAATGCAAATGTATGAATGATCAAAAATCACACAAAATGCAACACACACCAAAATAAGCAAGGATCACCTATGTATGTCTAGGAACCCGCTCTATACCAATTGAAACTAAATATACCACGGTGTGTATAAAGCTATCTAGAGGGGGGGTGAATAGATTTTACGCTTTTTACCCTAATTTTTCGTGTTAGTCAAAATTACGAAATTACCCTCAAGATAATATAAACAAGCAAGTGTAATATGGTGCGGAAATTAAAATAACACTTGAATTTTTACGTGGAAACCCTCACGGGAAAAACCACGGGCTATGTAAGTAAGCCACACTCGAACCTCGAATCCACTAAATGTGCAAACGATTACAACCTAATCCCGGAAGTAATCACACACCTACCTAATCCCGGTATGAGTGAACCTAGTCCAATTTGCTTGCGATCTAAGCAACCTAATCCCGATTGCTACACACAAGACTTAGCTTCTCTTGAAGAGAATACAACCCTAAGTGAATATATGAAAATATCCAAAATGCAACATAGAGCAAGGGAAACCCTATATGCTTATCTAAGATGATTAATATGCAATTAAGAGCAATCCTAGATATCAAAACTAAATGACATGTCAATTAGTTTAGCTAATCAATATCAAGCACAAAAACCTAATATGCTAGCACAATACAACTTCTCAAACATACATCATACTAATCTCAATCTTGTATTCAACAAATATAAAATCACATACAAGTAATTAAATTGAGATTGCTAGATAAGAGAAACACAAAATATGTAAGATATTAGTGAAAAGCTTACCAAGCAAAGTATGATGAAGAATCCATGCAAGATGTCATCTAGATGATCTAAGATGATGCTAGATGATGATTGATGATCATGGAAAAGGTGTTTGAGTAATTAAAAATGAGTTCTTGGAATTTTTCTTCTCTTTGAAAAATATCCTAAGTATGAAATCTGAATATGAACTCTTGTAATTGACCTAAAGTCAAAGTGGCATATATATAGGGGGCCAAAACAAAGTGTGGTCGTTTTGATAAGTTTGCCCACTATTTGCCTTGGGCGCTGTACGTAGGGCGCCCTTGTACAGCGCCTGTACAGCGCCCTTGCTCTGTTTTCACGAGGAAACAGAGTGGCGCTGTACGTACAGCGCTTTGTACAGCGCCACGTACAGCGCCCCAACAGCGACCCAACAGCGACCGATTAAATCGATCAGGTCTGAACAGCGCTCAATGGGCGCTGTTCGTACAGCGCTTCTGTACAGCGCTTTTGGGGGCGCCCAGTGCAAAAATGCAATCCTAAGTCTAAGCATGACAAGGCAATTGGATATGCAAGATGCAATCAAACTAACATGCAAGAAGAGATGTTAATGAGCATTAAGGCACACATAAAAGACACACAACATATAAGGATTAAACATATGCATGAGTTGTGAGTGTGTGCATCTATCTCTTCAAGACAAGTAAGCACTTAGAATATTACCTTTGGTGCTTGTCAATAGTGAGGTCTTCAAAAGGGCCTAAGCAATAACACAACATCTAAGCTACCCTTACAAAGCATCCCCACATGTGGTTTGATCACGAAATAAGCCAATTAAACACAACGGGAATTCTAACACTATGCAAACCGAGAGTTTAGGTGGAAAGAGATACATTTTTGTTTGTGTTGATGATTTCTCTAGATTTACATGGACATATTTTCTTAAAGAAAAATCCGAAACTTTTGATAAGTTTAAAATGCTTTGTACTAAATTACAAAATGAAATGAATTATAATATTAAGAGCATTAAACGGATTAGAAGTGACCATGGGAGGGAGTTTGTGAATGCCTCTTTTGAAAGCTATTGTGATAGCTTAGGCATCTCCCATGAGTTTTCGGCTCCTAGGACACCTCAACAAAATGGAGTTGTTGAGAGGAAGAATAGGGTCCTTCAAGAGATGGCCCGAGTGATGTTGGTTAGCAACAATGTCCCTAGGAACCTATGGGCCGAAGCCGTCAATACGGCTTGCTATATAGGGAATAGAGTTTTCCTAAGGCCCGGATCTAGAAACACCTCCTATGAGTTATGGAAGGGTAGGAAGCCAAATGTTAACTACTTCCACACATTTGGAAGCAAATGCTACATTTTAAATGATCATGATCAACTTGGCAAGTTTGATGCTAAGAGTGATGAGGGTATCTTTATTGGCTATGCCTTGAATAGTAGAGCCTATAAAGTTTTCAACTTGAAGACTCAAACCATCATGGAATCTTCCAATGTTGTCATTGATGATACTAGGCTCAAGTCTAATGACCATGAGGAGGAGGAAATTTGAGATGATGTCTCTCCTTTGGAGAGGGTTGTGGTGACTCCCAATATTGGGACGTCCAATGACAATAATGAAGTCACACAACCTATTACTAGAGTCCCTCTCTTGGACTCTAATGAACCCACTCCATGGGTTAGAAGACTCCATAACAAAGAGGATGTTATTGGAGATGTGAATGAGGGTGTTAGGACTAGGCGTCAAATAACTAATCTCATTAGCTTTACATGCTACACATCTCAAATAGAACCCAAAAAGGTTGATGAAGCCTTGAATGATGAATTTTGGGTTCTTGTCATGCAAGAAGAGCTAAACCAATTAGAAAGGAATGAGGTTTGGACTCTAGTTTCTAGGCCTAAAAGCTCACATGTGATAGGAACTAAGTGGATTTATAGGAATAAATCCGATGAGAATGGCAACATAGTGCGGAACAAGGCTAGACTTGTAGCACAAGGGTACTCTCAAATTGAGGGTATCGACTTTGAGGAGACTTTTGCTCCCGTTGCCCGTTTAGAGTCCATTAGGCTTCTCTTGTCCATTTCTTGTGTGCACAAGTTCAAATTGCACCAAATGGATGTCAAGAGTGCCTTCCTCAATGGCTTCTTGCAAGAGGAAGTGTTTGTTGAACAACCTAAGGGGTTTGTGGATGCACACCACCCCAACCATGTCTATCGCCTCAAGAAGGTACTATATGGGTTGAAACAAGCACCGAGGGCTTGGTATGAGCGCCTCACTCAATTTCTTGTTGACAATAACTACACAAGAGGTAGTGTTGACAAGACACTATTCATCAAGAAAGACAATGATGAGCTTTTCATAGCTCAAATATATATTGATGATATAGTGTTTAGCTCTACCAACAACACCTGTTGATGTCATGTCTCATGAATTTGAGATGAGTCTTGTTGGTAAGCTTAGTTACTTCCTAGGTTTGCAAATTAGGCAAATGAATGATGGGATTTTCATAACCCAAGCCAAATATGCTAAGAACCTAGTGAAGAAGTTTGGTTTAGAGAAAGCCAAACATTGTGATACACCCATGAGTACCACTTTGAAGCTAAGCAAGGATGCTAGTGGTAAAAGTGTGGAACAAATGTTATATCGTGGCATGATAGGAAGCTTGCTTTATTTGACCGCAAGTAGGCCCGATATCTCCTTTAGTGTGGGTGTGTGTGCTAGGTACCAAGCGGATCCTAAGGAGTCTCATCTCTCTTCTGTAAAGAGAATCATTCGCTATGTGAATGGGACATCCAACTATGGGATTTGGTACTCTTTTGACACTAATGCTAGTCTTGTAGGCTTTAATGATGCGGATTGGGTAGGAAATTGTGATGATAGGAAGAACACATCGGGCGGTTGCTTCTTTCTAGGCAACAACTTGGTGTCTTGGTTTTGTAAGAAGCAAAACTCGATTTCCTTGTCCACGGCCGAGGCCGAGTACATAGCCGCGGGGAGTGGATGCACACAACTCCTATGGATGAAGCAAATGCTAGTAGACTACGGATTCAACCAAGGTACTCTCACTCTCTTTTGTGATAATATGAGTGCAATTAATATTTCCAAGAATTCGGTGCAACATTCTAGAACTAAGCATATTGACATCCGCCATCACTTCATTAGAGAGCTTGTTGAAAATAAATGCATAGTACTTGAACATGTAGGTACTAATGATCAACTTGCGGACCTATTTACCAAACCCTTAGATGCTAATCGATTTAAAACACTTAGTAGATCTATTGGGATATGTCTTGTGGAGTGATGTGATTTGTGATTGACCCCATATGGGGAACTCAAGCAAAGAGAGCTATTTTGCATTCTTGTCACTTGCAAAAAATTTGAAATATCTTATGCCTCTTCTTTTAATTGCTTGAGTAAGCTTGGTTGCACATATGTATATATGTTTTCAATTCAATAAGTGTGAACCTTGCTTGTTTACAGTCCATGTCATATTTATGTTCAATCATGCATTTTTGGACTAGGAGATGTTCATAGGAATTATGATTTGAATGACCTATAGTTATCTCCATGACATGATGATTCTTTAATAACATGCTAATGACAAATGAAAAAGCATGAAATTCATATAACATGCTCACATGAAAAGCATGAATTGATGATTGCATATTCTTATAATGCAAAACTTGTGTGAAAGCTTATGAGACTCAAAATGAATAAAGGATCTTGTATTCGTTCAAAAGAATTTATATTCCAAATGTCTCTCTTTCTTTATTGGTTGAACATGGCTACTATCATACGAATATCTTATCCAGAAAAATCAAATAGGGTGCAAAGTCGCTCATGCCATGTTTCGCTTATAAAGTTGGATATAGTTGCTATTAAATTGAAAAAAAAAAAAACAATAATCTCTATATCCTTGCTTTTCTCATGTCATTGGTGAAATTGGTGAAATTGGTTTGAATTCTAATTAGAAACCTTTGTCATTTGCTTTGCCAAATACCATTGTATTTTGAACTTGAATGCTATATGTCTTGTATGCAAAGCATGTTGGATTCACACATTTTCACAAATAAATCTCCTTTTTTCTCTCCAATTAATTGAGATGCATAAAGTGACTTATATTGATTATGCAAATATCTTGCATGCTACTATCTCTCGTTGCTATGAGTGACCCGGTTGGGGACTACTCATTTGCCTATATCATGACAAAAAGGGGGAGTAGGAATGGTAAGGGGAGTTGAAAATTGTAGTAGCAATTGTGCTTATTGGGGAGAATATTCTTTGAGGGGGAGTAACCCGTTGAGGGGGAGCATTGCATACACATACATTGCATAATGTTGTGCCTATTTTAAAAAAAAAAATGCAAATGCTTGTTATTGTTTTCACTTGATTAATCTCACACTTTACTTGTATTGGAAATGTTAGAAACTTTAATTTCAGGGGTTGATTGTTCTACAAGAGATTGAAGACTTGAAGTTTTATTTTCTTATCTCTTTGTATTGTAGAAAATCTTTGTTGTCCCGTAGTTTCTATTTTTTTGTGAGGATTCAATGTGAGTGGTGGTTTTGTCACAAAATAGCCAAAGGGGGAGATTGTAAGGTTCCCATTTGTTGATTAGCTCATTTCGTGGACAAACCACATGTTGGGGTTCTTTGTAAGGGTAGCCTAGGTGTTGGTAGGTTTGTTCGAAGCCCTTTGAAGACCTCGTCTCGATAAGCACCAAAGGTAAATTTCTATGTGCTTACTTGTTTTGAAGAGATAGTTGCACACACTCACAACTCATGCATATGTTTAATCCTTGTATGTTGTGTGTCTTATTTGTGTGCATTAATGTTCTTTAACATCTCTTCTTGCATATTAGTTTGATTGCATCTTGCATATCCAATTGCCTTGTCATGCTTAGACTTAGGATTGCATTTTTGCATTGGGCGCTCCCAAAAGCGCTCTACAGATGTGCTGTACGAACATTGCCCATTGAGCGCTGTTCAGACCTGATCGATTTTAATCGGTCGCTGTTGAGTTGCTGTTGGGGTGCTGTACAAAGCGCTCTACGTACAGTGCCCCTCTGTTTTCCCGTGAGAACAGAGTAGGGGCGCTGTACAGAAGCGCCCTTCGTACAGCGCCTAAGGCAAAATTTGAGGCAAACTTATTAAAACGACCACACTTTGATTTGGCCTCCTATATATATGCCACTTTGACTTTAGGTCAATCAATAGAGTTCATATTCAGATTTCATACTTAGGATATTTTTCAAAGAGAAGAAAAATTCCAAGAACTCATTTTTAATTACTCAAACACTTTTTCATGATCATCAATCATCATCTAGCATCATCTTTGATCTTCTAGATGTCATCTTGCATGGATTCTTCATCATACTTTGCTTGGTAAGCTTTTCACTAATATCTTACATATTTTGTGTTTTTCTTAACAAGCAATCTCAATTAATTACTTGTATGTTATTATATATATTTTGGATACAAGTTTGAGATTAGTGTGATGTATGTTTGAGAAGTTGTTCTGTGATAGCTAATTAGGTTTTGTGCTTAATCTTGATTAGCTTAACTATTTGACATGTCATTTAGTTTTTAATATCTAGGATTGTTCTAATTGCATATTAATCATCTTAGATAAGCATATAGGGTTTCCCTTGCTCTATGTTGCATTTGGATATTCATATATTCACTTAGGGTGTTATTCTCTTCATTGAGAAAGTAAGTCTTGTGTGTAGCTTCCGGGATTAGGTTGCTTAGATCGCAAGCAAATTGGACTAGGTTCACTCATACCGGGATTAGGTAGGTGTGTGATTACTTCCGGGATTAGGTTGTAATCGTTTACACATTTAGTGGATTCGAGGTTCAAGTGTGGCTTACTTACTAGCCCGTGGTTTTTCCCGTGAGGGTTTCCACGTAAAAATCAAGTGTTATTTAATTTCCGCATTTTATACTTGATTTATTGCTTTATCTATTTAGGGGTAAATTTGTAATTTGGTTAATACAAAAAATTGGGTAATAAGCTTAAAATCTATTCACCCCCCCCCCCCCCCCCCCCCTCTAGATAGTTTTATACACACCGTGCTATAATTTGTTTCAGTCGTCCTTCCAAGGCTCCTCGCATTTTAGAGGTTAATTGGCACCCTCCCCCACTAAGCTGTCTTAAGGTTAACATGGACGGGGCTGCTTTTGGTAGTCTGATCGCACCAAATATGTTGTATATTTCGGCCCTCAAATCCGTAACCTTTGTGTCATTTTCGTGCATTTTAGCGTCGCTTATGGGCTCTATGTTCGTATTTGTAGGCATTTCCCCATTTCAGGTGATTAGAGCGTATTGTGGGACTTTCAAGTGAAAAGAGGACCAAGAGTTGCAAAAAAAAAGAGAAAAGCATCAGAGGCTACAACAGTGTGGGTCCAGACCAGATGACCTGATTGTTGAAAATAGATATAGTGCAGGTGAGTGCGGGTCCCAACCGCACTCCACCCACACTATTGCCTAGATCAAATGACTTAATTGATGAAGTAGTGCGGGTGAAGATTGATGAAGTGTGGGTGAGTGCGGGTCATCCAACTGCACTTCACCCGCACTACTTCTCAGATCCGGGAGTCCAAAGTCGAAGGAAATGATAAAGTGCAGGTGAGTGCGGGTCATCTGACCCGTACTCCACCCGCACTCCCTCGCGTTAGATATTATTTTAAAGCTGATTTGTAACCTATTTTGGGGGACTGCAAATAAAAAGTGTGTGTAATGTTTTTAGTATGCTTTTGACACTTCTAAGCTTTCTAGACCTAAGAATCCATTTCTTCTCATTTCATAAGCTTTCTACTCAACATCTAAGGGATTATCAAAGTGGAGATGATCTTCAAGGGTTATTCCTAATCTTTTCTCTTATTTCCATTATTGTAAATGAGTAGCTAAACCCCACTAAGGGGGTCTATGGATTAATTTGTGAATGATTGGGCTTTTGTATATAAGCTTTATTTCTTTTATATGTCTATCTTTTATTGATTTATTCAAGAGTATGAATGGATTTCATTGGATTTACTTGTCTTAGATACACTCTCTTTGCAAGCTTCCATTGGATTCTATCTTTTTAGGCAACTAGATATACATCCTATATAGTTGTTTATTGCTCTTATGAATAGATGGGATTCTCGTAATCCCGGCTCGATAACCGCACTCTTCATCTAACTTCAAATGGGTGTTCGTTTCTATACATCCTAGGACGGCTCTTGTGAGAGGCTTAGAAGCCTCTTCTATACACCCTAGATTGGCTATACTAGAATCGGTTGAGCCTGAGATAGATACACGAGCTTCATTGCTAGGGTCCTAACAAAGCAACCGACACTATGCACCCTAGGTTGGTTGTTTAGGAGGGACCAATCACTAGTATGAGGCCTCCTATACACCCTAGGTTGGTCCCTTACTAGGGATAAATAGCCAACCTATACACCCTAGATTGGCTACAATCGTCAAAACGTGCATATTTACGAGTTTATTACATTTGCCCAAATGTTTGCTTTCTAATCCGTTAACTCCTTAGTCTCCATCATATCTATCTTTCATTACATTCATATTCCATTTTTAGTTACATTTCTAGTTTTGTATTAAGTATTTGCTATTTCACATTCCAGCATCATCAACCATTTATCTTTATTGAATTAATATTTGAGAAAAAGGGTTCATGATTTCTCAACATTGAACAAAGAATTAGGAGAGCAAGTTGTGGTGCTTGACAAAAAGGAGAAGGAAGTCTCCAAGAATTTAGAAGATTTGGCCAGGCTCACGGAAGAATTTGAGGAAGAGAATGCGAGATGGTCAAGGAAGATGCTTATGGGGGTTGAGAAGTCAACCAATGCCGCAATGGAGTTGTAAGCACGTTTGAACAAGAAGGAGGAAGAATTGAAACTCACTAAGGTCAAAAAGTGCGACTTTATTGTCCAACTAGACGTGGCGGAAAATGAGTAGAAATCCCTCCAAATTTGGCAATACGAAGGGCCCAACATCCAAAATCGAAGAGGGAGTTTTTCTAACCATCCTATCAATTGTTGTTTTTGTGCCAAAAAGGGCACACTAAGGCCCAATGCTTTAGTTTCAAAAGATTTAGAACAAGTCCAATGAGGTCTAGGATGAACACACCCAAGGTTAAACAAATTTAGGTTAGGAAAGACTTTGTAGGGAAAAATACCGGTCAACGCAGCGGAAGCAAGACTAAAAACGAGTTTAGTATAGTTTAAAATTTTTCCTTTGATGAACCTTAACGCTTTTAAAGTAATTAAACATATATATAAACTAACAAAAGTAGAATACCTTTTGTCGCGTGATCCGATTGACTTACGTCGATGGTAATCCGCAAGATCTTCAATCCTAACACGAACGTGAATCACCTAGGAGTGTGGTCTCCCTTTTCTTTGAATTGTGTACCTGAGAATGGATAAAAAAAATCTCTTTTTCTTATCGTTAGTCACAAAACATCCAAAAGACTACAAAGATTATTCCGGTCACTTTTGAGTTCTCAATCTAATGATCGAAACTCGCGTGAACCTTATTCGAAGTTGTACACACAAGCCTATTGATGTATAAGCAATTAGTGTACTATCGAAAATAGAATAATCTCTTCTCTCTTGTGTCTTGGCTGAAAAAATCAAACACTTGTCTATGAGAATTAGAAGAAGAAGAAGTTGATCAAATGAATCAAGTGAGAGCACTTAGGTGGCCGAACCCTATAAGGTGACTTATATAGGGTGGCCGAATTCTCCTCTTGATTTAATTAGGGTTGGCCGAATTTTCTTCTCAAGAGAGTTTGTGCTCTACCCTAATTACTATCAACTTTAGAATCCTAACCCTAATTCAACTCATAAGTGTTTAATTCTTAATAAAAGACTTTCTTATTTGATTAAATAAATAAAACTTATTATTTATTTTCTTACCAAATAAGTCTTTTACTTTTAGTATACTAATACCAAAAGTATAACTCTAGGAAACATATTTCCTGATCAGAAAAAGATTTTGTTTCTTAATTAAATAATTAATTAATTAATTAATTAATTGTCATTTAATCAAATAATAAAATAAAATAATATTTTAGACTAATACCTAGTCTTGCCGCCCACATCATGTATATATGGGCTCAATATTATTTTCTTATTTTATTTAATCCATTAGACTTTAATTAAAAAGCCCATATGTGAACCAGACATATTCTTACTAAAAGAAACAAGCCCACATGCCTTTCATTAATATATTAATATAATTGATCAGCCCATTAAATAAATAATGTGCAAATTATATTCTTAATATATTAAATGCAATTCTAGATGGACCCATAAATTGGTCCGGTAGAATATATCAAGTGATCCATGCAAGTCCGTGTGGATTGGGGATCTTGGCGGGCTATCTAAATTTAAGCTTCAATAGACATAACCTAATCACAATCAACAAATGATTCACTTATGTCCGATCCATTAATTTTAACTCATTCCACTAAAGAGCTAAAATTGAACTCTTAAATAAAGATAGAATAAGAAGATGTTCCTCATTCATACCCTAGACAATCATATTGGAGATAGTGTATCCTCATGATTAATATCAGTAATCGCCAAGAGTTCATAGACCGCCTATAACTCTCCAAGTTACCATATTTACTCATATGACCACGTTTTGAACTTAGATATTTTGACTTGTCCAGAAGCCATGTTTTCAATAGTCACTATCGAAAACTCAACGTTGAGATTTAATATCCAATTACCTCAAAACATCCATATGATGATATTATACTCTCATTTAATAAATGGAGCCACGATGTCCATATCTATAAATGAAGTCCTCTATCGATTAACAAATGAATATCACCAAACTATCGAGGATAGACTATGCTATATAATCGTACTCATTGATAACTCAAATGATACTACTTGCAACCATAAGTCCATCATTTATCTCAGGATTAAGATAGACTCTCCGATTGTCCTGATAATGAAAAGACTATTATCTATTGACAGTTCTAGATAAAGCTTTTCATTGTGATCCAGTTCAATGCACCCAGTGCACTAGATTCTTTTACTCGAAGACCCTCCGATGATTTCAGACTCATTATAACTCATTTGATCCCACTCAAATGCTAGCAAAAGAATTCTACAACTTTAACAAGGTAAAGGTGCCCAACCTTTAACTTAAGTTGTAAACATTATTCAAGACTAACTAAAGAATTGTGTCTTCCTCATACATATCCAGATGTACGAACAATTCTTCTTTTCTCATAGTCTTTAGACCTTATGATTATTTACTTTGACAATTATAATATTAAACTATAAATGCTATAAGATTTGTTAAACCAGAAATCACTTTATTAATATGAAAAAGATTGTCAATCACAATATTACACTCTTGCTATTGAGCATAATCCTAACAGACTTGGTAGATCAAGTGAGGAAAGTGGGGACAGATGCAAAAAGTAGGCCATTGGCACCCATTTGGGTAGTCAAGATGTGGCTCCCCAATCCGGTCAAACCTCCTTTGGTTGACCATGTCTCACTTTGAGTGAATTACACCCATTTTGAATAAGTTTTAATATTTTTTGCATTTTAGATAGTTAGTATTGGTTTTGGATGATATTGATTTATAATGGCATGAAAATATTTGTTGATTGTGTTGTTTTTGTGTGCAGGAAATAGATGAACAGACAACAAACTAGGTCAAGTGCGGGTCCAGTGCGGGTCACCGACCCGCACTCCACCCGCACTCCGAGCAACAGAGCACATCAGGTATAAAGTGCGGGTCTAGTGCGGGTCATTGACCCGCACTGTAGGAACCCAAGGTTATAGATTGCGCAGCAGAAGGGTTTTAAAAAATTTTATGCAATCATTGACCTCGCCAAACCGGTTCTAAATTAACTACATTAAATTACGCTATTCTACCACGGTTATTCTAAGGGGCGCGTGGGTGGTTCACCCTTCGCAAGTGTACGAGTCGTGTGAGTAGTAAATGGTAACGAGTAAGGGTTGTCGTTCCCACGAGGAATGTTTAGCTACGTGAGTCTAGGTTATCATTAATTATCTACTTCTAAAGTCTAACAAGTTAACTAGTTAATGTTTTCTAAAGCACTAATTCTAAGCTTGCAGTTAACTAATGATTAAAGCTAGATTAAGTCAATTAAGCTAGACTAAAGATGTTAGGGGATTGACTCATTCAAGTAACTACCATATCATTAATCAATCATTCATCTAAAACATTCACAACATTCTAAGGCATGTATTTCATTTATCATTTATGTTAAGCACAAAATCCATCATCTTACACATAATCTAATATCATAGATAAGTGATCAAGAGAGAATTTTAGGAATAGTGATGTAGAGATTTTCTAATTAACTCAATTCATGAATTACTTAGATACATCTCTATGAAATTGATAGTAAAACATTCATACATATTGTAGGACACTATATGCATGAAATTAACTACCAAGTGTGTATACATAGATGTACATGCAAGCATATCATCCACATATCATAATCATTAGAGTTCATAATACACACATACAAGCCTTAAAGAGTGAAATAACAAATTGATTGATTACAAGAATTACATCAATCCTTTAACAAAAGAGTTTAGTTACACATAGAATTATATAAGCATGAAAATACAAAAGAAGAGCTAAACAAACCCATCCGGATTCGTTTCTTGCGCAAGAAGGCTCCTCCTAGCTATCCAAGCAAAATATCCTTCTAGAGCAACTTCAAAGGATCAAGTCTAGGTAACTCAAGGGGGGTGTTTGGCTACCTAGAAAGTGATGGAAAGTGATGAAAAAAACTACACTAAAGTTGAGAGACTTATTCTCTCTCTTCAAACTAAACTAAAGTTAAGTTACAAACTAATATCTAATGATTACTAAAATGGTAACTAATGACTAAGGGTAGTGTAAGGATTCCCTTTTATTGATTGGCTTATTTCGTGGTCAAACCACATGTTGGGGTTTGGTTGTAAGGGTAGTCTAGGTGATTTGTTGAAGATCAAAGACCCTTTCCAAGACCTCAAGAGGACAAGCACCAAAGGTATATCTTGTGCTTACATTGGCTTGAAGAGATATAGTTGCACACACACACAACATGCATAACTCTTATTCTTGAATGTTGTGTTTGTATTTTGTGTGCATTGTGCTTTATTGATTTATTCAATATCTCTTCTTGCATTTAATTGATTGCATCTTGTTCTATGAAATGCCATGTCATGATAGGCATTAGGATGCATTCAATATCCACACTTGCACTTCATGATTAGTCTTAAGTGTGGTGTAATTCGTTTCCGTTTGTGTGATCGGAAACGTCCGCGCTTGCACGATGGTGTGCATGTCTTAGCGCGATGGTTGACCACTTGAGAAGGTCTCATTCTTCTCTTGGATAAGTGGTAGTTTTGGTTTGGTTGATTGGAGTAAGGTGTCTAGTTTCAAAAGATTGGATTTCAATGTTTTAAGTGTTTTCAAAACTGACCTTTGCATGGTCGTGTGACCATAGCTTTTTATACAAAGCTTCAAAATGAGTTTTGAAAATTTCTGTACAAACTAGACACCCATACCTTTCCAACGGTATATTATTCGTAATATTTCATGACCGTTTGGATTGGTTTTGAAATTTCCAAAGTGACCACTAAAACAGGGCATCACAGCTGTTATCCGAATCTGACCTTTGGTCACTCAAATGACCATAACTTTTTCTACAGTTATCCAAATCATGTTTTGTTAATTGGAGTAGAAAGTAGACTTCCATACCTTTCCAACGGTATATTATATGAAAGGTTTCGATGTCGTTTGGTCATGTTTTGAGTCGCTTGAAAATCAAGCTTTGTGCTGTGACGCCCGCCGCGGTTTCAGTGCCGCGGTTTTTGCAACCGCGGCATTCGAGCCACAGAGCAACCACGATAGTGTGATTCAGGGGCAAAATTGTCTTTTCACTTGCCCTATTCTTGATGTCTATAAATATCTCACTTTCTCATTATCTGAATGTAGTTCTTGACTCTTAAGAACCCTAAACTTCAAAGTTAGATTTTGAGAGAAAATCAAATCAAGAATTCACCTTTAACCACTCAAATCAAACCCCTTTTGCATCAAATTTCATATTGCATCTCCTATGTCTATATAGAGTGCATCCATGTATGGGTTTGCATCATCACAACTTGCTTGGTAAGATTTTGATTAATTTCATCTTATTTTAGTATTTTAAATACCAAGCCATCTCTTTTAAATTACTTGTATGTTTTAGATCATATGCTAAATACAAGAAAAGAGATTATTTGTGATGTATTGATTGAGTGTTGTTTGTGATAGCTTTGTATCTAGGATTGGTTATCCTTTACTTAGCTAAAGTTATATGCCATGTCATATAGCTACATGTGATATCTAGGATTGATTATATTGTCATCTTATAATCCTAGGTAAGCATTTAGAGTACCCTAGCTCTTATTGCAATATTTGGATATCATTGCATATTCACATAGGGTTGTTTGATCTCTTAGGAGATTGTAAGTCTTGTGTGATAGACCGGGATTAGGTCGGACACCGGGATTAGGTGGTCACATCAGCAAATTGGACTAGGTCCACTTTTACAGGCCTGCGGGTAGTGGTAGTGGGATATTGGCCGGGATTAGACCGTCAAACCTAGATTAGGTTGTATACGTTATCACAATTAGTGGATTCGAGGTTCGAGTGTGGCGCACTTACCAGCCCGTGGTTTTTCCCGTAAGGGTTTCCACGTAAAAATCAAGTGTCGTTTATATTTCCGCACCATATTACACTTGATTATTATATTGTCTAGTTTGGGGCATTTTCGTAAATTTGACTAAAAACGAAAATTGGGTAAAAAGCGTAAAATCTATTCACCCCCCCTCTAGATAGTTTTATACACACCGTGCTATAATTAGTTTCAGGTAGTGTGTAGTATATGTGTGTAGTAACTTACAAACTAAGATAGATAGAATAAATATTTTTATCTAAGATAATTAAATGGAAAATTAATCTCAAAATATCTAAGTGGGAAGAGTTTTTGGGCAAGCTCATGTGATTGGAGAGCAAGTGGGACGAGCTGAATTTCTTCCAGGCATTCCGGCGACTTCATGCACTCTGGACGGCGAGCATATTCCCGCCGGCGTGAAGTTGCCACGAAAATGGAAGTTTTCGACGACTTCTAACCTTCGGGTCTGCGGGCTTGTTCCCGCTGCATGAAACCGCTGAGTTTTCGCGGGTTTAGACGTGTTTGGGGCAAGAAAGAAGCTGCTGGAAGGAAGCTTCCAAGCTTGGTTGGCCATGCTGGTTTGAAAACTTGGAGGAGTTGGTGGAGGAGAGAGAAGTCTGTAAGGATTCCCGTAGTTTTTAATTGGCTTATTTCGTGATCAAACCATATGTAGGGATCATGTAAGTGTAGCTTAGGAATGTGTTCAAGCTCAAGGCCCTTGCAAGTGTTAAGCACTCCAAAGGTATATGTTTAGTGCTAATTTTTCTATGAAGAGATTTAGTGCACACACTCACTTAGCATACTTGCATTTGTGTGCATTCTCTTCACATGTCACTTATCACACTTGCACTTCTTTGTTATATTTTCATGTGTGGATTTGTCCATAGATGAGTTCCGAGTGATTCGGAGACTTGTCTATATGTTTCGGATGATTTCCGAGACATTTGGGACATTCCGTGTTTTTATCGGAAACCGAAATTCAATTCCGAGCTTAAATTGAAAGGTTATATAATTTTCCATATTTATAATTGAGTTCGGGTTAATTTTCCGAAGACGGAATTGAATTCCGAATTCCGAGTTCAGAACTGGACTGAAGGCTTTGTGTGTCATGATTGCAACACAAAGAGAGAAGCATGTGATGGCTTGTGTGTGTGGCTTTTTTTTTTTTGTTTTTTGCCCCGTGGGCCACGCCACACCCACGCCCATTTTGCTTCTCTGCCCGCGTTGATTGCACGGGGTCACCACGGCCTGTTTCATTTTTTTTTTCTTTCTTTGCTTTTGTTTGCTTTTTATTCTGATTGTTTGTTTTGTTAAAATATCTATATATTTATATATTATCGTGGTCTGACTTCTAATATATATATATATATATATAATATCACGTGTGTCATTTGCTGTTTGTTAATATAGATGTATATTTGTATATTCTCTTTTTGTCTTATGCATATATTATATTTTATATAAGTGCTTCACGCCTTCTGTTCTCTTTTTATCTTTTGTGTCTTTTGTATATATATATTAAATACGATGGCATTTTGCCTCTTTTTCTTTCTTGACCTGATTCACTTTTGTATATATATATATACTTTCTTCTTCATTTTTTTTTAATAAGGAAAATATACACACTTTGAGAGAGCAAAAATATCTTCAAGAGAAAAACCCCCAAGAACTTGTCTTTAACTCTCAAAACCCATTTTCATATGCATCAAAATATCATCTAAGCATTTTCTAGCATAGTTAGGATGTTTACTTGCATGGGTCTTGGTCAACACACTTCCCTTGGTATGTTCTTCACTATTATCATTTATAATTAGTGTTTTATTTATCAAGGCTTCTCTTTTATTATTTGCTTGTTCTTAGATTAAAATCTAATATTCAAAATAGAGATTATTGTGTTGACATGATTGAGTGTTGTATTGTGATAGCTAATTAGGTTTTGTGCTTAATCTTGATTAGCTAAACTATTTGATTGAACATGTCATTTAGTTTTTAATATCTAGGATTGTTCTAATTGCATATTAATCATCTTAGATAAGCATATAGGGTTTCCCTTGCTCTATGTTGCATTTTGGATATTCACATATATTCACTTAGGGTTGTATTCTCTTCATAGAGAAAGTAAGTCTTGTGTGTAGCTTCCGAGATTAGGTTGCTTAGATTGCAAGCAAATTGGACTAGGTTCACTCATACCGGGATTAGGTAGGTGTGTGATTACTTCCGGGATTAGGTTGTAATCGTTTACACATTTAGTAGATTCGAGGTTTGAGTGTGGCTTACTTACTAGCCCGTGGTTTTTCCCGTGAGGGTTTCCACGTAAAAATCAAGTGTTATTTAATTTCCGCATATTTTACTTGATTTATTGCTTTATCTATTTAGGGGTAATTTCGTAATTTTGACTAACACGAAAAATTGGGTAAAAAGCGTAAAATCTATTCACCCCCCCCCCCCCCCCCCCCCTCTAGATAGTTTTATACACACCGTGCTATAATTAGTTTCAATTGGTATCAGAGCAACTTCCTAGACATACATAGGTGATCCTTGCTTATTTTGGTGTGTTTTGCATTTTGTGTGATTTTTGATCATTCATACATTTGCATTTATTTCATTCATTCATAAACACTATGAGTGGAAACGGTGGCAACCATGAGGGGGCTTCTAGCATGAGACCTCCTCTCCTCACCGGATTGAACTATTCCCAATGGAAAGGGAAGATGGAATCATATATATTCCAAATTCATGACCGGGCATGGATGTCGGTTGAAGATGGATATGATCTCCCTATGATGACTCCCGCGGGTGGAGGACAAGATGTTTTGAAGCCTAAGGCGCAATGGAACGCGTAAGAGTTTGAGGCTTCAAAGTGGAATAGGAAGGCGATGCATGCCATCATGTGTGCAATGGATGAGAATCAGTACAGCTTATTCAGAATACTCAGATTGCAAAAGCGGCATGGGACATCCTTCAAGTTGCACATGAGGGAACCGAGGTGGTGAAGGAGTCCAAGCTTCAAGTCCTCCAAACTCAATTTGAGTTACTTAGGATGGGAGAGGATGAATGCTTCAATGACTTCGAAATCAAATTGATGGACATTGTAAATCAAAGCCATCAACTCGGAGACCCGTATTCGGATAGGAGAGTCAAGCAAAAAATTATGAGATCTCTCCCCGATAGGTTTGAATCAAAGGTGACGGCCATAGAAGAAAATAGTGGCTATATGGATATGAAGCCAAGTGAGGTGATTGGACGTCTCCTTGCATATGAGTCTAGGAAGGCTCCTAGCACCACTACTCCTCCAAAGAAGTCTAAAGGAATAGCTTTGAAAGCATCTAAGGATGCAAAGGAGCCAAAGCATGAATCGGATGAAGACCTTGCCTTATTCGTGAAAAGGTTTAATAAGGTTATGGGGTTCAAGAAGAAGAAGGGATTTGGGTCAAGAGGACAAGACTTGAAGAAAAAAGGTTCCTTCAAGAAGTTTGAGCCTAGACAAGAGAGGACTGAAAGGAAAGGGGTCCGATGCTTTGAATGTGGTGGGATTGGTCACTTTGCCCCCGAATGTGCTAATCACAATGAAAAGAAGAAAGGCAAAGTGATGGCCGCCACTTGGAGTGGGAGTAGTGATGACTCCAATGAGGAAGATGAGTCTTCAAGTGAAGAAGAGCTCATGGCTAACTTGCTAGTTTTTGCCTCATCTCACAAGAGCAAAAGTGCCAGTGAAAAAGAGGATTTTAGTCAAGAGGAAATTGACTCTAGTGAAGAAGAAAGTGACTCCTCTTCTATTTCCATAAAGAAATTTGTGGAGCAAAAGGTGCTTGCTAAATATCATGCCGAGTTCAATGATTTAGCAATTAAAAGCACTAGAAAGATTGAGAGGTTGAGAGAAGAGAACCTTGAACTTTCAGCTCACAATGACCACTTGAGTGAACAAGTGGAAAGATTGAAGAGGAGAGAGGATAAGTTAATTGAGGAGTTAGACTTATCCAAGAGAAGTGAAGAAGGCTTGAAGAGGGAACTTGTAGAAGTTAAAGGGTCCTTGGCTAGGAAAGATTCTAGCACCAAGAAGCTTGATCATTTACTTGGTGTTGGAAAGAGTCCAAGTGACAAGAGAGGTCTTGGGTATGAAGATGGCAAGAAAATCTCAACCTCTAACAAGACCGTGTTTGTCAAGAGTTTGAGGAACGAAGAAACCTCATTTGTGCAAATTCCTATGAAGAAATTAGAAGTAGGACAATGCTCTAATGCACAAGTGAAGATGGGGCCAAGAAGGCAACCTCAAGCTCAACCCCCTAGGGTCCCTCAAGCCAACACTCCTCCACACTTGGCTCACAAAGGAAAGAGACCAATCATGCAACCTCAAGCTAGGAAGCAACCTAGACCGGTTCAACAACGAAGATGGATTGAACCCATTCATCCACAAAGACAAGGACAAGGTATGATTCCTTATTTTACTCCTATATGTCACTTTTGTGGATTTGATGGTCATATTAGACCATATTGCTTTTGATATATAAAAATGTGTAGAACACGAAGCATGATTGAAAAGAGAAAGAATAGAGCCAAGATGCATGTTCCTAGGAATGATAATATTGATTTGCATGATTCTAGGAATGGTAGAGCACATGTACCAAAGACCACTAAGAAAGCTAAAATTGTTGCTAAGTGGATTAGAAAGAATGAAAATGTTTGCCATGTTGCACAAATAGCCTTGAAGGCAAATTCTTCTAATTTTTGGTATTTGGATAGTGGGTGCTCTAGGCACATGACGGGAAACAAGAGTTTCTTCGAGACTCTTGTTATGGAGGAAGGTGGAAATGTCACTTTTGGTGATGGATCCAAAAGAAATGTTGTAGGGAAAGGAACCATTTCTGTTCTCGGATTACCCTCCTTATCCAATGCTTTATTGGTTGATGGCTTGAAAGCCAATTTAATAAGCATTTCACATCTTAGCGATGAAGGATATTCCGTCTTGTTTTCTAAAGATTATTGCTCTATCCTAAAACCCGATGGACAAACCTTGTTGAAGGGCATGAGATCTAGCGACAATTGTTATTGTCTTGAAGCTAGTATTGTATCTAATCATGTGTCCATGGATGAGCAAATTGAGTTGTGGCATGTAAGACTTGGCCACATGAACTTTAGGGATCTACGGACCCTTGGAAAGTTCGAGTGTGTGCGTGGCCTCCCTAAGCTTGGGAAGAAAGCCAATGGTGTTTGTGGACCTTGCCAACAAGGAAAGCAAACTAAAAGCATGCACAAAAAGGGTAAGTATCTCACCACCAAGGAGCCTCTTGAGCTTCTCCACATGGACCTCATGGGTCCCAAGCAAACCGAAAGTTTGGGTGGAAAGAGATACATTTTTGTTTGGGTTGATGATTTCTCTAGGTTCACATGGACATATTTTCTTAGAGAAAAATCCGAAACTTTTGATATGTTTAAAATGCTTTGTAATAAAATACAAAATGAGATGAACTCTAATATTAAAAGCATAAAACGGATTATAAGTGACCATGGGAGGGAATTTGAGAATGCTACCTTTGAAACCTTTTGTAATGGTTTAGGTATCTCCCATGAGTTTTCGGCTCCTAGGACACCTCAACAAAATGGAGTTGTTGAGAGGAAAAATAGGGTCCTTCAAGAGATGGCCCGTGTGATGTTGCTTAGCAACAATGTCCCTAGGAACCTATGGGCCGAGGCCATCAATACGACTTGCTATATAGGAAATAGAGTTTTCTTAAGGCCCGGTACTAGAAACACCTCCTATGAGTTATGAAAAGGCAAGAGGCCAAATGTTAGCTACTTCCACACTTTTGGAAGCAAATGCTACATTTTGAATGACCGTGATCAACTTGGCAAATTCGATGCTAAGATTGATGAGGGTATTTTTATTGGCTATGCCTTGAATAGTAGAGCCTATAGAGTTTTCAATTTAAAAACTCTAAGTGTTATGGAATCATCCAATGTCGTATTTGATGATACTAGGCTCAAGTCTAATGATCATGAGGAGGAGGTTATTTTTAGTGATGTTTCGCCTTTGGAGAAGGTTGTGGTGTCTCCTAATGTTGGGACATCTAATGTCAACAATGATGACACACAACCTATTGATAGAGTTCCTCTCTTGGACTCTAAAGAACCCGCTCCATGGGTTAGGAAACTCCATGATAAAGAAGATATCATTGGAGAGGTTAATGAGGGTGTTAGGACTAGACGTCAACTTGCTAATCTTATTAGCTACATTTGCTACACCTCTCAAATTGAACCCAAAAAGGTTGAAGAAGCCTTAAATGATAAGTTTTGGGTTCTTGCCATGCAAGAAGAGCTAAACCAATTCGAAATGAATGAAGTTTGGACTCTAGTTCCTAGGCCTAAGACCACTAATGTCATAGGCACTAAATGGATATTCAGGAACAAATCCGATGAGGATGGCAACATAGTGCGGAACAAGGCTAGACTTGTAGCACAAGGGTACTCTCAAATTGAGGGTATCGACTTTGAGGAGACTTTTGCTCCCGTTGCCCGTTTAGAGTCCATTAGGCTTCTCTTGTCCATTTCTTGTGTGCACAAGTTCAAATTGCACCAAATGGATGTCAAGAGTGCCTTCCTCAATGGCTTCTTGCAAGAGGAAGTGTTTGTTGAACAACCCAAGGGGTTTGTGGATGCTCACCACCCCAACCATGTCTATCGCCTCAAGAAGGCTCTATATGGGTTGAAACAAGCACCGAGGGCTTGGTATGAGCGCCTCACTAAATTTCTTGTTGACAATAACTACACAAGAGGTAGTGTTGACAAGACAGTATTCATCAAAAGAGACAATGATGAGCTTTTCATAGCTCAAATATATGTTGATGACATAGTGTTTGGCTCCACCAACAACACCAAGGTCCAACAATTTGTTGATGTCATGTCTCATGAATTTGAGATGAGTCTTGTTGGTGAGCTTAGTTACTTCCTAGGTTTGCAAATTAGGCAACTAGATGATGGGATTTTCATAACCCAAGCCAAATATGCCAAAAACCTAGTGAAGAAGTTTGGTCTTGAAAAAGCCAAACATTGTGACACTCCTATGAGCACCACTTTGAAGCTAAGCAAGGATGCTAGCGGTAAAAGTGTGGACCAAACCTTATATCGTGGCATGATAGGGAGCTTGCTCTATTTGACCGCAAGTAGGCCCGATATATCATTTAGTGTAGGAGTTTGTGCTAGGTACCAATCCAATCCCAAGGAGTCCCATCTCTCTTCGGTTAAGAGAGTCATTCGCTTTGTGAATGGGACTTCCAACTATGGGGTTTGGTACTCATTTGACACTAATCCTGGTCTTGTAGGATATAGTGATGCGGATTGGGCAGGAAATTTTGATGATAGGAAGAGCACATCGGGCGGTTGCTTCTTTCTAGGCAACAACTTGGTGTCTTGGTTTTGCAAGAAGCAAAACTCGATTTCCTTGTCCACGGCAGAAGCCGAATACATAGCCGTGGGGAGTGGATGCACTCAACTTATATGGATGAAGCAAATGCTAGTAGACTACGGATTCAACCAAGGTACTCTCACTCTCTTTTGTGATAATATGAGTGCAATTAATTAAGAATCCGGTGCAACATTCTAGAACTAAGCATATTGACATCCGCCATCACTTCATTAGAGAGCTTGTTGAAAATAAATGCATAGTACTTGAACATGTAGGTACTAATGATCAACTTGCGGACCTATTTACTAAACCCTTAGATGCTACTCGATTTAAAACTCTTAGTAGATCTATTGGGATATGTCTTGTGGAGTGATGTGTTCTATGATTGACCCCATATGGGGAAACTCAAGCAAAGAGAGCTATTTTGCATTCTTGTAACTTGCAAAAAATTTGAAATAACTTATGCCTCTTCTTTTGATTGCTTGAGTAAGCTTGGTTGTACATATGTATATATGTTTTCAAATTCTATAAGTCTGAACCTTGCTTGTTTACAATTCATGTCATATTTAGGTTCAAACATGCATTTTTGGACTAGGAGATTTACATAGGAAGTATGATGTGAATGACCTATAGTTATCTCCATGACATGATGATTCTTAAATAACATGCTAATGCTAAATGAAAAAGCATGAAATTCATATAACATGCTCACATGAAAAGCATGAATTGATGATTGCATATTCTTAAAAATGCAAAACTTGTGTAAAAGCTTATGAGACTCAAAATGAATAAAGGATCTTGTATCCGTTCAAAGGAATTTACATTCCAAAAGTCTCTCTTTCTTTATTGGTTGAACATGGCTACTATCATACGGATATCTTATCCGGAAAAATCAAATAGGGTGCAAAGTCGCTCATGCCATGTTTCGCTTATAAAGTTAGATATAGTTACTCTTAAATTAAAATCAATAATCTCTATATCCTTGCTTTTCCCATGACATTGGTGAAATTGGTTTGAATTCTAATTAGAAACCTTTGTCATTTGCTTTGCCAAATACCATTGTATTTTGGACTTAAATGCTATATGTCTTGTATGCAAAGCATGTTGGATTCACACATTTTCATCAAATAAATCTCCTTGTTTCTCTCAAATTAATTGAAGTGCATAAAGTGACTTATATGTATATGCAAATCTTGCATGCTTCTATCTCTCGTTGCTCTGAGTGACCCGGTTGGAGACTACTCCTTTGCCTATATCATGACAAAAAGGGGGAGTAGGATATGGTAAGGGGAGATGCAAATTGGTGTTGCAATTGTGCACATTGGGGAGATAACACATTGAGGGGGAGTAACCCTTTGAGGGGGAGCATTGCATTTATCATAAATTGCATATATTTTGTAATGTTGTGCCTAAATTCTAAAAATGCAAATGCTTGTTTTGATGTCACTTGATTAATCTCACATGTACTTTTTGGAAAAATATAGAAACTTTGTTTTGTAGGGTTGGTTGTTCTACAAGAGATTGGAGCATTGAAGATTTTATTTTGTTTATTATCTCTTTGTATTGTAGAAGATCTATGTTATCCCGTTGTTTCTATTTTTATGTGAGGAATCAATGTGAGTGGTGGTTTTGTCACGAAATAGCCAAAGGGGGAGATTGTAAGGATTCCCGTAGTTTTTAATTTGCTTATTTCATGATCAAACCATATGTGGGGATCATGTAAGGGTAGCTTAGGAATGTGTTCAAGCTCAAGGCCCTTGCAAGTGTTAAGCACTCCAAAGGTATATGTTTAGTGCTAATTTTTCTATGAAGAGATTTAGTGCACACACTCACTTAGCATACTTGCATTTGTGTGCATTCTCTTCACATGTCACTTATCACACTTGCACTTCTTTGTTATATTTTCATGTGTGGATTTGTCCATAGATGAGTTCCGAGCGATTCGGAGACTTGTCTATATGTTTCGGATGATTTCCGAGACATTTGGGACATTCCGTGTTTTCATCGGAAACCGAAATTCAATTTCGAGCTTAAATTGAAAGGTTATATAATTTTCTATATTTATAATTGAGTTCGGGTTAATTTTCCGAAGACGGAATTGAATTCCGAATTCCGAGTTCAGAACTGGACTGAAGGCTTTGTGTGTCATGATTGCAACACAAAGAGAGAAGCATGTGATGGCTTGTGTGTGTGGCTTTTTTTTTTTGTTTTTTGCCCCGTGGGCCACGTCACACCCACGCCCATTTTGCTTCTCTGCCCGCGTTGATTGCACGGGGTCACCACGGCCTGTTTCGTTTTTTTTTTCTTTCTTTGCTTTTGTTTGCTTTTTATTCTGATTGTTTGTTTTGTTAAAATATCTATATATTTATATATTATCGTGGTCTGACTTCTAATATATATATATATATATATATATATAATATCACGTGTGTCATTTGCTGTTTGTTAATATAGATGTATATTTGTATATTCTCTTTTTGTCTTATGCATATATTATATTTTATATAAGTGCTTCACGCCTTCTGTTCTCTTTTTATCTTTTGTGTCTTTTGTATATATATATTAAATACGATGGCGTTTTGCCTCTTTTTCTTTCTTGACCTGATTCACTTTTGTATATATATATATACTTTCTTCTTCATTTTTTTTTTTAACAAGGAAAATATACACACTTTGAGAGAGCAAAAATATCAAGAACTTGTCTTTAACTCTCAAAACCCATTTTCATATGCATCAAAATATCATCTAAGCATTTTCTAGCATAGTTAGGATGTTTACTTGCATGGGTCTTGGTCAACACACTTCCCTTGGTATGTTCTTCACTATTATCATTTATAATTAGTGTTTTATTTATCAAGGCTTCTCTTTTATTATTTGCTTGTTCTTAGATTAGAATCTAATATTCAAAATAGAGATTGTTGTGTTGACATGATTGAGTGTTGTATTGTGATAGCTAATTAGGTTTTGTGCTTAATCTTGATTAGCTAAACTATTTGATTGAACATGTCATTTAGTTTTTAATATCTAGGATTGTTCTAATTGCATATTAATCATCTTAGATAAGCATATAGGGTTTCCCTTGCTCTATGTTGCATTTTGGATATTCACATATATTCACTTAGGGTTGTATTCTCTTCATAGAGAAAGTAAGTCTTGTGTGTAGCTTCCGGGATTAGGTTGCTTAGATCGCAAGCAAATTGGACTAGGTTCACTCATACCGGGATTAGGTAGGTGTGTGATTACTTCCGGGATTAGGTTGTAATCGTTTACACATTTAGTGGATTCGAGGTTCGAGTGTGGCTTACTTACTAGCCCGTGGTTTTTCCCGTGAGGGTTTCCACGTAAAAATCAAGTGTTATTTAATTTCCGTATATTTTCCTTGATTTATTGCTTTATCTATTTAGGGGTAATTTCGTAATTTTGAGTAACACGAAAAATTATTTATTGCTTTATCTATTTAGGGGTAATTTCGTAATTTTGACTAACACAAAAAATTGGGTAAAAAGCGTAAATCTATTCACCCCCCCTCTAGATAGTTTTATACACACCGTGCTATAATTAGTTTCAAAGTCACGTGCATGGAAGGTCGGAACTGGTGGCAATCTGATCGGGGAAGCTCCTGCCATCTTTCTGGGCGGAGAACCGCCGGAAACGGCGTTGAAAATGGCTGGAAATCGTCGGGTCGACCGGGTCTGAACCGTGTCAGATGCGGGTCGGGTCGACCCGGCTGCATGTTGAAGATGAAGTGACGTCAGCGATGACGTCATGCTGACGCAAGAGATGGACAAAACGACGTCGTCTGGTTGCTGAAGATGATGACATCATTGATGACGTCATGCTGACGTGCAAGAGGGCCAAAACGACGTCGTCTTACTGCTGACGTGGCACCCTTCTGCTGCTTTGGCTGGCGAATTACACAATGTACCCCTGAATTCTTCCTTAATCACCCAATCTACAATAATTCCTCCAGAATTACACTTTGACCCCTAATTCTTCATAATTACAAATTTGCCCTCTTTTGCCCTGATTTCGCCACTTTTCTCCAGTTTGGTCCAAAATACCCCTGATGAGCTGAAATACCAGAAAAACACTTATTTACAATATTAAATACCAAAAAGGGCTCAGAAAACGGTTACAAAAGCTAAGTTAGAGAGCGCTAAATATAAACATTTGGAGCGCGATCAGACCCCCAAACCTGACCTTTGCTCGTCCACGAGCAAATTACAAACAATATTAACACGAAAACTATATAGTCCTAAAATAAAACAAAATAAAATACAACGCACACAAAAACATTTTGCGAGAGCCAAACATTAAGATGATGCAAATAGAGATGTGCAATATAGGAATAACACATGTGAAAACTGCTAATTAGAGGCTAACATGATTGCTTCCTTAAAAACACACAACACCGTGAATCCCACACTCTAAATACCAAGTTTCAAAAACGAAGCACTCGAATGCAAGAACACAATTCGCCTTGACTCTAATCCTTACCGGATTTTAGTCGAATTTTCTCTCGGAATCCTAAGTTCACTCTCAATCAAGCATATGCTAGTTTGGAAGTTATGTAAAGACAACAATTATAACGCATATGAATAATATCAAATAAAGCACAGCTTATGTAATTAATCTCATGAAAGAATTGATGTGCCACAAACGTGGAAAGAACATGCAAAAACCGTATTCCCAAGTTAGACTTTCTAAAAGATCAACTAGGGCTTTCCTTATAGGTTGTAATGGGGCCATGGGTAGATTTTTGGTGAATGAAAGAAATGGAATGGAATTCAAGAGTTATTGATCATACTAAACAATTTAACTTCAAGCTCATTTTACCATTTGAATTTTAAAGCGTCTAGGCTAAGTCCTTGAATTCCAACAATGCAAATTTTTGAACTCTTATTTTTAAGTAGCTTTTCAATTTGATAACATCAAAGGCTTCAAGTGTTTAATTTTCACACTTGTACAATTTTTGCCTCTATAACTTGCATCGTTTCTCTTAAACGCCTAAGTACACGCTATTTACAATTTGAGCTAAACATTTGCATTTATAATTTATGCACTAATTTTATGATCAACAACTATGGTATGGCTTGTGTTTGGTGTATATGGTTGTTTATGGAGATGTGAGTGATGAAATGAATGGTTTGTGTTTGGCCTCAAAGTTGGCGATAGGAGCACACATAAGGGACATGGAATGTGTTTGGGCAATAAGTAGTAGTTAAGCACACACATTGCCTAGAATCATATCAAAAGTCTATCTAACAAGGGAATACAATTCACACAAGCAGTCCACATCATTTTCATGTTCTATGGTAATCAATGAGCATTATGCAAAATGAGATCATACTTGAAAAACTGTTTCGAAGAGTGTGTATACGAGTAGAAACAAAAACCCTCAAAATATGAACGCTAAGGCTCTAAATCTTACATGGGTAGTCTCCACTATTCGTTCAAGCAATCTTGCAATAAGTCCTATCCACTAAGCAAAAGAGAAAGGAACTAATACACAATGCTTACGTGCAATCTCGGAAAGAAATCCGTTAGCTAAAACTTAGAAAATAACACATGTAATGCATTCCTTTATAGCACATACACTCTAGCATCAAAATAGACAATTTGTCAAGTTTGGCTCAATCGCAATAAAAAAGAAAATTTTTACACAAAAACACAATTTTCAACACAAATATATACAACAAAACATGACAAAGTGTTAACGTGTCCACACCCCCAAACCTAAACTCAACATTGTCCTCAATGTTTGAACATTTGCGAACAAGTATGCAAGTTCCGTGGTTTGGTTGCTTGGGCACCAAGCAACTTTGCAAACAAGCACAAAAATAACCTAAAACAACTATACATGGTATTTTAATTCATCCAAAATTCCTATCCACTCAAAATGGCCTAATCCACTAACATACAAGTTTTCCTCCAATGAGGAACATGGCAATTCCATTAGTATCATCCTAGGCACTAATCAATCACAAACACATAACCACGCTTAACTAAGAAAACTAATAATGCAATTAAATTTGCAAAATGTAAATTACGTAAAAATATCTGCTAAAACTAATGTAAAAACGGTTTGCTTAGGGTTGGCGAGTTTGTTTCCGCGGACTGAAGTCGCGGGATACCTGGCTGGTTTGTTGTTTCTGGAAGGCTGGACAAGTCCCGCCGCACAAGGTCGCCGTGATGTTGGCGAGTTCAGCTACTTCAGGAAGGCTGGAATAAACTCGCCTCACGAAGTCGCCGCGAATTCTGGCGAGTTCATGCCTTATGGAAGGTGGGCTTGAGCCCGCGGCATGAAGTCGCCGACTCTCGGTGCTGCTCAAAATGTGTCCAAAACTTTCCCAAGCTTCATGTAACATGTTGCCTACCTAAACACCTGCACATGGCACAAAAACAAACACAAAAATACCAACAATTGAAACTAATATATAATGCAATGTGTTTGGAGTCCAAACCCCCAAACCTATCTCTTTCACTCCTATCATCATACATGAGTATCTTGAGTCCCAAGGCAATAAATAGAGATAGCTAAGGTGTCTAAAAACCAAATACACAACATTTACTCTAATTACTTAACAAAACATTAAGAGTTCATATATTTACAAACAAGTGCAACTCAAATGAGTGCACCACAAATGTTATTAAGTGCTTTTTGATCTTCAATTCCCTGCACACTTAACAAACACATCAAAAAGCTCACAAGAATCAACCACCACCCCTGATAGGTGGTTTAACAACAATGTACCCATCATCTTTCTTTTTAACCCAAAGGGGTCCATCCCTATCAAGTCCTTCCAATTGGTTTTGTCAATCCATATGGATTTGACAACCAATTTGTGCACACGTTGACATTTTTGCTTTGGAAAATAAGGCCGATTTTGACCTAAATTATAGCAATGGCAACAAGTAGGGGTAGAAGATTGAAATGTACCTATTGTTGTTGGTGAAGGGTTGAATCTCTTCTTGTTCCTCCTTCTTGGCCTTTTCTTCTTGACTTGGCTTGGGATAGGCATTGAGGCAAGAGGTTTGAGCTCCTTATGCTTAGCTTGCATTTCCAACACTTGGGGTTGTTGGATTACTTTCTTGGACTTGCCTTTGGTTTCAACTTTGGCATGGAAAGCTTGGCTAGGTGCTCATTTTCCTTGGTTCTCATGATCTCAAGAGCTTTGTCCCTTGCTTCTATTTCGGCTTCCATGAGCCGCATTCTCATAGCAAAGTCTTCCTTGATATCTTCAAGCTCTTTCAAGGATGAGTCCCTTTCCTTCTCAGTCAAGTCAATCTTCAGTATGTAGTCTACATTTAGACTCAACAATTCCGCATTTTCCTTGACCAAGTCTACTTCCTTTCCCTCTTTTCAAGTCTTAGCTCTTCTTCAAACTTGAGTAAGACTTCACCAAGATCATACTTTGAGTTTGAGCTATTTGAGGAATCCACCGGTTCATCGACTTCTTTGGAGAGTTTTTCCATTTTCTTCGTTGTGAAGCCCTCTTCCAATTCAAGTGAGTCGACCTCTAGAATTTGACTATCCACTCCTTTTTGACCCTGAGCTCTTCTTCGAACTCTAGTAAAACTTTATCTAAGTCGCATTTCGAGCTATCTGAGGAATTCACTGGTTTGATTCCGTCAACAGTTAAACAGAAAAAAGGGTTGGTCGATTTGTGGAGTCTGGGAGGCTCCTCCGTTTCTTCTTGCTCACTAGGGTCCGAGCACTCCTCTCCATCTTCTTCTATGACGATCTCTGCCAACTCCCCCTTGGGCTGCTAGTTTCTCTATGGTTGCTTCCACATCAAGCAGGTGTTGGTCTTCCACATATTGTGCCAATTGAACTCCAATCCGATCCACACTTTCTTCTATGTCACACATTTGTGGGCCAATGGCATGGTGGTAGGATTCATCGTCAAGGTTGTCCCGTTGGGTGTCTTGCCACTCTTGATCACTTCTTGCTTGGTGGGTGTAGTCTGGATATAGATACGTGGAGGGTACTTCTTCTTGCATTCTCGGCCATTGCTCCATTTGAGGACAAAAGTTCATCATAGGCCAATTCCAACCAAAAGGTGGATAAACCATAGTCGGAGGCTGCTCACGCTGTGACGCAAAATTCCTCACTTCTCTTGTCAACTCGTCTAATTGAGTGGCTAAAGCAAATTGGCTCCTCTCCATGTTGATCTATATTCCTGAAAATACACTCACAAGACACTACCAACGGTCAAATGAATAAGAAATTAAAAACGCAACAATTTAAAAGCAATTTTTCTAAAACTACCTAGACTATGTTGCTACGATCCCCGACAGTGGCGCCAAAAATCTTGACCGCGCCAAACCGGTTCTAAATTAACTACACTAAATTACGCTATTCTACCATGGTTATTCTAAGGGGTGCGTGGGTGGTTCACCCTTTGCAAGTGTACGAGTCGTGTGAGTAGTAAATGGTAACGAGTAAGGGTTGTCGTTCCCACGAGGAATGTTTAGCTACGTGAGTCTAGGTTATCATTAATTATCTACTTCTAAAGTCTAACAAGTTAACTAGTTAATGTTTTCTAAAGCATTAATTCTAAGCTTGCAATTAACTAATGATTAAAGCTAGATTAAGTCAATTAAGCTAGACTAAAGATGTTAGGGGATTGACTCATTCAAGTAACTACCATATCATTAATCAATCATTCATCTAAAACATTCACAACATTCTAAGGCATGTATTTCATTTATCATTTATGTTAAGCACAAAATCCATCATCTTACACATAATCTAATATCATAGATAAGTGATCAAGAGAGAATTTTAGGAATAGTGATGTAGAGATTTTCTAATTAACTCAATTCATGAATTACTTAGATACATCTCTATGAAATTGATAGTAAAACATTCATACATATTGTAGGACACTATATGCATGAAATTAACTACCAAGTGTGTATACATAGATGTACATGCAAGCATATCATCCACATATCATAATCATTAGAGTTCATAATACACACATACAAGCCTTAAAGAGTGAAATAACAAATTGATTGATTACATCTATGGTATAATTACAAGAATTACATCAATCCCTTAACAAAGAGTTTAGTTACATATAGAATTATATAAGCATGAAAATACAAAAGAAGAGCTAAACAAACCCATCCGGATTCGTTTCTTGCGCAAGAAGGCTCCTCCTAGCAATCCAAGCAAAATATCCTTCTAGAGCAACTTCAAAGGATCAAGTCTAGGTAACTCAAGGGGGGTGTTTGGCTACCTAGAAAGTGATGGAAAATGATGAAAAAAACTACACTAAAGTTGAGAGACTTATTCTCTCTCTTCAAACTAAACTAAAGTTAAGTTACAAACTAATATCTAATGATTACTAAATGGTAACTAATGACTAAGTGTAGTGTGTAGTATATGTGTGTAGTAACTTACAAACTAAGATAGATAGAATAAATATTTTTATCTAAGATAATTAAATGGAAAAAAATCTCAAAATATCTAAGTGGGAAGAGTTTTTTGGGCAAGCTCATGTGATTGGAGAGCAAGTGGGACGAGCTGAATTTCTTCCAGGCATTCCTGCGACTTCATGCACTTTAGACGGCGAGCATATTCCCGCCGACGTGAAGTCGCCACGAAAACGGAAGGTTTTCGGCGACTTCTAACCTTCGGGACTGCGGGCTTGTTCCCGCCGCATGAAACCGCTGAGTTTCCGCGGGTTTGGACGTGTTTGGGGCGAGAAAGAAGCCGCTGGAAGGAAGCTTCCAATCTTGGTTGGCCATGCTGGTTTGAAAACTTGGAGGAGTTGGTGGAGGAGAGAGACGTCACGTGCATGGAAGGTCGGAACTGGTGGCAATCTGATCGAGGAAGCTCCGGCCATCTTTCTAGGCGGAGAACCGTCGGAAACGGCGTTGAAAACGGTCGAGAAACAGTCGGGTCTACAGTCGGGTCGACCGGGTCTGAACCGGGTCAGATACGGGTCGGGTCGACCTGGCTGAATGTTGAAGACGAAGTGACGTCAGCGTTGATGTCACGCTGACACAAGAGATGGCCAAACGATGTCGTCTAGCTGATGAAGATGATGACGTCATGCTCACGTGCAAGAGGGCCAAAACGACGTCGTCTGACTGTTGACGTGGCACCCTTCTGCTGCTTTGGCTGGCGAATTACACAATGTACCCCTGAATTCTTCCTTAATCACCAAATCTACAATAATTCCTCCAAATTACACTTTGACCCCTGATTCTTTATAATTACAAATTTGCCCTCTTTTGCCCTGATTTCGCCACTTTTCTCCAGTTTGGTCCAAAATACCCCTGATGAGCTGAAATACCTGAAAAACACTTATTTACAATATTAAATACCAAAAAGGCTCAGAAAACGGTTACAAAAGCTAAGTTAGGGAGCGCTAAATGTAAACATTTGGAGCGCGATCAATTATCAAGTAAACCTAATTGTACAGTAATAATCAAAAACAACAAAAAGGTGAAACGATTTGTAGGGAAAAATATCAAAAGTAGTACACGCAGCGGAAGCGATACTAAAGACGATTTAGTGACTTTTAAAATTTTTCCTTTTTGAACCTTAAACCCTTTTAATCAATAAACATGCATATATATCAACAAAAGTAAATTACCTCTTGTTGCGTGATCCGATTGACTTACGTCGATGGTAATCCGCAAGACCTTCAATCCGAGCACGAACGTGGATCACCTAGGAGCGTGGTCTCCCTTTCCTTTGAATTGCAAACCTGTGAATGGACCAAACAAATACTTTCTATTCTTTGTTAGTCACAAAACAATCAAAAGAATGTCAAAATTATTCTGGTCACTTTTGAGTTCTCAATCTTATGATCGAAACTCGCGTGAACCTAGATCGATATCGTATACACAAGCTTATTGATGTTTAAGCAATTGTATACTATCAAAGAATAATTTTTCACTCCTTTTTGTCTCTCTAGAATAAAAACTCTCTTAGAATTAAGAAGAAGAAGAAAGAAAATAAAAACTCAAGCACCAATTAATTGATGTGGCCGAACCCTATAAGAACATATATATAGGTTGGCCGAATTTTTCTTTTTTTTCCTTTAGGGTTGCCGAATTCTATGTAGTATAGTATTAGGGTTGGCCGAATTTCATCATGTCACTTATATAGGGTGACTAAAATTCAACCCTAATTCTTTTTAACTTTATAGACTTCAAACCCTAATCCAACTCTTTTATTTTTATTCTTTTATTTGACTAAATAAAAAAAGACTCCTTATTTGATTAAATAAATAATACTAATTTATTTATTTACTTATCAAACAAGTCTTTTACTTTTAGGAAAGATTTGTTTCTTTAATTAAACAATTAATCAATAAATCAATTAATTCTTATTTAATTAAAACAAATGAAACAAAATAATATTTTTAGGTTAAAACCTTAACCTAGCCGCCCCACTTATATAAGGATTGGGCCTAACTATTATTTTCCTTATTTCATTTAATCCATTGGACTTTAAATAAAAAGCCCACATGTGAACCAGACCCATTCTTACTAAAAGAAACAAGCCCACATGTCTTTCATTAATATATTAATATAATTGAGCAGCCCATTACTTAAATAATGTGCATATTATATTCTTAATATATTAAATGCAATTCTAGATGGACCCTTAAATTGGTCCGGTAGAATATATCAAGTGATCCATAGCAAGTCCGTGTGGATTGGGGATCTTGGCGGGCCATCTAAATTTAAGCTTCAATAGACATAACCTAATCACAATCAACAAATGATTCACTTAGGTCCGATCCATTAATTTTAACTCATTCCACTAAAGAGCTAAAACTGAACTCTTAAATAAAGATAGAAAAGGAAGATGCTCCTCATTCATACCCTAGACAATCATATTGGAGATAGTGTATCCTCGTGATTAATATCAGTAATCGCCAAGAGTTCATAGACCGCCTATAACTCTCCAAGTTACCATATTTACTCATATGACCACGTTTTGAACTTGGATATTTTGACTTGTCCAGAAGCCATGTTTTCAATAGACACTATTGAAAACTCAACGTTGAGATTTAATATCCAATTACCTCAAAACATCCATATGATGATATTATACTCTCATTTAATTAAATAGAGCCACGATGTCCATATCTATAAATGAAGTCCTCTATCGATTAACAAATGAATATCACCAAATTATCGAGGATAGACTATGCGATATAATCGTACTCATTGATAACTCAAATGATATCACTTACAACCATAAGTCCATCATTTATCTCAGGATTAAGATAGACTCTCCGATTGTCCTGATAATGAAAAAACTATTATCTATTGACGGTTTTAGATAAAGCTTTTCATTGTGATCCAGTTCAATGCACCCAGTGCACTAGATCCTTTTGCTCGAAGACACTCCGATGATTTTAGACTCATCATATCTCATTTGATCCCACTCAAATGCTAGCAAAAGAATTCTACAACTTTAACAAGATAAAGGTGCCCAACCTTTAACTTAAGTTGTGAACAATATTCAAGACTAACTAAAGAATTGTGTCTACCACATACATATCCAGATGTACGAACAATTCTTCTTTTCCCATAGTCTTTAGACCTTATGATTATTTACTTTGACAATTATAATATAAACTATAAATGCTATACGATTTGTTAAACCAGAAATCACTTTATTAATATGAAAAAGATTGTTAATTACAACATTACACTCTTGCTATTGAGCATAATCCTAACAATCTCCCACTTGCGCTATAGCAAATGTGTCATATCTCTCAAGCCCATATTCTCTAGATGCCCATCGAAACTCTTCTGAGGTAGAGCCTTTGTGAAGGGATCCGCTAGATTTTCTGCTGACGCGATTTTGGTAATCGTCACGTCACCTCTTTGAACAATCTCCCTTAAAAGATGATACTTTCTTTCAATGTGTTTACCTCTCTTGTGACTTCTTGGTTCTTTCGAATTAGCCACTGCTCCACTGTTGTCACAGTAGATAGTGATCTGCTTATTCGCACTAGGAACCACTTCTAAGTCAATCAAGAATTGGCGGAGCCAAACAGCCTCTTTGGCAGCTTCGCATGCAGCAACATACTCAGCTTCCATGGTGGAATCAGCAATACAAGATTGCTTGATACTCCTCCATATAACTGCTCCTCCTCCAATAGTAAACACAGCCCCTGATGTGGATTTTCTGGAGTCAGAATCTGATTGGAAATCAGAATCTGTATATCCAACGGGAATCAAATCCCCTTCAGAGTATACAAGCATATTATCTCTCGTTCTCTTAGATACTTGAAAATATGCTTGACTGCCGTCCAGTGATCAGGACCAGGTTTCGATTGAAACCTGCTAACTATGCCAACAGCAAAACAAATATCTGGTCTAGTACAGAGCATTGCATACATGAGACTTCCAACTGCCGAGGCATATGGAACTCTACTCATGAATTGCTCTTCATGCTCATTCTTAGGAACTTGTTCCTTAGAAAGCTTGATTCCATGTCTGAAAGGTAACATACCTTTCTTGGAATCCTGCATGGAAAACCTAGACAAGATTTTGTCTATGTATGAAGCTTGGGATAATGCAATCGTTCTATTCTTTCTATCCCTTATTACTTGGATACCTAGAATAAAACTTGCTTCTCCTAAGTCCTTCATATCAAATTGTTTTGCTAACCATTCTTTTACTGATGTCAATACACCTACATCGTTTCCAATGAGTAGTATATCATCAACATAAAGAATCAGGAAAACCAACTTGTCGCCTTTAATCCTCTTGTATACACAAGGTTCGTCAGGATTTTGAATAAATCCAAAACCTTTGACAGCTTGATCAAACCTTATGTTCCAGGATCTGGATGCTTGCTTTAATCCATATATGGATTTCTGCAACTTGCATACCTTATCCACTTGGCCTTTTTCAATGAATCCCTCTGGTTGCATCATGTAGATGCTTTCGTCAAGACTTCCATTTAGGAAAGCTGTCTTGACGTCCATTTGCCAAATCTCTAAATCTAAAGATGCTGCAATGGATAAGAGTATCCTAATGGATTTAAGCATGGCCACAGGAGAGAAGGTTTCCTCGTAATCGATACCTTCTTTCTGTGTATACCCTTTAGCTACCAATCTAGCTTTAAAGGTTTCCACCTTTCCATCCATACCTCTTTTCCTCTTGTATACCCACTTGCACCCAATGGGTTTTATCCCTTTAGGCAAGTCTACAAGGGACCAGACTTTGTTATCGAACATAGATTCAATCTCGGATTGCATTGCCTTTTGCCAATGGCGACTATCAACATCCTCCATAGCTTCCTTGTACGTATAGGGATCATCGTCGTCCGGGAGATTCTCCACTGATTCTCCCAGACCGATGTATCTTTCGGGTTGTGTTCTAACCCTCCCACTACGACGAGGAATGGTAGGTTGTTGATCTTGTGTTGGATCGGAACTTACAATTGGGTTAGGTTGTGTAACCTCTCGTGGAATTGTATCTCCTGACATCTCATTCAGGACAATTCTACTTCTAGGCACAAAATCATTCATATAGTCCTTTTCCAGAAATTTAGCATTTGTCGAAACAAATACTTTAAGATCTGAAGGACTATAGAAATAATATCCTTTAGTTTCTTTTGGATACCCTACAAATATACATGTTTCTGAACGGGACTCCATCTTTTCTGTCTTTCCTTTTAACACATGCGCAGGACAACCAAATATCCTTAAGTGTTGTAAACTAGGCTTGCGCCCAGTCCACAACTCATGCGGTGTTTTAGGAACAGACTTAGATGGTACATCGTTTAGAATGTATATAGCAGTTTGTAAAGCATATCCCCAAAAAGAAATAGGAAGCGTTGAATAACTCAACATAGACCTAACCATATCCAAAAGAGTTCTATTTCTCCTTTCTGCTACCCCATTCTGTTGAGGTGTACCTGGTGCAGAAAACTGAGAAACTATCCCATTATCAATAAGATATTGCTGAAACTCACCAGATAGATATTCTCCACCACGATCAGATCTCAAGATTTTATGTGTTTCTCAAGCTGATTTTCCACTTCAGCTTTGAATGCTTTGAACATGTCAAAAGCATCCGACTTATGTCTCATGAGATACACATAACCAAATCTCGAGTAATCATCCGTGAAGGTGATGAAGTACTCATATCCACCTCTAGCTTGAATGCTCATAGGTCCACATACATCAGTGTGTATCAATCCTAAACATTCAGTGGCTCTTGCACCTTTGGCAGAGAACGTCCTTTTGGTCATTTTACCTTCCAAACAAGATTCACAAGTTGGTAGATCATCAACCTTTAAGTCACTCAAAGGTCCGTCACATACCAATCTTTTAATCCTATTAAGGTTAATATGACCTAAGCGTAAATGCCAAAGATAGGTTTCATCTGTTGATAATTTTACTCTTTTATGATTAGGTTCCGTTATTTCTGTGTCTAACGAGTGAGAGATATTTCTATGCAAAAAGTATAGACCGTTTTCCAATGTACCTTGGCAAATAATTTTGTCATTCTTACTAATAATAAAAACTTTATTAAAAGTAACCGAATATCCAAATTTATTCAAACAAGAAACTGAAATTAAATTCCTCTTGAATTGAGGTACATAATAAACGTCTATTAAATCTAAATGCCTTCTAGAATCCAAATAAACTCTAATATCTCCCACTGCACTTGCAGACACTAACGTTCCGTTGCCCAAGCGCAAATTGATTTCATTCTTACTCAGCTTTCTCCTTTCTTGAAACCCCTGCAAGGAATAACAAACATGATTAGTGGCTCCTGAGTCTATGATCCAAGAATCTGTAGAATCAGCCAAAAAACATGTTTCTAGATAATTCAAATTACCTTCTTCCTTCTTGTTCTGGGACTTTGGGCAATTTCTCTTCCAATGTCCCTTTTCACCACAAAGGAAGCATTTCCCTTTGATCTTGGTTACTTTCTTGGTCTCCTTCTTGATAGGCCCAAGTTGCTTTTTCTTCTGTTGTTTCTTGACCTTTTGACGGGCCTTAACAGTAGCAACTTTACCAACCATATGAATCTCTTGACCTTTGCCTTTCACAAGGATCTTTTCAGCACTTTGAACATCTTGCATCAGGCCTTGTAAGGTGTATTCCTTTTTGTTCAAAGTGTAGTCCAATTTGAACTGATCAAAGGAATTTGACAATGAATTGACAACCATATCAATCTTTGTCTCACCATCTATCTCAGCGCCATGCAGTTCAGCAATGTTGAGATGTGCTATGACTTTCATCATGTGATCTTTCACAGCCTGTCCAGGTTTCATCCTAAGATTCATAAAAGCAGTCACTGCCTCTCTCTTAGTCGTCCTAGACTTCATAGCAAACATCTCCTCTAGAGACATCATTATATCAGCAGCGGACTCCATTCCTTCATGCTGCTGTTGCAACACGTCGAAGATAGTGGCCATAATGTAACATTTTGCCATATCATCTGAAGTCTTCCACTGCTCATACTCATCTCTACACATTATGCTAGATTCATTATTAGGAGCAGGTGGTTTAGGAGTAGTTAGAACAAACTTATGTTTTTCACTTTGCAGCAACAACCCAATTTTCCTTTTCCATGTGACATAATTATCTCCAGTTAAAGTGTTATCTTTCAGGATGTTCATAAGTGATGGGGTCATGATTTCTGAATAAAACAAAACATATATAAGTAAATAATCATGATAAAGCACTTTTAAATATTTATCTTGAATTAAATAAATAACTCAATCATAAAATTCAACGGTGATCTAACACCCATAAATGTTACGCCTCCTTTGGGAGTTCGCACCATTTACTAGTTAGACTAGGTCCCACCTAATTGTTAACATAACAACCAGCGTTTTCAATTTTAGCCTTGCAATTTTACTGACAAGAACTCTTGGGAGGATATCAATAAAATTACATTGAGTGTGTTACCAAGATATCGACCCTCAATTTTCTCTCACGAAAATCCCTCCTTGGGGAGTAGATCTCGTTTGAGTCCATTGTCTAGTCTATCCTTGTAAGGAAGTATGTTGCTAAATTCCATTCATGGACGCCCCTTGGGGGGATTACCAATAAATAATAAAGCTCAACTAACCTTGGAGGCCATAGGTGTTACCAAAACACCTTCTCCCACTCAATTATTTAAGGCGTGTGATTAAATCCCATAGAATGATTTACCGAGTTATCTAGATGCCAATTTAGATACCTAAATCATTCAATGCATGTTCATACCAAAAGAGATATATGCGTGGCACTCCTATTCTATATGTCATGTTATCATACAATAACAAATATTGTAATATTTAAGCATAAATTAAATAGCAACAATTTTGGCCCATCCTAGAAAAACAAGTAAATTACAATTTGTCAGGAATACAAGGTCTTCAGGTGGCCCATCAACCATACGCTCATCCTTCGGCCTTCTCCCATGGGCGTGCGCAGCCCACAACCCCACAAAGGGGCTGCCTTGCGCAGCCCATAAGGCCACACAAGGCTGCCATGCGCAGCCCACCAAAGTTTGGGCTTGTCATGCGCAGCCCAATCCACTCCTAGGGTGCGCACGGTGCTCGTACTTGGTTCCGGTTGCTTCGTTTTGCTTCGTGTCTTCGAATCTCCAAGACCTAAATATATTACGGCAGTATATATATAATAAATACTGCAGTATTAATTTTTTTTTTTTTTTTTATTCACTGCAGTATTTTTACAAACCAAAAACTGCACATACTAAAAATAAATAAAAAAAACTGCAGTAACCCTAAAAAAAAATACTGCACATAAAAAAAATAAAAAACTTAGCAATCTATCAAGAAGGAATTATGGCGATAATAGACCACCCTTCTTGTTACAACTCCGAAACAAAAATTACATTGAAAATCTAGGGCCAAAATCGAGCAATAACAAACCACATAAAACATATATAAATCCATACATCACATGTAATTATATATTTGAATACCTAGAGTGCCATCTCTTTCTAAACATGCATAATCACAATAAAAAGAAATAGATCCACGTATATATACGTTAATTAATTAAAAGGGTTCAACCTAGGCTCTGATACCAATTGTAGGGAAAAATAATCAAACAAAAGTGGTAAACGCAGCGGAAGCGATACTAAAGACGATTTAGTGACTTTTAAAATTTTTCCTTTATGAACCTTAAACCCTTTTAATCAATAAACATGCATATATATCAACAAAAGTAAATTACCTCTTGTTGCGTGATCCGATTGACTTACGTCGATGGTAATCCGCAAGACCTTCAATCCGAGCACGAACGTGGATCACCTAGGAGCGTGGTCTCCCTTTCCTTTGAATTGCAAACCTGTGAATGGACCAAACAAATACTTTCTATTCTTTGTTAGTCACAAAACAATCAAAAGAATGTCAAAATTATTCCGGTCACTTTTGAGTTCTCAATCTTATGATCGAAACTCGCGTGAACCTAGATCGATATCGTATACACAAGCTTATTGATGTTTAAGCAATTGTATACTATCAAGAATAATTTTCACTCCTTTTTGTCTCTCTAGAATAAAAACTCTCTTAGAATTAAGAAGAAGAAGAAAGAAAATAAAAACTCAAGCACCAATTAATTGATGTGGCCGAACCCTATAAGAACATATATATAGGTTGGCCGAATTTTTTTTTTTTTTTCCTTTAGGGTTGCCGAATTCTATGTAGTGTAAGATTAGGGTTGGCCGAATTTCATCATGTCACTTATATAGGGTGACTAAAATTCAACCCTAATTCTTTTTAACTTTATAGACTTCAAACCCTAATCCAACTCTTTTATTTTTATTCTTTTATTTGACTAAATAAAAAAAAGACTCCTTATTTGATTAAATAAATAATACTAATTTATTTATTTACTTATCAAACAAGTCTTTTACTTTTAGGAAAGATTTGTTTCTTTAATTAAACAATTAATCAATAAATCAATTAATTCTTATTTAATTAAAACAAATGAAACAAAATAATATTTTTAGGTTAAAACCTTAACCTAGCCGCCCCACTTGTATAAGGTTGGGCCTAACATTATTTTCTTATTTCATTTAATCCATTGGACTTTAAATAAAAAGCCCACATGTGAACCAGACCCATTCTTACTAAAAGAAACAAGCCCACATGTCTTTCATTAATATATTAATATAATTGAGCAGCCCATTACTTAAATAATGTGCATATTATATTCTTAATATATTAAATGCAATTCTAGATGGACCCTTAAATTGGTCCGGTAGAATATATCAAGTGATCCATACAAGTCCGTGTGGATTGGGGATCTTGGCGGGCCATCTAAATTTAAGCTTCAATAGACATAACCTAATCACAATCAACAAATGATTCACTTAGGTCCGATCCATTAATTTTAACTCATTCCACTAAAGAGCTAAAACTGAACTCTTAAATAAAGATAGAAAAGGAAGATGCTCCTCATTCATACCCTAGACAATCATATTGGAGATAGTGTATCCTCGTGATTAATATCAGTAATCGCCAAGAGTTCATAGACCGCCTATAACTCTCCAAGTTACCATATTTACTCATATGACCACGTTTTGAACTTGGATATTTTGACTTGTCCAGAAGCCATGTTTTCAATAGACACTATTGAAAACTCAACGTTGAGATTTAATATCCAATTACCTCAAAACATCCATATGATGATATTATACTCTCATTTAATTAAATAGAGCCACGATGTCCATATCTATAAATGAAGTCCTCTATCGATTAACAAATGAATATCACCAAATTATCGAGGATAGACTATGCGATATAATCGTACTCATTGATAACTCAAATGATATCACTTACAACCATAAGTCCATCATTTATCTCAGGATTAAGATAGACTCTCCGATTGTCCTGATAATGAAAAAACTATTATCTATTGACGGTTTTAGATAAAGCTTTTCATTGTGATCCAGTTCAATGCACCCAGTGCACTAGATCCTTTTGCTCGAAGACACTCCGATGATTTTAGACTCATCATATCTCATTTGATCCCACTCAAATGCTAGCAAAAGAATTCTACAACTTTAACAAGATAAAGGTGCCCAACCTTTAACTTAAGTTGTGAACAATATTCAAGACTAACTAAAGAATTGTGTCTACCACATACATATCCAGATGTACGAACAATTCTTCTTTTCCCATAGTCTTTAGACCTTATGATTATTTACTTTGACAATTATAATATAAACTATAAATGCTATACGATTTGTTAAACCAGAAATCACTTTATTAATATGAAAAAGATTGTTAATTACAACATTACACTCTTGCTATTGAGCATAATCCTAACAAAGAGAATCTTGATGATGTTCGTGTATGTCCACCCAAGACAAAATTTGTCAAGGGTGAGTACTCTTACCATTAGTGTAAGTTGCACATGTGAGTTAGCTTTAAGACTAGTGTCGTTGATAAGAAGCTTAGCTTTTTGCTTTGTATCTTTACAACTTGACATGAACTTAGCTATCTCACTTTGCTTGTTTTGATAGTCAAAATTTGTTGATTAACTTTTGAGAAGTTTTTTTTTGGAATCTATTTGATAACATTATTGTTATGGCTTTTAGAGAAAGTCATTTTTTTGTTTGTTTGAGTTGGATTACATTGTCTTTAGTCTCTTGGAATCGACAAACCTATAACTTGTAGTCATGAGGACTTACAAGCCAAGAGGACTCATAAAAAGGGTGAAGGCTTTGTATTTGGTGAAAATAGCTTGCGAAGGTATCTCTATATCATATTGCTTGCTTACTTGATTTTTCATCTATCAACTCATTGTTTGTATCACATTCATGAAGCATGTCATAATTGAGAACTAATATAGTGTTTATATGGTACTCTTTGACATTTGCTAGTTTAAGATCTTTTGGTGATAAGTGTTCACATTGATCTTATTCATGAAGTGTGTTGTTATTTGTATGATTGTTGAGTGGCTAATTTTTGAATAATGTGAGCTTCATATTCTTTGATAGCTACTCTCTTGAGAAGTAGAGATCTTAAGTAAGTCTCTTTACTTGCTTCTAGATCATGTGCTTTTAAGCCTTGAAATTGGTTTCAAAAATGCACTTTGCTTCTCTTGTATGTTTTGTTAAGTATGTTGAGCTTGATTGATGTTCGCTTTGGATACACCTTGAAGTCCTAAGGACTAGTACATTTAAAAATGACCAATGGTTGGTATCCATTTGCTTCGGCAACATAGAACTCAACGAGCACCCTCATGGAAAGGGCTACACACCTTGGTTGTGAAGCCACCCAATGTTGGAAAGGGCTACGTCATTGTGATGAGTGAAAGCCGCCATGATGTGTATGTTAAAAAAATCAAAGAAGTGTTGAATTGAATCATAAAAAAAAAAAAATCTTTGATTCAAGCCTTAATAAAAAAAAATAATAAAAAATAATAAAAGGCTTTTGGAGTATAGTTGAATAATCAAATGAGATCGGGTTGACAAATAGAAATGGGTTGACGAGCCACATGCACACACACGCTCACATGTTGAAATCTATTCTCTTTATAAGCAAAATTTCGGATGATAACTGGTTTGACCTTTTTATGGAAAGGCCTAAGATGAATAGATGTTGAAATTGTATGCATGCTTGATTATCAAACTACTTCTTTTCATATACTTGAAGCAAAATCTTCACACACTCACTTTTGCTTAATTAGTATTTGTGATACTTTAGCAATTTTTGATGACATATGAGAGTGATTGAAAATCTTGATGTAACTCTCTTAGATATGTGAAGCTTATTTGCAAATCTAATAAAAAATTGCTTGTGATGTGATTGTGTGGTGATTTTTGTGCACATTTGTCTATCTTGATTTTAGATGAGGCACTTGTCAAGGGGTAGCATAATATGCTAAATTCTTGTTCTCTTTTATGACATGTTCACATGTTCTTCAAGGTTGTTAATTGTTGGCATTATTCTTATTTTTGATAAATCATGAAGATGCTATGATAAATTCTTACTTGCATGGTGATTTATTAAATATAGTGTTTTGCATTTGTTTATGTTTATTGGTTTCTTATTTGTTTCTTTGTTTCCTCTCACTTTGTTTTTAGTTTGTTTTGTGTTGCAAGATTATGGGAAAAGCAAAGAAGGTTGGTGGAAATACTTCTTCATCTCCCATTGCCAAGTCCAAACCTACCATTTCTTCAAAAATTTCCAAAGGTAACAAAGTTGATGAATTGGGAATTTTTGGGTGCAAAAAGATAATTCAAGAAAAGGGTATTGACTTGGACTCTTGTATTGGATCATATGTCTATGATGTGCTTAAGAGTAGGAATTGGATTTCATGGGTCAACATGTTAGGAATATCTAATGAGACCATTGTTAGAGAATTTTATAATGCTTACAAATCCGGTTCTACTGTGACTAGTGCTACTCTAAGCATAAGGAAAGTTGTCTTTAGAGTTTGCCCTAGGAAGGTTAATGAATTTCTTAACTTTTCCGATGACATTGAATCGGAATTCCTTGATGTTGATATCTTGGAAAACCTTGATTTAATGGGTAAGACTCTATGTGATGATAATGATTTTGTGTGGGGGAAACGTGCTTTTATTAGGCAAGGTGAGCTAACAAAAATTAGTGCATTTTGGCATTTATTTGTATGCTCCAATCTTGTTGTTTCTACTAATGCTTCGGAGCTTAATAGAGACAAGATTAAGATTGTATATGCCTTGGTTACTAACCAACCTATAAACCTTGGTGAATTGCTTGTGGAGCAAATTCAAATTGCGGCTTGTACTAGTCGTTTGGACAAGAAATTGGCTTTTCCGGGGTTTATAACTCAATTGTGCTTAGCTAAAGGTGTGAGGAATCTTGATGGTGATGTTATGCTTCCTCCCTTAGAGAAGTTGAGTGAGAAACGTATGGCAACCATGTCGTACAAGGACAAGGGAAAGTCTAATGATGTACTTAGGCTTTTTGGTGATTCTCTTGATTCTAACCATGTCCCTAACTCACCCGCTCTTCCTAGTTGGGCTTTAAAATTGAGGAAAGAGGTTGAAGAATCTCATAGGTTGATTGAGGCGTCACAAAGGAAGATTGAAGACCTTAGTGCAAAGCTTGTTGCTCAAGATGAGAGGATCAAAGAGTTGGAAGGAAAATCAACTCCAACAAGGCAATATGTGAGATCTGCACACCGTTCTTCTTTCCTTGGTGGCACAAGTGGCTAGAGAGCTCCATGAGGTATAATTTCTTACTCTTTCCCTTTGGCTTCATATCATGTCAAAAAGGGGGAGAAATATGAGAAACACATGGGAGATATCTAGCTTACTTAGTCTTATGTTAGTTGTTTTTATATTTTTGTATATTTGGTATCTAGCTTGAACTATATGGCATGTAATATTTTTGTTGAATCTTGGCTTAGAATATATTGATGGATAGTATGTATTAAGGGGGAGCATACTTGATCCATTTGAACTTATATGTTATTATTTTCTTGCCTAAGATTGGATATTGCCATACTTGTTGTCTCTTGGATATTCTTGTGCTTTCAAGTTCTTTTTAGGTGATATCAAGAGAAGACCAAGATGAAGTTCAAGACTTGTTGTTGTAATTTGTGTCTATATGTGTAACTCATTGTACTCATTGTGACCAAATTTTCTTTGTAATTGTTTTAGTGTTTGTTTAGGGGTTTGTCATGGAATTTGCCAAAGGGGGAGATTGTTAGGTTGATAATTAGTGTTGGCATTAATTCCATATCAAAACGTGTTTTACTTGTAATGTTTAGTGGTTAGTAAATGAAGGATTTCGAAGACGAAGGACGTCTCAACCATTATTCGTTCAAGTTGTCGGCTTTTAAGAGTTTCGGACATTATCGGTCTACAAAGGTATTCAAAGACCTCTTATCTCTTACAAGGCTAGGCACACACTCACACATATCATTCTTGTGTGTCCCTTCATGATTTTATTTCATTTACATTTCACTTTCACACACTTGGCAAAATATGCTCACGCATTCACATTTAGTTAATAAACTTTGTGTTTTGCATTTTCTAGGACTATGTCCGGAAACTAGCATATGTGTGTGTATTTGTGTTTGTATGTTTCCGTATTTTGTGTTTACGACTTCAACATGTTCTTATTCAATGCCTTATTGAGTTCCGGTCGTTTCGGTTACTCATTCATAAGGTTTCGAGTCCAAACGTGTTGACTATGCCACTTTACGTTCTCTTACGTTGTGTTGACTTCATCGATGACTTCTGAGATGATTTCTCAACCTTTTTTCAAAGTTGTATAGTTGTTATCGTGCATAAGAGAGTCACAGTTCGTAATCCAAAAACGGATTCGAATTCGGAGTTCGGACGCCCGAGATACGGGCCAACGAACCGAGGGAGCGCGCGAGAGGACAGCCCAGGCCGTGGGCCACAAGGGCTGGCCGTGGTTGAGGCCGTGGGCCCCACGGCCTGGAGCAACCTCTGCTCCCGTGTGGGCCACGTGCACCCCACGGCCAGGGGGTGACGTGGCACCACGTGGTTGGCCGGTTTCCTCCTTCTCTCTCCTCCTATTTCTTCCCTTTCTCTCTCCATTTGAATTTCTAAGAAGAATATTTCAGTTTTCCCGTCTAGAATTCTCTCCAATTTTTCCAAACTTCAAAACACCATATCTTCATCATCCGGAGTCGGATTTGAGTGATTCAAGTTGGAGAGTATTCGTATTTGAGTCCTCTAACATTTCCAAGTGGTTTGGTGGCTGATTGATCATGATTTCAGTGGTTGGACACTGAATTTCGCACCAGCTGCAGAATCCGAGGTTTGAGTCTCAACTTTGGGATTTCTTGTTATTTCACCTTCCATTTGCTTGGGGTTTCTTCTTCTATATTTATGTTATTGTTTTATAAAAGCTATTTGGAAAGGTAGCTTGTTTTTCATTCTAATTGAAACTCAATTTGTGGACTTATGTTGACTAGATTTTATGATTCTAGGTTTTACATTTGTTTGTGAGTTGTATTGTGATTAGAATAGCATCTTAGGTTGTTTGATACTTAATTGAATTAATTTTGTGTTAAAATGACTTTGAGATTTGATTTGGTCCTTTGATTATTAAAATCTAGGATTTGTGTATTTGTATGTGATTTAGAGAATATAGGTTTTGATTGATGTAAATCTCAAAACCTTGCTCTATATTTTTGTCTAGTATATTGATTGATTTTAATCTCATATATCTAGCTTTTAATTGTATATTGATAGCATCTTGAATTTGTACTTAATGAACATTTTGTGATTCAAGTGTTATGTGTGTGAATGAGACTTTGAGTATATGTGTAAGGTGTTTCACATGCTTAGGTTTCTATTCATGTATTTTTGCATCTGGACTTGATTAATTGTGATATCACATGTTTAGGTCTATTTGTGCCATAGAATGTATTGATCACATGTTCTATGTTGTATTGAATGTTTGCATCATTTGCATTCACATGATCACACTAGGAAGTCCTTGTAAAAGGCATGAAGTCTTGGTTAGAGTCGGGATGACTCGGATAGCCAAGCAAGAAGTCTTGCCTAGAGTCGGGATGACTCGGATAGGTAAGCAAGGAGTCATGGCTAGAGTCGGGAGGACTCGGATAGTCATGCATGGGAGGCTCCCTAGAGGCAAGAGTGCCTTGGATAGGGAGTTGGCTATTGTATTGGTAGGCCTAGGCGTATGGTTAGACATAGAGTCCGATAGAGCGGGGTACACGGGAGGTGTATGCACTCTTGAGGAATTTCTAATCTACCATCGATGTTGGTTGAGTGTGTTGTCCAATATATGGTGGTTCCGCATCATTGAGGGATTTCATACTTTCCAATAGGGTTGGGTAGGCTTTGACTTCACTAGGTTGGGTGAGCTAAAGATTGGTCACTTTGTGAATGTTCTATGTTTACTTTCCAATAATATAGTACCCAATGGTTGTAGTTCAACCCGTGGATGTTTCCTCATTGGAGGTTTTACCACGTTAAAAAATCCCTTGTGTTAATTCTTTCTATCTCTTTCTCTTAGATTTTAATTGTATATTTTATTGTCTTGATTCATAATATCCACATGTGATATATTGTGAAGCAAGTCTTTGTATAGTGTGATTAGTATATTCATTCTATAGATCAATTTGTATCTTTGATTCTTTTATATATTGTAATTGTTGTATAATGACATTTTGATCACTCTTGTAACACATTGAACATCTTATGAAATACAAGCTTATTTTGTTGTTATGTTTATTTGCTATTTTACCTCACATGACTTGTTGATATACTTAGACATTTCTCTTATGATTGTAACATCGTATTGTCTATGTATGTCTTCCTTGGCTTATTGTGTTGTGTGTAAGGCTATCTTGAGGGACAAACGAATGTTTGTTCAAGGGTTTGAAAAAAGGTGTAAAAACCTATTCACCCCCCCTCTAGGTATGCTTTAAGCAATTTAACTTCGTTTGTGTACATTCAAACCTCGAATCCACTAATTGGGATAGCGTATACAACCTAATCCCGGTTTGACGGCCTAATCCCGGCCAATATCCCGCTACCGCTACCACTACCCGTACCCGCAGGCCTCTAAAAGTGGACCTAGTCCAATTTGCTCATCTCGGTGTACGACCTAATCTCGGTGTACGACCTAATCCCGGTCTATCACACAAGACTTACTTCTCCGAAGAGATCAACACCCTAAGTGAATATGCAATGATATCCAAATATGCAATATAGAGCTAGGGTACTCTAGATGCTTACCTAGGATTATATGATGACAATAAAATCAATCCTAGATATGAAAATAGCTATATGTCATGGCATACAACTTTAGCTAAGTAAAGGATAACCAATCCTAGATACAAAGCTATCACAAATAACCCACAAACATTCAAAAGATTAACTAGTTGATTAAAAAACAATCTATCAACCTAGTTATCAATAAATCACACAAGAATGTTTATGGTATAGCTTTTAGGCAATAATGACCTAATCAATTAAGCTATCAAAAATAATCTTAATCATATAATGAGATTAATTAGCTAGATATAAAATAGGCATGAAAACCTAACTAACATAAATAACCCAATCAACACATAATCTCAATCATGTATGTAGAAATTACTCAAAGAACATACAAGTGATAAAAGAGATAAATTGATAAGTACAAACACTAAGATTAGATGAAATTAGTGTTCAACAAATCATACCATGTGTGTTGAAGAAGACCCATGCATTAGCACATACTAGATGAATCTAGATGATGCCTAGATGATGATTTGTGCATGTGGGAATGGGTTTAGAGAGATAAAGATGTAATCTTTAAGCTTTTTCTATCAAGTCTCTCTTTCTCTCTCAAGAATATGGAGCCTCTCTCTCTAGGGTTTGATTTTGTGGCTCAGCCCTCAAAATGATTAGAAAGATATGTATTTATAATGCCCAAGTGAAACTATGTCGTTTTGGAAGAAATGGAAAAATTATGGGCATTTTCGCGGTACTCGCGTCAATGCAGCGACTCAAGATTCGAGCGCTTCGAAACATGAACAAACGACATCGAAACCTTTATGATATATCGTTTGAAAGGTATGGATGTTTAATTTCTACTTGTTTTTATAGAATGAAATTTAAATGTCTATAGAAAAAGTTATGGTCAATTGAGTGACCAAAGGTCAGAAACGGACAACAATAGAGTTGCCCTGTTTTGGTTGTAACTTTGGAGATTTTAAAACCAATCCAAACGGTCATGAAATATTACGAATAATATACCGTTGGAAAGGTATGGGTGTCTAGTTTGTATAGAAATTTTCAAAACTCATTTTGAAGCTTTATGTAAAATGTTATGGCCACAAGACCATACATAGGTCAGTTTTGAAAATCATTTAAATCATTAAAATTCAATCTCTTGAAACTAGACATTTTACTCTAAACAACCAAACCAAAACTACTACTTATCCAAGAGAAGGATGAGACCTTCTCAAGTGGTCAACCATCGCGCTAAGACATGCACACCATTGTGCAAGCGCGGACGTTTTCGATCACACAAACGGAAACAAATTACACCACACTTAAGACTAATCATTAAGTGCAAGTGTGGGAAGTGAATGCATCCTAATGCCTAAACATGTCATAGCATTTCAATGAACAAGATGCAATCACTTAAACATGCATGAATAGAATTCATGGCTTTGCATCCTAATGCCTAAACATGCCATGGCATTTCAATGAACATGATGCAATCAAATAAAACATGCAAGAAAAGATGTTCAAGAACATGCATGCACACATATAAAACACACAATATACAAGAATAAGATTTATGCATGAGTTGTGTGTGTGTACAACTAGATCTCTCCAAAGCAAGTAAGCACTAGAATTTACCTTTGGTGTTTCTTCTCTTGAGGTCTTGAGACGGCCTTGGTTGTGTAAAACACCAACCATCAAATACCTAAGCTACCCTTACATCAAGCCCCAATATGTGGTTTGTCCACGAAATAAGCCAATCAATAGATGGGAATCCTTACACAAATATTTGAAAAATCTTATGCATCTTTGTTGATTACTTGAGTAAGCTTGGTTTCACATATGTATATATGTTTTCAATTCAATAAGTGTGAACCTTGCTTGTCTACAATCCATGTCATATTTATGTTCAAACATGCATTTTTGGACTAGGAGATTTACATAGGAAGTATGATTTGAATGACCTATAGTTATCTCCATGACATGATGATTCTTAATGACATGCTTAAAATTTGAAAAGCATGAGTTGTTTTTAACATGCTAATGAAATGACTAGAATGAAATTCATATGACATGCTCTTATGTAAAAGCATGAATTGATGATTGCACATTCTTAAATGCAAAACTTGTGTGAAAAAGCTTATGAGACTCAAAATGAATAAATGATCTTGTATCCGTTCAAATGATTTTAAAATCCAAATGTCTCTCTTTCTTTATTGGTTGAACATGGCTACTATCATACGGATATCTTATCCGGAAAAATCAAATAGGGTGCAAAGTCGCTCATGCCATGTTTCCCTTATAAAGTTGGATATAGTTGCTCATAAAATTAAAATCAATGAAAACTCTATATCCTTGCTTCTCTTATGACAATGGTGAAATTGGTTTGAATTCTTATTAGAAACCTTTGTCATTTGCTTTGCCAAATACCATTATATTTTGGACTTGAATGCTACATGTCTTGTATGCAAAGCATGTTTATTTCACACATTTTATCAAAATAAATCTCCTTGTTTCTCTCCAATTAATTGAGTTGCATAAAGTGCATTTTATGATTATGCAAATGACTTGAATGCTTTCATCTCTCTTTGCTAAGTGACCCGGTTGGGGACTACTCCTTTGCCTATATCATGACAAAAAGGGGGAGTAGATTGGTGGTAAGGGGAGTTGCAAATTGTGGTAGCAATTATGCATGTTGGGGAGACAATACATTGAGGGGGAGTAACCCATTGAGGGGGAGCATTGCATTCACAATTATTGTTCTTAGAATGCAAATGCTTGTTTATGCTCTCACTTGATTCATCTCACTTTTTACTTGTATTAGAAAGTTTAGAAACTTTGCTTTCAGGATTGATTGTTCTACAACCGAATGAAGACTTCAAGTTTTTTTTTTATAAAATATCTCTTTGTAAAGTAGATAATCATTGTTGACCTGTAGTTTCTAATTTTTGTGAGGAATCAATGTGAGTGGTGGTTTTGTCACGAAATAGCCAAAGGGGGAGATTGTAAGGATTCCCATATCTTGATTGGCTTATTTCGTGGACAAAACCACGTGTTGGGGATTCTATGTAAGGGTAGCTTAAGTGATTCATTATCAAGCTTAAAACCCTTTCAAGTCCTCAAGGTTGTCAAGCACTCCAAAGGTATACTTCTAGTGCATAACTGTAGGGAAAAATACCAAAGAAGTACACGCAGCGGAAGCGAGACTAAAAATAGATTTAGTGACTTTTAAAAATTTTTCCTTTTATGAACCTTAAACCCTTTAATTAATTAAACATACATATACAATAACAAAAAGTAGAATACCTTTTGTCGCGTGATCCGATTGACTTACGTCGATAGTAATCCGCAAGATCTTCAATCCTAGCACGAACGTGGATCACCTAGGAGCGTGGTCTCCCTTTTCTTTGAATTGCAAACCTGTGAATGGACAAAACAAACTTTTGTTTTCTTTGTTAGTCACAAAAACAATCAAAAGAATGACTAAGATTATTCCGGTCACTTTTGAGTTCTCAATCTAATGATCGAAACTCGCGTGAACCTAGATCGATATCGTACACACAAGCTTATTGATGAATAAGCAAATAGTATACTATCAAAGAATAATCTAACACTCCTTTTTGTTTTAGTAGAATAAAATCTTTCTATGAATTAAGAAGAAGAAGAAATTTGTATCAAGAACACATGTGGTGGCCGAATTCTATACTTGTCAATATATAGGTGGCCTAAGTTTACTTCTTCTTTTCTATTATTATTAGGGTTGCCGAAATCCTAACCTAGAAATAACTAGGGTTGCCGCAAGACACATGCCCACCATAGGCTTATGTTGCACCCTAATTTCCATCTAGTTTTTAAGACATCAAACCCTAATCCAACTCATAGATCTTTTATTCTTTTATTTTGACTAAATAAAAAGACTTCTTATTTGATTAAATAAATAAAACTAATTATTTATTTCCTTATCAAACAAGTCTTTTACTTTTACTTTTAGGAAATATATTTCCTGATTAGAAAAGATTTTTTTCTTTAATTAAACAATTAATTAATTCTTATTTAATTAAAACAATGAAACAAAATAATATATTAGGTTAAAAATAACCCTTGCCGCCCCACTTAGAGTAAATGGGCCAAAATATTATTTTCTTATTTCATTTAATCCATTGGACTTTAAATAAAAAGCCCACATGTGAACCAGACCCATTCTTACTAAAAGAAACAAGCCCACATGTCTTTCATTAATATATTAATATAATTGAGCAGCCCATTACTAAAATAATGTGCAAATTATATTCTTAATATATTAAATGCAATTCTAGATGGACCCTTAAATTGGTCCGGTAGAATATATCAAGTGATCCATGCAAGTCCGTGTGGATTGGGGATCTTGGCGGGCCATCTAAATTTAAGCTTCAATAGACATAACCTAATCACAATCAACAAATGATTCACTTAGGTCCGATCCATTAATTTTAATTCATTCCACTAAAGAGCTAAAACTGAACTCTTAAATAAAGATAGAAAAGGAAGATGCTCCTCATTCATACCCTAGACAATCATATTGGAGATAGTGTATCCTCGTGATTAATATCAGTAATCGCCAAGAGTTCATAGACCGCCTATAACTCTCCAAGTTACCATATTTACTCATATGACCACGTTTTGAACTTGGATATTTTGACTTGTCCAGAAGCCATGTTTTCAATAGACACTATCGAAAACTCAACGTTGAGATTTAATATCCAATTACCTCAAAACATCCATATGATGATATTATACTCTCATTTAATTAAATGGAGCCACGATGTCCATATCTATAAATGAAGTCCTCTATCGATTAACAAATGAATATCACCAAACTATCGAGGATAGACTATGCGATATAATCGTACTCATTGATAACTCAAATGATATCACTTGCAACCATAAGTCCATCATTTATCTCAGGATTAAGATAGACTCTCCGATTGTCCTGATAATGAAAAGACTTTTATCTATTGACGGTTATAGATAAAGTATTTCATTGTGATCCAGTTCAATGCACCCAGTGCACTAGATCCTTTTGCTCGAAGACACTCCGATGATTTTAGACTCATCATATCTCATTTGATCCCACTCAAATGCTAGCAAAAGAATTCTACAACTTTAACAAGATAAAGGTGCCCAACCTTTAACTTAAGTTGTGAACATTATTCAAGACTAACTAAAGAATTGTGTCTACCATATACATATCCAGATGTACGAACAATTCTTCTTTTCCCATAGTCTTTAGACCTTATGATTATTTACTTTGACAATTATAATATTAAACTATAAATGCTATACGATTTGTTAAACCAGAAATCACTTTATTAATATGAAAAAGATTGTTAATTACAACATTACACTCTTGCTATTTAGCATAATCCTAACAATAACTTTCCTTGAAGAGATTTAGAAGCGCACACACACTTTGCATTCTTACATTTGTGTGCATTCTCTTCATATGTCACATTACACATTAGCACTTTGATTGCTATATCTTGTTGTGTATTTATGTGTCTTATAATTCGTTTCCCGACATTGTTCGGAAACGTCCACGCTTGCACTAATGAGTGCTTGGTTTCACGCGAAGACCGCCTACGGAGAATGCCCTTGGCTTCTCCATGGATTTCACCTCTGTTGGTGATCGGCGGTTATGATTGGCAGCCTGGCCACCGAATGAAACCGCCGTTTAGACCTGATTGATTTTTCTCTCGGGTTTGATTCGGCGGTTGGATCGGCAGTTACGAAACCGTCGAATGAAACCGCCGAATGAAACCGCCATTGTTCCCTTGGTCTTCTCGGGTTTAATTCGGCAGTTATAATCGGTGGCCTAGCCGTCGATTGAAATCGCCGAACGGTGCATTTCAGGGGCAAACTTGTCTTTTCACATGCTCAGTTCTTGATGTCTATAAATATCTTACTTTCTCATTATCTGAATAAGTTCTTTGACTCCTTAGAACCCTAAACTTAAAAGAGAGATATTTGAGAGAAAATCAAATCAAGAACTCACCTTTAACCACTCAAATCAAATCCTTTTTGCATCAAATTTCATATTGCATCTTCTATGTCTATATAGAGTGCATCCATGTATGGGTTTGCATCATCACAACTTGCTTGGTAAGATTTTGATTAACTTCATCTTATTTTAGTATTTTTACTATCAAGCCATCTCTTTTATATTACTTGTATGTTTTAGATCATATACTAAATACAAGAAAAGAGAATTGATTGTGATGAATTGATTGAGTGTTGTATTGTGATAGATATCTAGGTTCTTATAATCTATGTTTATCTATGTTAGGATTATGCTCAATAGCAAGAGTGTAATGTTGTAATTAACAATCTTTTTCATATTAATAAAGTGATTTCTGGTTTAACAAATCGTATAGCATTTATAGTTTATATTATAATTGTCAAAGTAAATAATCATAAGGTCTAAAGACTATGGGAAAAGAAGAATTGTTCGTACATCTGGATATGTATGTGGTAGACACAATTCTTTAGTTAGTCTTGAATATTGTTCACAACTTAAGTTAAAGGTTGGGCACCTTTACCTTGTTAAAGTTGTAGAATTCTTTTGCTAGCATTTGAGTGGGATCAAATGAGATATGATGAGTCTAAAATCATCGGAGTGTCTTCGAGCAAAAGGATCTAGTGCACTGGGTGCATTGAACTGGATCACAATGAAAAGCTTTATCTAAAACCGTCAATAGATAATAGTTTTTTCATTATCAGGACAATCGGAGAGTCTATCTTAATCCTGAGATAAATGATGGACTTATGGTTGCAAGTGATATCATTTGAGTTATCAATGAGTACGATTATATCGCATAGTCTATCCTCGATAATTTGGTGATATTCATTTGTTAATCGATAGAGGACTTCATTTATAGATATGGACATCGTGGCTCCATTTAATTAAATGAGAGTATAATATCATCATATGGATGTTTTGAGGTAATTGGATATTAAATCTCAACGTTGAGTTTTCAATAGTGTCTATTGAAAACATGGCTTCTGGACAAGTCAAAATATCCAAGTTCAAAACGTGGTCATATGAGTAAATATGGTAACTTGGAGAGTTATAGGCGGTCTATGAACTCTTGGCGATTACTGATATTAATCACGAGGATACACTATCTCCAATATGATTGTCTAGGGTATGAATGAGGAGCATCTTCCTTTTCTATCTTTATTTAAGAGTTCAGTTTTAGCTCTTTAGTGGAATGAGTTAAAATTAATGGATCGGACCTAAGTGAATCATTTGTTGATTGTGATTAGGTTATGTCTATTGAAGCTTAAATTTAGATGGCCCGCCAAGATCCCCAATCCACACGGACTTGCATGGATCACTTGATATATTCTACCGGACCAATTTAAGGGTCCATCTAGAATTGCATTTAATATATTAAGAATATAATTTGCACATTATTTAAGTAATGGGCTGCTCAATTATATTAATATATTAATGAAAGACATGTGGGCTTGTTTCTTTTAGTAAGAATGGGTCTGGTTCACATGTGGGCTTTTTATTTAAAGTCCAATGGATTAAATGAAATAGGAAAATAATATTAGGCCCATCTTATATATAAGTGGGGCGGCTAGGTTAAGGTTTTAACCTAAAAAATATTATTTTGTTTCATTTGTTTTAATTAAATAAGAATTAATTGATTTATTGATTAATTGTTTAATTAAAGAAACAAATCTTTCCTAAAAGTAAAAGACTTGTTTGATAAGTAAATAAATAAATTAGTATTATTTATTTAATCAAATAAGGAGTCTTTTTTATTTAGTCAAATAAAAGAATAAAAATAAAAGAGTTGGATTAGGGTTTGAAGTCTATAAAGTTAAAAAGAATTAGGGTTGAATTTTAGTCACCCTATATAAGTGACATGATGAAATTCGGCCAACCCTAATCTTATACTACATAGAATTCGGCAACCCTAAAGGAAAAAGAAGAAAAATTCGGCCAACCTATATATATGTTCTTATAGGGTTCGGCCACATCAATTAATTGGTGCTTGAGTTTTTATTTTCTTTCTTCTTCTTCTTAATTCTAAGAGAGTTTTTATTCTAGAGAGACAAAAAGGAGTGAAAAATTATTCTTTGATAGTATACAATTGCTTAAACATCAATAAGCTTGTGTATACGATATCGATCTAGGTTCACGCGAGTTTCGATCATAAGATTGAGAACTCAAAAGTGACCGGAATAATTTTGACATTCTTTTGATTGTTTTGTGACTAACAAAGAATAGAAAGTATTTGTTTGGTCCATTCACAGGTTTGCAATTCAAAGGAAAGGGAGACCACGCTCCTAGGTGATCCACGTTCGTGCTCGGATTGAAGGTCTTGCGGATTACCATCGACGTAAGTCAATCGGATCACGCGACAAGAGGTAATTTACTTTTGTTGATATATATGCATGTTTATTGATTAAAAGGGTTTAAGGTTCATAAAGGAAAAATTTTAAAAGTCACTAAATCGTCTTTAGTATCGCTTCCGCTGCGTGTAACACTTTTATTTGATTATTTTTTCCCTACAATTGGTATCAGAGCCTAGGTTGAACCCTTTTAATTAATTAACGTATATATACGTGGATCTATTTCTTTTTATTGTGATTATGCATGTTTAGAAAGAGATGGCACTCTAGGTATTCAAATATATAATTACATGTGATGTATGGATTTATATATATTTTATGTGGTTTGTTATTGCTCGATTTTGGCCCTAGATTTTCAATGTAATTTTTGTTTCGGAGTTGTAACAAGAAGGGTGGTCTATTATCGCCATAATTCCTTCTTGGTAGATTGCTAGGTTTTATTTTTTTTATATGTGCAGTATTTTTTTAGGGTTACTGCAGGTTTTTTTTATTTATTTTTAGTGTGTGCAGTTTTTGGTTTGTAAAAATACTGCAGTGAATAAAAAAAAAAAAAAAAAAAAAATTAATACTGCAGTATTTATTATATATATACTGCCGTAATATATTTAGGTCTTGGAGATTCGAAGACACGAAGCAAAACGAAGCAACCGGAACCAAGTACGAGCACCGTGCGCACCCTAGGAGTGGATTGGGCTGCGCATGACAAGCCCAAACTTTGGTGGGCTGCGCATGGCAGCCTTGTGTGGCCTTATGGGCTGCGCAAGGCAGCCCCTTTGTGGGGTTGTGGGCTGCGCACGCCCATGGGAGAAGGCCGAAGGATGAGCGTATGGTTGATGGGCCACCTGAAGATCTTGTATTCCTGACAAATTGTAATTTACTTGTTTTTCTAGGATGGGCCAAAGTTGTTGCTATTTAATTTATGCTTAAATATTACAATATTTGTTATTGTATGATAACATGACATATAGAATAGGAGTGCCACGCATATATCTCTTTTGGTATGAACATGCATTGAATGATTTAGGTATCTAAATTGGCATCTAGATAACTCGGTAAATCATTCTATGGGATTTAATCACACGCCTTAAATAATTGAGTGGGAGAAGGTGTTTTGGTAACACCTATGGCCTCCAAGGTTAGTTGAGCTTTATTATTTATTGGTAATCCCCCCAAGGGGCGTCCATGAATGGAATTTAGCAACATACTTCCTTACAAGGATAGACTAGACAATGGACTCAAACGAGATCTACTCCCCAAGGAGGGATTTTCGTGAGAGAAAATTGAGGGTCGATATCTTGGTAACACACTCAATGTAATTTTATTGATATCCTCCCAAGAGTTCTTGTTAATAAAATTGCAAGGCTAAAATTGAAAACGCTGGTTGTTATGTTAACAATTAGGTGGGACCTAGTCTAACTAGTAAATGGTGCGAACTCCCAAAGGAGGCGTAACATTTATGGGTGTTAGATCACCGTTGAATTTTATGATTGAGTTATTTATTTAATTCAAGATAAATATTTAAAAGTGCTTTATCATGATTATTTACTTATATATGTTTTGTTTTATTCAGAAATCATGACCCCATCACTTATGAACATCCTGAAAGATAACACTTTAACTGGAGATAATTATGTCACATGGAAAAGGAAAATTGGGTTGTTGCTGCAAAGTGAAAAACATAAGTTTGTTCTAACTACTCCTAAACCACCTGCTCCTAATAATGAATCTAGCATAATGTGTAGAGATGAGTATGAGCAGTGGAAGACTTCAGATGATATGGCAAAATGTTACATTATGGCCACTATCTCCGACGTGTTGCAACAGCAGCATGAAGGAATGGAGTCCGCTGCTGATATAATGATGTCTCTAGAGGAAATGTTTGCTATGAAGTCTAGGACGACTAAGAGAGAGGCAGTGACTGCTTTTATGAATCTTAGGATGAAACCTGGACAGGCTGTGAAAGATCACATGATGAAAGTCATAGCACATCTCAACATTGCTGAACTGCATGGCGCTGAGATAGATGGTGAGACAAAGATTGATATGGTTGTCAATTCATTGTCAGATTCCTTTGATCAGTTCAAATTGGACTACACTTTGAACAAAAAGGAATACACCTTACAAGGCCTGATGCAAGATGTTCAAAGTGCTGAAAAGATCCTTGTGAAAGGCAAAGGTCAAGAGATTCATATGGTTGGTAAAGTTGCTACTGTTAAGGCCCGTCAAAAGGTCAAGAAACAACAGAAGAAAAAGCAACTTGGGCCTATCAAGAAGGAGACCAAGAAAGTAACCAAGATCAAAGGGAAATGCTTCCTTTGTGGTGAAAAGGGACATTGGAAGAGAAATTGCCCAAAGTCCCAGAACAAGAAGGAAGAAGGTAATTTGAATTATCTAGAAACATGTTTTTTGGCTGATTCTACAGATTCTTGGATCATAGACTCAGGAGCCACTAATCATGTTTGTTATTCCTTGCAGGGGTTTCAAGAAAGGAGAAAGCTGAGTAAGAATGAAATCAATTTGCGCTTGGGCAACGGAACGTTAGTGTCTGCAAGTGCAGTGGGAGATATTAGAGTTTATTTGGATTCTAGAAGGCATTTAGATTTAATAGACGTTTATTATGTACCTCAATTCAAGAGGAATTTAATTTCAGTTTCTTGTTTGAATAAATTTGGATATTCGGTTACTTTTAATAAAGTTTTTATTATTAGTAAGAATGACAAAATTATTTGCCAAGGTACATTGGAAAACGGTCTATACTTTTTGCATAGAAATATCTCTCACTCGTTAGACACAGAAATAACGGAACCTAATCATAAAAGAGTAAAATTATCAACAGATGAAACCTATCTTTGGCATTTACGCTTAGGTCATATTAACCTTAATAGGATTAAAAGATTGGTATGTGACGGACCTTTGAGTGACTTAAAGGTTGATGATCTACCAACTTGTGAATCTTGTTTGGAAGGTAAAATGACCAAAAGGACGTTCTCTGCCAAAGGTGCAAGAGCCACTGAATGTTTAGGATTGATACACACTGATGTATGTGGACCTATGAGCATTCAAGCTAGAGGTGGATATGAGTACTTCATCACCTTCACGGATGATTACTCGAGATTTGGTTATGTGTATCTCATGAGACATAAGTCGGATGCTTTTGACATGTTCAAAGCATTCAAAGCTGAAGTGGAAAATCAGCTTGAGAAACACATAAAAATCTTGAGATCTGATCGTGGTGGAGAATATCTATCTGGTGAGTTTCAGCAATATCTTATTGATAATGGGATAGTTTCTCAGTTTTCTGCACCAGGTACACCTCAACAAAATGGGGTAGCAGAAAGGAGAAATAGAACTCTTTTGGATATGGTTAGGTCTATGTTGAGTTATTCAACGCTTCCTATTTCTTTTTGGGGATATGCTTTACAAACTGCTATATACATTCTAAACGATGTACCATCTAAGTCTGTTCCTAAAACACCGCATGAGTTGTGGACTGGGCGCAAGCCTAGTTTACAACACTTAAGGATATTTGGTTGTCCTGCGCATGTGTTAAAAGGAAAGACAGAAAAGATGGAGTCCCGTTCAGAAACATGTATATTTGTAGGGTATCCAAAAGAAACTAAAGGATATTATTTCTATAGTCCTTCAGATCTTAAAGTATTTGTTTCGACAAATGCTAAATTTCTGGAAAAGGACTATATGAATGATTTTGTGCCTAGAAGTAGAATTGTCCTGAATGAGATGTCAGGAGATACAATTCCACGAGAGGTTACACAACCTAACCCAATTGTAAGTTCCGATCCAACACAAGATCAACAACCTACCATTCCTCGTCGTAGTGGGAGGGTTAGAACACAACCCGAAAGATACATCGGTCTGGGAGAATCAGTGGAGAATCTCCCGGACGACGATGATCCCTATACGTACAAGGAAGCTATGGAGGATGTTGATAGTCGCCATTGGCAAAAGGCAATGCAATCCGAGATTGAATCTATGTTCGATAACAAAGTCTGGTCCCTTGTAGACTTGCCTAAAGGGATAAAACCCATTGGGTGCAAGTGGGTATACAAGAGGAAAAGAGGTATGGATGGAAAGGTGGAAACCTTTAAAGCTAGATTGGTAGCTAAAGGGTATACACAGAAAGAAGGTATCGATTACGAGGAAACCTTCTCTCCTGTGGCCATGCTTAAATCCATTAGGATACTCTTATCCATTGCAGCATCTTTAGATCTAGAGATTTGGCAAATGGACGTCAAGACAGCTTTCCTAAATGGAAGTCTTGACGAAAGCATCTACATGATGCAACCAGAGGGATTCATTGAAAAGGGCCAAGTGGATAAGGTATGCAAGTTGCAGAAATCCATATATGGATTAAAGCAAGCATCCAGATCCTGGAACATAAGGTTTGATCAAGCTGTCAAAGGTTTTGGATTTATTCAGAATCCTGACGAACCTTGTGTATACAAAAGGATTAAAGGCGACAAGTTGGTTTTCCTGATTCTTTATGTTGATGATATACTACTCATTGGAAACGATGTAGGTGTATTGACATCAGTAAAAGAATGGTTAGCAAAACAATTTGATATGAAGGACTTAGGAGAAGCAAGTTTTATTCTAGGTATCCAAGTAATAAGGGATAGAAAGAATAGAACGATTGCATTATCCCAAGCTTCATACATAGACAAAATCTTGTCTAGGTTTTCCATGCAGGATTCCAAGAAAGGTATGTTACCTTTCAGACATGGAATCAAGCTTTCTAAGGAACAAGTTCCTAAGAATGAGCATGAAGAGCAATTCATGAGTAGAGTTCCATATGCCTCGGCAGTTGGAAGTCTCATGTATGCAATGCTCTGTACTAGACCAGATATTTGTTTTGCTGTTGGCATAGTTAGCAGGTTTCAATCGAAACCTGGACCTGATCACTGGACGGCAGTCAAGCATATTTTCAAGTATCTTAAGAGAACGAGAGATAATATGCTTGTATACTCTGTAGGGGATTTGGTTCCCGTTGGGTATACAGATTCTGATTTCCAATCAGATTCTGACTCCAGAAAATCCATATCAGGGGCTGTGTTTACTATTGGAGGAGGAGCAGTTATATGGAGGAGTATCAAGCAATCTTGTATTGCTGATTCCACCATGGAAGCTGAGTATGTTGCTGCATGCGAAGCTGCCAAAGAGGCTGTTTGGCTCCGCCAATTCTTGATTGACTTAGAAGTGGTTCCTAGTGCGAATAAGCAGATCACTATCTACTGTGACAACAGTGGAGCAGTGGCTAATTCGAAAGAACCAAGAAGTCACAAGAGAGGTAAACACATTGAAAGAAAGTATCATCTTTTAAGGGAGATTGTTCAAAGAGGTGACGTGACGATTACCAAAATCGCGTCAGCAGAAAATCTAGCGGATCCCTTCACAAAGGCTCTACCTCAGAAGAGTTTCGATGGGCATCTAGAGAATATGGGCTTGAGAGATATGACACATTTGCTATAGCGCAAGTGGGAGATTGTTAGGATTATGCTCAATAGCAAGAGTGTAATGTTGTAATTAACAATCTTTTTCATATTAATAAAGTGATTTCTGGTTTAACAAATCGTATAGCATTTATAGTTTATATTATAATTGTCAAAGTAAATAATCATAAGGTCTAAAGACTATGGGAAAAGAAGAATTGTTCGTACATCTGGATATGTATGTGGTAGACACAATTCTTTAGTTAGTCTTGAATATTGTTCACAACTTAAGTTAAAGGTTGGGCACCTTTATCTTGTTAAAGTTGTAGAATTCTTTTGCTAGCATTTGAGTGGGATCAAATGAGATATGATGAGTCTAAAATCATCGGAGTGTCTTCGAGCAAAAGGATCTAGTGCACTGGGTGCATTGAACTGGATCACAATGAAAAGCTTTATCTAAAACCGTCAATAGATAATAGTTTTTTCATTATCAGGACAATCGGAGAGTCTATCTTAATCCTGAGATAAATGATGGACTTATGGTTGCAAGTGATATCATTTGAGTTATCAATGAGTACGATTATATCGCATAGTCTATCCTCGATAATTTGGTGATATTCATTTGTTAATCGATAGAGGACTTCATTTATAGATATGGACATCGTGGCTCCATTTAATTAAATGAGAGTATAATATCATCATATGGATGTTTTGAGGTAATTGGATATTAAATCTCAACGTTGAGTTTTCAATAGTGTCTATTGAAAACATGGCTTCTGGACAAGTCAAAATATCCAAGTTCAAAACGTGGTCATATGAGTAAATATGGTAACTTGGAGAGTTATAGGCGGTCTATGAACTCTTGGCGATTACTGATATTAATCACGAGGATACACTATCTCCAATATGATTGTCTAGGGTATGAATGAGGAGCATCTTCCTTTTCTATCTTTATTTAAGAGTTCAGTTTTAGCTCTTTAGTGGAATGAGTTAAAATTAATGGATCGGACCTAAGTGAATCATTTGTTGATTGTGATTAGGTTATGTCTATTGAAGCTTAAATTTAGATGGCCCGCCAAGATCCCCAATCCACACGGACTTGCATGGATCACTTGATATATTCTACCGGACCAATTTAAGGGTCCATCTAGAATTGCATTTAATATATTAAGAATATAATTTGCACATTATTTAAGTAATGGGCTGCTCAATTATATTAATATATTAATGAAATACATGTGGGCTTGTTTCTTTTAGTAAGAATGGGTCTGGTTCACATGTGGGCTTTTTATTTAAAGTCCAATGGATTAAATGAAATAGGAAAATAATATTAGGCCCATCTTATATATAAGTGGGGCGGCTAGGTTAAGGTTTTAACCTAAAAAATATTATTTTGTTTCATTTGTTTTAATTAAATAAGAATTAATTGATTTATTGATTAATTGTTTAATTAAAGAAACAAATCTTTCCTAAAAGTAAAAGACTTGTTTGATAAGTAAATAAATAAATTAGTATTATTTATTTAATCAAATAAGGAGTCTTTTTTATTTAGTCAAATAAAAGAATAAAAATAAAAGAGTTGGATTAGGGTTTGAAGTCTATAAAGTTAAAAAGAATTAGGGTTGAATTTTAGTCACCCTATATAAGTGACATGATGAAATTCGGCCAACCCTAATCTTATACTACATAGAATTCGGCAACCCTAAAGGAAAAAGAAGAAAAATTCGGCCAACCTATATATATGTTCTTATAGGGTTCGGCCACATCAATTAATTGGTGCTTGAGTTTTTATTTTCTTTCTTCTTCTTCTTAATTCTAAGAGAGTTTTTATTCTAGAGAGACAAAAAGGAGTGAAAAATTATTCTTTGATAGTATACAATTGCTTAAACATCAATAAGCTTGTGTATACGATATCGATCTAGGTTCACGCGAGTTTCGATCATAAGATTGAGAACTCAAAAGTGACCGGAATAATTTTGACATTCTTTTGATTGTTTTGTGACTAACAAAGAATAGAAAGTATTTGTTTGGTCCATTCACAGGTTTGCAATTCAAAGGAAAGGGAGACCACGCTCCTAGGTGATCCACGTTCGTGCTCGGATTGAAGGTCTTGCGGATTACCATCGACGTAAGTCAATCGGATCACGCGACAAGAGGTAATTTACTTTTGTTGATATATATGCATGTTTATTGATTAAAAGGGTTTAAGGTTCATAAAGGAAAAATTTTAAAAGTCACTAAATCGTCTTTAGTATCGCTTCCGCTGCGTGTAACACTTTATTTGATTATTTTTTCCCTACAATCTAAGCTATTTGACATGTCATCTAGCTCTTAATATCTAGGGTTGATTTAATTCATTATATCATCATCCTAGATAAGCATCTAAGGTTCCCTAGCCTTGTTTGTTATTTGAATATTCATACATATTCACATAGGTTGTATAATCTCTTCATTGAGAATTAAGTCTTGGGGCTAAGGTTGCTTAGGCCTCAAGCAATTAGAACTAGAGCCACTTTTAAAGGCCCGCTGGTAGAAGTGGGGGGTTATTGACCGGAGTGTTAGATGAGGTCTACATAGGTTGTAAACTCCATATAATTAGTGGATTTCGAGGTTCGAGTGTGGCGCACTAAACAGCCCGAGGTTTTTTCCCAGTGGTTGGGTTTCCACGTATACATAAAGTGTTATTTAATTCCGCATCTTATTACACTTGTTTGTCTTTTTGACTAGTAGGGGCATTTTCGTAAAATTGACTTGCATGCAAAAATTGGGTAATAATAGTTAAAATCTATTCAGCCACCCCCCCCCCCCCCCCCCCCCCATAGATTAATATTTAGAACACACCGAGCGTTTATTTGTGAACTTTCAAGAAGAAGAAAGGCTTTATTTGGGGTTTCCCTACCTCAAACAAGAGGTGGAAGAACAGTTGGTTCTTCGTTAATGGCACATGGGGCAGGGATGTGCCCGCTAGTGCTCGCCGTAATCTTTCAGCAAGGAGAGTTCCCAGACACTTTACTTCTCTAGAATCCCGGTCAAGGACAGTCCCTATTCTGTTGGATGACGAGATCTCTTATCTCGCTGCAGTGGATGTCTTCCCTTTGGCTGAAAGGGATCGATCATTTCTCTTGGATGAGGAGATGATGATTGCTCAGCGGATTTTTCTGCGCTTACCTGCTAGACTTCCTCGCTGTAAATTACCTATGCTTTTTTTATTTTGACATTACCGTTTTGCTTATTCCGTTAGTAACTTTTGGTTGTCTTTCGCAGTGTGTGATTTTGATACAGTTTGCGATTTGCAAGCCCGGACAGTGAAGAATTCTGAAGCTGCCAGCAAAAGGCACACAGCTGGTTTGGCCAAGGAAGGGGTCGCCAGTCCAAATGGTGGTGACCATTTAGATGGCGAAGATGTTGGTGATGGTCCTAGGGAAGGTGTCGAATCGGGTGAGCTACCCTTGCATCGAGAGGTTGCTGCGAGTACCCCCAGTCGTATAGGCAAAGAGAAGGTGGGTGCTTCAGGGGTAAGTGATGACATTCCTGTTTTTGATGCGAATGTCCCCGAGACACCCCCCCCCCCCCCCCCCCCCCAAACCTGCAAGCGACTTGAATCCCATAACTGGCAGGGAAAGCGTCCGGTCAAGAGTACCCCCGATCACGTTGTTCGACCTCCTAAACGGGCGTCAAGGGTCATCTATTATGTGGTTTCATCAGACGATGAGGGTGCTGGTGAACTTGTACTTACCGACGTCGCTACGGCCCCAACAATTGTTCCTGAGGCTCCCGCTAAAAAAGTAACTGCTGCGGTGCCTCCGCTTAATGAGAGGGCTGATGAGCCAAATGTTCCTGCTTTTGCCTCTCCTAAACCAGCTCCTCCTCCGACGGCTATAGATGAGCCGAATACTTCTTCCACCGGTCGGCCAGGGCCGGTTAGTCAGCTAAGGCCGTCAATACAAACGGGGGCGCCTACGTCTGCTTCAGGTTTGGGTATTGCCCGCGAGGCTCCCCCTACGGGCTCAGCTGAGGCTGGTGAAGGATCCGGTTATGTTTCTCTTTTGGACTTCTCAGCTACAGAAATTTGCTCACATTTGCTCAACCATAACGTCTATATTGGTGAAGGTTGGGAGCATGTGAAGGACAAGTCATGCAATAGGAAGATGGAATTCTTCTTTGTAAGGATTCCCTTTAGTTGATTGGCTTATTTCGTGGGCAAACCACAAGTTGGGGTTTGGTTGTAAGGGTAGTATAGGTGATTAGTTGAAGATCAAAGACCCTTTCCAAGACCTCAAGAGGACAAGCACCAAAGGTATATATCTTGTGCTTACTTTGCCTTGAAGAGATATAGTTGCACACACACACAACATGCATAACTCTTATTCTTGAATGTTGTGTTTATATTTTGTGTGCATTGTGCTTTATTGATTATTCAATATCTCTTCTTGCATTAAATTGATTGCATCTTGTTCTATGAAATGCCATGACATGTTTAGGCATTAGGATGCAAAGTCATGAATTTTATTCATGCATGTTTGAATTGAGTGCATCTTGTTCAATGATAATGCCATGACATGTTAGGCATTAGGATGCATTCAATACCCACACTTGCACTTCATGATTAGTCTTAAGTGTGGTGTAATTCGTTTCCGTTTGTGTGATCGGAAACGTCCGCGCTTGCACGATGGTGTGCATGTCTTAGCGCGATGGTTGACCACTTGAGAAGGTCTCATTCTTCTCTTGGATAAGTGGTAGTTTTGGTTTGGTTGATTGGAGTAAGGTGTCTAGTTTTAAAAGATTGGATTTCAATGTTTTAAGTGTTTTCAAAACTGACCTTTGCATGGTCTTGTGACCATAACTTTTTACACAAAGTTTCAAAATGAGTTTTGAAAATTTCTGTACAAACTAGACACCCATACCTTTCCAACGGTATATTATTCGTAATATTTCATGACCGTTTGGATTGGTTTTAAAATCTCCAAAGTTACAACCAAAACAGGGCAACTTGTTGTTGTCCGTTTCTGACCTTTGGTCACTCAATTGACCATAACTTTTTCTACAGATATCAAAATGTTATTCTGTAAAAACGAGTAGAAAGTAGACATCCATACCTTTCCAACGATATATTATATGAAAGGTTTCGATGTCGTTTGGTCATGTTTCGAAGCGCTCGAATGTTGAGTCGCTGCACTGACGCGAGTACCGCGAAAATGCCCATACTTTTTCCATTTCTTCCAAAACGACGTAGTTTCATTTGGGCATTATAAATACATATCTTTCTCATCATTTTAAGAGGAGAGCCACAAAATCAAACCCTAGAGAGAGAGGCTCCTTATTCTTGAGAGAGAAAGAGAAACTTGAGAGAAAAAGCTTAAAGATTACATCTTTATCTCTCTAAACCCATTCCCACATGCACAAATCATCATCTAGGCATCATCTAGGTTCATCTAGCATGTGCTAATGCATGGGTCTTCTTCAACACACATGGTATGATTTGTTGAACACTTTTATCTTACATAATTAGTGTTTCTACTTATCAATTTTATCTCATTTATTACTTGTATGTGTTTAGATTAATTTCTACATACATGATTGAGATTATGTGTTGATTGGGTTATTTATGTTAGCTAGGTTTTCATGCCTATTTTATATCTAGCTAATTAATCTCATTATATGATTGAGATTATTTTTGATAGCTTAATTGATTAGGTCATTATTGCCTAAAAGCTATGCCATAAACATTCTTGTGTGATTTATTTATAACTAGGTTGATAGATTGTTTTTTAATCAACTAGTTAATCTTTTGAATGTTTGTGGGTTTTTTGTGATAGCTTTGTATCTAGGATTGGTTATCCTTTACTTAGCTAAAGTTGTATGCCATGACATATAGCTATTTTCATATCTAGGATTGATTTTATTGTCATCATATAATCCTAGGTAAGCATCTAGAGTACCCTAGCTCTATATTGCATTTTTGGATATCATTGCATATTCACATAGGGTTGTGCATCTCTTTTGAGAGATTTAAGTCTTGTGTGATTGACCGGGATTAGGTCGGACACCGGGAATAGGTGGTCACATAAGCAATTGGACTAGAGCCACTTTTAAAGGCCCGCGTGGTAGAAGTGGGGGGTTATTGACCGGAGTGTTAGACGAGGTCTACATAGGTTGTAAACTCCATTTCAATTAGTGGATTTCGAGGTCCGAGTGTGGCGCACTAAACAGCCCGTGGTTTTTCCCAGTGGTTGGGTTTTCCACGTAAACATCAAGTGTCATTTATTATTTCCGCATCTTATTACACTTGTATGTATTGTTGACTTGCTAGGGGTATTTTCGTAAAATTGACATGCACGCAAAAATTGGGTAAAAATTAGATAAAATCTATTCACCCCCCCTCTAGCTTTATATTAAACACGCCTCCAGGACTTTTCAATTGGTATCAGAGCGGGTTCCTAGATATACTTAGGTGATCCTTTGCTCATTGTTGGTGTGTTTTGCATTTTGTATGTTTGTTTGATTTCTTCATACATTTTGCATTCTTCTCTTTTGCATTCATTCAACGCAAACACTATGAGTGATTTTGTGAGAGAAGAAATTGACTCCGATGAGGAGATGTCCCTCTAAGGTGAGAGAGGAGACCAAGATGAAAGGGCGTTGCTCACATCACCAAAGAGCTTCAAGCCCAAGCCTTCCTCAATCTTGGTCTAACCAACCAAGAAGGCTAACTTCCCTCAACCTATGATCCTAAAAGGGAAGTGCTCAATCATGCAAGCTCAACCGAGCAAGCAACATTGTCTTGGTCATCAACAAAGGAGGAGAGATCCTATCCAACTACCAAGACAACCACAACGACAAGGGAAAGCACCTTTGCATGCTCAAGGGAATGGTATAATTCCTAACCTTATCTCCTCTTGTCATTTGTGTGGTATTGATGGTCATGTTAGACCAAGTTGCTTGCATTACATTAAAATATGTAGATTTTAATGCATGATTGAAAAGAAAAAGGCTAGAGCTAAGATGCATGATCCTTTGACATCTATAACTCTAGAACCTATGACCACTAGAAATGTAATTGAGACATCTATGTGGATTAAAAATGATGAACCCGCTTGCTACGAGACTAACAAGTCTCAAATAGGTTCAACTAAGTCCAAAGGACTTGGTAGGTCCATAGGACCTCATACCCTTCTTTGAAGAGGTATGGAAAATTGACCCCATATGGGGAACTTGAGCAAAGAGAGCTATTTTGCATTCTTGTCACTTGCAAAAAATTTGAAATATCTTATGCTTCTCTTTTTGTTGCTTGAGTAAGCTTGGTTACACTATGTATATATATTTTCTATTCAATAAGTGTGATCAATGCTTGTATTGCAATCCATGTCATATTTATGTTCAAACATGCATTTTTGGACTAGGAGATATATACATAGGATAAAATTTGAATGACCTATAATGATCTCCATGACATGATGATTGTTAAATGACATGCTAAATGCTAATCTTAAAAAGCATGTTTTGATGATTGCATTTCTTAACTGCAAAAAATGTGTGAAAAAGCTTATGAGACTCAAATGAAAAAGGATCTTGTATCCATTCAAGGATTTTACATTCCAAATGTCTCTCTTTCTTTATTGGTTGAACATGTCTACTATCATACGGATATCTTATCCGGAAAAATCAAGTAGGGTGCAAAGTCGCTCATGACATGTTTGGCTTATAAAGTTGGATATAGTTGTTCTTATATTGAAATCAATGAAAACCTATATCCTTGCTTCTCTCATGACATTGGTGAAATTGGTTTGAATTCATATTAAAAACCTTTGTCATTTGCTTTGCCAAATACCATGGTATTTTGGACTTAAATGCTACATGTCTTGTATGCAAAGCAATTATTTGATTCACACATTTTTCCTTAAATAAATCTCCTTGTTTCTCTCCAATTAATTGAGATTGCATAAAGTGACTTATATTGATTATGCAAATATCTAGAATGCTACTATCTCTCTTTGCCTTGAGTGACCCGGTTGAGGGACTACTCCTTTGTCTATATCATGACAAAAAGGGGGAGTAGGTTGTGGTAAGGGGAGTTGCAAATTGTAGTAGCAATTGTGCAGGTTGGGGAGAATACTAATTGAGGGGGAGTAACCCTTTGAGGGGGAGCATTTGCACATTACATACATTGCATGATGTTGTGCTTAAATTCTTAAATGCAAATGCTTGTTTTATCTCACTTGATTCATCTCACCTTTTCTTGTATTGGAAAGTATAGAAACTTTGTTTTTCAGGGATTGATTATTCTACAAGAGATTGAAGACTTCAAGATTATTTTATCTTATCTCTTTGTATTGTAGAATATCATTATAGACCCGTAGTTTCTATTTTGTTGTGAGGAATCATTGTGAGTGGTGGTTTTGTCACGAAATAGCCAAAGGGGGAGATTGTAAGGATTCCCTTTAGTTGATTGGCTTATTTCGTGGGCAAACCACAAGTTGGGGTTTGGTTGTAAGGGTAGTATAGGTGATTAGTTGAAGATCAAAGACCCTTTCCAAGACCTCAAGAGGACAAGCACCAAAGGTATATATCTTGTGCTTACTTTGCCTTGAAGAGATATAGTTGCACACACACACAACATGCATAACTCTTATTCTTGAATGTTGTGTTTATATTTTGTGTGCATTGTGCTTTATTGATTATTCAATATCTCTTCTTGCATTAAATTGATTGCATCTTGTTCTATGAAATGCCATGACATGTTTAGGCATTAGGATGCAAAGTCATGAATTTTATTCATGCATGTTTGAATTGAGTGCATCTTGTTCAATGATAATGCCATGACATGTTAGGCATTAGGATGCATTCAATACCCACACTTGCACTTCATGATTAGTCTTAAGTGTGGTGTAATTCGTTTCCGTTTGTGTGATCGGAAACGTCCGCGCTTGCACGATGGTGTGCATGTCTTAGCGCGATGGTTGACCACTTGAGAAGGTCTCATTCTTCTCTTGGATAAGTGGTAGTTTTGGTTTGGTTGATTGGAGTAAGGTGTCTAGTTTTAAAAGATTGGATTTCAATGTTTTAAGTGTTTTCAAAACTGACCTTTGCATGGTCTTGTGACCATAACTTTTTACACAAAGTTTCAAAATGAGTTTTGAAAATTTCTGTACAAACTAGACACCCATACCTTTCCAACGGTATATTATTCGTAATATTTCATGACCGTTTGGATTGGTTTTAAAATCTCCAAAGTTACAACCAAAACAGGGCAACTCTGTTGTTGTCCGTTTCTGACCTTTGGTCACTCAATTGACCATAACTTTTTCTACAGATATCAAAATGTTATTCTGTAAAAACGAGTAGAAAGTAGACATCCATACCTTTCCAACGATATATTATATGAAAGGTTTCGATGTCGTTTGGTCATGTTTCGAAGCGCTCGAATGTTGAGTCGCTGCACTGACGCGAGTACCGCGAAAATGCCCATACTTTTTCCATTTCTTCCAAAACGACGTAGTTTCATTTGGGCATTATAAATACATATCTTTCTCATCATTTTGAGAGGAGAGCCACAAAATCAAACCCTAGAGAGAGAGGCTCCTTATTCTTGAGAGAGAAAGAGAAACTTGAGAGAAAAAGCTTAAAGATTACATCTTTATCTCTCTAAACCCATTCCCACATGCACAAATCATCATCTAGGCATCATCTAGGTTCATCTAGCATGTGCTAATGCATGGGTCTTCTTCAACACACATGGTATGATTTGTTGAACACTTTTATCTTACATAATTAGTGTTTCTACTTATCAATTTTATCTCATTTATTACTTGTATGTGTTTAGATTAATTTCTACATACATGATTGAGATTATGTGTTGATTGGGTTATTTATGTTAGCTAGGTTTTCATGCCTATTTTATATCTAGCTAATTAATCTCATTATATGATTGAGATTATTTTTGATAGCTTAATTGATTAGGTCATTATTGCCTAAAAGCTATGCCATAAACATTCTTGTGTGATTTATTTATAACTAGGTTGATAGATTGTTTTTTAATCAACTAGTTAATCTTTTGAATGTTTGTGGGTTTTTTGTGATAGCTTTGTATCTAGGATTGGTTATCCTTTACTTAGCTAAAGTTGTATGCCATGACATATAGCTATTTTCATATCTAGGATTGATTTTATTGTCATCATATAATCCTAGGTAAGCATCTAGAGTACCCTAGCTCTATATTGCATTTTTGGATATCATTGCATATTCACATAGGGTTGTGCATCTCTTTTGAGAGATTTAAGTCTTGTGTGATTGACCGGGATTAGGTCGGACACCGGGAATAGGTGGTCACATAAGCAATTGGACTAGAGCCACTTTTAAAGGCCCGCGTGGTAGAAGTGGGGGGTTATTGACCGGAGTGTTAGACGAGGTCTACATAGGTTGTAAACTCCATTTCAATTAGTGGATTTCGAGGTCCGAGTGTGGCGCACTAAACAGCCCGTGGTTTTTCCCAGTGGTTGGGTTTTCCACGTAAACATCAAGTGTCATTTATTATTTCCGCATCTTATTACACTTGTATGTATTGTTGACTTGCTAGGGGTATTTTCGTAAAATTGACATGCACGCAAAAATTGGGTAAAAATTAGATAAAATCTATTCACCCCCCCTCTAGCTTTATATTAAACACGCCTCCAGGACTTTTCATTCTTCAACTGTTATTCCTTGGTAAGCCTTTTACGATACGTTCGTTATATTTTTGTTTATGCGTATTTCCTGATTTACATGTTTTCTTTTCAAATGATGTTTGAGATGGCGGATAGCTACAGGAGTGGGAATGCAGTTTCAGAGGAAAATAAACACCTACGAGAATAGGCCTCTGTTTTGGCAGCTGAAAAGCTCTTTGCTGAGGAATCTTATATTCAACAACTTGCCCAATTATGGGAGCCAGCTGATGGGTTCATGTCAGCACAGTTGGCTGCTGAGGAAAAATTGTTTGCTGTTGAAGAGGAGGTCCGTTGGTTGAAGCAACAACTGTCTGCGAGTCAAGATTCGCTCGCCGCATGCTTTGAGGTTGAGAGGTTGGCTGAAGAGGCTAGAGAGAAGGCTGAGCGTGAGTCGCAAGATCTACAAAATCAGTTGTCCTCTAAGGATGCCATCTTTTGGGATTTGAAGGCTGAGCTAGAAGCCCAGTCAGTGGATCGGTTTAAGAGGTCTCCTGCCTATGATGCGTTCCTCTTATGTGAATTCAAACGTGGCATGAGGTAATTGAGGAAGTTCTTTGCGATGAAGGACCACTCGAATGAGAAGGCCTTAAATCGCTTCGACAAATCCCTTAAGCGGCATATGGATACGGCGGTAGATTCCATCAAGGAGCAAATCAAGCGATGGAAAGCTCATTGTCACTACATAAGGACTGAGCCTCATTCGATGCACTTGGAAGTCCCTACTAAGTGTGCGTTCAACACTTACTATTCTGGTAAGAAGGGTAGTTTGACCAGTTCTGGTGATGAGCCTGACTTAGGCCCTGTCTCTGGTCGGGACTATGGACCTTTTATGCCAGAAGGAGATGAGGAAATAGCTTGGCCTTCTGAGGATGAGGTTGAAGATGAAGAAGACAGTGAAGGACCCCCAGCAGCCAGTTGAGATGTATATTTTGTTTTTTGTGTTTACCTGTAAACATTGTTTATATAATTTACAAAGCTTACCTTTGGTTTATTGCATTTGGTTTTACTTGTACTGGATTTTTGATTTATTTTGATGCTCGTCTGGACATGCCCAATCATACACCAAATTTTATCGTGTTGCTGCATTGTCTTTTCAGTGAACACTTTTTATCATTCAGCTACCATTGCTGAGTTTCTGGTGTACTTAGTGTTTGTCAAGACGTATCCGACCATATACCAAGTTTCTTCGAGCATACTATTGGGACGTCTCCTGCTTTTGCTCTTTTTTTTTTTTTTTGTTTGTTTGCTAGCTCATTCGACCCCAGCATTTTTCTTAGAACAGATCTTCGTACATTTTCGGTTGGTCGCTTTATATGCATTTTCTAAGGTCATGTTTGACCGATGGTGGCGATCACCAGTCGGTTTCCATAATATGTTACTCAGGCTGTGGTGATGTATTCGTCTTTAGCCTGCTTTGATTTGGGATCATCCCGCTCGCCTTTAGTGTTGCTGAGAGTTTTAAATTTGTCTCCTAGCAACGACAAATAAATCAAATGATTGTTTTATGTGGTGGCGAGCACGGCAATAGCTGGTTACTTTGTCGGCTTACGAGAATGTGAATTTGTAGTAATAAATTACTCTTTATTGAATATTTCCTGCCATCTTTGATAATAAAAGAAAAAGAAAGAATGCTAAAAAAGAAAAATGCTTAAAAAATAAAACATGGTAATAAAACCTAAGGGAGGTGAAGAAGTCAAGGGTAATATATCTTCAGGTACTGTGCATTGCATGGCCTGGGTAGTTCGCTAAAGCCTTTACGAGCTATACGATATGCTCCATGACCAGCTATGTCTGTAATATGGTAAGGCCCTTCCCATTTATCTGCGAGTGACCTTGCAGCTTTGTCTTTGGTTCCCGGGGCCATTCTTTTAAGTACTAAATCGCCAAGCGCGAACCTCCTTTCACGTACATGTGAGTTATAGTACCTGGCTGCCTTTTGTTGATAGGCGGCGTTCCTTATTTGAGCGCGTTCCCTTCTTTCTTCTAACTCGTCCAAATCGCACTTTAGCATATCAATGTTGAGTTCTGGTTGGAAGAGTTGTACTCTTGGCGAGGAGAATGATGTTTCCATAGGGATGACAACTTCAGCTCCGAAAGCCATAGAGTATGGGGTCTCACTTGTTGAGGTTCTTTCTGTTGTTCGATATACCCATAGTACCTGCGGTAACTTTTCTGCCTAACTTCCCTTCTTCGCGGCCAACTTGGATTTCAGGTTGTGTTTTATGATCTTGTTTACTGCTTCAGTTTGACCATTTGTTTGTGGATGTGCTGGGGACGCGTAATAGTTGTTGATCCCGTACTTGTCACACAGCTCCCTGAATTTTTTACTGTCGAACTGGGTTCCATTGTCAGTGATGATTGTGTTTGGTATCCCGAATCTGTACAGGATATTTTTCTTCACAAAACTGGTAGTATTTGCTTTTGTTATGTGCACCAATGATTCGGCTTCTACCCACTTTGTAAAGTAATCTACAGCTACAATAGCATGTTTCGCTCCTCCGGGTGCTGTTGGCATTGGGCCGATCAGGTCAGTTCCCCATATGGCGAATGGCCAAGGAGATGTAATGCTTTGCAAGCGTTCAGGTGGTTGGCGAATGTTGTTTGCAATTTTCTGACATGCCTCACACCTTGCTACTATTCTCTTTGCATCGGCGAACAACATTGGCCAGTAGAAACCTTGTCTCAATGTTTTGTGGGCTAAACTAATACCCTCAGCATGGTTTTCACACTTTCCACTGTGTATGCTCTTTAGGATTCCTTCTGCTTATTTAGGTCCAACACATCTCTGTAATATTCTTGAGTAGCCCCTCTTGTACAGTTCTCCATTGAGGACTAAATATCTTGTAGCTCTGTACTTTAGTCGTTTTGCCTCTAGTGGATCACTTGGGAGGACGTCATTGACAAGGTATTCTTTGATTGGTGTCATCCAACTGTCTGTCTTGCCAAAAATTGCCCCGACTTCTATTTGCTTGATTATGCTTGGCTGTTGTAGGTGGACCATGGGGATGGTTCTAGGCCAGATGTTGATTGTGGCGGATGCCAATTTAGCCAAGGCGTCAGCCTGCTCGTTTTCTTCTCTGGGGACCTGAATGATTTTGTATTCTTTGAATCTTCCTAGCAGTTCTTTTGCTAATTTCAGGTAAGCAATCATGCTTTCGTCTCTCGCCTGGTACTCATCTAGCACTTGATTGACGACAACTTGGGAGTCGCTAAAAATTTCTACCTCATCGGCTCCTAAAGCTGTACAAACTCTCAATCCTGCTATAAGTGCTTCATATTCGGCTTGGTTGTTAATAGCTTTGAAGTCAAAACGCAGGGCACATTCAACTGAATCTCCTTTCGGGGTTAACACCATTACTCCTGCCCCCGCTACCATGCATATTTGACGATCCGTCAACACATAGTTGCCATCTAAATTTTTTCTCTACTTGTTCCACCATTATCCTTGCCACTTCCATGTTTGGTTCGGTGAACTCTGCCACAAAGTCTGCCACCGCTTGGCCCTTGATTGCTGTCCTTGGGAGATATTCTATATCAAACTCACTCAGTTCGATTGCCCACTTCGTTAGTCTACCGGATACTTCAGGTTTCTGTAAGATCAGTTTTAATGGGCAGTTAGTGTATACTCCAATTTTATGAGCTTGGAAGTATGGCCTTAATTTCCTCGCCGCTGTCATTAGGGCGAGTGCCATCTTCTCGGCTGGCGAGTATCTTGTCTCAGCTGGTAGCAGTGATTTGCTTGTATAGTACACCGGTTTTTGGACCCCTTCTTCCTGTCTCACTAATACATAACTTGTAGCTGCTTCGGAGACAGATAGGTACATGTATAATGTTTCTCCATCGATCGGTTTTGATAGTAGTGGTGCTTGCCCGAGGTATTCTTTTAATGCTTGAAAGGCCTTTTCACAATCTTCACTCCATTCGATTCCTTTACCTTTTTTAAGAGCTTTAAAGAATGGTAAACACCGGTCTGTCGATTTTGCTATGAACCTATTCAATGATGCCAAGCACCCTGTAAGCTTTTGGACGTCCTTTAGGGTCTTTGGGGAAACCATTCTAGCCAGTGCTTGGATCTTGTCAGGGTTTGCCTTTATTCCTCTCTGATGCACCTAATATTCGAGGAATTTTCCACACGGCACACCGAATACACATTTCGCAGGGTTCAGCTTCATTCCATACCTAGTCAATACGTCAAAAGTCTCTCTCAGGTCATCTACATGCTTGTCAGCTATGATGCTCTTTGTCAGCATATCATCGACGTATACCTCCATGTTCCTCCCTATTTGTCTGGCGAACATTCTGTTGACCAGGCGCTGATAAGTTGCTCTAACGTTTTTCAAGCTGAATGACATGACTGTATAGCAGTATAACCCTTGGTCCGTGGTGAATGTTGTTTTTTCTGGTTCGTGCATTTTAATTTGGTTATATCCTGAGTATGCATCCATGAAGCTTAACATTTCGTGTCCAGCGGTTGCATCGACCAACTGGTCGATTCTTGGCAGTGGGAAGCTGTCCTTGGGGCAAGCCTTGTTCAGATCGGTGAAGTCTACACACATCCTCCACTGATTGTTCTTCTTTTTAAAAAGGACTACGTTCGCCACCCATTCCGGATATTTAACCTCTCTGATTGATCCTGCGGTGAGCAACTTAGATACTTCTTCTTTTATTGATGCGCTTCTTTCCGGGTTAAAGCTTCTCCTTTTCTGCACCACCAGTTTGCTTTTCTCGTCTATGGCCAGGTTGTGCGAGATCACACTTCTACTAATTCCTGGCATGTCTTCGTGGCTCCATGCAAAAATTTCTTTGTACTCCTTCAGCAAGTTCGATACATCTATCTTGACTTGTTCGGCCAGTCTTGCTCCAACCTTGACTGTTTTATCAGGTTCCCTTTTGTCTAAAACGATGGATTCGGTGGGCTTTTCTTTTTCTCTGTCGGCTTTATCCCTTGGATCCAATTCAAAGGTTACCGAGTTTTCTTCTTGTACTTCCTTGTTTACTTCGAATATGCCTAAGGTTTCCACCCCCGTTTTGTCTTTGAAAATTGATAGGTTGGCTCAGCGGGCCATCTCCTGTGATCCCTTTAATTTTCCAACTCCAAACTCAGTAGGAAATTTTACCTTCATTGCGTGGGTTGACGTGACTGCTCGGGCTTTGTTGAGGAATGGTCGGCCGAGTAGAGTGTTATACGGTTAATTGTAAATGTCGACGACAACAAAATCCAGTAGGATCGTTCGCCGGAGTGGCGCCATCCCAAACCTCACTGGTAGTTTCACGATCCCTAATGATCTCACTTCTGTGCCCCCGAAACCCTTCAGTGGTAGGTGGAAAGGTTCCAAATCTTTCCTGTCCAGTCGCAGCTTATCGTATACTCTAGCACTCAAAATGTCAGCTGAGCTCCCGTTGTCTATCATTAATCGGAGGACATCCCTATGGGCTATTTGAACTCCCACTACGATTGCATCATTGGGTTTTGCATCAATTCCTTCTAAATCTTCTGCTGTGAATGTTATGGGGTTATGTCCTTCTCTTCCTTTTTTAGAGTTCCTCTGCACAGAATTTATTTCCATGTCTTTGCCCTCGTACATTACTTCCCGGACTTCTGACATCCTCTCTCTGTTGCTTCTGCCGGTATGAGGTCCACCAAAAATAGTATTTATTGCAGCGTTGGGACTGCTCCTCCTTAGGCTTTTTCTTTCCTGCCCACTCCCTTAACAGCTATCTTGTCTACCACTGTGTTTATCTCCTTTCAAAGTGAAGTCTTTAAAGTGCCCATCTCTGATTAGGCTCTCAATATGATCACGCAATTGGAAGCATTTAGATGTGTCATGTCCGTGATCCTTGTGGAATCGGTAGTATTTTGTTTTGTCCCTTCGAGCATTAGCTGACTGTTATCGAGGGTACTTGACGAGTCCCTTATCTTCTACCACAGGGAGTATTTCCTCTTGATCGCCTGTTAAAGGAGTGTAATGGCTGTATCTTCCCCGGAACCTGCTGGTTCGGTTGTCTCCTCTGATTTCCCTGGATCGGCATTGAAACAAATATTGCACGGTGTGTATAAAACTATCTAGAGGGGGGGTGTGAGTAGATTTTAAACGTATTACCCAATTTTTTGTGTGAAGTCAATATTACGAAATTACCCCTAACTAGATAAAGCAATAAATCAAGTATAAAATGCGGAAATTAAATAACACTTGATTTTTTACGTGGAAACCCTCACGGGAAAAACCACGTGCTAATAAGTGAGCCACACCCGAACCTCGAATCCACTAAGTGATGAAAATTACAACCTAATCCCGGAAGTAATCACACACTTACCTAATCCCAATATGAGGGAACCTAGTTCGAATGCTTGCGATCTAAGCAACCTAATCCCGGATGCTACACACAAGACTTATGTTCTCAATGAAGAGATTAACACCCTAAGTGAATATATGAATATCCAAATGCAACATAGAGCAAGGGAAACCCTATATGCTTATCTAAGATGATGAATTTGCAATTAGAACAATCCTAGATATTAAAACTAAATGACATGTCAAATAGCTTAGCTAATCAAGATTATACAAAAACCTAATTAGCTATCACAATACAACACTCAATCATGTCAAACACAACAATCTCTATTTTGAATATTAGATTTCAATCTAAGAACAAGCAAATAATAAAAGAGATGCCTTGATAAATAAAACACTAATTATAAATGATAATAGTGAAGAACATACCAAGGGAAGTGTGTTGACCAAGACCCATGCAAGTAAACATCCTAACTATGCTAGAAAATGCTTAGATGATATTTTGATGCATATGAAAATGGGTTTTGAGAGTTAAAGAAAAGTTCTTGGGAGTTTCTCACTTGAAGATATTTGTCTCTCAAAATGTGTGGCTGCACCAAGAAAACATGAAGAAGAAAATATATATATATATATGAATCAGGTTTTGCAAAAAAAAAAGAGGTGCACGTTTTTATGAATATATATATATATATATTTACAAACAAAACCACCTGATATAACATATATATAGATATATATATTAACACACAAAACGCACAGTATTTGGATCATTAAAAGTGAAAAGCAAATGAAAATGATCCAGTGTGGTGAGCTCACATGAGAGACACATAAGAGGACAAAAGATTTGTCAAAGTCAAGCACATGCAATCACAACAAAAAAGAGCTCACAATAAAACAATATGCACACAATAAAAAGGCATTGAAAGAATTGAAAAGCAAATTGAATCAGGTATGTGTCGTGTGTAGGCCGTGGGTCAAACGTGGGCAGAGAAGGTAGATTGGCGTGGGGAGCCCGTGCGGAGCACGCCACCCCTTGCTTGGTGTGGCTATCATGCCACACTAAGCCAACTTCGGTCCCGAGCGTTCTTCAGTCCAGTTGATCTCAAACCTTGGAATTCAATTCTGTCTTCGAAAAATTAACCCAAACTCAATCATAAATATAGAAACTTATATAACTTTCCAATTTAAGCTCGGAATTGAAATCCGGTTTTTGATAAAAACACGGAATGTCTCGAAAATTATCCGAAACATATAGAAAAGTCTCAGAATCGCTCGGAACTCATCTATGGACAAATCCACACATAAAAATATAACAAAGAAGTGCAAGTGTGAAATGTCATGTGAAGAGAATGCACACAAATGCTAGTATGCTAAGTGTGTGTGTGCAATCTAAGTCTCTTCAAAGAAAAACTAAGCACTAGAGATTATACCTTTGGCGTGCTTGTCCCTTGAGGTTTTGAAAGAGCCTTTGAGCTTGATCCTCAATCACCTAAACCACCCTTACACAATAAACCCCAACATGTGGTTTGTCCACAAAATAAGCCAATCAATAAACGGGAACCTTACAGGCCTTTTTGGCTTTTTTTGTCCTTCTAGCGATCACGCGATTGCGTTTTCTTGTCATCCTTGTGCTCTGATTTTAAGTAAGGCTTGCTACTTCCTCATCTTCTGCCAGTGCATAGTCGCCAGCTATATCCATCATCTCTTCGTAAGTTTTTGGCCGATCTCTTCGCAAGTCAAAGGACAATCGACTGCTTTGCAACCCATTGGTGAAAGCGATGATCACGGCTACATCACTGGCCTCTTCAATCTGAGCGACCTCCTTTCTGAATCTTGCTAGTTTTTTTTTTATCGACTCATTACGTTCTTGCTTCAGATTCGACAGGTGGGCGAGTGATTTTCTTCTTTGCACACTACCCATGAATTGTCTTATGAACGCTTTACTGAGGCTCGAAAAACTGTTAATACTCTTGGGTGGAAGTCGTTCGAACCACCTGGAAGCGAGGTCACCAAATGTTTGTGAGAATGTTAAGCATATCAGTCCGTCGTTGGATGAATATTGGGCCATGACGTTGTAGAATCGATGGACATGCTCTTTCAGGTCTCGGTTTTCCTTGTATTGCTTAATGGTTGGCATTCTGAATCTATCTGGAAATTGGGTGCGAGCAATATGGTCAATGAATGGGCTGTCTGAATCATCATCTGAAGAAATATTGTGGCCATATCTCCGTGCCATTGCCGAGACTTTCCTTGATAGTTCTTGCAAGGTGACATCTCGTTGACCAGTTGGTTCTCCTATTGGATCAAGTCGGCTCTTGATTGTCATTCTTCTATAGTCTTCTTTATCATCTAGGATCATACCAGTTCTTTGATCATCTGTGCTCTCAGATCTTCTTCTCCATGCTTTTTTTGATCGTAATTCCCTCATCAGCCAAGGGCTCTTGTCTTCAGACGAGATAGAACAGTGTCTCCGTCGGCTCCTTTGGTATGTGTCGTTGGAATTTATCCCATGAGTTTGCCCGTGGTCTCGCCCCTCCAGAGCTTCCTCGTTCAGTACGCCTTTGCCCTTCCTTTGCTTTCTTTCTTCAAAACTCTCAGGATGGTCCTAGAGTGCCTCTTCCATGGATAGTCTTGTTTGGGTATCAGGGGTTGCAATGTGAACTTCCGACCGCAGTCTTCCTGATGGTTGATTTCCAAGCATGGTTAACTCATAGGGAGAAGAGGCTCCTAGGCCTATGGGGAGTGAAAGCCCTATTTTGTTAGCTTCGCTGACTAAGTTCATCAGAGCGGTTTGGAAGTGTTGTAAAGTTCCTAGGTCGGCTGACCTAATTCCCGGCGTTGCTGCCGATTGCTCTCCAACCATCGCCACTCTGTCTCCTGTTGGTGTGATCGCTTCAACAACCTGATCTCCGTTGGAGTTACCATCTTTGTCGCTATCGTTGCTCATGCTTCTGTCTGTTCGCAAGGGTTCTCCGAAGTTTCTGTTCAATAAGATCCTCTTTCTAGCGCCAATTGTTGACGGTGAAATTTGGATTATCATGTGGCCAACAATTATATCAAAATGAATAATAAATAATAAGGAAAACAATGCATGCAAGAGATAGGTTTTACGTGGAAAAACCCTTGAATGGGAAAAAACCACGGCGCCCCAGAGGGCAAAAAGATAATACTATGATTCGCTGTTTGATTATGCACTCAAGTCTCTCGAATAATTACTCTTCTCTCTCTCTAGATTTTCGAACCCCTCCCTCGTGGGATAGGTGGTTCTATTTATACATGATAATTAGGGTTTTCCCCTAGTTTTAGTCGTGTTGGTGGTAGGATTTCCTCTTTGATTTGTATTAGGTGTTAGGATTATGCTCAATAGCAAGAGTGTAATGTTGTAATTAACAATCTTTTTCATATTAATAAAGTGATTTCTGGTTTAACAAATCGTATAGCATTTATAGTTTATATTATAATTGTCAAAGTAAATAATCATAAGGTCTAAAGACTATGGGAAAAGAAGAATTGTTCGTACATCTGGATATGTATGTGGTAGACACAATTCTTTAGTTAGTCTTGAATAATGTTTACAACTTAAGTTAAAGGTTGGGCACCTTTATCTTGTTAAAGTTGTAGAATTCTTTTGCTAGCATTTGAGTGGGATCAAATGAGATATGATGAGTCTAAAATCATCGGAGTGTCTTCGAGCAAAAGGATCTAGTGCACTGGGTGCATTGAACTGGATCACAATGAAAAGCTTTATCTAGAACCGTCAGTAGATAATAGTCTTTTCATTATCAGGACAATCGGAGAGTCTATCTTAATCCTGAGATAAATGATGGACTTATGGTTGCAAGTGATATCATTTGAGTTATCAATGAGTACGATTATATCGCATAGTCTATCCTCGATAGTTTGGTGATATTCATTTGTTAATCGATAGAGGACTTCATTTATAGATATGGACATCGTGGCTCCATTTAATAAAATGAGAGTATAATATTATCATATGGATGTTTTGAGGTAATTGGATATTAAATCTCAACGTTGAGTTTCGATAGTGTCTATTGAAAACATGGCTTCTGGACAAGTCAAAATATCCAAGTTCAAAACGTGGTCATATGAGTAAATATGGTAACTTGGAGAGTTATAGGCGGTCTATGAACTCTTGGCGATTACTGATATTAATCACGAGGATACACTATCTCCAATATGATTGTCTAGGGTATGAATGAGGAGCATCTTCCTTTTCTATCTTTATTTAAGAGTTCAGTTTTAGCTCTTTAGTGGAATGAGTTAAAATTAATGGATCGGACCTAAGTGAATCATTTGTTGATTGTGATTAGGTTATGTCTATTGAAGCTTAAATTTAGATGGCCCGCCAAGATCCCCAATCCACACGGACTTGTATGGATCACTTGATATATTCTACCGGACCAATTTAAGGGTCCATCTAGAATTGCATTTAATATATTAAGAATATAATTTGCACATTATTTAAGTAATGGGCTGCTCAATTATATTAATATATTAATGAAAGACATGTGGGCTTGTTTCTTTTAGTAAGAATGGGTCTGGTTCACATGTGGGCTTTTTATTTAAAGTCCAATGGATTAAATGAAATAGGAAAATAATATTAGGCCCAATCTTATATAAGTGGGGCGGCTAGGTTAATGTTTTAACCTAAAAAAATTATTTTGTTTCATTTGTTTTAATTAAATAAGAATTAATTAATTTATTGATTAATTGTTTAATTAAAGAAACAAATCTTTCCTAAAAGTAAAAGACTTGTTTGATAAGTAAATAAATAAATTAGTTTTATTTATTTAATCAAATAAGGAGTCTTTTTATTTAGTCAAATAAAAGAATAAAAATAAAAGAGTTGGATTAGGGTTTGAAGTCTTAAAAGACATGTGGTTTTTGGGTGCAATACAACTCCTCTTTCGTAGAGGAAAATTGCGGCAACCCTAGGCAAACACACATAGAGAATTCGGCCACCCTATAAGGAAAGAAGGAAGAAATTTTGGCCACCTATATAAGCATACTTATAGAATTCGGCCAACACAATGAATGGTGCTTGAGTTTTTTATTTCTTTCTTCTTCTTCTTAATTCCAAGAGAGTTTTTATTCTAAAAAGACAAAAAGGAGTGAGAAATTATTCTTTGATAGTATACTATTGCTTAATCATCAATAAGCTTGTGTATACGATATCGATCTAGGTTCACGCGAGTTTCGATCATTAGATTGAGAACTCAAAAGTGACCGGAATAATTTTTGACATTCTTTTGATTGTTTTGTGACTAACAAAGAAAAGAAAGTTTTTGTTTGGTCCATTCACAGGTTTGCAATTCAAAGAAAAGGGAGACCACGCTCCTAGGTGATCCACGTTCGTGCTCGGATTGAAGGTCTTGCGGATTACCATCGACGTAAGTCAATCGGATCACGCGACAAAAGGTAATTTACTTTTGTTAATATATATGCATGTTTATTGATTAAAAGGGTTTAAGGTTCATAAAGGAAAAATTTTTAAAAGTCACTAAATCGTTTTTAGTATCGCTTCCGCTGCGTTTACCACTTTTGTTATTATTTTTCCCTACATTAGGAACCCCACGTCATAATGGATTAGGATTTACTTCTTATTCTGACTTCTTTGTGTTGAATTTATCTTCCCATCTCTTTTTATGATTTCTCGTCGTGTGGGATCTTCTGGAAGTATGGGTGTTTATTCTTACGCTTTTGCTGAGTCAGTTTGTGCCCAGTAAGCTGATGTGGCGAGTACCTTTACTCTTGGGTACTGTTCTATTGGCGACCATATTTATCCCTGGCGAGTGTATACCTAGGTTTGGCGAACACGCCTATGACTTATTTGACCTAGGACTCATTGGTGCGTTGACTGGTCCGCGTTTCCCCTTTGACCTTGTCAACAGGTGACTTGTCAACAGGTGACCTGTCAACTTTCTTCTCTGTATTTATTGACTTATTTGATAACGTGTCTGCTTGGCGAATTTACACATACAACAATATGAATCTCATCTTGTAATGGATCTTGGTGAGAGATTCATATAGATCATGGCCCAGTCCTATATGATCACATCATATAAGGTGCCTCCATTCTCATATCACCATATGAATAGTCTAGGTTAAGACCATCGTATATTACGGAATGGACCGCAGCTGTAGATTAACCACAAATAATGTACCCAACTCTATTTGCTATCTATGGACTCTTTAGATTGCTTATCTCAAACTAAATACCTCTGTATATGACACTCATATACTCAGTTAGAGATTACATCTGGCAATCTTGGATGTTAAGTACACATGATATAAATAAATGTATGAGACAATTTGAATGAATAAACTACTTCTTTTATTTATGTTCAATTCACATTTACAAAATACAAGTTTTAGGGCAAAAACCCCAACAATTGCATATTCACATAGGTTGTTTAATCTCTTCATTGAGAAATAAGTCTTGTGGCTAAGGTTGCTTAGGCCACAACCAAATTGATCTAGAGTTGCTATTAAAGGTTTCCGGGTAGTAAAGGTGGGTTAGTGATCGTGTAGGGTTTGACGTGGCCAGCCTAGGTTGTGGACACCTTTACAAATAGTGATTTCGAGGATCATGTGTGGTGCACATAACAGCCTGTGGTTTTTCCCTGTTGAAGGTTTCCACATAAAAATCAAGTGTCATTTAAATTCCGCACTTTACACTTGATTTCTTGTATTGACTAGATTGGGGTTATTTTCATAAAATTGACTAATTGCGAAAATTTGGTAATAACCAGATTAAAATCTATTCACCCCCGCCCCCCCCCAGATAGTTTTATACACACCGCGTAATATTTGTTTCACCAAAATCCAAGGATCTACCACCGGTTTCTTTAGCAACCTAGAAATTCGACGATTCGACCCATGAAAACCCAAAACTCAGTGATTCACCGATGGATGGAGAGGATTCGCTGATGGATCCAGAATAGAAGTAGCAGATAAATGGAAGATTCGTCAAGACCATTTTTTTTAATTCAATTATTTTTATTATTTTTTGGAATTATATGCATGTTTTTTTTTTTTTTTTTTTTTTAAATTTTTTTTTTTTTTAAGTTGGATCCAATGTGTGCTGAAGTGGGTGTTTGATTGTATAAAAAAGTTATGGGTTTTGTATTGAATTCAATTCTGGCGGTGGTGGTTAGTGTTTGAGTTGGTGATGATGAAGATGATGTTGGTGATTTCGATTTGGGTGGCGACCAGATTTCGGTTTATTTTTTAATTTTTTTTTAACTTTTTTTTTATTAGGTGGAGATCTAATCTAGATCTCCACATTTAAATATAATTATATATATATATATATATATATATATATATAAAGACAACTGTCAAAATACAAAGAAGAAGAAGGTTTGGAAAATGAGATTTTAAAATGGGAAATATATTATAGCAATTTTTTTTTATTTTATTTTATTTTATGTTATTCCAGATTTTCCCCTTGGTACAAACCCACGTGAAGAGCACGTGACAAAAAACAAAATGGACAGAAATGATGTTCCGTTACTATTCCGTTAGTTTCTACCAATAAATGAAAGTTTAAAGGGTTTATCGCCAAAAAAAAAAAGTTCATGGGGCACATTGCTACCTCGCGCATAATGTAGGGGCATTGGTGTAATTAACCATAAGATGTTATTCCAGATTTTCCCTTTGGTACGAACCCACGTTGTAAGTTTCTTATTTTTAATTGGCTTATTTCGGTGACAAACCACATTTGGGTCACGTTTGGTTATATGGTGGAATGGTAATCGAAATGGTAATAGGAATGAGAATGGGAATGGAAAGGAAAGAAAAACTGAGTTTTTTGTTTGATTGGAACTTTAGAATTAGTCTATGAATCAGTATTATTTTGTTTGGTTAACAACGGAATGGAATGGAGTTAACTGTATTTTGACCAAAATACTCTTAATTATAAAACATTCATAACAATATGAAATATTATGGATAATAATAATAAAATATAAAAGTATATATATAATATTATATATATATATATATATATTATTATAAGATATAACATATTATATATATAATAATAATGTAATATATATATATTACATAATAATATATAAAATATAAATATTATTTTACATATATATTTTAATATATATTTATATAAAATATAATATAATATATAATATAAATACCATTTATTATATAATATGAATATTATATATTATTATACATATTGTATCGTGCATTCTGTTATATTTGTTGGTTCTCCGTTTTGGTATCAAAGCCTTGAGACTTGTTGAAGAGGAGTTGAGTTAGATTTGTTTATATTCTAGGTGCAAAAGTCAGTAGTCACCAGGTTTGCCGTTGGCCAAGAGAGGCATTAGGCAGACCTCTAGACAACCTGTGAGTCAAAACCTAGGTCTAAATATGTTCTAGCCTTTTCTTTACCATGTCTGCAAGTAGTTCTAGGTCCGGGATAGAGCCTAACGATAATAATAGTATTGCATGCTAATTTGTAGCAAATTATGAAACAAATTAGGATGATAAAGACTTAGTAAACTGGCAATTGCCAGATATTCAACAGTATAGCATTTATAGGAAAAGAAAAACCTTAGATTTTAGAACCCTTTTAGGACAAAAGACTAAAGAGATTAATGTCAAGTTCCATAACAATACTTTTAGCACAAATTTGTTGAATAAAAATAGCTTGAATCATTATCATAAAATTGGTTATAATGACTTGCATATAGGTAGCGTTCAAATTGGTTTGAAACCTTTGGCTAAGATTGGTCTCAACAATTCCCTTTTGGTAGTCCTTCGTGACAAAAGGATCACCAACTATAAAGAATTTATTTTGGGAATTGCTGAAACTAGTTTGACTTAGAACCTATTTATTTTCAATGTTATCCAAATTTCATTGTTGCTTTAAATTTAGATGAGCATAAAGAAAAATGCCTTGTTATTGACATTCAGACACATAATTATCAGTTTTTAAGGGGTTCAAGCCCTTATAAGCTCATTTATAGAATTCATTATCGTGTACTAACCACTGGACTTATCCCTAGTTATATTCCTCCTGTTGTTCCTATTGGATAAACTATATGTTATAATGCTTGTCCTACAGTTAACCTGATGGTTCCCACACCAGTTATATGGGAAGATATCAACTTCCCTGAAACTTAGTTGAAGGAACATGCAGATAGGCCTACTTATCGACCACCTATGAGGAATCTCAGAGATTGTATCTCAGACCAAGATGGGACTTTTCGAATCTCTTTCAAAGACCGATCTCTATCATCCAGAGAGCCTTCATTACGAATTCTAAATTGTGATGATGAACTCTGTTAGGTTGATAATTAGTGTTGGCATTAATTCCATATCAAAACATGTTTTACTTGTAATGTTTAGTGGTTAGTAAATGAAGGATTTCGAAGACGAAGGACGTCTCAACCATTATTCGTTCAAGTTGCCGGCTTTTAAGAGTTTTGGACATTATCAGTCTACAAAGGTATTCAAAGACCTCTTATCTCTTACAAGGCTAGGCACACACTCACACATATCATTCTTGTGTGTCCCTTCATGATTTTATTTCATTTACATTTCACTTTCACACACTTGGCAAAATATGCTCATGCATTCACATTTAGTTAATAAACTTTGTGTTTTGCATTTTCTAGGACTATGTCCGGAAACTAGCATATGTGTGTGTATTTGTGTTTGTATGTTTCTGTATTTTGTGTTTAGGACTTAAACATATTCTTATTCAATGCCTTATTGAGTTCCGGTCGTTTCGGTTACTCATTCATAAGGTTTCGAGTCCAAACGTGTTGACTATGCCACTTTACGTTCTCTTACGTTGTGTTGACTTCATCGATGATTTCTGAGATGATTTCTCAACCTTTTTTCAAAGTTGTATAGTCGTTATTGTGCGTGAGAGAGTCACGGTTTGTAATCCAAAAACGGATTCGAATTCGGAGTTCGGACGCCCGAGATACGGGCCGACGAACCGAGGGAGCGCGCGAGAGGACAGCCCAGGCCGTGGGCCCCACGGCCTGGAGCAGCCTCTGCTCCCGTGTGGGCCACGCGCCCCCCACGGCCAGGGGGTGATGTGGCACCACGTGGTTGGCTGGTTTCCTCCTTCTCTCTCCTCCTATTTCTTCCCTCTCTCTCTCCCCATTTGAATTACTAAGAAGAAAAATTTCTGATTTCCCGCATAGAGTTCTCTCCAATTTTTCCAAACTTCAAAACACCATATCTTCCTCATCCGGAGTCGGATTTGAGTGATTCAAGTTGGAGAGTGTTTGTATTTGAGTCCTCTAACATCTCCAAGTGGTTTGGTGGCTGATTGATCGTGATTTCAAGTGGTTGGACACTGAATTTCGCACCAGCTGCAGAATCCGAGGTTTGAGTCTCAACTTTGGGATTTCTTGTTATTTGACCTTCCATTTGCTTGGGGTTTCTTCTTCTATATCTATGTTATTGTTTTATAAAAGCTATTTGGAAAGGTAGCTTGATTTTCATTCTAATTGAAACTCAATTTGTGGACTTATGTTGACTAGATTTTATGATTCTAGGTTTTACATTTGTTTGTGAGTTGTATTGTGATTAGAATGGCATCTTAGGTTGTTTGATACTTAATTGAATTAATTTTGTGTTAAAATGACTTTGAGATTTGATTTGGTCCTTTGATTAGTGAAATCTAGGATTTGTGTATTTTTATGTGATTTAGAGAATATAGGTTTTGATTGATGTAAATCTCAAAACCTTGCTCTATATTTTTGTCTAGTATATTGATTGATTTTAATCTCATATATCTAGCTTTTAATTGTATATTGATAGCATCTTGAATTTGTACTTCATAAACATTTTGTGATTCAAGTGTTATGTGTGTGAATGAGACTTTGAGTATATGTGTTAGGTATTTCACATGCTTAGGTTTCTATTCATGTATTTTTGCATCTAGACTTGATTAATTGTGATATCACATGTTTAGGTCTATTTGTGCCATAGAATGTATTGATCACATGTTCTATGTTGTATTGAATGTTTGCATCATTTGCATTCACATGATCACACTAGGAAGTCCTTGTAAAAGGCATGAAGTCTTGGTTATAGTCGGGATGACTCGGATAGCCAAGCAAGAAGTCTTGCCTAGAGTCGGGATGACTCGGATAGGTAAGCAAGGAGTCATGGCTAGAGTCGGGAGGACTCGGATAGTCATGCATGGGAGGCTCCCTAGAGGCAAGAGTGCCTTGGATAGGGAGTTGGCTATTGTATTGGTAGGCCTAGGCGTATGGTTAGACATAGAGTCCGATAGAGCGGGGTACACGGGAGGTGTATGCACTCTTGAGGAATTTCTAATCTACCATCGATGTTGGTTGAGTGTGTTGTCCAATATATGGTGGTTCCGCATCATTGAGGGATTTCATACTTTCCAATAGGGTTGGGTAGGCTTAGACTTCACTAGGTTGGGTGAGCTAAAGATTGGTCACTTTGTGAATGTTCTATGTTTACTTTCCAATAATATAGTACCCAATGGTTGTAGTTCAACCCGTGGATGTTTCCTCCTTGGAGGTTTTACCACGTTAAAAAAATCCCTTGTGTTAATTCTTTCTATCTCTTTCTCTTATATTTTAATTGTATATTTTATTGTCTTGATTCATAATATTCACTTGTGTTATATTGTGAACCAAGTCTTTGTATAGTGTGATTAGTATATTCATTCTTTAGATCAATTTGTATCTTTGATTCTTTTATAGATTGTAATCTTTGTATAGTGACATTTTGATCACTCTTGTAACACATTGAACATCTTATGAAATACAAGCTTATTTTGTTGTTATGTTTATTTGCTATTTTACCTCACATGACTTGTTGATATACTTAGACATTTCTCTTATGATTGTAACATCGTATTGTCTATGTATGTCTTCCTTGGCTTATTGTGTTGTGTGTAAGGCTACCTTGAGGGACAAACGAATGTTTGTTCAAGGGTTTGAAAAAAGGTGTAAAAACCTATTCACCCCCCCCTCTAGGTATGCTTTAAGCAATTTAACTTCATTTGTGTACATTCAAACTCCAATCAGCAAAAAATTCCATATCTAGCCTATCCAGACTTAATATCAGAAACCAAATTCCCAACCCGGTAGAACAATACCAATATAGACCCAATCCAAACACTAGAAATCAATTACCTAGCCTTGAAAACAGGTACAAGCCAGGTACTAGTGAATTATCCGAACCCATAAACCTAATACCCAGACAAAGACATCCACCTATTCCCACTACTATTGAAATACCTGCTATTGAAATACCTACTCATATCTCCAGAGTCCATAAAACTCCAGAACAAGTTGCTCATCCTATCCATACATATGACCAAGAAGGACCAAGCTTTCCCACTCAATCGCAGGTCCTCACAGAAATACTCGACACAGAACCACAAATTAGAACTATAAATTTCCTTGATACCAATCCTATCAATTATGAAATTCTTATAGCAGATTACCTTAGCCATAAATCCAGGACCAAATATGAGTCCAGCTATAGCCAGAAAAAGTGTGGCCAGTTTAGAACAAGGTGGCTACAGAGTGTCAGAACCCCTAACAAGAGCATACCCTTATTTGAATGGTATACTGACAGAAAAAGCATAGAAAATGAATGTCAATGCCTTGTCATGGACCGATCAACATTTAGAACTTATAAAACTAGGAAAGGAGAAGAGACACTTTCCCATCCTCCTTCGAGATCATGTGAAATAGAAATGGAGAATGAAGACTAGGAGGCTCTAGGAGCCATTAAAACTCATCCCTATCCAACACTATTCCTGCTTCCACACAACAAATGGGAGTAGTCATGAAGCAGAACAACTATATGAATGCCTATCTAAGAACTGTTGGAGACCAAATTGATAGAATATAAATCAGCCAATTCCAAGCTCTGACTAGATCTACCCCTAAAGCTCAAACTATTCCAACCTATGAAAGCTTATCCAGATCCCAAGACCCCCAACCATCATATCAACCTGATGTCCTCTTATTTCCTGACACCACGGGAATTGGGAAATGTTTTGATAGCCATAATCTTCTTGATACAAAAGAACTCTTGAGACTCTTAGAAGAAAGGCTATCACAAGCACAAATTCATAAACTAAAAGACCAGACCCAACCAGAAGTCCAAACCTTAGATACAAATATTGACACTTCCTCAGAACCCAGCAACAGTGAACCTACAAAAAGCTCTGACCAAATGATATACAAATTAACCAACCAAAATACTGCTGACAATAATAGGCTATACCCGATTTTATCACGGTATAAAACCTTATTATCTAAAGCCTATACCACCTAACTGTAGGGAAAAATACCGTAGTACACGCAGCGGGAGCGAGACTAAAAATAGATTTAGTATGTTTTAAAATTTTTCCTTTTTATGAACCTTAAACCCTTTAATTAATTAAGCATACATATAATCAACAAAAGAAGAATACCTTTTGTCGCGTGATCCGATTGACTTACGTCGATGGTAATCCGCAAGATCTTCAATCCTAGCACGAACGTGAATCACCTAGGAGCGTGGTCTCCCTTTTCTTTGAATTGCAAACCTGAGAATGGACAAACAAACTTTTCTTTTTCTTTTGTTAGTCACAAAACAATCAAAAGAAGACTAAGATTATTCCGGTCACTTTTGAGTTCTCAATCTAATGATCGAAACTCGCGTGAACCTAAATCGATGTTGTACACACAAGCTTATTGATGAACAAGCAATTAGTGTACCATCAAAGAATAATCTATTCACTCTTTTATGTTTTAGTCGAAATCAACACACACTAATCACTAGAGTTGGATTCTATTTTTTAAGCAAAAGAAAAAACTCTCAAGCCTTGCCAATAGGGTTAGCCAAATTCAACCTATATATAATATCTATATATATTAAAATATATATAGTGCACAGAATATTGCAATTTGCACAACTAATATATAAGTAATAATAAGTGCATCAATTCTGCACACCTCACGAAACAATATATATTATGTATTTGCACGCCTAAACCTATATATATATATTGCGGAATTAATACTGCATCCTTATATACCAATATCGTTCGGCCTTATATATTTAATATATATTTATATATTGTGGCCCAAAAACATCTACCATGTAAGATTTGTCTTTTGACTTAAATCCTAACCCTAGGTAGATTTCCTTAGAATTCCAAACCCTAATCCAACTCTTTAGTGTATTTGTGACTATCTCAAAGACTTCCTTATTTGATTAAATAAATAAACCTTATTATTTATTTTCTTACCAAATAAGTCTTTTACTTTTAGTATACTACTACCAATAGTATAACTCTAGGAAACATATTTCCTGATCAGAAAAAGATTTTGTTTCTTAATTAAATAATTAATTAATAAATTAATTAATTCTCATTTAATCAAACAATAAAATAAAATAATATATTAGACTAATAAATTAGCCTTGCCGCCCACATCATATATATATGGGCTCAATATTATTTTCTTATTTTATTTAATCTATTGGACTTTAAATAAAAAGCTCACATGTGAACCAGACCCATTCTTACTAAAAGAAACAAGCCCACATGCCTTTCATTAATATATTAATATAATTGAGCAGCCCATTAAATAAATAATGTGTAAATTATATTCTTAATATATTAAATGCAATTCTAGATGGACCCATAAATTGGTCCGGTAGAATATATCAAGTGATCCATGCAAGTCCGTGTGGATTGGGGATCTTGGCGGGCTATCTAAATTTAAGCTTCAATAGACACAACCTAATCACAATCAACAAATGATTCACTTAGGTCCGATCCATTAATTTTAACTCATTCCACTAAAGAGCTAAAATTGAACTCTTAAATAAATATAGAAAAGGAAGATGTTCCTCATTCATACCCTAGACAATCATGTTGGAGATAGTGTATCCTCGTGATTAATATCAGTAATCGCCAAGAGTTCATAGACCGCCTATAACTCTCCAAGTTACCATATTTACTCATATGACCACGTTTTGAACTTGGATATTTTGACTTGTCCAGAAGCCATGTTTTCAATAGACACTATCGAAAACTCAACGTTGAGATTTAATATCCAATTACCTCAAAACATCCATATGATGATATTATACTCTCATTTAATTAAATGGAGCCACGATGTCCATATCTATAAATGAAGTCCTCTATCGATTAACAAATGAATATCACCAAACTATCGAGGATAGACTATGCGATATAATCGTACTCATTGATAACTCAAATGATGTCACTTGCAACCATAAGTCCATCATTTATCTCAGGATTAAGATAGACTCTCCGATTGTCTTGATAATGAAAAGACTTTTATCTACTGACGGTTATAGATAAAGTATTTCATTGTGATCCAGTTCAATGCACCCAGTGCACTAGATCCTTTTGCTCGAAGACACTCCGATGATTTTAGACTCATCATATCTCATTTGATCCCACTCAAATGCTAGCAAAAGAATTCTACAACTTTAACAAGATAAAGGTGCCCAACCGTTAACTTAAGTTGTGAACATTATTCAAGACTAACTAAAGAATTGTGTCTACCACATACATATCCAGATGTACGAACAATTCTTCTTTTCCCATAGTCTTTAGACCTTATGATTATTTACTTTGACAATTATAATATAAACTATAAATGCTATACGATTTGTTAAACCAGAAATCACTATATTAATATGAAAAAGATTGTTAATTACAACATTACACTCTTGCTATTGAGCATAATCCTAACAATAACCTCCAATATGAAGAAACTGCTCCTTACTGATCGCGCTATGAATGTTCACATTTAGCGCCCCTTATTCCTACCTTTTGTGTTCGTATTCGAGCACTTTTGTGTGCATAACGCGTGTTTTTGTTAAGTTCAGGTAATCTGACCAGTCAGGAAGGTTTTTGCATCAAAGTGGTTAAAGGAGGAGCAAAACCATGAGAAGAAGACACGGTTGGACATAAGCCGCCAGCCAGGGAGCTTGAAGTCGCCAGAAATTACGGCGGGTTCTGACGGCGGGAACATTCCAACCGTCCCGAAGGTCTGAAGTCACCAGAAATCATGGCTAGTTTGCACGGCGGGTTATGACGGCGGGAACATTCCAACCGTCCCGAAGGTTTGAAGATGCCAGAAGCACGGCAAGTTAGTACGGTAAGTTCTTGCGGTGGGAAAGAGGCCGCCAATAGCTTTTCAGAGGCCACGGCGGGTTCGAGCGGCGGGTTCCAACCCGCAAAATGAACCCGCCAGAGACATGTCCAAGGCCCAAATTGGCATTCCTTGCCTCACTTGAAGAAAAACATATATATACTTCTCTCTCCTGCAGAACAAAGTGTGACAAAAATAGCATAGAAATAGTTATTGTTAGTTTTTGGTTATTACATCATAGAATAGATTAGTGGTTAAGAAGCTTTCACTTGTAATCTTGTAGCTAAAAGGTATTGATCTTAGTAAGTACCTTGCTCATCAATCTTCTGAAGGTTATTTGTGATCATTTGGTTTGTATTGCTGTGGAGGAAGGAGAGGTCAGCCTTGATTCTTAGGGGGTAGTATTCCTTCCTTTTGTTCATTAATATGCTATACTTGATGATCATGTGTAACTAAACACTTTGTTGGGGAATTTATGAAAGTATTGATGTAATCACTTATTACCAATTTTTCTTATATGAATCACTTGTGTTTGTATGCTTGAATTGATGAAATCATGTCATATATCTCATAATTCTTAGAAGCATGGATTGGTTAGCTTACAGTAAATGAAATACTAAATTCTTGATGTTGAATTGAGTATTGTCATTTAATACTACTTGATAGAGTGTGTGTGTTCATACAATATTCTAAGAATTCACTCTATAGGCTTAATTCTACAACTAACACTCATTAATGATTAATCTAAACTTAGAGGATTTATTAAGTGAATGGTTGATTGTGCCGATGGCATACGTGGAACAACACTAGTGAATTGATCTTTAGTGCATTAAAGTGTTAGGATTATGCTCAATAGCAAGAGTGTAATGTTGTTATTAACAATCTTTTTCATATTAATAAAGTGATTTCTGGTCTAAACAAATCTTATAGCATTTATAGTTTAGTATTATAATTGTCAAAGTAAATAATCATAAGGTCTAAAGACTATGAGAAAAGAAGAATTGTTCGTACATCTGGATATGTATGTGGTAGACACAATTCTTTAGTTAGTCTTGAATAATGTTCACAACTTAAGTTAAAGGTTGGGCACCTTTATCTTGTTAAAGTTGTAGAATTCTTTTACTAGCATTTGAGTGGGATCAAATGAGATATAATGAGTCTAAAATCATCGGAGTGTCTTTGAGTAAAAGAATCTAGTGCACTGGGTGCATTGAACTGGATCACAATGAAAAGCTTTATCTAGAACCGTCAATAGATAATAGTCTTTTCATTATCAGGACAATCGGAGAGTCTATCTTAATCCTGAGATAAATGATGGACTTATGGTTTCAAGTGATATCATTTGAGTTATCAATGAGTACGATTATATCGCATAGTCTATCCTCGATAGTTTGGTGATATTCATTTGTTAATCGATAGAGGACTTCATTTATAGATATGGACATCGTGGCTCCATTTATTCAATGAGAGTATAATATCATTATATGGATGTTTTGAGGTAATTGGATATTAAATCTCAACGTTGAGTTTTCAATAGTGTCTATTGAAAACATGGCTTCTGGACAAGTCAAAATATCCAAGTTCAAAACGTGGTCATATGAGTAAATATGGTAACTTGGAGAGTTATAGGCGGTCTATGAACTCTTGGCGATTACTGATATTAATCACGAGGATACACTATCTCCAACATGATTGTCTAGGGTATGAATGAGGAACATCTTCCTTTTCTGTCTTTATTTAAGAGTTCAATTTTAGCTCTTTAGTGAAATGAGTTAAAATTAATGGATCGGACCTAAGTGAATCATTTGTTGATTGTGATTAGGTTATGTCTATTGAAGCTTAAATTTAGATAGCCCGCCAAGATCCCCAATCCACACGGACTTGCATGGATCACTTGATATATTCTACCGGACCAATTTATGGGTCCATTTAGAATTGCATTTAATATATTAAGAATATAATTTGCACATTATTTATTTAATGGGCTGCTCAATTATATTAATATATTAATGAAAGACACGTGGGCTTGTTTCTTTTAGTAAGAATGGGTCTGGTCCACATGTGGGCTTTTTATTTAAAGTCCAATGGATTAAATGAAATAAGAAAATAATATATGGCCCATTTATTTTAAGTGGGGCGGCAAGGGTTAATATATTAGCCTATATATTATTTTTTTTCATTGTTTAATTAAATAAGAATTAATTAATTTATTAATTAATTGTTTAATTAAGAAACAAATCTTTTCTGATTCGGAAATATGATTCCTAGAGTTATACTATTGGTAGTAGTATACTAAAATTAAAAGACTTGTTTGATAAGAAAATAAATAATTAATTTTATTTATTTAATCAAATAAGAAGTCTTTTTATTTAGTCAAAATAAAAGAATAAAATATCTATGAGTTGGATTAGGGTTTGAAGTCTTAAACTAGATGGAAATTAGGGTGCAACACAAACTCTTTTTGGCTTGTGTATTGCGGCAACCCTAGTCCCTTTTAGTGTAGAATTCGGCCACCCTAATAAAAAGAAGGAAAGAAAATTTGGCCACCTATATAAGTGGACTTATAGAATTCGGCCACTCTAGGTTTTGTGCTTGAGAGACAATTTTCTTCTTCTTCTTAATTCATAGAGAGCATTTATTTTTATTCTACTAAAAACATAAAAGAGTGATAGATTATTCTTTGATTGTACACTATTTGCTTGTTCATCAATAAGCTTGTGTGTACAACATCGATTTAGGTTCACGCGAGTTTCGATCATTAGATTGAGAACTCAAAAGTGACCGGAATAATCTTAGTCTTCTTTTGATTGTTTTTGTGACTAACAAAGAAAAAGAAAAGTTTGTTTGTCCATTCACAGGTTTGCAATTCAAAGAAAAGGGAGACCACGCTCCTAGGTGATTCACGTTCGTGCTAGGATTGAAGATCTTGCGGATTACCATCGATGTAAGTCAATCGGATCACGCGACAAAAGGCATTCTTCTTTTGTTAGATAATATATATGTTTAATTGATTAAAGGGTTTAAGGTTCATAAAAAGGAAAAATTTTAAAAGTTACTAAATCAATTTTTAGTCTCGCTTCCGCTGCGTGCACTATGGTATTTTTCCCTACATAAAGTGGTTATTTGTGGTACATTATTACTAATTTCATAGATTCCCTAACATCTTAGCTTATCAATTATAATCTTTTATCATCACATTAGTTTAATTCCGTAAAATACTCACTAATTCTAGCATTTACCAGTTATTTGATTCCTTGTGGACGGATACCCTTACTTTGTACACTATACTAGCATAACAACTTGTACGATTGCAAATGGTGAAATACTCGCGCGTTTAGTAATATAACCGTGGTAATTTAGAACATATCATAGTGTAATTAGAGACCCGGTTAGTACGCGTCACTTATAGAGCATATAGTGGCAATGCTTGTTATCAGTTTAACATTGATGGGCTATCTGAATATTAGATTATGACCATCGTCAGACAAATTCACACAGTTTGCTATATTTACATCAAGAAACAAAGCATGTCCCATGCTAATGCCGTCACAGCACTAACTGGTGGTTTTGAAGGCCAACTACTTGGTTAGTGGACGCATACCCTATCTCAAGTAGCCAGGACAAACATTATTAACCACACAAAAACTATATCAGTTCCCTATACATCTACCAACCCAGCTTCTTTCCTCCCCCTGCTACTACCACCACCTTTGTTATACCATCGTTTTACATTTTATTGGAAATCAAAACCGATTCCAAGATAAAGACTATTCCAAACTCTAGAACTTGATGTGCAAGAAATTGAGCGACTTCAAGTGGTACGAAGACATATTCTTGACCAGGGTATTACAGAAAGAAGACAATGACAAAGCATACTGGAAAGAAAAGTTTATATCAAGGCTACCATTCCTCTTTACCAACAAAGTCCGAGACAAGATGAGGGAACATATGGCTAGTTCAGATTGGTCCCAAATCGACTTAGAAACATAGACTTATGGAGAAATCATTGCAACTATCAATGTTATTGCCCTACAACTATGTAATGATATTAGACTTAAGAGCCAATTGAAACAGCAAAAGTTAACTACCATACGAGAACTTGGCTCGTGGTGTGAACAATTTGGATTTGATAAGCTCCCAAGCTAGAAACATCAGAAGTCTCACAAATCCAAGTATCAACCCCCAAAAAAGAAGAAGCACGCTAGTATAGACAAACCAAGCAGAAAGGAGAAAGCATAGAAGAAAGGCAAGAAACCTTTTTGGAGGTCCTTTGCAAAATATCCCAAAACCTGTTTTGGATGCGGAAAAAGGGGACATTTTGCCAACAAATTGTTAGGATTATGCTCAATAGCAAGAGTGTAATGTTGTAATTAACGATCTTTTTCATATTAACAAAGAGATTTTTGGTTTAACAAATCGTATAGCATTTATAGTTTATATTATAATTGTCAAAGTAAATAATCATAAGGTCTAAAGACTATGGGAAAAGAAGAATTGTTCGTACATCTGGATATGTATGTGGTAGACACAATTCTTTAGTTAGTCTTGAATAATGTTCACAACTTAAGTTAAAGGTTGGGCACCTTTATCTTGTTAAAGTTGTAGAATTCTTTTGCTAGCATTTGAGTGGGATCAAATGAGATATGATGAGTCTAAAATCATCGGAGTGTCTTCGAGCAAAAGGATCTAGTGCACTGGGTGCATTGAACTGGATCACAATGAAAAGCTTTATCTAGAACCGTCAATAGATAATAGTCTTTTCATTATCAGGACAATCGGAGAGTCTATCTTAATCCTGAGATAAATGATGGACTTATGGTTGCAAGTGATATCATTTGAGTTATCAATGAGTACGATTATATCGCATAGTCTATCCTCGATAGTTTGGTGATATTCATTTGTTAATCGATAGAGGACTTCATTTATAGATATGGACATCGTGGCTCCATTTAATTAAATGAGAGTATAATATCATCATATGGATGTTTTGAGGTAATTGGATATTAAATCTCAACGTTGAGTTTTCAATAGTGTCTATTGAAAACATGGCTTCTGGACAAGTCAAAATATCCAAGTTCAAAACGTGGTCATATGAGTAAATATGGTAACTTGGAGAGTTATAGGCGGTCTATGAACTCTTGGCGATTACTGATATTAATCACGAGGATACACTATCTCCAATATGATTGTCTAGGGTATGAATGAGGAGCATTTTCCTTTTCTATCTTTATTTAAGAGTTCAGTTTTAGCTCTTTAGTGGAATGAGTTAAAATTAATGGATCGAACCTAAGTGAATCATTTGTTGATTGTGATTAGGTTATGTCTATTGAAGCTTAAATTTAGATGGCCCGCCAAGATCCCCAATCCACACGGACTTGCATGGATCACTTGATATATTCTACCGGACCAATTTAAGGGTCCATCTAGAATTGCATTTAATATATTAAGAATATAATTTGCACATTATTTAAGTAATGGGCTGCTCAATTATATTAATATATTAATGAAAGACATGTGGGCTTGTTTCTTTTAGTAAGAATGGGTCTGGTTCACATGTGGGCTTTTTATTTAAAGTCCAATGGATTAAATGAAATAAGAAAATAATGTTAGGCCCAATCTTATACAAGTGGGGCGGCAAGGTTAAAATTTTAACCTAAAATATTATTTTGTTTCATTTGTTTTAATTAAATAAGAATTAATTAATTTATTGATTAATTGTTTATTTAAAGAAACAAATCTTTCCTAAAAGTAAAAGACTTGTTTGACAAGGAAATAAATAAATTAGTTTTATTTATTTAATCAAATAAGGAGTCTTTTTATTTAGTCAAAATAAAAGAATAAAAATCAAGGAGTTGGATTAGGGTTTGAAGTCTATAATGTTGAAAAGAATTAGGGTTGAATTTTAGTCACCCTATATAAGTGACATGATGAAATTCGGCCAACCCTAATCTTAGACTACATAGAATTCGACAACCCTAAAGGAAAAAGAAGAAAAAATTCGGCCAACCTATATATATGTTCTTATAGGGTTCGGCCACATCAAGTTTTGGTGCTTGAGTTTTTATTTCTTTCTTCTTCTTCTTAATTCTAAGAGAGTTTTTATTCTAGAAAGACAAAAAGGAGTGTGAAATTATTCTTTGATAGTATACAATTGCTTAATCATCAATAAGCTTGTGTATACGATATCGATCTAGGTTCACGCGAGTTTCGATCATTAGATTGAGAACTCAAAAGTGACCGGAATAATTTTTGACATTCTTTTGATTGTTTTGTGACTAACAAAGAAAAGAAAGTTTTTTGTTTGGTCCATTCACATGTTTGCAATTCAAAGAAAAGGGAGACCACGCTCCTAGGTGATCCACGTTCGTGCTCGGATTGAAGGTCTTGCGGATTACCATCGACGTAAGTCAATCGGATCACGCGACAAAAGGTAATTTACTTTTGTTAATGTATATGCATGTTTATTGATTAAAAGGGTTTAAGGTTCATAAAGGAAAAATTTTAAAAGTCACTAAATCGTTTTTAGTATCGCTTCCGCTGCGTTTACCACTTTTATTTATTATTTTTCCCTACAATTGGTATCAGAGCCTGGTTGAACCCTTTTAATTAATTAACGTATATATACGTGGATCTATTTCTTTTTATTGTGATTATGCATGTTTAGAAAGAGATGGCACTGTAGGTATTCAAATATATAATTACATGTGATGTATGGATTTATATATGTTTTATGTGGTTTGTTATTGCTCGATTTTGGCCCTAGATTTTCAATGTAATTTTTGTTTCGGAGTTGTAACAAGAAGGGTGGTCTATTATCGCCATAATTCCTTCTTGGTAGATTGCTAGGTTTTATTTTTTTTATATGTGCAGTATTTTTTTTTAGGGTTACTGCAGATTTTTTATTTTTTTTTGTATGTGCAGTTTTTTGTTTGTAAAAATACTGCAGTGAATAAAAAAAAAAAAAAATTAATACTGCAGTATTTATTATATATATACTGCCGTAATATGTTTAGGTCTTGAAGATTCGAAGACACGAAGCAAAACGAAGCTACCGGAACCATGAACGAGCACCGTGCGCACCCTAGGAGTGGATTGGGCTGCGCATGGCAAGCCCAAGCTTGGTGGGCTGCGCACGGCAGCCCTGGAGTCCTCATGGGCTGCGCACGGCAGCCCCTTAGTGGGGTTGTGAGTTGTGCTCGCCCGTGGGTTGGGCCGAAGGATGAGCGTATGGTTGATGGGCCACCTGAAGATCTTGTATTCCTGACAAATTGTAATTTACTTGTTTTTCTAGGATGGGCCAAAGTTGTTGCTATTTAATTTATGCTTAAATATTACAATATTTGTTATTGTATGATAACATGACATATAGAATAGGAGTGCCACGCATATATCTCTTTTGGTATGAACATGCATTGAATGATTTAGGTATCTAAATTGGCATCTAGATAACTCGGTAAATCATTCTATGGGATTTAATCACACTCCTTAAATAATTGAGTGGGAGAAGGTGTTTTGGTAACACCTATGGCCTCCAAGGTTAGTTGAGCTTTATTATTTATTGGTAATCCCCCCAAGGGGCGTCCATGAATGGAATTTAGCAACATACTTCCTTACAAGGATAGACTAGACAATGGACTCAAACGAGATCTACTCCCCAAGGAGGGATTTTCGTGAGAGAAAATTGAGGGTCGATATCTTGGTAACACACTCAATGTAATTTTATTGATATCCTCCCAAGAGTTCTTGTCAGTAAAATTGCAAGGCTAAAATTGAAAACGCTGGTTGTTATGTTAACAATTAGGTGGGACCTAGTCTAACTAGTAAATGGTGCGAACTCCCAAAGGAGGCGTAACATTTATGGGTGTTAGATCACCGTTGAATTTTATGATTGAGTTATTTATTTAATTCAAGATAAATATTTAAAAGTGCTTTATCATGATTATTTACTTATATATGTTTTGTTTTATTCAGAAATCATGACCCCATCACTTATGAACATCCTGAAAGATAACACTTTAATTGGAGATAATTATGTCACATGGAAAAGGAAAATTGGGTTGTTGCTGCAAGCTGAAAAACATAAGTTTATTCTGTCAGCTCCTAAACCACCTGCTCCTACTTATGAATCTCAGATTCATATGGTTGGTAAAGTTGCTACTGTTAAGACCCGTCAAAAGGTTAAGGAACAACAGAAGAAAAAGCAACTTGGGCCTACCAAGATGGAGACCAAGAAAGTAACCAAGATCAAAGGGAAATACTTCCTTTGTGGTGAAAAGGGACATTGGAAGAGAAATTGCCCAAAGTCCCAGAACAAGAAGGAAGAAGGTAATTTGAATTATCTAGAAACATGTTTTTTGGCTGATTCTACAGATTCTTGGATCATAGACTCAGGAGCCACTAATCATGTTTGTTATTCCTTGCAGGGGTTTCAAGAAAGGAGAAAGCTGAGTAAGAATGAAATCAATTTGCGCTTGGGCAACGGAACGTTAGTGTCTGCAAGTGCAGTGGGAGATATTAGAGTTTATTTGGATTCTAGAAGGCATTTAGATTTAATAGACGTTTATTATGTACCTCAATTCAAGAGGAATTTAATTTCAGTTTCTTGTTTGAATAAATTTGGATATTCGGTTACTTTTAATAAAGTTTTTATTATTAGTAAGAATGACAAAATGATTTGCCAAGGTACATTGGAAAACGGTCTATACTTTTTGCATAGAAATATCTCTCACTCGTTAGACACAGAAATAACGGAACCTAATCATAAAAGAGTAAAATTATCAACAGATGAAACCTACCTTTGGCATTTACGCTTAGGTCATATTAACCTTAATAGGATTAAAAGATTGGTATGTGACGGACCTTTGAGTGACTTAAAGGTTGATGATCTACCAACTTGTGAATCTTGTTTGGAAGGTAAAATGACCAAAAGGACGTTATCTGCCAAAGGTGCAAGAGCCACTGAATGTTTAGGATTGATACACACTGATGTATGTGGACCTATGAGCATTCAAGCTAGAGGTGGATATGAGTACTTCATCACCTTCACAGATGATTACTCGAGATTTGGTTATGTGTATCTCATGCGACATAAGTCGGATGCTTTTGACATGTTCAAAGCATTCAAAGCTGAAGTAGAAAATCAGCTTGAGAAACAAATAAAAATCTTGAGATCTGATCGTGGTGGAGAATATCTATCTGGTGAGTTTCAGCAATATCTTATTGATAATGGGATAGTTTCTCAGTTTTCTGCACCAGGTACACCTCAACAAAATGGGGTAGCAGAAAGGAGAAATAGAACTCTTTTGGATATGGTTAGGTCTATGTTGAGTTATTCAACGCTTCCTATTTCTTTTTGGGGATATGCTTTACAAACTGCTATATACATTCTAAACGATGTACCATCTAAGTCTGTTCCTAAAACACCGCATGAGTTGTGGACTGGGCGCAAGCCTAGTTTACAACACTTAAGGATATTTGGTTGTCCTGCGCATGTGTTAAAAGGAAAGACAGAAAAGATGGAGTCCCGTTCAGAAACATGTATATTTGTAGGGTATCCAAAAGAAACTAAAGGATATTATTTCTATAGTCCTTCAGATCTTAAAGTATTTGTTTCGACAAATGCTAAATTTCTGGAAAAGGACTATATGAATGATTTTGTGCCTAGAAGTAGAATTGTCCTGAATGAGATGTCAGGAGATACAATTCCACGAGAGGTTACACAACCTAACCCAATTGTAAGTTCCGATCCAACACAAGATCAACAACCTACCATTCCTCGTCGTAGTGGGAGGGTTAGAACACAACCCAAAAGATACATCGGTCTGGGAGAATCAGTGGAGAATCTCCCGGACGACGATGATCCCTATACGTACAAGGAAGCTATGGAGGATGTTGATAGTCGCCATTGGCAAAAGGCAATGCAATCCGAGATTGAATCTATGTTCAATAACAAAGTCTGGTCCCTTGTAGACTTGCCTAAAGGGATAAAACCCATTGGGTGCAAGTGGGTATACAAGAGGAAAAGAGGTATGGATGGAAAGGTGGAAACCTTTAAGGCTAGATTAGTAGCTAAAGGGTATACACAGAAAGAAGGTATCGATTACGAGGAAACCTTCTCTCCTGTGGCCATGCTTAAATCCATTAGGATACTCTTATCCATTGCAGCATCTTTAGATCTAGAGATTTGGCAAATGGACGTCAAGACAGCTTTCCTAAATGGAAGTCTTGACGAAAGCATCTACATGATGCAACCAGAGGGATTCATTGAAAAGGGCCAAATGGATAAGGTATGCAAGTTGCAGAAATCCATATATGGATTAAAGCAAGCATCCAGATCCTGGAACATAAGGTTTGATCAAGCTGTCAAAGGTTTTGGATTTATTCAGAATCCTGACGAACCTTGTGTATACAAAAGGATTAAAGGCGACAAGTTGGTTTTCCTGATTCTTTATGTTGATGATATACTACTCATTGGAAACGATGTAGGTGTATTGACATCAGTAAAAGAATGGTTAGCAAAACAATTTGATATGAAGGACTTAGGAGAAGCAAGTTTTATTCTAGGTATCCAAGTAATAAGGGATAGAAAGAATAGAACGATTGCATTATCCCAAGCTTTATACATAGACAAAATCTTGTCTAGGTTTTCCATGCAGGATTCCAAGAAAGGTATGTTACCTTTCAGACATGGAATCAAGCTTTCTAAGGAACAAGTTCCTAAGAATGAGCATGAAGAGCAATTCATGAGTAGAGTTCCATATGCCTCGGCAGTTGGAAGTCTCATGTATGCAATGCTCTGTACTAGACCAGATATTTGTTTTGCTGTTGGCATAGTTAGTAGGTTTCAATCGAAACCTGGTCCTGATCACTGGACGGCAGTCAAGCATATTTTCAAGTATCTCAAGAGAACGAGAGATAATATGCTTGTATACTCTGGAGGGGATTTGGTTCCCGTTGGGTATACAGATTCTGATTTCCAATCAGATTCTGACTCCAGAAAATCCACATCAGGGGCTGTGTTTACTATTGGAGGAGGAGCAGTTATATGGAGGAGTATCAAGCAATCTTGTATTGCTGATTCCACCATGGAAGCTGAGTATGTTGCTGCATGCGAAGCTGCCAAAGAGGCTGTTTGGCTCCGCCAATTCTTGATTGACTTAGAAGTGGTTCCTAGTGTGAATAAGCAGATCACTATCTACTGTGACAACAGTGGAGCAGTGGCTAATTCGAAAGAACCAAGAAGTCACAAGAGAGGTAAACACATTGAAAGAAAGTATCATCTTTTAAGGGAGATTGTTCAAAGAGGTGACGTGACGATTACCAAAATCGCGTCAGCAGAAAATCTAGCGGATCCCTTCACAAAGGCTCTACCTCAGAAGAGTTTTGATGGGCATCTAGAGAACATGGGCTTGAGAGATATGACACATTTGCTATAGCGCAAGTGGGAGATTGTTAGGATTATGCTCAATAGCAAGAGTGTAATGTTGTAATTAACGATCTTTTTCATATTAATAAAGAGATTTCTGGTTTAACAAATCGTATAGCATTTATAGTTTATATTATAATTGTCAAAGTAAATAATCATAAGGTCTAAAGACTATGGGAAAAGAAGAATTGTTCGTACATCTGGATATGTATGTGGTAGACACAATTCTTTAATTAGTCTTGAATAATGTTCACAACTTAAGTTAAAGGTTGGGCACCTTTATCTTGTTAAAGTTGTAGAATTCTTTTGCTAGCATTTGAGTGGGATCAAATGAGATATGATGAGTCTAAAATCATCGGAGTGTCTTCGAGCAAAAGGATCTAGTGCACTGGGTGCATTGAACTGGATCACAATGAAAAGCTTTATCTAGAACCGTCAGTAGATAATAGTCTTTTCATTATCAGGACAATCGGAGAGTCTATCTTAATCCTGAGATAAATGATGGACTTATGGTTGCAAGTGATATCATTTGAGTTATCAATGAGTACGATTATATCGCATAGTCTATCCTCGATAGTTTGGTGATATTCATTTGTTAATCGATAGAGGACTTCATTTATAGATATGGACATCGTGGCTCCATTTAATTAAATGAGAGTATAATATCATCATATGGATGTTTTGAGGTAATTGGATATTAAATCTCAACGTTGAGTTTTCAATAGTGTCTATTGAAAACATGGCTTCTGGACAAGTCAAAATATCCAAGTTCAAAACGTGGTCATATGAGTAAATATGGTAACTTGGAGAGTTATAGGCGGTCTATGAACTCTTGGCGATTACTGATATTAATCACGAGGATACACTATCTCCAATATGATTGTCTAGGGTATGAATGAGGAGCATCTTCCTTTTCTATCTTTATTTAAGAGTTCAGTTTTAGCTCTTTAGTGGAATGAGTTAAAATTAATGGATCGGACCTAAGTGAATCATTTGTTGATTGTGATTAGGTTATGTCTATTGAAGCTTAAATTTAGATGGCCCGCCAAGATCCCCAATCCACACGGACTTGCATGGATCACTTGATATATTCTACCGGACCAATTTAAGGGTCCATCTAGAATTGCATTTAATATATTAAGAATATAATTTGCACATTATTTAAGTAATGGGCTGCTCAATTATATTAATATATTAATGAAAGACATGTGGGCTTGTTTTTTTAGTAAGAATAGGTCTGGTTCACATGTGGGCTTTTTATTTAAAGTCCAATGGATTAAATGAAATAAGAAAATAATGTTAGGCCCAATCTTATACAAGTGGGGCGGCAAGGTTAAAATTTTAACGTAAAATATTATTTTGTTTCATTTGTTTTAATTAAATAAGAATTAATTAATTTATTGATTAATTGTTTATTTAAAGAAACAAATCTTTCCTAAAAGTAAAAGACTTGTTTGACAAGGAAATAAATAAATTAGTTTTATTTATTTAATCAAATAAGGAGTCTTTTTATTTAGTCAAAATAAAAGAATAAAAATCAAGGAGTTGGATTAGGGTTTGAAGTCTATAAAGTTGAAAAGAATTAGGGTTGAATTTTAGTCACCCTATATAAGTGACATGATGAAATTCGGCCAACCCTAATCTTAGACTACATAGAATTCGGCAACCCTAAAGGAAAAAGAAGAAAAAATTCGGCCAACCTATATATATGTTCTTATAGGGTTCGGCCACATCAAGTTTTGGTGCTTGAGTTTTTTATTTCTTTCTTCTTCTTCTTAATTCTAAGAGAGTTTTTATTCTAGAAAGACAAAAAGGAGTGTGAAATTATTCTTTGATAGTATACAATTGCTTAATCATCAATAAGCTTGTGTATACGATATCGATCTAGGTTCACGCGAGTTTCGATCATTAGATTGAGAACTCAAAAGTGACCGGAATAATTTTTGACATTCTTTTGATTGTTTTGTGACTAACAAAGAAAAGAAAGTTTTTTGTTTGGTCCATTCACAGGTTTGCAATTCAAAGAAAAGGGAGACCACGCTCCTAGGTGATCCACGTTCGTGCTCGGATTGAAGGTCTTGCGGATTACCATCGACGTAAGTCAATCGGATCACGCGACAAAAGGTAATTTACTTTTGTTAATGTATATGCATGTTTATTGATTAAAAGGGTTTAAGGTTCATAAAGGAAAAATTTTAAAAGTCACTAAATCGTTTTTAGTATCGCTTCCGCTGCGTTTACCACTTTTATTTATTATTTTTCCCTACACAAATGTCCTGACCTTAAAAATCAAATCAAATCCTTAAACATTGACGAAGAATTCAAAGACAAACTTATCTAGGTTATCTTCGAACAGTAGTATACCTCGGACTCCTGTGAAGAATCATCAAGTTCTGAGGAGGAGCTCCTTGAAAATACAAATATAAGCTCGCGTGCGTGTCTAAACAACCTAGAGGGGGGGTGAATGGGTTGTTAATCGATTATTACCAATTTTTCGATTAGTCAAAATTAATCACAATTAACCCAAAACACACATATAATAAAATCAAGTAAAAAATGCGGAAATTAAAGAACACTTGATTTTTACGTGGAAACCCACACGGGGAAAAACCACGGGCTGATATGTGCGCAACACACGGTCAACGAAATCCACTATATGAAAAGGAATCTACACCCTCAAGTGATTCTCGGACTCTCACCCTAGATAACCTCAGGCTATGGACACTACCACTCGCCACTCTTGGTTCAATCCCTAGTGATATCCCCTGATACACTACTCTTGGCGTGAGCAACCCCTAATCTACCCAACGGGCCTTTTACAGTGGCACTCGACCAATTGCTTGAGCACTACACACGGGTAGCCACAAGACTTTACTTGCTTGTGAAACTTCACCAAGAAGTCACAAGACTTTGACTCAAGAAGAGAATCAAAAAGTCTAAGTGTATCACAATGATGCACAAAAGCAATGAGTGCTAGACTAAACACTATATGCTTAACTAGATGTTATCATACAAGTGAACATCCTAGTTATCAACAAAGTCTACATGAATGTGCATGAAGACTCAATTAGGTGCTGAGAGACACTAGCAACATAATTGTCAACAAATAAAGCCAACTCAACCTAAGTTGTCAAAATCATGGCAAGGACTATAAATGTGCAATTAACAAATGCAATCAATGAGTCATAATCAACAATGTCTAAATGCAAATCATATAGACTTAGCTAGATGTTATCAATCACAAAACAATCCTAGCTATCAAACAATATCAACATGTCCATACATGTGAACTCAATTAAAATCTCAAGAACATTCAATAAAACTTGACTAGATAAATAAACATACATCTATCAACCTAATCATCAACCAATTTCACAAGAATGTTCTAGGGTTAGATATTTAGGGAAAATCATCCTAATCATGTAAGCTATCACAAACAAAACCCAATCATATCATAACTTCACTAAATATGCAATAAGAGTGAAGATTTGCTAAACTAAGCAATCAAAGACATGTCTTGACTAAGATAGAACAATAAATGAAGAAGTGATGTTTGTTCTACTTACCAAGTCAAGAAACCAAGAAGACCCATGCTTTAAAGATGTTCAATGATGCATGAAGAAGATGGGTTTTGGGTTTGGAGAGTCAATCAAGCTTTCATGAAGCTATCTCTCTCTAGAAAACTCTTAATCTCTCTCTAGGGTTGTGTATCTTTGTTTCCTTGAATACAAATGAGAGAAAGAGATGTATTTATAGTGCTAAGATGGTAGCCCTATAAATTTCGTGACTAACCCAACAAAAATGAGCCAAAACGGACTCCAAATGAGTGAGATATGGCAAAATTACGAAACAGGGTCGGGAACCAGGCCTGCCGCAGTCTAGGTGCCGCTATCAGCCAAGACGGCACTTGGACCGCGGCAAATTGCTGTCGCTAGCATGCCGCTGTCACAAACCGCGGCACTGAAACCGCGACGACGCGTCACAGCACAAAGCTTGATTTTCAAGCGACTCAAAACATGACCAAACGACATTGAAACCTTTCATATAATATACCGTTGGAAAGGTATGGAAGTCTACTTTCTACTCCAATTAACAAAACATGATTTGGATAACTGTAGAAAAAAGTTATGGTCATTTGAGTGACCAAAGGTCAGATTTGGATAACAGCTGTGATGCCCTATTTTTAGTGGTCACTTTGGAAATTTCAAAACCAATCCAAACGGTCATGAAATATTACAAATAATATACCGTTGGAAAGGTATGGGTGTCTAGTTTGTCCAGAATTTTACAAAACTCAATTTAAATCTTTTGATAAAAAGTTATGGTCACAAGACCATACAAAGGTCGGTTTTGAAAAACATTTAAAACATTGAAATCCAAAATTTTTAAACTAGACACTTTACTCCAAATAACCAAACCGAATCTAACACTTATCCAAGAGAAGAATGAGACCTTCTCAAGTGGTCAACCATCGCGCTAAGACATGCACACCATCGTGCAAGCGCGGACGTTTCCGATCACACAAACGGAAACGAATTACACGACACTTAAGACTAACATACATGAAGTGCAAGTGTGGGATGTGAATGCATCCTAATGCCTAACATGACATGGCATTGTATGAACAAGATGCAATCATTTAAACATGCATGAAGAGACTTCATGGCTTTGCATCCTAATGCCTAAACATGTCATGGCATTTCAATAAACTAGATGCAATCAAATAAACATGCATGGGAATGGATAACATCATGAATAATCACCAAGCATGTGACACACAAAAGATATGCAATATATGAAAATGCATAAGTGTGATGATAAAGCATATAAGCACACAATTATGAGAAACACAAATGCAATCATATAAATGCATTGAAAGTGTGTGTGTGCTAAAAGACATAGATGCACTAATCAATGAAACACACATGCATGGTAACTAATACACAATATATAAAGATGCATGCAAGTGTGTGTGTGCACCTAATCTCTTCAAGAATCAAGGTCAAGTGGTATACCTTTTGAAGCTCTTGATCTTGAAGTCACCTTGGGAAGTCCGGAAGCTTATCAACCACAATAACCTAAGCTACCCGTTACATATCAATCCCAATGTGGTTTGTCATGAAATAAGCCAATCAATAAGTATGCACTTACACTCCTAATCCTTGGCCAATCTAGCACAGAAGCTTCGACTAGAATCATATCACATTCAAGCCTGCCTCTGCAACCAAGTCAATGTCTTAGATCAATCTGACTATTCCATGCTCATTAGCATGATTGATAGCATCAGTGACCCTATTCTTAAAGCAAATTACATCAAACAAATCCAGGAGAAAATATCCACCCAAGATGCCAATAGACCATCAACCAGCCAAAAGGACCTAGTTATCCCAGATTTCGAAGAAAATGTCATGAAACTATTCTCCCCCAAGCAAAGAAAAGTGACCATCTTTGGCCTACAGAAAGAAATCAAACAGGTCAAAGAAGAAATAAAAGATTTAAAGCTCACCACCCAGAAACTCCTAGCACAATTGCTAGAACATTCTTCAAAGGCAAGAGAAAAGTCATCCAAACAAAACAGTTTCAAAAGTTCTGCTGATTCAGAAGAAGAAGCACTAGAAGAGGATCAATCCAATCATGAATTGACCAGTCTCCTCCACCATAATCTTATCTAACAATAGAAAACCTCTATTGTCAGAGAAATCAGGATCCAGAAGTGGTATACAGAGGTAGACATACGTGTCTCTTCCAGCTTCCACCTTAGGGTCAACATATTGATTGACACAGGAGCTGACCTCAACTATATGAGGGAAGCCCTTGTCCCCACCAAATATTTTGAAAAAACCACAAAAACTCTTTATGGCGCTAACAAGCAGCAGCTCAGCATACAATAAAAATTGACCAATGCTAAAGTTTGCAATAGCGGAGTCTGTTACAACACTAGTTTCCTCATGGTCAAAAACCTTTCCCAAAACGTAATCCTCGGATTACCCTTCTTCCATCTTATATCTTCTTTTAGGGTTACCTCTGAAGGACTTATTTCAAAATACCTAGAAAAAGAGATACTTTTCCCTTTCACTTTCCCCGTCCTTATTCGAGACCTAAATGCTCTCAAAAACAAGTCAGTCTTCCTAGACCAGCAAATTGCCAATATCAACATAAAGCAGGATTATTTATCTTTTTTAAAAGATGACAAGCATTTTGAGAGACAAAAGAAACACCTAGAAGATCCCAAACTTCAACAAAAGATCCAAACCTTCAAAAAGAAACTAGAAGATGAAGTTTGCTCTTCTTTTCCAAATGCCTTCTGGAACAGAAAAAGACATATAGTCTATCTTCCTTATAACAAAGAATTCTCCGAAAGAGGAATTCCCACCAAAGCTAGACCTATCCAAATGTCCTCATCCCTACTTGAACATTGCAAAAACAAAATTGCCGACTTATTACAAAAAGGCCTGATTATGCCTTCTAAATCCCCATGGAGTTGTCCAGCTTTCTATGTGCAAAAAAATACAGAGATCGAAAGAAGATTCCCCAGGCTGGTCATCAATTACAAATCTCTGAATGATGCTCTTCAGTGGATTCTGTATCCTATTCCTAACAAATCTGACTTATTAAAAAGGCTCTATAATTCTTACATTTTTTCTAAATTTGACATGAAGTCAGACTTTTGGCAAATACAGATAGATGAGAAGGATCGCTATAAAACTGCTTTTACTGTGCCTTTTGGCCTGTATGAGTGGAATGTTATGTCTTTCGGTCTTAAAAATGCCCATAGTGAATTCCAGTCTATCATGAATGAGATTTTCAACCCTTATACTGAATTTTCAATTGTCTATATAGACAATGTTCTGATCTATTCCGATAACATTGACCAACATTGGAAACACCTAGATATTTTCTTTCAAGTAGTCAAGCACCAAGGTCTAGTTGTCTCCACACATAAGATTGTTATATACCAAACAAAAATCTGATTCCTAGGTCACAACATCGAAAGAGGAACCATTATACCCATCCCAAGAAGTCTTGAGTTTGCTGATAAATTCCTAGATGTCATCAAAGACAAAACCCAGCTACAAAGGTTTCTAGGATGTCTCAATTTTATAGCTAATTTCTGTTAACAACTCCACATCATCTGCAAACCTCTTTTTCAAAGACTCAAGAAAAATCCAACACCTTGGACCAATGTGGACTGCTCCCAAAATAGTTGAAACTGATGCATTTGAGCTTTGCTATGATGGCATCCTAAAACAAGTCATCAATGACCAAGAATGTTTCATTAGATATGTTTCAGGTGTCTGGAATAACACCCAACAAAAGTACTCCACTGTAAAAAAGAAATCATGGCTATTGTTTTGGCTATCCAAAAATTGCAGGACAATCTGATCAACCAAAAATTTGTTTTGAAAGTTGATTGTCAATCAGCAAAATTCATTTTGAAAAATGATGTTAAAGTCTTGCTTCTAAACAAATATTTGCTAGATGGCAAGTCTTATTATCTGCATTTGATTTTACTATTGAACATATTAAAGGCTCAGATAGTAGCTTACCAGATTTCTTGACCAGAGAATGTTTGCAGGGAGGCCCATGAGTAGCATCAAGAAGAAGGTACAAGGCCTTAGGCCCACTATGAGCCAGGGTCCCATACCCAATTTGAACCCATCTATGGCTGGATTCATGCCTGACTTATCAAATGAGAACAGTCCTTTGGTGACTTATCATGGCAACAACATTGCTTCTATTGTGACTTATGATGAATACAGGCCCAGCCTAGAAAGGAAACCCAACCACAAAGACAAATACTCTATTGCATCCAACCACCTGGCCATTACAACCCAATCTTCACCACTAAGACCCACCTCATCAACCCCACTACAAATTACAAATAGTTTCTCCCCTTTAAAATCAGACTCATCATCGTTTAAAACTATAGCATCTTCCCAACAAGTCTCAAGGCTCTGATACCAAAATGGAGAACTAACAAATATAACAGAATGCACAATACAATATGTAGAAAATAATAAAACATAAAATTGAAATGAATTTCGACTTGAATAATGGAAAATAAAATTATCATAAACTTACTGTAATCAGTACTAGTCTGACAACAATGAAGACATACAGGAATAAGTCCCACGCTTTTATTGATTTCAAACTTTTTACAATGGAGAGGAAGGCTAAGAGAGGAAGATTACAAAGTAGCAAGAAAACTTAGAAATCAGAACCTGCCTTCTCTGCTGGAGAAGAGTCTTTTAAATAGAAAAGATAAATAACCATGGTAAGGATAATCGAGGTTAACCTGACTCTGGTTGTGAAAAAGATAGTTTTGGCACTTGTACTAGAGTGGATTCCATAAGCTTTTCTCACAGGGGATGAGTAGTGAGTGAAAGGAAGGAATCATTTTTGTTGATGATGGATAGATGCTGAGTCATAGTCATAAGCAATTGTTGGTAAGTACTTTAATTGTTTTCTTTCGTCAAGTATCTTCTTCTACCGACACTCTTTTTTTTTTTTTTTTGGTCGTTGTCTGCCAACACAGGGTTGATAGTGGATGATTCATGATTATAGTTGCTGAAAGTAGAATGGGTGGTGATAAATGCTAATAATGGATCCCATGTTCTATAAGGATAAGTTTAGTGAACTTTGTGGGGCTAAAGCCCTTGAAATTGTGATAAGTCATGGCCGAAGGTGTTTCCACTCTGTTGTTGAGAATAGTTGTTGCTTTCAGTAAGGTTATCTTCACTGAGGAAATCATCTTGATTGTCTGAATCTGAGTCTTTTTGGGAAATAGCGGCCATAGTTTTTCTCATTTCATCAGCAATGGCTAAGAGTTCTTCAGGAGTTTTTGCTGCTGTAATTCTAGCCTAATTCTGGGGAATTAGGCCATTAAAAACTGAGATTGGTCTTTGCTTGTGTTGTAGAAACTGGGGTTCTTGTTAAACCATTTTGCACATCTGTTTTTTCCATGGTTAGCCATGTTCATACCACTCCACCATTTGATTTTCGTTTGTCTCCCAAAATAAGGAACGTTGACATTGCCAATAAGTTGCTCTTGAATCTTATAATCAAGCATCAAGATCCAAGTGAGACTGAAGATCTTGAAAAAGATTAATAGGCCAGGAATAAAATCTCAATCTTTGGGTTTCTCAATATGTATGACCCAATACTGATAACCTTCTTTGATGATGGTTGGAAGGAAATCAATATTTGGTCCATATTTGTCCCACCATTCTAAAAACCAAAATGGTATATCGAAGGGAAAATCTTTGTCAAAATAGATAAACCAGGATAAAGAGTTTCCTAAGTTTTGGCCGTAAGGCACATATGTCCAGGCATCAATGTAGTCCCAATAAGAAAACTCAGAGATGTGGAAAGGTCTTGAAAAACTTCTTTTCTTGTTTGGGTCATTTCCCCATTGTTCTAGGGTAATGATTTTGCAAAACTTTATTTTTCTAAAAATCAATTTTTTCGTGTCCATTTTGTCAAAAACATCTGATATATAGATTGAATTTGTATCTACAAGAATGAATTCATAAAAAATATGTCTTTTTAATATGTCTTCAGAAATCCTACAAAACAGTGGATCAATGATTACATCCGCCAGTCTTTTAGGTTCCTTGAAATGCATGACTATCCGGACCTTCCTGATCCTAGCCATGACTTCTTGCTTAACTATCCAAGTCATCCCGATACTAGTTAAGACTTCTTGCTTGGTTATCCGGACCTCACGTCCTAACCAAGACTTCCTTGCTTGACTATCCGGACATATCATCCTAGTCAAGACTTCATGCCTTTTACAAGGACTTCCTAGTGTGATCATGTGAATGCAAATGATGCAAACAATCAATTCATCATAAAACATGTGATCATTACATTCATGGAACAACTAGACCTAAACATGTGAGAACACAAGTAATATAGTCTAGATGCCAAAACATGAATTAAACCTAGAGCATGTGAAAAACACCTGACACAAAATCTCATAGTTTCATTCACACAAATAATACTTGAATAAATCATAATCATGAAGCACATATTCAAGATATTACAAACATACACAAAAATGCTAGAATTATAAAATGTATTCAATGAATATTCTAGCTAAAGATTTAGAGCAAGGATATAATGATAAATCAATTAAATCGTAGATGTCTCTAAAAACACATATACAAGCATTAATCATAGATATTATCAATCAAAGGATCAAAACACATTTCAAGGATTATTAATCATAAAATGATTTAATCAAGTCACAAATAATCCTAGATATCAATCTAATCACAATACAACTCTCAAACACGTGAAAAGCCTAGAATCTAAGAAACTAGTTCACATATATCTCTAATTAGACTTTTGATTAGGATTGATTATGAAGCTATCTTTCTCAATAGCATTCACCATACATATACATACATATAGAAGAAGAAACTTTGAAGGTTTTTAAAGAAGAAATCTCAAAGATATGACAACTACCTTGCAATCACGAGCTGGTTCGGTTTTGATGGTGAAACCACTCGAAAACTTGATCAAATAGCTGCAAGACCACTTGGAAAAGGCAGAGCACTTGAATACAAACAATCTTCGACTTGAATCAACCAATTCTGACTTCGTATGAGAAAGTTATGGTGTTTGGAAGGTGAGAAAAGTTGAGAGAAAAATTTTGGTGTGAGATTTCTAATTTTTGCTTCTTAAAATGAATGAGAGGGAAATGGATAATTTAAAAAAGATGAAAGAGAGAGAGAAATGGACCAATCAATAGCTGTCACATCACCCAGGGCCATATGGGGTGCGTGTGGCACACGTGGGCAAAAAGCTGCTCTGGTTGTGTGGCACACGGCCTCCACACGTGGCCACCAAGCTTGGCCAACCACACGGCCTCCACACGTGGCCACCAAGCTTGGCCGTTGGCCATGCTTGCTCCTCTCGCGTTCTTCGGCCATATTCGGGCCTCCAAACTCTGATTTTGAATATGTCTTCGGATTATGAATTGTAAATCCCTCACATACAATGATGACTATAAAACTTTGACAAAAGGTTGAGAATTCATCTCGGAAAACAACGATGAAGACAACTCAACGAATAAGAACGTAAAGTAGCGTAGCTACATCGTTTGGACTCGAAACCTAATTTTTGAGTAACCGAAATGATCGGGATTCAATAAGAAATCATATGAGATCATGTTCAAGTTCAAAATACAAGAAACACAAACAATTAACCACAAGATCACACATGTATGCCATTTCCTAGATTTAGTCTTAAAACATGCAATTCTACAATGTATGACAATTTGAGTTCAATGCATGAGCATACTAAAATATGTGAATGTGTTATTTAAAATGTGCACAACCATGTGTGGACACTTATGAATGATTTGTGTGTGTGTGCCTATGCCTTGTAAGAGGAATGAGGTCAATTATACATTTGATGTGCAATGAAGCTAATTCCCCTTAACAAGCCACCACCTTGCATGAACCGTAGCCGAGTCTTTCCTTGAAGCTTTGTATTATCATGATAACGACCACTAATCAATACAAGATAAACATCATTTTGATATGGAATACATACCAAGACAAACCAAAAACCTAACAGCATAAATCCCAACCTTCATGTTCTTCAATTTATTTGAATTACATTTAGTAATCTTGGATGTTAGCATATATAATATAAACGTATGAGTCAATTTATTTGAATGAAATAACTACTTCTTTTATTATTGAATTTATAATATTTACAAATTATAAGCTTTAGGGCATAAATCCCAACATCTTCATGTTCTTCATCTTCAAAACAACATTCTGGTTTCCCAAACCAACTAACAGTTGGTTAACTTGAAAATTCCAATTAAAATGTTGATTCAAGCAAGAGACATCTACACAAAGCCTATATTTGAAGAGTTTTAGGAACAATTTGTAGACGCTTTGAACATCACAAATTGCATTGAAGATGATGGAGATTTTGTGTAAACATTGACCATGTATGATGCATTTGGAAAGGATGACAAATGCAAAAAGCGATATGTGAGAAAAGGTAGTGATAGCAAATTATTTTGTAATTGTACTCAAATGTTTGAGATGAAAGGGGAGTTGTACAGTCATGCCATCAAAGTTCTAATAGACATTATGAATATCAAAGAAATTCTTGATCAATATATATTGAAAAGGTGGACGTAAAAAGCTAGATCTGAATATGTGATATACATGGACATGATATTCAAGTGTACCTTAAATTGCAACAAACAAGTCGATACAGATCATTGTGTTCTATCTTCAAAAGGATATTAAGTAGGGTATCTAAACGTGACAAGTGAGCATGCTAGCAACTTGACAATGTTGGTTGAAGACATTTCACATTTAGAAATTTTTATCCTAAAAATCCGTCGGGGGTTTTCCCGGGATAACCTGGACCGCGGTGTATGGGGTGCACCGCAGCTGGCCCGGACCGGGTGGGGCAACTCCCCCTTGGTCGGGGACCGGGGACCGATACTACGTGGTAGGACCGGTCCTATGAGATGGAACAGAGGTTAAGGTGGCGTGCTAGTGTGTGGGGAATGGCTAATACACTTTTGGAGAGGTAAAGAGGTGGCTCTCTTATTACTGGAAAATGGAGTACAACATACATCAGTTCACACCCTGCATCCAACGATTACAAAAGGGTCTACAGGAGGGACGGGAATACAACATGCATGGATCCGGTCGAGGCAGGGGGATCACTAGGCTGGTTGCACATGGGAGATTTGACTAGGCGGGGTAGTAGCCAAGTAGAACACACATATAGGGGCTTTGACTAGGCGGGGTAGTAGCCAAGTAGAACACACACATAGGAGCTTTGACTAGGCGGGGTAGTAGCCAAGTAGAACACATACATATGAGCTTTGGCTAGGCCAAGTAGGATGTTTTTGTTTTCAAAAGCCAACCCCTTCCTTTGTGGGATGTAGGGGCCTTTATAGTGTCTTTGGTAGGAGGGGTAGGTGGAAGGCCTTCGTTTAGGCAGGAATCCCTGGCTAGATCTCCACCGTCCCCTTCTATCCACAATGGTGGTTACCAGGAATTAAGGATCAGGATTGCGCCCTGCTCTCTTTGCCTTGGTGGGAGCATCAGTTTCGATAGGTGGGGGCCCTAGTTCCCAGGGCGTAATCGACGGGACCGATCCCAGCCACCGATGTAGGGTGGGATCGGGGTTGCCACACGCCTCGGAGGGCTTCGATTGCTCCACCTAGGTCTCAGGTCCATATCAGCGTGTCTGTAGGGCTGAGGTGGTGAAAAGATGGCGTTTCTATGAGCTTTGATTGGTCGCAAGGGGTCCTTGTGGTGGTGGGAAGTCGTTATCAAGATTCTGGTCCGGCAGGGGACAGTGTCAGCGCCTGTCTCGCTGTACTCTGTCAGGCTCCATCTTCCACCATTTCCTTCTTCATGCTTGCTGCATTTCTGCAAGTATCTTACTGAGGAAACCAGTATCCTATTGCATGTAAGAGATAGTTGACCTTTAATTAGGGCTGAGATGGAATATTATCCAACCGTTGAAGTAGCATGGCTAGTAGGCGATCTCTACCATCGGCTGCTGCCTTTCCTCAACTGTGCTTGCTGCTTCTTATTAATGAGGTGACATTGGTGCCTTGCAGGTGTTCCCAGCACCCTTTTTACCTCTTGTGAGCTGGAGGCGAGGGCTAGCGTCAGCCCTTACGGAGCAGGAGGCGCTAGCGAACTCCTAGGGTTTCTTCTAGAGAGGACCGCTGGAACCGTAGGAGGGCTCTGTGGGAGGCAAGGTAGGACTCCCTGTAGCGAGGTTGGCTATCGGAGCGGATCGGCTGTGGGAGGAAGCGGTCCTTCTTACTAGATGAAGGGGCGGGAGTCGGATCCCGGATGGATCACAGCCTTTGAGGTGGGCTCCCGAGCGGGTCGGGTATCCTTTCTTCGTAAGCATTCTCGTGGGAGGAAGGCCGGCTCAGGGTCGAACAACGCTTGACCCTAGCGTGCCTGTGAGTAGGTGCGGTTAAAAGAGGGCCGGGCCCTTTGTTCCTAACAAGCGGGCTGGACTGCTTAGGAGTGCCACCGGGGTAGGCAATGAAGCGGTTCAGTCCTTTAGTGGGAAAAGCTCTTCCTTGAATTAATTGCATAAATTTTCGGTTAACAGAAGTCCCTCCTGTAGGGAAAAATACCAAAGAAGTGCACGCAGCGGAAGCGATACTAAAAATTAGATTTAGTGACTTTTACAAATTTTTCCTTTATGAACCTTAAAACCTTTTAATTAATTAAACATACATATACAATAACAAAAAGTAGAATACCTTTTGTCGCGTGATCCGATTGACTTACGTCGATGGTAATCCGCAAGATCTTCAATCCTAGCACGAACGTGGATCACCTAGGAGCGTGGTCTCCCTTTTCTTTGAATTGCAAACCTGTGAATGGACAAAACAAACTTTTCTTTTCTTGTTAGTCACAAAAACAATCAAAAGAATGACTAAGATTATTCCGGTCACTTTTGAGTTCTCAATCTAATGATCGAAACTCGCGTGAACCTAGATCAATATCGTATACACAAGCTTATTGATGAATAAGAAAATAGTATACTATCAAAGAATAATCTAACACTCCTTTTTGTTTTAGTAGAATAAAAAGCTTTCTATGAATTGAGAAGAAGAAGAAATTTGTATCATGAACACATGTGGTGGCCGAATTCTATACTTGTCAATATATAGGTGGCCTAAGTTTGCTTCTTCTTTTATTTTATTATTAGGGTCGCTGAAATCCTAACCTAGAAATAACTAGGGTTGCCGAAATCACATGCCCACCATAGGCTTATGTTGCACCCTAATTTCCATCTAGTTTTTAAGACATCAAACCCTAATCCAACTCATAGATCTTTTATTCTTTTATTTTGACTAAATAAAAAGACTTCTTATTTGATTAAATAAATAAAACTAATTATTTATTTCCTTATCAAACAAGTCTTTTACTTTTACTTTTAGGAAATATATTTCCTGATTAGAAAAGATTTGTTTCTTTAATTAAACAATTAATTAATAAATTAATTAATTCTTATTTAATTAAAACAATGAAACAAAATAATATATTAGGTTAAACTAACCCTTGCCGCCCCACTTAGAGTAAATGGGCCAAAATATTATTTTCTTATTTCATTTAATCCATTGGACTTTAAATAAAAAGCCCACATGTGAACCAGACCCATTCTTACTATAAGAAACAAGGCCACATGTCTTTCATTAATATATTAATATAATTGAGCAGCCCATTACTAAAATAATGTGCAAATTATATTCTTAATATATTAAATGCAATTCTAGATGGACCCTTAAATTGGTCCGGTAGAATATATCAAGTGATCCATGCAAGTCCGTGTGGATTGGGGATCTTGGCGGGCCATCTAAATTTAAGCTTCAATAGACATAACCTAATCACAATCAACAAATGATTCACTTAGGTCCGATCCATTAATTTTAACTCATTCCACTAAAGAGCTAAAACTGAACTCTTAAATAAAGATAGAAAAGGAAGATGCTCCTCATTCATACCCTAGACAATCATATTGGAGATAGTGTATCCTCGTGATTAATATCAGTAATTGCCAAGAGTTCATAGACCGCCTATAACTCTCCAAGTTACCATATTTACTCATATGACCACGTTTTGAACTTGGATATTTTGACTTGTCCAGAAGCCATGTTTTCAATAGACACTATCGAAAACTCAACGTTGAGATTTAATATCCAATTACCTCAAAACATCCATATGATGATATTATACTCTCATTTTATTAAATGGAGCCACGATGTCCATATCTATAAATGAAGTCCTCTATCGATTAACAAATGAATATCACCAAACTATCGAGGATAGACTATGCGATATAATCGTACTCATTGATAACTCAAATGATATCACTTGCAACCATAAGTCCATCATTTATCTCAGGATTAAGACAGACTCTCCGATTGTCCTGATAATGAAAAGACTATTATCTACTGACGGTTCTAGATAAAGCTTTTCATTGTGATCCAGTTCAATGCACCCAGTGCACTAGATCCTTTTGCTCGAACACTCCGATGATTTTAGACTTATCATATCTCATTTGATCCCACTCAAATGCTAGCAAAAGAATTCTACAACTTTAACAAGATAAAGGTGGCCAACCTTTAACTTAAGTTGTGAACATTATTCAAGACTAACTAAAGAATTGTGTCTACCACATACATATCCAGATGTACGAACAATTCTTCTTTTCCCATAGTCTTTAGACCTTATGATTATTTACTTTGACAATTATAATATTAAACTATAAATGCTATACAATTTGTTAAACCAGAAATCACTTTATTAATTGAAAAAGATTGTTAATTACAACATTACACTCTTGCTATTGAGCATAATCCTAACACCTCCCGCCTTGAATGTTCTTAAGATTGCTGAACGTTGGAGGCGGGGTACCTGGTCGCATGAAGGGCCTTTTCCCACTTGGCTTTTCCTGTTTTCCACCCTTTGAGTTTATCAGAATTCATTTTGGGGGCCAACGCTTGTATTAAATGCGAGAATAATGGTTCTAGGTATTAGGCACGTTTTTCGGGGCGTGGCGTCAGCGACGGGACGTTTTGCTGCGCGAGGTTCCACGTGGCGTTCGCAGGGTGGTGGATGGGTCAAGTCTGCTTTTTCGCTAGCCGCCCTAGCCGTTAGATCCATTGGAGGGTCGAGATTCACCGGTTTGAATTTGAAACTGCAACATTTTTTTTCCACTTAAGAGGCAGTTTGATTGGAGTCTCTTCGTTTTCCCTACCGCACCAATTTTTTTCTCTCTTCTTTTCTATTCTACTTCCCTGCTAACCACCGTTATCTCACAATGGCTGATCGTGCTCCAAATGTTTACATTTAGCACTCCCTAACTTGGCTTTTGTAACCGTTTTCCGAGCCCTTTTTGGCATTTAATATTGTAAATAAGTGTTTTTCAGGTGTTTCAGCTCATCAGGGGTATTTTGGACCAAACTGGAGAAAAGTGGCGAAATTGGGGCAAAAGAGGGCAAATATGTAATTATGGAGAATCAGGGGTCAAAGTGTAATTCTAGAGGAATTATTGCATATTTGGTGATTAAGGAAGAATTCAGGGGTGCATTGCGTAATTCGCCAACCATGAGCAGAAGTCATGGCGGGTTCATGAGGCGGGCATATGCCAGCCTTCCTGAAGGTATGAAGTCGCCATAAAGCAAGGCGAGTTCGCGCGGAGAGCTCGTGCGGCGGGAAAGAGGCCTCCAAGGGCAAGGCGGGTTCGACGGCGAGCAAGAGCTCGCCTTCCAGGCGGGAACAAGCCCGCCCACTTGACCGACCTTGGAGATTGCACGTCCAAACTTGCCCAAATCTTCCCTACTATATATATTCTTCCTTTCCCAACCTTAAACACTAACCCTAACATCCAAAATACCCTAGAATAAACTACACCACATAGCATACACATACTATTACACCAAATAGCTTAGAATTACATTAGTTTAGCTTAGATAACTTAGAGAAGCACTACTTGTTGCATGTGAGCTTCATAGCTTGGAAGGAGTAGATTTGGAGCTTCATTGAAAGACAAGAAGATTACCATCTTGTGGTTACTTCTTTCTCTTACTTCTTTCATGTATTTGTGATTCATGTAACATGTATGTGTATAATAATCTTTATGTTAAGGGATTGATTTTCATATGATTTATTATTGTAATTAATTGATCTCTATATCTTTTATATATCCATATTTAGTTATTGAATGTTGAATTGAGTTAAATTGAATGGATGCATGTTGTTGATTGACAAATTAGTAACTTGTAATCTTGTTTAATAACATTTGATTAGCTATATTGGAGAAGTATTGGTTAGTAATTGCATGATCAACACTTATTAACTAATTCTTAGGTTCTAGGTGTAATTACTCTATTATTGTCACTCTATAATCATAGATGATAATAATTAGAGTGGTAGTTGTTAAATTACCTATGCCATAGAACTAATGAGCTTAATTGTGATCAATTAATAAAATCCCTTTTCATTTATCCATGCTCTTGCATAACCTTGCAAGAATTAGTTAGTTTAGTTAGTTGTAGTTAATTTAGTGTAACTTAGTTGTAGTTAATTAATTGAGACATTAGTGTAATTTAATTGTAGTGACTTAGTGTTAATTTACTTACTTGCTACTTAGTTGATAATTTAGTTAGTTTAGATTAATTAGAATTGTATTGTGTTTACATCTCCTTAGTTGTAGTTGTAGTATAGAGAATACGTATCCGTGACCATAGGATACGCATAGCTTAAATTAGCCATCCTAGCCATTAGTTTAGATAATCGCTTGCCACCGTTTCCTTTTACTTTTCTTGCTTGTAATTAGTGTAAATAACGTGACTATAACAAAGACGTAGAACCGACTTAACGTACAACACTTCCTCCGTGGGAACGATACCCTTACTTGTATCCGCTATACGACTCGTTCGACTCGTATACTTGCGAAGGGTAGAAACACTCGCACTGTTAGGATTATGCTCAATAGCAAGAGTGTAATGTTGTAATTAACAATCTTTTTCATATTAATAAAGAGATTTCTGGTTTAACAAATCGTATAGCATTTATAGTTTATATTATAATTGTCAAAGTAAATAATCATAAGGTCTAAAGACTATGGGAAAAGAAGAATTGTTCGTACATCTGGATATGTATGTGGTAGACACAATTCTTTAATTAGTCTTGAATAATGTTCACAACTTAAGTTAAAGGTTGGGCACCTTTATCTTGTTAAAGTTGTAGAATTCTTTTGCTAGCATTTGAGTGGGATCAAATGAGATATGATGAGTCTAAAATCATCGGAGTGTCTTCGAGCAAAAGGATCTAGTGCACTGGGTGCATTGAACTGGATCACAATGAAAAGCTTTATCTAGAACCGTCAGTAGATAATAGTCTTTTCATTATCAGGACAATCGGAGAGTCTATCTTAATCCTGAGATAAATGATGGACTTATGGTTGCAAGTGATATCATTTGAGTTATCAATGAGTACGATTATATCGCATAGTCTATCCTCGATAGTTTGGTGATATTCATTTGTTAATCGATAGAGGACTTCATTTATAGATATGGACATCGTGGCTCCATTTAATAAAATGAGAGTATAATATCATCATATGGATGTTTTGAGGTAATTGGATATTAAATCTCAACGTTGAGTTTTCGATAGTGTCTATTGAAAACATGGCTTCTGGACAAGTCAAAATATCCAAGTTCAAAACGTGGTCATATGAGTAAATATGGTAACTTGGAGAGTTATAGGCGGTCTATGAACTCTTGGCGATTACTGATATTAATCACGAGGATACACTATCTCCAATATGATTGTCTAGGGTATGAATGAGGAGCATCTTCCTTTTCTATCTTTATTTAAGAGTTCAGTTTTAGCTCTTTAGTGGAATGAGTTAAAATTAATGGATCGGACCTAAGTGAATCATTTGTTGATTGTGATTAGGTTATGGCTATTGAAGCTTAAATTTAGATGGCCCGCCAAGATCCCCAATCCACACGGACTTGCATGGATCACTTGATATATTCTACCGGACCAATTTAAGGGTCCATCTAGAATTGCATTTAATATATTAAGAATATAATTTGCACATTATTTAAGTAATGGGCTGCTCAATTATATTAATATATTAATGAAAGACATGTGGGCTTGTTTCTTTTAGTACGAATGGGTCTGGTTCACATGTGGGCTTTTTATTTAAAGTCCAATGGATTAAATGTAATAGGAAAATAATATTAGGCCCAATCCTATACAAGTGGGGCGGCTAGGTTAATGTTTTAACCTAAAAATATTATTTTGTTTCATTTGTTTTAATTAAATAAGAATTAATTAATTTATTGATTAATTGTTTAATTAAAGAAATAAATCTTTCCTAAAAGTAAAAGACTTGTTTGATAAGTAAATAAATAAATTAGTTTTATTTATTTAATCAAATAAGGAATCTTTTTATTTAGTCAAAATAAAAGAATAAAAATCAAGGAGTTGGATTAGGGTTTGAAGTCTTAAAAGACATGTGTTTTTTGGGTGCAATACAACTCCTCTTTGTAGAGGAAAATTGCGGCAACCCTAGGCAAAAAGCATATGAAGAATTCGGCCACCCTATAAGGAAAAAGGAAGAAAATTTGGCCACCTATATAAGTACACTTATAGATTTCGGCCACCACAAGAAATTGTGCTTGAGTTTTTATTTCTTTCTTCTTCTTCTTAATTCATAGAAAGTTTTTATTCTAAAAAGACAAAAAGGAGTGTTAGATTATTCTTTGATAGTATACTATTGCTTAATCATCAATAAGCTTGTGTATACGATATCGATCTAGGTTCACGCGAGTTTCGATCATTAGATTGAGAACTCAAAAGTGACCGGAATAATCTTAGACATTCTTTTGATTGTTTTGTGACTAACAAAGAAAAGAAAGTTTTTGTTTGGTCCATTCACAGGTTTGCAATTCAAAGAAAAGGGAGACCACGCTCCTAGGTGATCCACGTTCGTGCTCGGATTGAAGGTCTTGCGGATTACCATCGACGTAAGTCAATCGGATCACGCGACAAAAGGTATTTTACTTTTGTTAATGTATATGCATGTTTATTGATTAAAAGGGTTTAAGGTTCATAAAGGAAAAATTTTTTAAAGTCACTAAATCTAATTTTAGTATCGCTTCCGCTGCGTGTACCACTTTTGTTTATTATTTTTCCCTACAATTGGTATCAGAGCCTAGGTTGAACCCTTTTAATTAATTAACGTATATATACGTGGATCTATTTCTTTTTATTGTGATTATGCATGTTTAGAAAGAGATGGCACTCTAGGTATTCAAATATATAATTACATGTGATGTATGGATTTATATATGTTTTATGTGGATTGTTATTGCTCGATTTTGGCCCTAGATTTTCAATGTAATTTTTGTTTCGGAGTTGTAACAAGAAGGGTGGTCTATTATCGCCATAATTCCTTCTTGGTAGTTGTTAGGTTTTATTTTTTTTTTTATATATGTGCAGTATTTTTTTTAGTTTACTGCAGCAGTTTTTTTTTTAAGTTTTAGTGCAGTATTTTATGTGTAAAAGTACTGCAGTGAATAAAAAATAAAATAAAATAAAAATAATACTGCAGTATTTATTATTTTATACTGCCGTAATATATTTAGGTCTTGAAGATTCGAAGACACGAAGCAAAACGAAGCAACCGGAACCATGAACGAGCACCGTGCGCACCCTAGGAGTTGATTGGGCTGCGCATGGCAAGCCCATTGCAAGGTGGGCTGCGCACGGCAGCCTTGAAGGCCTTATGGGCTGCGCATGGCAGCCCCTTTGTGGGGTTGTGGGTTGTGCACGCCCATGGGGTTTGGGCCGAAGGATGAGCGTATGGTTGATGGGCCACCTGAAGATCTTGTATTCCTGACAATTGTAATTTACTTGTTTTTCTAGGATGGGCCAAAATTGTTGCTATTTAATTTATGCTTAAATATTACAATATTTGTTATTGTATGATAACATGACATATAGAATAGGAGTGCCACGCATATATCTCTTTTGGTATGAACATGCATTGAATGATTTAGGTATCTAAATTGGCATCTAGATAACTCGGTAAATCATTCTATGGGATTTAATCACACGCCTTAAATAATTGAGTGGGAGAAGGTGTTTTTGTAACACCTATGGCCTCCAAGGTTAGTTGAGCTTTATTATTTATTGGTAATCCCCCCAAGGGGCGTCCATGAATGGAATTTAGCAACATACTTCCTTACAAGGATAGACTAGACAATGGACTTAAACGAGATCTACTCCCCAAGGAGGGATTTTCGTGAGAGAAAATTGAGGGTCGATATCTTGGTAACACACTCAATGTAATTTTATTGATATCCTCCCAAGAGTTCTTGTCAGTAAAATTGCAAGGCTAAATTTGAAAACGCTGGTTGTTATGTTAACAATTAGGTGGGACCTAGTCTAACTAGTAAATGGTGCGAACTCCCAAAGGAGGCGTAACATTTATGGGTGTTAGATCACCGTTGAATTTTATGATTGAGTTATTTATTTAATTCAAGATAAATATTTAAAAGTGCTTTATCATGATTATTTACTTATATATGTTTTGTTTTATTCAGAAATCATGACCCCATCACTTATGAACATCCTGAAAGATAACACTTTAACTGGAGATAATTATGTCACATGGAAAAGGAAAATTGGGTTGTTGCTGCAAAGTGAAAAACATAAGTTTGTTCTAACTACTCCTAAACCACCTGCTCCTAATAATGAATCTAGCATAATGTATAGAGATGAGTATGAGCAGTGGAAGACTTCAGATGATATGGCAAAATGTTACATTATGGCCACTATCTCCGACGTGTTGCAACAGCAGCGTGAAGGAATGGAGTCCGCTGCTGATATAATGATGTCTCTAGAGGAGATGTTTGCTATGAAGTCTAGGACGACTAAGAGAGAGGCAGTGACTGCTTTTATGAATCTTAGGATGAAACCTGGACAGGCTGTGAAAGATCACATGATGAAAGTCATAGCACATCTCAACATTGCTGAACTACATGGCGCTGAGATAGATGGTGAGACAAAGATTGATATGGTTGTCAATTCATTGTCAGATTCCTTTGATCAGTTCAAATTGGACTACACTTTGAACAAAAAGGAATACACCTTACAAGGCCTGATGCAAGATGTTCAAAGTGCTGAAAAGATCCTTGTGAAAGGCAAAGGTCAAGAGATTCATATGGTTGGTAAAGTTGCTACTATTAAGGCCCGTCAAAAGGTCAAGAAACAACAGAAGAAAAAGCAACTTGGGCCTATCAAGAAGGAGACCAAGAAAGTAACCAAGATCAAAGGGAAATGCTTCCTTTGTGGTGAAAAGGGACATTGGAAGAGAGATTGCCCAAAGTCCCAGAACAAGAAGGAAGAAGGTAATTTGAATTATCTTGAAACATGTTTTTTGGCTGATTCTACAGATTCTTGGATCATAGACTCAGGAGCCACTAATCATGTTTGTTATTCCTTGCAGGGGTTTCAAGAAAGGAGAAAGCTGAGTAAGAATGAAATCAATTTGCGCTTGGGCAACGGAACGTTAGTGTCTGCAAGTGCAGTGGGAGATATTAGAGTTTATTTGGATTCTAGAAGGCATTTAGATTTAATAGACGTTTATTATGTACCTCAATTCAAGAGGAATTTAATTTCAGTTTCTTGTTTGAATAAATTTGGATATTCGGTTACTTTTAATAAAGTTTTTATTATTAGTAAGAATGACAAAATTATTTGCAAAGGTACATTGGAAAACGGTCTATACTTTTTGCATAGAAATATCTCTCACTCGTTAGACACAGAAATAACGGAACCTAATCATAAAAGAGTAAAATTATCAACAGATGAAACCTACCTTTGGCATTTACGCTTAGGTCATATTAACCTTAATAGGATTAAAAGATTGGTATGTGACGGACCTTTGAGTGACTTAAAGGTTGATGATCTACCAACTTGTGAATCTTGTTTGGAAGGTAAAATGACCAAAAGGACGTTCTCTGCCAAAGGTGCAAGAGCCACTGAATGTTTAGGATTGATACACACTGATGTATGTGGACCTATGAGCATTCAAGCTAGAGGTGGATATGAGTACTTCATCACCTTCACGGATGATTACTCGAGATTTGGTTATGTGTATCTCATGAGACATAAGTCGGATGCTTTTGACATGTTCAAAGCATTCAAAGCTGAAGTGGAAAATCAGCTTGAGAAACACATAAAAATCTTGAGATCTGATCGTGGTGGAGAATATCTATCTGGTGAGTTTCTCAGTTTTCTGCACCAGGTACACCTCAACAGAATGGGGTAGCAGAAAGGAGAAATAGAACTCTTTTGGATATGGTTAGGTCTATGTTGAGTTATTCAAACGCTTCCTATTTCTTTTTGGGGATATGCTTTACAAACTGCTATATACATTCTAAACGATGTACCATCTAAGTCTGTTCCTAAAACACCGCATGAGTTGTGGACTGGGCGCAAGCCTAGTTTACAACACTTAAGGATATTTGGTTGTCCTGCGCATGTGTTAAAAGGAAAGACAGAAAAGATGGAGTCCCGTTCAGAAACATGTATATTTGTAGGGTATCCAAAAGAAACTAAAGGATATTATTTCTATAGTCCTTCAGATCTTAAAGTATTTGTTTCGACAAATGCTAAATTTCTGGAAAAGGACTATATGAATGATTTTGTGCCTAGAAGTAGAATTGTCCTGAATGAGATGTCAGGAGATACAATTCCACGAGAGGTTACACAACCTAACCCAATTGTAAGTTCCGATCCAACACAAGATCAACAACCTACCATTCCTCGTCGTAGTGGGAGGGTTAGAACACAACCCGAAAGATACATCGGTCTGGGAGAATCAGTGGAGAATCTCCCGGACGACGATGATCCCTATACGTACAAGGAAGCTATGGAGGATGTTGATAGTCGCCATTGGCAAAAGGCAATGCAATCCGAGATTGAATCTATGTTCGATAACAAAGTCTGGTCCCTTGTAGACTTGCCTAAAGGGATAAAACCCATTGGGTGCAAGTGGGTATACAAGAGGAAAAGAGGTATGGATGGAAAGGTGGAAACCTTTAAAGCTAGATTGGTAGCTAAAGGGTATACACAGAAAGAAGGTATCGATTACGAGGAAACCTTCTCTCCTGTGGCCATGCTTAAATCCATTAGGATACTCTTATCCATTGCAGCATCTTTAGATCTAGAGATTTGGCAAATGGACGTCAAATCAGCTTTCCTAAATGGAAGTCTTGACGAAAGCATCTACATGATGCAACCAGAGGGATTCATTGAAAAGGGCCAAGTGGATAAGGTATGCAAGTTGCAGAAATCCATATATGGATTAAAGCAAGCATCCAGATCCTGGAACATAAGGTTTGATCAAGCTGTCAAAGGTTTTGGATTTATTCAGAATCCTGACGAACCTTGTGTATACAAAAGGATTAAAGGCGACAAGTTGGTTTTCCTGATTCTTTATGTTGATGATATACTACTCATTGGAAACGATGTAGGTGTATTGACATCAGTAAAAGAATGGTTAGCAAAACAATTTGATATGAAGAACCAAGAAGTCACAAGAGAGGTAAACACATTGAAAGAAAGTATCATCTTTTAAGGGAGATTGTTCAAAGAGGTGACGTGACGATTACCAAAATCGCGTCAGCAGAAAATCTAGCGGATCCCTTCACAAAGGCTCTACCTCAGAAGAGTTTTGATGGGCATCTAGAGAACATAGGCTTGAGAGATATGACACATTTGCTATAGCGCAAGTGGGAGATTGTTAGGATTATGCTCAATAGCAAGAGTGTAATGTTGTAATTAACAATCTTTTTCATATTAGTAAAGAGATTTCTGGTTTAACAAATCGTATAGCATTTATAGTTTATATTATAATTGTCAAAGTAAATAATCATAAGGTCTAAAGACTATGGGAAAAGAAGAATTGTTCGTACATCTGGATATGTATGTGGTAGACACAATTCTTTAATTAGTCTTGAATAATGTTCACAACTTAAGTTAAAGATTGGGCACCTTTATCTTGTTAAAGTTGTAGAATTCTTTTGCTAGCATTTGAGTGGGATCAAATGAGATATGATGAGTCTAAAATCATCGGAGTGTCTTCGAGCAAAAGGATCTAGTGCACTGGGTGCATTGAACTGGATCACAATGAAAAGCTTTATCTAGAACCGTCAGTAGATAATAGTCTTTTCATTATCAGGACAATCGGAGAGTCTATCTTAATCCTGAGAAAAATGATGGACTTATGGTTGCAAGTGATATCATTTGAGTTATCAATGAGTATGATTATATCGCATAGTCTATCCTCGATAGTTTGGTGATATTCATTTGTTAATCGATAGAGGACTTCATTTATAGATATGGACATCGTGGCTCCAGTTAATAAAATGAGAGTATAATATCATCATATGGATGTTTTGAGGTAATTGGATATTAAATCTCAACGTTGAGTTTTCGATAGTGTCTATTGAAAACATGGCTTCTGGACAAGTCAAAATATCCAAGTTCAAAACGTGGTCATATGAGTAAATATGGTAACTTGGAGAGTTATAGGCGGTCTATGAACTCTTGGCGATTACTGATATTAATCACGAGGATACACTATCTCCAATATGATTGTCTAGGGTATGAATGAGGAGCATCTTCCTTTTCTATCTTTATTTAAGAGTTCAGTTTTAGCTCTTTAGTGGAATGAGTTAAAATTAATGGATCGGACCTAAGTGAATCATTTGTTGATTGTGATTAGGTTATGTCTATTGAAGCTTAAATTTAGATGGCCCGCCAAGATCCCCAATCCACACGGACTTGCATGGATCACTTGATATATTCTACCGGACCAATTTAAGGGTCCATCTAGAATTGCATTTAATATATTAAGAATATAATTTGCACATTATTTAAGTAATGGGCTGCTCAATTATATTAATATATTAATGAAAGACATGTGGGCTTGTTTCTTTTAGTAAGAATGGGTCTGGTTCACATGTGGGCTTTTTATTTAAAGTCCAATGGATTAAATGAAATAGGAAAATAATATTAGGCCCAATCTTATACAAGTGGGGCGGCTAGGTTGATGTTTTAACCTAAAAATATTATTTTGTTTCATTTGTTTTAATTAAATAAGAATTAATTAATTTATTGATTAATTGTTTAATTAAAGAAATAAATCTTTCCTAAAAGTAAAAGACTTGTTTGATAAGTAAATAAATAAATTAGTTTTATTTATTTAATCAAATAAGGAGTCTTTTTATTTAGTCAAAATAAAAGAATAAAAATCAAGGAGTTGGATTAGGGTTTGAAGTCTTAAAAGACATGTGTTTTTTGGGTGCAATACAACTCCTCTTTTGTAGAGGAAAATTGCGGCAACCCTAGGCAAAAAGCATATGAAGAATTCAGCCACCCTATAAGGAAAGAAGGAAGAAAATTTGGCCACCTATATAAGTACACTTATAGATTTCGGCCACCACAAGAAATTGTGCTTGAGTTTTTATTTCTTTCTTCTTCTTCTTAATTCATAGAGAGTTTTATTCTAAAAAGACAAAAAGGAGTGTTAGATTATTCTTTGATAGTATACTATTGCTTAATCATCAATAAGCTTGTGTATACGATATCGATCTAGGTTCACGCGAGTTTCGATCATTAGATTGAGAACTCAAAAGTGACCGGAATAATCTTAGACATTCTTTTGATTGTTTTGTGACTAACAAAGAAAAGAAAGTTTTTGTTTGGTCCATTCACAGGTTTGCAATTCAAAGAAAAGGGAGACCACGCTCCTAGGTGATCCACGTTCGTGCTCGGATTGAAGGTCTTGCGGATTACCATCGACGTAAGTCAATCGGATCACGCGACAAAAGGTATTTTACTTTTGTTAATGTATATGCATGTTTATTGATTAAAAGGGTTTAAGGTTCATAAAGGAAAATTTTTTAAAAGTCACTAAATCTAATTTTAGTATCGCTTCCGCTGCGTGTACCACTTTTGTTTATTATTTTTCCCTACACGCACGCCATATCATTTACCGATAGTTTATAGAACTATCGCGTAACCACATTTGCGGCGATCAAGTTTTTGGCGCCGCTGCCGGGGAACTAGTATACGTTTCGTTGGTCTAGTCGTTGTTTTAGTCATTTTTAGTCATTTTTGTTATTTTATTTTTATTTTTATTTTTATTGTTCATAATCTATCTTGTTCGATTTGATCGTGTGTTGTTTGGTTGTTTCAGATTTTAGATCAACATGGAAGGTAGTAATTCGGCTTTGATCACTCAAATGGCCGACTTGAATAGGAAAGTGGAGACTTTCAATTCTCACTTTAGGCAGCCACCGGCTACGGTTTATCCACCTTTTGGGTGGAATGGACACACGGACCTTGGTCCGCAAGGAGAGCAATGGCCGGGGGAAGAATAAGTACCATCCATGTATCCATACGAACACTACAACAATCAAGCGAGCAATGATCAAGAACAGAACCACCAATGGGAAAACTTTGATGAAGAAGCATACCAACATACAGTTGGCCAACGGCTACTTAACATAGAAGAATGCACAGAAAGGTGTAGAAGTCGGTTGGAACAATGTGTGAAGGGCTCCGAAGAACAATGCAAGGAAGATCCACAACAACTCCATAAGGCCACCAACCCTTTCTCTTGTCTCACTGTTGAAGAAGAGCTAAGAATTGAAGAGGAGCTAAGACAAGAAAAGGGAAGGAAAGAGGCGACCCAACCGGTCGAGTCCTCAGATAGCTCGGAAGGCGACCTGGGTGAAGTTTTACTCAAGTTCGAAGAAGAGCTAAGGCTAGAAAAGGAGGGAAAAGAAGTAGACTTGGTCAAGGAGATTGCGGAGTTGATAAGCCTTAATGTAGACTACATACTTAAGGCCGATATGCTTGAGAAGGAGAGAGACTCAGAAAAGAAGAAAACACAAGAGCTCTCAATATTGGTGGAAGAACAAGAACAAGATTTCGCTCAGAAAGCGAGAATGATGCAATTGGAAGCCAAGAGGAAGGACAAGGTGTTGGAGGCTATGAGTGAGGAACTCATCAAGAAGGACAATGCCTTGAAGGTAGCACAAGTCAAGATATGTGACTACATTGTGGAGTTGGACGAAGCCAAACTTTCAATCAAGGCTTTGGAAAAGAAGGGGGCCAAGAGAAAATCAACCAAGAAGCCCCGCACTACCCAATGTGGAGCAAGCCTTCCAAAGGTTGCCCACAAGCAAGCCATAGCAACGGAGGAAGACAATAAAGGTAGACTTTCTAACTTTGCTCCTACATGCTATTTTTGCTATATTAGAGGTCACAAAAAGGCACAATGTGCTAAATATGATAAATATTGCAAAGGTAGAGAAAGCATGTTTAGGAAAAAAGTGAAAAAGGTTAGGGAGGTTTGGATCCGTAAGGACAAACCAAACCAATCCAAAGAGTTGCCTTTCGTTGCAAGAAATGATACACCTTGTGGTAAGGTGTGGGTAGTGAAAAACCGCGGTGAAAGTCATGTTCGATTGAAAATGCCTTCAAACTTCCATAAATTGCATGATTGCTTTTCAAGTGAATTACATGTTTCATTACACGTATGAACAAATTTTAATGTATGCTTGCACGTTCATGTGCTATTGCTTCTAGAGGAAGCTCATTTTTAGGTATTTTGTTAGTTTTTAGGTTTAGTTTTGTTTTTAGAGTCTTGAGTCGCTTAATTGTCCACTCACCATATTGCAAATGTGCTATGAGATGCATGTAAAAAGATAGGTTTGGGGGGTTATGCTCCTTACTTATAAACTTGTATAGCATATGCTTGTAGTTTTGGTGTTGTTTTTGTGTGTGCAGGGCATGGAACAAGAAGAAGAAATGCATCCGCGGGATGAGTCCTCGGGAATGAGGCCGCCCAACAAAGCCGCCGGGTTCTTTTTGAACCCTTGCGCGAGACATAGCGGTGGGTCAAAACCCACCGACCAGAAGGTCAGAACCCGGGGGTGCTCTGGAGGAAGTCGGCGACTTCACGCCACGGGACATAACCTGCCATCCAGATGGAAGGAACTCGCTGAGTTCACGGCGACCTCATGCCGCGGGAATAATCCCGCCGGCCAGAAGACACGAAACTGCCGCATCATCTGGAGGAGTCACCGCGACTTCGTGCCGTGGGAATGAACCCGCCGACCTAAACCCGCCATACACACCATGCACAATACACCAAACCACGAAGCCACACCATCCTACGAAGGCGAAATCGAAGGTCCAATCTCTTACTCTTAAGCTTTTACTTCAAGTTGATATGTTTTGTTTAGCTTAAGAGTGTGAAGTGGTTGTTTTTGCTTAATGACTAGGATTGGTTGTTGTGATGTGATTAGTGGTAGATACTTAGGATTGCATATATGTTTACATGTTAGTTGTAGATATTAGGATTGTATATACATGTGTTATTGTTGTATTTTTATTTTTATTTTTGAGTTTTATTTCAAACATTGTGAAGATGCCCTGTATTGAAATTTTTGGGTGAAATGTTTCTTTAAAACTGTACTAATCGGTGAAGAAATAAATTTTTCCGCCCATGCTGGGTTCATAATTTTTTCGATACAATTCCAACGATATAAAGAACGTAAAGTTCTGGGCGGCGGTTTAAAAGTTATGACTATTTCTTTGACCGAAGGTCACAGGCATGCCCTGTTTTCAAAATTATGCACGTGACCTGTTTTCAACGTCTGTTTTCACGCTTTTCCGATTTGAATTTTAAATGTTGTCTACATGAAAAGTGTTCATTTGCATGTCTATATGCTTGTGTCAAAATTTGAGCAAGTTGTATGGAGTATCTTTGAAAATATGCATTGAAAAGCAGACGTTGTTCGAGTTTTAAAAGTTGACAGCTTTTCTTGAAATGTTTTCCTCTATTTTTAGAAACTTCTTCACATGTTATTTTTGTTTTTAATTGTGTTTAGTTGTACATAGGTGTTAGTATGTTTGTGTCCGGATTTCCAAATCATGAACTCTTTGTCCATGTGCTTCAATTTTTCAACATTGAGGACAATGCCGAGTTTAGGTTTGGGGGTGTGGACACATATGTGTCATTTTCGTTTTTTGTGTTGTGAATATTGTGTTTTTATTTTTTATTTTTTTGTGTCAAAAATTTTTCAAATCTCTGAAAAATTTTGTCAAAATTTTGTGTTTTGGGATTTGTATACTTGTGTATACCAATAGGAACATGTCATACTATGCTTTGAAATCTAAATTCTGACTAGTTTGCATGCCATCGAAGTTGTTACACCACTATAAATATGCTTGTTCAGTGCCAATACTTGGATGTTGAGAAAAATGAATCTTAGACTTGTTGTTCCTAGGAGAATTGTGGAGACTACCCGTGTAAGATATTGAGCCTTAACAATCATTTGAGAGGGTATTCTAATCTACTCATTAAAGAGCACTTTTCGAAATTAGGATTGCATTGAGATCTCATTCACAAAGCATTTAGTATTGATTGCCATGAACATGAATATTGTGGACTGCTTGTGCAACTTGTATTCCCTTGTTAGAAAGTCTGACAGATATGATTCTAGGCATGTGTGCGCTTAACTCCATTTCCCAAACACTGTCCTTATGAATGTGTGCTCCAATTGCCAAATTTGAGGCCAAACACAAACCATTCACTTCATCACCACATATATCCATACACATTATTCACATGAAATCTTTAGTTGTTGATCATAGTTTTGCATAAGTTATAAATGCAATTGATTAGCTGAATCTGTAAATAGTGTGTACTCAGGCGATGATAGATAATGTGCAATATAAAGGCTAAACTGTAAAAGTGTTCAAAAAAATAAAAATGCTTAAGGCCTTAGTACTTAATTGATTAAATACTCGAATAGAGTACCAATTAGCACAATCATTAAAATGTTAATCTTAGCCTAGACGCTTGTAGACATATGAATAATGAGCTAGTAGAATATCATTGTTAAATTTATCAACATCTTTAGATTTCCATTAAATTCATTCCATTCATCAAAAATCACCCATGGCCCCATTACAACCAAAGGGAAGCCCTAGCTGATCTTTTAGAAGTCTAGCTTGGGAATACAAGTCAAAACATGTTCTCTCCACGTTCTTGGTACATCAATTCATTCATGAGATCATTCATTTTATAAAGTGCGTTGTTTTATATATTCACATGCGTTGAATTCGAATTTTATTTACATATCTTCCTAAAACGCATGTGGTTAATGAGAGACTGCCTAAGACTCTGAGAGAAGAAAGAGTTGAATCCGTGAGTTATAGAAGTCAAGGCGAATTCAACCCTAGGCAATTAGTTTATGATTCATAGATCAAAGACATCCCTAGTGTTGGCAAACTGGCATTGCATGTTGTTTGAATGAAGATGGAATTTTACTAGTCTTAATTTAAGATGCTTAGCTTGCATGAAGTTTTGTATGTATGTATGCATATTGTTGCATCTCTTTATTGAAATTCAGAGTTGCGTTTGTGGGTATCGTATCTGGTAAACCCTCAAGAGACTTCACTCCTCCTACTAGGGGCACCTAGAGGTTTAAAAGGCTTGTGGCACGTGCTAAGTGCCATCGTTTCTCCCACGAAAGTGGACTAGTTTAGTTTATATTTATTTTTACTTAGTATGTTTTATTTACATTTTTGTTTTGTTTTGTTTTGCTCGAGGACGAGCAAAAGTTAGGTTTGGGGGTCTGATCGCGCTCCAAATGTTTACATTTAGCGCTCCCTAACTTGGCTTTTGTAACCGTTTTCCGAGCCCTTTTTGGTATTTAATATTGTAAATAAGTGTTTTTCAGGTGTTTCAGCTCATCAGGGGTATTTTGGACCAAACTGGAGAAAAGTGGCGAAATTGGGGCAAAAGAGGGCAAATATGTAATTATGGAGAATCAGGGGTCAAAGTGTAATTCTGGAGGAATTATTGCATATTTGGTGATTAAGGAAGAATTCAGGGGTGCATTGCGTAATTCGCCAACCATGAGCAGAAGTCATGGCGGGTTCATGAGGCGGGCATATGCCAGCCTTCCTGAAGGTATGAAGTCGCCATAAAGCAAGGCGAGTTCGCGCGGAGAGCTCGTGCGGCGGGAAAGAGGCCTCCAAGGGCAAGGCGGGTTCGACGGCGAGCAAGAGCTCGCCTTCCAGGCGGGAACAAGCCCGCCCACTTGACCGACCTTGGAGATTGCACGTCCAAACTTGCCCAAATCTTCCCTACTATATATATTCTTCCTTTCCCAACCTTAAACACTAACCCTAACATCCAAAATACCCTAGAATAAACTACACCACATAGCATACACATACTATTACACCAAATAGCTTAGAATTACATTAGTTTAGCTTAGATAACTTAGAGAAGCACTACTTGTTGCATGTGAGCTTCATAGCTTGGAAGGAGTAGATTTGGAGCTTCATTGAAAGACAAGAAGATTACCATCTTGTGGTTACTTCTTTCTCTTACTTCTTTCATGTATTTGTGATTCATGTAACATGTATGTGTATAATAATCTTTATGTTAAGGGATTGATTTTCATATGATTTATTATTGTAATTAATTGATCTCTATATCTTTTATATATCCATATTTAGTTATTGAATGTTGAATTGAGTTAAATTGAATGGATGCATGTTGTTGATTGACAAATTAGTAACTTGTAATCTTGTTTAATAACATTTGATTAGCTATATTGGAGAAGTATTGGTTAGTAATTGCATGATCAACACTTATTAACTAATTCTTAGGTTCTAGGTGTAATTACTCTATTATTGTCACTCTATAATCATAGATGATAATAATTAGAGTGGTAGTTGTTAAATTACCTATGCCATAGAACTAATGAGCTTAATTGTGATCAATTAATAAAATCCCTTTTCATTTATCCATGCTCTTGCATAACCTTGCAAGAATTAGTTAGTTTAGTTAGTTGTAGTTAATTTAGTGTAACTTAGTTGTAGTTAATTAATTGAGACATTAGTGTAATTTAATTGTAGTGACTTAGTGTTAATTTACTTACTTGCTACTTAGTTGATAATTTAGTTAGTTTAGATTAATTAGAATTGTATTGTGTTTACATCTCCTTAGTTGTAGTTGTAGTATAGAGAATACGTATCCGTGACCATAGGATACGCATAGCTTAAATTAGCCATCCTAGCCATTAGTTTAGATAATCGCTTGCCACCGTTTCCTTTTACTTTTCTTGCTTGTAATTAGTGTAAATAACGTGACTATAACAAAGACGTAGAACCGACTTAACGTACAACACTTCCTCCGTGGGAACGATACCCTTACTTGTATCCGCTATACGACTCATTCGACTCGTATACTTGCGAAGGGTAGAAACACTCGCACGCCATATCATTTACCGGTAGTTTATAGAACTATCGCGTAACCACATTTGCGGCGATCAATGGCTTCCGAGGATTCAAACGCAGAGAGAGACTATGACTATGGCGACGAAGAGAGCTCTCCTGAAAAGTCAGGGCTCTCCCACAAGAGGCAAAGGGCTGGTGGCGACTCTGCCGCCGGGGGGGAGCAGGGTACGTCCCCAACCTCACCGTTCCGGGCGTCATTCTTCTATCGGGACAGGGTTTGCTAACACCTCTTCCTCTTCGGTGCATACCTCCAAGGAGGAAGATGGGGCTAGTCAAGGAGCTCTTTCAGGTGACGGGGAGCGGGACCTGAAGCATGTGGACATGGAGGAGCAGAGCCATCGCGTGCTAGCGAAGGGAGGTGGTGCAGCAGGGGTTTTCGAGTGCGTTCCCCCATCGACGTGTACCACGGCTAACCTGTCTCGCTTGAGGCGTGAGTTCAATATCCCGGCTGACATAGAGCTCACACTCCCCACAGGGGATTATGATGTTTATGCTTCTCCTCTCGGCCACCTTCCCATACACGTGGCTTCCTTCGAGGGAGGGGTTCGTCTCCCCCTCCATCCTACGCTTAGACGGGCCCTTTGCGCTTTCGGGTTAGCTCCTATGCAACTGGTGCCTGGCTTTTGGAGGAATTTGGTGGGCTTCCTTGTGCTATGGCGGAAGGCTGCTGTTTCTCGGCCCTACTTGAGGGAACCAGGGTGAAATTCCCTTAAGCAATATAGTGTAAAATATACCTAGAGGGGGGGTGAATAGGTATTTACTCAAATTCTTCCAATCTTAAAAATGATGCGGAATATAACAAAGAAAAAACACACTTGATTAGATGTAGCAAATGAATTGATTTCACTAATACAAGAGTTAATCAATTTACAAGATATGCACTCAATGTAAAATATGGAAGATAAAGAAAAGTAAAAACAAAATGAACACAAGTATTTTTTACGTGGTAAAACCTCAAAGAGGAAACATCCACGGGTTGATACCACAACCACCGGCAAAGCAATCCACTATATGAAAAGGACTTACACACTCAAGCTATCAACACATGATATCCGCTCAAGCTATCAACTACTAATCTACCCTCGGGCTAGTGAATCACCAAGCCTACTTCCTATCCGAGATGTATCCTACACCTCTAGAAAGCAACTTCCTATCCAAGACGCTCACGTCTCTAGGAAGATTTCTTGCTTGCCTATCCGGATCCTCCCGACCCTAGACAAGTCTCCCTTGCTTGATTATCCGAGTCCTCCCGACTCTAATCAAGACTCTATTGCTCTATCCACAAAGCTTCACTCACTTTGCTAGAGACTTCAACCTAATGCAAGGCTATGATCTAAAGTGATGCAAGTGATGCAAACACAAACAAATTAAGCTAGATGATCAATCAAGCAAAATGTACATGTTCAATAACAATCTAGAATATACTTCCAACACACAATCACAAAGATTATCTAGAAATCAAGACATGTAAATCGATAAGAACAAGGTATGAATATTCAATATATCACACTAAAAACCTAGTTCTTAGATCATGAAATTAAACATAGAAAATAACATGAAGCAAATCACACATACATTTTCTAGAATCAATTTCATGATAAATCAAGTTTAGCACATATATGTTCAAAACAAATCACAAAGCTAAATCTCAATTAACTAATGATCAAACACCCCTAGCATATGATCTAACATGCTTCTCAACAAATTTCATCAATCAAATAGTAAGAATCAAAAGAAGATCAAAGATGAAATTGAAAAAGAAGAAGTTGAACAAACAACCTTGACCTCGGACTGAAAATCGATCAACTAAGAACAATGGCGAAGTCAACTGCCTCTAGAAATGCATGGGGTTTGTAGCTCTCTTCAAGACCAACAATGTTGGCTTTTAAATCAATTGATTTCGAGTTCGTATGAGAAAGTTATGATCAAAATAAGAAAATGAAAATTGAAGAAAATTGTGCAGAATTTCGTGAAAATCACTTCAAGTTCTTCAACAAGTGTGGAGGGAAGGAGAGGAGTTTAAAAGGAGGAAAGAGAAGGTTTTAAGGGCCAATATGAAGAGGCCACGTCACCCACCCCGTGGGGGGCGCGTGGGCCTCACGGGATCAGAGAGGGTCCCTGGCCGTGGGCCCCACGGCCTCCCTCACGGGAGGGGCACACGTGGTCTCTTGGCCACTCAAACCTCTCTCGCGCACTCTCACGTTCTTCAGCCGTATCTTGGGCAGCCGAACTCCGATTTCAAATCCATTTTCAGATTACGAATCATGACTCCCTCACACACGAGGAAGACTACACAACTTTAAAAAATGGTTGAGAAATCATCTCGGAAAACGACGATGAAGTCAACTCAACGAATGAGAACGAAAAGTAGCGTAGCTACATTGTTTGGACTCGAAACCTTATGAATGAGTAACCGAAACGATCGGAACTTAATAAGGCATCAAATAAGAACATTTTCAAGTCCTAAACACAAAATACACAAACAAATAAACACATATTCACACAAGCATGCCATATCAAAGAGATAGTCACAAAGCATGCAATTCTACAATGCTTATCTATTAAAGAACAATGCATGAGCATACTATGAAGTGTGTGAAAGTGTTATACAAAATGTTTGAACCACGATGCAGGGACACACATGTATGAATTGTGCGTGTGTGCGCTAACGCCTTGCAAGAGGATGGAAGTCAAGATATACCTTTGACGCTTTTCACCTCCTGAAGACGACTTTAGCACTAGACGTTGCTCTTCACTTTTTAAGCTTCCTTTCTTCAAAGAATATCCTAAGCAATAACTAATACAAATATGGAGTGTTTTGCAATGGAATCAAGCCAATACAAATCATAAACCTTACACGGGGTATAGAGAGCTTCGCTCTGTCTTCCAACTGTGGCCCTTGACTCAGCAGCCCGCTGGCCAATACTATCTTCGCTGTGTGAATGTAATTGATTTCGTGGTCCCGGGTACCCGGAGGAAGGATCCCGGGTGGAAAACGGAGTGGGTAGTGGTTAAAGGTAACTAGGGCGCTTCTGTTCGCTATGGTCACCGAGAGCGTACAATCCCTACCTCCTTCGGGCCATAACCCGAGTGGGAGAAGGAGGAGGATGAGGCTGCAATCATGAGTTTTTTGGCTTCAATCAAACAGGTGGGTTACCAGCATGTGGGGATGGAGGGCTTCCCTTGGGAGCGTGCTAGGGTGGAACATTCCCTCTTGGCGATAGATGCAGTCCCAGGTGATTTATTCTTCGTCTCTTTTATGCCTTTTTATTTGTTCTAGATACCGCGGAGAGGTTGGCGTGGGTTCTAATGGATGCTCCCTTGGTAGTTTCTTTTGCAGGCGCTCAATAGGAGGAGGCTCCCCTCAACGATTCAGGCGTGGCACAGACAAAGTTGGGTTCTCCCACTGGTGGAGAGGCCACCTCGCGCACCCCCCTCAAGCAAGCATCATTGATGAAGGTGAAGAAGGAGAAAAGGGTCGCTTCCAACTCGATCGCCCCCCAACCACTAAAGATGCTCTCCCCTACTTCACGGCTGGAAGAACTCGAGGCACGCTTGGGCCGGAGTCGTGTCCTACCTAGCTCTCCCGCTGCTAAGCTTCCTCCGGTGGTCCCTTCAGGTTCTTCCACCTCCACCCCATCGCAGTCTTCTATGCCTCCTCCTCGTCCCTCTTCAAACAAAGGAAAGGGTGTGATGATTTTGAAGAAGGCAGCACCGGTTCCTCCCAAAGCAAAGAAGGGCCCATCCTTTGGTTCTGACAATATCCTCCGCGCTTTCAGAGAGTCGTGTTCCCAAGTGGATTCATCCCAGCTTGCTGTACTTCCTGTTAATGAACTCTCTTCCAAGGGTTCCGTGGTCGCGGCTGAGGTAACTTCATCCGCTCCCTTGTCTGATTTCTCCCCCTTTTTTTTTTTTTTTTTTTTTTTACCTTGGGTGGCCATGCTGAGTGTCTGGCCTTCACCCCCTTTTTTGTAAGCGTTTCGCTATATCTTGGCGTTGGAGGAGCAGGCTGTTTCGCTTCAGGAGGAGCACCGCATAGTGGAGGAAGGCTGTGTTAGGGCAGATAAGCTCAGGATTGAAGCGGAGAGGTCTATCATCCATCTTGTGAGGGAGAAGAAAGAGCTGGATGCGAAGGCCGCCCAGGCGAAGAAGGACCTAGAGCAGGTGCAGAAGGAGCTGGATGTTGAGGTTACCTGGTCCACCCGTCGGGCTTTGGAGCGGAACGAGTTGAGGGGAGAGCTTATTGCGGCGGAGAACCGGGCTATGGCTGCCATCGCAAGGGCGGTGGAGGTGGAAGCGGGAGCCGATAAGTCTTTTGGAGAGGGTTACTTATTTGCGTAGCTTCATGTGGCCCAGCATGCCCCTCCCGATTTCGACCTCCATAAAATCCACGGCTAGAGCAGGGAAGAGATCATGGCGGTCGCTGATGGAGTGTCCAAGGCGTTGCCCGGGTCAGCGGGGCTCCCAAGAGGCGGGGATGCAGCTAGTAGCAGTGATCCTGCTTTGAGTGACAAGAAGGAGACCCATTCAACTGAGGAGCAGCAGGGGTCACCGCCTGTGGAGTCTAGGAGGTTATCTATGGCGACCCAAGAGGTTCCAGCAAGCCAACCGCCCGTCGAGCCCACCTTACCTGTCGACGATCCAGCCAATCCTATGCAAGAACAGTAGTCTATGCCTGCTTTATCATCATTTGGTCTAGCTATTTCTGTTGCTCTACATTTTTACTAATGATTTGTGGAGGGTCAGGCCTTCTGTGCCTTGGCCCTCCTTTGGCATGTAACCCTGAACTAATGCTGATGCATCCTTTTAATTTTTTCTCTTTGCTTTGGTACTTGTGATTTATATTTGTGGGGAGGTTAGGCCTGCTGAGCCCCAATCCTCTTCTTGGCATGTAAGTATGAACTAGTGCCTTGTGCACTCTTTGTTTGTCTCTTTCTTTCTCTTTTTGCCCTGCATGTTCTGTTTGAGGAGCTTGGTCAGGTGCCACGGTCTTCCATGGGTCCCTTTTATTTTTCATTAATGAAGTGAGAATCCCCATTTCTCGTTCTAGCTTTAACTCGATATGGTCTTGTGTGCTTCCTATTTGTATAAGAGAAGTCTTGTGATCCTGGCTTTGGTTTTCCTTATGTGAAATTTGCATCCTTTGAGATAGTGTGGCTATTACCCGGTGTGGACTGGATAGCTTCACGTTAGGTGAGGTTTTGACTTAGGATTTTCTTTTCCAATAATCTGCGCTTCCAATCTTGCCTTCTCCGGGAGTAAGGTTCCCAATTAAACGCAAGCTGGGGCAGGGTTAATGCTTAAACTTGGTACCTAGTGCGCTTTGGCTTTGGCAGGCTACGAGGGCCACCTAAGCCCAAGTCCCTTCTTGAGGGGACAATACCCATGCTTAAGGTATCGTGGTAGCTCGTCCGAGGTACCCGGTAATTCTGGACTTGGTAGGCAACCAGGGCCACTTAAGCCCAAGTCCCTTCTTGACGGGACAATACCCATGCTCAAGGCACCGTGGTAGCTCGTCTGAGGTACCCGGTAGTTCTGGACTTGGTAGGCAACTAGGGCCACTTAAGCCCAAGTCCCTTCTTGAGGGGACAATACCCATGCTCAAGGCATCGTGGTAGCTCGTCCGAGGTACCCGGTAATTCTGGACTTGGTAGGCAACCAGGCCACTTAAGCCCAAGTCCCTTCTTGAAAGGATAATACCCATGCTCAAGGCATCGTGGTAGCTCGTCCGAGGTACCCGGTAATTCTGGACTTGGTAGGCAACCAGGGCCACTTAAGCTCAAGTCCCTTCTTGAGGGGACGATACCCATGCTCAAGGCATCGTGGTAGCTCATTCGAGGTACCCGGTAATTCTGGACTTGGTAGGCAACCAGGGCCAGTTAAGCCCAAGTCCCTTCTTGAGGGGACAATACCCATGCTCAAGGCATCGTGGTAGCTCGTCCGAGGTACCCGGTAATTCTGGACTTGGTAGGCAACCAGGGCCACTTAAGCCCAAGTCCCTTCTTGAGGGGACGATACCCATGCTCAAGGCATCGTGGTAGCTCGTCCGAGGTACCCGATAATTCTGGACTTGGTAGGCAACTAGGGCCACTTAAGCCCAAGTCCCTTCTTGAGGGGACAATACCCATGCTCAAGGCATCGTGGTAGCTCGTCCGAGGTACCCGGTAATTTTGGACTTGGTAGGCAACTAGGGCCACTTAAGCCCAAGTCCCTTCTTGAGGGGACAATACCCATGCTTAAGGCATCGTGGTAGCTCGTCTGAGGTACCCGGTACGCTATAGGCAAGTTAAAGGAGACTATCAATCGAGAGGAATAGCTTTTCATTGATTCAAAAGAGGGCGGGATACACCCTAAGTATAGGCGATCAAGGCCGCTTCATTCACTTGCTGAAGCCCGGCTCTGAAGTGCCTGGCTGGTCACGCTTACACAAAAAGAGAAACAAGAGAACTATCTCTATTTATAGTAGGATTGTCATCTTCAATCATTCCTGAGTTACTAGGGGTAGAACTTCTTCAAGTGATCCGCATTCCAAGTATGTCCGATGGGATCTCCCTCGAGATCCATCAGCTTGTAGCCTCCCTGGCTCACCTTTGCCTTGATGAGGTACGGTCCCTCCCAGTTTGGAGCGAGGACACCATCCGAACGGCGACGAGTGTTCTGTGTGACATTCCTTAGAACCAAGTCGCCTTCCTTGAAGCTCCTGATTCTGACACCTTTGTTGAAGCAGCGGGCAACTTTCTATTGATAGGCCGCGACCCTCAGTGCCACCCCGGTCTGTTTCTCCTCCAGGAGATCTAGGCAAGCTCTGAGTTTGTCCTCATTGTCTTTTGAATTGTAAAGTTGGGTGTGAAAGGTAGGAAGCTTCAACTCAATGGGGAGGACCGCTTCAACTCCGAAAGCCAGCGAGTAAGAAGTCTCTCCAGTCCCGGTCCTCTTTGTGGTCCGGTAGGCCCACAAGATGTTAGGGAGTTGCTCCACCCAAGCCCATTTCTCTTCTTGCAGCTTCTTCTTTAGCGGCTTCTTGATGGTCTTGTTGGTTCTTTCGACTAGGCCATTCGTTTGGGGGTGAGCTACTGAGGCGAAGCGGCACTCAATCCTTAGATCTTCACAGTGGTCCCTAAAGCTGTAATTGTCGAATTGCTTCCCTAGGTCTGTGATAATAGCCTTAGGTACCCCGAAGTGGCATACCACATTCTTCTTGATGAAGGCTGTTGTGTTTGCCTCAGTGATGTTCGTAAGGGGCTCAGCTTCCACCCATCGGGTGAAGTAGTCTATGGCTACAACATCATATTTGGCCTGCTTTGCTCCGGCGGGCAATGGTCCAATTAAGTCCGCTCCCCATACAGTGAAAGGGTATAGGGATGAGATGATGGACAGTCTTTCTGGGGGTTGATGCAAAAGGTTTGCCACTTTCTGGCATGGTGTGCATGAGCGGGCAAAGAGGCATGCATCCTTATGGAGGGTGGGCCAGAAGTATCCCATTCTCAAAACTCGGTGAGCCAAGGCATCTCCCCCGGAGTGATCGCCATAGTCGCTCGAGTGAACTTCTTTCAGTGCCTATTTGGCGTCATTAGGGTGGAGGCATCTAAGGAGAGGCAAGGATTTCCCCTTTCGGTATAAGTATCCCTGCACAAGACAGTACCGGGTTGATTTCCTCTTTATTGCCTTAGCTTCTGCTGGGTCATCAGGCAATCTCTGGCTATGAAGGTAGTCCACTATCAAGTCCATCCAACAGGGGAGGTGGTTAACAGGGTGGACCTCGGTGGTTCTAGCAATACTCGACCGGCTTAGAAGCTACAGCCGGACTCCCTTGGGGGGGTCTGTCCTCCTCCTGTCGCGATCTTGGTGAGGACATCTGCTCGGTGGTTAGCCCCCCTAGGTATCTGTTCCATCTTGATCATCTGGAACGCCTTGATTGCTTATTGTACTTTCTCTAAATAGGCAGACATGTTGTCGCCTTTGTCTTGATAAGTCCCAGCCACTTGCTTCACGATCAATTGTGAATCGCTCTTGATTGCGAGGAACTAGGCTCCCAATTCTTGGGCAGCAGTCAAGCCAGCAAGGAGTGCTTCATACTCCGCTTCATTGTTTGTAGCTTTGAATTCGAATCTTATGCAGTGAGATGTCTCGATTCCTTCTGGGTCGACTAGCACAATACCTGCCCCACAACCATGTTGGTTGGAGGCTCCATCGACGAACAGTGTCCAGATGCATGCCGAGGGGGGCCACTCTTCCCCTAGAACTGGGATGCTATTGTCTATCTGGGTTAGGGGGCTTTCCTCCTAGGAGAAGCCCGGGCTCCCGCTGAATTCCGCTACGAAGTCTGCCAACGCTTGTCCTTTGATTGCAACGCGGGGCTTGAAGGTAATGTCGTATTGGGTCAGCTCGAGGGCCCACAGAACTAGCCTACCCGATACATCCGGTCGTTGTATAAACTGTCGGAGAGGGAGGTTCGTGAGTACTGTTACTGAGTGTGCTTGGAAGTAGGGGCGCAGCTTGCGCACCGTGACGACCAAAGCGAAAGCGAGCTTCTCCATCTGGTTGTAATTCTTTTCGGCCTTGCTGAAGGAGCAGCTCACATAGTATATGGGTCTCTGGATCCCTCCCTCACACTCCTTTAGAAGGGCCGCGGTAGTCGCTGTGCTCGATACTACGAGGTAGAGCTGCAAGATATCCCTTGGTAGTGGCTTGACGAGTAGCGGGGGGTTGGTGAGGTAAATCTGGAGTTCCCTAAAGGCGCGCTCGCTCTCTTCATCCCAATTCATCCCTCTCCCCTTTTTGATGACTTGGAAGAATGGGAGGCACCTGTCGGTGGACCGTGATATGAACCTGTTAAGGGCAGCGAGTCGGCCAGTCAATCATTGCACCTGCTTTAAAGTAGTGGGGGATTGGAGTTCAAGGATTGCTTTGATCTTCTCAGGGTTTGCTTCGATTCCCCTCTCGTGGACCATGAAGCCCAAGAATTTACCGGATGACACTCCAAATGCACACTTGTCCGAATTCAGCCGCATTTGGTTCTACCGGAGCACCTCGAAAGTCTCTCTGAGGTGGTCTGGATGCTGCTCTACCTGTTATGATTTGGTTATCATGTCATCCACGTAGACCTCCATGGTGCGACTGATCTGGTCCTTGAATAACTTGTTGACCAGCCTCTGATAAGTGGCTCCGGCATTCTTAAGCCTAAAGGGCATTATTTTATAACAGTACAAGCCTTGGTTGGTGATGAAGCTGGTCTTCTCTTGGTCCAAGCGGTGCATGGTGATCTGATTATAACCGAAGAAGGCGTCCATGAAACTCAAAGTCTTGTTACCCGCAGTCGAGTCAACAAGCTGATCAATCTTGGGAAGGGGGAAGCTGTCCTTTGGGCAGGCGCGGTTTAGGTCAGTATAGTCCACGCACATTCGCCACTTCCCATTGGTCTTTGGGACCATGACCACGTTGGCAATCCACTCTGGGTACCGCGCCTCTCTGATGAATCCGGCGCGGAGGAGCTTGTCCACCTCTTCTTATACTGCTGTGTTTTTGTTCGGGTTGAAGTACCTCCTCTTTTGCTTTACTGGTTTGAAAGTAGGATCCACATTGAGTCGGTGCGCTATAAGGTTAGCGGGGATGCCAGGCATCTCCTCATGGGACCAGGCGAATACATCATTGTAGTCCCGGAGCACTTTTTATAGTACAGCCTTGTGTTCTGGAGCCAAGGTGGATCCAATCTTCACTGTTTTGAGGGGGGGGGGGGGGGGTTTTCTTCCCTTACCACGACCTCCTCCAATCCTTCAACCGGTCCTCCTCTTTCTTCCTCCGGCATCTCTTCCTCGAATGTATCTTCTTCAACCTCCATCTGTCCCGTCGCGCTTCCCAGGTGTTCTTCCCTTATGCCTGGTAGTTCTATGCTAACCTTGAGGCCCGCTTGGTGAGGGATGCCTTCCTCGCTCGATTCCCCCTAATCTTTATCTGTTGTGATTGGGAGCACTGTTTAATTAATGCCATAGGATTGGATGATACATCATAGCACCTCCGCGCCATCTGTTGGTCCCCTTTCAGGATTCCAACTTCTTCCCCTACCGGGAACTTCAAGACATTGTGGTAGATTGATAGGACTCCCCTAATCTTTGAGAGGAAGGGTCGTCCCAGAATCATGTTGTAGGCGCTTGAAATGTCTACTACCACAAAATTGACCATGTTATTAACCTGTCGAGGCGCTTCTCCTATGGCTACTGGGAATATTATGGAACCGACCGGCATCAAAGAGTCCCCGGTGAACCCATAGAGGGGGGTGGTGCTGTTAGGATTATGCTCACTAGCAAGAGTGTAATATTGTAATTAACAATCTTTTTCATATTAATAAAGTGATTTCTAGTTTAACAAATCGTATAGTATTTATAGTTTAATATTATAATTGTCAAAGTAAATAATCATAAGGTCTAAAGACTATGAGAAAAGAAAAATTGTTCGTACATCTGGATATGTATGTGGTAGACACAATTCTTTAGTTAGTCTTGAATAATGTTCACAACTTAAGTTAAAGGTTGGGCACCTTTATCTTGTTAAAGTTGTAGAATTCTTTTGCTAGCATTTGAGTGGGATCAAATGAGATATGATGAGTCTAAAATCATCGGAGTGTCTTCGAGCAAAAGGATCTAGTGCACTGGGTGCATGGAACTGGATCACAATGAAATACTTTATCTATAACCGTCAATAGATAATAGTCTTTTCATTATCAGGACAATCGGAGAGTCTATCTTAATCCTGAGATAAATGATGGACTTATGGTTGCAAGTGATATCATTTGAGTTATCAATGAGTACGATTATATCGCATAGTCTATCCTCGATAGTTTGGTGATATTCATTTGTTAATTGATAGAGGACTTCATTTATAGATATGGACATCGTGGCTCCATTTATTAAATGAGAGTATGATATCATCATATGGATGTTTTGAGGTAATTGGATATTAAATCTCAACGTTGAGTTTTCGATAGTGTCTATTGAAAACATGGCTTCTGGACAAGTCAAAATATCCAAGTTCAAAACGTGGTCATATGAGTAAATATGGTAACTTGGAGAGTTATAGGCGGTCTATGAACTCTTGGCGATTACTGATATTAATCACGAGGATACACTTTCTCCAATATGATTGTCTAGGGTATGAATAAGGAGCATCTTCCTTTTCTATCTTTATTTAAGAGTTCAGTTTTAGCTCTTTAGTGGAATGAGTTAAAATTAATGGATCGGACCTAAGTGAATCATTTGTTGATTGTGATTAGGTTATGTCTATTGAAGCTTAAATTTAGATGGCCTGCCAAGATCCCCAATCCACACGAACTTGCATGGATCACTTGATATATTCTACCGGACCAATTTAAGGGTCCATCTAGAATTGCATTTAATATATTAAGAATATAATTTACACATTATTTAAGTAATGGGCTGCTCAATTATATTAATATATTAATGAAAGGCATGTGGGCTTGTTTCTTTTAGTAAGAATGGGTCTGGTTCACATGTGGGCTTTTTATTTAAAGTCCAATGGATTAAATGAAATAAGAAAATAATATTTGGCCCATTTATTCTAAGTGGGGCGGCAAGGGTTAATATTAACCTAATATATTATTTTGTTTCATTGTTTTAATTAAATAAGAATTAATTAATTAATTAATTAATTGTTTAATTAAGAAACAAATCTTTTCTGATCAGGAAATATATTTCCTAAAAGTAAAAGTAAAAGACTTGTTTGATAAGGAAATAAATAATTAATTTTATTTATTTAATCAAATAAGAAGTCTTTTTATTTAGTCAAATAAAAGAATAAAAGATTTATGAATTAAATTAGGGTTTAAAGTCTTAAACTAAATAGGAATTAGGGTGCAATATAAACTCTCTTTTGACTTGAGTATTGCAGCAACCCTAGTCCCTTTTAGGTTATTATTTTCGGCCACCCTAATTGAAAGAGAGAAAAAAAAATTTTGCCACCTATATATGTGGACTTATAGAATTCGGCCACTTAGGGTTTTTGGTGCTTGATTCTATTTTCTTCTTCTTCTCAATTCATAGAAAGATTATTTTTATTCTACTAAAAACATAAAAGAGTGATAGATTATTCTTTGATGGTATACTATTTGCTTATTCATCAATAAGCTTGTGTGTACAACATCGATCCAGGTTCACGCGAGTTTCGATCATTAGATTGAGAACTCAAAAGTGACCGGAATAATCTTAGTATTCTTTTGATTGTTTTTGTGACTAACAAAGAAAAGAAAAGTTTGTTTTGTCCATTCACAGGTTTGTAATTCAAAGAAAAGGGAGACCACGCTCTTAGGTGATCCACGTTCGTGCTAGGATTGAAGATCTTATAGATTACCATCGACGCAAGTCAATCGGATCACGCGACAAAGGGTATTCTTCTTTTGTTAGATAATATATATGTTTAATTGATTAAAGGGTTTAAGGTTCATAAAAAGGAAAAATTTTAAAAGTTACTAAATCTATTTTTAGTCTCGCTTCTGCTGCGTGTACTACGGTATTTTTCCCTACAGGTGCAACTATAAAAGCATGGTTGGCGGAGTTGGCAGCGGTCCAGCGTCTCCTTGAAGATGATGTCTACACTACTTCCGGTGTCAATCATGACCCGGGCCACCCGGTTGTTCGCCACCTGGACGGTGACCACCATTGGATTATCATGGGGCTGAACCGTGTTGTAGGCGTTGTCTTCAGTGAATATGATTTGAGCAGAGCTGGGACGAGGCGATGCGTCCCTGCTGACTTTCAGCACCTGGCCCCCTGTGTCGTGCCAAGGAATCTTCCTGGCGTGATTCTTCTTGGAGTTATTGGAAGTACCGGCGAGGGTAGGGCCTTCACTGATAGTGTTGATGATCTGGATTTGTTCCATCAGGTCTATTCCCTGGTCCTTTCTTCGTTCTTCTGGCTCTTTCATCTCTCTTTGGGCCTGCTTCCCCGTCTCAATCCCGTCATTTACTTGTTGTAGGAATTCCACCAACAGGCCACCCCTTACCAGGTTCTCGATTTGGTTGCGCAAGCTGAAGCATTCCGAAGTATTGTGTCCTATGTCCCGGTGGAAATCACAGTATTTGTATTTGTTCCTTCTGTCTGCTGGGAGCTTCATGGGGTCGGGCTTCTTCAGGAGCCCCTTATCTCGAATTGCCAGGTAGATTATTTCCCTTGGGGCATTGAGCAGGGTGTAGTTGGTGTATTATTCTTCTTCTGATTGGGCGATTCTAGCGACCTCTCTCACGGGCAATAGCGTCCTTCGAATTTTCCTTGGTGGGGATATCCTCCTGAAGGGGCGCGCTACTAGGGGTTAGCGGAGGCAAGCGGTAAGTGGACCGGTTTGGAGGATTGTTTCTGAACTTGGGAACCGGCTCCTTTTCCTTTCTTTGGTTACTGGTTTCTCCTTTCTGCCACTTGCTGGAGAGTGACTCGTCATGCTCTATCTTGATGCAGTATTGCTCATCTAGCTGTACTTGTTCTAGAGCTCGGCTATATGCCTCCTGATAAGTTTCGGGCATATCTTTGCTAAAGGAGTGCCATAATTTCCCCACCCAAAGGTTCTTTCTGAAGTTAGTGAGAGTTTCCTTCTCGGCGAACACCCCCATTTGAATGACTTCCTTATGGAAGCGCTCCACATAGGATTTGAGCTTCTCCCCACGCTCCTGGACTATGTATTGCAGCAGGATGGGGTCTTTGGGAGGCGGCTTAACGCCCTGGAACTGAGCGCAGAAGTCCCTTGACAGTTTGGTGAATGAGCTGACACTCCCCGCGGGGAGTTTCGTGAACCATGTCTTGGCGAAATCCATGAGAGTGCAGGGGAACATTCGGCACATCACCTTCCGGGAGGCATTCTGCACCTCTATTTGCTGCACGAAAGACTCCAAGTGACTTAAGGGGTCTTCCACGCCTGGGCATTTTGAACTTCGGAGGGAGGGTAGCATGCCGAACTTCCCTCGACAGCGGGGCATTCATCTCCCCAAGGGGGTCCTTCTTCATTCCTTTGTACTTGACCTTGTCTTTTTCCAGCTTCGCTAGGCACTTTGCCATCTTCGTCATCCTGCTCTTCCATGTGGCCTCGACCTCTTTCTCTCGATTGGGCCTCAGCTCCCTCCTCCAAGGCTGCGGTTCTGGAAGCGGCTGACGCTTCATAACGGATCTCCTCGCCTCATCTGGGCGGGCTCCGATTCCTGCTGCGATTGTGTGTAGCCTCGGTCCTGCTTCCGGTGCCAGATATCTCTTTTGCCCCCGTCGTGGCGGGGCAAGCTAGGCGGCCTACTAGAGGCGGTGAGGCACATGGAGCGTCGACCTCCGATCGAGGCCTCCGGGGTCCCGGTGGGGCCGATCGAGGTATAGCCCAGGTTGGCCCAAACCGGTCGAAGATAGCTTTAGCGGGACCCAATCTATCGAAAACGTGGGCCCGATTGCTAGGTCCTACTTCGCCATGGTGCGAGCCCAGTAGTTCTTGCCGCAATCCCTCTAGGAAGTTGATGACGTGGCGGTTGAAGGCACTTAGTGGTCCGGGAGAAGGAAGAGCTTCGACCGCGACTGCATTTACTTGGATTTGTCCTTCCACCCACGGTAGCGAGCCCTGAGTTGGGGTTCCCTCGGAGGATTCAGCCCCGTGGGCAGCTAGGAAGGAGCGAGGCCCTGATAGGTCGGCCTGGTTCGTGGATGATCTCAACCTCATGTTAGCTAGGATAACTAGAATGCTTTGATGGTAAAAGAAAGACACACTGCGTGTGAGTTCCCTACAGACGACGCCAAACTGTTATCCTGAAAATCCGTTTGGGGTTTTCCCGAGATAACCTGGACCGCGGTGTACGGGGTGCACCGTAGCTGGCCCGAACCGGGTGGGGCAACTCCCCCTTGGTCCGGGTACCAGGGACCGATACTACATGGTAGGACCGGTCCTACGAGATGGAACAGAGGTTGAGGTGGCGTGCTGGTGTGTGGGGAATGGCTGATACACTTTCGGAGAGGTAAAGAGGTGGCTCTCTTATTACTGGAAAATGGAGTACAACATACATCAGTTCACACCCTACATCTAACGATTACAAAAGGGTCTGCAGGAGAGGCGGGAATACAACATGCATGGATCCGGTCGAGGCAAGGGGATCACTAGGCTGGTTGCACATGGGAGATTTGACTAGGCGGGGTAGTAGCCAAGTAGAACACACACATAGGAGCTTTGACTAGGCGGGGTAGTAGCCAAGTAGTAGCCAAGTAGAACACACACATAGGAGCTTTGACTAGGCGGGGTAGTAGCCAAGTAGAACACACATATAGGATCTTTGGCTAGGCCAAGTAGGATGTTTTTGTTTTTAAAAGCCAACCCCTTCCTCTGTGGGATGTAGGGGCCTTTATAGTGTCTTTGGTAGGAGGGGTAGGTGGAAGGCCTTCGTTTAGGCGGGAATCCCTAGCTAGATCTCCACCGTCCCCTTCTATCCACAATGGCGGTTACCAGAAATTAAGGATCAGGATTGCGCCCTGCTCTCTTTGCCTTGGCGGGAGCATCAGTTTCGGTAGGTGGGGGCCCTAGTTCCTAGGGCGTAATCGACGGGACCGATCCCAGCCACCGATGTAGGGTGGGATCGGGGTTGCCACATGCCTCGGAGGGCTTCGATCGCTCCACCTAGGTCTCAAGTCCATATCAACGTGTCTATAGGGCTGAGGTGGTGAAAAGGTGGCGTTTCTATGAGCTTTGATTGGTCGCAAGGGGTCCTTGTGGCGGTGGGAAGTCGTTATCAAGGTTCTGGTTCGGCAGGGGACAATGTCAGCGCCTATCCCGCTACACTCTGTCAAGCTCCATCTTCCACCATTTCCTTCTTCATGCTTGCTGCATTTCTGCAAGTATCTTGCTGAGGAAACCAGTATCCTATTGCATGTAAGGGATAGTTGACCTTTAATTAGGGCTGAAGTGGAACATTATCCAGCCGTTGAAGTAGCATGGCTAGTAGGCGATCTCTACCGTCGACTATTGCCTTTCCTCAACCGTGCTTGCTGCTTCTTATTAATGATGCGACATTGGTGCCTTGCAGGTGTTCCCAGCACCCTTTTTACCCCATGTGAGCTGGAGGCGAGGGCTGGCGTCAGCCCTTACGAAGCAGGAGGCGCTAGCGAACTCCTAGGGTTTCTTCTAGAGAGGACCGCTGGAACCGTAGGAGAGCTCTGTGGAAGGCGAGGTAGGACTCCCTGCAACGAGGTTGGCTATCGGAGCGGATCGGCTGTGGGAGGAAGCGGTCCTTCTTACTAGATGAAAGGGCGGGAGCCGGATCCCGAATGGATCACAGCCTTTAAGGCGGGCTCCCGAGCGGGTCGGGTATCCTTTCTTCACAAGCATTCTCGTGGGAGGAAGGCCGGCTCGGGGTCGAACAATGCTTGACCCTAGCGTGCCTGTGAGTAGGCGCGGTTAAAAGAGGGCCGGGCCCTTTGTTCCTAACAAGCGGGCTGGACTGCTTAGGAGTGCCACCGGGGTAAGCAATGAAGCGGTTCGGTCCTTTAGTGGGAAAAGCTCTTCCTTGAATTAATTGCCTAAATTTCCGGTTAATAAAAATAAATGGTAATGAGCAAGAAGAAATCATCTAATCCTATCAAACACTATACCTCATCTAATGTGATTTTTTTTTTTTTTTTTTCAAAATCTATTGTTGTAGAATTCATATTGATTTTTTTTTTTTTTTTTAAACTTAGTTAATAAATATTGATAAACATATACTGTTTTAAATGTTTGATAGGTACCAGCTCCTTTGCTTCCTATGGTTACTAATCTACCTTATAAACCGGCAATTAATGGTCCTTATTTAGTAAGTATTCTTTAAAATATCTATCTTATTATTATGGTCCTTAACTTAATCTACTTTTAACAATTCATTAGTCATCATATTTGTAAGGTTCATGATTTGTATTGGCTTGATTCCATTGCAAAACGCTCTATATTTGTATTAGCTGTTGCTTAGGATGTTCTTAGAAGAAAAGAAGCTCTATCTTATTATTATGGTCCTTAACTTAATCTACTTTTAACAATTCATTAGTCATCATATTTGTAAGGTTCATGATTTGTATTGGCTTGATTCCATTGCAAAACGCTCTATATTTGTATTAGTTGTTGCTTAGGATGTTCTTGGAAGAAAAGAAGCTTAAAAGGTGAAGAGCAATGTCTAGTGCAAATGTCGTCTTTAAGAGGTGAAAGCGTTAAAGGTATACTTCGACTTCTATCATCTTGCAAGGGGTTAGCGCGCACACACACAATTCATACATGTGTGTCCCTGCATCGTAGTTCAAACATTTGGTATAACACATTCACACACTTCTTAGTATGCACATGCATTGGTCTCTTATAGACAAACATTGTAGAATTGCATGATTTGTGACTATCTCTTTGATATGGCATGCTTGTGTGAATTTGTGTTTGTTTGATCATGTGTTTTGTATTTTGGACTTGAATATGTTCTTATTTGATTCCTTATTGAGTTCCAGTCATTTCGGTTACTCATTCATAAGGTTCGAGTCCAAATGATTTAGCTACACTACTTTGCATTTTCATTCGTTGAGTTGACTTCATCATCATTTTTCGAGATGATTTCTCAACCATTTTTTAAAGTTTTATAGTCGTAGTCGTGCGTGAGGGAGTCACGGTTCCTAATCCAAAAACGGATTTAAATTCGGAGTTCGGACGGCCGAATACGGCCAAAGAACGAGAGAGGTGCGCGGGAGAGCAAGCGAGGCCAAGTGGCCAAGCTTGGCCAAGCCGTGTGGGAGCCGTGGGACCCACGGCAAGAGGACCTCTCTGGTCTCGTGTGGCCCACGCGCCCGACACGGGCCTTGGCTGAGGTGGCCTCTTTTTGTTGGTCAAAAATCCTCTCTCTCTCCTCCATTTAAACACCTCTCCTTCCCTCCAAGCAAGTTAGTTGAAGAACATTTTCAAAAAGATTTTCTGCAGAATTCTTCACATTTTAGTTTTCTTATTTCGATCATAACTTTCTCATACGAACTCGAAATTGATTGATCTAAAAACCAAAATTGTTGGTCCTGATGAGAGCTACAAACTCCAAGCATTTCCAGAGGCAGTTGACTTTGCCATTTTTCTCAATGGACTGATTTTCAGTACGTGGTCAAACTTTGTATGTTCAATTTCTTTTTTTTTTTTTTTTTCATTTCATCTTTGATCATCTCTTTTAATGTTACTATTTGATTGATGAAATATGTTGAGAAGAATGTTAGATCATATGGTAGGGTGTTATGATTGATTGTTTGTTGAGTTTTAGCATTGTGATTCACTTTTGAACATAGTTTGCTAAACTTGATTTTGTTTGAAATTGATTCTAGAAATGCTATATGTGATGTGCCTCATGACATGTTCTAGGTTTAATTTCATGCTCTAAGAACAAAGTTTTCTGGTGTGATAAATTGAATATTCTTGACTTGTTCTTATTGATTTTGCATGCATTGATTTCTAGGTACTTTTTGTGATTATGTGTTGAAAGCATATCCTAGTATGTCTCTAAGCATGTTCATAGAGTTTGATTGATCATCATACTTTATTTGTTTGTGATTTGCATCATTTGCATCACTTAGATCATTGCCTTGCATAAGGTTGAAGTCTCTAGTAAAGTGAGTGAAGCTTTGTGGATAGAACAAAGAAGTCTTGATTAGAGTCGGGAGGACTCGGATAATCAAGCAAGGAGACTTGTCTAGGGTCGGGAGGATCCAGATAGACAAGCAAGAAATCTTCCTAGAGAAGTGAGCGTCTTGGATAGGAAGTTGCTTTCTAGAAGTGTAGGACACATCTCGGATAGGAAGTAGGCTTGGTAGTTCACTTGCCCGAGGGTAGATTAGGAGGTGATAGCTTGAGCGGATATCTTATGTTGATAGCTTGAGTGTGTAAATCTTTTTCGTATAGTGGATTACTTTGTCGGTGGTTGTAGTATCAACCCGTGGATGTTTCCTCTTTGAGGTTTTACCACGTAAAAATCCTTGTGTCTATTTTTGTTTTACTTTGTTTTATCTTCCATATCTTACACTGAATTGCATATCTTGTATATTGATTTACTCTTGCATTAGTTAAATCAATTTAACTTGTTGAATCTCTTCAAGTGTGCGTTTTCTTTGTCATATTCCGCGTAATTTTTAATATTGGAAGAATTTGAGCCTATACCTATTCACACCCCCCCCCCCCCCCCCCCCCCCCCTCTAGGTATATTTTACACTACTCCTTAAGGGAAATTTCAATATTTGTTGTTACGGTCAGGATTTCCATTGCAAGGTTGTGAGATGTCTAATTTAATGTCAGAAACTTTCGAGGAACAATGCCAACAATCATCTGCATTTCAAGATAGTCAAGCTTCAATTAATGTGCCTAGTCCAATGTTGGGAACTTCCCATGAACAGCCCTAACAAACTAATTTTCAAGATTGGCTTCATCATAATAAAAGGAAAATTTCATTTGTTGTTCAAAATAGTCAAGCTTCTGAATTTCCATTCTTCTAAGTTTTCATTCAATGTTCATGCTTCAAGTTGGTCAAGCTTCTGGCACTAGCTTAACAATGAAGTTGTTTGACATTATAGTATTTTATTGTAATGAAGTTTTTAACGATTATATTCTACTCTTATTGTCATTGTTCAAGCAATACTATTATTGTTTCTTTTCAAGCAATGTTATAACAATGTATATCTTGGTACTTGAAAAATAATCTTCAATCACAATAACTTGTATGTATGAAAACTTTAGGTGCTTGATTAATACCCAAAGTGTTATTTTATTACAATAAGAAAAAATAGGCACATAAGTTTGTTGGCCACATAAAAGGCCTAGTTAAAAAAAAAAAAGGAAAAAAAAAAGATGAAACAATTTTTACAACCAATAAAACATTACACATGTGCACAAACAGGTTCAATTTTGTAACTCTACAGAATTCACGTATTGATCCATCACCAAGAAAAAGATGCAATTCGAATGGTATTAAACTTATTCCAGTAATGCAACAGCTTAACAACAATAAAACAACCACCTGAACAAAATATTCTCAACATCAATAAAACAACATTTTATATCTCTTATAGCAGCTGTTCATCTTCAAACAAGTTATATATCAATAAGATTCTTTTATTCATCTTATCTCATCATCTTCACTTCTTAGTCTACCTATCAATTAGGCATACAAATGCTGAACTCTTGGGAGTTCTCGTATTAACCACTGCCCTGTCACATACAGTTTGAAACCAGCGGAGTAAAAGAATTACTTTCTTTTCCAATTTGATTTTTTTTCTTATTAAATTAAAATGATTTGACTCTAAGTGCCTACAATAGAATCCATACTACATTTGATGAACAATCTCTCATTATGAGACCATGCACTGGTGGCATTGAAAATCAGTAGAACAAAATTAAAAGCAAAAACAAACTAATGAAAATACTAGGTGGTAAACAACTTATGCTGATCCATTGTTAAAAACGAAGGCATAAACAAATTGAATGAGTTTGTCTAATTTACTTCTTATGCACTCACGTACTATAGTAAACTCAAGGTGATCCTTCGGACTACAGGATGTACAATAAAAATGAATTACATGATACAAGTTGGTTGTTTTTTGGTCACAAAAGGCTAACAATGTATGACAAAAAACATAAGCAAATATACAATAGAAAATTTTCATTGGTTTGGAGCAATAAAAGTGAACCTGGAAAGTAGATCATGTTCTATTTAGAGATCCAAAGCAGACGATCAACCTCTAGCACAGGTTCCATCCAAAGCCTCACTACTGATGTTCAGCCATTTTTTATGAAATAACTACTTTGGTTCTCATCAAATTTCAGGTGCAAGGGAGTTTTGAAAAATAACTGAATTGCTTTTATTAATTTAAAAATTCAAAACAAATAAACGGTAAATACATCAATTAGAAATTTCTAGAGTTTGAAACTTCCATGGTTCGACTTCTACGAATTTTGAAGGAATTATAATGAAAAAGAGTTTGGAATTTTGAAAAATGACTTGTTGAAATCACTTACCAATTGATTAAGATGGAGTTTCAATTGATCCTAATCTGAAAAGAATTTTGTTCATGAGGAAGAAATGCGAAATTAGGGATTTCAAAAAAAAAATATTGAGATTTGAAACATTGCCGTTTAAGTAAGTAAAAAGGGAAAAAAATAAATAAAAGTAAATCAGGACAATTGAATTGATTGAGTGTCACATGTCTGCAAATTATTAAAAGCTTAGGCAAAAATTAGCTTAGGAGAGGATCCAAATTCGTATATTTAACCTCAAATCTAAATGGGGATGTACCCATCCCCATTCTCCCCATATCTCTCAAATTTTTTATATTTTTAATTATTTAAATATTCTATAACTAAATTATGGGATTTTAGCAAAAATGCCCCTATTTTGAGTTCAAGTTGTATAACTATCTATAAGTTCCTCAATTTTGATTGGCTTATTTCATGTCAAACCACATTTGGGGATGATTTTGTAATGGTAGCTTACATCATCGATGGTAAGCTTCCAAGAATCTCCATGACTTTAAGAGCAAGAGCGAAAGGTAAATCACTTGACTTTCCTCTTGAAGAGATTAGTTTGCACACACACACTTCTCATGCATGCCTTAGTCTTCTTGCATTTGTGTTTATTGCTAAATGTGTGCATTCTCATCACACTTCACACTTGCACCTATTTGTTGGATTTTGTTGTGTGATAGTGTGTCTTGTAATTCGTTTCCTGAAGTATGTTCGAAATCGTCGGCACGTGCACGTTAGTGTGCATGGTTTAGCGCAAGGATCGCAATTAGAGAAAGCTCTTTTCTTCTCCTTCGTTTCACCGCAATTGGTGAAACAACGGTTATGATCGGCGGCCATGACCGCCGAATGAGAAATCGTCGTTTGATATCTGATGCTCTCGGGTTAAAATCCATGGTTTGCGATCGGCGGCCTGACCGCCGAATGAAACCACCAAATGGCGCGTTTCTAGGCGTTTTTTCCAAAATCGACGTCACTTTCTAGGGCTGCTATATATATATACGGTCCCATTCCTATCATGATGCACTGATATAACTTTATCAGGATATTGAATGTGAGCCACTCATTTATAACAGTGATTTGACAAGTGCATACATACCAAGTCAAAGTATGTAAAACGAGTAGCTCACATTCAATGTCCTTATATAATTCTATCAGTGCGCACTGATAGGATAATTTCCGTATATATATATATATATATCTCTTCTTCTTCCTAGCTCATGCTTGTGAGCTCAAAAACTGATTTAAGAGAGAGAAAGCATACCCTAGAGAGAGAGACCTCCCAAGAACTCACATTTACTCAACTAAACACTTTCCCATGAGCATCTAGCTTCATCCTAGCTTCATCCTAGCATCATCCAAGCATGGGTTCTCTTGTTTTCTTTGACTAGGTAATTTCTACATGTCCTAGAATCTCTTGTTTCATTCTTATTACATGTTTGCCTAAGTTTAGCATTTATTTGTTAATTAAATGCATGTTTCCTTGTTTAATGTTATTTCTAACGTTGACTCACAGGGGGATCAAATTGATGAGTTTTTGAAAACATAGAGACCAAATCAATGACATATGGACAATGGGTAAAACAACAGATAATTCTAAACAATATAGGGACACAAATTATAATACCCAATAATTAATGGTGGAAATGGAAGCAAATGTCCCCTTTCAAACTTAAAAGAGCAAAAAAGTCTCCAGTATGTTTTTCTTGCATTTGTGTCCCCTTAGGCACATGAAATTCCAAGACTACCCTTAAGTTCATTTTAATATTTAAAACCATTTAAAAGGGGAAATCCCCAAATTACCCTACACAGTCAATCGGAATAAGGCATCATTACCAATTTGCCCTAGCGTAAAATTGAAATTCAAAATCAACGTTTGAGGAGCCCGGTGACGAGAGTAGACGACGAAGAGGTGAACGACCCCCAACCCAGTAGAAGAGCAGTAGAAGAGCGATCTCAGTGAGGAGCTCGGCGGTTGTGTGAACGAGAATAGAGGACCCCAAGAGGCGAACAAGAGAGAAGAACCGAGTAGAAGAGCCATCTCAGTGAGCAGAGGAGCAGAGGTTGCGAACGAGAGAGAAGAAGAAGAAGAAGAATCAGAACACACCAAGTAGAAGAACAGTCAAATACCGAGACCCAGGCCCCCCGGTTTTGTCCTTGTCATCTTCATTCCACATTCGAGTTAGAGAAGACGCCTTTGTCGCGCAACTCGCAATTAAAGGTATTCGTTTGTTTTCTCATTGTCTTCTTCATTCTGGCGTTTGAACCTCCCATTAATTTGTTTTGTTTGCATCTGTGTGTAACTATGCATGGATGATGATTTGATTTTTTACTTGGGTGACTTGGCTTGTGACTTGGCTTGTGGTGGGTTACCAGTGGTTTCCCCATTCTTGACTTGGCTTGGCCTGTCGTTTTTTTTTAGTTTCTAATTGAACAATGTGGCCCCATTTTTTGTCTGAATATTAATCCTTTGTCTGAATATTAATCCTTGACAAAGGGATTTGAAGCCCTGTGGCCCCATTTGTCTGAATATTAATCCTTCACAAAGGGATTTGAAGCCCTGTGAGCGATTGTGAAGTGTAGTGTTGTTGTATATCGTTTTTGTGATGTTATGTTAAGCGTTGGATTTTGGAATTGGTGGATTTTGGTTGTGTTGGGGGCTGGGGCTTATGTATTATTTTTGTGTTGACATACATCACTGTATCCCCGTACTGTATTACCCCAGTGGGGACTCCGTGAGAAGCCTTTCATAGCATTGTTTGTTTTTTTCCAAATCAGAGCTTAAAATCCCTTTCCAGGGCTTGAAATTCTAGTTCATGTCTTCAAATCCATCTACAGGGCTTGAAATTCTTTATCCAGTTCCTGAAATCCCTTTGCCAGGGCTTTATATTTGATTCCAGGGCTTGAAATCCCTTTTTATGTTAAGCTTAGCATTAATGATTTTTTCTTTTCTTGTAAACCAGATGGGGGCTGATCGTTTCAAAAAACAATGGCGGTTTCCAGACCACAAAAGCTGGGTACATGCGAGAATAAACTCGCACAACAAAAAAAATTTTCTTCAAGATTTGAAGTTGGTCTTGACACGTTGCGGCGTGTTAGATAGGTTTAAAGAAGGCCCCTTTGGGCAGTACTTGGAAATGATACAGCCCATAAGGGTTCATGGGATGCTGATCTACAATCTTTTGAAAAGACAGCTCATTTGTCCCGAAGAAGAAAAGGATGATGAAATGTGGTTTGGTTTAGGGGAGAAGAAAGCTCGGTTTGGCAGAGAGGAATTCTGCTTGTGCAGTGGCCTCAACATGGGCACACTGCCCGAAGGGTTCCAAGAAAAAGAAGAAGTCAGTGAGGAATCTATTTTAACACGCTATTTCGTAGATGAAAACCCATCGATTGAACTGTTGGAGGCAACCTTTAACCGGCTGACAGAGCCTTCAGAGGGTGATGACGCATTGAAGATGGGATACCTATTAATGGTGTCCCAATTCTTTGGGATGGATGAAGCACGGACAGCCATACCCAGTTGGGTGTTGTCTTTAGTTGAGGACATCGATGCATTTGAAAGTTTTCCTTGGGGCTCATACATATTCGATGTCACCTTGTGTTGTTTGAAGAATGCAGCCGAAAAACACATTGAAAAGTTAAGAGGCAATGGCGAGAAGAAAGAAGAGAATGAGGGCCCCAAGAATAAGAAGAGGAAGAAGAAGGAAGAGGAGAATAAGGAAGAGAAGAAGAAGAAGCCGAAGAAGAAGAAGAAGAAAACTGACAATCAGCAGGCGGAGTTGGACAATCAGCAGAACAATGATGATTCGAAGTGTTTCACATTCCACGTTTATGGATTTCTACTAGCATTTCAGGTAATAGTTGCCAAATGCATTCATTTGTAAATCAAACTCATGAGATTTGTAATTTCTTTATGAGATTTTTTAAATTGTTTAGGTTTGGGCCGTTGAACGGATTTGCCGTTTGGAAGGTAAACTCGGCGTACGGAAAAGTACAGGGTTCCCAAGATTTAAGAATTGGAATTTCAATACAAGGGTTTTAAAAGTTGAATCTTTCTTCAGTACGACGGTGTGTATTTTACTTCTACGTGTATTTTACTTCTACGTGTATTTTATAGTGTATGTAGTTAGTTAATATCAGTTCTTGGTTTTTCCAAATGAGGGTATGAAAGGGAGGCGGGGCTTGAAATGCCTTGCTAGGGCTTGAAATACCTTGCCAGGGCTTGAAATACCTTGCCAGGGCTTGAAAACCGTTATGTGTTATACCACCACTACTACTTATTACTCTATGAAGCTCATTCTGAAATCTTTATCATCATAGTGGGTTGTAGGCTACACTTTCTTATTTCAAATGAAGGTATGAAATCCCTTAGCCAGTTATTTCAATCCCTTGCCAGGGTTTGAAATAACTTGCCAGGGCTTGAAAACCCTTATGTGTTGTGTTATACTACTTTACTCTATGAACCTGGTTCTTAAATCTTAATCTTTATTATAATGGATTGTGGGCTACACTTTCTTATTATGAATTGGGGGGGGGGAGGGGGGGCCGGGGGTGATTGAATTTATAGTGTATGTAGTTAATTAATATCAGTTGTTGGTTTTTCCAAATGAGGGTATGAAAGGGAGGCGGGGCTTGAAATGCCTTGCTAGGGCTTAAAATACCTTGATAGGGCTTGAAATACCCTGCCAGGGCTTGAAATACCCTGCCAGGGCTTGAAAACCCTTATGTGTTATACCACTACTACTTATTTCTCTATGAAGCTCATTCTTAAATCTTTATCATCATAGTGGGTTGTAGGCTACACTTTCTTATTTCCTTCCAGGGCTTGAAATACCTTGCCAGGGCTTGAAATACCTTGTGTTGCTGGTTATCTTATGCATACTATTGGGTTTCTGACCTCAATGTTTTGTGCACCTTACATGCAGATGGCTTTGTTCCCATGGAAGGTGTCAGCACATGAAAAGTCAAGTGCTTATTACAAATCTTTGATGCTTCAAGATGATGCGGAGGAACGTGAAAATGCAATCGAAGAGGGTGATGCTTCCATTCACCAAAGCAAGACAACAACAAGGTTCATCGGATCTAGAAAGTCAGATGAACCGTCATCTAAGAAACGGCTCTTCGATGATGGAGATGTAGAAACTCCCAAGGTAATGATTTGTAATATACATACATAACTTTTACTATCCTAAGTTAGTTTGCGTAATGTATTAATTCTTTTTTGAATTGGATTTGCAGTCAAAAATCAAGACATCGGTTCCGTATACAATACCCGAATTGTATACATCTATTGAACAGCTTGTCACGCAGAAAATAAAAGAAAGCGAGGACAGGATGAAGTCCTGGATAAGTGAAGAAATTGGAAAGATTGCACCAGAAAAAAGGGAGAAAGATTTGGACGAGAGAAGAGCAAGCTCACACAAACCTTGGTCACACAAACCTTGGTCACACAAACCTGTGGACGACATGGTAAGTAATATAACACATAAGGGTTTTCAAGCCTATTCAAAAACTTATTATGTAATTAAACATTATTCAATTGTGTAGTTCTTTATACATATTCTGATGACTGCAGGTCAGTCCTAAATTGTGTAGTTCTTTATACATATTCTGATGACTGCAGGTCAGTCCTAATTTGTCGCCATTGCACAATTTTAATGATGGGGAAAAGTTGGAGAAAGACTTGAACAAGGAGGATGTCGAAGAGGTGGAGAGGGCCAAGGTTGAGAAGGCCGAGGTGGAGATGGCCGAGGTTGAGAAGGCCGAGGATAAGGACGATACAGGGATGGCCGAGGTTGAGAAGGCCGAGGTGGAGATGGCCGAGGTGGAGAAGGCCGATGATAAGGACGATACAGGGATTGTTGTTGGTAAGGAGGGTGGGTTGGATAATGTTGTTGGTGAATCATATGGGTCAGCTAAGCACGCGATAAATTTGGATGACTTCCCTTCACCATGTGTGAACGTGGTTTTTCCAAACCCTGACCTTAGTGTTATATTTATGAATGCGGCTGACCCAAGTGTGTGTTACAAGAATAATGAGAACGTAAGAGCCCGTAGGCGGTCAAAGTATTTGGACAGCCCGTACACTGATCCCATGCCCATACCCAAGAAGAGGAAGAGAACCAAAGATTTGAGCGATTGTGTGAATGACAATTATGATCGGTTCATCTCATTTCTGAAGAATAAGGATGATACTCGGTAATGGTCCATTCCTATTCTCCTCTGTTTTTATTTTATATTTTATTTAGGTGTTTTTTTGTTCAGAATATTTAATTTAATTTTTCCAACTCATAGTGTCTTCACTGGCCAACCCGTGGATATGAATCGTGAACAGTTCAACAATTTGGTCAAACCTACAAAATGGTTGTCCAACTTGGTAAGTGATAAATTATGATGCCTTTGTTTACACAAATACAGATAAGTTTCCTAACGTTTATATAAATGTCTTTGTAGCACATAGACAGCTACCTCGACGTTCTGTGGAAGAGGCGGCGTTCGAATGGAGAGGTTAGCGACTGTCAAGAAATCGGGTTGGTCCCAACGGCGTTTTTCGTAAGTTCATTTTTCTACTGTTTTTTTCTTCACATTCAATTATGATGCAATCATAAACTGAACGAAAGGTTTTTTATTTTGTAAACAGGCTCATTTGAAACTGAAGTGGGAAGCTGTTAAGAAGTTATTGGAATCTGAACATTTAAAAAATAATAACCCAGCCGGATTCGAGCAAAAAGAAGTGAAAAAGAATAAAAAAAAGAAGAAGGATGTTACACCCACTACACCAGCTGTCCCAATTTGGGAAGAATACCCCGAATTCGATCCCCTATCTTTCCAACCAGACGATGATACACTAAATTATGTGTCAGGTTCTGACCTTCTTTACCCTCAACCGTGGTGGACTATGGAGTCGGTAAGTATGTGACATGCAATGTGACAATTTTGTTAAGTTATTATTGGTTTTCACTAAGTCACTAACTCCTATTTTTCTCTACTGCTCTGCTACTTGCTGGTTGCTGCTGTCCTCTTTCTTCTTTTTTCCTGTACTGCTCTGCTACCTGCTGGCAACTACTCTTGTACCAGGTATGTTCTTCTGTCTTCTTTCTTCTTTTCTCTCGTTCTTTCTTCTTTGTTCCTTGTTTTTTTCTTATTCCTCTCTTCCTCGTTTTTTTTGCCTTTTTAATGTGATTTGCCTATGTTTTGTTCTTTCTTCTGTTTTTGTTTTATTTTTTTAACACAGGTGTTGGTTCCTTGCAACACCGGGGATCATTGGGTACTATGTGAAGTTTTATTAAAAGAAGGGAAAGTCAATTTGTATGACTCGTTGTGTGACCGTAATGGAAAAAGTGACCGATTGAAAGACATCCCAGGGTTACTTTATTTGTTACCCTCAATACTTAAGCATTCTGGTTACTATGAACATATGAAGATGCCTCCTCACACAAGTCCATTCACTGCTGAAAACATCGAACCAACCATTCTTCCTCAACAAGATGACGGGTAAAATTTGCATTATTACTTCTACTTCTTTATTATGATACAAAAATATTTAGTCCTGCATTTTCACTTGTTGCAGCTACAGTTGTGGTGCCTTTGTGTGTAAATATGCAGAATTGATATTATTTGGGTTCCCGTTGTCATCATGGATGGAAATGTTTGGACAGAAGGATATTCCCACCATCCGTCAGGCAATGGCTCTTGAAATTTTCGTTAACGGTGAACTGTGTTGAGATGTTTGTTGGGGTAGCTGTTTCTGTTTTACGGTTGGTAGATGTGAAGTTGGTAGCTGTTTCTGTCGTGGTTTTGTTTGAAGCTTCATTGTTATGTTAATTGAATGTGTAATTTATATGTTTCATTGTTTTTGTTTGAAGCTTCATTGTTTGATGTTTATCTGTTTTACAGTTTCAGTGTTCTCTCTTCCTCAGTTGGTGTTAGTTAATGTAAAGCAGTACAAGTTATGATTTTGTGATGAATTTTTTCAAGATTTTGTGATGATTTAATTGAATTGAATGTGTAATTAATTGTATAAAGGTTTGGTTATCATAATGTTATAGAGAAGAAAGTGGAGATTATTATGAATTAATAGTTGAATTTCAGCTTGAAGATTGCATGAAGTCGTTATAACAATGTTATCAGAACTTTCACTGGATTGAAGATCTTCTGTCTTCTGATATGTATTGAAAGATTTACAACAATCGTGACCCCATAATGTGAAGGATATCATTCGATACATATTCTACATTTCCTCTTACTTAGGGGCTAATAATAATAATAATTTCTTCCATTTCCGCTAACCATACATGAGTAGGGATAGCAATTAAACCCGAACCTGTGTGTGGATCCCCAACCGAACCCGCTTAAAGAGGTAACCGAACCCGCTTGAAGAGAACACGTTCGGTTCAGTTTAATAATGAGAAAGGCCGGAAAACTACAAATATGAATTCTTCTCGTCTTTGGTGGGACCCCGACCTAGGGTGGCGTTAGTTTTGTTGTTTTTGGGGTGTTGAATTTTTTTTTCATTACAAAAAAAATTGAAGTACATAGGGGGGCCCTTTGCATTACAAACCCAAAACCCCATGATGGGGTGTTGATGATGAACGCCAACGGAACCAAGTACATAAAAGGGGCCCCACCTTTGGGGGGCATTTGGCATTTAAAGGAAACCGGAAACCGTGAGTCCCCATTTTGTCGATACTCTCTTTTGTTCTTCATCTACCATTTCCACTTCCACTTTCCACTTCCACTTTCCACTACACCTTCTCTCTGTTTGTCGTAGACACTGGTATGGGGAACCCTAGAGTGTTCTTTGACCTAAGCATTGACGGCATCCCTGCGGGTAGAATTGTGATGGAGCTCTTCGCAGACAGTACCCCTATCACAGCGGAGAACTTTCGGGCTCTTTGTACCGGAGAGAAGGGGATCGGCACGGTTGGGAAGCCACTCCACTACAAGGGTTCAACCTTCCACCGGGTGATACCTGGGTACATGGTCCATGGAGGAGACATCACTGAAGGAAATGGAACCGGTGGTGAATCGATATACGGCCCTAGTTTTGCCGACGAGAACTTCGTGAGGAAGCACATCGGTCCCGGTATATTGTCAATGGCCAAAACCAGCACATTGGCCAACGGGTCCCAGTTCTGCATCTGTACCACTAAGACCGAGTGGCTCGATCGCAAGCAAGTCGTCTTCGGTGAGATGGTCAAAGGATTTGACGTCTTGAAGGCCATTGATCAGATCGGCTCCAGCTCCGGCTTGCCATCGAAGACCGTAAGGATCATTGACTGCGGTCAATTGTGCTGAAATTGAGACGTTTTAACATTTCCAGTTTACCGATGTTAAGTTTATCATTAATAATGAAATCCATCGTGTTGGACTTTCCCTCTGTGAGGGAATGTTGGGGTTGTGGCTGGAATGTTTATCAGCTTTGTTTGTTTTTAGATTTTCTGGTTTTATTTCCGGTGGAAGCCTCTGTAATGTAAACCATGGTGTGTTGTTTGGTTGTTTTGCTTTGGGTGGGGGGCGTATGAAATGAAATGACTTGTTCTGAAGCCCATAATATTTGGTATTGGAGTATTTCTTAATGTGTTTGCGACAAATTCAAAAAATTGATTTGTTCTGAAGCCCAGAATATTTGGTTTGGAGGCCACGTTTTAATGTCTTTACGACGAATGAAATGAATGAAATGAATTGTTCTATTTTTTTCAAGCCTTAATCCATTCATAACCATTACCATTACGGAATACATACAAAAATATAGCATCCTGCATACGAAGTCAGCTCAGTACAGTGGTTTTGGGCTTGAACTAATTTCCAGGGCTTCACCTTAATTGTTTATGGGCCTGAAAAAATTTACAACGGTAGTGGGTAAGGAAATTGTTGGACCACAGCTGGATCCCACTAACCAATGCAAGTGGACCACAGCTGGATCCCACTTCATTGTTGGGGTTAATATGTAATTACTGGGCTTGAACAATAATAGCCAGGGCTTGAATGTCTATTGTTTATGCATGCGATGATGTGGGTCCCGTATTTTTCTTCCCGATCGGGATGGTCCAAAGTGGATTGAATGTAGGTGGATATCTTATAGAGTTTTTGGGGGAGCATCGGACGGACAAAAAAATACACCGTGACTAAATCCATTAACATTGCATAGTAACACTTATAACCCTAGTAGAGTAATGGGTGACATTTGCACATAATGTCGAGCTAAGGCTTCCCACATTATGGATTGCGTTTTTAGTGGTGTCAAACAACGCAATCCATAAGGAAATACGGTGATTTTGGGCTTCAATACCTTTCCAGGGCTTCACCTTTATTGTTTTTGGGCTTGAAAAAAAATGCAACAGTGGGGGTAAGGAAATACGTGGACCACAGCTGGATCCCACTTCATTATTGGGGTTATATGTAATTAAACAACACATGGGCTTTTAGGTCTCCAATTATATATATAGGCTTGTAGGCGTAATACAGGATGGGAATGGGCTTCAGACAGCAATTCCACATTCAGGGGGCCCTGGTTTGGTCCAGCTGGATCCCATTATTTTATTAATTTAATTTTGTTTGGGGGTTTTTACAATTTGGTCCCAATATAATTCAAAATACATCAAATTGGTCTTCAAGTTAGTCAAACTAACGGTCAACTAACGTTTAGGAGGGTAGAAAAGTAATTACGTATGTTTCCAATTAAAAGATAGAAATAAAATAATAATAAAATAAAATAAAACATTAAATTAATTTAAAAAACTTTGATCTTTGGTGGAGATCCAGATTGGATCTCCACCGTCCATCTCATGAGATGGACGGTGGAGATCCAATCTGGATCTCCACCAAAGATCAAAGAACAAATTCATCTTCTTAACACTACAAAATCACCACCATCACCATCCGAGATCAACAACACAACCCAGATCAATAACCCAGATTAACCACATCAACAACAAAATTAAACCCAAAAGGAATTAAATGAAACCTCACAGACCCAGTTCTTCCAAACCTCAACCCATCGAAGATCAAATTGAGACCTCAAAATCCATACCCAGTTCGTCATCATCATAAATCCAAACCAGAAAAATAAAATAAAAATTAAAAAAATTCAAAAGGATTCTGGATCCGCCGCTCTCAAACCCAGCCACACTTCATCTCCACCAAACCCAAACCCAACCCCAGAAATCCTCATTTCTTCAAATCCTGATCTGCTTCATTTTCAAAGAAAAACACAAAAGAGAAAATCGATATGCGAGAGGAGAAGCCGATCGAACTGCTCGTTAATTCCCGAGGAGCTGCTCGACGCCGATCGAACAAGATTACTGGAGGTTGTCGATTGGTGTGGATTTGGTGGAGGTGGTGGTGGTGGTCGATCGGTGTGGAGTTGGTGGTGGTGGTCTATCGGTGAGGATTTGGTGGTGATGATGAACGTGAGAGAGAGAGAGAAAGTTTAATAGGAGGGTAAACGTGTCTTTCCACTAATATTATAAAGGTTGACCGTTAGTTTGACTAACTTCAGGACGAAGTTGATGTATTTTGAATTATATTAGGACCCATTTCATGTATTTTGAATTAACAAGTAAAAAGTTAGGGAGTTATGTTTCCCCATTAATGGGACCAAATTGTAAAAACCCCTTTTTTGGGAAATTACTGGGCTTGAACAATAATAGCCAGGGCTTGAATGTCTATTGTTTATGCATGCGATGATGTGGGTCCCGTGTTTTTCTTCCCGATCGGATGGTCCAAAGTGGATTCAATGTAGGTGGATATCTTTATAGAGTTTTTGGGGGAGCATCGGACGGACAAAAAAATACACCGTGACTAAATCCATTAACATTGCATAGTAACACTTATAACCCTAGTAGAGTAATGGGTGACATTTGCACATAATGTCGAGCTAAGGCTTCCCACATTATGGATTGCGTTTTTAGTGGTGTCAAACACTCTACGTGTTGCCACATGTTGTGTAACAAATTACGTACATTCGAAAAATTGTAAAATTGTCCAAAAATTTAAATTAAATGTTAAATATTATTCCAAGTTAGCTCAGTACGGTGATTTTGGGCTTCAATACCTTTTCAGGGCTTCACCTTTATTGTTTCTGGGCTTGAAAAAAAATGCAACAGTGGGGGTAAGGAAATAAGTGGACAACAGCTGGATCCCACTAACCAGCCCCCAATGCAAGTGGACCACAACTGGATCCCACTTCAGTCTTTCCCCTATATAGATGGTCGGTTCCTCTTCTTCTCTTTCTTCATAATCTTCTGTTTATTTCTGCCAATCCTGACGAGGAGCCCCCACGCCCAGAGGTCTTCTTCTACAAATCTTAAACTTCATTTTGTTTCGTTTTTGATTCGTTCATTTATGAAATTAGTTGGAAAATGAGTTCAATGGCCATGGAGGTTTTCGACAAAAATCATATGGTTACAAGGTAGTATATCTTCAACCTTTGATTTCTGTCGAAAGACTTCTATGGCCAATTAACTGGTTTTTGTTATTTCATTTTCTTTAATGTATGCAGGATTTAATGTCTTTATTTTGTTTGTTGTTTTGTCATTATAAAACATAATCTAATCTTGATTTCCTCTTTGTTAGTTCTTTTTTTGCACGTATATTCAGTGTTTTATATGATATGGCAAAGAAATCGGTGTATGCTGTTTTCAAAGGCAGGAAAACTGGTGTGTTCAACTCTTGGCCTGATTGTCATGAACAAGTTGATGGATTTAAGGGTGCTTCTTATCAGAGATTTAATACGGTTGATGAAGCATATGAAGCTATCCGTGCGGTTCAGCGTGAAAAACTGTCAAATCATAGTTCTTGTACCACAGAAGATAAGGTTCTTTACACTGAACCGGTACAAAGCAAAACAGTAATGCTGGTTATATTGTATATTGTTGTTTTTGTAATCGGAGTAACAGTTGGCAAATGTATGTGAATGCTTGTTTGTGTTATGTTTGTTCAAGGCATCTGCTTTCCCTTTTTTATGAATATGAATTAAAGATAGCTTTTTTAGATGATTGAGATATTCTGTCAGGGATTTAGGAAAGGGAAATATTATCATATTCATTTCCTTCCATTTCCACTAAATAATATTAATATTTAGAAAGACCTGAACACATTGAACATAAACCCACAAGCAAAGACATCAGACTGTGAACAAAATAATAAAGCATTTCTCTAGGGAGATGGTGGAATATTGAACTCCAACAATTTCTTCTGCAGTTTTTCCACAAGACTGTACAGCCCATTCAGTTCATCGTCTCTTGCCTCCATCTGCACATGTAAATTGATAATTTCTGCTTCCAGGTTTTCAACTTTTCCCATCAACACTGCATTGTCCACAGTCAGGCGTCCAGCATTTGCACGCTCTTCACGGATGTGTTCTCTGCATTTGCAATCCGTTGCCTTAGACATACAAAGATGGATTCCAGCCTGTCTGTTTCATGAAAATTATTTGCAACATTATATAATGTGTTGTTTTCTGCCATTGGACCTTGAAAAAAACAAAAAAATGCTAAACAATAGCAGCCCCGAATATAAGTGAAGTGAGTGAGAAAAAATGTAACAAAGGACGGTATTTATAATGTATGAAAACCCCCAATGTCCCAATAAATGAAAAGCCACCATGGTCATTGCCCCAACCGTCCTTTTCCATTGAAAAGTCATCTGGATGCCTTTTCACAAACCATTTCAATGAATGCTTTTTTCAAACTCAAAAGACACCAGGTATAAAGACTCCCGAAGCCCAAGACTCCCTAAATGAATGTATGTTTACCATTAACTACTGCTCTACTTCATTTAACTAAATATTATTAATTAAAATACATTGTCATGACCAACCCCACCTTCTGTTGGGCTACTAATAATATCCAGCCTTAACAAATCAATGTTGTTCAAGCCCGGCCTTGACATATATAAAACATAAACATGGGCCTGTCTTGTGTGACCCCCCCCCCCCCCCGTGTAAGTGTGTACAACTAAATGTTCTTCCAGGGCCTTGGATATAATAAATAAATTCAAGCCCTGGCTTCAAAACCAGGGATTGACATGTAAATAAATTCAAGCCCTGGGCTTTAAAAATTATTCCAGGGATTGACATGTAAATATAGTCAAGCCCTGGGCTTTAAAAATTATTCCAGGATTGACATGTAAATATCAAGCCCTGTCTTGCATGGTTCCTGTTCGTTCCTGGGATCAATAATATCAAGCCCAGTATGGCAGTATTACTACAAAGAACAGTATACAACAATATATACAACAAAGAAGAACTAAGAACAGTAAATGTGTAGGCTGGCGACACAAAATATATACTTAAACAAACACATAACATAAATACCAGTATCACCCAAGACCCAAGGCCTCAACAACAATTATTCCATAATAATAAAATAATAAAACAAAGCCGCAACAAATATTCCAGGGCTTGAAAACAATTATTCCATACAAGATCATCACCACAACAAGTTCAAAACAGCTGTAAATATTGTGTTATTTATAACACATGCTGGGCTGCTCCTGCTTGTAAAAACTTAAAAACCATAAAAAAGGTACTAAACAAGGTAACCTGCAACTTACAATGACTACACCACACCACCTAAAAAGAACAACTGCACCATCATCACAGCAACAACCAGAGAAACAACATCCCCTGCAACTTACAACACATACTACACATCATCACCACCACAACTTTTTTGCACTCCTGCATCTGAACCTACAGTGAAGATGTATGTGAATGCAACAACAACAGCGTAAGCAACACTGCTGGCTGTCAAAGAATTTTTATTTTAAAAAAATAAAATAGAAGGAAAGGATGAGTCTCACCCATACCTACGAATCAACTTCTTCATCGTCCGTGTCAGTGTCATCCGAGCTGAGGTGGGGCCAAACTGGGGTCCGGTGCCTTATCCCTATCCGGGCACGTAAGTTTGTTATGTCCTTCTTTCTTGCACACACTACAACCACGTGCTTTTTTTGCTGGTTTCCCTGTGCTACATGATGGGTTCGTGCAACTTTTTTGATTGTGTCCCTTTTGCCCACAATTCCCACACGATTGTTGCTTTCGTTTCTCCCCGACAGAAGGCATCCGATTTTTCTTTGGTCTTCCTGTCAGTCGCTTTTTTTTCCATGGCAATACAACGCGATTACGAACATCATCAGCAATGTCCCACTCTTCAGGATTTGGAACAGGGTTCACAACCATGGCGTACGCCTGTTTCAGCCATCCGGTTGTGAAAAAGTCTGAACATAATGAGTTGATGGGCTTACCTTTAAGCCTGATACAAAAGACACAAAAAATGAATGACAATTAGAAATTAAAGATTATGGTTGTTATTCAAAAACTAAATAAACATTATGTAAGCATACGTTGCAACAGCCATGGCATGAATACACGGTAGCTCATCTAGGTCCCATTCACGGCATGAGCATGAACGTTGTTCCAAGTCGACAATTGCTTCACTCCATTGGTCTTGTACCTTGAATCTATCGTAGTCAATGGGGTGAATCTCACACCGTTGCGATGCTAATACCCTGTCTTTGATGTGTTGGTCCGCATCATTAGTCAAGAATGTGGGTGTTTCTCTTGCATTACTTCGACGGTCGTGGAACCAACGTTGCAACAAATCTCTGATAAATTCGGCAATAGATGTGATAGGCAACTTTCGGATCGCAAGTAAACAAGAATTCATTGACTCTGCAATGTTAGTGGTCATCATATGGTACCTCTTCCTAGGGCTATGGACACGTGAAAACTTTTGTATCCCAACCTCTACGAGCTCATCATAAACCTTAGGATGGATGGATTTCAGCTCAGCCATTACACGGTCGAATTTCTCAACACGATACGCATATGCAGCACGATAGTAATGATAAATCACGTCACCTCGCTTCCTACAATGTTGTTTCAGATTGTTGGCAAAGTGGTATGCACAAAGCACATGTGCTGAATTGGGGAATATTGCTCTCATGCCATTAGAGATACCCGTGTGTCGATCCGAAACTATCAGAACAAGTTCGGGATGCAAGATCACGTCGTGAAGTTGCTTCAAGAACCATGTCCATGACTTTGAGCACTCGGAATTGGCAAACCCAAATGCCAAAGGGTATATCATCTCATTACCATCCTTGCATACCGCAACTAACAAAACTCCCTTGGTCTTGGACTTCAAGTGGGTAGCATCGACGGCAATAACCGGCCTAATTACTGTATTGAATCCCTCTATACAAGCCCCAAGTGCCATAAATCCATATTTGAACCGGTTTTGCCTATCGGTTGCAATCTTGGTTTTTGTCCCCGGATTACATTTCTCCAACATGTGAAAGTATGCGGGCAACGTCTTAAATGACTCCCATGGATCACCAAAAACACTATGTAAAGCACGGTCCTTAGATCTGTAAGCTTTGTTGTAGGTGAGGTTTATGCCGTGCTTATCCTTCATGTCAGCCTGGATATCTTTAGGACGGAGGTTGCGTCCTGGATCGACAAACTTTCTTGCAAACAATTGCCCTATTACATGGGAACTTACACGGTGAAAATCTACGTTGTAGTTTCCATTATCACCACATGTGTGCTTAGAGTCAACGGACTTAACATTCCAGTACGTCCCATTTCTCGATTTCCCTGCCCTAAAAACCCATTGACAATCTCTCTTTTTACATATTGCGACGAATCGTGTATGATTCGATCGTCGAACCCTGTAATCAAACCTCTTTTGCAATGCATTGAACCCTAGAGCCCCTTTCAATGTTTTCTTGTCCTTGAAAATCTGTCCTTTATATATTTCACTAAAGTCTCCATTGTCTTGAAACAATTCTTTCGATCTAATGGGCTGAATTGAGTATAGTTCTGACCCCGGTATTGTCCACCGTGTCGTCGTAGAGGGTGTAGAACTCTTAGGTGCTCCATTTGTTTGAACTTCTCTACAGTCTGTTGACGGTTGCCTCTCACTGCTAGACTCATCACTGCTAGACTCACTGCTAGAACTATCATAATCATCCACCTTAACCTCTGCATCTGCATGCTTAGTAGTCGATGCTGGAGTCCCCTGATCTTTCTCGGTCGATGTAAATCCGAGGGAAGGCACTGGCCCAAACGGTTGGTTGCTACCACTCACCGATGGAAACAATGGAGTACTAATTGGGGATTCGGAATGACCAGAGGTTTTACAGCCTGAAGGTATACATGACTGGATTGTTGTATTTCTTGACTTTATCACGGTTTGAAAAACATTTTCAGTTGCCTTCGCCGGTATAGATCTTTCTACGACTTCGACCTTAATTTCAGTCCACAAGGACAAGGATCGATTATGAGAAAGCAAACAGGATACATCACTGTCGCTCATAATGGATAAAGTACAACTCCCTTTCGGCGTTAACAGCTCTGAACTTAAGCTTATCCGGAATCTGTCATTACTAACCCCGATACGGTGACATATTGTTTCAAACAATTTACTATATTTCTCGTCATGACATGCAAAGGAAATTGGACCCATCACCTCGTCATCAATCCAATGTCTATCGCAATGTACTATGAACCCATCCATTGTATCCATAGACCCTGCAAATGTTGTTAAAGTAACAAAGATATGAAAATGAAGAAATAAAACAAAACGGTGTATAAGTAAAACAGTTGATTGTTAAAGCCCTGTCAAGGCATTTGAAGCCCTGCACAGGGCTTTCGCACCCAAGACTCGAACTTCAAGCCCTGGACAGTTATCAATGCCAAATAAACAACGCCACATAGCAGCAGCAATTCAACAAGGGGTGCCATAGAAAACAAGAAATGCCCACACAGCAGTTAGAACGAACAAATGCCAACAAATTCTTCATTACAACCAACTCACGAGACTGAACAAACGCATTAATGATAACATTTCACGCAACCATGCTTCTCTCAAGCATATTATCAAACACTTTCTCTGCTAAATCCAAACACCCACAAAGTTGCATCAGAATGAATCAACCCAGGCAGGGAAGCAAAGACGCCTAAAACAAGACAACCTAACTAAGACATAAGACAAACAATAGCTATACCAGCAGAAACGACCCCACATCAACACCAGGCAAAACCATCAAAAACAACCCACCAAACACAACAAAAAAGAAAATCGAGCCAAAAACAATGTCTAGCCCCTCCCAAACAGCAGCACCGCCCAGCACAGACGAAAAATTAAAATTGATTTCAAAGGTTCCAATGCACATATTTAAAGAAACACTCACCTGCAGCCGTCTTCGATCCCACAGCTAGCAGCTTAGGTATCCTTGCCTGGTCGATCTACCTCGGCTTCAGACTCAAACTCCACCCTGTCTGTTACCCAACACAATTGCAAACTTTTGAAGACTACGGACAGAAACCCATCATCCCTCGTCGTCCTAGTGCCTCTATCTCTCTCTATCTCTCTGTTTTTAGGGTTTTTATATGGTTTTCAGGTTATATGGTTCTTGATAATGTTCAATTGAAAACAATTCAGAAGGAATTTCGGAATGGTAGGAGGAATATTGAAGCCCCGAAGATGGGGAAGGAAGAAGAATGAGAACAAGAAGAAGAAGTATCGGGGGAGCCCCACGACAGTGTTGTGGTCGGGTCAGGTCCTGTATGTTCGAAATGGGGGGGGGGAATTCAACAAAGGACTCGTGGAAAGAAAGGGAGGGAAGGGAAGACAAGGGTAATTGTGGAAACCTGAAATGTTTAAGGGTATTTGTGACATTACACCCCAATTTAAGTGATGGGTAGTATAGTCCAACATTGGACATTTCTGCAAAGTAAACATTGATACCACAGTTTTGCAAGAAAATCATACAGGAGACATTTTTGCACTTCTAAACTTTATGGTGGACATTTTTGCAAGGCCCCCTAATTAATGATAAAGTTACTTATTACTTCTGTCAAAGAGCAAATTTGCTCTTAATTATAAAACTCCCGAAAACACAAGAAGATAAAAAAATAAATAAATAAAAAACCCTAGTTGTCTTTGTGAGCGAGAAATCTCCTGGTCAATGTCACTTGGAAGATCATCATCATCATCATCATCATCATCTCATCGTCGTCGTAGTGTTATGGAATTCTCAAAATGGTCCAGGAAGAAGCTAACTTTGTTGTCAATCTCAAACCCTTTTAATTATCTCTTCTCTCATCCTCCACAATCATCTTCCTCTCTGTCCTCCAATCTCAAAACCCTAGTCCTCCTCTAATCCTTCACGCTCCAATCCAATTCACTTTCTCACCAAATCCACTTCGCATCCCTCTTTTCCCTCCATTTCCTCAACTAGGTCGTCCTCGTTTTGCTCTCTAACATACCCATCTTCTTATCCTTTGCAGTTTTTGAATTTTAATGGCTGTAAAAATCAAAGCTTGAATCTTCAATTGTTGAAATCTTATAGTTATGATCGATTTCGATGGTTTTCGTTGGCGTCTTCTGGTAATACAAATACTCGAGTTGGTGATGCGACTCCCAAGCAAGTTTCAGACTTCATTAAGTTGATTAGAAGCAATGACAATGAAATGGATTCAAAGTTGAATTCAATGAATGTAAGTTTATCTTTTGCTTCCACAGTTGAGATTTTTCATGTGTTGAATTCTGAAAAAGTACCTGCATTGTGTTTCCTTGATTGGATTAAACTTTTTCAGCCTGAATTGTATTATAATTCTGATGTTTGTAGTTTGGCTATTGATAATTGTGGGCGATTAGACGATTACGAGACAATGCGTTGTCTTTTGGGTGATTATAATGTGAATCAAGTTTGTTTAACTGATAAAGCATTTGGGTTCTTAAATGTAATGATTGCGAGTAAGGTATCGACTAGAAAATGCATAGGGAGAGTGGTTGAGGTGTTGAATGGAGTTGGGGGTTCATGTCGTGTTTCTGGTGTACGAGTATTGATTGAGGTGCTTAGTGTTCTTAGATCTTTTGAAATGGCTAAGTATGTGATAAGTAAGACGGCGAAGAAGCTCTCTTACTACCATATTTTGATTAGAGAAATGTGTCGAAGATTTTATATTAAAGGAGCACAAGATTTGCTCAACGAAATGAGACAAGTTGGTTGTGAACCGAGCTCGCAGACATATAATTATATAATTAGTAGTTTATGTAAGAATGGTAAAAATGCCGAGGCTCGTGAACTGTTTAAAGAAATGCAGGAACATAATTGTCCTCCTGATGCGGCAACCTACGAAATATTTATATGGAACTGTTGCAGATTTGGAGAGTTTGACGCTGCATTTCAGTTTCTTGATGACATGGCTGTGAGAGGTCTTGAACCTCGACATTCAACACATGCTGCCTTTATCAAGAGTTATTTCAGCTTGCGACGATTTAAAGAGGCATACGAGTACGTGGTTGGTTCAGCTGATAGGTATAAGAGTTCATGCAATATATGTACAGCTGGCTTGCAAGCCTTCATCTTAGGAACAACAATGCAGTCATGGCCCATAATGTTCTTTTGGAAATGATCAATAAGGGTCTCAGACCAAACCTTATGGTGTACATGAAAGTTTTGAAGCGTCTCCGAAAGTCTGGTAGAGACGATTTGGCTGGAAATCTATCTACCGGGTTTTCCGGTTTGAGTTCGAAGTCAAGTATGGAAGCTATATGATTTTCTTCTGATATTTTACTTTTTCGATGTTTTGATACTTTTGATCTTTGTAAAACGAGCATGTAGGTGCATTGCAGCTAAAATGCATGGAATTTTTTTCTCTCCATTGAATCTAGAAGGAACAAATTTCAGGGCCATCTTTTGCTAGAATTTTTGCTCTTAGACACTAACTTTTGATTTTTAAAACTCTATCAAGCATCAGGCTAGCTACTGAAAATAAGAAAAACATTTTCTTGTAATTCATAGAGTACGACAGACGAATGAGTTTGATCATTGTGAATTATGATGACAATTTTTCTTCATCACTGTTCAATCTTCAGCTTATTTCAATATGACATACTTATTTCATTATTCATTGATTAAGAAACTTGTGGGACTATGTTTCTTAACAACATATTATGTTCTTGTCATAAAATATCGTGCTTTGCTGCTTGTTGTCTTTGACTTGCTGATGAATGCTCTAGCTAGAACAATTGGTTAGTGGATACTTAACTTGCTCTTCATATCCAGTTAAGAATTCCATAAGAAAAATTGGCTGAGGTGCATGACTTTTAGTCTTGACTTTATTTGTTGTTTAATTCATTAAGTTTCTTGGAAGTTGTTTTGGATACAATTGTGCATATCAGATGCTAGTCTTTATCTGCGATTACTGTCTCGTTAGTGCACATGTTGCCTAGAAACCTATCATCAAGTGATTGTCTTTTTGGTTCCAAGCTAGTGTTTAGTGGTAAATATATTCTATCATGTTTTGTTGTACTAAAGAAGTTTTGAATTTCGTATGTGTTTTTGTTAAGCTCTATTTGTACTGAAACGTTACAAATAATCCAAATTAGTAGAATTTTGTTCATGTTGAAATAGGTCATGCTGGATCGAGTTCATGGTCACTTTATTTCTGGGACATTTGTATTTAGATAAGTTCTCCCTTGTCCATCTTCAGATTATATGCAAATGGATAAACACCTATATTTTCAGTCATTTTGTTCTTTTCAAGTATCGACTCGATCATTGAAACTCTGTTATGCATCATATTTGTCTTTTCAAGGACCTTGAAGTTCTTTCCTGTTGGCAAAATTGCTGACTGCATTTCTTGTTAGTCTGCTTGATTTTAACTGAAAAATTATAAAGATGGATGATATATTACATGCATATGGTTCATCTTCCTACTGTATTCAAACATTTTTTCACAAATGAAATTGTGTCGAGAGATCAACTTTCAAAAACTGTATCTATTGTTCACTTTCAAAAGATTTTCTTCATTTTATGAGGACAAATACAAAGAAATGGAATCCAATATTGGACAAAGTGAATGGCACGGACACCACAGGCATGATGAATTAAACCTTACTTTCATGTCAAATTTGAAGAGAGTTGCAGAAATCTCTAATCAAAGGCCATTTCATGGAATTTCATCAACAAACGATTGAAAAGAGAAACTAATTCAACTGCATATATAACATCATTATCATCAACAATCGAACTGACATTGAAAATTCACCAAAAATTAGTCATACCAAGCACGATGCAAATATACGGGGATACAGATAGGAAACGGATACAGCAGGATACATCAATTTAAATAGAACATATTCTTAATAAAACAAATCTCAACACCAAGGCCCTTAGTCAAGGTTGCTCTCATTTCAGGAGATGAGTTTGTATGATACTAACCTTTTGAGTAAATGGTACTGTTGCCCCCTAAATTGTTTATGAATTGCTAATGTGCCCCCTGAATTCTTAAAATGGTCACTAAACCCCCTGAACCCTCTAAAATTGGCAATAAGTGACGGAAGGGGAGACGGACTTCTAGGGAAAATTGCACTTACATACCCTGATTATATGCATAATTGCATTAAACTGAAAAAATATATAACACCACACACCCTTTGACCAGTTAATGTCCAAAAAATATTAAAAATAATAATAATAATAATAATAATAATAATAATAACAATAAATAATAAATAATAAATAATTATAATTATAATGGATGGTGGAGATTCAATCCGAAAATTTGTAAATATAATTTTAATTTTTTATTTGTTTTTTTTTATAAAAAAAATAGCCAAATCTCTTCGAATATGGAAATTTCCATATTTGAAGAAATTGGTTATTAATATATTTCTTGAACCTTCGCCATATGTGTTACGTTATAAACTACAACACCAAAACATATGTACTAACAATGGGATGGAATGGGAATAGTTATGACTAAATAACTATGACATTCAAATATTTATCATCATCATCATCATCATCATCATTATTATATTATTATTATTATTTTGTTATTATTATTATTATTATATTATTTTTGTTTATTATATTTTATTATTATTATTATTATTATTATTTTCATTTTTATTTTCATTTTTATTTCATTTTATTTTTATTGTTGTTTGTTGTTGTTGTTGTTGTTGTTGTTGTGTTTTTGTTGTTATTATTATTATTATTACTATTATTATTATATCTATTATTATTTTATTTTATTTTCATTATTATTATTATTTTATTTATTTTTATTTTATTTTTATTTTATTTATTAACATTATTATTATTATATTGGATTTTAGTCAACTGGTGAAAGGGTGTATGGTGTTATTATTGTATGTTTCCAGTTATTTTGCAATTATGTATAATCAGGGTATGTAAGTGCAATTTTCCCTAGACCTTCGTCTCCCCTTCCGTCACTTGTTGCCAATTTCAAAGAGTTCAGGGGGTTTAGTGACCATTTTAAAAATTCAGGAGGCACATTAGCAATTCGCGAACAATTCAGGGGACAACGGTACCATTTACTCTAACTTGTTTTGCATTATGTATTTATGTACCATTACATTATTATTATTTATATATATAATAACAATCTTAAATATGTTGTGACCTTAAATATTATAATGTACAACCACTCTTAGGAAATTGGTTGTATATTTTCACTTCTCAGTTGTGATAGGAATCCGAGTCTTACATTTATTCATTAAATTGCAAGATATAGAGAAACGTCTCCCATATAGCGATAGTTGCATTTCGAATAGTGCTTATAACAATTGATGTTACTAGGCTCCAATAAACCCCTAACTCGATTGTATATGATTTTAAAAAGGGAAATTATCATTTCCCACCCCCCCCATGAGGTTTGCCATATTAGAAATGATAGTCCCTATAGTTTCATTAATGGCCAGTCAGCCTCCTGAAACCCTAACTATTGGTCATCTTACCCCTTCTGTCAACTTTTCCATCCAAAATCACGTTGACCATTAAATTTAAAAGGGCAGTATTGTAAAAGCATAATTAAAAAAAAAAAAAAAAAACTAAAAAAACCTCTCTCTCTCTCTCTCTCATCCTTCTCTCTATTTTCTCTCTGTTATTTCTATCTCTTGGCTACCGGTAAGAGTCGTTCTCCTCCATTAAGAGTAGATTGGCTCTCTCTCGTTCCCTCTCTCTTTCGTCTTCCTCTTCCATTCGATGGCGACATCGGCAAGATTGAGCCTCGATCTCCTCTGTTGAGAGCAGATCGACACTCATGGTGGTGATTTATGGTGGGTGGCGGTGATTTGTGGTAGCTGTGTTTGGATTTGAGGAGTTTTGGATGGGTTTTAGTCAAACCCAGTTCTTGATTTTAGTTTCCAAGTGATTTTTTTTTTTTTTTTTTTTTTGGGGGGGGGGGGGGGGGGGGGGGGGGGGGGGGGGCAAGGGATCGAACTTAGTTCTTCATTTTGGAGGGGTTTTGATCGAACATAGTTCTTAATTTACTTTTTGGGTTTGGGTTGGTCTGGGTGATGAATGTTTTTTTTAAGGGTTTTGATCAAACCTAGTTCTTGATTTCAGTTTGATTTAATTTGATTTTGGTTTGATCTTAATTGACTTAGGTTTGATTTCGAATTGATTTCGGTTTGATTTTGGCATCTAGTTTGATTTTTTTTTCTTGATAAAAGATATGGATTTGGTATATCTCCATCAGATGAACAATTTTTTTTGAGATATATTTTTTTGATGAAAGATATGGATTTGCAGATCTACAGTTTTTTTTATTATTTTTAAAATCTTTTTTATTTGTGATTTCCACCATATTTACAATTGTTTTTAATTTTTGTTTTTAAATTCTTTTTTTAATTTGTGTTTTTAAAATTTAATAAAAATCAAATGATATATCTACACCATCCATCTTTGAGATGGAAGGTGGAGATCCATTCCTTTGTGTTTCAGTAAATATTTGTTATTTACTGAATATATGGAGGGTAAATGGTCATTTTCTGATTATATTGAAGGATAAAACGGCCAATTAACGTGAGGATTAACGGTCAAAGCTCTATTCTAATGGAAAAGGTAATAGAAGGGGCAAGATAACTAATATTTAGTGTTTCAAGGGGTTGACTGTCCATTAATTAAACTAGAGGGACTGTTATTTCTAATATGGCAAACCTCATGGGGGGAAATGGTAATTTCCCTTTAAAAACTAGTTTTATTAATATTCCAAATAACATTTTATAAATTTTGATTAATGGAATGAGTTTAAATTTTTATCAAACAATTTTTTTTTAATTTTTCCAATAAATTTTTATTTAAAATAATTGATGAAAAATTAACAACTTATATGTTATATATAAATATTGTGCATTTGTTAATAAACTAAAACTTGTAGCCTGTGGTTAGGAGTGTAGCTGTTATCTTAGGTTTGGAGTTCAAGTTCCAGAAATAACAATTGAAAGGGAGGTTATAGGTGGTGTGGTGTATGGTAGGGTGGGATTGACCTGGTTGGTCAATAGGGTTTTTTTTTTTTTTTTTTTTTTTTTTTTTTTTTCACCATTTCGTTCCCATAGCTTATCAAAGGGGACGGAATTCAGTTTTCGTCCCGGAATTAATTTTTTTTAAAAACAATGTGTTTCGTCCCTATTAGTAATCCTTAGGAACAAATTTGAATTTTTATCCTAATAGATATATTGCAACCCACCTAAGGCAACGTAATTTGGGACGAATTTTTTCATCCCAGTAGGTCTTCAGGGATGAATTTTAGGCTATTGGGACGCAAAAAATCGTCCCAATAGCCTTTTTTTCTTGTAGTGAAAAGTTCATTCTTTAAGTGGAGCATATTGGTTTGTTTCGTTTATGGATGATTGTACTCGTATGACTTGGGTCTGTTTAATGAAATCTAAAAGTGAAGTCAACTCTCTCTTCTTACAGTTTCACAGGATGGTTACTACTCAATACCAATCTCACATACAAGCTATTCACAATGAGAATTTGTTAATCATGCCTTGACATAGTACTTGTAGATACATGTTATTGCTCATCAGATGACTTGCCTTTATACCCTCAACAAAATGGGGTTTTGAGCGCAAGAATCATCATCTCCTTGAAGCTGTTCGTGCCTCTTTGGTTGGTGCTCATATGTCTACTAGTTATTGGGATAAAGTTATCACTACTAAGCCTATCTAATAAATGTGTGCCTTCCAGTACATTGTAGTTCCAGACCCCTTGTCAAAGTTTGACTGCAGCAGTAAGTGCTCTTACTGTGCCGAATTTGGAACCTAAGGTATTAGGATGTATGGAGTTTGTACATCTTCACAAACCCCTGTGGAATAAGTTGGAACCTCGTGCTCTTCGATGTGTATCTGTTGGCAATGACTCGCATTAGAAAGGTTATCAGTGTTATTATCCTCCTTCTCGCAAAATCTATGTCACTCTCGATGTCACCTTTCATGAGGATGTAATGTATTATTCTAACCCTAAGTCTCCACTTCAGGGGAAGAGTAGCAGTGTAGTGAAGACTCTGTTTGAATTTCTAACAACATGGATTTTGCAGATGGTAACTTAGATTTGATTGATGAACATCCAGATGAGGAGAACATACATGACAATCAGATGGAGGATTAGGTGGAGCAATTGTCACCAAAATCGTCCCTGTTGGAGGAACAAGCGTTAACTTCCTCCTTGTAATCTGTACCACTTAACCAATTGTCCTCTGAATCTGATTCTACACCTGAGTCTTAGGTAAGTTTTGAAACCCATAAAAGATATTACCAAATCGAGTCACAGGAGGAATACTTAAAGTCAATTGAACTTGATCTTATGTCCAAAACTAGATATCCCTTGAGAGTAACTTTGTATCTCACCATAGGTTCAAAGGCATGTGAATCTTTTGAAAATCAATTATTTGTTGTGTCTATTCCTAGTAGTTTGCAGGATGCTTTAAGTGATCCATGGTGGAAAGAAGCGATAAATGCACAGATGAAAGCTCTCTAGAAGAACTCAACATGGGAAGTTGTTGAATTACCTGAAGGAAAAAAAAACCCTTTTGATGCAAGTGGGTTTACATTATCAACCATAAGGTTGTGGAACGGTTGAACGATTTAAAGCCATACTTGTAGCCAAGGGATACACACAAACTTATAGAATTGACTACATGGAGACATTTGCATCAATGGATAAAATTAATATTGTTCATGTTTTGCTATCCCTAGCTATAAATCTTGACTAGCTTCTACATCATTTGATGTGAAGAATGTGTTTCTACATGGAGATCTCAAAGAAGAAGTGTATATGGAGTTATCTCCTATATATAATATGCAAAATGAAAAATCCAGGCAAGTGCGTAATCTAGCGTTGATTGCCTAATTGATTGATTGATTATCAGAGTAACGGGCAAGAAAAGGGACCTATAAACAATTCAAGACTCTCGAAAGAGGGGATCGGAAATCAGACTTTTGACCTACACCTTATAGCTTTTTCCACTTATCGACTAGCACGAGATCGCCATCGCCAACCATTCTAAAAGCTCCATACCTAAACCTCCTAGAAACCTCCATTTTTTGTACTATACCATTGTATCGTTTAAATTGCATATCTTTTTCAATAAAACAGTGTTATTTCTCCATTTCAATAAATACTCTGTGTTAATAGGAATTTGACCCCATTACCATTTTCCTACCAACAATATCTTTTCTTTTTCTTTTGGCTTCAATTTATGTCAAAAAGGCGGAGAAATATGATATTGTTATAGCATATCTTCTTTGTGTATTTGTCAAGTATTGAACTTCATATGGCACGTCATATCTTGGATAGATATCTTTGATGAAAATGCATGTATTTAAGGAGAGCATACATGTATCCATTTTGAACTTAATTGTCATATTCCATATTGAACTTAATTGCCATATTCTTGTCAATTATATTGCCATATATTCTCTTGTAAATTCATGTGCCTTCAAATTTATTTTAGATGATATCAAGAGAAGCTCAAATGAAGAAGTTCAAGACTTGTTGAAGATTAGTTTAGGTGATTAACTCATTGTAATGTGAGGGTGAGTTTTTATGATCAATCTTCATTTTGTAACTTATTGTAAACAAATCTCTAATCTTTTGTCTTTTTACCTCATCATATTTATGTTTGAATTTAAAGTATATTAAACTTAGATGTTGTGTTTTTTTTAAATTTAAGTTTATATGAATTTTAAGTGTATGTTAAAATGTTTTTCTATGGTGTATGTTTGTATTTAATTGTATATTTAAATTTCCAATAAAAAGGAAAAATTGTATATATATATATATATAATTTAATGTTACAATTTAAGTCAATGTCCTAAATTTAATCATATGGAAAAATAATTTGTATATTAGTGGTTTGAGAATTTTTTTAAAAGATAAAACAAATCGGGTCATTCGGGTTGGGTTTGGGGCACCCCAATCGGATCGGGTTTGGGGCGGAAATCGAAAACCTGTTTGGGTCATGAGTCGGGTTTGAGACAACCTAAAAAAAAAGGTTTCGGGTTTGGGACGGGCTAATCCGACCCCGATCCGACCCGTTGCCATCTCTAGTCCCCACTCTATTTTCTTATTCACCACTCTTGTAAATCAATATATATTCCTCCATTGAGAGAAGAATAAAATTATCACAATATTAAACCTCAAAATTTTCTGTCGTGCATTCATACTATCTAACGCATGTTCACTCACTAACGTGTATAGCATTTTCCTAGCCAAATAACAACAAAATAGAAAGTTTAGAGAGATAACTTTGAACCTCGATTAAAATATTTCAAAATTAAATCAATAAAAACCTTTGCATTAAATTATATATCCAAAAGCAAATTATATTTTTTACATTGAATTTTTAATTCACTCAAAGTTAACTCCAACTTTAGGATATTAAGCTGTAAATGCCTCAGTTTTTGATTGGTTTATTTCGTTGACAAAATCACAATAGTGTTTAAAATTGTAAGGGTAGCTTAGGATTGAAGAATTCTCCTCAAATGCTATGGGACCTCATTGTGGACTTCAAGTGTTTCAAAGAAGGTAGCTTACTTGTCTTGACTCTAATTGAAGAGATTTAGTTGCACACACACACATCTCATGCATTTACATATCTTGTTATTCTTGTGTGGTTCATGTTGATGCTTATGCATGTTTGTTAGGTTTTTAATTTGTGTTGGCATGTATTCCATATCAAAACGTGTTTCTTGTAATGTTTAGTGGTCCATGTGTTGAAGATTTAAGAAGACAAAGAAAGTCTTGGCCACAATTCATGCAAGATGCCGGCTTCAAAGAGATATGTGCTTCATCGATCTACAAAGGTATATATAAGACCTCATATCTCTTACAAGGCTAGGCACAACACACATGACATCCTTGTGTGTTCCTTCATGGTTAAACATCATTTATATATCACTTTCACACACTTGATAATGTATGCTATCATGCAGTTATACTATCTTGACATCTTTGCTTATTGCATGTTCTAGGTTCCCAATTGTTGATTGGCTAATTTCGTGGACAAACCACATGTTGGGGTACTTTGTAAGGGTAGCTTAGGTATTGGTTTTATTGTTGGAAGCCCTTTGAAGACCTTGTGTTGATAAGCACCGAAGGTAATTTTCTTTGTGCTTACTTGACTTGAAGAGATAGTTGCACACACTCACAACTCATGCATATGTCTTATCTTTGTATGTTGTGTTCATTTGTGTTGTGCATTAATGCCTATTTTCATCTCTTCTTGCATGTTAAATGATTGCATCTAGCTTATTAATTGCCATATCTTATTAAGCATTAGGTTGCATTGTTTTCACACTCACACGTGCACTTATTGCATGTTTTCTTTTGTGTGAAGTGGCTTAGAAGGCTTGCCTTTCTTGTGCCGCGGTTGTGCTGCCGCGGTTGCCTAATTTTGGCATACCGCGGCATGCAAGCGACAGAGACTTCCAGGTCTCTGCCGCGGTCATCTGCCGCGGTGCCACAACCGCGGCAGTCGAGCGACAGCAACGTCTTTGCTGTGCCGCGGTTATAGTGCCGCGGTTGTGTAACCGCGCAGGCGAGCCACAGAGATTTTTTTTTTAGTGCGTTTTTCCAAAACGACCACACATGGCCCCTATATATAAACACTTTGACTTTAGGTCAGCCAAGAGAGTTCATATCAGATTTCATATTAGGATATTTTTCAAAGAGAAGAAAAATTCCAAGAACTCATTTTTAATCACTCAAACACTTTTTCATGATCATCAATCATCATCTAGCATCATCTTAGATCATCTAGATGTCATCTAGCATGGATCTTCATCATACTTTGCTTGGTAAGCTTTTCACTAATATCTTACATATTTTGTGTTTCTCTTATCTAGCAATCTCAATTAATTACTTGTATGTGATTTTATATTGTTGAATACAAGATTGAGATTAGTATGATGTATGTTTGAGAAGTTGTATTGTGCTAGCATATTAGGTTTTGTGCTTAATATTGATTAGCTAAACTTGACATGTCATTTAGTTTTGATATCTAGGATTGTTCTTAATTGCATATTAATCATCTTAGATAAGCATATAGGGTTTCCCTTGCTCTATGTTGCATTTTGGATATTCACATATATTCACTTAGGGTTGTATTCTCTTTAGAGAAGTAAGTCTTGTGTGTAGCAATCGGGATTAGGTTGCTTAGATCGCAAGCAAATTGGACTAGGTTCACTCATACCGGGATTAGGTAGGTGTGTGATTACTTCCGGGATTAGGTTGTAATCGTTTGCACATTTAGTGGATTCGAGGTTCGAGTGTGGCTTACTTACATAGCCCGTGGTTTTTCCCGTGAGGGTTTCCACGTAAAAATCAAGTGTTGATTTAATTTCCGCACCATATTACACTTGCTTGTTTATATTATCTTGAGGGTAATTCGTAATTTTGACTAACACGAAAAATTGGGTAAAAAGCGTAAAATCTATTCACCCCCCCTCTAGATAGTTTATACACACCGTGCTAATTAGTTTCAATTGGTATCAGAGCGGGTTCCTAGACATACATAGGTGATCCTTGCTTTTTTGGTGTGTTTTGCATTTTGTGTGATTTTGATTATTCATACATTTGCATTCATTTCATTCATTCATAAACACTATTAGTGGAAACGGTGGAAATGGTGGTGGCCACGAAGGAGCTTCTAGCACAAGGCCTCCATTTCTTACCGGATTGAACTATTCCCAATGGAAAGGGAAGATGGAATCCTACATATGCCAAATTCATAACCGTGCATGGATGGCGGTGGAAGACGGATATGGTCTCCCTATGATGACTCCCGCGGGTGGAGGACAAGATGTTTTGAAGCCTAAGCGCAATGGAACGCGCAAGAGTTTGAGGCTTCAAGTGGAATAGGAAGGCTATGCATGCCATTATGTGTGCAATGGATGAGAATCAGTACAAGCTTATTCAGAATACTCAGATTGCAAAAGTGGCATGGGACATCCTTCAAGTTGCACATGAGGGAACCGAGGTGGTGAAGGAGTCTAAGCTTCAAGTCCTCCAAACTCAATTTGAGTTACTTAGGATGGGAGAGGATGAATGCTTCAATGACTTCGAAATCAAATTGATGGACATAGTAAATCAAAGCCATCAACTCGGAGACCCGTATTCGGATAGGAGAGTCAAGCAAAAAATTATGAGATCTCTCCATGATAGGTTTGAATCAAAGGTGACGGCCATAGAAGAAAATAGTGGCTACATGGATATGAAGCCAAGTGAGGTAATTGGACGTCTCCTTGCATATGAGTCTAGGAAGGTTCCTAGCACCACTACTCCTCCTAAGAAGTCTAAAGGAATAGCTTTGAAAGCATCTAAGGATGCAAAGGAGGCAAAGCATGAATCGGATGAAGACCTTGCCTTATTTGTGAAAAGGTTTAACAAGGTTATAGGGTTCAAGAAGAAAAAGGGATTTGGGTCAAGAGGACAAGATTTGAAGAAAAAAGGTTCCTTAAGAAGTTTGAGCCTAGACAAGAGAGGACTGAAAGGAAAGGGGTCCGATGCTTTGAATGTGGTGGGATTGGTCACTTTGCCCCCGAATGTGCTAATCACAATGAAAGGAAGGAGGGTAAAGTGATGGCCGCCACTTGGAGTGGGAGTAGTGATGACTCAAATGAGGAAGATGAGTCTTCAAGTGAAGAAGAGCTCATGGCTAACTTCCTAGCTTTTGCCTCATCTCACAAGAGCAAAAGTGCTAGTGAAAAGGAGGATTTGAGTCAAGAGGAAATTGACTCTAGTGAAGAAGAAAGTGACTCCTCTTCTAGTTCCAAAAAGAAATTTGTGGAGCAAAAGGTGCTTGCTAAATACCATGCCGAGTTCAATGATTTAGCACTTAAAAGCACAAGAAAGATTGAGAGGTTGAGAGAAGAAAACCTTAAACTTTCGGCTCACAATGACCACTTAAGTGAACAAGTGGAAAGATTGAAGAGAAGAGAGGATAAGTTAATTAAGGAGTTAGACTTATCCAAGAGAAGTGAAGAAGGCTTGAAGAGGGAACTTGTTGAAGTTAAAGGGTCCTTGGCTAGGATAGATTCTAGCACCAAGAAGCTTGATCATTTACTTGGTGTTGGAAAGAGTCCAAGTGACAAGAGAGGTCTTGGGTATAAGATGGCAAGAAAATCTCAACCTCTAACAAGACAGTGTTTGTCAAGAGCTTGAAGAATGAAGAAACTTAATTTGTGCAACCTCCTAGGAAGAAGTTAGAAATAGGACAATGTTCTAATGCACAAGTGGAAAATGGAGCCAAGAAGAAAATCTCAAGCTCAACCCCCTAGGGTCCCTCAAGCCAACACTCCTCCCATATTGGCTCACAAAGGAAAGAGACCAATCATGCAACCTCAAGCTTGGAAGCAACCTAGACCGGTTCAACAACGAAGATGGATTGAACCCACTTATCCACAAAGACATGGACGAGCTCCCATACGTGCACAAAGACAAGGTGTGATTCCTTTTTTCATCCCTATTTGTCACTTTTGTGGTTGTGATGGTCACATTAGACCAAATTGCTTTCAATTTATTAAATTGTGTAGAAAACAAAGCATGATTGAAAAGAGAAAGAATAGAGCCAAGATGCATGTTTCTAGGAATGAAAATATTGATTTGCATGATCCTAGAAATAGTAGAGCACATGTACCAAAGACCACTAAGAAAGCTAAAATTGTTGCTAAGTGGATTAGAAAGAATGAAAATGTTTGCCATGTTGCACAAATAGCCTTGAAGGCAAATTCTTCTAATTTTTGGTATTTGGATAGTGGGTGCTCTAGGCACATGACGGGAAACAAGAGTTTCTTCGAGACTCTTGTTATGGAGGAAGGTGGAAATGTCACTTTTGGTGATGGATCCAAAAGAAATGTTGTAGGGAAAGGAACCATTTCCGTTCCCGGATTACCCTCCTTATCCAATGCTTTATTTGTTGATGGCTTGAAGGCCAATTTAATAAGCATTTCACATCTTAGTGATGAAGGATATTCCGTCTTGTTTTCTAAAGATTATTGCTCCATCCTAAAACCCGATGGACAAACCTTGTTGAAGGGCATGAGATCTAGCGACAATTGTTATTGTCTTGAAGCTAGTATTGTATCTAATCATGTGTCCATGGATGAGCAAATTGAGTTGTGGCATGAAAGACTTGGCCACATGAACTTTAGGGATCTACGGACCCTTGGAAAGTTCAATTGTGTGCTGTGGCCTCCCTAAGCTTGGAAGAAAGCCAATGGTATTTGTGGACCTTGCCAACAAGGAAAGCAAACTAAAAGCATGCACAAAAAGGGTAAGTATCTCACCACCAAGGAGCCTCTTGAGCTTCTCCACATGGACCTCATGGGTCCCATGCAAACCGAAAGTTTGGGTGGAAAGAGATACATTTTTGTTTGTGTTAATGATTTCTCTAGATTTACATGGACATATTTTCTTAGAGACAAATCCGAAACTTTTGATAAGTTTAAAATGCTTTGTACTAAATTACAAAATGAAATAAATTCTAGTATTAAAAGCATTAAACGGATTAGAAGTGACCATAGGAAGAGTTTGAGAATGCCTCTTTTGAAAGCTATTGTGATAGCTTAGGCATCTCCCATGAGTTTTCCGCTCCTAGGACACCTCAACAAAATGGAGTTGTTGAGAGGAAGAATAGGGTCCTCCAAGAGATGGCCCGAGTGATGTTGCTTAGCAACAATGTCCCTAGGAACCTATGGGCCGAAGCCATCAATACGGCTTGCTATATAGGAAATAGAGTATTCCTAAGGCCCGGTACTAGAAACACCTCCTATGAGTTATGGAAAGGCAAGAGGCCAAATGTTAGCTACTTCCACACTTTTGGAAGCAAATGCTACATTTTGAATGACCGTGATCAACTTGGCAAATTTGATGCTAAGAGTGATGAGGGTATTTTATTGGCTATGCCTTGAATAGTAGAGCCTATAGAGTTTTCAATTTAAAGACTCTAAGTGTTATGGAATCATCCAATGTCGTATTTGATGATACTAGGCTCAAGTCAAATGATCATGAGGAGGAGGTTATTTTTAGTGATGGTTCTCCTTTGGAGGAGGTTGTGGTGTCACCTAATGTTGGGACACCTAATGTCAACAATAATGACACACAACCTATTGATAGAGTTCCTCTCTTGGACTCTAAAGAACCCGCTCCATGGGTTAGGAAACTCCATGATAAAGAAGATATCATTGGAGAGGTAAATGAGGGTGTTAGGACTAGACGTCAACTTGCTAATCTTATTAGCTATACTTGCTACACCTCTCAAATTGAACCCAAAAAGGTTGAAGAAGCCTTAAATGATGAATTTTGGGTTCTTGCCATGCAAGAAGAGCTAAACCAATTCGAAAGGAATGAGGTTTAGGACTCTAGTTCCTAGGCCTAAGACCACTAATGTCATAGGCACCAAATGGATATTTAGGAACAAATCCGATGAGGATGGCAACATAGTGCGGAACAAGGCTAGACTTGTAGCACAAGGGTACTCTCAAATTGAGGGTATCGACTTTGAGGAGACTTTTGCTCCCGTTGCCCGCTTAGAGTCCATTAGGCTTCTCTTGTCCATCTCTTGTGTGCACAAGTTCAAATTGCACCAAATGGACGTCAAGAGTGCCTTCCTCAATGGCTTCTTGCAAGAGGAAGTGTTTGTTGAACAACCTAAGGGGTTTGTGGATGCACACCACCCCAATCATGTTTATCGCCTCAAGAAGGCACTTTATGGGTTGAAACAAGCACCGAGGGCTTGGTATGAGCGCCTCACTCAATTTCTTGTTGACAACAACTACACAAGAGGTAGTGTTGACAAGACGCTATTCATCAGAGAGACAATGATGAGCTTTTCATAGCTCAAATATATGTTGATGATATAGTTTTTGGCTCCACCAACAACACCAAAGTCCAACAATTTGTTGATGTCATGTCTCATGAATTTGAGATGAGTCTTGTTGGTGAGCTTAGTTACTTCCTAGGTTTGCAAATTAGGCAACTAGATGATGGGATTTTCATATCCCAAGCCAAATATGCCAAAAACCTAGTGAAGAAGTTTGGTCTTGAAAAAGCCAAACATTGTGATACTCCTATGAGCACCACTTTGAAGCTAAGCAAGGATGCTAGCGGTAAAAGTGTGGACCAAACCTTATATCGTGGCATGATAGGGAGCTTGCTCTATTTGACCGCAAGTAGGCCCGATATATCATTTAGTGTAGGAGTTTGTGCTAGGTACCAATCCGATCCCAAGGAGTCCCATCTCTCTTCGGTTAAGAGAGTCATTCGATTTGTGAATGGGACTTCTAATTATGGGATTTGGTACTCATTTGACACTAATCCTAGTCTTGTAGGATATAGTGATGCGGATTGGGCAGGAAATTGTGATGATAGGAAGAGCACATCGGGCGGTTGCTTCTTTCTAGGCAACAACTTGGTGTCCTTGGTTTTGCAAGAAGCAAAACTCGATTTCCTTGTCCACGGCCGAGGCCGAGTACATAGCCGCGGGGAGTGGATGCACTCAACTTATATGGATGAAGCAAATGCTAGTAGACTACGGATTCAACCAAGGTACTCTCACTCTCTTTTGTGATAACATGAGTGCTATTAATATTTCCAAGAATCCGGTTCAACATTCTAGAACTAAGCATATTGACATCCGCCATCACTTCATTAGAGAGCTTGTTGAAAATAAATGCATAGTACTTGAACATGTAGGTACTAATGATCAACTTGCGGACCTATTTACTAAACCCTTAGATGCTACTCGATTTAAAACTCTTAGTAGATCTATTGGGATATGTCTTGTGGAGTGATGTGTTCTAAAATTGACCCCATATGGGGAACTCAAGCAAAGAGAGCTATTTTGCATTCTTGTAACTTGCAAAAAATTTGAAATAACTTATGCCTCTTCTTTTGTTTGCTTGAGTAAGCTTGGTTGTACATTTGTATATATGTTTTCTATTCTATAAGTGTGAACCTTGCTTGTTTATAATCCATGTCATATTTATGTTCAAACATGCATTTTTGGACTAGGAGATTTACATAGGAAGTATGATGTGAATGACCTATAGTTATCTCCATGACATGATGATTCTTAAATAACATGCTAATGCTAAATGAAAAAGCATGAATTGATGATTGCATATTCTTAAAAATGCAAAACTTGTGTGAAAGCTAATGAGACTCAAAATGAATAAAGGATTTTGTATCCGTTCAAAGGAATTTACATTCCAAATGTCTCTCTTTCTTTATTAGTTGAACATGGTTACTATCATACGGATTCTTATCCGGAAAAATCAAATAGGGTGCAAAGTCAGCTCATGCCATGTTTCGCTTATAAAGTTGGATATAGTTGCTCTTAAATTGAAATCAATAATCTCTATATCCTTGCTTTTCCATGACATTGGTGAAATTGGTTTGAATTCAAATTAGAAACCTTTGTCATTTGCTTTGCCAAATACCATTGTATTTTGGACTTGAATGCTATATGTCTTGTATGCAAAGCATGTTGGATTCACACATTTTCTCAAATAAATCTCCTTGTTTCTCTCAAATTAATTGAAGTGCATAAAGTGACTTATATGTATATGCAAATCTTGCATGCTTCTATCTCTCGTTGCTATGAGTGACCCGGTTGGGGACTACTCCTTTGCCTATATCATGACAAAAAGGGGGAGTAGGATTTGGTAAGGGGGAGTTGCAAAATATAGAAGCTATTGTGCACTTTGGGGAGAACATACATTGAGGGGGAGTAACCTTTTGAGGGGGAGCATTGCATTTATCATACATTGCATACATTTGGTAATGTTGTGCCCTAAATTCTAAAAATGCAAATGCTTGGTATTGTTCTCACATGATTAATCTCACACTTTTCTTGTATTGGAAATGTTAGAAACTCTTTTCAGGGATTGATTATTCTACAAGAGGATTGAAGACTTCAAGTTGCATTCTCTTATCTCTTTGTAATGTAGAATATCATTGTAGTCCCGTAGTTTCTATTTTTTTGTGAGGAACCATGTGAGTAGTGGTTTTGTCACGAAATAGCCAAAGGGGGAGATTGTAAGGTTCCCAATTGTTGATTGGCTAATTTCGTGGACAAACCACATGTTGGGGTACTTTGTAAGGGTAGCTTAGGTATTGGTTTTATTGTTGGAAGCCCTTTGAAGACCTTGTGTTGATAAGCACCGAAGGTAATTTTCTTTGTGCTTACTTGACTTGAAGAGATAGTTGCACACACTCACAACTCATGCATATGTCTTATCTTTGTATGTTGTGTTCATTTGTGTTGTGCATTAATGCCTATTTTCATCTCTTCTTGCATGTTAAATGATTGCATCTAGCTTATTAATTGCCATATCTTGTTAAGCATTAGGTTGCATTGTTTTCACACTCACACGTGCACTTATTGCATGTTTTCTTTTGTGTGAAGTGGCTTAGAAGGCTTGCCCTTCTTGTGCCGCGGTTGTGCTGCCGCGAGTTGCCTAATTTTGGCATACCGCGGCATGCAAGCGACAGAGACTTCCAGGTCTCTGCCGCGGTTCATCTGCCGCGGTGCCACAACCGCGGCAGTCGAGCGAACAGCAACGTCTTTGCTGTGCCGCGGTTATAGTGCCGCGGTTGTGCAACCGCGGCAGGCGAGCCACAAGATTTTTTTTTTAGTGCGTTTTTTCCAAAACGACCACACTTCACTTATGACCCCTATATATATAACACTTTGACTTTAGGTCAGCCAAGAGAGTTCATATCAGATTTCATATTTAGGATATTTTTCAAAGAGAAGAAAAATTCCAAGAACTCATTTTTAATCACTCAAACACTTTTTCATGATCATCAATCATCATCTAGCATCATCTTTGATCATCTAGATGTCATCTAGCATGGATTCTTCATCATACTTTGCTTGGTAAGCTTTTCACTAATATCTTACATATTTTGTGTTTCTCTTATCTAGCAATCTCAATTTAATTACTTGTATGTGATTTTATATTCTTTGAATACAAGATTGAGATTAGTATGATGTATGTTTGAGAAGTTGTATTGTGCTAGCATATTAGGTTTTGTGCTTAATATTGATTAGCTAAACTAATTGACATGTCATTTAGTTTTGATATCTAGGATTGTTCTTAATTGCATATTAATCATCTTAGATAAGCATATAGGGTTTCCCTTGCTCTATGTTGCATTTTGGATATTCACATATATTCACTTAGGGTTGTATTCTCTTCTAGAGAAAGTAAGTCTTGTGTGTAGCAACCGGGATTAGGTTGCTTAGATCGCAAGCAAATTGGACTAGGTTCACTCATACCGGGATTAGGTAGGTGTGTGATTACTTCCGGGATTAGGTTGTAATCGTTTGCACATTTAGTGGATTCGAGGTTCGAGTGTGGCTTACTTACATAGCCCGTGGTTTTTCCCGTGAGGGTTTCCACGTAAAAATCAAGTGTTGATTTAATTTCCGCACCATATTACACTTGCTTGTTTATATTATCTTGAGGGTAAATTCGTAATTTTGACTATCACGAAAAATTGGGTAAAAAGCGTAAAATCTATTCACCCCCCTCTAGATAGTTTTATACACACCGTGCTATAATTAGTTTCAGTTTGTATACTTTCAATTGGTATCAGAGTGGGTCGTCAGACGACACTCGATGAGATTCGGTTTATACTTACGTGTGGATTGCTTAGGTTTTTACAAGTATGGTTTTCCAAGATGATGTGATGACCGAAAGGGCTTCGAATTCTAGGCCTCCTCTTCTCAAGGGTCACAACTATGGGTTTTAGAAATTGATGATGAAGGCTTACATTTGCTCTATTGATGATGGAGCTTGGATGACCGTTGAAGAAAGGTTACCTTGCTCCCATTAAGAGTGAAGAAGGAGTGACCATTTCCAAGCCTAGGAGTGAGTCATCTACAAATGAGTTCGAGTTAGCAAAATGACATTATCAAGCGGTGAATGCTATTTTCGGAGGTGTTGATAGTAGGCAATTTTCCTACATTCAAAACCTATAAACCGCAAAGGAGGCATGGGAAGCTTTCCAAGTCACCAATGAGGGGACTAAAGCGGTGAAGAACGTCTCGTCTTCAATTGCTCACTTCCTAATTTGAGGTTTTGCAAATGGGTGAGGAAGACAAGTTTGTTGACTTCCAAGACAAGCTACTAGACATTGCCAACCAATGCCAAGCTCTTGGTACTCCTATCTTTGGTGAGAGACTAAATTGGAAGATTCTTAGATCTCTTCCAAAGAGGTTCAAAGCCAAGGTTACCGCTATTGAAAGAGCAAAGACATTGACGTCATGAGCTTAGATGAGTTGCTAAGATCTCTTCAAACTTTTGAGGCGTGCATGAAACCGAAGGCTAGGAACAAAGGTTTAGCTCTCAAGGTTGTCAAGGAAGCTAGTAGTAGCGATGATGATGAGGAGATGGCTTTATTGGTTAGGAAGTTTAGGAAGTTTATGTGGAAAGGTGCCAAGCCAAGTGGCAAGTACTCAAGGGACAAGGAAGTCAAGAAGTCCTTTACTCCACCTCATGAGAGGAGTGGCTATGCTAAAAGCAATAGAAAGGTTCAATGCTTCAAGTGTAAGAAGTTTGGACATTATGTTTCGGAGTGTCCTAGTGGTGATTCTAAGAAGGAGAAGAAGGGAAAAGCTATGGCGGCTACTTAGAGTGAAGATGATGACTCTAGTGATGAGGAGAGCTCAAGTGATGAGTCTTCTAGTGAAGAAGAGCTAGTGAGCAACTTTGTTGCATTCATGGCTTCTCACTATACTCTAGAGGATGTGAATCAAGATTCGTTGGATAAGGAGATTGATCCAAGTCATCAAGAGTGTTTAAATGATAATCCAACCTACATTGATCTTTTGGCTAAGGTGAAGTTTCTTGAGGAGAAGTTGAAGATAGCCTTAGGAGAGGTTGATGAGAAGGATGATTTGATCAAGATACAAGTGGATGAGTTTGTTGCTACAACTCGTAGGCTCTTGGGTGAAAAGAACGCTCTTGCCAAGAAGCTTTGTGAAGTTGAGGGTTTTGTGCTTGAAAAGGATAGGATCATCTCTAATTTGTCCTTAGGAAGCTCAAGTGACGCGGTGGTTGAGGAGAAGCTCATAGAAGCATCACTTCCTACAAGCGAAGTCATTGTTGAAGAGAAAGCTCCTAAGAAGAGACGTTCCAAGAAGAAGAACAAGTTAAAGAATAAGGTACCCCTTGTAACTCCCATTTGTGCTTCTCCAACTCCGGAAGGTAAAATCTCTCCTTTTGTTCCCATATGTCATTTTTGCAATACCATAGGTCATATCAAGCCCAAGTGCTACAAATTCATTGAATATTGCAACTTAGAAAATGCATCTAGGTATAGAGAGATTGAACCTCATTTTATGCATGCTAAAGCTTTTGAATATGGAAAGCATGATAACATCTCAAAGCATGTTAAGAATGTCCGGAAGGTGAAGAATGCATATCCTTCAAAATTTGACAATGCATGTGTTGCTAACAATGTTGACAAGAAGAGTTTTAATGATATTATTGTGAATCAAGTTGTGGAAGAACTTTACTCTAGGTTCAACATTGTGGTCAAAGAGAATCTTGATAATGTTCGTGTAAGTTCACCCAAGACTAAATTTGTCAAGGGTGAGTGCTCTTATCATTAGTGTAAGTTGTTTTAAGACTAGTGTTTTGTTATTAAGAAGCTTAGCTAGTTTGATTTGTATCTCTATAACTTGACATGAACTTAGCTATCTCACATTGTTTGTTTTGATAGTCAAAATTTGTTGATTAACTTTTGAGAAGTTTTTTTTTGGAATCTATATGGTGACAATCATGTTAAGACTTTTAGAGAAAGTCATTTTTTTTTTTTTTTGAGTTGAATTGCATTGTCTTTAGTCTTTTGGAATCGACACACCTATAACTTGTAGTCATGAGGACTTACAAGCCAAGAGGACTCATAAAAAGGGTGAAGGCATTGCATTTAATGAAAATAGCTTGTGAAGGTATCTGTATATCATATTGCTTGCTTACTTGATTTTTCATCTATCAACTCATTGTTTGTACCACATTCATGAAGCATGTCATAATTGAGAACTAGTATAGTGTTTATATGGTCCTCTTGACATTTGCTAGTTTAAGATCTTTTGGTGATAAGTGTTCACATTGATCTTATTCATGATGTGTGTTATTATTTGTATGATTGTTGAGTGGCTAATTTTTTGAATAATATGAGCTTCATATTCTTTGATAGCTACTCTCTTGAGAAGTAGAGATCTTAAGTAAGTCTCTTTACTTGCTTCTTGATCATGTGCTTTTAAGTCTTAAATTTTGGTTTCAAAAATGCACTTTGCTTCTCTTGTATGTCTTGTTAAGTATGTTGAGTTTGATTGATGTAAGCTTTGGATACACCTTGAAGTCCTAAGGACTAGTACATTTAAAAATGACCAATGGTTGGTATCCATTTGCTTCAACAACATAGAACTCAACGAGCACCCTCATGGAAAGGGCTAAACACCTTGGTTGTGCAGCCGCCCAATGTAGGAAAGGGCTACACCATTATGATGAGTGAAAGCCGCCATGAGAAGTATATGTTTTTGTTAGAAAAAATCAAAGAAGTGTTGAATTGAATCATAAAAAAATGAAAAATAAATAAATAAATAAATAAATAAAATCTTTGATTCAAGCCTAAATAAATAAAAAAAAGGCTTATGGAGTATAGTTGAATAATCAAATGAGCTCGGGTTGACAAATAGAAATGGGTTGACGAGCCACATGCACACACACGCTCACATGTTGAAATCTATTATCTTTATAAGCAAAATTTCGGATGATAACCGGTTTGACCTTTTAAAGGCCTAAGATGAATAGATGTTGAGAATGTTTGCATGCTTGATTATCAAACTACTTCGTTTCATATACTTGAAGCAAAATCTTCACACACTCACTTTGCTTATTTAGTATTTTGATACTTTAGCGATTTTTTAATATATATGAGAGTGATTGAAAATCTTGGTGTAACTCTCTTAGATATGTGAAGCTTATTTGCAAATCTAATAAAATTGCTTGTGATGTGAATGTGTGAGTGATTTTTGTGAACATTTGTCTATCTTGATTTTAGATTAGGCACTTGTCAAGGGGGAGCATAATATGCTAAATTTTTGTTCTCTTTTATGACATGTTCACATATTCTTCAAGGTTGTTGTTTGTTTGGCATGATTCTTGTTTTTGAGAAATCATTTAGATGCTTTGAAAATTCTTATTTGCATATTGGTTTGTTCAAAGATAATGATTTGCCTTTGTATATGTTTATTGGTCACTAACTTATTTGTTGTTTCCTCTCACTTTTTGTTTTTAGTGTTTTTGTGTTACAAGATCATGGGTAAACGAAGAAGGTTGGTGGTAACATTTCTTCTATTCCCATTGACAAATCTAAACCTTCACTTTCTTCCAAGGTTTCCAAAGTCAACAATGTGAAGGATTTGAGAATTTTTGGTTGCAAGAAGATCATTCAAGAAAGAGGTATATATTTGAACTCTTGTGGTGGTTCTTATGTTTACAAGGTGCTTATGGATAGAAATTGGGGTTCTTGGATTGACATGTTAGGAGTTTCTAATGAGACCATGGTTAGAGAATTTTATCATGTTTATAAAGAAAGTTCTACCGTGACTAGTGCCATTTTGAACATGAGGAAAGTTGTTTTTAGAGTTTGTGCTAGGAAGTTGAATGAATTTCTAGGCTTGCCCGATGATATTGAGTTGGATTTCCTTGATGTTGACATCTTGGAAAACCTTGATTTAATGGGTAAAACTCTTTGTGATGATGTTAATTATATGTGGGGGAAACGTGCTTTTATTAGACAAGGCGAGCTAACCAAAGTAAGTGCTTTTTGGCATTTATTCGTTTGCTCCAATCTTGTTGTTTCTACTAATGCTTTCGAGCTTAATAGAGATAAAATCAAGATTGTGTATGCCTTTGTGACTAACAAACCTATAAATCTTGGTGAAATACTTGTGGAACAAATTGAGATTGCGGCTTGCACAAGTCGATTGGATAAGAAATTAGCATTTACGGGATTTATTACTCAATTGTGCTTAGCTAAAGGGTTGAAGAACTTTGATGATGATGTGATACTTCCTCCCTTAGAGAAGTTAAGTGAGAAACATGTGACAACCATGTCATACAAGGAAAAAGGAAAGCCTTGTGATACTTTTAGGCTATTTGGTGAATCTTTTGATTCTAGCCATGTTCCTAGCTCACCTATTCTTCCAAGTTGGGATATGCAATTGAAGAATAAGGTTGAAGAGTCACGAAGAATGATTGAGGCGTCACATAGGAAGATTGAAGATCTTAGTGCAAAGATTGTTGTACAAGATGAGAAGATCAAATAATTGGAAGGAAAAGCAACTACAACAAAGCACTATGTGAGATCATCAAACCACACTACTTTCCTTGGTGGCACAAGTGGCTAGAGAGTTCCTTGAGGTATATTTTCTTACTCTTTCCCTTTGGCTTCATATCATGTCAAAAAGGGGGAGAAATATGAGAGATATGGGGGATATCTAGCATGCTTAGTCTCATTTTATTTTTTTTGTTTTAGTATATTTGGTATCAAGTTTGAACTTTATGGCATGTAATATTTTTTTTGTTGAATCTTGGCTAAGAATGCTTTGTTGGATAGTATGTATTAAGGGGGAGCATACATTAACCATTTGAACTTAAATGTTTTTATTTTCTTGCCTAAGATTATATATTGCCATATCTGTTGTCTCTTGGATATTCTTGTACTTTCAAGTTTATTTTAGGTGATATCAAGAGAAGACCAAGATGAAGTTAAAGACTTGTTGTTTTAATTTGTGTCTATATGTGTAACTCATTATACTCATTGTGACCAAATTTTCTTTGTAATTGTTTTAGTATATGTTTAAGGGTTTTGACATGGAATTTGCCAAAGGGGGAGATTGTTAGGTTTTTAATTTCTGTTGGCATGTATTCTATATCAAAACGTGTTTCTCTTGTAATGTTTAGTGGTCCATGTGTTGAAGATTTAAGAAGACAAAGAAAGTCTTGGCCACAATTCATGCAAGATGCCAGCTTCAAAGAGATATGTGCTTCATCGATCTACAAAGGTATATATAAGACCTCATATCTCTTACAAGGCTAGGTACACACACACATGGCATCCTTGTGTGTTCCTTCATGGTTAAACATCATTTATATATCACTTTCACACATTTGATAATGTATGCTCATGCATTTATACTATTTTGACAATCTTTGCTTATTGCATGTTCTAGGACTATGTCTAGGGAATAGCATATGTGTGTGTATTTGTGTTTGTATGTTTCCATATTTTTGTAGTTGGACTTGAATATGTTCTATTATGATTCCTAATTGAGTTCCGGTCGTTTCGGTTACTCATTCACTTAGTTTCGAGTCCAAACGATGTAGCTACGCTACTTTTCGTTCTCATTTGTTGAGTTGACTTCATCGTCATTTTCCGAGATGATTTCTCAACCATTTTTCAAAGTTTTATAGTTTTTGTTGTGCATGAGGGAGTCGCGATTCGTAATCTGAAAACGGATTTGAAATCGGAGTTCGGAGGCCTGAGTACAGCTGAAGAACGCGAGAGGTGTGCAGGAGAGCAAGCAAGGCCAAGTGGGCCAAGCTTGGCCAAGCCGTGTGGGAGCCGTGGGGCCCACGGCCAGAGGACCACTCTGGTCCTGTGTGGCCCACGCACCCCCCATGGGCCAGGCTGAGGTGGCCCTCTTTGATTGGCCAAAAATTACTCTCTCTCTCTCTCCTTCCTTTTAAATTCCCAAACTCCCTCCATTTCATTTTCAAGAAGAAAAATTGCAATTCCCGTCAGATTTTTTCTCTCCAATTTTCTCACCTTCCAAACACCATAACTTCCTCATACGAAGTCAGAATTGAGTGATTCAAGTTGGAGATTGTTCCTAATCGAGTCCTCTACCTTTTCCAAGTGGTTTGGCAGCTATTTGATCGATTGTTCTGGTGGTTCTACACATAAAACCGAACCAGCTCGTGAATCCAAGGTATTGGCCATATCCTTGGGATTTCTTCTTTTAAAACCTTCAATTTGCTTGGGGTTTATTCTTCTATATATACTTGTATGTTTGGTGAATGCTATTGAGAAAGATAGCTTCATAATCAATCCTAATCAAAAGTCTATTTAGAGACAAATTTGAACTAGTTTTCTTGATTCTAGGTTTTTCACATGTTTGTGTGTTGTATTGTGATTAGGATGATATCTTAGGTTGTTTGTGACTTGATTGAATCAATTTTGTGAATAAATGACCTTGAGATTTGATTTGATCCTTTGATTGATGAAATCTAGGATTATTGTATTTGTATGTGTTTTAGAGCTATCTAGGATTTAATTGATTTACATCTTAAATCCTTGCTCTATATTTTTGGCTAGAATATTGATTGATTTGATCTCATGTCTCTAGCATTTTATTTTATGTTTATAGCATCTTGAACTTGTACTTCATGAATATATATTGTTCAAGTGTTGTATGTGTGAATGAGACTTTAAGCTTTATGTGTTTAGTGTTTACACATGCTCTAGGTTTTATTCTTGTATTTTGCATCTAGACTTTTATTACTTTCATGTCTTCTAGTTGTACCATGGAATGTATTGATCACATATTCTATGTTGAATTGGTTGTTTGCATCATTTGCATTCACATGATCACACTAGGAAGTCCTTATAAAAGACATGAAGTCTTAGTTAGAGTCGGGATGACTCGGATAGCCAAGCAAAAAGACTTGTCTAGAGTCGGGAGGACTCGGATAGGCAAGCAAGAAGTCATGGCTAGAGTCGGGAGGACTCGAATAGTCCATGCATGGGAGGCTCACTAGAGGCATGAGTGCCTTGGATAGGGAGTTGGCTATTATATTGGTAGGCCTAGGTGTATGGTTAGACATAGACTCCAAAAGAGCGGGGTATACGGGAGGTGTATACACTCTTGAGGAATTTCTAATCTTCCATCAATGTTGGTTTTGTGTGTTGTCCAATATATGGTGGTTCCGCATCATTGAGGGATTTCATACTTTCCAATAGGGTTGGGTAGACTTGACTCCACTAGGTTAGGTGAGCTAAAGATTGGTTACTTTGTGGATTCTCTATTTTTATCATCTAATATATATAGTACCCAATGGTTATAGTTCAACCCGTGGATGTTTCCTCTTTGGAGGTTTTACCACGTTAAAAAATCTCGTGTTAATTCTTCCTATCTCTATCTCTTATACTTTATTTGTATATGTTATTATCTTGTTTCATATTATTCACTTATGATGTATAGTGAAGCAAGTGTTTGTAAAGTGTGATTTGTGGATTCGTTCTTTTGATCATTTTTGTATATATGATTCTTTTGTACATTGTAATTTTGTATAGTGATATTTGATCACTCTTGTAACTCATTGAACATCTATTGAAATACAAGTATTCTTTGTTGTTGTGTTTATTTGTTCTTATACCTCATACAACTAGGTGATAGACATAGACCTTGTTCACATGATTACATCCTCATATTGTCTATGTATGTCTTTCTTGGTTTATTTTGTTGTGTGTAAGGCTACCTTGAGGGACAAACGAAAGTTTGTTCAAGGGATTGAAAAAAGGTGTAAAAACCTATTCACCCCCCTAGGTATGCCTTAAGCAATTTAACTACGTTTGTATACTTTCAATGTTATTTACTCACATCACACTTGCACAACATTCATATAGATTAGGTGTGCCTTGTTGATTTGAAAAGAGAATTTTTCTCTTTGTCGTGGTCCGTACTGGTTTGGGTATCGCGATTAGTTCCCTTGCATGAACCGCGGTTCTTGTCTGGTGCAGCTTCTGATGTTTTTCGCTATGTATGCCACAACTGGCGCACCTTGCCGCTGGAGCAGTCATAACCGTGAAGTTTTCTAGAGCTTCCACGCCGTGTGTACCGCGGTGCGGACACTTTGTCTGTACCACAGAACACACCGCAGTATGACACATTTTTGCAACTGCTTAGCCAAAACAACATCACTTCTTTTAGGACCTTCTATATATATGTCTATTTCTCTCCTTGGTAAACCTAGAGCTTATAATTTGAGTTTCTTGAAAGTTTGAGAGTGTCTTGCAAGAAAATTTATCAAGACTTGATTTTTATCAACCAAAATTGGTATGATTTTGGCCCTCATTCCTTCTCTTTATGCTTAATTCTCGGGCATTTCCCCGTGTTTTAACGTCGTTAATCAAGTGTTTCAGGTTTATTTGCGCCACAAGGGCATTTGTTAAAAAGAAAGGGAATTTTATGCAAAAATGTGCACAAAGTAGAGAAACAGGGCATTGTTGCCCTTTGAAGGTGTCGCCTTTGGCACACAGTGATAGAAGACAAATTGCAATGAAGAATCCAGCCAAGTGTTGCTGTGATATTGTTGCTGTGGCGACCAAAAAGCGACAGAGAAGATTAAATCCTGAAAATCAATCACGTGTGGCACTGCGGTGAGATGTCACTCTTTTGACACACTGCGACAGAGAGGTTGAAAACCGAGAAAACCATTAGGTCTGGCGTCGCTGTGTTGTGTCGTCATGAGACCAAGCATGTGACCACTCTCAAAATCTCAGATCACTTTGTCGCCTTTCCAATGTTGCTGTCACCATAACCGTGAAAAAGATAAGAATTGCCGCGACAATCGAATCTCAGAATGTGTAACCGTCTGCCGCGGTGGTGTCGTTACAATGAAACATACTACGACACCCTGCCACATCAGCATTTTTAGTAGTTAATAGTAGAAGTCTGAGAGCCACTATATATTCTTCTCTTCCAAGTTGAAAAGGGATCCAATCTTTCCTTGCACATATTTACAAAGTTTTAGACCTAGCATTCTCCTCCATACTTTCCACAATCAACTTCCTCAATTTCAAATCTTGAACTACCTTTTCCATCCAAAAACTCAACACTAAATCTTTATTCTTCACCAAAACATTCCTCTCTTCCCATTCTCTACATCCCAATAACTTTGTCACTCACCATTAGACACCTACCTATCTAGACATATCCTCATCTACCACTCTTTGCACTATGAGCATCTAAGGAAAGGAATGAGCAAGCATTAAAGAAGGAGGCCCAAGGGTGATATCCTTATCTATTATTTTGTTAACCCAAATTGTCACCGGGGTGCAATTCAGAATTAACGAATGTGAGGGACCCGGATCTGATTGGATCTGGGCTAGCAGGATACTCTATACCCCGGTATCCCGTAAGTTCTTTGAAATCTGATAGGCGTGATAGGGGGTTTGTAGGTAACGGAATCCAAATCGGGATCCGATAAGGGCCAGCGAGATACTTAGTAGTCTGGTATCTTGCTGGGTGTCACGATCTCGATATTATGGTGGATGTGAGTAGTAAGATGGATGATTTCTCATATGATGGATGCATAAAACAAAAGCTGTTTATATATGTATATGGATCTCGATCACAGTGGGATCTTACAATTTGGTATATGAGCTAACAATATTGCAGTAGGAAAAAGTAAAGCATATAGGGAACAAATGGAGATAGAGCTTTTCGTGCCTGTCGATAAGTAGTAAAAGTGTGGCCGTCCTCTTCTTAGGTGAATGTATGATTATTATATAGGCCTCTTTCTTGCCGAGCACTCCTAGAACCTCGGTCTAGGGTTTTAGTGATGCACGGGTCTTCCTTTGGGGCCCGACTCTTTCGTCGGGGAACTGATCCCGAAAGATCAGGTGATTCCTTCTTTCCCGATTCCAATTGAGTTGACTCCTATTAAAAATAGGATCCTAAATCGGCGGGAACGAATGCTGCGTTGTAGTTTGAGTTTCAAACCTCAACGGTGACGTTTTAGTGTCTGTTTTGTATGTAGTCTACCCTTCGGGGTGTCTCCCTCCCACTTTAGCAGGGTCAGTCTACGGGGGCCATGGTATATATTTTGCCATGTGTAGGTCACATGTTCTGCTGGTCGAGGTACTCCAAGTACCCTGCGTTCTTCGTGCCCTTCTCGAAACGATGTTTGCGGATACCGGGGTTTTCAAGTAGCAGGGTGCCCGGATACTTAAGTATCGGGGTACTCGGGGTAACTGGGTACTAGAACCTCACGATGGCCGTGTCTTCCAAGCCCCCATTCATCTTTTGGCTTTCTGGTGCTTTCCATGGTCCCGGGAATTCTAGACCTGGCCGGGGTGGGTAAAGGCTTTCCTTCTAGCTCGTCAATTAGCATGCGGGGTACCCGGACATTTTTGCTTCTACTTTGGATCCCGGCTTTCTTCTCAAAGCTAGTGGAAAATTCTCCTTGATCCCTGCCAATTTTGGCGGTTAACAGAAGTCCCCTCTGACTTGAACACTGGTATCTTGGGGTTGGAGTCAGGATTCCTAAGTCCACTCGAAGGATTTTCCGTCTTGCCTGCTTGTCTAATCTCGCCCAGCTGGCTTCCATGGTCAATGGGAGGATCTTTCTTGGATTTGGTAGCATTTAACGCTCGATCCACGTGTTAGATAACGCCTGTCTTTGATTTAAAATTGGCCTTTTGGTGCAATTCCATCGAAACCGTCATGATTCATTTCCGACTTCATCTCTTCCTCTGCCTCGATATCTGTCCCCTTTGTCTATAAATACATGCTTCCTTCTTCCTTCATACGCTCACGCCTACTTAAATACTTCAAAGCTTCTGCTTCTGATTCCTTCTCAAATCTTCCCTCCTAAAAGACCTTATTTGCCTTCCTTTTGTACTCAAATGGCCTCATCTCCCAACCGACCAGCTTCTGAGCCGGCCCTCCCTGAAGATAGCTTGGCGGTTTTTGCCAATCCTCCATTTCTTCTCCGAATCCCCCTAATAGTATTGACGAAATGCTTGACGTGGGGCGAGTGGAATCAGGAGATGATTCCCGACGTCCAAAGAAACGAAACGGGACGGGATAAGGGTGATGTCGTTGAGGACGGTACTCGCTAAAACGCCACCGTTCTAGCTAAAACCAAACATTCGGGTCCGGTTCTGGTGCTGGACCCGAAGACCCCGCCCATATCGTTGATGACGATGATGACGATGTTGAGGGTGAGGCGGAGGAGGGGGATGCCCCACTAGCAGCCTAACAGGGGTTCGCTTAGGCCCATTGTCCTCCTTTCATGATGGCTGGATTGTCCGGATTCGGTCTGCACATGATACCATCACCCGGTTGAGGAGGACCTTTAGGATACGGACTACCTCTCGCTGTCTCTCCCTCATCGGGGTTATGACGTTTACTCCCCCTTGAAGGTCGTCTGCTAATCCACGTAGCCGCCTTTGAATGGGGGTCCGGCTTCCACACCTTCCCTCCGTCGAATCCTAGTAGCTTTGGAATTGGCCCCACTCCAGATCTCTCCCGGGTTTTGGAAGAACTTGACGGGTTCTTAGTGCTCTGGAGAGAGCAATGTGAGAGGGATAAAATACAGAGGGAAGCGGGCATCGACGAGATCCGCTACATTTACCAGGTAGCCAACCTTTCTCCCTGGGGTCAATTTTATTTGAGACCTAGTAACAAGATGAAGTTCGCCGTACCCAGGGCAAACGTGAAATATAATCCACCCTGGAAGGACGAATGGATAGTAGTCGAAGGGAGTGGGGCCGCTCGGAGCACATCGGGGGAAACTGAATACCCCATTCCCACCCAGTTCTCTCGCGAGACAAATGGACTTCAGAGGAGTTGTCTCCTGAATCAAAGGGGATTCTAGCAAGGATCCAGGAGCGGGATTATATCAATATACAGTACCCCTCCTACGATTCCTTCGAAGGAGCCCGACTAGAGACATATCTAAGGATATCTGTCTGATCCTAGTGAGTGATCTTGCTTTACCAACATCATTTTCCATTCTTTCTTCTACGCTTATTATTAATATTTTTCATACATGTATATATTTCCTTTTTTTTTTTTTTTAGTCTCACAGTCCCTCCACCAGCATCTCCTCCTACTGCTCCGGGGCTACCTATCCTGGTTTCTCAAGCACCCGTTCTCCCATTCCTTCTCCGCCAGGCGTCGGGGCCGCCCCGGGATCGTATCTTCCGACACCTTCCTCCCCTCCTACTTTGGTGGGGTCTACGCTGCGTTTTCTGGATCCTTCGTTGACGAAGATGATTGCTCGTCCCTCTCTCAGTGAGATGTTGGCAAAGGCAGCAAAAGCAAAAACTTCTCCAGTCCCAAGGCTAAACCGACTACAAGGCTGTTACCTCCAAGTTGCGTTTACGGTACGGTTGCGGTTGCGGTGGGCTCTCCCCCTTCTCGGATACTCCAGCCAGGCGGACTACAGGGGTGGGAAAGGCAAAACTGAAAAGGTTAAGGTAATTGTCCCCAAAACTACCTCCACTGATCTCCCTTCTGGCAAGGCTGCAAGATGGCGGGCAGGACGACATTGTTGCGAAATTCATAGCAGCCTGTCCTGGAGGAGGTTTACATCAGATGGCCACCTTGCGATGGATATCTTAACTACCAAGGGCGCCGCCCTGCTTGCCGAGGTATATATCTTCAATTTTCCTACTTGTTACATACAACTTCCTTTTAGGTTCTAACTTCCTTTCTTATGTAGAGCTTCAAGTTTGTCTTGGCCATGGGGCAGCAAGCATCGGCCTTAAGGGAGGCCAATTTGGCCCTTCAGGCTCAGGTGGAGGAAGCCAAGGATGAGCTGGCTCGGGCTGGAAGAGAACGTTGCTTCCCTGGTGCGAAACGCGGCTGAATCTGAATGGAGCAGGATGCCTTGGTGGAGCTAGAAAGAATGCAGCGCGCCTAGACACAGAACCATCATTTCCACGCAGCGCAAAGCAGAGAGGGAGTCTGTCAAGGCAGAGAAGGCAGTCCTCATGGATGAGAACGATTCTTGAGGGGTTCCGTGAAGGTTCTAGAATCCCGATTGGATCTTCTTTCACGGACGGATACTTTACTGCCTCCTACGAGGTTGCCCAGCTTTCCCTCCTCCTTTTGACCTGATGGACTCCTCTTGGCTGGGATCGGGATCATATTATGGCTAAGGCAGCAGCTCTTTCAGACACTGGCCCTAATCAAGGAGGCCCCTCACGGACGTCTTGTCCAAGATCCATCTCCCCTCCCCCTATGGCTGGATCTGAAGAAAATATTGAGGGGGAATATCAGGATCCTCCTTCCGCTCAGAAAGATGTTGGGCAAGCCTCTCTCATCACTCGAAGGGGGTGGGCTCCCTGCTGTGTCCAGCTTACCTGAAGAAAGGCAGGAAAAAGGAGAACAGAGGACGGATCCCGGCAAGAAAAACACACAGGAGGAGGGGACCAGATGACTTTGCTTTACTGAATTTGTTTTGTAACTATTTGTAGCCCGTAAGTAGGGGTGGGCGCCCTGTTTTGACTTAATGAAATTCACCCTTTTTGTGATCTCTTCCTTTATATACGTTTGCTTGTAGAGTTATGTCTTTATCTAGAGTGGTATTCACACATTTGAAATTGGTTCAAGTGAAAATTATCCCGATTCCGGTTTAGCTTCTTCCTTAACTCGCTAGTGGACGGTAGAGTTTTTTTTTTTTTTTTTTTCTTGTCTTGAATATAATCCTTGGTCAGTGATCTCTTAGTAGAAATCACCTATTAGATGTCATAATCTGACCATTGCTCGAATTTCTGCCGGAATCCTGGTGATCGGTTCACCTTAGTCACTATCAAGGTGAAGTGTCTGGCCCTTAGGAGTAATGGCCTAGTTCCCTGATGCTTTGTCCTGGCTACTAAAGCCATTTCAACTCGGAAGTTCAGATGCAATTAGGAGAGGTAGTAGCACGATGTAGGGAGATACCGGTATCCAGATGGAATACCTTGGCTTCTTGGTGGACTGTCCTGGTAGGCCGATAAGACTACTTTGACATCGGGTTCATCCTGGAGGGGGGTATTCCCCGTCCGAGGCTTCAGGAGATCCATATAGGTTCTCCTGGTCTTGTTGAGATAGATCATGGCGAGTGACTACACTCCTTGTGCATTTTGAGCACTAGGTCCTTCCTGGAGGAGGGTATACCCCGACCAAGGCAACAGGAACGCCATATGGCTTCTCCTGGTCTTGAGGCAAAAATGAGCGATGAAGTTTGCTAGGCGAGATTAGGAGCACTAAAACTAACTTTATTGATTTTCTCAAAAGCAAATACAAAGCAGAAAAGGTTGGGGTATATATAAGGAATATACCAACGAGACAACATCTTTCTTCCAACTTAAAAAGTAGACTTCTTAGAGTGATTGTCCTTCAACACGATCAACTGAGCAACCTGCCATATCTCACAACTGCTATGCGGGATACTTGTCAAGCCTTCCCATTTTTTCCTCTTCTGTGTTCCCCGACTATGCCATCCTGCATCCCGATTTATTACCATAGTGGACATATTGTTTGACCAACACAGCAGGGTTGGCTGACACTGCATAACATGTGCGGGCTGCTTGCTGATCTCCTCTGACTTCTCCTACCTCAGTCCTAATCGGGAACTTTAAGACATTGTGATCAATGGACAAAACTCCCATGATACCTGATAAAAATGGCCTTCCCAGAATTGCATTATAGGCGGACGGGGTGTTAACCACTATGAACTCAATCATGATGTTCTGTTGAAGGGGGGCCTCTCCAATTATCACTGGCAAGATGTGCGTCCCTATTGGCATTACGAAGTCCCCTGTAAATCCGTATAGGGGTGTAGTGCAACTGTTGTAACAAGGATTCTTAAGGTTAAGTTTCTCTAATGCTCCTTTAAACAGGATATCCACACTACTTCCGTATCCACAGGGATGTGGTGGACCCTGGCAATTAGCAATCTGAACCGTGATCACCATTGATGTCATGGGGTGCACTGTGTTGTAAGCATCTCTTTGGTGAAAATGATCTGGGCGGATCGGGGTATTCTCGGGATCCCCGGGATACCCGGCACATCCTGGCCAATGGCGAGCTTCGAATCTTCCTAGCGTGATTCTTTCTTGAATGTTGAAAGTCCTGGCTAGAGTTGGTCCTCTATGATGGTATGGATGACTGGATCTGTTGCATCAAATCCTTTCCTTCGTCTTTCCTCTTTTCTTTCGCATCCGCATCTCCTTCTGCACATCCTTCCTATCTTGATGCTATCCCGCATTGTTGCAAGAACTCCGTTAATAGTCCTCCTCTTATCAAACTTCAATCTGGTTACGGAGGCTATAGCATTCAATGTGTGTGCCCGACATCCTCATGAAAGTCGCAATACTTGTAACAGTTTCTCTGATCAGCTGGGACTTTATTGGATAAGGCTTCCTGAGTAGGCCTTATCGCGGATGGCTAGGTATATGGTTTCCCGGGAGGCATTGAGTGGAGTGTAATGGTTATACCAGTCTTCCTCGTTGATATGCAGGTTACCTCTCTTAGCGGAGGAGTTGTTCGGGGTGGAGTTCTTCTAGTAGGATATCTCTCCCGGTACTGAGGAGGTGGTGGCCTGTATGTGATCGATTTGGGGGAGGGTTCTGTATCTCCTCGCAAGTGCAGGCTTTGGGGATTCCTTCTTAGATCACTTAGATGTCCGGGCTTCATCGTGCTCAACCTTAATCGGAGCTGCTCATCTATGTCCACCTGCTATAGCACCCTATCATAGGCCTCCTAGTATGTCTCAGACGGGTGTTTGGCGAATGACCGGAATAACCTACCTGGCCCATAAGTTTTTCTGAAGTTGTGAGGGTTTCCTTCTCGCGAATACTCGCTCTGGATTATTCCTTGTGGAATTTTCTACGTAAGATCTCAATGTCTCACCCCGCCTGGACATATGTAGAAGAACGGGATCCTTAGGGCGAGGCGTGATTCCCTGGAACTGAGCACAAAAGTCGATAGTGAGTTTTTGTGAACGAATCTATGCTTCCTAGGGGTAATTTTCTGAACCAAGTCTAGCACAGTCGGTCAGTGTTGAAGGGAACATCCTGCACATAGCTGACCGGGTAGCGTTCGGATTTTCCATCTAGTGGACAAAGCTCTCCATGGACTCACGGTATCCTCCAATCAAGATAGTTTCTCAGTGGGCATTTTGAACTTGGGGGCAACTCGGCTTCTCGAATCCTCCGGAAAATGGTGCATCATTTCCCCTAAGGGTTCTTCCGAGTACCCCGTTGTTTCCTTTCTTCAATTCCTCGAGCTCCTTTGCCATTTAGCCATCTGATCCTCAAGGCGTTTGGATCCGTTGTGTCCAAATCGTGCCACCAAGTCCTCACTGTCCGAGGTTTGATTTCCCATCAGATTCCTTATGTTCCCCTTTCTGTCGACGGGCACCTCGTTGGTCCTTCCGGGACCCAGTACTGCTGCCTGCGTCGGGCTGAGGATCCCTTCTCCTCGCTGCTGGCCTCGTTGTTGACTGAGCTTTCCTAGGTGGAATGTCGATAGCGGATTTCACCAATCGATGTCTGAGATCTTCGGGATGATCTTTACGGCAATGGCGGTCGAGTTTGTCAAAAACTGGGACCCGAGTACTTGGTCCAGCTCTTCTGTGAATCTGGGTGATTCAAAGGTATACATGAGCAATCATCCAAAGGCGGACGCTTTCCATATAGGCAGCAGCTTGTTGCTCTATGGCCACTATAGTGGCATCGGGGACGCAGGTCCTATGGTGTTGGCCGGGACTCGGCTGGCGGGATTGGTACGGGATCTTGGCTTCTGGTTCCTCCTTTTCCCTGATCCTATGGGTGGAAGCGAGGGAATGAGGCCCGGAGTTCGCATTCTGTCCTTAGGAGGATCGAAGCCTCATCTTTCTTTTCTCCTGAGTTGAATTGAAAGCTTGTTGAAGGGTGGGAGTCTCCCACAGACGGCGCCAAATGTTAACCCAAAATTGTCACAGGGGTGCAATTCAGAATTAACGGAATGTGAGGGACCGGATCTGATTGGATCTAGGCTAGCGGGATACTCTGTACCCCGTATCCCGTAAGTTCTTAAATCTGATAGGCGTGATAGGGGGTTTGTAGGCAACGAATCCGAATCGGGATCCGATAAGGGCCAACGAGATACTTAGTAGTCTGGTATCCTGCTGGGTGTCACGATCTCGATATTATGGTGGATGTGAGTAGTAAGATGATGGTTTCTCATATGATGGATGCATAAAAACAAAAGCTGTTTATATATGTATATGGATCTCGATCATAGTGGGATCTTACAATTTTATATGAGCTAACAATTGCAGTAGGAAAAAGTAAAGCATTGGGGACAAATGGAGATGGAGCTTTTCGTGCCTGTCGATAAGTAGTAAAAGTGTGCCGTCCTCTCTTAGGTGAATTTATGATATTATATAGGCCTCTTTCTTGCCGAGCACTCCTAGAACCTCGGTCAGGGTTTTAGTGTGCACGGTCTTCCTTTGGGGCCCGATCTTTCGTCAGGGAAATAATCCCGAAAGATCAGGGATTCCTTCTTTCCCATTCAATTGAGTGGACTCCTATTAAAAATAGGATCCTAAATCGGCGGGAACGAATGCCGCGTGTAGTTGAGTTTCAAACCTCAACGGTGATGTTTTAGTGTCTGTTTTGTATGTAGTCTACCCTCGGGGGTCTCCCCCACTCAGCGGGGTCTATAGGGGCCCTGGTATATATTTTGCCATGTGTAGGTCAGTGTTTTGCTGGTCGAGGTACACGGGTACCCTGCGTTCTTCGTGCCCTTTCGAACGAGTTTACGGATACCGGGGTTTTCAAGTAGTAGGGTGCCCGGATATCGAGTATCGGGGTACTCGGGGTTAACTAGGTACTAGAACCTTACGATGGCCGTGTCTTCAAGCCCCCATTCTATTTTGGCTTTCTGGGTTTCATGGTCCCGAGAAGTCTAGACCTGGCCGGGGTGGGTAAAGGCTTTCCTTCTAGCCGCAATTAGCATGTGGGGTACCCAGACATTTTTGCTTCACTTTGGATCCCGGCTTCTTCTCAAAGCTAGTGGAAAATTCTTTTGATCCCATGCCAATTTGGCGGTTACACTTTCTTACTTATTGATTGTAACTATGTGTACCAAACCCTAATCTAGGGGTAGATGTGAGGAACATTTGGATTTGGGTTTTGCTTAAGCTATTGTATTTAACCTCTATTATGTTATATCACTTGATAACTAGATCCTATTCATTATATGATTTGCATTGTATACCACTAGTTGATCATACTTTTGTGTAAGATAATTTGTTAGTAATCAATCTTGGATTGACACCCTTGATGATTATTGATTAGGAACATAGAGAATATGATAGATCATGGGGAGGATATATCGATCGCATAATCTAAACCTTCATTTGTAACAAACCAATCCACATTGATTCCCTTTCCTTAATCGGTTAGGCATTTTGGTAGGAAGATGTTTTAGGGTTCATAGTGATGACCTAAACACATCAAAGAATACAAATGGTAACATATAAGAGATTGGTCCATTTAAAGTGGCTGAAAGCATTGCCCAAATCCACTGCAACTCCATCAATTCCTAGTATCTTCTTAATGTTTACATCCATATGAAACTAAAAATGCCACGGTGTGTTCTAATATTATCTGGGGCGGGTAATAGATTTTAACTCTTGTTACCAAATTTTAGCATTAGTCAATTTTACGAAAATAACGCAATCTAGTCAGTTTAATAAATCAAGCATAATAGTGCGGAAATTAAAGGACGCTTGATTTTTACGTGGAAACCTCAATAGGGAAAAACCACGGGTGTGTGTGCACCACCACGGAATCTCGAATCCAATAATTGTAATGATGTTTACATCCTAGGTTGACCTCAACCATTTGGACTATAACCCACAACTATTACCCGCAGGCCTTTAAAAGTAACCTAGCCAATTGCTTGTGCACCAAGGCCACCTTAGCCACACATGACTTACTTCTCAATGAGATATCAATAGCCTATGTGAATATAATGATATTCAAATGCAAATGAGCTAGAGAACACTAATGCTTATATAGGATTTAAGATGACAATTAAATGAATCCTAGATATCAATGCTAAATGACATGTTATAAAGCTTACCTAACTTAGATTAAACAACCTAGGTATAGCTTCACAAGAATACTCAATCAAGACAACACAAACATCTCTATCTTGTATCTAGAATATGTTCTAAGAGCATACAGCAATAAAAGAGAAGGTTTTGATAAGAAAAACACTAAGATTCGATGAAATTAGTAAAAACCTTACTGTAGGGAAAAACGTACGTGACGCAGCGAAGCGAGACTAAAAAAGAGTTTTAGTATGTTTTAAAATTTTTCCATAAGTTGAACCTAACCCTTTAATAATTAACCATACATCTAAAAGATTTGTATCTTTGTCGCGTGATCCGATTGACATTGCATCGATGGGAATCCGCAAGCTCTTCTAGCCAATCACGAACGTGATCACTTAAGAGCGTGGTCTCCCTTTCTTTGAATCGTGTACCTGGGAGGATAACAAAACTTTTTCTTTTGTTAGTCACTAAACCTCCAAAAAATAACAAAGAACGTTCCAGTCACTTTTGAATTCTCAATCTAATGATCGAAACTCGCGTGAAACCTATTCGAAGTTGTGCACAAAGCCTATTGATGTTAAGCTACTAGGCAATATCGAAGTAAAACGATCTCTTTCTTTTTCTCTCTTGGCCAAATTTTCCACCTAATGTCTAGAGTTGGATTTATTTTCTCAAGCAAAAGAAAAAACTTTCAAGCCTAGCAAGTGTAGGGAAAAATAAACCGTAGTACATGCAGCGGAAACGAGACTAAAAATTGATTTAGTAACTTAAAATTTTTTTTTATGAACCTTAAACCTTTAATCAATTAAATATATATATTATCTAACAAAAGAAGAATACCTTTTGTCGCGTGATCCGATGACTTACGTCGATGGTAATCCGCAAGATCTTCAATCCTAGCACGAAAGTGGATCACCTAGGAGCGTGGTCTCCCTTTTCTTTGAATTGCAACCTGTGAATGGACAAACAAACTTTTCTTTTCTTGTTAGTCACAAAAAACAATCAAAAGAAGACTAAGGATTATTCCGGTCACTTTGAGTTTCAATCTAGTGATCGAAACTCGCGTGAACCTAAATCGATGTTGTCCAACAAGTTATTGATGAACAACCAATTAGTGTACCATCAAAGAATAATCTAAACTCCCTTTTATGTTTAGTAGAATAAAATATTTCTATTGAATTGAGAAGAAGAAGAAAAAATAGAATCTCAAGCACCAAGCATTTTAGGCCGAATTCTATACGTGTGTATATATAGGTTGCCAAATTTTCTTCTCTTCTTTCTTTATGGTGGCCGAATTCTCTAACCTAAAAGGACTAGGGTTGCCGCAACATACAAGCTTAAAAGAGTTTGTGTGTGCACCCTAATTCCATCTAGTTTAAGACTTCAAACCCTACTTTAATTCATAAATCTTTTATTCGATATTGACTAAATAAAAAAGACTTCTTATTTGATAATAAATTAAAATAATTATTATTTTTATCAAACAAGTCTTTTCTTTTACTTTAGGAATATATTTCCTGATCGCGAAAAGATTTGTTTCTTAATTAAACAATTAATTAATAATTTAATTAATTCTTATTAATTAAAACAATGAAACAAAATAAATATATTAGGTTAAAATTAACCCCTGCCGCCCACTGAGAATAAATGGGCCAAAATATATTTTCTTATTTCGTTTAATCCATTGGACTTAAATAAAAAGCCAATAGTGAACCGACCCATTTTACTAAAAGAAACAAGCCCACATGCCTTCATTAATATATAATATAATTGAGCAGCCTTACTAAAATAATGTGCAAATTATATTCTTAATATATTAAATGCAATTCTAGATGGACCCTTAATTGGTCGGTAGAATATATCAGTGATCCCTGCAAGTCCGTGTGGATTGGGATCTTGGCGGGCCATCTAAATTTAAGCTTCAATAGACCATAACCTAATCACATCAACAAATGATTCACTTAGGCCGATCCAGTAATTTTAATCATTCCACTAAAGAGCAAAACTGAACTCTTAAATAAAGATAGAAAAGGAAGTGCTCCTCATTCATACCCTAGACAATCATATGGAGATAGGTATCCTACGTGATTAATATCAGTAATCGCCCAAGAATTCATCGGACCGCCTATAACTCTCCAAGTTACCATATTTACTCATATGACCACGTTTTGAACTTGGATATTTTGATTGTCCAGAAGCCATGTTTTCATAGACACTATCGAAAACCAACGTGAGATTGTACTATCCAAGTTACCTCAAAAACATCCATATGATGATATTATACTCTCATTTAACAAAGAGCCACGATGTCCATATCTATAAATGAAGTCCTCTATCGATTAACAAATGAATATCACCAACTATCGAGGATAGACTATCGCTATAATCGTATCATTGATAACTCAAATGATATCACTTGCAACCATAAGTCCATCATTTCTGTCAGGATAAGATAGACTCTCCGATTGTCATGAAATTGAAAAGATTTTATCTACTGACGGTTTATAGATAAATTATTTCATTGTGATCCAGTTCAATGCACCCAGTGCACTAGATTCTTTTGCTCGAAGACACTCCGATGATTTTAGACTCATCATATCTCTTTGATCCCACTCAAATGCTAGCAAAAGAATTCTACAACTTTAACAA